>CM057453.1:1566025000-1568432500 GCA_016271365.2 Neoceratodus forsteri | reverse complement strand
ACTTAAGAACCTGTCATCAGGAGTGGGAAGGGGTAAATTGCCTTGTAATATATAATAATTCACATATGAAAAAAGAAAAGGCAATAATCAGGATGCATACTGATTGAAGATATGCAACTGAACAGCCAAAAGACTATAAACCTGATGCACTGCTAAATTGGAGAGTAAAAGGCTAGATACAGAGAGCCTGTTTAGTGAGGTAATGTGTAAGATCTCACACTGAAATAATGGGTTAGAAAAGCATTGCTGATATACCGAAGCTCCCTTGAAGACCTTTAAGCTGCTCATTTAAACACTGCAACAAAAAGTAAATTGATCGCGCCGTGATGTACAGCCTTTGCTTTCTGCACCCGCTGGGAGCGAAAGCAACCAGGTAGCATAGACTGTAGAGCAGGCGGCTAGGCAGAAAAAGTGTACTGGCACTCCCTTAAAGTGTTCTGGAAGCAAAACCTACCAAGATGTAGCAACTGTGACCATATTACTGACCAAATAAGCTCATGACACCTTAGATTTATTAGCAGGATTGTAACTATTGATGTTCTTGTGTTTGGTCTTTGCCTTGCATTTCTTTTTGGGTGGCTCTAAAGATTTGAGGAGGAAACTTGCAATAACTTCTGCCCATGAAATATCGGCAGAAATACATCCCTGAGGCACAGGGCCCAAATTAGAGGGATGTTCGTCCGAAATTTCCTGGGAAAGATCCTCCTGCAAGGAGCGCATGTCATCCTCCAAGAGAGCAAACTTATTGCTCAGGGGAATAGAGGGGTTGATTTGAAGGTGAGAGGCTGCAGCTTGAGGTGTTTGGGGTGAAACCTCACTAGAACAGCATGAAAGTCTTGAAGAATAATGCCCCGACAGAAGCTTCTCTTGCAGCAGTGTTGATTGCCTTGAGGTCAAATCAGTTGTGGCATTGCTGCTTGGGGCTGCAAATTCTGCAGCACTTTACCCACGTTCCTGTACCTCGTTGTCCACCCTCCATGCGGATTCCAAAGCTGTGTTCAGGTTGCCAATTGTTGCTGAACCTCCCAGGGTAAGATTGCAGAGAGAGACCTCCAGATAGTTGGCTAAGGCGTCAGGGGTTTCAAAATCCTTAAAGGAAGAGCCTGAGAAAAGGCGTAGTGTCACGGAATAATGTAGAGCAAATTTGATGCTTCTTTGGTTGAGGATTTGTTTAAGTGGATTGTGGGCCTTCCTTCTGATGGTTAAATCTTTTGAAAAGTCTCTGTAGATGGACATATTAAACTCTTGCCACTGAAGTTTCCCCATTTCTCTGGCTTGTTTCAGTATTAATTCTGTGTGGGAATAGTTCAAGAAGCGAGCAATGATAGGCCTTGGTCGCTGGTCTGATGTTGGCCTGGAACCCAGTGTGCAGTGAGACTGCTCAATAATTAACGTTAGGTCAGGAGGCAGTTTAAGCATTGCAGGCAGCACATGTAATAAAAGCGCAGTAGTGTCTCCTAATTCTACACCTTCAAGGAAGCCAAAAAATCATAAATTGTTGCGACGATTACGATTTTCAATATCATCAGTTTTGCCTTGTAGAGATTTAATAGTTCGATCTTGATTGCGGACAGTAGCCTGGAGGTCATGAATAGTAGTGGTGTTACAGGCCGTTGCTTTCTCATTAAATGCAATTTTCTGGCTAAAAGTTTCAAGAGTAGTCGCATTCTGTTGGGTGGAGGTTTTTAGATCATTAATCTCAGCCATCAGTTTAGAAAACATTACTTCCACTCTAACAAGTGAGCTTTGCTGTACTTGGAGATCTTCCATAATGCTGAAGAATGAGGCCTAGTATGCAGCAGTACAGTGTAGAATAATTGAATATAAGTAGATGATGGATCAAAATCGACTTACAAACTGTGTCAGGCAATAAGATTACAGGATGGTCACAGGAGTTGGTACCAAAGAAAGGTCTGGTGAAGGCTGGATGAGGTTAGATTGCAGTCATTCCTGCAGAGATTCTGAACTATGCTGCCATCTTCTGCCTGGTCAGACCACGCCCTGGTAAGCAGCTTTGAGCAGCTGCTGAACCGGACTTGCACTGCACGCGGATTATGGCCATAATGTGAACGCCAGAGACTGTTTCTCGTGAAACGGATAAGAGAAGTGAGTTTCAGTGTGAATGCAACAGCACGGTAAGCACAAATCCGTTTTTGAAAACGAATTTTGCAACCATGCTGTAGTGCAAACGGAGCCTTACAGAGGCATCAGAGAAGTCCCACCAAACTCCAGCAGCTGCATGCCTTTCTGGCAGTTTTTCAGGGGACGGAGCTTACCAATAGCTGAATTCCTTTTATACTAGATTCTTAAAGGCATGCTCCTAGCCTACCACAATTAATTATAGGAGAAACAAAAAAAAAGGATTTTCATTTCATTAGAGACTTAGCCACAAAAGGCTTTCACAGGAATTCCATCAGAGTGGAGTCTGTCTTCCAGGCTTCCACCTGAAAGCCATTATGGCATTTACACAAGTGAATTTCTTAGCTGATGTAACTAATCTTGTGCCCTCATTTTTCCCTAATTTTTGTGCCTTTTAACTTTTTTAGCATTTGATATATTTTACTGTGTCTAGATATTTTTCCCTATCTTAGAGTCAAGCACTATTTTATCACTTGTTTGTTTATACAGCTCTGCTGAAATCATAAAGGACCTTTAAAGGAAAGCTGTCATTTGCTGCTTGCCTGCCGTGGCAAACGATGGAGGCGCCTGTCAGAATCGGCCTGCTGCAAACCGATAAAATCACATCATCAAACTAACAAGGCATCATGCCCACACCCACCCACCCACCCACCACACACACACACACACACTCAGAGATCTGCAAGTTAAAAAAAAAGCTAAATGGGGCAAAATGGCCATCAACATAGAAGCACATTGAAACCAATAAAAAAATAAGTAAAAAAAAAAATATAGAAGCAAGAAACACCCTGCCTCAGCTCGGAGCTTTCTGTTGGTGTGCACATAGAACTTTCTCATTCTCTCTCTTTCTCTCTCTCTCTCTCTCCGCTAGCAGATAGTGCTTGCTTTAAAGGAAGCTGTCATTTGCAGGGGCTCCCAGCTCTGCAAAGCTTACCATATGGTTTAGCTTCTGTGAAAAAAGCGTTTTTTTTCTAGCACTGCACAGTAGTTTAATTTAATTCTGAAAAGTCTACTACCCAGAAGGATGGCAGATGCTGGGGTGGCTCCATTAACTGCAAAGGTGCAGCGCCACACCATGCGCTTCAATACAAATGCATTTTGTCGGTCTGCAGCAGGCTGTTTCCAATGGGGCGCCTCCATCATTGCACGGCAGGGGAGCGGCATGACTGCAGGATAAATGTTTCTTTCTGCCTGTGGTGGCAGGAGCCCAGGCAGGTGGCTATATATATATTTTTTTAGGATAATGATCTTTCCTAGTAATGATTGCACCTTTGAGAATGCAGAAGGTTGTTATACAGAGAATAATGCCTTGCAGTTAGGTTACTTAGGATTTTCCTCACACCTGAGGTGTGTGAAAAATCCTTATAAGACAAACCTTACACAGGTATAGTGCTGGTGTGTGTGTGGTTGAAACTAAAGTTTATGTTCTGTTTTAATGTTTCACATTTTTAAATGGCATAATTGGAGGAAAGTTGATGGGGGGCAGGGTGAAGGCTTGGTTGGGGCAGGCATATATTACCTTTGATTGCAGACTGCAGTGGTCAAAATGGTGCTACATGCACCTCCTTGGTACTTGCCAGTTGTTGTTTTTTTTTTTGGGGGGGGGGCAACTGGCTGAGGGTAGGGCAGGTGGTTTAAGCCTGACATAGACTGGAGCATCCTGACATGGGAGCTGTAGTTTTATTTCTTGCACAACTATTATTTATATTCTGCATGTACAACAATGATCCAGATTGCCATGTTACTTGCCCTAATAACAGTTGTCAGCTTAGTAGGCATGCCTTGGCTCACTGGGCTATGCTAGCCTGGCCTGCCCTGCACTGCTGCAGCTCAGCTGGAGTCGTCTGGACAATGTGTGAGTCCTGGACTTGGTGGTGTGTTTGTACAAAAGGAAAGTGAGATTATGGTGACTCACTGATTCAGCACAGGGGTGTAGTCTACTGCAGCATCCCACGCCAGGATGTACGGCTGCTGTTTGTGTGGCTTCAGGCCAGGGTGTAGCATGATGCATCCACCCACAGAAGGGTATAACTCTGTTCATGTTGCTTTGAATTTTGAACTTGAAGGGGTGTACTTCTCAAACACCAGTGTCTGTTTATGTAGCCTTAGGAGTGTACTACCACTGCAGAACTTAGCGGTCCTTACCTGCTGACAATTTCTGTTGCTATACATGCCTGGGACATGCACAACTGGAACCTTAGAGGTGGGAAGAAGGGGGAAAAAGCTGCTGGCCAGATAGGGCCAGAGGGGTTCCATGTCATAACGGCTAATCAATAATGGTGACTGTCAATACGGCGACTCCATAACTGCAACTGCAATAATGGTGACAGTAAATAATGGCAACCATAGATTACAGCGAATTTCTGAGCCATTATCACTGCACCACTTCAGCACACAATTCACCTGTTTCAGTGTGAGGCACTCATTGATATTTACTATTGCTATTACAGTGGTTAGCCATAATTGCATGGTCACCATTATTTCACTGTCACTGTCACCATTCTTGTTTGCACCATTATTGGATCAACCTTTTGACTTAGCCATTATTGAGTAGCTGTTATTATGTGCTACCGGCCAAGGAATGCAGTAAAGCTTATGGGTAGACTGGATATGCCTAGTGGTCCTTATCTGCCGGCAAGTTTTGTGTTTCTATGCAGTGCAGCATAATTCCCACACTGGATACAAGGCTGGTTATGAGGCTTTGGTGGTGTACTGCAGTATCTCACAGGTCTAAGGCTGGTAATGTTCAGTTGCTTTGGAGGTTTACTGGCTTCTGCAGCATAGACATAGACAGGATGGAAGCTGTCCAGAGGAGGGCAACTAAAATGGTGCAGGGTCTGCACCGGAAGACATATGAAAGAGAGCGAAAGGAGCTTAATATGTATAGCCTCGAGGAAAGGAGGGAGAAGGGGACATGATAGAAACGCTCGAAAACCTCAAGGAATCAACAAAGTCCAAGAGGGTAGCATCTTTCAAAAAGAAGGTGTGCAAGAACAAGAGGGCACAATTTGAAGATAGAGGGGGCGGCTCAGAGGTAATTTAAGGAAGTATTTTTTCACAGAGAGGGTTGTGGATGCATGGAATGGCCTTCCAGAGGAGGTTGTGGAGTCAAAATCAGTGGTGGAATTCAAGCATGCATGGGACAGTCATAAGGCAATTCTAGGGGTTGGGGGTAGGAAGAAGTAGGCTGCTGGTTAACTAGGATCTGCAGCTTATCCAGTAGGTAGGGAAATGGGCAGACTGGGTGGGCCAAGCGGTCCTTATCTGCCGTCAAATTCTATGTTTCTATCCTGGATAAAAGGCCGGTTATGTGGCTGTGGAGTTGTACTGCAGCATGCCACAACTAATACAAGGCTGCAGTAAGCTGCTTATGTGACTTTGGGCCTGGGGGTGCACATTAGTATCCCTTAAAGGGGCACTGTCAGCTTTGGTCATCCGTTTTTGTGCATACGCAAGTAGTGTGCCTCTTAGCACACAAGTATTAAAGACCGATTCTATTATTCCCTCATACATCATAAACGGATGAAAGTTTTCTAGTAAAGCTTATTTTAAGCGATTTGCTTGCTGGTCGGGCGACATAAACTCACCCACCAGCCGGAAGCATGATGATGCATGGTCCGAGCATCTGGAACAAGCGGTCCCAGAGTGTAATTTTTGGGCATGCAGCATGGAAAATTAAGCTTCACGGCAGCATTGCAGTCTTCCAAGTGCTGGTGGTGATAGTCAAATAAGCGAGCACCGAGAGTCAAGTAATTCACTTTTTTAAAGCGGGGCTGAAATCTCTAAACTAATGCGCGCATGGGCAGCATGCTGGTACTCTGCGTGAGATCTATACCCATGATGCCCTTTGCGCATGCGCGATTTCAGCCCCGCTTTTAAAAGTGAAATACTTGACTCGGTGCTCGCTTTTTATTTAGCGCACACCACCAGCACCTTGAAGACTGCAATGCTGCTGTGAAGCTTAATTTTCCATGCTGCATGCCCAAAAACTACACTGGGACCGCTGTTCCAGATGCTCGGACTGTGCATCATGTGCTCCGGTGGTGGGTGAGTTTATGTCAGCCCGACCAGCAAGCAAATCGCTTAAAAATAAGCTTTACTAGAAAACTTTCATCCGTTTATGATGTATGAGGGAATAATAGAATCGGTCTTTCATACTTGTGTGCTAAGAGGCACACTACTTGTGTATGCACAAAAACGGATGACCAAAGCTGACAGTGCCCCTTTAACTGATACAAGGCTGCATATGTGGCTTTGGGAGTGTACATCAGCATCCCACTCCCACATCAGTGTCTAAGGCTGTTCATGACATGTGGCTTCAAGGGTATACTATAGCATAATTCCATAACCAGGCTTCAGTCCTCCCACACCAGGGCCTAAGGCTGTTTATGTAGCTTTGGGGCCGGGGATTGTGAGGGTGCAAGACAAGTATGCTCACAAGGTATATAAGGCAAGCAAGCAAGGCCAAACCAAAATAACAATGAGAATAATAGTAACAAAATAAACTGAAGTTTGATAGCATCGGACCCAACCAATGTCTCCTGGGTTTCTCATAAAGGGGACAAAATAACAGTACATATCTTAAGTCGTCAATCGTTTTATTATTGCAATTGCAAAATTCTGTTTGAATGCCTGCTTGTCTTTGTCGAAAGTGGATGTAGTTACTTCCAAATAGTTCTAATCTGTATCTTGTTATATACTAGTGTATTCACTAAGTAAATGAATGTGCTGTGAAGTTTTTCCACTAATTGCTCTCAAAAAGTACAACCAAGTGGTACAAAATAAAATTCAACAATGGTGAAAGTTGAAAAAATGTTTTGAATTTTCTTTAGTTAATTGAAGTCATAAATTTCAAACTAGTTTAAAAAATCAGTCATAATGTGTGGTAAGTCAGTCATAATTGGTTTTTCAACTGACTCCGGGGTCTAGAGTCAGTGAGCCCGAGTATGGAGGTGGTAGTGGAGTGGTTCTTCCGAAAATCAGATTGGAACGAGGTGAAAAAGGAAGAGTCATTGAGGAAGAAGGTTAGTTGAGAGAGGACCAGGTGTTCTTGGAGCTTAGTAAGGGCAGGGAGGAGGGAGATTGGGTGAAAATTTGCAGGGGAGGAGGGGTCACCACTCTTTGGGAGAGGGAGGACCACTGCATGTTTCCAGGATGAAGGGACCAATGAGGATGAGAAGGAGAGATTTAGGATTAAGGAGAAAGGGTAGGCTATAGCAGAAACTGAAAGGTAGATGTGTTTAGGGTCAAGGTCATCTGGTGATGAGCCTTTAGAAGGTTTAAGAGAGAGAAGGACCATTAGTGCTTCCTCTGGGGAGACAGCAGAAAAAGAGAAGGAAGGGTGGGCATAAAGGGGTTGAGTGTTGGATGTGGGAGGATGGGGATTGGGAAGGTTAGAGGGGAGGGACTTTAGAAGTGCTGTGGTGTAGGAGGAATAATAGGAGTTAAACTGTTGAGCCACTGCACATGCTGTTGCTAGCCTTTGGAAGACAGAAATCTTGCTTGTAAAGCAGAAAGCAGCTAACTAAAAGAAGCTACCATTTTCTTACTAATTTAACACTTCTATCTCAGCAGGAGTCAGTGTATGTTGAGATTAAGCAGACATATACTTTATTAGCAGTAGAAGGGATCTTATTTAGGGTTAAAAAGGAAAAGAAAGGAAGTCAGTGTGTGTTCTGTGCTGGGAAGGGTACTGTATCAACTTACTTTGCTAAATCAGTAGGAGAAGAGAGAGCTTAATTGGGGGTGTGGCTTAGACAATATAAAATCAGGTGACTCCAATTACAACCTCCAGTTGCAGCCTTTTTCACTAATTGCCGTCCATCCCACCCACCCTAAGCCACCTTATACTTTTATAGCCATTGATTTGACTGACAACAGGAACTTCCTGTTTGTCAGTAGGAAGGAAGGATCATAGAGAAACATTAGTTTTGTCAACCCTAAAGGAAAAAAGTAGCTCGCTCTCCCCCCCCCGCTGCTGGTGGTCTCACACTGAGCAAGGAAGAAGGAGGCTACTGAAGAATATAGGAAGTTGCTGTCCCAGAACAGGAAGGGTGAGAGTTGTAAGGAGAGGAGAGAGTAAGCATACAGAGAAACAGGAGAGGGGACACAAAATAAGACATGATAGGAGTGGTGCAGTGCAATGGCTGTGGGGTGGCAGTGTTCCGGGAGACATTCTGGAGGCTACAATGCTGCCCTATTTGCAGGCACCTCTCTGGTCTGATGGAGGAGGTTGCCCATCTCCAGGCTGACCTGGCTAGGATTTGTGAAACCTCCTTCCCCATCCAGTGACCACCAGGGCCAATGCCACTACCTCAGAGGTTGCCAAGAAAGAGGAGAGGCTGGACCAGGGTGGGCTCAGGAAGGGAGAGGGTGGTGGAACAGAGTTGTATCCCTCCAGCTGTACCTCTCCACAATTCATACACTCTTCTGGAGGATAGTGGTTTCTCTATGGAGGCACCTGCAGTGGAGACCAAGGAGGATGCTGGGAACTTCCACAAAGGAGACCCACAGGAGGGTGGCATGGGACCCCACAGGGGAAGGAAACAACTCCTGGTGGGGGACTCAATCATTAGGGGGTAGAAGTGGGGGAGGAAGGGACAGGGAGGTAAGGTGCCTGCCTGGTGCCACGGCTTGGAGGGACAGGAAGTGAACTTAGGATCATGGGAGCAGCTGCACAGGGAGGGTGCTGGATGTCATTGTCCACCCAGGGACAAATGACCTGGCTAGGAATGGGATCAGAGCAGTACAAGAGGAGTTTGTAGAGGGGGAGGGCCTTAGACAAGTAGCGCACACGGTAACCTTCTCGGAGGTGCCGCCTGTCTATGGCAAGGGTGATGCTAAGGCACTCCTCACCAGGGAATTCAATGAATGGTTGAAAAACTGGTGTGGAGCCCAGGGTTTTGGCTTCACTGGGAACTGGGGAGCCACCTGGAGGGATGCAGACCTATACTGGCACGATGGTCTGCATCTGTCCAGGGGGGAACCAGCATCCTAGGTGAGAGGTTTAAATGCTTTATTGGCAAGAATTTAAACTAGCCATGGGGGGAGGCACTGAAAAGGAGCAGGGAATCCCAGCCTCCCCCATAAAACATGGTACTAGTGAGGTAAACACCAAGGTAGAGAAGTCATTAGGGAGCAGGACAGAGGTAAATGTAAAAAAAGGCAAAGGCAGTAAGGACAGAGATGGGGCTAAAAGGGGTAAGGTCATCAAAAAGTGGAGGGTGATGAGTACCAATGCCTGTATTCTGTGTAACAAGCTCCCTGAACTAGTGGCCTTGATGAAAGAGGGTTGCCGGGATATTGTGTCAATCACAGAAACATGGTACACAGAGAACCATGACTGGGATGTCAACATACCATGATACACAATCTACAGGAGGGACAGGGAGGGTAAAAGAGGAGGAGGAGTAGCTCTCTGTGGAAAGGAAGGGAACAAAGCAACATAACTAAGGAGTAAACAGGGAGCAGATGAGGCATTCTGGGTCACCCTGGAGAGAGGAAATGGCACCATAATCCACATTGGGGTTGTATACAGACCCCCATCTCAGGGGAGGGAATGGACAAGGAAATGATAGAAAGCATCCTTAGAATGGCAGAAAAAGGGGAGATATTGTTGATGGGGGACCTCAATATGCCAGATGTTAACTGGAGCACCTTTGCTGCAGGCACATCCAAGAGCAGGGTCATTCTTGATGCCCTACAAAGGGCATGCCTCAGACAGCTAGAATTGGAACCCACTCTGGAGGGAGCAATCTTAGACCTGGTACTCTCAAATGGGGATGGACAAAGAATCTCAGATTTAGAAGTGGGTAGCCATCTGGGAACAAACGACCACCGAACAGTGTGGTTCACGATAAACACATACAATCAAGCCATACAAAAGCAACAGTATTGGACTTTAGGAGGGCTGACTTAAGGAAAATGAGAGAGTGCCTCAGAAAAGCACTAGCAAACAAGCAAGAAGGAGGGGTGGAGGAACAATGGGGAGTAATCAAAACAGCCATCCCAGAGGCAGCAAGCCTTTGTGTAAAGCAAATCAACAAAACACAATGAAGGAAAAAAATGCTATGGTTCTCAATAGAGGTGGCAGGGAAGGTTAAGGAGAAAAGGATAGCATTCAGGAAATATAAGGAAACACAGAAGGAGCAGGACAGAGAACGTTATTGGTTAAAGCAGAAAGAGGCAGGGAAGGCAGTCAGACTAGCAAAGGCCCAAACTGAGGAAAGGATAGCCAACTCTGTTAAGAAGGGTGATAAGACCTTTTATAGGTACATTGGGGAGTGAAGAAAGACCAAAGGAGGGATACTGAGGCTTAATAAAGGGGAGGGAATGTGGGCAGAGGGTGACAGTGAAAAAGCAGGGATACTGAACCAATATTTCTGCTCAGTATTCACAAAGGAAGAGGAGGGGGAGGTACCTAAACCAAACAAGAGAAACACTCTGAAGATGGGGGTCGACACCAGTCCATTTACAGAAGATAGGGTTCTGAAAGAACTAATAAAATTGAAGGTAGACAAAGCAAAGGGGCCTGCTGGAATTCACCCAAGAATTCTAAAAGAACTAAGGGTAGAACTAGTGACACCGCTGACTACTCTCTTTAACAAATCATGGGAGGATGGGGTGGTACCTGAGGACTGAAGGAGGGCGGATGTGATTCCTCTTCACAAAAGTGGGAGCGGGACAGAGGCAGAAAACTACAGACCAGTTAGTTTGACCTCAGTGGTAGGGAAAATGATGGAATCACTTCTGAAGGAAAGAATTGTTCAGTACCTAGAGGCCAGTGGGGCACAGGACCAAAGGCAGCATGGATTCACGATGGGAAGGTCGTGTCAGATGTACCTAATAGATTTCTTTGACTGGGTGACTAAAGTAGTAGACCAGGGAGGAGCTGTGGACATGGCCTACCTAGATTTTTAGCAAGGCATTTGATACAGTCCCACACAAAAGATTAATACACAAGTTAGCCAGCCTTGGAGTGGGTCCAAAGGTGGTAGCCTGTATAAAAAAATGGCTAGACAACAGGACGCAAAGGGTAGTAGTAAACGGAGTCCACACTGAAGAAAGGAGGGTTACTAGCAGGGTACCGCAGGGTTCAATACTGGGACCAGTCCTTTTTAATGTCTTTATAAGTGACATGCAGAGGAACTGGAAGGAAAAGTATGTCTCTTTGCAGATGACACAAAGATTTGCAACAGGGTTGATACATAAGATGGAGTGTGTAAGGATGAGAAGGGACTTGGCAAGGTTGGAGGAATGGTCAAATGTATGGCAGCGCAGATTCAATGCAAAGAAGTGCAGGTAATGCACCTGGGAAACAAAACCCAGGAGAAGAGTCACACAATGGAGTGAGATACTGACAACAGTAAAATGGAAAGGACCGGGGTAATTATATCAGATGACTTAAAGGTGGGCAAGCAATGAGAAGGCAGTAAGGAAGGCTGGGGGATACTGCGATGCATAGGGAGAGGAATCAATAGTAGAAAACAGGAAGTTGTTATCCCTCTGTACAGACAGTTGGTGAGACCCCATCTGGAGTACTGTGTGCAGTTCTGGAGACCCCATCTCCACAAAGACATAGACAGAGTGGAGGCTGTCCAGAGGAGGGCAACCAAAATGGTGCAGGGTCTGCACCAGAAGACATACGAAGAAAGACTAAAGGAGCTTAATATGTATACCCTTGAGGAAAGAAGGGAGAGAGGGGACATGATAGAAACTTTCAAGTACCTCAAGGGAATCAACAAAGTCCAAGAGGGTAGCATCTTTCAGAAAAAGAGATGTGCAAGAACGAGGGGGCACAATTTGAAGATAGAGGGGAACGGCTCAGAGGTAATGTGAGGAAGTATTTTTTCATGGAGAGGGTTGTGGATACATGGAACAGCCTCCCTGAGGAAGTCGTGGAGTCAAGAACAGTGGGGGAATTCAAGAATGCATGGGACAGACATAAGGCAGTCCTAGTGGGAGGTAGGAGGAAGTAAGCTGTTGGTTAACTAGGATCTGCAGCTTATCTATTAGGAAGGAAAATGGGCAAACTAGGTGGGCCAAGTGGTCCTTATCTGCCATCAAATTCTACGTTTCTATGTTTCTATGGTTTGGAGACCAATGAGCTGTTTATTTTAAGCACTGGGGGAGGCAGATGTGAAGTGGGGGATAATAGGGCATGGACCACTTTCCAGAATTTGAAGGGGGAATTGATGTTTTTGAGAAAAGATGATTTAATTTATTTAGATTTGGCAAGTCTGGTAGAGTTGTGTAGGCATTTCTTTACATGCGATACCTGGCATAGTCTGGGGGGAACTGGGAGGCCTTTGTTTCCTCCAAGCTTTGTCTCAGCTCCCTAGAGACAGGTCAGTAACTTGGGGAAACCCAGGGATGATGGTTGCCATGAACTCTAGTGCATCTGAAAGGAATGTAGGTGTTCCATGTAGTTAGACATGTATCTTTAAAATAAGCGAGGGCTTGGTCAATGGAAGGGGCAAAGGCAATAGAGGATCAATCGGAGCTGGCCAGTTCATTAAGAAAGGGATTAAGGTTTAAGGAGCTGAAGGAGCTGAATTGCAGAATTTTGTCTGGCGGTTTTGGTCTATGGATTTTCCTGACTATGAAGATTGGGCGATCACTGAGGGCATCCAGGAGGATGCCTGATTTAATGACTTGGTGGAGATGGGAGGTGAGAGCCCAGTCTATCAGGGAGTGGTTAAGGGCTCTTATGGATTTAGGCGGGTGGGTCCAGGATGAGTTGTGAGAGATTGAGGGCCATGATGTCATTACAGGTCTTGGCAGTTGCTGGTGATAGCCCATTTAGGTTTACATCACCCAAGATGTATAGCTCGCCTTTACGTGAGAAGGAGGTTATGGAGGTAATGAGATCCGAAGTATTGGATGCCTTGGAACCAGGTCAACTGTAGATACCGGCTATTAAGATAGGTGAGGAAAAAGGCAAGGTAATGTTTACTACAAGTGCTTCATAGATGGTAATGAGGAAGATAGAATGGCTGTGAACTGAACTGAGGACTGGATATACATGGCTACTTCACCACCCCTGCCAGTCCTATCCTGCCTGATTATGGAATAACCTGGGATATTAATGGCGAGATCAGGTATGTTAGCGTTTAACCAAATTTCCATTAATATTAGAATATCAGGTGTGAGGGAGATTACCATAGGATGTAAAAGATCAATTTTTGAGATGAGACTGAAGATGTTTAAGTGGAAGATTTTTAGGCCCTTGGGGAGGGCAGAAGGGGTGCGGGAAATTGGTACATTAGTAGAAGGATTGCAACTGGCAGAGGTAGGTGTAGTGGGGCCAGGACTGGGATGGACATTTCCTGATGCGAATAAGAGGAGTGCTATTATGAGGGAGTGGAGTTTAGGGCATTTGTGACGGGCCGAGGATTTGGGATGTATTTGGGTTGTGGGGGCTAGGTGAGATGAAGATAAGGAGGCTCACTGGTCTTTAAAATTCAGAGCAAATTGCCAGAGCGTGTAGAACTTCCTTATTTTAGAGAAAATACGTCAAATAGTGGGCCCCTTATGTTCAGTATTAAGGTATGTTTCTATCATGTTAATTCAATGTTTTAATAGTTTGTGTGTCACTGGCTCAGTGGTGCTGAGGGTTGAGATGCTGGACACCACACTTCATGCCACGCCGCGACCCGGTTCGGAATGAGTTCAGGCCACCAGGGACTGCAGGAGAGGGACAGGATCAAGCGCCTGGAGAACTGCTCTTCTGTCCCAGTGGGGGGGGACTCATCCTGGGGAGCTGGGGACTCCTAGTGTTGGCTTAGAGCACAGCAACCTGAGACCAGGAAGTCCAAGGGGACTGGCTGCGGCAGCAACCCTGAAGGCACACACAGGAGCATGTGTGCCCATGTGAGGAAGCATTGCACGTCCGAGCCAATGGGGTGGGACTTAAGTAGATATCCCCGTCCCCGGGGATAGGTGACGGCACCACTTCCTTCAGCCACACTCCACCAACTGGACCCACTTCTCTCCTGGGCCGAGCCCAGCCTGGCCTGAATTGAAAGACAGAGCACCCTGGGCGGATAGGGCGGTCCTACCTCAGGGGGATCCAGGAGGATAGCCTGGCTGGTGCCAGGAGACGGAGGGGTTTCAGGTCCGGAGGTAGAGTTGCGAGGATCAGTGGATGCTTAAGAGTGTCCCTGGGTGCTGGTGCAAAAATAAAGTTTGAAAAAAAAAATAGTTTCTGTATCCAGAAATTGCTCTTACATTATGAGGAACATCAGTAAACCTTCACAGAGCAAAGATACATATGAGTATAAAAAGCATAGCGCTATGTGAAATTCATAGCAGTTGAAAGGTATGGTGGTACCCGACAGAATATAGGGACATGTTGGGGCAGCACTAAGTCAAGTAGCACCGTGCCAACATGGGTCCTGAAGCTGGCCTCAGGAGTTGATAGTGCCAGAGCTCTACCAGCAGTTTTCAAATGTATCTATGCAAATGGGTCCATCAGGCATGCAAGGCGCTAAGGGGCTATTTGTATGCCATTATGTGTTCATTTGCATGGGGTAGCAGAGGCAAGTAGTGTGACACCATCCCCCGAGGCCAAGATAGCTGTAGCTATCCCTGATGCTCCCTCACTCCCTCCGATCCCTAACCCATAATAATGAAGAAAATCCCTGGTGCTAGTGGTCCACTCCCACCCTTCGATCCCATCCCCGTAAAAATAATTAAACTTTCTGGTGCTAGTGGTCCCCTCCCTCCAATCCTAGCCCCATAATAATGAACAAAATCCCTAGTGCTAGTGTCCCCTCCCTCCCTCTGATCCCTGACCCATATTAATAAAGAAAATCCCTGGTGCTAATAGTCCCTTCCCTCCCTCCAATCCCAGCCTTATAATAATGAAGAAAATCCCTGGTGCTAGCGATCCCTTCCCTCCCTCCAATCCCAGCACATAATAATGAAGAAAATCCCTGGTGCTAGTGTTTCCTTCCCTCCAATACCAGCCCCATTATAATGAAGAAAATCCCTGGTGTTAATAGTCCCTTCCCTCCCTCCCTCCAATCCCAGCCTTGTAATAATAAAGAAAATCCCTGGTGCTAGTGGTCCCTTCCTTCCTTCCAATCCCAGCCCTGTAATAATGAAGAAAATCCTTGGTGCTCGTGGTCCTCTCCCTCCTTACAATCCCAGCCCCGTAATAATAATAATTATGATCCCCGGTACTAGTGGTCCTCTCTCCCTCTGATCTCAACACCATAATAATATTTAAAATCCCTGGTGCTAGTGGTCCCCTCCCTTCCTCTGATCCAGCTGTGTGATAATGAATTAAATCCTTGGTGCTAGTGGTCCCTTCCCTCCCTACAATCCCAACCACATAATAATGAGAAACATCCCTGTGCTAGTGGTCCCTCCTCCCTCCCTCCCTCTGATCCTAGTCCTGTAATAATGAAGAAAATCCTGGTGTTGGTGGTTCTCTCCCTCCCTCTGATCCCAGCCCTGTCCGCCCCATGAGCGGCACCAGAACCCCCCCCACTTCCCTGATCGGTATCCGTGGTGCCGTGGGTGCCTTCGACGACCTGCACAGCCCTTCTCACACCTCCTCAGCTGGACAGTGTATGGCCAGGTAAGGAGTGTGCCTCTTATTTATTGGGCAGAGCACATCACACTGTCCTATAAATAAGAGGCGCACTCCCTGCCTGGACATATGGTGGACAGCTGTGGAGTTGTGACGAGGGCTTTGCTGGTCATTGTATTCACCCGCAGCACGCAGATACCAATTGGGGCAGTGGTTGGGGGGGTGCCCAGTGCTGTGGGAGGGGAACACTGGGTGCCAGGGAGGGGTTGTTTTTAATTCCAGGCTAGTGATCATTGGGGGTGGGGACCATTACCACCAGGGATAAAACACTTTACGCCGGGGCTGTAATCGGAGGTAGGGCTGGGATCAGAGGGAGGAGGGACCACTAGCACCAGGAATTTTAATTATTATTTCGGGCTGGGATCAGAGAGAGGAGGGGGCACTATCACCAGGAAATTTTATTGTAATGTCGGGGCTGGGGATTGAAGGTGCAACAGACCACAGGGTGAGAGTACCCTAGTGGCCAACCAGCTGGTTGACTGCATTACTTCCAGCAGCCACTAGGGTTGCACAAAGTAAGATGAGGTTTTCATCGGTGGTATTTGTGTGGGGCAAAAGGTCCAAGCAAATCCTCTAGCACCATGCAGATCTGCTGAATATCAACTTGTGCCAATATTCCTGTCCCTGAGCCAGAATTTGCATACCCCCTCCCCCCGTTTGGGTTGCGCAGGTGCTACCCTTGTTTGCTGGCACAACAGAGCCCTTTGAAAACTGGGCTCCAGCACAAAGCCCAGTTTGCGTGAGCAAACACCAGTTAGTGCCCAAGCAAACTTCTGAATATTGGGCCCCAGGTCTATTAAGAAGGCTTTAGCAGAATTGTGTGGGTTTTATCTTGTTGGTTCCAGTATAAGCTGTACAAATCCAAGATCATCACATAGCCTTTTCAGATTAGTAGATTTTTGGGTGACCCAATCCAGATTTAAATCTCTGCTGATTAAACATTCATTAGGGCAGGGGCTTACAATGGCAGCAGCCATGTAGAGCGCAACCTCTTCGGTACCGGGATTGTGGGCGAGAACGGAAGAGTGGATGCCTAAAGGGTGACCACCTAGGAAGACAGAACGGCAGTACATGAGCGACTGCAGTCGCAGCCCTGTAAGGGCGATGCACAATGCGGCTACAATCTAGCAGGCGACCCCCCAGAAAGGTGCTCACTGCAGCGGCGCACCAAGGAAGGCAGCCACAGGAAAGGCGAGGCTAGGCAGGAAGGGGCCTGGGACAGTGAGGGCCTCAGGTGGCAGGACGACTTTGGCAGTAAGGATGCATCCCACACACAGTCCTACGGCTGAGCCCATGGTGCCCCCCACAAGAACTGTGCAGCAAGGAGCACCATGCCCCCCCAAACAACAGTACTGCCCAGAGGATGGACAGTATGGCTAAGCGGTTGCCCCCCCACACACACGATGGCAGAGTGGGCACACACATGGTGGTGCAGAGCACCCCCACCCACAGCAGGCTCAAGTAGACACACAGACAGCAACACATTCACCCGTGACAGGGCACCACCCTGATGGCATTCCATGGAGGGTGCATGTCAACAGCGTGGACACCTGGTTGGTGACAACTGAAACAAGGGAGGGTGGGGCTACAGGTTAGCCACAGGGTACTGTACATGGCACTCAGTGCCATGACACACCATGTCCCATGCAAATCCCCTGCGCGATGTGCAGTGCCCCATACACACCTCATCTGTATTGCCACTCATTGTTGCACTGTGTGCCACACTACACTGTACACCTCCATTTGGGTGGCCATCACCCCGTAGTTCAGTGCATGTTGGTCATGGCAGTGTGCAGTGAGTCGTGCCTGCCTGCTCCCGCAGGGTGTTGGGGTGTATTGGGGGGTGCAGTTGCCCTGGACCATTGTGCAGGTGTTTGGGGCTTGCGCTGTGCATGGTCTGGATGTAAGGGGAGATGTCACTGTGTCTGTGGGTCCAGGGCATGCATATGGCCCTTGATGGGTGCACATTGTGAGGGTGTCTTTGTCCTTGGGGCTGTGGGTCTGGGGTGTGCAGTGGAATAGTGCTAGTCACCCATGGAATATCACCCTGTGCCACTTGCCACTGTCCCGTTGCCCACAGTCAGTCACTCGTCACACACCGCTCTGTGGCACTCACCACTTTCCCATCACCCTTTCCCTGTTGCCAGTGTACCATCACCATATGCTGCTTGCACCGTGGTACAGTCACCATTTTCCAGTCATCCATGCATCCTCTACTTGCTGCCGGCGCTCACCCCACTGGTCGCCCTTCTCCCCAGTCGCCCTTTGCTGCATTCGTCCATTTTCTATCGCCATTGTGGACTCACGCTTCAGGAGTTGCTCTTATCAAATAAAACCACTTACAATGCTATTGATATGCTGCAGAAGTTCTGAGCCACCCTTAGTAGGTCTATAGCATACACTCACATTTAGGGATTCACTGCAGGATAGGGAGATCTTAACCATCAGACATTCAAACTCATTTGGTACTGAGTGGAAGCTGGGTATATTCGAACTGAACTTTCATTGATACATAGGCTAAACCACCATCCTGGAGGGTCTGTCTGCTCTGTAAAGGTTAAAGGAGGGAATGGCTATCTAATGTGAAAGCACAGAACTGATTAGCACATTTTAGTGAGTAGGAAATGTCTTGTTTAGTATACACAACCCAGATTTTTACATCAACCAATTTATTTTAGCAAACTCTGCACATTTAATGGCATTACCTTTAGTCCTTTAAGTGAGGCAAATTCTGTAGGGAAAGCACTTGGGAGGTAGGGCCTGGATTTACCTTCACATTACTGAACACAAGAGCAGGATAAGAATCATGTATTTACACATATGAATACTGACATGAGTACACCTCTCATAGAAGGATTAAGCCTTGCCCTTAAAACTGGTGGCTGCAATAGGAGCACTGGAGAGTGACTTCCTGAGATAAGGAGCAAATACTATGAGGCTAGCCTTCATGTTAGTAGGATATGCAGAGATTAGCTGACCAGCCAGAACTGTGGTGCTATGGCACTAGAGAGAGCCGGGAACCCCTGTGAGGTTCTGGTAAGACTGCCTTAGAAAGATTTTGCTAGTAGCTTGGCAGAAGACACCAGGAGAAAGGACTGCTGTGTGACTGGACTTCTCTACTGGGACTAAAGAAGTAGAACTCTTGTACTTGGAACTTTAATTTAGGGTAAAAAAACTAACAAACAAAACAAAAAAAAAAGTGTGTGTTTGTCTGAGTTAACTGAACTGAATGGTTATCTGAACAGTTATCTAGGTGTAAATCTCAGGTGATTGAAAGGCCTTGATAGTTGTGAGGTTTAAATTACTTGTAAAAAGATCTAGTAAGTAGGGGGAGTGGCTTAGCTAGAAGGAAGCTACATTTAAAGACTGCCTTAGAAAGATTTTGCGAGTAGCTTGGCAGAAGACACCAGGAGAAAGGACTGCTGTGTGACTGGACTTCTCTACTGGGACTATATTGCCCTCCTTTCCTCCCCTCCAAAGCTAGTTCTACTTTTATAGGCACAGAATTTGACTGACAACAGGAACTTCCTGTTTGGGAGCAGGAAGTGAGTGATCACAGAGCCACCAAAGACCCACCATCCTAGAAGGGCAAGAGTAGCTCTCCGGCCCCCTCTAGCTGCTGGAGGTCTGCCTCTGAGCAAGTAAGGGGTCTACTGAGAAATATAGGATATTCTTGTCTCAGAACAGGACAATCAGGCACTTAAAGGGCACACAGGCAGAAAGTAAGGAGAGAGAGAGGAAAAAAAACAGAGGAAAGAGTAAGGATTGCAGACAGTTAAGGGGCCAGAAATAAGACATGATGGGAGTGGTGCAGTGCAGTGGCTGTGGAGCAGCAGTCTTCCGGGAGACATTCTGGAGGATGCGATGTTGTTCCATCTGCAGGCACCTCTCTGGGCTGAGGGAGGAGGTTGCTCATCTCCAGGCTGAGTTGGCCAGGATTTGTGGGACCTCCTCTTCCATCCAGGGACCACCAGTACCACTGCCATTGCCTCAGAGGTTGCCAAGAAAGAGGAGCGGTTGGACCACAGTGGGCTCAGGGAGGAGAGGGTGGTGGAACAGAGGCGCATCCCTCCAGTTGTACCTCTCCACAATTCCATGCCATTCTGGTAAAGTGTGGTTCCTCTATGGAGGCACCCGCAGTGGAGACCAAGGAGGATGCTGGGAGCCTCCACAAAGGAGACCCACAGGAGGGTGGCAGGGGACCCCGCAGGGGAAGGAACAACTCCTGGTGGGGGACTCCATTGTTAGGAAGGTAGAAGTGGGAGGAAGGGGAGAGGGAGGTAAGGTGCCTGCCTGGCGCCATGGCTTGGAGGACAGAGAGCCGAACTTCAGGATTGCCAGAGCAGCTGCACAGGGAGGGAGCTGGATGTCATTGTCCACCTAGGGACAAATTACCTGGCTAAGAAAGGGATTAGAGAAGTGCAGGAAGAGTTTGTGGAATTTGGGAGGGGCCTTAGACAAGTAGCACGTGACAGTAACCTTCGGAGGTGCTGCCCATCTATGGCGAGAGAGGTTAGGTGTTCCACACCATGGGATTCAATCAGTGGTTGAAAACTGGTGTGGAGCTCAGGATTTGGCTTCATTGGGACTGGGGTCCACCTGAGTGATGCAAGCCTATACTGGCATGATGAGCTGCATCTGTCCAGGAGGGAAACCAGGATCCTAGGTGATAGGTTTAAATGCTTCATTGGCAAGCATTTAAACTAGCCATGAGGAGGCACTGGAAAGGAGGAGGAAATCCTAGCCCCCAAAAAAATCACGGTAGTAAGTGCAGTAAACACCAACATAGGAGGTGTCAATAGGGAAGGGCAGGGCAAATGGAGAAAGTGACAAAGGCAAGAAGGACAGGGATGGGGCAAAAGGAGTAAGGCCATCAGGAAATGGAGGGTGAGTACCAATGCCGTAGTCTAGGCAACAAGCTCCCTGAGCTGGTGGCCTTGATGGAAGAGGGATGCCTGGATATCGAAGCAGTCACAGAAACATGGTAATACAGAGAACCATGACTGGGATGTTAACATACCAGGGTACATAACCTACAGGAGAGACAGGCAGGGGAGAAAAGGGGGAGGAGTAGCTCTCTATGTAAAGGAAGGGATAAAAGCAACTGAACAAAAGAGTAAACAGGGAGGAGAGGAGGCACTGTGGGTCACCTTGGAGACTGGAAAGGGCACCACAATCCACACAGGGGTTGTGTACAGACCCCCATGTCAGAAGGAGGGAATGGACAAGGATATGATAGAAGGCATTCTTAGAATGGCAGAGAAAGGGGAGATACTGTTGATGGGAGACCTGAATATGCCAGTTGTTAACTGGAGCACATTTGCTGTAGCCACATCCAAGAGCAGGGACATTCTTGATGCCCTACAGGTGGCAGGCCTCAGACAGCTAGTTTCAGAACCCACTCATGAGGGAGCAATCTTAGACCTCATACTCTCAAATGGGGGGCAGTGAGAGGATCTCAGATCTAGAAGTGGGTTGCCATCTGGGAACAAGTGACCATCAAACAGTGTGGTTCATGTTAAACTCAGCTACAGAGTCAAGCCATACAAAAGTGAGGGTACTGGACTCAGGAGGGCTGACTTTGGCAAGATGGGAGAGTGCCTCAGAAAAGCACTAGCAAACAGGCTAGAAGGAGGTCTGGAGCAACAATGGGGAATCATCAAAACTGCCATCACAGAGGCAACAAGCCTTTGTGTGAAGCAAATAAACAAATCAAAATGAAAGAAAAAGCCACTATGGTTCTCAAAAGAGGCGGCTGTGAAAATCAGGATGAAAAAGATAGCATTCCAGAAGTATAAGGAAACACAGAAGGAGCAGGACAGAGAGCTGTACCAGTTAAGGCAGAAGGAAGCAGGGAGGGAAGTCAGAATAGCAAAGGCCCAAACTGAGGAAAAGATAGCCAACTCGGTTAACAAGGGGATAAAACCTTTTATAGGTACATCAGCGAGCGTAGAAAGACAAAGGGAGGGATAGTGAGGTTGAATAGAATGAACGGTGGGTGGGCAGAGGGGGACAGTGAAAAAGCAGGGATACTGAATGAATATTTCTGCTCAGTATTCACAAAAGAGGAGGGGGAAGTGCCTAATCCAATTAACAGAAGCACTCTTGATAGGGGGGTTGATCCCAGTCCTTTCACAGAAGAAAGGGTTCTGCAAGAACTCCTAAAACTGAAGGTGGACAAAGCAATGGGGCCTGATGGAATTCACCCCAGAATTCTAAAAGAATTAAGGGGGAACTAGTGAAACCACTGGCTACTCTTTTTAATAAATCATGGGAGGATGGTGTGGTACCTGAGGACTGGAGGAAGGCGGATGTGATTCCCCTTCACAAAAGTGGGACCAAGACAGAGGCAGGAAACTACAGACCTGTCAGTCTGACCTCTGTGGTAGGGAAAGTGATGGAGTCACTTCTGAAGGAAAGAATAGTTGAGTACCTAGAGGCCAGTGGGGCACAGGACCCAAGGCAGCATGGGTTCACAGCGTGAAGGTCATGTCAGATGAATCTAATAGATTTCTTTGATTGGGTGACCAAAGTAGTAGACCAGGGAGGGGCTGTGGACATGGCCTACCTAGACTTTAGCAAGGCATTTGACACAGTCCCACACAAAAGATTAATAGTCAAATTAACCAGCCTGGGAGTGGGTCCCAGGGTGGTAGCTTGAGTAAAACATTGGCTGGACAACAGGACACAGAAGGTAATTGTAAATGGAGTCCACTCTGAAGAAAGAGGGGTTACTAGTGGGGACCACAGGGTTCAGATTGGGTCCAGTCCTTTTAATGTCTTCATAAGTGACATTGCAGAGGGACTGGAAGGAAAAGTATGCCTTTGCAGATGACACAAAGATCTGCAACAGGGTTGATACACAAGGAGGCATGGAAAGGATGAGAAGGGACTTGGCAAGGTGGGAGGAATGGTCAGAAGTATGGCAGCTAGGATTCAATGCAAAGAAGTGCAAAATAATGCACCTGGGAAACAAGAACCCAGGGGAAGAATACACAATGGGGGAGGTAGTAACAACAACAAAAAAGGAAAGGGACCTGGGGGTAATCATATCAGATGACCTTAAGGTTAGCAAGCAATGTGGAGAAGGCAGTAGGGGAGGGTGTATACTGGGGCTTAGGAGAGGCATCAGCAGAAAACAGGAGTTGTTATCTCTCTGTACAGACAGTTGGTGAGACCCCATCTGGAGTACTGTGTCCAGTTCTGGAGACCCCATCTCCAAGGACATAGACAGGATAGAGGCAGTCCAGAGGAGGGCAACTAAAATGGTGTGGGTTCTGCAAGAGAAGCCTTGTGAGGAGAGACTAAAGGAGCTTAATATGTATACTCTTGAGGAAAGAAGGGAGAGGGGGACATAATAGAAACTTTTAAGTACCTCAGTGGAATCAACAAAGTCCAAGAGGGTAGAATCTTTCAGAAAAAGAGACGCGCAAGAACAAGGGGACACAATTTAAAGATAGAGGGGGCGGTTCAGGGGCAATGTGAGGAAGTATTATTTCACAGAGAGGGTAGTGGATGCATGGAACAGCCTTCCTGAGGAGGTTGTGGGGTCTAAAACTGTGGGAGAATTCAAGAATGCATGGGACAGACATAAGGCAATTCTTGTGGGGGTAGGTAGGAAGAAATAGGCTGTTGGTTAACTAGGATCTGGGCCTATCCTGTAGGTAGGGAACTAGAGACTAGATGGGCCAGCGATCCTTATCTGCCATCAAAGTCTATGTTTCTATGTTTCTATGTAAGATAAATGTAGGGGCCTATGAGAGATGCAGCCAAAGGGTAGCAAAAGTCAAGCAACTAAGGTAGGTTATTACCCCTAATGACAACATTATAACGGAATATTAGACCAGATGAGGAGGTGACAGTAATAATTTAACTTGCAGTAGCGAATGTGCTGTAGAATTACACTGAATGAAGGGAGCTCGGACCCAGCTGAAATGCTTACTAGACTATGGGGCACATAACATGCAGAGCAGCTAGGGAACAGATTTCATATGATTAGTTACTCATACATTAACAAATCCAGTTGTAGAAATGAAAGGAAAAGTGTGACTCTCACTGGGATTTGAACCCAGGTATCAGCAATCCATGCCTTAGCTCTTAACCAACTGAGCTATAAGAGTTCGGCCAATTAAGGCCCCTGAGTTTTCCCATGTGAATCACACATACATTCCTTTCTGGTGTTGCAAATGAGCAACCCGGAAGTCTTTTACAGACTCAAATAACTCCTCTCAATCTCTCCCAAGTGTAGTATATGCCAGTAACTCCTTCCTATGAGGCTTGTCTGTATGTGCAGGTAAACAAAACCCAGTGAAATTTCCAAGCAAGCAGTCCGTAGCTATATCTTTGAGCAGGTTAAACAGTACAAACCACAAATCTATGTAAGTATAAAAGAGGAAGAAATGCAGCTCAGATTAGGGTCTGTTAAGGTTAGTTGAATAATGCAAATGCCTTTAAGAAATGTCAGAGACATTAAGATGTCAAACAATGGCCTGCTCACTACTCCCATACTGTACAGCCTGTGTAAATTCACCTACCTGAATACTGAGCTGCCTTTAGTTTTTCCAGCAGAAAACGCCCACAACAGCAACTAAGATACACAACACCTGCTTGTGTCACAGGTAATCAAATGCCTACTTGGCACCTCTTTCCCAGTTCTAGGGTTCATAAATGATTTCAAGTCTTTCATATATGGACAAAATTTGCATCTGCTGTAGTGATAACTACCACTACCAGCACCTGGGGCAACCGTGTGGTGGTGGCAGATGATGGGGCTGCTGATATCTGCACACCACCTGATCTCTGATCTTTCCCCTTCTCTTACATATCATCCTGGGACCCTCCCCCACAGATCACTCAAGGAAAAGTTCTGTTTTCAAAATGCTCCTGTTTTTTTTTTTGTTAAAAAGAAGGAAAATCTATCGATGATTCATGAGATTTCATAAAAGCAACAATACATAAAACAATGCAAAAACATGTAAAACAAATAAAGAAGTATGGAAAGCATGGTATACAACCAAAATGATAAACAGAAACATTAAATAGAGAATAATGGATAGGTAAGAGTGTGTGTTATGGAACTTTTTTACACCCCCTCTGTGTGTGATGACCCATAAACCTCAAGAGTGAAGCTTAAGAGGTTTATGAGGTCATCACACACAGAGGGGGTGTAAAAAAATTCTATTAACACACACTTAACCTATATTTTTTATAATAACTGGTGCAGGGAGTGAGTCCCAGCATACTGCTAGAGGTAGACTGTCTCACACACACACACACACACACACACACACACACACACACACACACACACACACCTCTCACACACACACACACACACACACACACACACACACACACACACATATGCGAGATTGCGCGGTCGGAGCAGACCAAGCACAACAATGGCAGGATCAACCAGATTCTAAAAAAGATAGAAAATGAGTGGCAAACATTTACCTCAAAAAGCAGTGCTGGTCCTCAGTAACAGGAAATCGCAGTCGCCACGTTCCTGCACTGGTTTAGCTTGCCCACATATGTACGGTCAATTAGGTGGTGTGCTACATTTCTGCTTGGTCATGCTGGAGAAGGAAAGTGAAAGTTGTTCCTAGAATGCCATAATAACCGGATTTCGGGTTATTATGGCTTTTTGGAGTGTAAAAACCCTAAATCGAGTTATTACGGCATTTGAGAAGCACTATAATCAGATTTATATTATAGGTCACCAGTTATTATAAAGTTAATAAACAGGAAAGACAAACTATCTCGTCAGTTTATGGAAAATAAATCAGAAGAAAATTGGATGAAGTTTAAAGAAATACAAAAAAACCACAAAAACAAAATAAACAGCAAAAAAAAAAATATGAAGTCTGTTTAGCTAAAACAGCTAATAAATCAAACAGCTAGAAATGTTATAGTTATATTAACTTGTTCAAGAAAGGTAACAATGAGCTTTCATCAATTACTGTAAATAACGAGTGCGTTACTGACCCACTCTAAATAGCAAACATCTTTAATACATACTTTTGTTCTGTTTTCTCAAGCCAATTACAACAGGACAAAAATACCATAAATACTAAAACAATAGGGACTCACACCTTTAAAAAGGAAGAACGTTTATCCCAGATAAATATACTGAAAGATAACAGTGCCCCAGCTATCGATAACATCACATCCCACATGTTAAAACTTATGAAAGAACAAATACAGTTACCACTAAAACTGTCATATGAAAAATCCTTGAATTATAAACCAAATCCCACATGACTGGAAAATCTAAAGTTACCCCAATATTTAAAAAGGAAATAAATCAATTGTATCAAACTATAGGCCAATAAGCCTTACTGCTAGTCCTTGTAAGATTTTAGAATCATTTATAAAAACAGAATGAATAAGAAACTTAAAACTATCCCATTGTTTGATCAAAATAAACATGGATTCAGATGAAGCATCCTATATGACTAGCTTCATATGCTTCTATACACTGTTAATCGAATGTTAGAGAATGGTTTACCAGTGAACATAGTTCTATTTGATTTTAGTAAAGCCTTTGATCTTATTCCACATTGGGCAACCAATGAAAAGCTTTCTAAATACAGAATTTATACACATATTGCTGACTGATAGATAAATTTTAGCACTAGGCAGAAAATCTTCAGGCTACCCCATCTGCCCTCTTTCCACACCATGGACGGACAGTCATTGAGGACACTTCCTCATTCTGATATCTTGGGGTATGGCTAGACCAACACCTTAATTTCTCTGGTCACATTGACGCCATACTGAAAAAATTGTGCCCCAAGCGCCTGCTACAGGAACTGTAGTTGCATCCCTCCCACGGCTAGGCATGAACTTGTCCAGAAGATGATACTCCCTATTTTTGACTACTGCGATGTAGTCTATGGTGCCGCTCCCAAATCTTCCCTTACCAGATTGGACATCCTCTTTAATTCCTTCTGCCAATTTGCTTTGGACACCCCCTCCTGGACCCATCATTGCGATCTCTATCATCTATATCTCTAATTGGATGCAGGACAGAACACAAATAGTTTCTATAAGAGGATACCATTCAGCTGAGGGAAGAGTTAGGAGTGGAGTACCACAGGGATCTGTAACTGGACCATTAATATTGCAAATATTTATAGTAGATCTGGATGACAATATTAAGAGCACAGTAGCCAGATTCGCAGATGACACCAAGCTATGCAGTCCCTGTGGAACAGACGAGATATTAATGTCATACAAATGATATAAATACAATTGTACAGCGGACAGACTTGTGGGTATGTGACTTAATACTGACAAAAATTGCATCATACATATGGGGAATCATAATCCTCTCCATACTTGTACACTCAAAAATATGGCTCTACCCACAAAATGTTCCGAAAAAGATCTAGGAATTATAATTGACTGCAACCTCAATTTTAAGGAACAGTGTCATTCAGTTATTTCTAGAGTGACTAAAACTTCTATGGCAATAAAAAGAAATATTAAGAGCAGAAAGCCAGCTGTCCTTTTGCCGTTATATCAGTCCTGTGTTAGGCTGATAATAGATTATGGTAGCCAGACATGGAGTCCTCATACCAAAACAAAAATTAATGAATTAGAAAAAGTTCAAAGGCGTTACACCAAATCCATTTCAACCCTAGAGGATCTTAATTATAAGGACAAAGTAGCACACCTAAGACTGCATACATTAGAACTAAGGAGACACAGAGGAGCTTTATTATCGTATTACGACATCTTAAATAATTCACTACTTGTGACGGAATTTAAATATATAATATAAAAATGACAAACATGGAACAGGAGGACATCCACTCCAAATTAAAGTGGGAAGATTTCAAACAAATAAACTGAAATATTTTGATACATTAATAGTAACAAATTTGTGGAATAGATTATCCTTGAACATAATATCCAGTCCAAGTAAGGACCAATTTAAAATGAATTTGGACACGTATATTAACAGTGGCAGAAACCTAGATTATTACACCTTATCTTAATAGGAGCTACACTATGGGCCTCACCTTTTTTTTGCTTCTCTACAACATAGTGAACAGCCCTAACATTGTTCACTCTAGTGCTGAAGGTGCTGATGAAATTGCATGGCTAATTTGAGCTGAAGGCAACTGCTCTGGGCTGTAGGTAGACAAGAGTAACCCTGCCGAATCAACATGATCAAGAGCCCTCCTCACAGTGGAGTAACTGTACTCTGTAGCTCAGAACCCCTGAATCTGTTGCTCCATGTGGATATCAAAGTCGTGTCTAAGCTACTATTTTTTTAGTTCTAAAAGCCTCATCCTGGATAATATTGCAGCAAAGATGTAGGAGGTGGCAACTGCTAGCCAATAATATACTGTTGAGGTATGTTAGCATTTTAAACAAATCAGTGCCAACATTTTCACCCCAAGTTTATAAATAGATAAATCCAAAATGTGATCCTGCCATATTTATCTCATTTCAGATTCCAGTTGGGATCTTTTTGCTGAATAATCATGAAATTATTCTTCCATCCTTTGCAGCCAAAGGCTGCAAAAGCAAGGAAGAATTGGTACTGCTGGGACTAGAGCGAAGTGTTAGCCAATTTATATAAGGTATAAGATTAATGTTTATGGGTATTACACTTATATAGATATCAATTAAATTATGGGGACCAATACCAAAATTCAGAAAAAGTGCAAACAAATATATTTAGTTAATTTTATTTTTAACTGTCATAAAATTTTCCATGTCAATATTGAAAAGTATATCAATATACTTTATCGCTTTGAAAAAATGTCTCGATAACATTTATTTTACAAAAAGTTCAGTTGTGCTGTAAATATGTACATCAATATAGCTAGAGAAACTGGCCTTTTCTATCTGGCTAGCATAATTACTACTGTCACATAATAATGATATACTAACAACATAATTTCTTAATCGGTTGGCTCCAAGTTTTATTGAAAAAGAATTAGTCTCTAGCTCCAACATTTCCACACTTAGACCTTTCAAAAGATGTTTTCTGTAAATGTAATAACTTTGGAACCGCTAGCTAGAGGCTTAATTTTTTTTAAATGATAGCTTGAGTTGGCTAAGTAGATATGTTGTTAATGCATCTACAATGGCCATATATCGCTATGAAAAAAAAAATGTCTCATATTGATATAAAAAAATGGTTCACTGCATTTTAAATTCCTGTCACTTTTAACATATTATGTCGACATGTACAGTATATGCATATAGCAACACAGAAGAACTGTATTAACTGTTCAAATGTTACAGCTGTCAAAATGTAGCTTCAAGCATTATGAAATATAACATTATTTTTGGAAATGAATGAAAGATACTAGTGGTTGTTCTAAGAATGAATATTCTTTTCAAATGAATGGATTTATCAGTGTATGTAAAATGCATATTTATCATTTCTTGTGTAATCTGTATCTGCCTTCAAGTGTAACATCTCATTTATTTGAGTAATGATGTTTTTTAATATCACTTCCTTTATTACATCTTGCACTATTTTCACTTTCAATGCTTTAGATTACCTTCTTAAAAATGCTAAAGTTAAAAACTGTTACAGCATCTGTCCCTTTAAGTTGATTGCTTTAAAGGCCCCATACCACAGGTGGCGATGTACCTTTGAGCTAGCACCACAGAGGGTGGTGCGAAACATCTGGTTGGCATTCTTTGTTGCCCCACGCACTATGCATTTTTTTTATGAGTCTCTTACCATGATATTCGCAGTTTTATGCACTAGCACTTTGAAGCAAAAAAAGGAGCATGTCTAATTGGAAACATGCAGCAGTATGTTTCATTTGGAACTGTGAGCAACAGTCGATTATGGTTTGGTTTGCCAGTCCCTTTGTTAATTGATCTATTCACATCCCAGTTTGTTCCCCTACTGCTGCTCCTCTGGCCTCTGCAGTGTATCTCCTGCCTTAATCTCTGGTCTTTAACTGGGCCACATACCTACTGCTGCAGTAGTCAGAGTTCATCCTGCTCTTGCTTGTTTATGATTTGTTCCAAGCTCTGCCATTCCTTAATTAGAGGTTCTTCTCCAGATCCATGCTGGTGGGCCCTCTTGCTGTGTATGAATACCAGGCTGATACTGGAGCAAACCTTTGTTCTTACAACTTCTATTTTTAGGGGCAGTTTTAGTCCCTTAATGGTTTCTACCCTTAGTATTACAGGTCTTTAAGAGTAAATGAGACAGTGAATTTTGGCAACATATTTACATCTTTGAGGTGCATGGAACTGATATGGGTGGAACGGTAAGATATAAAATATGACAATCTCTGTTCTGATTCTGAACTTTGTCATAAGCCTTTGTAACAGCCTATAGAGTCTGTTCCACCAAGAGAATAGGGACAGATAAGTAGTTTTAATGTATTTTAAAAATAATTAGTCTAGGACGAAGGTTCAAGACTCAGAGTAGGTAGGAGTTGCCAGTTAAATGTAGAGTGGCTCCTGCAGTGATAACAAACTTAAATTTAGAATCCATAATTGTACCATATAAGTAATCAGCAGTTTTAAATAGGATTAGCTACAGGAACAGCATGAGCATATCATTGGTTGAAAATAGAGGGATGCAGTGCAGGGGAAGTTGGAAAGGACTCCTGGCCCTGGCTTTCCTCACTCACGTGCAGTTTACATATAAGTTAGTGTGACTGGCAGAGTTTTTTATGCAAAAATATAGTATTTGTGTTTACATATTGGTAAATGGTAATATTGGTGGCCGGTGGGTAGTAACTGATCACCCTGACTATTGACACAATCACTTGTACTCCAGTAGTAATTTGGTCTGCCTGGGTTGCCTGTGATTACTTAAATGCTTTTTGTTATTATTAAAAGAATCACTCCTGTGGTAAGAAAGGCCACTCAGTGGTAAAATAAAAGAGAGATGCAGAGTGACAGCTGCAGGCTGAGTGAGAGGAAGTGTGAGACCCCGAACGTCAGTCTCACAGCAAGAGCACTCAGTGAAGTAATCCTTGGTCTGCTTGCGGGCAGCCGTCTCACTCTGCAGCCAATTGTAAGTCAGGCTTCTGGCCTAGTTACTGCTCCTTCTTTGCGAAGCACAGAGAGGGAGATGCATTGTGCGTTCCTCTCAAGGCAGGATCAACCAGATAAAATTCCCTTTACTTTTAGTTAGCAGGTGATAAGTGCCAGGGAAACTGGTTGTAGGGACTGGCTCACAGAAAATTAAACTAAAAAAAGGGGCACAGTCTGAAATGGGGCTCTGGAGTCCACATATAAATGAGGTGCACATACTGTTACTACTAGCTCAAGGAGCCATTTTGTGCATTGAGGTGGATTTGCACCGGAACCCAATGTCACATAGCAAAAAAAGCACATGAAAATATACTAAATAAATTAAATAAAGCCATGTGGGGCTAGAGGAGTCCTGGGCTCTCTATAGAATAAAGAACAAGTTAACATATGTACACAAGTGAAAACAGAGCATTTTAAAGAAAGGCTCTGACAAGGAAATCTATTTCAGTCTCAACACATTTGCCACATTTTAAGATCATGTTGCCAAACTGTTTTTCACAGAAATGTACCAAAATTGGCAGGTACATGGAGCAGAGTGTTCTACAGTAGAAAAATAGTTATGAAGTGGATAGAGTAAGAGATATAAGAGTTGCTAACTTTAGAAGGGAGTGGGTTTTGGTGAAGCCAGTCCATGCAGGCAGTTACACTGGAGGTGGGGCTTAGTGTGGGAAAATGAATAGGTAATTCTGAGTAAAACAAACTGTTGTAGTCAGTACGATTATAGGGGAACAACTATCTTGAATGGAAAATTAACAGAAAAGCACGTTAAAGTGATTTTATTTGCAATTAAAGATAAAAGAATGTCAGTCTTAGTGACTATGCTTTCCAAGGGGCTATTTTGTGCAGAGAAATTCAGCAGAGAGCTTAGAAAGGCAGCTTTCCAGTCAGTATGATGAAAACCTGCTTAAACCTTAGAAAAGTGCTTATTTTGTGTAGCAAAGAAATGTATTTTAAAATGGGCTCAAATTTATAAAAAAAAGGGGGAGCCTTAGAATGTTGAGGGGGCAGTTGAGCTACAAATCTGAGAATTCCATTGTGGCTTATGCTGTTACAGAAAGGATTTTGATTGGTGCTGAGCCTCTGGACAGGTCAGTGTCCACTCAATAACCACACATTTAAATATGTAAATGAGTTTTATCTATAAACGAAGCTGCACAGCCAGTGTGTAGTCAGCCTGAGCAGGGAGGTGACTGAAGGAAGATGCCCAAGCCATGGGGTGTACTGTCTGAAGAGGCCTGATGCAGAAAAAGGGCCTGACAGAGACAGTTTAATTTAATTACAAGTATAGGATTAGAGATCACCTGAATCCCAGTGTAGTGTTAGATAGGGCAGTAAGTGAGAACTGCATAAGAATAGAAAGCCTGTTGCCAGATTATTCTGTATGAGAAGTTTTCCTCACAGAAGAAGAACGGCTGCAAATCTGAAATAATTGCTTCTCCTCACAACATCACCAACCTGCTGACTCAAGAGGGCCTCCAACTATACCAAAGCAACAACAACTTAACAACAGAAATTCTTCAGCAAATCCAAAGGAGTGTGCTATTGTATAAACCTTATTGATACAGTTTGGAGGCTATTTTAAAAGTCACAGTGACACTGATTTACAAAGAATGTACCTCAATCCTTCTGATTTAAAGAGACTTTGTCAAATGAAGGAATGAACCTGAAGGGACTGAGGGGCGGGTGGGGTGGGATACTGTCACAACTTTTAATGAACCAGTATTCAAATATGTTTGATGCTACTGCTATGTTTAAATGTTTGACCGTAATTAATATGTAGAAATATCAACTGATTTCCTAATAATTTAGAGTACAGAGATAAAATACAATAACTCTGTAATTGGATACCTGGGTAGGTATCTGGCAGAAGGGGTCAGTGGGCTGACTGAGGTAGATAAGGCCTAGTAGTCACCGTACACCCTTAAGGCAAGTGAAATGTATGGCACTGGGGTCTGAGGTAAGGCCTAGTGCTGGGTAAAAGTATAATTGTGTAACCCCCCTGTTCCCTGGGGTTACTAGAATCCCATCAGTGTCAATGTTAGGTATGGAAGGCAGCTGGTGAAAAACTAGTTAAATAGATTTTTATCTAGTCCCTCTCTGCTTGCTTGGTCTCAGCTGAGAGCAGAGAGGTGATGTCATTTAGAACTCTTGCAGCCTCATGAGCCACACAGCTTGCTGTGAGTGTGGGGAGTTTAGAATTCTGAAGTTCAGTTCAGTGCCAGAGCTCAGAGAGTAAACAGTGAGGAATGAGGAGAGCAAGTTTTCTCACCCTAGTCTGAGAACATCTTTTGCCTGACTTGTGAAGTGGTGGAAACTATCTCCCGGATTTCCTGATGCCCTTATCCCCAGTGGGATAAGAGGGACTGCAGAGGATTTTAGGGGCAGTCCCCTGATCCAACATAGAACATTTTGAAGCTGCCTTTGGTGTACAAACTGTGAGTAAATTCTATCAGAGAGTTACCCAGGATATTGTTTTCTGTGGGGTGACACTCTGATAAAGGAACCCAATTCACCCATTTCTGTTTTGAAACTGTTCTCAAGAAGTTTGCTGACAACAATGGACGTCCCAGGTGTGACTAGGCACTTTGTTCAGAACTTTAATGTTACACTGCCTTGTAGTGTGTCAGATGCTAAATGTGCTAAACATTTAAAGAAAGCATAGTTCTACAGTAGCATTTTGAGGTGTAACTCTGAAAGAATGGCTGAGTATGGATGAGGAAGCAAAAGGTGGTCAACCCCCATCTGGAGTGACCAGTTCAGCACTTGGATTCTGTAAGAGCCTATTTATTCAGAGCATATGGCCAATGCCTGAGAGTCATGTTTACCCCAGGGTGTGGGTTGTTCGAGTCATGAGCATCAGTGTGCTCCGTTGTGACAAGATGCCACAGTGCCTTCATTAAATGCCTATGCCATATAGGAACTACAGCTACGTTTGTGGCCAGTGCCACATAGAAGAAGATGTTTGTGTGTTCCACAGTGGCCATTGCCACAAGAAGTGTTTTCAGCTTAGGCTTGCAGCTGAAAAAAAGTTAAATCCTATGCAATATGGGAAGTAGCGAATTTCTGTCAGAGTACAGAGGATGATCTGTATTTGCCTTGTGCCAAGAAGTGTAAACCTTTGGGGGTCCGTCTTTGCTTTTGTGTACCAACTGTTTTGGAATAAAGCCACACTTTAGAATCCCAACCTGGTATGGACAATCTAGTTACTACTTCCTGTGTGGATTTAGTAGGGTACCCCTGTCAGAAGCACAAACCTAGCATAGACCTTAGCAAAAGTTCTCTCCTCAGGATCTTGGTTTGGTAAAGGTCTGTTTGTGTCTTGTACACACTCTGCAGCATGTGCTTTGTACCCCCACCCCTCCTTTGTTCCCCTAGACAGAAATGGGATGGAAGGTGTGCTTACTAGTCAAATAAGTGGCCAGTGGGGGGTTACAATTGAATACCAGGGAGGGTATCTGGCAGAAGGGGTCAGTGTACTGACTGCTTGGAGGTATGGCTCAGTAGTCACTGCGTTCCTGGTTGGGCAGGATTCTCAAAGAAAGCCCAAAATCCTGCAGCTGCAGGAAAAAGGCCTGCAGCACTGCAGAAATGCAGTTGCACGGTATTCACAAAGAAAACCAGTGCAGCTGTGGATTTCCTCAAAAAGTGCAGCAGGTGCAGTAATTTAGCAGTGGCAGAAATTGCACAAGTGCTGCACAGCCATAACTGCGGCTCCACAGCTGCAGAAATGGCTGAGAAGCAACAACAATAGTGACCCCAATTAGCTGGAACTGCAGTCTAACACAGTATGCCATAGCATGTAGCTGTAAGCACACACACAGAGACCAGCAACCAGTTCCCCAGCTGGGACCACTACAGCACCACAGGTACCAGCACTACCATGGCACCACAGTGGCCGACTGTCACTGCTGGTTGTCCCTCCCTGGGGTGTTCCTGTTGCCTGCAGGGGCACTCTGCACAGGCTTGTCAAGCTCTACTGCCTGTGGGGCCCGTCATGGACTGCACTGGGTCTGGTGTTGCTGCCTGTTGCCATGTCATGGCAATGTGTGCTATTGTTGCTGTAACATCAGCCACTGCTATACCCACTGGGATGCTATTATCTGTGCCTCACCTCTATCATAATTGATTTCAATTGTTGAGGGCACTACTGCAGTTTGCTGAGGAGAGTTACACCTCACTCCAATGTGTGTAATATTTTTCCACAACTGAGAAAAAACTGGTTGAGAAAAGCCTTTGGGGCTGTGCCTTACTTATCTATCACTTTTATTTCCTCGGAGACTTCTGCAGCTGCACTTATTTCCACAGTCCGTAGTGTTTTTTCTGTTGCTGTGGAGGTTTTTATGAAAGCACTCAGAGCAATCTGCCCTTTTTCCATAGCTACGGCAGTTTTGGGGACTTAGGGAAGGTTTTGCACCTTCAGAAAGCTTTGTGAATCCAGCCCCTTGTATCTAAAGTGAATAAGCTCAGGGATCACGGCCAGGGAGTGTCCTTATCCTGGGATCTGTGTGATATCTGGAGGGCTGGTGGGTGGTGAGTTCCTGCAGTCTCCAGGGGAGAGAATACCAGGAGGTTAGTGGGGTGGTGTTACCCTGCTAGGATAAAAATAGAGTATAACTTATAAATATTTTGTGTGTTTGAACTGTCATTTTTTTCTGAAACTAAACTGTGCCATTCATGACTGTTATTTCAGAGATTTTTATTTTCAGTAAAATTTTACCTTTTTGCTCAACAATCCAAGTGTCGGTTTCCTTGCTTACTGAGCCAGTGTATCACATTCCTGCAGGTCTCCAGGTCAGCCCAGTGCAGCATTCACTACTCTTGGCATCTCTTAGCTACTCCAATTGGGGAGGTAAGGTACTGTACTCAGGTAGCACCCAACTGGGAAATGGTTGCCACAGGGGAAGTTACAAAGAATCCTTGATGTCACCTATCTCTGCTGGAATGGTCCTGTCTGTGGCTAAAGGTTAATACAGTAGTGGGTGTGTCATCACCATACTTTGCTGTTCCATCACAGAGTTAGAGGCATTGGAATGCTGCCTGCAGACTGTAACAACTGAGTCCAGGTATGCATAGTGTTCAGTTGGTACTCTGAGGAATGGAAAGTTGCATGATTTGACCCACTAACTGTCCTTCAGTTGGACAATGGAAAAGCTCCCCTATAAAAGGGATGAAGCAGCAGCAATCTGGGCTTCTGAGTTAGCAAGCTATTGTTATTTCTTGTGCATCGTTAATTGGGTCTCTGCAACTCCATCTTGGGAACTGACACCCAGAGAGAGCATTTAGCAAATGTATGTAGCTACCAGTATCACCATGGGTCTTGTGGAGAGAGAGAGAGAGAGAGAGAGAGGCACTGTGTTGGCATTCGCTCTGATGACGTCTAATTTTATTCCCTGCCCGAAACCAATTGACCTAGCAGGTCTCTGTCTCAGAGACATTGCGTACAACAGGTTTGAGAAGCTATGGAGGAGCAGCTGGGAAGCAGAAGCCTGCTTGCAACCTGCTATTAAGAAAAAGCAAAGGAGGGCTGGTGCCAACCAACAGCCTAGCTGTGTGCTAGTGTTCATTTCACTAATAGGAGATGTGGGGAGAGGGAGGAACAGGACATAAAGAAGGAGCCAGGTGCATTTATCTATGTGTCTGGGTCCAAAGGTTTGATGACTGTTTCTCATGTCAAAAAGTGTGTAGAATTCAGATTTACAACTCTTATTCATCCATCGTTGTACGTTTTCTTGGAAATGCACTTTCTTAAGAGTAACTAAAATTTTTACATTTATGTAATAGACTCAGTTTACTTAATTATTTATTTAATGTATCTAATGTATTTAATAGACTCAGTTTACTTAGTTATTAATGTAATTTATTTGATGTTTCAGATATGGCTAGCAAGACTTCTCACAAACCACAGAGGTGATGCATGCAACACACTGATCCAGGAGTAGGCACAGACCATGGAGACCTGCTGCCTTTTGATGATGCTCATCGGGAGAAAGTAGCTGATGTAAAGGAAAGGCGTTCTAGTCAAACACTGTCAAAGTACAACATGGTGTGTCTTGAATTGCCTGAACATTACTCCAGCAGCTATGGGTATCATTATATCTGCTACAAGAATTTCACTGCATATAAGAGTTCCGGTAAACTTGCAGCTGATGAAACTTAAAAAAAAAAGACATCGTAAAGCATTATCCAGCAAAATTGCTTCGCTCCAAAGTTCACAGTGCTTTTTCTGAATCTGCAGCATCTACAGCAGGCATATTCACAAATGAATGTATATTTTGCAAATCATACAAGAAAAGGAATCCTAAGTGGTCAAAGGAGACTTTTGAATGTCCTACAACATGTGTAACTTATGGGCCAGCAGATAGCATAAAAAACACAGCAAATGAAATGGCTGATCGACAAATGGATATGATGGTAGGCAGTATTGATCTCATAGCCAAAGAAGTGAAGTACCACAACAGCTGTAAGAACAAGTATGTAAAAAAGGCAGAACGAATAAAGGGCACAGGTACAAAATGTGAATAGAGTCAGTCGAGGGACAGTCACCAGCTTGCTTTTTCCAGATTTGTTAAGTATGTGCAGTGCATCATTGTCAATGGAATGCAAGAAGAATCATTGCTATCTCTACACAAAATGTACATGGACATTCTTATGAAGTGCAGTGGGCGTGAAACAAATTATGACCCACAGAGCTTGCAGTCAAAACTGGTGGATCACTTCAAAGAAGGTATCATATCTGATACCAAAAGTAGAAAAGCAGGAGCAATCATCAGGTCTGCTAAGAAACAGATTTACTGGAGGGAAGCACACGCAGCTCAACACATAAGAGAACAGTTGTTGGAACTCCTAAAGGTACAGCCTCATAATAAAACCAAAGTTAAAGTTGAAGACGTAATTGAAGAAAATGTAAACTACACCCATTCTTCATACATTCCTATGCACTGTACTCACAGGCTCATCAGAAGTGGAGCAGTGAGCGACAGGAGAGGGTAGTTCAATCTATTGCAAATGACATTGTTTGCAGTGTCAAGGAATAATCAAACCACAAAACACCTCTTGTTGGGCATGGGTATTAAATCCATGACAAGCAGTAAGAATGTTTTAACTATTTTGAACAGGTTTGGTCACTGTGTCAGCTACCATGTTGGGAGAACTCGAAACTGCAGTCACAACCAATATAGCAAAGAAAAATATGGCTACACCAGATGGATTGCTTATACAGCCAGGTTTATCCTGCTTTGGCTTTCAACAATTATGATGAGATGGCAGAGGCACTTGACGGTAATGACACTTGCGTGACACTGTGGGTGCAGCATACCAAAACATACCATCCAGTATTGAGGAGACAGGTATGAAGAAGCTGTGACAAGAACACACATGGATGACCAAGCACCAGCAAGAAATGAAGCACACACAATAGAAATGAACACAGATAAGCAAAGCTCAGAAGCTAATGCCCACAACCAGGCAGGACCATCTTTAACATCAAAGAGCAAAAAACGCAGAACATCAAAGACAAAGGCTGAAGATTTTGATGAAGACTATTTGCCAAATGTAAAGAAGCAGCTATTGCAGCCAATGGCACGACAGAAACAAGACACTGTACCCAGGCACATTCAAATGTCTCAGAGGAACAGAGCTCTAGATATTGGCAAGAAAGACATTCAACCAGATACATCTGGAAAATCAAAAATAGGCCAGTATCAAATATAAGGGTGACAGAAAGCTCTGAACCACAAAACCTCATGTAAGCTAAGAGGAGGGACATTTCCTGGATGATATCTTGTGCAAGTGTAGATGCTACTCCAATGTTGCACTAATGGAATGCCCTTGTTTCTATAGATGACCTGCCACAGCAGATAATATCATACATGGACCCTACAGGAAAGCCTCCTACAAGGCGTGATGTAGTGCAAAACACCATGAATACTGCTATCAAGGTTATGGATAAATGCCAGGAGGACTACATGCCTATTACTTATGACTTGGCCATAGCAAAACCTGCGCTACAAATTCAGTCTACAAAGTCCCGAATATGACAGACTTTCATATGTTTTGGACCATTCCACATAAAATTAGCATATTTCAAAGGTCTAGGATACCTCCTGAATGGTTCTGGTGGAGACCTCATGCTTGTTGAAAGTGGTGTATTGGCATTGGGATCCCTGAATGGATTTCATCAAGGAACATTTTTCAATTGGGCAAAGAGGCTTCACCTGATGCTATCAGCGGCATTCAGAGTAAACATTTGCAGTGCTTTATACAATATAAAGGTTGTCAGACTTTCCAATCTCAAAGCATCTGCAGCAGCTACTTAATGATCAATCGCCTTCCTCAATGGTGGACCTAGAGAATACAGCTGAGTTCAAGACATTCAGTGGCAGCATATGAAATGTTCTCAGATTCCACACACTGTGGTGAGCATGGTGCAACTGACCAATTTTGGCTGCAGTACTGCAGTTTGGTAGAGTTGTACCAACTCTTCTGCCATTCCATCAGGACAAATGACTTGTCTCTCAGAAAGTAAAGAGTGTCAACACAGCCCGCTACAGTATATTCAACATCAAGTATCGACTGAGTGACAAGCACGCACTTATAAGAAAAGATCAAAAGACAGACACAAGCCGTGCCACCATGCAAATCAACTCTGACACAACACATCTGCCATGCAAATTACATTTCATTGTTATGGAAAAATGCAGACAACCAGAAATAACACTACTGAAGCCAGAAGACAATGGTTGGACCAGTGAGGACTGCAAATACAAGCCAACGTGGTTCACATGTGAAGTTGTACCACCAGCCTTAAGTGAACAATTGAACGAACACAACAACAATCCAAATGAAGAAGATGATGACAGTCACTGTGATGTCGATATTGATGAGACAGATTTGCTCACATATCAGATAATGAAGACAGTGAACAAGAATACTAATTGCTATACTTAGGTTCATAAAATATCATAAAAAGTTGATTGTTTCAAGTTAAATATGCAATAAAATAAATAAATAATAATGTTAATATTAAGCCTTTGATACATACATATGTTGCTGTTTGTTACAATGTCTGTAGTATTTCAATGAAAGCTTATAAAACTGAAATTAAAGAGGGAAACATTAATTAAAATATACACAATTTTCACAGACAGTTCATTTTTCATTGAAAAGTGCATTTTCAAGAAAAGCGTTCAACTTTGAATGAATAAGAGTTGTAACTCTGGACTCTACACACTTTTTACATAAGAAACAGTCATCAAACCTTTCGGACCTAGACACACAAATAAATGCACCTGGCTCCTGGACTAACAGGATGGAATCCAAGAGGCCTAAGGGAGTGAATATAAAAGGAGGAGTGCCTCTTTAGGAGTATCGGATAACAAGGTTCTGCCAAAGCCTGCAACTACCTTTAGTTAGACAGATCGCGTCTGGAATTGTTGAAAAACCTAAACAGGATTTTGTTCTAACAGTATCAAGGCCTAGGCAGAATATACTCCAGAGGTTTCTGGGCCCAGCAGCCACTGTTAGGATTACAAATAGGGGCCCCTTTGGGTTGTTATCTATTCACATCCATAATCAACCCATCTAGCACGACAACAAAGAACTTCTCCGTACTCATCTCCTCAGTGAGGTACCCCCCCCCCAGTCACGGCCTTTGAGTTAAAGTCAGGTGCACCCTCTGTGGGGATTTCTTTTTTTTTTATACTTATTTTTATTCATTTAGATCATATTTCAAGGCACATATAGGAGTGACTTAAGCCTTTTATACATGGTTACATATCACATAGCACCCAAAGATTACAGTATAATGAGGTTGCAATGTAACATTATAGACTGTTCTCATTAAGATTAGTTTATACATGAGAGCCTAGCACACCAAACAGACCTTGTATATCTGAAAACTAGACTTTATATAAACTAAAGCAAAATAATTTAACCATAGAGGGCAGACATTAGGCACAGAAATATTGGATAAGATTCATTGTCTATTTAAGAGTTAGTTATAACTCTATTTACTTTTCATTACCCAGTTCTAACATTGAAGGGCTTCCAGGGGGTTAAATCCCGAAGAACTAATAACTAGCCATTCCTCTAATCCAGGTTCTAGATCTGTTCTTGATACAGTGTCCACCTAGTCCAACGTGTGATAAAGATTTCCATCTTGTTATTTAATGCATGTGACATTTGTTCATCATGGTGTATAGTTTGGATTATAGATTTCCACTCTCCTGTCTTGGAGGTTTATTTTGGAGCCATTTTTTAGTGATTGCCTTATACGCTGCCCCCAGTAGTATGGCCCATAAATAGAGAGCGTGTTTATCTGACAGACCCTCTGAGGGAATTCCTAGTATTAGGTTAATCTCTGTTATTAGACCACCACAGTCAAATATATTTTTAATATGATCTGTAATCTCTTTCCAGAAACCAGCCAGTATGGGGCAATCACAAAAGATATGTTTATAAGTGACTTTATTTTCCCACATAACCTCCAACATTTTTAGATTGTCCTGGGTTTCTACAGGCTAGGTGGTAGGCACTAAGAAAAATCTTTCTGTCTCTTCAAATGAATTCTTTCCACAGTGGGAAGAAGTGGTGGACCATGTACCTCTCCATATTTTAGACCAGTCAATAGTACTGATGGTTTTCTGGAGTTCTTTTTCCCAGTTTGCTTTGACTGGGTCCATGCTATGTTTATATAGCCCAATTAGAAACTTGTAAATTATTGAAATAGCTTTCTCCCCTGAAGGAGAGGACCAGATCTGGATAAAAGGGAGTTGGACTTCATACCCTAAGAGCTCGCTTTCTTGTGCTTTTAATTGGGTGTTTATATAGTTTCTGATTTGATAATAAAATATTCTATCCTCCTCCATCCAGTCAAATTTATGCTCAGCTTCCTCGTCTCTGTGGGGATTTCAACTCTAGGGAGTAGAAGTTCCCTGTAATACCCTTCTGACAAAGCTGCTTATTCATCTGTTATACCCTTGTGGTGTAGTTAAATAAATTATCATGTGCGGTCTAGTGTTACATATTGGAAGTACAATAGTTGGGAAGCAGGATTATTTCCTAGGGAGTAACAGCCCTGAAACAAAAGTGTTTCCCAGGTGTGCATCTCCCATCCCTGGACCGGTGGCAGTCTGGGACACATCATGGACTGTAACTTTATTCGTGGGAGCGGGTGGCTCCTGCCCCCTGCACCACCAAAGCTTATTCTCCTGCAGGGTTGAGGTGCTGGGAAACCGGGCAGACCTCCCCCGTAGAAAAAGACAAGGAGTCATCGGGTCAACATGAGCAGAATATAGGAGCTGAGGGTATTGTTTGGAGGTGCTGTGCGGCAGCTGCACAGGAGAAGCAGCTCATCTGTGCTTGTTTTTAGTCTTACCTGAATCTTTCCCCATGCCTGCCCTTTGTTCCTGAACTGGTGTGTAAGCCATAACCGCACTGGCGCCAAACTGCCATTTAAAGAGGCAGAAGCACCGATTGGACACTGAAGCGTTGATGCTCGGGCAGCCGAGGCTGAAAGGCTGTCCGACATCTGTTCGCAAGACTAACTTTATTCGTGGAGCGGGTGGCTCCTGCCCCCTGCATCGCCAAAGCTTATTCTACTGCAGGGTCGAGGCACCGGGAAACCAGGTGGACCTCCCCCATAGAAAAAGACAAGGAGTCGGGTCAACATTAACAGAATATAGAAGCTGAGGGGATTATTTGGAGGGGCTAGGTGGCAGCTGCACAGGAGAAGCAGCTCATCTGTGCTTGTTTTTAGTCTTACCTGAATCTTTCCCCATGCCTGCCATTTGTTCCTGAACTGGTGTTCAAGCTGTAACTGCATTGGCGCCAAACTGCTGTTTAAAGAGGCAGAAGCGCCGATTGGACACTGAAGCGGTGACTCTCGGGCAGCCGAGCGTTAAAGGCTGTCCCGACATCTGTTCGCAAGACTGTAACTTTATTTGGGGGAGCAGGTGGCTCTTTACCCCTGCACCACTAAAGCTTATTCTACCATGGGGTCAAGGCACCGGGAAACCGGGCGGACCTCCCCTGTAGAAAAAGACAAGGAGTCGTCAGGTCAACACGAGCAGAATATAGGAGCTGAGGGGACTGTTTGGAGGGGCTGGGCGGCAGCTGCACAGGAGAAGCAGCTTATCTGTGCTTGATTTTCGGCCCACCCACACACCCCGTTCCCTCCTCCCATTAAATGCCAGGTAACCACGCCCCTCAGTTTACCAATGGCCAATTGGAGCTGAGTTAAGGTGGGATCCTAGCAGCTGCCCCAAGATCGCACTGTTGCATTTCAGTTTCTCCCTCTGGTTCCAGCGCAGTGTCTATTCACCTAGACTGCAAACTAACTGTGCATGTGAATATAGCTCTGGGGTGATCTACACAAGCTAATGTCCTCTTGCCAGCATAATCAATCCTGCCTGCCTGACTTTTATACCAGCAAAATTAATCCTGTCTGCCTGTCGTTTGCCAGCATAACTTAATCCTGTCTGCCTATCTTTTGCCTACATAATTAATCCTGTTGCCATTAGACTTGTCAATCTGCCTTGTATTCTCTAGTCTCTCAGTGATAAATTAGTCACTTTCCAGAAAGGTTGCACTGTATTTATGACCTGTCTGCTAGTCAGCTAAAACCCTTGCATGGTCTGTGTGTCTGATGACTGCCTTATGATTACTACTAGCTCTAGGGCCTAAACTTGCCAGCTAACTTGATTTTCAATCAATACTATATTAGCTTTATTTGTGTGGAAGGTAGTAACAGGACAGTCAGTCGTATCTCAGCTCTCACACGGTTGGGTGCTCAGACTAAGCGATTAGTTGGGTTCCAAATTAACCTATAGTGTACTGCCCTATTTCCAGCCTACTCAATGGCAGTACGCACTGTCCTGCATCCCACCTCCCTGTGCTGAGTGTGTTGCATCTCAATTATCACAGGTACCAGGTGGGTTTGTGATCCGGAAGTGAGGACCATAGCCCATAAACCAGTGGTATCAGCTACTTTCCCATCCATGGAAGGCCTCACTAGTCCACTGGAGACCTCGTGGTAGCAACCCTTTCCTGTCACACTCTGACATCCGTCTTGGTGCTGACATGGGTACCAGAGCTTCTACCAAAGCTAGTCTCACTCCAGTCACTCATGGGTGCAATCACCCTTGTGACCCTTACTGTCCCTTGTATCCCTGGCTCCAAGAGCGGGTGATCCTTCAAAGGAGAGCCCTGGTGTCACGTGTACCCAACCAGTGGATACTGACTTCACCTTCTCCAACTTTCTAGCAGTGGGCTCACCCCTCCTGGGTTCTCAGTAGTCTTGACCTGAGGAGCCTTCTGAGCCCTGCCCTACAGTCAGGCGCTATGACTGCAAGTCACAGACCAAGGATGGATCCCTCCCTTAAGGCATCTCCTCTGGCTCCTACTGGTGACTCTTGTGCTAGCAGGGGACATAGAGCTAAACCCTGGACCACCATATCAGTCCACCCCAACACTGGCGGGCTGGTCAGCGGTAAAAGGGCTGAAAATAGCCCATCTTAATATCAGAAGTCTCCTGCCCAATCTGACGGAACTTCATGTCTGGGTAACACGCCATAGTCCAGACATTCTTGGCATTAGAGAAACCTGGCTGAAAAAATTCTGTATGTACCCTCCCTGGGTATGACCTCATCAGACTCGATTGACCAGGAAAAAAGAGGAGGGGTGGCATCCTGGTCTACTACAGGAGCCATCTTAACCTATCGGCTGTACCCAGTCAACAGGCAGTGCAGTCCCCCTGTGAGACACTGCACACGGTGCTGTTACTAGGGATGTCCAAAAGATACATATTGTCTACACCTACAGTCCTTCAAAGGGAAGCACAGAGGGACTGACTGTCTTCCTCGACACAGTTGGCGCTGTGACACGGCATAACGAACTAATCACACTGGGTGACCTTAACCTTAATTGGCTGGGCGGTAACACCAAAGCCTTTGAGCTTCTACTTGCTGGTCTCTCTCTGACATGGCTTGTCAAGGATCCTACCAGGTGCTCTCCAAATGGCGGTGTGAGCTCCCTCCTGGACTGGATCCTGACTAATAGACCATATAGGATCAGCTCATCTGGTATCCTGCCTGACTCAATCTCTAATCACTCCCCGATGTACTGTGTTTGGAGGATCCCACCTGAAAATACCACATAAAATCATCCAGATTAGAGACCACTCTAGGTTTGATCTGACCTCCTTCCATAATGATATTAAGTACACTGACTGGTCGGCAGTATGGAATGCTCAGGACTCCACATCTGCTGTCAGTCACTTCTTCATCTCTCTTAGGGCCCTGCAGAGAAGCATACCCCCTCATCAGAAGGAGGTCAGAGGAACAGCTACAAAATGGCTTCATGGCAGCCTCCTATTCCTCCTGAAAACTAGAGATAAGTGCTGGGCCAACTTTAAAGCCATGGCTGACCAGGCTATTTTTCAGAAATACAGGAAACTCAGAAGCAGTGCAAAAGAACATAAGGGTAGCCAAAAGTGAGTTTTGCAAATCTGCATTACTGAACTCAGCTAGGGGTCCAAGGAGGTTCTGGAGGAACATTAAACACATAGTGAGTGGTACCCAGAGTGCTGAGACCACTGACATGATAATTGATGGTACCAGCTGCAACAACTCGGAAACCATTGCCAACACCTTTAATCATTATTGCTCTGATCTGTCTGATTTCACCTCGACATTCCCACTGGTGGTGGTGTCAATGGCGATCAGCCTAACACCATCGTCACCCGTCCGCCCTTTCATTTCAGGGCGGTGGTGGTGTGCAAGAAGTGCGGAGACTACTCTTGGGATTCTCCCTTCTCAAGTGCTGGCCAAGATGGCTTGGAACCAAAGCTCCTCAGCCTTGGTGCCCCTGGCTTGCCTCTGGTGGCACACATCTTCAATTTGTCCCTGTCAAATGGTGTTATCCCAGACATATGGAAGGTCACCAGGGTGGACCCAATCCTTAAACAGGGAACCCTAAATTAATATAGAACTACCACCCAATATCCATCCTATCCATGGCCAGCAAACTCCTGGAGAAAGTTGTGGCAGGGCAACTCTCTGAGTACTTGCATTCACATGATATACTGTCTCTTGTACAGCATGGATTCAGGAAGACACGGCACATCCTCAGCCCTTGCTACTGTCTCATCTTGGATTAGGGAGGCCATGGACTAAGGCAAACTCTCGGGGGCTATCTTTATAGATCTCTCTAAGGCCTTTGACTTGGTTGATCATGCCATGCTATCAACTCAGCTAAGAGCCATCGGCCTATCCTCTGCTGTTCTCAGTTGGTGCTCCAACTGTCTACACTGTAGAATGCAGCGCATTAAATATGGCAAAGAGCTCTCGGGCCCTATCCCTGTAACAATGGGGGTCCCTCAAGGCTCCATCCTTGGACCCCTGCTCTTCTCCATTTTTGTTAATAATCTCCCCGCAGCCGCTGCTCACTGCAAACCAATTCTCTATGCAGATGATCTGGTTATCCTGTCTCACTCCCCAGAGATGGGGGTCATTAACCGCCACCTGAGTGATGACCTAAGAAATATTCAGACATGGATCTTGACCCATAAGCTGGTCCTTAATCTAAAAAAAATCCCAGGCCATGCTCTTTGGGTCCCTGGCCAAGATTAAGGCCTCCCCGTGCCGTTCTGTGTCTCTGGTACAGGTAGCGTCCCGATTCCAATCACGGACAACTTCAAGTACCTTGGTGTGACGTTGAACCTGCAGCTTGATCTTGGCCGCCATATCCAGAATACATGCAAGACTGTCAACTGTAAACTGGGTCTGGCCTATAGAGCAAAAAATAACCTCACTCTGGCTGCATGTATTGCTCTTGCCAGAGGTGTGCTTCTCCCCTCGCTATGTTATGGGCTCAGTCTGTTTGCCCGCACCACCAAAGCCCATCTCTCTAGGGGGTCTACTGCCTACAACAATGTCTTTCACTTCACTCTGGTGGACCCCCGTCTCACTCACCATTGTGATCTTTATAGCAAAGCTAAACTGGCTCTCCCATCAAAGCACATTGACTTTGTCCTTGGGTGCTTCACAGGAAAGGTCCTTGGCACTGGCACTCCGAGGTGGTGGTGATTTCTTGTCCCAACTGCCCCTCTTCCTATCACCTTAGGTCTCAGGGGCCTGCCACTCAAGGTACCTGTGACTCGGACTCAAATGGGTGGAAGGGATTTTGCAGCGTGTGCCCCAAACTATGGAACACCTTCCCGCCTCGGGTCCGTGTTGCCCCATCACAGGGCAGCCTGCTCCTCCCTATGGAACCACCTCAAACTCTCACCGGCCTGTGGTTGCCCAAACCCCTGTGACATAATTATTGCACTCAGCCCTGATGGATAACTGTGGCCTATGTAGTTGATAGTCAGGTACCTGCTGGTTCTCAATCTGTGCCTTTGTACTGCTCCTAATTGGCACATACCTTACTCTGTTGTGTTTATGCTAACAAATATATGCCTCCACAAGACCTGTAATTTGTGTATTCTGTATTATGTTATTCTCATGTGACTTGTAAGCTTTTCCTAATTATGTACCATGTTGTCCTAAGTATGTAAGTAGGTAATTTCCTGTACTCTCCCGGGTCATACCTGAAAATAGGCAATTGTCTTGTCTAGTTTACTTACCTGGTTAACAAAAGCTAAATAAATAAATGGAAACAACACATTCAATCTCCATAAGGAAGGGGAGAGAAGTCAGCTTACCATACCAGCACTGCTGAGCAACAGATTACAGCGGCTTGATGGCCAGTGTCATGACATTATCCACTGCAGCTTTTAGGGTAACATGGGCAGAGCTTTTCAGAGTTAGGTACTCAGGTATTGTAGGGTAGATGTGCAGCAAAAGTGCTTCTTGGCTACCCACCCACTGTGCAGTGGTGACCCAGATGCCTTCCCAGGTATTCATGTAGTCATCTAACAGTTTTTAAACAATCTATATGTGGTGCATCTATAATGTCTTGAGGCAAACTACTGCAATATTTAACCACTCTCTGAGTAAAGTAAGAGCCTCTTCTGTTCATCTTAAAGGGTTTTCCCCCGGAATTGTTTATTGTGGTTTCTTGTGTTATATGTCATCTCTTTAAACTTGAAACCCATTACTGCAAGTAGTTCATTGTTTTTACTTAAAGAACACCTTTCCCGCAATTTTATTTAGCCAGTTGAATAAACAGGAGGCTCTCTTACTTGAATGGGAGTTCCTCCGTAGCAGTTGTAAAATGTTATGTTTACACCTCCAAGAAAAGGAAGGGATCGTATTTTGTCACTGAGGGGGCTAACCACTTGATCCTTTCAACTTCTTGATCTCCGATGTCATCCCTGCGCACCGAGGTTTAGTGATGTCATTATATGACTAACGTGGGAACTTGCTCCATGCAAGTCTATGTAGCATCATTTATTTATCTATTTATTAAACTCTAGGATTACAAGTACCTTTGAGCAGGGACTACTTGTTTACAAAGGTTCCATGTCAGAGGATGGGGGTTACATATCACAAAGGTGAACAATCCTCGGGGCCAACAGCTTGCCCCTGCAGACGGTTCCCATAGTCAAGTATCTTGGCGTCACTCTGGACCCCCAGCTGGACCACTCCCTACACATCCGAAACATCTGCAAGGCCACGAATGCTAAACTCGGTCTCGCCTACAGAGCCAAAACTGCCTCACCCCAGCTGCTCGGGTGGTTTAGCCAGGGTGTTCTCCTCCCTCCTCTACTGTGGACTGCGACCTTTGCCTCCATGCCAAAATCCATCCTCTCGAAATGGGATCGACCTACAACAGCATCTGCTGCTTCCACGCTTTCTGCCCCTCCTTACACACATGTGACACTCTACACTCATCTAAGTGGCTCCCCCCAGAGAAGCACTGCATCTTCGTAGTAGGTAACTTCATTGACAATATTGTCAGATCAGCCACCCCTGCTGCCCTTGCCCTTCCCCTCAACCCTGACACCACTACCTACCATCTTAGGTCAAGGGCGGCACTCAACCGCCCAGTTCCTAGGACACGCACCCTTGCGGGGGATCGGGCCTTCGCCAACTATGCCCCAAAATTATGGAATTCATTCCCAGCCCTTACACGGTCCACCCCCTCTAATATTGGATTTAAAACTTCCCTTTGGAACTTCCTGAAGAGCCCCTCCACTTGCCCTTGCACCTCGTAGCCTCGCCCCACACTACACAGGCACGGGGGGCCTCTGCGCCCTCTGGGCCCACCACACTTACTCTCCTGACAACCTGGTCAAGCAATGACTAATTGGATTACCTTAACTGGTATCGTCTGCTCTCCCATTGCAAGTAAACGTGACTCACTCACTGTCTATGTATGCCTAGCTCTTAACTCTCCGGGTCATCTGTAACCACCCGGGCTCATGTGTTTTTACTGACTGTCATTCCTCTATGTATCCTGATATTTCACTGTATATAAGAACTGTATTAGTCACTTCACTGTAAGTAAAGTTGTATTAGTCACTGTACCTGTAAAATTCAAGTCTGTAACTCTCCTGGTCGCACCTGAAAATAGGCACTTAGATGTCTAGTGTGACTTACCCGGTAAACAAAAGCAAATAAATAAATAAGTAAATGATTACAAACTATACATGTCAATTACTAAGGCCTAAGTAGTACAGTCAATAAGTTGAAGTAGATCAACATAAGCTAGCTTTAACAGAATTCATGGTAGAACAGTATCTATGTAGGAGGAAGTCAGGAAGAAGCTGGCAGGTAGGATCTGTTGTCAGACAAGGATGGACAGAGTGAGGGAAAGGGCCAGTAGCCATAGAGTAGAATGTGTCCTTAGGAAGGGGGATGGGTGGGTGAGTGGGGGGCAAAGGGACAGAAGCAAATAAAATAAATAAATAAGAAGGAGGCTGGTGCAGTGAAAGCATGGCAGGAAAAGCTGTTTACAGCCACTGTAAGGGTAAAGGACATAGAGCAATGCTTAGGGGAGGCAGTCACACTGTGAGGTAGAATGGAGTAATAGACGTAGTTGCCTTTTAAAGGGGCTTAGCATTACAGCTGCTAGAGTTTCCTTGTTAAGCGTGTTGAACCACTGAGGAGCCCTGTGCATGAAGGATCTCTGACCCAGTGAAGTCTGGGACCTGGGGATCTGGAAAGTCCGGGATTGAGAACCACGTGTCGGCTAGATACTGCTGTTGGTAGTTAGGAGCCTAGCCATACCTGGTGGCATGAGTCCGAGTAGAACTTTTATGGCTATCAGACAGGTCTGGTATTGTATTCTACTAATGAGTGGTAGCCATCCAGCCTGGGCGTACAGGTCACAGGTGTGTGTTAGGCGGTCAGCCCCGTGAAGAAGTCTACAGGCCTTGTTGAGCTTCACAGATATCCTCCTAAGGGCAGTAGGAGGCAGAGCCATAGATGACTAGACCCGGTATTAGACTATGGAGGTAACAGAGCTGTGGATTGCCAGTCTAAGGGCATCAGAGGTCATACAGTGTTTGTACTTGTGGAGCAGGTCGAGGCGTATGTTGGCAGACTTAGCAACTTGCCGTATGTGCTGGGAGTAAGAGAGTGAGCAGTCCAGGGTGATGCTGAGGTATCTGAACTCTTGGACCTGTACAAATTGAAGCCAGTATTCAAGTAACAAGGCTCATGTTACTTGAATACTGGCTCTGAATTGTACTAAAAGTCAGATTAAAATTGTGAAAATAACTTTTAAATGATGTTCCAAAGGCCGGCCTAATGACATGGAGGATGATGCATCAATGCCTTACCTTCTGCCATGCCAGCGACCTGTGTTCATGGTGTGAGCAGGTCACCAGGTGTTGGCCGGGAGGGGAGGACTGAACATCCAAGGACAGCCCTCCTCCTCCTCCTCCAGGAGTGAGGGATCAGTGGCTGGTGTTAGTCTGGCCCTAGTGGAGGCTGGGAGTTAGCACACCAATGCTGCAGAATGGGGTAGATGCGGGCATGCCATGCATGGCAGCGTGAGCGGCATGGCCATTGGTGTCATGCATGCCCTTCCTCTGTGCCGGGCAGAAAATGGAAAACATTGTGGCTGTGCACCATGATCACGGCCCTCGCAGGCTCCATGCTCTGGTGAATCAGGCACCTCCCACATCTGGATCGGTCTGGTGGGTTGAGGACTCCCGCCCCCTGCCACAGAGGGCAAGCCATGGGGATACTGGAGAGGTAAGTCCTGGGGAAGTCGGGTGGCCGGGCTGGGGGATGGGTGGGAAGGAGGTGCTGGATGGAGGTGAAAATAAATACACACAAAAAAATGACACCCATAGACTTGCAGACAGTCCCCACGCTTAGTCATATAATGACATCACAAAACCTTGAGCATGGGGACATGAAACTGCCCTGTTTGAATTAAACATAATGTTAAATACAGAAAAGCAAGAACTACTGTTTTTTCTCTTATTATGCAGTTCCTGAAGTACAATATGGGATGCTGTAAAAGGGTCAGGGTAACAAATATGGCATCTCTGCAATGGGGAAGGATGGTGAAGAGGTACCAAAAGGATCTGGTTTACAAATTTCATTTCTTACCTACACAGCCTCATGGGTACTATGCATATAGCAAGCAACACTATTTCAACAAGCCATCCTTGAGCTGCTGGTGCTATAGGGAAAACACAGAAAATGTAGTATTTAGAAACGTTAGTCTTTATTTTATATATTTCTGAGTTTATTTTCCCATCATTAATTCTAAGGGCATTTTCATGAAATGTATAGTTAGTTAGTTAAAATGTGTTGAATGGGACCGCCTACTAAGCTGCGATTCGAGCTGTGACCTGGGAGGGAGCCGTAGAGTACTATGCCAAATTGCAAATAAAGTGACAAGTTGAAGTGGAATGTACAAACAGAATATCAGATATTGCAAAGTACGACACTTACAAACTTGCAAAATGTTACAATGTTCAAAAGTGACATGTAGTAGAAACATAGAAACATAGAGTGTGTTGGCAGAAAAGGACTGGTAGGCCCTATTTTCCTTGCCTGTTACACACCTAGACTCTATTTGGTCACAGGTGTCCTTTCTTTTCCTTACCTCTATTTATTCTACCCATGTGCCTGTCATACAAGTTTGACTCTCCCACTGTCTTTGCCCTACCACCTCTTCTGGCAGGCTGTTCCGGTGTCTGTCACCTTCCTGTGAAGAAGCATTCCTCACATCCCTCTTAAACTTCCCCCCTCACGCTTCATAGCATGCCCCCCATGTTCTGGTGCTCCTCCTTCTGTGAAAGGGACTCCCCTCCTGCCAATTCTTCAGCCCCATTAGCTAGAAACACAGAATTTGATGGCAGATAAGGACTGCTTGGCTCACCCAGTCTGCCCGTTTTTCCCTACATACATTATCAGGGCAGATCATACTTGAGCCACAGCTCTTTCTGGCGCTCCCCTTCCTACTCCCTAGGATTCCCTTGTGTGTGTATCCCATGCATTCTCGAACTCCACCATAGTTTTCAGCTGCAACACCTCTGCTGGAAGGCTGATCCAGGAATCCACCACTCTTTCTGAGAAGAAGTACTTCCTCACATCTCTCCTGAGTCTACCCCACTCAGCTTTATAGCACGTTCCCTTGTTCTTGAGTACCTTTCGTTCTGAAAAGTACTTCCCTCTTTACCTTATTTACCCCCCTGAGGTATTAAAAGGTCTCTGTCATATCCCTCTCCCTCCTCTCTTCCAGGGTGCACACACTGAGGTTCTTTAGTTTCTCCTGGAAGGGCTTTGATGCAGACCCTGCACCATCTTAGTTGTCCTCCTCTTGACTGCCTCTACTCTATGTCTTTCTGGAGATGTGGTCTCCAGAACTGGACTACGGACCCTAGATGGGGTCTTACCAGTGATCTATAGAGAGGCAACACCACTTCCTTCTTTCTGCTGGTGATATCCCTCCCTATGCACCCCAGCATTCCACTTGCCCTCACGACTACCTTGTTGTACTGCCTGGCCAGCTTTAGGTCATCAGATATTATTATTTTTTATTTTTTTTATTTAGTTTTTGTTGACAGGGTGGGTGTGCTAGCCATAGCAATGACTATTTTCAGACACGGCCCGGGAGGGTACAATTACAAACTGGCAGAAACTCACATAGCAGTACAAAGTTAGACATAGTTGAACGAGACCAATACAGACATGGTAGAAATAATACAATAATAAAGCGGGTACGTGGTAGTGAGGTAAATAGTGTAAGCAGTTAATACACCCCCAAGTCTCTTTCCTGCTTGGTAGTTGTCAATACCACTCCACCCATTTTGTACACCGCCTCTGGGTTTCTGTGCCCTAAGTGTATGATTTAGCATTTGTTCACATTGAAACCCAGCTGCCATACCTACATCCCCTTGAAATTCTTCTTATGTTTTATACTTTTCTGTTTTATTTTTCTGGCATTTCTTGTTATTTCTTTTTATTCACTGGAAATGTAGTTTTATTTCTTGTTATTGCATTAACATTCATTAAGTACCTCAAAATGACCTTATGCACACTCGAAATCACATTCCTAGTATACTACATTGTATTAAGCAGCATTATGCTATGGTCTTGAAAGGTTCTGTCAATCAAACAATTCCACTCCCGCTTCCCTACTCTGTCTCTGTAGTAACAATGGATTCTAAACAACAACTGCTGCAAACATTTAGTTTTTGCCAAAAAAAAGCAGCTTTTTTAAACTTTTTTCATGTGTTTGTTTTGGTTTTATTTCGTTTAATACCTTAAATTTCTTGTTATTTGTTATTTAAGAAAAACACAGGTCTCTAGCCATACTTGTGACCACTCCTCTAGTGTTCTCAGGTCTCTGCTTGTCCTTTCTTCATCCCCTGAAATGTCCACCCTATTGCAAATTTTGGTGCCATCCATAAACAGGCAGACCTTCCCTTTCTGCTCCTCTGCAATGTCACTTATAAGGACATTAAATTGGACCAGTCTCACTGGTCACCCTCTCTTCCTCAAGTGAACCCAGTTTACCACCACCCTCTGTAACCTGTCCGCTAACCAATTTCTTATCCATTTTACCACCTTTGGACCCACTCCTAAGCTACCTAGCTGGTTTACTGCTCTATGTGAAACTGTGTGAAAAGCCTTACAGAAATCTAGATAGACCACGTCCACCGTTCCACCCTGATCTAATCCCTTTGTCATGCAGCCAAAGAAATCTATCAGATTTGTTTGATATGCCCCAGTGAACCTATGCTGCCTGGGATCTTGTAACCCACTGGTTTCAAGATATTCCACAATGCCTTCCTTCAGCAGTGATTCTTCCTCTCCCACCACCACTCAGGCTGACTGGCCTGTAATTGCCAGCCTCCTCCTGCTACCACTTTTATGTAGTGGGACTACATCTGCACTCCTTAGTCCTCCAGAACCACTCCTGTTTCCAGTGAGTTGTTAAATGGGATTGTCAGAGGTACCTGTGGTCTCAATCATGTCCCTTCTTGCTCTTCTCTCCTCTCCTCCAGAGAATACATGATGAGCGGCCGCAGCCTCTCCTTGTATGGTTTCTCATGCAACCCCCATGCCATTTTAGTAGCTCTTCTAGACCACTTCCACTCTGTTGATGTCCTTGCAGAGGTGCAGCCTCCAGAATTGGACACAGTACTCTGTGAGTGCGGTCTCACAAGTGAGTGATACAGAAGCAACACCACCTCCCTTCCCCTGCCAGATATCCCCCTCCTTATGCACCCAGCATCTGGCTTGCCTTGCCTAGTGCCTTGTCACACTGCCCTACCATCATATATCATCACCCCAAGGCCCCTTTGTTGCTTATTAACTGTAAGTACCTCCCCCCATCTTGTACACAGCCCCCTGGTTTCTCCACCCCAGGTGCATGACTTTGCACTTTCTGGCAGTGAGAGCCAGCTGCCACTCCCTAGACTATGCCTTAAGTTTCCCCAGATCCCTTTGTATCCTCTCCATGCCCTCCTGGGTGTCCACTCTGGTGCAGATTTTAGTGTCATCTGCAAGGGGACACACCTTCCCCTCCAGTTCCTCAGCAATGTCTCCTATGAAGACATTGAAGAGGACAGGGCCCAGTACCGATCCAAGTGTTACTCCTCTAGTCACTCTCTCATCCTCCAGGAGACTGCCATTTACCACCACACTCTGCCTTCTGTCTTTCAACCAGCTGAATACCCAGATCACCACTTTTTCCCCCACCCACAGGCTTCTAAGTTTCTTTATCAGTCTCCTGTGTGGTACGTGTCAAAGGCCTTATTGAAGTTTAGACAAGCCACTTCCACTGCCCTCCCCTGATCAATCTCCCCAGTTACTCAGTCACAGAAATATATGAGATTTGTTTGACATGACCTCTTGTCTGTGAAGCCGTGCTGCTGATTGTACTGCAGCCAATTTATCTCCAGGTATTCCATCAGTCTCTACTTCAGCAGGAACTTGATTAATTTCTCCAGCAGTGATGTGAGATTGCAAATCCAGAGAACAGGTGTGCACAGCAGACGTGACCCGGTGTTTTCCACTCAGGTTACCAACCCAACTGAATATCAAATGTCCAAGAAAGTGAAGCACTCACCAGATATTCCAACAAACTACCAATGAAACTCCAAAATCAGCAGGTTTAATTCCAGAATATTTATTGCCGAAATGTTTGCATAATTAAAAGCTACACACTTTCCTAATTGTGCAAATAGCTACACATAAAATCACAAGTTAGACACCTTTAGCACTGCACTCTTGGATTAAAGCAAAGGGGGAGAAACAAAAAGGGTAAGTCAACAACAGTCATTTTGGGAGTGGTGCAGTGCAGTGTCTGTGGGGCAGCAGTCTTCCAGGAGACATTCTGGATGCTGTGGTGCTGCCCTATCTTCATGCACCCTCTGGGTTGAGGGTTGAGGTTGCTCGTCTCCAAGCAGAGCTATTAGGATTCTGGAGATCCTCCCCCAGGACCACCACAATGCCACCCCACTGCCTCAAAGGATGCCAGTAAAGAGGGCAGCTGGACAACGGGGGGCTCAGAAAGGGGTAGGGAGGTTGGGCAGAGGTGCATACCACCTGTGGTTCCACTCCACAACTCCCAAACCATTTTGGCTGAGCAAGGCTATCCCATGGGGCGCCCACAGTGGTGGACAAGGTGGGTGCGGGGAACCTCCATAGCGGAGACCTTGAGTGGGCGACAAGATTTATTTATTTATTTATTGAAGACATTGGATAACACACCTTTGAGTCAAGACTCCTTCACAAAGGTTCCACATCATTGAAAACAGAGACATCAGGGACAATAGCAACAACTAGATACAATAGTTACAGAAATGGTTACAAAATGGTTACAGATAACACAGTAAAACAGCTGGTGATACAGAGTTACAGAGTGCTGCCAAACATAGGTACATAGTGCAGACGGTAGCAGGTAACAAAACATACACTGCAGGGTGGTGGCGCTAGCCATGCCCTGGTGGTTATTTGCAGGCCTAGGCTGGACTGAGGTGTCCATTGTCAAAATATAGACATGCCCAGGGGTGGCTGGACCAGAGTTAAGTCCATAGTCATGGGGTGGGGGAGTGGGTAGGGCTAAATCAAGGGTAGTCACAGACTGAGTCATGAGTGATTAGGTCTCTTAGTTGGGACTTGAACTAACCAAGTTTGTTTTCTGTGAGGATGGAGTTTGGGAATGAGTTAAGCCAGCTAGGGGCCAGGTACCTAAAAGTTCTTTGACCCAAAGTGGTCTCTTGCGAGTACCCTGAAGTGGGTTGTGCGCGATTGCCGAGTGAGGCAGGTGGACAGTGGTGCCTGGAGTTGGGGGAGAGAGAGCAGATGGGAGTAGCCTGCTGTTATTTTTAGCAAAGATGCAGGTCTGATATTTGAGCCTCCGTCAAAGTTTAGCCAGTTGGTTGAGGCATAAAGGGTGCAGGTATGTGTGAGTTTGGCGCAGCCAGTGGCAAGTCTACAGGCCTTATTAAGGGCCAGCCTAATTTTATTTAGGTCTGTGTTGTTGGCTGCCCCATAGATGATGATTCCGTAGTCTGTGAGTGATAGTATTGATGCAGAGACAGCTAGGTGGAGAGCTTCTGGTGGGAGGCAGTGCTTATACTGGTGAAGTAGGCCAATACGCACATTGACAGCGGTGCTCAGTATTCGGATGTGGTCATGGTAGGTGAGCCCAGAGTCTAGGGTGATACCTAGGTATTTGAACGAGGCAACTTGCTCAAGGGGGTCATTTAGGGAGTTCAATATGAGCAGGGATTGTCCTATGTTCTTGTTCTGGGGGGTGCAAACACCATGGATTTTGTTTATTTGTAATTTAAGACTAGCCTATGTTGAACGAACCAGGATTCAGCTTCCATGAAAGATTTTTGGAGCGCCAAGCAGAGGGCTGTGGGATCAGTGTGGGAGCTGTAGAGGATGGCATCATCTGCATACAGGAGTAGTTTCCCAGAGCAAACCTTGGGCAAGGAGTTGAGGAACAGGGAGAAAAGTAGGGGGCCAAGAATAGAGCTCTGTGGGAACCCTGACCTGACTTTGGGGGGGGGGCAGGGTATGGGCAATCCTGACTGTCTGGGTTCTCTCAGACGGATAACTGGCAAACCAGCCAGTGGTCTATAGGGGACAGGCCCATTTGAGTGAGGGAATCCAGGAGTAGTGTGTGATGCACCATATCAAATACCTTGAAAAGGTCTATAAAAACAGCACCAGCAGTCTGGCCAGTGTCCAGAGATGTGTGGAGGGTATTTGTAAATTCCAAGAGGGCTGTGGTGGTACCATGGTTATGGCGGATGCCATGCTACCCAGAACACAGAAGATACCCAATAGGAGAAGGAAGCAACTCCTAGTTGGGGACTTTATTATTAGGGGCTAGAATTGGGAGTGGGTAAGGGAGGAAGGACAGAGGTAAGGTGCCTACCCGGTGCCTCAGCTTGGAGTGATGGAGGTGAATCCTGAGGATCTCGGGCAGAAGCACAGGAAGGGGGCTAGACATCATTGTTCACCTGGGAAAAATGACCTGGCTGACAGTGAGGTTGGGGTAGTGCAGAGGAGTTCGCAGAGTTGGAGGGGTCTTAGACAGGTGGCACACACAGTATCCTTTTCAGAAGTGCTACCTATCTACAGCATGGGAGAGCCCAGTATGCTCCACACCAGGGGATTCAATGAATGGCTGAAGAACTGGTGCAGAGTTGAGGGTTTTGGCTTCATCAGGGACTGGGGGCCCACCTGGAGGGATGTGGGCTTGTACGCAAGGGGTGGTCTGCATCTGTCTGAGGCGGGAACCAGGATCCTGAGTGAAAGGTTTGAATGTTTCATTGGCAGACATTTAAACTAGCCAAGGGGGGAGGTGGAATTATGCAGGAAGAACTCAACTTCCCCCCCCAACAGGTCGAGGTAGACACATAAGAGGATATTAAGGACAAGAAAACACAAAGGACTGAAACAGGAGGTAATGTCAGAGGAGACAAGAGGAAGGGATGGGATCAGAACACATAGGGGTGAAGCCATCAAAACATGGAGGGCCATGTGTACAAATGCCCGCAGCCTGGGTAACAAGATTCCTGACCTAGTGGCATTGATGGTAGAGGAACCTAGATATTGTGGCAGTCATTGAAACATGGTATACAGAAAGACAAGACTGGGATGTTAATATACCTGGGACACAGTCTACAGGAAAGACTGGGAGGTAAAAGGGAGGAGGGGTAGTGATCTACATCAAGGAAGGGATCAAGGCAACTGAGATAAAGGGAAAGCAGGGAGGAGAAGAGGCATTATGGCACCACTATCTGCACAGGATTATCTACAGACCCCCATGCAAGGAGGAAACAGATAGGGTAATGAAGATAACATTCTTAAAATGGCAGAGAAAGGAGAAGTGTTGTTGGTAGGGGACCTAAATATGCCTCATGTTAACTAGAACACATTTATTTATTTATTTATTTTTATTATTTTATTTTAGTCTTTGGTAACCTGATAAGGCCCACTAGGCAAAAGTGCCTATTTTCAGGGGCGACCAGGGAGCACTGTGCAGTTAAGTTACTTGCTCAGAGTCACACAGTATGCAAGTGGAAGTTGTGAGAATCAGACTAAGATCTAGTCTGCTGGATGTACCAAGCTTGTTCACATCTCATTCCTCTAACCTCTAGGCTATACTGCCAGCCCACCTATACTGCAGCCACATCCAGGAGCAAAGTCATTCTGGATGCCCTGCAAGGGGCATGCCTCATGCAACTTATGGGGTAATCCACCCATAAGGGGGAGATATTGGACCTGGTGTTCACAAATAGAGACAGAATAATGAATGTATTGGTGGTCAGCCATCTGGGATCCAGCAACCACCATACAGTATGGTTCGGGTAAAGACAGTAGAATAATCAAGCCACACTAAAGCCAGAGTCCTTGACTTCAAGAGGGACACATTTACCAAAATGGGTGAATGCCTCAAGAAAACACTGGCACAGGGTGAGGGAGGGGAGTAGAGGCACAGTGGGAGAACCTCAATAGAGCCATAATAGAGGCAACAAGCCTTTTGTGAAGTTAGTGAACAAAGCCAGAAGAAAAGAAAACCATTATGGTTTTCAGAAGAAGTGGCATGGAAGGTTAGAGAAAAAAAATACTGGCATTCTGGAAATACAAAGAAATGCAAAGGAAGGAACACAAGGAACTGTATCGGGCAAAGCAGAGGGAGGCGGGTAAAGCAGTCAGAAGTGCAAAGGCAAAAATAATGGATAGCCCAGACAGTGAAGGAGAGGGGACCAAATCTTCTTCAGGTGTATAAGGGAAAGAAGAAAGGCCAAGGGAGGGATAGTCAATCAATCAATCAGTCAATCAATCAAAATCTTTATTTAACCAGACGAACATCGTTGAGCAAGCTCATTTTCAAGAAGGACCTGGAAAGGAGAGGTTAATAATGCATACAAAGGAATACTTACTTACATCATAATTGGGTAAACAATATATACAAAATGAATTCACGCTTACATAGTATTAACATAGAGCAGTAATTATACACAGGAGGTTCATAATACACTGAATGTGCAGCTAGCAAGGGGTGCTAGCTGCACATTCGAGCAGACTTGATAGACCTCTAGGCCTTTATCTGCTGGCAAATTTCGTATGTTCATACACACGAAACAGAGTATTAAAAAAAATAGCCATTAAGGTAAGACCATGAAGAGTATGCAGCTAAAAAGTATAGCAACTGTAGTACAGTATATACAAGTTAAACCTACTCAACTACAATTACAGTGTGTATTTGAAGCATCCTTGAATACAATTATTGATTGAAGGAGCTTGGTAGGGCATGGGGGGTTGGGAAGGGGGACGCAAGAGGGTGAGTAAGGAGAGGTACATGGTACAAGGAGTGCCTGCAAAGGCATGTAGTGATTGCAGGGGGGAGGGTGGCAACAGTTAGGGAGTGGAAAGCAGAACACCATGACGGTGTCAAGGGGGTAAGCAAGAAGTGTAGGTGGGAGCCAGGGGAACATGGAAAAGGAACTAACGATAAGGAAAAAACACAGGGTCAGGATAGAAGGAGCAGTCAGGTAAGTTCTTATAGGCTCTAACATTGCCCAAGAAGGGTGGGAAAGAAGTACCAGTAAAGGGATGCACTGGAGCAGATGGAACTGAGACTAGGGGAAGGTGACATCAGGGGAAGCAGTTACAGGATTCCTTGAAGAGCAAGAATAAAGTGCTTTGAAGGCTGATAGTTTGCTTGGGTAGGGCAACTTCAGGGTTTTTTGCAAGTCGTTCCAGAGAGGGGGGTAAAGCGTGAGATATGGCAGACCTGCCAAAGTGTGACTTGAACCTCGGTACTGCAAGGCAGATAACGGAGGAACTCCTTAAGGCATATTTACCTATCACACCTAGAGGAAGACAATCCGAGATGTACTGAGGCAACATCTTCATGTTGGTCCTAAATGTCCAGAGAGCTACATTCCTCTGTCTTCTGTAGTTAAGGGATGACCAACCTACTGTGACGTAAAGGGAGCAGCGATGTGTGGAGTATGGGAGACCAGTTGTGAACTTCAAGGCCTGATGGTAGAGTGTGTCTAATTTAGCCAGGGCAGACACGGGGCCTTGGCTGTAAAGGAAATCTGCGTAGTCCAATAAGATAAGGAATGTAGTTTGGATCAGTCTCTTCCTGGCATCCAGTGTTAGAAAATCTTTTATCCTACAGAAGAGGCCAAGCCTCTACCTAAGCTTCTTTAAGAGATCCTCAATGTGATTACAAAAGGAAAGTTTTTGGTCAATTCACACCCTCAGGAATTTGAATTTAGTAATGGGTCTGTTCATGAAAAAGGGTTACCAATGCCCTCCATATAGTGCATAGCACATTTTTAAAAATCAAGAACTGTCAGTCATATATTTTTTTATACATGTAGCAAGTGGTACTACATCATTGGGAAAAAATCCCATTTTCTAGATATGTTTTTGATTAAATCTGAAAGCTGGTCTGTACTCTTTAACCAATTGTAATGCTTCATTTTTAATTTGTGCAGCTTTTTATTTAGTGTGATGAATGTAACAGTTAGCGTCACAGCACGTTACATTCACCCGAATAGCCCCCAAGTCTTTATTTGTGCTATTATCACTTTAAATGATTTTCTGGCTGCTCTCCCAGTTTGTCTCCTTGTGATAATTGACAGTGTTACTGCCTGATCTAGCTCTCCCACAGAAGGGAGTGCAACCTTTGACCCTCACTCTACTTGGGGTCGCATCAGGCCCAATGTTTGCCTGTCAGTCTGTGACAGTTGCAAAATCATAACCTGCCTCTCAGAACCAAGCTGCAGCCGTAGAGGAAGTAGTTAAGCTGTGGTTTAAAACCCATTCTTTGCATGTGGCTCTTCTCCATTTTATAGGGCTACATTCCATGAAGATAAGCATTGCATGCAGTAATGACGACTGCAGTTACATTCACCACAGGTAGGCTTCGGTTACCACCACTCACTGATTGTGGGGAAAATTTTCACAGAGCAAATTCCAGTGACAACTGCATGTCATGGGAAACTGGTGGGAATCAGTTGTAAAAGGGATTATACTGTGTATATGGGGGGGAGGTTAAAATAGATTTTCTTTGTGATGTCACTCATTACATTCACCACGATATGTGGTGTCAAACATCACACCTGCCAGTACTGTTATTACTGCCAAATTTCTCCAGGTTTTGTAACACTATGGCAGTTATTAGTAGTAGCATGTTAGCCATGAGGCATGTTCAGTAAACTTTTTAAAAATATAACAAATGTGTGGTGTCACTTGTTACATTCACCACATTGTGTGTTACGAACATACGAACATACGAAATTTGCCAGCAGATAAAGGCCTAGAGGTCTATCAAGTCTGCTCGAATGTGCAGCTAGCACCCCTTATTCTGCAGCTGCCCCTCCCACATTTTTTAAAAATGTGCTATGCACTATATGGAGGGCATTGGTAACCCTTTTTCATGAACAGACCCATTACTAAATTCAAACAGTGTTGTTAAGCATCACACTTGCCAGTAATGTAATTGTAGATTTTTTTTATGTTTTATAGCAATATGTCAGTCAGTAATAGTAGTATGTTAGTTGTTAGGAAAGTTTAGTAGACTTCCGGTGACGTCACCAAACTTATGGTGGCACTGTAGTGGAGCTCCGGGATCAGCACATCAGACAAAAACCTCTCCGGTACAGCCATACCACTCAATTTAAACTGAAATGTCCTCTAAACCAACCGGAGGACACAGACCCAACAGAAATGGCAGCAAGAATCGTCCCAATCTTCTGGATGGTGGCAGAATGTCACAGCAACCTCCCCCCAGCAGAAGCTCCTCACTTTCTAGCCAGGCAGACCTAGATCCAGACACCAACATGGAGGGGAAGCATCTGTTCCACTCCAGATTTGAAACACAGCTCCAGGAAATCAAATCATTCAGAGGGGAAAACAGAAAAGAGCTGCACACAATACGAAAACAATTCAAGATTGTGAAGGAGTGATTGGACGAAATGGAGACACGCATCTCCTCAATTGAATCGGAAAATGAGCACATATATAAAGTAGTCGATTACCTCCTCCAACAGCAGGAAGAGACCCAAGCTAAGTTCCTCGATCTGGAAGCTAGGTCATGCAGGGACAACCTGAGAATCTGTGGTTTGCCAGAGGAGCGGAGACAGGGAAGATGACAGACTTCCTGGAAGACCTTCTAAAGGACATCCTAGATTTGTCTCTGAGTTTCCAATTTCACATTGAGAGGGCTCACTGTGTGCTGGCGCCTTGACCGACTGACCCAAAGGCCCGACTGTGCTCGGTGGTCCTGAAACTATCGAGTTTTAAAGATGAGGAGATTCTTAGAGTGGCGTGGGCTAAGAAAACAATAGTATATAACTCAGCGAGACTGATCATGAACAATGATTACCCTGTAGAAATTGCCAGGCAGAGGATGGCTTACTCAGGCCTCATGAGGGAACTGAAGAACTGGCAAGTAAAATTTCAAACTCCATACCCCTCCAAGCTCAAAATCTTCTGGGAAACCGGCCCCGTCACCTATACGTTGCCAGAATCAGCAAGGGCAGAGATGCGAGCAAAGGGGTGGCAGCTGACAGAGACAAATCTTAAGGATCAACGCGTGAGGCCTTCACGATGGCAGGAAGGATACCAACATCAACACAGAAACAGAGCCAAATGGGCAGTGCCAGCCACACTGCAAGAGATCCGTCAGCTACTGCAGCAACGAGGTCAACAGAGGGACCCGGACACAACAGAACACAGTAGGTGTATTTGTTTCTGACACCAGCTTGCGAGGAGAAGAGATATTGTTTTTTTCCCCTCTCAAGTTCTTCTTTAAGCCGGCTTTCTCAGTGATTCACATGGCTATAGGTGGGGGGCCTGAGCAGTGTAGCTCCTGGAGACCTAGGGGCGGGAGGAGAATCTCTCCTAAGCCAAACCCAATACCACAGGAATTCTCTGTTTTTTTTTAAACTCTAGGGATCTTAAAAGGGAGCCTATGTTTGTTCTCCACCAGAATTCACTTACTCCCTGCTCCTCGAACTGAACTAATTTTACCAGGAGCTATATTTGAAGAGCTGGGAGTTGCATCACAGTCATGTCTGAACATGGAGTTTACCATAAGGCGCTTTGATTTCCACCAATCTGAGTTCATCAGCATGTAAGGCTGACTTCTAAACTAAAGGGATTTTCTCATTTTTTACATATTACAGATAGCAGGTCCATGTGGAGCTCCTCAGGGCTAAGCCTTGTGTTATTCCTACACTGTAATTACGATAAAATGTTATACTGGGGGGGGGTGAGGGAAGGCTAAGTATGAAATGCTGTTAAACACCTCAGTTTGCAGGGGTCTCCTTCATCCTCATGAAAGGGTTGGATTACACTAGGGCTACCAGACATCGGATAATATACACCCCACTGTCTGGTGTAGCTGGTGACCACTGTGAGAACAAATGAAGCGCTCTGTGAAACGCATAATATAAGCCTGATGACCGATTGTTTGTAGTGGCTTGTTCCACCTAGCCACAGTCCAGTCCTCTACTGGATGGGGATCACTGGGGATGTTCCACCAACCTAGTCCCCCTCTCTGCGGAAAGGGATTCCTTACGCCTAAGAGATATAAGGGTGCTAAAGAAGATGCTCCTCTCCCTTGGAAGCAATACTGTACATAGAGTTGAATGGTTGTGTATAAGTTTGTTCTTGTGTTTTTAATGTTACAGCTCACCCAAGAAATAGGAGGTTCATCACTTGGCAGTCGGTCAGGAATCTTTCAGGTGACAAATTACAGCACCAGAATACAGAGGTGGTGGCATCTAAGAAAGTTAAGGTCCAGATGGGTATTAACATGTTGCGGGGGATACTCCCCTACTATGCATATATATCATAAATGGAATCCTTCAGCCGGTCGCTCAGTTGAGGAATGCCTGGTGGGGCAGCATCTGGGGTGAAGTTGGTGGGGAAAGCTCTCCATGGTGTAGTAGCTGAAAAGCATCTGGCAGCTTCCTCCAGCCAGTCCCTTAGTCGAGTATGGCCTGCTGGGGCAGCACCAGGGGTGAGGTCAGTGCGGAAGGCACTCCGAGGCGCAGTAGCTTGAAAAGTGACTGGCTGCTTCCTCCAGCTGGTCACTTAGTCGAGGATGGCCTGGTGGGCAACACCTGTAGTGAAGTCAGTGGGAAAAGCTCTCCATGGTGCAGTTCCTTGAAAAGTGTCCGGCGGCTTCCTCCAGCCAGTCACTTAGTTGAGGGTGGTTCAGTGGAGCAGCATCTGCAGTGAAGTCAGTCGGTAAAGCTCTCCGTGGTGTAGAAGCTTGAAAAGCATCTGGTGGCTTACTCTAGCCAGTCCCTTAGTCGAGGATGGCCTGGTGGGGCAGCACCTGGTGTGAAGTTGGTAGGGAAAGCTCTCGTGGAGCAGTGCCTTGAAAGGCATCCGATGGCTTCCTCCAGACAGTCGCTAGTTGAGGATGACCTGGTGGGGAATCACAAGGGGTGAAGCTTGTGGGGAAAGCTCTCCATGGTGCAGTAGCTTGAAAAGTGTCTGGTGGCATCCTCCAGCCAGTCTCTTAGTAGAGGATGGCCTGGTGGCAGCACCTGTGGTGAAGTCAGTGGGATAAGCTCTCCATGGTGTAGTAACTTGAAAAGCATCCGACAGCTTCCTCCAGCCGGTCACTTAGTTGAGGTGGCCGGTGGGGATGCTTCGAGGTGAAGTCAATGGCAAAAGCTCTCCATGGTGCAGTAGCTTGAAAAGTGTCCAGTGGCTTCCTCCAGCCGGTTACTTAGTCATGGATGGCCTGATGGAGCAGCACCTGGGGTGAAGTCAGTGGGGAAAGCTCTCCATAGTGCAGTAGCTTCAAAAGCATCTGGCGGCTTCCTCTAGCCAGTCCCTTAATCGAGGATGACCTGGTAGGGCAGCACCTGGTGTGAAGTCGGTGGGGAAAGCTCTCCATGGTGCAGTGCCTTGGAAAGCATTCGCCGGCTTCCAGCTGGTCGCTTAGTCGAGGATGGCCCAGTGAGGCAGCACCTGGGGTGAAGTTGATGGGGAAAACTCTCTGTGCTGCAGTAGCTTGAAAAGCATCTGGTGGCTTCCCCCAGCCAGTCCCTTAGTCGAGGATGGCCTGCTGGGGCAGCACCTGGGGTGAAATCGGTGGAGAAAGCTCTCTGTGGTGCAGTAGCTCAAAAGTGTCCTGTGGCTTCCTCCAGCCAGTCGTTTAGTCGAGGATAGCCTGGTGGGGCAGCACCTGAGGGGAGGTCAGTGGGGAAAGCTCTCTGTGGTGCAGTAGCTTGAACAGTGTCCGGTGGCATCCTCCTGCCAGTCGCTTAGTCGAGGATGGTTCAGTGGACCAGCAACTGCAGTGAAGTCAGTCAGTAAAGCTCTCCATGGTGCAGTAGCTTGAAAAGCATTTGGCAGCTTACTCCAGCCAGTCCTTTAGTCGAGGATGGCCTGGTGGGGATCACCTGGGTGAAATCGGTGGGGAAAGCTCTCCGTGGTGCAGTTGCTTGAAAAGTGTCCGGTGGCTTCCTCCAGCCGGTCGCTTAGTAGAGGATGGCTTGGTGGGCAGCACCTGTGGTGAAGTCGGAGAGATAAGCTCTCCATGGTGTAGTAGCTTAAAAAGCATCTGTCGGCATCCTCCAGCCAGTCACTTAGTCGAGGGTGGCCCGGAGGAGCAGCTTCTGGGGTGAAGTCAATGGGAAAAGCTCTCCATGGTGCAGTAGCTTGAAAAGTGTCCAGTGGCTTCCTCCAGCCAGTTGCTTAGTCGTGGATGGCCTGGTGGTGCAGCACCTGGGGTGAAGTCGGTGGGGAAAGCTCTGCATAGTGCAGTAGCTTCAAAAGCATCTGGTGGCTTCCTCCAGCCAGTCCTTTAGTCGAGGATGGCCTGGTGGAGCAGCACCTGGTGTAAAGACGGTGGGGAAAGCTTTCTGTGGTGCAGTGCCTTGAAAACCATCCGGCGGCTTCCAGCCGGTCGCATAGTCGAGGATGGCCTTCTGGGGTAGCACCTGGGGTGAAGTCGGTGGGGAAAGCTCTCTGTGCTGCGGTAGCTGAAAAGCATCTGGCAGCTTCCTCCAGCCAGTCCCTTAGTCTAGGATGGCCTGGTGGGGCAGCACCTGGGGGGAAGTCAGTGGGGAAAGCTCTCGTGGTGCAGTAGCTGAATAGCATCTAGCAGCTTCCTCCATCCAGTCCTTACTCAGGATGGCCGGCTGTGGCAGCACCTCGGTGGGGAAGAAATTAGGGAAAGCTTTCCATGGTGCAGTAGCTGAAAGCATCTGGCGGCTTCCTCCAGCCAGTCGCTTAGTCGAGGATGGCTCTGGTGGGCAGCACCTGGGGTGAAGTCAGTGGGGAAAGCTCTCCGTGGTGCAGTAGCTTGAAAAGCATTTGGCGGCTTCCTCCAGCCAGTCCCTTAGTTGAGGATGGCCTTCTGGGGCAGCACCTGGGGTGAAATCAGTGGAGAAAGCTCTCCATGGTGCAGTAGCTTGAAAAGTGTCTGGTGGCTTCCTCCAGCCAGTTGTTTAGTCGAGGATGGCCTGGTGGGGCAGCACCTGGGGTGAAGTCGGTGGGGAAAGCTCTCCATGCTGCTGAAGCTGAAAAGCATCTCGCGGCTTAGTTCAGCCAGTCCGTTAGTCAATGATGGCCTGATGGGGCAGCACCTGGGCTGAAGTCTGAGGGAGAGCTCTCCATCGTGCAGAGCTTTGAAAGGCATCCACCGGCTTCCTCTGGCCAGTCCCTTAGCCAAGGATGGCCTGCTGATGCAGCACCTGGGGTGAAGTCGGAGGGGAAAGCTCTCTCTGGTACAGCAGCTTGAAAACCATCTGGCAGCTTCCTCCAGCTGGTCCCTTAGTCGAGGATGGCTTGGTTGGGCAGCACCTGGGCTGAAGTCTGTGGGGAAAGCTCTCTGTGATGCAGTAGATTGAAAAGTGTCCATCAGCTTCCTCCAGCCAGTCCCTTAGTCGAGGATGGCCTGGAGGGGCAGCACCTGGAAAGAAGTCAGTGGGTTAAGCTATCCATGGTGCCGTAGCTTGAAAAGCGTCTGGCGGCTTCCTCCAGGTGGTCATTTAGTCGAGGTTGGCCCAGTGGGGATGCTTCTGGGGTGAAGTCAATGGCAAAAGCTCTCCGTGGTGCAGTAGCTTGAAAAGTGTCAGGTGGCTTCCTCCAGCCAGTTACTTAGTCGTGGATGGGCTGGTGAAGCAGCACCTGGGGTGAAGTCAGTGGGGAAAGCTCAGCATAGAGCAGTAGCTTCAAAAGCATCTGGTGGCTTCCTCCAGCCAGTCCCTTAATCGAGGATGACCTGGTGGGGCAGCACCTGGCTTGAAGTCGGTGGGGAAGGCTCTCTGTGGTGCAGTGTCTTGGAAAGAGTCCGGCAGCTTCCAGCTGGTCGCTTAGTTGAGGATGGCCCAGTGAGGCAGCACCTGGGGTGAAGTCGATGGAGAAAACTCTCCATGCTGCAGTAGCTTGAAAAGCATCTGGCAGCTTCTCCCAGCCAGTCCCTTAGTCGAGAATGGCCTGCTGGGGCAGCACCTAGGGTGAAATCGGTGGAGAAAGCTCTCCATGGTGCAGTAGCTCGAAAGTGTCCAGTGGCTTCCTCCAGCCAGTCGTTTAGTCGAGGATGGCCTGGTGGGGCAGCACCTGAGGTGAGGTCGGTGGGGAAAACTCTCCGTGGTGCAGTAGCTTGAACAGTGTCCGGTGGCTTCCTCCAGCCAGTCCCTTAGTCGAGGATGGCCTGGTGGGGCAGCACCTGGGGTGAAGTCAGTGAGGAAAGCTCTCCATGGTGCAGTGGCTTGAAAAAGCATCTGGCGGCTTCCTCCAGCCAGTCCTTAGTCGAGGATGGCCTGGTGGGGCAGCACCTGGGAGTGAAGTCGGTGGGAAAGCTCTCCATGGTGCAGTAGCTCAAAAAAAGTGTCGGTGGCTTCTTCCAGCCAGTCGTTTAGTCGAGGATGGCCTGGTGGGGCAGCACCTGGGGTGAAGTCGGTGGGGAAAGCTCTCCATGCTGCTGTAGCTGAAATGCATCTGGCGGCTTAGTCCAGCCAGTCCCTTAGTCAAGGATGACCTGATGGGGCAGCACCTGGGCTGAAGTCTGGGGGGGAGCTCTCCATTGTGCAGTGCCTTGAAAGGCATCCACCAGCTTCCTCTGGCCAGTCGCTTAGCCGAGGATGGCCTGCTGGGGCAGCACCTGGGGTGAAGTCGGAGGGGAAAGCTCTCTGTGGTGCAGTAGACTGAAAAGCGTCTGGCGGCTTCCTCCAGGTGATCGCTTAGTCGAGGATGGCCCGGAGGGGCTTCACCTTGGGTGAAGTCAGCGGAGAAAGCTCTCCATGGTCCCGTAGCTTGAAAAGCATCTAGCAGCTTCCTCCAGCCAGTTGCTTAATCAATGATGGCCTGATGGGGCAGCACCTGGGTTGAAGTCAGTGGAGAAAGCTCTCCGTGGTGCAGTAGCTTGAAAAGTGTCCGTGGCTTCCTCCAGCCAGTCTTAGTCAGGATGGCCGGTGGGCAGCACCTGGGGTGAAGTTAGTGGGGAAAACCTCCGTGGTGCAATTGTTTCAAAAGCATCTGGCGCCTTCCTTCAGACAGTCCCTTAGTCGAGGATGACCTGGTGGAGCAGCACCTAGGGTGAAGTCGGTGGGAAAAGCCCTCCATGGTGCAGTAGCTTCAAAAGCATCCGGCAGCTTCCTCCAACCATTCCCTTAGTTAAGGATGGCCTTGTGGGGCAGCAACTGGCATGAAGTCCGTGGGGAAACCTCTCTGTGGTGCAGTGCCCTGAAAAGTGTCTGGCAGCTTCCAGCTGGTCGCTTAGTAGAGGATGGCCCGGTGGGGCAGCACATGGGGTAAAGTCAGTGCGGAAAGCTCTCTGTGGTGCAGTAGCTTGAAAAGTGACCGGTCACTTCCTCCAGCTGGTTGTTTAGTCGAAGATGGCCTGGTGGGCAGCACCTGTGGTGAAGTCGGTGGAGAAAGCTCTCCATGGTGCAGTAGCTTGAAAAGTGTCCAGTGGCTCCCTCTAGCCAGTTGCTTAGTCATGCATGGTTCAGTGGAGCAACTCCTGGGGTGAAGTCGGTAGGGAAAGCTCCCCATGGTGCAGTAGCTTGAAAAGCATCTGGTGGCTTCCTCCAGCCAGTCCCTTAGTCGAGGATGGCCTGGTGGGGCAGCACCTGGCGTAAAGTCAGTGGGGAAAGCTTTCTGTGGTGCAGTGCCTTGAAAAGCATCCGACGGCTTCCAGCTGGTCGCTTAGTTGAGGATAGCCCGGTGGGGCAGCACCTGGGGTGAAGTCGGTGGGGAAAGCTCTCCATGGTGCAGTTGCTTGAAAAGTGTCCGGTGGCTTCCTCCAGCCGGTCGCTTAGTCGAGGATGGCCTGGTGGGGTAGCACCTGGGTAGAAGTCGGTGGGGAAAGCTCTCCATGCTGCTGTAGCTGAAACACATCTGGTGGCTTAGTCCAGCCAGTTCCTTAGTCAAGGATGGCCTGATGGGGCAGCACCTGGGCTGAAGTCTGGGGGAGAGCTCTTCATCGTGCAGTGCCTTGAAAGGCATCCACCGGCCAGTCACTTAGTCGAGGATGGCCTGCTGGGGCAGCACCTCGGGTGAAGTTGGTGGGGAAAGCTCTCCATGGTGCAGTAGCTTGAAAAGTGTCCGGTGGCTTCCTCCAGCTGGTTACTTAGTCATGGATAGCCTGGTGGAGCAGCACCTGGGGTGAAGTCCCAGTGGGAAAGCTCTGCAGAGTGCAGTAGCTTCAAAAGCATCTGGGGCTTCCTCAGCCAGTCCCTTAATCGAGGATGACCTGGTGGGGAGGCACCTGGCGTGAAGTCAGTGGGAAAAGCTCTCCATGGTGCAGTGCCTTGGAAGCGTCCAGCCAGCTTCCAGCTGGTTGCTTAGTCGAGGATGGCCCGTGAGGGGCAGCACCTGGGGTGAAGTCGATGGGGAAAACTCTCCGTGCTGCAGTAACTTGAAAAGCATCTGGCGGCTTCCCCCAGCCAGTCCCTTAGTCGAGAATGGCCTGCTGTGGCAGCACCTGGGGTGAAATCGGTGGAGAAAGCTCTCCGTGGTGCAGTAGCTCAAAAGTGTCCGGTGGCTTCCTCCAGCCAGTCGTTTAGTCGAGGATGGCCTGGTGGGTCAGCACCTGAGGTGAAGTTGGTGGGGAAAGCTCTCCATGGTGCAGTAACTGAAAAGCATCTGGCAGCTTCCTCCAGCCAGTCCCTTAATCGAGGATGGCCTGCTGGGGCACTACCTGGGGAATTGATCGGTTGGAAACCTCTCCATGGTGCAGTAGCTTGAAAGTGTCTGGTGGCTTCCTCCAGCCGGTCGCTTAGTCGAGGATGGCTTGGTGTGGCAGCACCTGGGATGAAGTCGATGGGGAAAGCTCTCTATGCTGCTGTAGCTGAAAAGCATCTGGCAGCTTCCTCCAGCCAGTCCCATAGTCAAGGATGGCCTGCTGGGGCTGCACCTGGGGTGAAGTCTCTGAGAAAAACTTGCCATGGTGCAGTGCCTTGAAAAGCGTCCGGAGGCTTCCTTCAGCCGGTCGCTTAGTTGAGGATCGCCAGGTGGGCAGCACCTGGGGTGAGGTTGGTGGGTAAAGCTCTCTGTGGTGTAGTAAACATAGAAACATAGACTTTGACGGCAGATAAGGACCACTAGGCCCATCTAGTCTGCCCATTTCCCTACCTACAGGATAGGCCGCAGATCCTAGTTAACCAACAGCGTATTTATTCCTACCCCCCACAAGAATTGCCTTATGTCTGTCCCATGCATTCTTGAATTCTCCCACAGTTTTAGACCCCACAACCTCCTCATGAAGGCTGTTCCATGCATCCACTACCCTCTCTGTGAAATAATACTTCCTCACATTGCCCCTGAATCGCCCTCCTTCTATCTTTAAATTGTGTCCCCTTGTTCTTGCAAGTCTCTTTTTCTGAAAGATGCTACCCTCTTGGACTTTGTTGATTCCACTGAGGTACTTAAAAGTTTCTATCATGTCCCCCCTCTCCCTTCTTTCCTCAAGGGTATACATGTTAAGCTCCTTTAGTCTCTCCTCATAGAGCTTCTCTTGCAGACCCTGCACCATTTTAGTTGCCCTCCTCTGGACTGCCTCTATCCTGTCTATGTCCTTGCGGAGATGGGGTCTCCAGAACTGGACACAGTACTCCAGATGGGGTCTCACTAACTGTCTGTACAGAGGGATAACAACTTCCTGTTTTCTGCTGATGATGCCTCTCCCTATACATCCCAGTATACCCCCAGCCCTCCCTACTGCCTTCTCACATTGCTTGCTAACCTTAAGGCCGTCTGATATGATTACCCCCAGGTCACTTTCCTTTTTTGTTGTTGTTACTACCTCCCCACCCATTATGTATTCTTCCCCTGGGTTCTTGTTTCCCAGGTGCATTATTTTGCACTTCTTTGCATTGAATCCTAGCTGCCATACTTCTGACCATTCCTCCAACCTTGCCAAGTCCCTTTTCATCCTTTCCACGCCTCCTTGTGTATCAACCCTGTTGCAGATCTTTGTGTCATCTGCAAAAAGGCATACTTTTCCTTCCAGTCCCTCTGCAATGTCACTGATGAAGACATTAAAAGGACTGGACCCAATACTGAACCTGCGGTACCCCACTAGTTGCCACTTTTCTTCGAGTTGACTCCATTTACAATTACCTTCTGTGTCCTGTTGTCCAGCCAATGTTTCACCAGGCTACCACCCTGGGTCCCACTCCCAGGCTGGTTAATTTGACTATTAATCTTTTGTGTGGGACTGTGTCAAATGCCTTGCTAAAGTCTAGGTAGGCCATGTCCACAGCCCTCCCTGGTTTACTACTTTGGTCACCCAGTCAAAGAAATCTATTGGATTCGTCTGACATGACCTTCTCGCTGTGAACCCATGCTGCCTTGGGTCCTGTGCTCCACTGGCCTCTAGGTACTCAACTATTCTTTCCTTCAGAAGTGACTCCATCACTTTCCCTACCACAGAGGTCAGACTGACAGGTCTGTAGTTTCCTGCCTCTGTCTTGGTCCCACTTTTGTGAACATCCACCTTCCTCCAGTCCTCGGGTACCACACCATCCTCCCATGATTTATTAAAAAGAGTAGCCAGTGGTTTCACTAGTTCCTCCCTTAATTCTTTTAGAATTCTGGGGTGAATTCCATCAGGCCCCATTGCTTTGTCCACCTTCAGTTTTAGGAGTTCTTGCAGAACCCTTTCTTCTGTGAAAGGACTGGGATCGACCTCCCTATCAAGTGCTTGTTAATTGGATGAGGTAATTCCCTCCTCTTTAGAATACTGAGCAGAAATATTCATTCAGTATTCCTGCTTTTTCACTGTCCCCTCTGCCCACTCACCGTTCATTCTATTCAGCCTCACTATCCCTCCCTTTGTCTTTCTACACTCGCTGATGTACCTATAAAAGGTTTTATCCCCCTTCTTAACTGAGCTGGCTATCTTTTCCTCAGTTTGGGCCTTTGCTATTCTGACTTCCCTCCCTGCTTCCTTCTGCCTTAACTGGTACAGCTCTCTGTCCCCTGCTCCTTCTGTGTTTCCTTATACTTCCGGAATGCTATCTTTTTCTTCCTGACTTTCACAGCCACCTCTTTTGAGAACCATAGTGGCTTTTTCTTTCGTTTTGATTTGTTTATTTGCTTCACACAAGGCTTGTTGCCTCTGTGATGGCAGTTTTGATAATTCCCCATTGTCGCTCCACACCTCCTTCTAGCCTGTTTGCTAGTGCTTTTCTGAGGCACTCTCCCATCTTGACAAAGTCAGCCCTCCTAAAGTCCAGTACCGTCACTTTTGTATGGCTTGACTCTGTAGCTGAGTTTAACGTGAACCACACTGTTTGATGGTCACTTGTCCCCAGATGGCAACCCACTTCTAGATCTGAGATCCTCTCGCTGCCCCCGTTTGAAAGTATGAGGTCTAAGATTGCTCCCTCACGAGTGGGTTCGAAATTAGCTGTCTAATGCCTGCCACCTATAGGGCATCAAGAATGGCCCTGCTCTTGGATGTGGCTGCAGCAAATGTGCTCCAGTTAACATCTGGCATATTCAGGTCTCCCATCAATAGTATCTCCCTTTCTCTGCCATTGTAAGAATACCTTCTATCATATCCTTGTCTATTCCTTCCCCTGACATGGGGGTCTCTACAACCCTGTGCAGATTGTGGTGCCCTTTACAGTCTCCAAGGTGACCCACAGTGCCTCCTCTCCTCCCTGTTTACTCTTTTGTTCAGTTGCTTTTATCCCTTCCTTTACATGAAAGCTCTCCTCCCCTCTTCTCCCTGCCTGTCTCTCCTGTAGGTTATGTACCTGGTATGTTAACATCCAGTCATGGTTCTCTGTGTACCATGTTTCTGTGACTGCTACGATATCCAGGCATCCCTCTTCCATTAAGGCCATCAGCTCAGGAGCTTGTTGCCTAGACTATGGCATTGGTACTCATTACCCTCCATTTCCTGATGGCCTTACTCCCTTTTGCCCCATCCCTGTCCTTCTTGCCTTTGTCACTTTCTCCATTTACCGCCCCTTCTCCCTATCGACACCTCTATGTTGGTGCTTGCTGCACTTACTACCATGATTATTTGGGGGGGCTAGGATTTTCCTGCTCCTTTCAGTGCCTCCCCCTTGGCTAGTTTAAAAGCTTGCCAATGAAGCATTTAAACCTATCACCTAGGATCCTGGTTCCCTCACGGACAGATGCAGCCCATCATGCCAGTATAGGCTTGCATAACTCCAGGTGGACCCCAGTCCCCAATGAAGCCAAATCCCTGAGCTCCACACCAGTTTTTCAACCACTGATTGAATCCCATGGTGCAGAACACCCTAGCCTCTCCTATGCCATAGATGGGTAGCACCTCCGAGAAGGTTACTGTGTGTGCTACTTGACTAAGGCCCCTCCCCAATTCCACAAACTCTTCCTGAACTTCTCTAATCCCTTTCTTGGCCAGGTCATTTGTCCCTAGGTGGACAATGACATCCAGTTCCCTCCCCTGTGCAGCTGCTCCGGCAATCCTGAGGATTCGCTCCCTGTCCCTCCAAGCCATGGTGCCAGGCAGGCACCTTACCTCCCTCTCCCCTTCCTCCCCCAGTTCTACCTTCCTAACAATGGAATCCCCCACCAGGAGTTGTTTCCTTCCCCTGCAGGGTCCCCTGCCACCCTCCTGTGGGTCTCCTTTGTGTAGATTCCCAGCATCCTCCTTGGTCTCCACTGTGGGTGCCTCCATAGAGGAACCACACTTTGCCAGAATGGCATAGGGATTGTGGAGAGGTACAACTGGAGGGATGTGCCTCTGTTTCACCACCCTCACCCTCCCTGAGCCCACTGTGGTCCAACTGCTCTTCTTTCTTGGCAACCTCTGAGGCAGCAGCAGTGGCACTGGTGGTCCCTGGATGGAAGAGGAGGTCCCACAAATCCTGGCCAACTCAGCCTGGAGATGAGCAACCTCCTCCCTCAGCCCAGAGAGGTGCCTGTAGATGGGACAACACCGCATCCTCCAGAACATCTCCCGGAAGACTGCTGCTCCACAGCCACTGCACTGCACCACTCCAATCATGTCTTATTTCTGGCCCCTTAACTGTTTGCAATCCTTACTCTTTCCTCTGTTTTTTTCTCTCTGTCCTTACTTTCTGCCTGTGTGCCCTTTAAGCTCCTGATGGCCCTGTTCTGAGACAAGAATATCCTATATTTCTCAGTAGACCACTTACTTGCTCAGAGGCACACCTCCAGCAGCTAGAGAGGTCCGGAGAGCTACTCTTCTCTGAAACCCGTCACACTTCCACTTAGTCCCTATCATGCCCATCAAGTCAACCATCATACTAGAAGAAACTCCTTCATACATCCAGCACACTATAAAGATCCTCATCTTCTTGCTCTCACTGCCAGACTTAAATGCTGGTATTCTTCCACAAAGCACTGCACAAGCCTAATTACTAGAGTCTAAGCCTAGCAATGAGAGTGATTTTCATGCTGTGGTGAAGAGATAAAACATTTTTTCTACTACACTGCATGACTTGAAAAAACATGTTTAGATCTGAGTGAGAGGGTGTTGGGCCTAAGATGGCTTGAGGTAAAGAAAATAATGTCCACATTCCTACGAAATGTAACAACTATCTTATATTAAGACCAGCCTTGTTGGTATATCTTGTTATTGAGAATATAATTTGTGTGATGTACACTTCACCTCTCAACCTTTTGTGGTTGTGTCACAGGATTTGTGCAAATCAGTGCTGAATTTCCCATGGCTTACGGTCTCAGCACTGGGATAGTAGAGGATCAATAACATGATACAGAGATGATTTGGAAGTGTTACGTGGTCTTTATATGATGCTGAGGTACAGTATTTATTGTGAAGATTTATTTTTTAATCCTAGCTACTGTTGCTGACTTGAGTTGCACGATATGTCATGTCAGGTTATTCTTAATGTACAGTAGATGGATAGCCCCAACCCCTCCTTCATTTGTAAGACAGTCCATTTAGCCTGCTTACTGAGTATATAGTAAGGGTACACACTCCCCAGCCAGTAACACTGCAGAATTCCTTTGTTGTACTGGTGGCATGGGGCAGCCAGGAGGAAGTACCTGTGGCATTGGGAAGGGAGGAAGTGGGGGTCCCCAATAGAGGAAGCAGCTGCTGGTGGGGAAATCTATTGCTGGGGGGTAGACTTTGGAGTGAGGGGGGGAGAAAGGTGAGGAAGGTGAAGTACCTGACAGGTGCTTCATCTTAGAGGTATGGAAAGTGGATCCAGAGGATTACTAGAGTGTCAGGAAATGAGAGGCACTAGATGCCATTGTCCACATGGGATCAAATGACCTGGCATAGGGGTAGGGTAGTGCAGAGAACTTTTAGGGAGCTGGGAGGCGCACGCAAGCATTTGGCATGCATGTTGGCTTTTGCTGAGGTGTTTCTGGTATACAACTGGGGAGAGGAAAGGACATTCCATACCAGGGGTTCTAACAATTGGTTAAAGGCATAGTGCAAGGAGGAGGGCTTTGGCTACATTGTTGACTGGGGGCCAACCTGGAAGTTATGGGACTCTATAGGGGAGACAACCTGTGTCTTTCCAGGAAGGATAGTGGGAGGTTTGAATGCTGCTTGGAAGAGCATTTAAACTAGTCAGGGGAGAGACTGCAGAACTCAGGGAGGCAACAGCTGCCCCCACAGATGATGAAGCACCAGGGAGGGAAGGGCCAAGGGAGTAACCTCCAAAAGGACAGGGGTGCAAGAAGACAGAGTTGGGTCCAAGGCAGAGGACAAGGGGGTATATAAGAGAGAAGGAAGAAGTAAGGAGTGATGGAGGCAGAAAAAGTAACAAGGGAAGAGCTGGGTCAGTTGAACATCAGGGAACAGCATAAGCAGGAGGGGAAAGCAAGGAAGCAGGCAAAAGATAGTAAGGTAAGGACAGCAATGTGCTCCCATGCAAGGTGCCTCAGAAATAAGTCTGCACCTGAAGGCCATCACAGAGGAGACTAGCCTGGATTTGATGGGCATAATTTTTTTTTTTTTGTTAATCCTTTTTACCTTGGCTTCCTTTTCTGCCTCACACGTCCAGGCATCCTGTTCCTCCAGCCACTGTCCGGTCCTCTCCTGGCCCAAAGGAGCCCTCACGGCTTGCCCCCTGTGACAGGGTGGTGGACAGTCCCCCCCTTACTATCTAGCCAAACCAGGATCCAGCAATGCAGCGATGCCCCTGACCAGGCATCCGGTAGAAAGCCATTAAGGCACCGCAACTGTTCCGCCATATTTCCCTTTTTCTGTGGCAGTGTGAGTGGGGCGTGCAATGACATGGGGGGGTGCACATGCATTCACATGTGCTCCCGCCTGTCATCATGCCACAACTCACCCCTCCAAGCTCAGTGCACCTTCCCCCAGCCTTCGCTAGGGGCCACAAGTGCACTAGCAACTGAAGACCCCCCTCCCCAGAGAGAGAGAGAGAGGCAGTCCCATGGACACTCAATCCCTCTCCACCCCTGACAACCCCCGGTGACCTGAGTCTATTACCAAACCAGGGTCACCTGCATGGAGCGAGGTGTGGCGTCCAGTGCCTCAACCCTCAGTGCCATCAGGCCAGCTTTGGTGGCCATAATAAAGTTATGGTGCACTGACAGCCACAGCTTGAACAGTGTCCGGTGGCATCCTCCAGCTGGTCGCTTAGTCAAGGAACGCCTGCTAGGGCAGCATCTGGGGTGAAGTTGGTGGGGAAAGCTCTCCGTGGTGCAGTAGCTGAAAAGCATCTGGCGGCTTCCTCCAGACAGTCCCTTAGTCGAAGATGGCCTGCTGGGGCAGCACCTGGGGTGGCGTGAAGTTGGTGCGGAAAGCTCTCTGTGGTGCAGTAGCTTGAAAAGTGACTGGCGGCTTCCTCGAGCTGGTCACTTAGTTGAGGATGGCCTGGTGGGCAGCACCTGTGGTGAAATCAGTGGGGAAAGCTCTCCATGGTGCAGTAGCTTGAAAAGTGTCCGGCAGCTTCCTCTAGCCAGTCGCTTAGTTGAGCACAGTTCAGTGGAGCAGAACCTGGGGTGAAGTCGGCAGGGAAAGCTCCCTATGGTGCAGTGGTTTGAAAAGCATCTGGCGGCTTACTCCAGCCAGCCCCTTAGTCAAGGATGGCCTGGTGGGGCAGCACCTGGTGTGAAGTAGGTGAGGAAAGCTCTCCGTGGTGCAGTGCCTTGAAAGGCATCTGGCGGCTTCCTCCAGACAGTCACTTAGTCGAGGATGGCCTGGTGGGAAGCACCTGGGGTGGGGAAGTCGGTGGGGAAAAGCCTCCGTGGTGCAGTAGACTGAAAAGTGTCCGGTGACATCCTCCAGCCAGTTGCTTAGTAGAGGATGGCCTGGTGTGGCAGCACCTGGGGTGAAGCTGGTGGGAAAAGCTCTACATGGTGCAGTAGCTGAGAAGCATCTGGCGGCTTCCTCCAGCCAGTCCCTTAGCCGAGGATGGCTTGCTGGGGCAGTACCTGGGGTTAAGTGTGGGAAAGCTCTCTGCAGTGCCAGTAGCTTAAAACGGCCGGCAGCTTCCTCAAGCTGGTCCTTGAGTCGAGGATGGCCTGGTGGGCAGCACCTCTGAGGTGAATTTAGTTGGGAAAGCTCTCCATGGTGCAGTAGCTTGAAAAGTGTCTGGTGGCTTCCTCTAGCCAGTCGCTTAGTCAAGGATGGTTCAGTGGAGCAGCACCTGGGGTGAAGTTGGTAGGGAAAGCTCTCCGTGGTGCAGTAGCTTGAAAAGCATCTGGCGGCTTACTCCAGCCAGCCCCTTAGTCGAGGATGGCCTGGTGGGGAAGCACCTGGTGTGAAGTAGGTGAGGAAAGCTTTCTGTGGTGCAGTGCCTTGAAAGGCGTCCGGTGGCTTCCTCCAGCCAGTCGCTTAGTACAGGATGGCCTGGTGTGGCAGCATCTGGGGTGAAGTTGATGGGGAAAGCTCTCCATGGTGCAGTAGCTGAAAAGCATCTGGCGGCTTCCTCCAGCCAGTCCCTTAGCCGAGGATGGCCTGCTGGGGCAGCACCTGGTGTGAAGTCGGTGGGGAAAACTCTACATGGTGCAGTAGCTTAAAAACTCACTGGCGGCTTCCTCCAGCTGGTCACTTAGTCGAGGATGGCCTCGTGGGCAGCACCTGGGGTGAAGTCAGTGGGGAAAGCTCTCCATGGTTGTAGTAGCTCGAAAAGTGTTCGGCGGCTTCCTCCAGCCAGTCCCTTAGTCGAGGATGACCTGGTGTGGCAGCACCTGGGGAAAGGTCTGTGGAGAAAGCTCATGTGGTGCAGTAGCTTGAAAACCATCTGATGGCTTCCTTCTGCCAGTCGCTTAGTTGAGGATGGCCCGTTGGGGCAACACCTGGGGTGAAGTCGGTGGGGAAAGCTATTCATGGTACAGTAGCTTGAAAAGGTCCGATGGCTTCCTCCAGCCAGTTGCTAGTTGAGGATGGCCTGGTGGGACATCAACTGGGGTGAAGTTGGTGGGGAATGCTCTCCAAGGTGCAGTAGCTCGAAAAGCGTCTGGCAGTTTCCTCCAGCCAGTCCCTCAGTCGAGGATGTCCTGCTGGGGCAGCACCTGGGCAGAAGTCGGTGGGGAAAGCCTCGTGCAGCGGTAGCTTGAAAAGTGTCTCACGGCATCCACCAGCTGGTCCCTTAGTCGAGGATGGCCTGGAGGGGCAGCACCTGGAGTGAAGTCAGTGGGAAAGCTCTCCATGGTGTAGTAGCTTGAAAAGCATCCATGGGCATCCTCAGAGCCGGTCCCTTGGTCGAGGATGGCCTGGAGGGCAGCACCTGGAGTGAAGTCAGTGGGGAAAGCTCTCCATGGTGCAGTAGCCTGAGAAAGCGTCCGGCAGCTTCCTTCAGGTGATAGCTTGAGTGGGGATGTGGCCGGAGGGAGCAGCCTCAGAGTGAAGTCGGTGGAAAGCTTTCTATGGTCTCATTGGCTTGAAGCGTCCAGCAGCTTCCTCCAGCCAGTCGCTAGTTGAGGATGGTTCAGTGGGGCAGCACCTGTGGTGAAGTCGGTGGGGAAAGCTGTCCGTGGTGCAGTGTCATGAAAACGTCCGGAGGCTTTCTCCAGCCAGTCGCCTAGTCGAGGATGGCTTGGTGGGGCAGCACCTGGGATGAAGTCGGTGGGGAAAGCTCTCCATGCTGCTGTAGCTGAAAAGCATCTGCCGGCTTCCTCCAGCCAGTCTCTTAGTCAAGGATAGCCTGCTGGGGCTACACCTGGGGTGAAGTCTGTGGGGAAAGCTCTCCGTGGTTCAGTGCCGTGAAAAGCGTCCGGCGGCTTCCTCCAGCCGGTCGCTTACTCGAGGATCGCCTGTTGGGCAGCATCTGGGGTGAGGTCAGTGGGGAAAGCTCTCTGTGGTGCAGTAGCTTGAACAGTGTCCGGTGGCATCCTCCAGCCGGTCGCTTAGTCGAGGAATGCCTGGTGGGGCAGCACCTGGGGTGAAGTTAGTGGGGAAAGCTCTCTGTGGTGCAGTAGCTGAAAAGCATCTGTCGGCTTCCTCCAGCCAGTCCCTTAGTCGAGGATGGCCTGCTGGGGCAGCACCTGGGGTGAGGTCAGTGCGGAAAGCTCTTCATGGTGCAGTAGCTTGAAAAGTGACTGGTGGCCTCCTTCAGTTGGTCACTTAGTCGAGGATGGCATGGTGGGCAACACCTGTAGTGAAGTCGGTGGGAAAAGCTCTCCATTGTGCAGTTGCTTGAGAAGTGTCCGTCGGCTTCCTCCTGCCAGCCGCTTAGTTGAGGATGGTTCAGTGGAGCAGCACCTGCAGTGAAGTCAGTCGATAAAGCTCTCCGTGGTGTAGTAGCTTGAAAAGCACCTGGCGGCTTACTCAAGCCAGTCCCTTAGTCGAGGATGGCCTGCTGGGGGAGCACCTGGTATGAAGTTGGTAGGGAAAGCTCTCCGTGGTGCAGTGCCTTGATAGGCATCCGGCAGCTTCCTCAAGACAGTCGCTTAGTCAAGGATGCCCTGGTGTGGAATCACCTGGGGTGAAGTCGGTGGAGAAAGCTCTCCGTGGTGCAGTAGCTTGAAAAGTGTCCGGTGGCTTCCTCCAGCTGGTTGCTTAGTAGAGGATGGCCTGGTGAGCAGCACCTGTGGTGAAGTCGGTGGGAAAAGCTCTCCATGGTGTAGTAGCTTGAAAAGCATCTGGCTGGCTTCTTCCACCGGTCACTTGTAGTCGAGGGTGGCCCGGTGGGGCACCTTCTGGGGTGAAGTCGATGGGGAAAGCTCTCCGTGCTGCAGTAGCTTGAAAAGTGTCTGGTGGCTTCCTCCAGCTGGTTGCTTAGTCGAGGATTGCCTGTTGGAGCAGTACCTGGGGTGAAGTTGGTGGGGAAAGCTCTCTGTGGTGCAGTGTCTTGAAATGCGTCCGGCAGCTTCCGGATGGTCGCTTAGTCGAGGATGGCCCGGTGGGGCAGCACCTGAGGTGAAGTCAGTGGGGAAAGCTCTCCATGGTGCAGTTGCTTGAAAAGTATCCAGTGGCTTCCTCCAGCCAGTCGCTTAGTTGAGGATGGCCTGATGTGGCAGCACCTGGAGTGAAGTTGGTGGGGAAAGCTCTCCGTGGTGCAGTAGCTGAAAAGCATCTGGCGGCTTCCTCCAGCTGGTTGCTTAGTCGAGGATGGCTTGGTGGGCAGCACCTGGGATGAAGTCAGTGGGAAAGCTGCAGGCTGCTGTAGCTGAAAAGCATCTGACGTTCTCCAGCCAGTCCCTTAGTCAAGGATGGCCTGCTGGGGCTGCACCTGGGGTGAAGTCTGTGGGGAAAGCTCACCATGGTGCAGTGCCTTGAAAAGCAACCCGGAGGCTTCCTCCAGCCGGTCACTTAGTTGAGGATTGCCTGGTGGGCAGCACCTGGGGTGAGGTCGGTGGGGAAAGCTCTCCATGGTGCAGTAGCTTGAAAAGTGTCCAGCAGCTTCCTCTAGCCAGCTGCTTAGTCAAGCATGGTTCAGTGGAGCAGCACCTGGGGTGAAGTCGGCATGGAAAGCTCCCCATGGTGCAGTAGCTTGAAAAGCATCTGGCGGCTTACTCCAGCCAGCCCCTTAGTCGAGGATGGCCTGATGGGGCAGCACCTGGTGTGAAGTAGGTGAGGAAAGCTCTATGTGGTGCAGTGCCTTGTAAGACGTCCGGCGGCTTCCTCCAGACAGTCAATTAGTCGAGGATGGCCTCCTGGGGAAGCACCTGGGGTGAAGTCGGTGGGGAAAGCTCTCTGTGGTGCAGTAGCTTGAAAAGTGTCCGGTAGCTTCCTCCAGCCAATTGCTTAGAAGAGGATGGCCTGGTGTGGCAGCACCTGGTGTGAAGTTGGTGGGGAAAGCTCTCCATGGTGCAGTAGCTAAAAAGCATCTGGTGGCTTCCTCCAGCCTGTCCCTTAGTCGAGGATGGCCTGCTGGGGCAGCACCTGGGGTGAAGTTGGTGGGGAAAGCTCTCCATAGTGCAGTAGCTTAAAAAACTGACCGGCGCCTTCCTCCAGCTGATCACTTAGTCGAGGATGGCCTGGTGGGCAGCACCTGGGGTGAAGTCGGTGGGGAAAGCTCTCCATGGTGCAGTAGCTTGAAAAGCGTCTGGTGGCTTCCTCCAGCCAGTTGCTTAGTCGAGTATGATTCAGTGTGGCAGCACCTGTGGTGAAGTCGGTGGGGAAAGCTCTACGTGGTGCAGTAGCTTGAAAAGCATCTGGCAGCTTCCTCCCACCAGTCGCTTAGTCGAGGATAGCCCGTGGGGCAAAACCTGGGGTGAAGTCAGTGGGGAAAGCTATCCGTGGTACAGTAGGTTGAAAAGGGTCCAATGGCTGCCTCCAGCTGGTTGCTTAGTCGAGGATGGCCTGGTGGGACAGCACCTAGGGTGAAGTTGGTGGGGAATGCTCTCCATGGTGCACTAGCTCGAAAAGCATCTGGCGGTTTCCTCCAGCCAGTCTCTTAGTCGAGGATGGCCTGCTGAGGCAGCACCTGGGGTGAAGTTAGTTGGGAAAGCTCTCCGTGGTGCGGTAGCTTGAAAAGCGTTTGTTGGCTTCCACCAGCTGGTCCCTTAGTCAAGGATGGTCTGGTGGGGTAGCACCTGGGGTGAAGGCGGTGGGGAAACCTCTCCATGGTGTAGTAGCTTGAAAAGCATCCGATGAGACTTACTCCAGCGGTCCTTGGTTGATGATGGCCTGGAGGCAGCACCTGGAGTGAAGTCAGTGGGAAAGCTCTCCATGGTGCAGTGAGTTGAAGCGTCAGCAGCTTCCTTCAGGTGATAGCTGAGCGAAGATGGCAGGGACGGGCAGCACCTCAGGTGACGCAGTAGAGAAAGCTCCATGGTCCTCATAGCTTGAAAAGTGCCCAGCCGCTTCCTCCAGCCAGTTGCTTAGTTGAGGATGGTTCAGTGGGGCAGCACCTGTGGTGAAGTCAGTGGGGAAAGCTGTCCGTGGTGCAGTGTTATGAAAAGCATCCGGAGGCTACCTCCAGCTGGTCGCTTAGTCAAGGATGGGCTCGTGGGCAGCACCTGGGGTGAGGTCGGTGGGGAAAGCTCTCTGTGGTGTAGTAGCTTGAACAGTGTCTGGTGGCATCTTCCAGCCGGTCGCTTAGTCAAAGAATGCCTGCTGGGGCAGCACCTGGGGTGAAGTCGGTGGGGAAAGTTCTCCGTGGTGCAGTAGTTGAAAAGCATCTTGTGGCTTCTTCCAGCCAGTCCCTTAGTCGAGGATGGCCTTCTGGGGCAGCACCTGGGGTGAAGTCAGTGTGGAAAGCTGTCCATAGTGCAGTAGCTTAAAAACTGACCAGCAGCTTCCTCCAGCTGGTCACTTAGTCAAGGATGGCCTGTGGGCAGCACCTGTGATGAAGTTGGTGAAGAAAGCTCTCCATGGTGCAGTAGCTTGAAAAGTGTCCGGCGGCTTCCTCTAGCCAGTCGCTTAATCGAGCATGGTTCAGTGGAGCAGCACCTGGGGTGAAGTCAGTAGGGAAAGCTCCCCATGGTGCAGTAGGTTGAAAAGCAGCTGGCAGCTTACTCCAGCCAGCCCCTTAGTCGAGGATGGCCTAATGGGGCAGCACCTGGTGTGAAGTAGGTGAGGAAAGCTCTCTGTGGTGCGTTGCCTTGAAAGGCATCCGTGGCTTCCTCCAGACAGTCACTTAGTCGATGATAGCCTTGTGGGAAGCACCTGGGGTGAAGTCAGTGGAAAAGCAATCCGTGGTACAGTAGGTTGAAAAGTGCCCGGTGGCTTCCTCCAGCCGGGTCACTTAGTCGAGGATGGCCTGATGGGGCAGCACCTGGGGTGAAGTCGGTGGGGAAAGATCTCTGTGCTGCTGTAGCTGAAAAGCATCTGATGGTTTCCTCCAGCCAGTCCCTTATTCAAGGATGGCCTCTTGGGGCAGCACCTGGGGTGAAGTCTGTGAGGAAAGCTCTCCATGGTGCAGTGCCTCGAAAAGTGTCCGGCAACTTCCTCCAGCCGGTCGCTTAGTCGAGTATCACCTGGTGGGCAGCACCTGGAGTGACATCGGTGGGGAAAGCTCTCGTGGTGCAGTAGCTTGAATGGTGTCCTGTGACGTCCTCCAGCCAGTCGCTTAGTCGAGAAATGCCTGGTGGGGCAGCACCTGGGGAGAAGCTGGTGGGCAAAGCTCTCCATGGTGCAGTAGCTGAAAAGAATCTGGTGGCTTCCTCCCACCAGTCCCTTAGTCTAGGATGGCCTGCTGGGACAGCACCTGGGGTGATGTCAGTGCGGAAAGCTCTCTGTGGTGCAGTGGCTTGAAAAGTGACCGGCGGCTTCCTCCAGCTGGTTACTTAGTCGAGGATGGCCTGGTGGGCAGCACCTGGGGTGAAGTCAGTTGGGAAAGCTCTCCATGGTGCAGTAGTTTGAAAAGTGTCCGGCGGCTTTCTCCAGCCAGTCGCTTATTCGAGGATGGTTCAGTGGAGCAGCACTGGGGGTGAAGTCGGTAGGGAAAGCTCTCCGTGGTGCAGTAACTTGAAAAGCATCTGGCGGCTTTCTCCGCCCAGTCCCTTAGTCAAGGATGGCCTGGTGGGCAGCACCAGGTGTGAAGTCAGTGGGGAAAGCTGTCCGTGGTGCAGTGCCTTGAAAGGCATCCAGCGGCTTCCTCCAGCCAGTCACTTAGTCGAGGATGGCCCGGGTGGGCCAGCACCTGGGGTGAAGCTGGTGGGGAATGCTGTCCATGGTGTAGTGCCTTGAAAGCGTCTCGTGGCTTCCTGCAGCCGGTTGCTTAGTCGAGGATGGCCTAGTGGGGCAGCACCTGGGGTGAAGTCGATGGGGAAATCTCTCCATGGTGTAGTAGCTTGAAGTGTCGTCTATGGCTTCCTCCAGCCGGTCGCTTAGTCGAGGAAGGCCTGATGGGGCAGCACCTGGGGTGAGGTTGGTGGGGAAAGCTCTCCGTGGTGCAGTAGCTTGAAAAGTGTCCGTTGGCTTCCTCCAGCCAGTCGCTTAGTCGAGGATGGACTGGTGGGGCAGCACCTGTGGTGAAGTCGATGGGGAAAGCTCTCCGTGGTGCAGTACCTTAAAAAGTGTCCTGGGGCGCTAATAAGCAGCTAGCTGAATGGATGCCAATTTCCGCGCTGCTCCCTCATCATGGCTTTGAATATAAAAAATAAAAGTTAAAAGTGCACAAAAGTGTGGAAAGCATGCAGTCTATGGTGTACAAACCGGGGATGGACGAATATTTGGCATGGGGAGCCTCTAAGAGCCAGAGGACAGCGGCAAAAAGTACAAAGAAAGGATGGTGGCAGCCTAGTTTCCCTATCAGCAGCGGAGGTTACGGCCCTTGGGAGAGAGGTTATGAGGCAGGTTATAGCAGTGCTGGAGCCCCGGCTAATTAAACTTGAAGGAAAGCTTGATCTGAAATTGCAGGAGATACAAGAGCAGCAGGTGGTGCAGGCTGGCAGAATGATAGAGATGGAGGAGGGAATTTCACATATGGAGGACAAGCTGCTGGTGACTCCCGGGCTTGTGGTGGCACTCCAGAAAGAGCTGAATGATTTAAAAGATGCATTTGACTATCAGGGAAACTACCACAGACGACTGAATTTAAGATTGAGAGGGTTACCAGAGGGCATGGAAGATGAAAGTGTGCAGGACATTTGTGCAAAAGTACTGCCTGGGCTACTGGGTCTCCAACCAGCGAAGGGAAAATTTAAGCTTGAGAGGGCCCATCGGGCCGTGAAGCCCAAACCCCCGAATGACCAGCCGCCAAGGCAGATAATATTCAGGTTTCACCACTTCCAAGATAGAGAACTTATGTTGAAGGCGAATCGTGAGAAGGAAAGGGTGGAATATGAAGGCCATTGCCTATTTATGTCGCAGGATTTTTCGGCCAGACTCCTAAAAAGAAGGAAGGCATTCAATAGCATTATGCAGCAACTGCACGACTTGAAAGTGGAAAACTTCCTGATATACCCAGCTACTTTAAAAATAAAGCATGAAGGTGCCACGTACTCGTTTTGGGAAGTGGAAAAAGCAGAGGAGTTTGTGAGAAGTTTGAGACAAAAGCTGCGCTGAGATTCATTTTAAGTGCTGAGAAATGGAGCCGAGAGCTCTGTATTGAGACTTGAATGAAGGAGCAGGGATGTAAATGCGGAAGATTGCTCGGTTATGTTTGGTACTGGAGATCTTATTTTGGTGTTAAAGTTCATGCTGGAGGAGACAGAGGGAGACCTGGAAAGGATGAGGACACTGCCACATGTGAAAAGGACTGGGGGCCTAGGAACTGGATAAAAATGGTGGAGCGCCCAGAGGATGGCAGAGAGAGGTGCGGAGGAAATGGACAGAGACAGGGGTCAAGGACATGGTGGGAGGAGAAACTGGACTCTAAATTCTGTTTTGCATTCTCTCCTCCAAACAATGTATAGGAGGACCATCTTACAGCTCTAAATATCTCTGTATTTTATCTATAAGTATGTGTATTTGGTTCCTACTTGCAAGAATCCTATTACTTGTTCATAGTGACAATAACTGATTATGGGTTCATTGTTCTGTTGCTGGTAAGCAGAAATTTGCTTCCCAATATGCATTGTTTCTATCTTGCAAAAAAGATTTTCAGTTTCAATACAATATTTTTCTGATTAAATAAAGGATACATATCTATAAACCTACCCAATAAATGGCTGTCAAGGGAAAAATATTGTTACAATATTGACATAATTAAGGCCTTTCGTCTGTAACTTTAGCCTGTTTTTGCAGTTTAATGATTAGAGGGACACCAGTCCATAGGCTCTGGGATTTTCACATCCTGAAATGGGTATACTGTACATTTAAACGAACAGTTACACTGTCTGTAAAACCACATATAAAAATCCATTTACAAAATTTACCCGGGAAATTGGAATCCAGCTCCAGAATAATGCTGTCAGGAAGGCCTGATTCACTGCAGTCTTTGAAAGCCTTTTCCAACAGATCTGTCTGCCTGACACTCATAGTCTTCCACCGTCCTTTCTTCCTGGGTTTAGTCTCCCAAACTACGTCTGAACTGGGGAGAAAAGCAATAATTTTGAAATACAATCAGACTAATCTGAAGCACACTGAAGCAGACACTAATAAAATGTTGATAGTATCAGCTCAAATATTCTTGACAAGACTAGCGATCCCAGAACAGGGTTTACAAATACAATCTTGTATGTCAGATATGAAGTTGAGTAGACCTGATAAGCTACTCAAGCATTATAAACTGGTTCAGTTTAGGTGTCAAACTGGTGTGTGTTTTCCCAATGCATATTTCTACAGAATGGGAGAGCCAGCATGGTGGAAATGGTTACTGAAAATTAAAAATGAAAATTCTGTACTCATCATAATTCTTGGTCTTCCAGAATTATCTTCACCATTCAGTCACACTGATGGATCTAAGGCAGAGGCATCAAGACCCGGGAGCAAAATCTTTTGCAGTTTAGGAGGGAATGTTGTTGATGCGGTGCTGCCCATGAGGCAGATGTAGTGACGTCATGCAAGTGGGCTGACCAGTAACTGGTGCTGGCCCTCCCTTTCTCAGTTCTGTTTGCCAGGACAGAAAACAAGTGGCACAGAAAAACAGAGGGTTATAGACTCCTGGCTCAAAGGGATAGGAAAAGGATACAAGACATGAAAATTATACAGAGGATAATGGATGGGGTAGTGTATGCAATGAGATTTTAAATGCGCCTGAGGTGTGGGAGACTACAAAAAGCCGGAGGGGTTTATAAAAAGCATCCCACAACGAGGCTGTGTGTAAAATCGAGTTTTACACACAACCCCATCTTTTATTTTATATAACTGCTGGCCAGTGCTTTTTCGCCACAGCAATTTTATAAAGTGAAAAAAAAAAAAAAAAACAGATCAGTGTTGAGACAGCCGTGGATTGGTCGGGATCCAGCATGTTCTGCCAATATTTTAAATTATTTTACTGTTGAAGGGTTGCAGAGTGGACCTCACCCGCTTCTATATTAGTTTTGGGTTTTGTGTGTGTGTCTATGTGTGAGTTTGAGGAGGTTTACTTTACCCCAAGTGGCGGTTGAGGCGTCCATCTAGCAAAGGAAGTGAGGAGAGAGGGACGGGGGGGGGAGAGAGAGACAGCACGCGTGGCTGGTGCAGGCACAGACGCAGGGAAACACACCATGTGTTTGCAATTATAACCAGCTGGTTATAATGGCAAATTATAACCGGGTTTCCCACACCAGGCCACTTGGGTTAATATCCCAATACTGACACTGTAGTGCAGCATGAGCGGGGTGCTGCACTACTGAGGTGCCGTCTTTTGGATGAGACGTTAAACCGAAGTCCCATCTGCCTGTTCTGGTGGTAGTTCAGGTGGATATTAAAGATCCCATGGCACTTCTCGAAAAGAGTAGGGGAATTTTATTGAGAAAATTTGGACTTCATTACAATACCAAAACAAAATAAACATAATTCATAACCATGACATACTGTACATATATATTGAACATATCAACAAAATACAAAAAAAGAATGCTTATCTTTCCTAAAATGTATACAGGGATTGTATACTAAAACCATAATCATACCAAATTCCATGTATCACAATTCACCCATAAAAGATTATACCGTGCCCTAGAATTGCATTTAAAATCTTTTGCTGAACACAGTGTACTGCCTTTCTGATATTATTCATAATCTCTGCTGTGATATCTTAAATTGTTGCAAAACCAATAAACATCTGACCTGCAATAAATAATATCTCACAATAGCTAATACTATGTATATGGTTTCCCTATTATACTTACTACCCATTAATGCATTATTGCCAAACAATATTTCTGAATATGTGAGACTAGAAAACAGTGGTTCTTCCCATTCATCTGCTAGTGATTCCCAAAATAGCCAGGTAAACTGACGTTCCAAAAATAAATGTTTCTGTGTTTCCACTACACTATTTGGAAAAAATAATCTCTTGGACAATATCTGTCTGTTACCATCTTATGTTTGTTATTACCCCTTACACTTAATCTGTCATAATTACCCAACCATATACTGTCCTACACATACAGTATACCAGAATTCTCTGGTTCACTAATTGTTTTAAAACCCATATGTCATGCCCTTGTGGGCAATTGGGGAATACCACTCTAGCCTGGCTCTCAAACCTCACCACCTTATCATATAAAGCTTTCCTACCTAAAAGTATACAGTCATTGGGCACCAGACCTCATGTTATTGCTTGTTTTATGACCTCTATTCCAAAGATGGGATTCCTGTTACCTTTTTTACTAATCTGCTCTGCCCTTGCTCCATACTGGAACACGAGGACCAACCAGGAAGTAACTAGAGATTTCCATAGTTTGTATCCTGGTTTCAAGGCCCAGCCTATATTGTAACTCAAAAATGCTGAGAAAAAGGCCACAGGGTAATCATACCCAAAACCCACACACCCTCAGTAATTGGCCTGTGTTATCTCCTTTTAATGGGGGTTTAATCGAGACTCCCAAAACCCTGAAAAATACTAAATAAACATGTGAACAGTTTCATAGGGAGAAACACACAGCACAAATATAAAACACTGGTAGCAATAATGACTTAATCAAGTAAACTCTCTTTTTTCCCAATCTGATGCTGTTTACTTCCTGCAACCAGTCTGTCTCCTCTAGTTAAGGCACTCTCCCAATTATGTGTCTGCATATCTCCTGGACCAAAAGGAGTCCCAGAACTTTCAGGGGCTCAGAGAGATTTTAAATCCTGTTAAAGTTCCAGATAAGGGAATCTGCATGCCTCCTACTGTTACACCCTGACTTTTATTTTTATTTATCTGGGACCCTGATATCCTTGAATACTGGGTTACAGTATACAGTGCTACCTCCTCATCTGAGTCGCTTTAGTGTCAGGATACATCTTCTGGATATGCCAATACTTTAATGGGGGTTCTTATTCACTTGTAACTCCCACTACCTCTGGGCATCGCCCAGAGTTCTTAAAATATATCTATCCCAAAATGTATAAGAGGGGCATAAGGGCAACCCTGTCTCTACTCTTCTTCACTAATATTTTATTCCCCTCCAACCATTCACTTTAAGAATTATTACTGCATCCTGATATAATGCTTTGCTTCAACCTATGAAGTATAGTGGAATACCAAAAGCTGCAAGAAATGGAAATTACGTACCTACTGTTATTCTGATCTTTCTGTGTATCGTCACCATTCATCACTTTGGGTACTTGGCCGAAGTCATGACTGCAGGGAGCTTTTTTTTTGGATGGGTGGAGTCAACGACCATCGGCACTGCCTTTGGGGCCGACGCACTGCATGGCGCCGTGAGGTTGGCCGTTAGGTGTTTCAACTCTGCCCCTCCCGGCCAATTTTGAGTTGCTGCAGAGGTTAGAAAAAGGGTTCGGAGGGTGGGACAAGGAAGTCCAAGGACAGACAAAGGAAAAGATAAAACTAAAAGGAGAAATAAATGACTGACAAGACAGAAGAAGTTCGAAGACTAAGGGGGATTGGGTAGGGGCCCCAATCTCTGGAAGTAGAAAGGAGGAGGGAGGAGGAGGTTAAGGTTTTTAGAAGTAAGGAAAATTGAGGGGAGAGAGGGAAAACATACCTTGTAGCCTTGACCTGTCTCCAGTTTATATAGGAACTGCAAAGGAGTAGCCAAGAGGCTAACTACCAGAATTGCAGGCACAGAATTACTGGCAAACTCCTATAAGCAGAATTGGCTATTCTGGAAGAAAAGACAGGAAAACAGGGCTATCTCCCCAAGGAGATTTTGGTGCAAGAAACCTAGTTTCTTAAATTAATTGAGGTTATGTCCACAGGACAAGGAAATCAAGGATTGACAGGGAGAAGGAAAGAAAAGGGGCAACTGCCCCACCCCCAGGGGTGGAGCCGAGCACTGCCCCCACTGACCACTCCTCCCACTGAAAAAACTATCCCCTTATGTGCCCCAGCTTACCCCACTCCTGACTCACAAAAAGGAGGGGTGCAAGAGGGAGGGGACCCAGAGAATGAGGCCCCAGGGGATGGAGAGGATCAGGATGAATGGTGAAGACACAGAAAGATCAGAATTATGGTAGGTACATAATTTCCAAATCTTATCTGTGTCAATCTTCACCATTCATCACCTTTGGGTGAGTGCCGAGACCCTCCCCCCCGCAGGAGGTTTATAACTCTAAGGGGCTGAGTCCCTTAGCTCTCAGTGGGTGACACACTAAGAGGGAGAACCTTCACGGGTCTGGAGAGGCCCAAGAGTGGGAAGAGTGAGACAGGGGCCCTCCCACCCCAGAGGGGTAGGAGGTGCCCGATAGACGCCTCACTACCTATGGGAGAAGAGACAGGTTTTCTGGTGGCGGAGTTAATCACCCACGCCAGGCCAAGGGGTGACAACTGGAAAGATGCAGCCATGTGTCCGCCTAGTGCAGATCGCTGTCCCTATGACGCTGGTAGTTACCTCACTGGCATCATACGATGCCTTGCTTGGTGCCTTGCTAGCTCCAGGCCACATGCAGAATGCAATGGCTTGTCTGGTTTGCTCCGTGTCAGGCATGGAGGCTAGAGCTGACCCAGCCTGGACCACAGGAACCTGTCATAGGTTGCATAGTGGGCCTAATGTGCTGCAATAGAGAGCAGCAACCATGCCGAGTAGAACGTCCTCCTCCCCCAGAAGTCAAAATCTGAGGAGTCTGGATCTGGGTGCCGGTCACGGTGAGGGGCACAAAGCCCATCAGGAGTGTCCAGTTGTGTCAATCCTGACTGAGGATGAGGCATGGAACCTGGAAACTCCGGGGGGCACAATACCACTGGCAGAGATCCCTAGGGGCAGGAACTCTGGAAAAGGGTCTCTGCCACAAATGCAATGACGCCTCCCTAAAGGGAGCAGGCCAGGAGGGCACCATGAGGGTGTCCTTACTGAACTCGCCCAGAAAGGCATGCGCAGAGTGCTCTGGATTGTGTTGAGTGGGAGGGGTGATGTGCAGGTCCTCTAACATCCTCACGAGGAATCGCTGATACTCAGCAAGATCAGCAGCTGGAGAGATGTGGACAGATGGCTCCTCTCCCCCAGAAGAGTGGGAGGAAGAGTCAGAGGACCTTGAAGGTTCAGAAACTGGCTGCTCAGGGGGAGGTTGAAAAAACGTTTTTGTCCATAGTCCTAACGTAAGAGGAAAACTGAGCAGCCTGAGCTCTGAACTGCTCCCAGGAGAGAGGCCTGCTAGGACCAAGAATGCCTAGGAGCACAGGAGAATGTGGCAGAGGGATGGGGGCAGAGCTGACAATGGGAATCGGCTGACCTCCACCTGGCTAGGGAGTGCACCAGGAGCCCTAGAGAAGGAAGGGGCTCTGGAAAACTCCACAGCCAACAGCTGATCAACCAAACTGGAACTACCTAGGCTGCGCCCTGAAGAATCCCCCCTGTGAGGCTACCGGAGCAGTGTAGGTCCAGAAGGACGGTCCTCTACCCCAAAGAACAGGGCTCTCAAGGAAACCCGAAGGGAAGGGCGGAGATCGCCTCTGGCTTCTCCCAGAGCCCAGGTGGGCTCGGAAAGAGCGTGCCAGACCCCATGCCCCTCGACAGCTCGAATCGGGGTGCCCTCCTCCTCAAGAGAGCCAGCCTGGGCAGCTGGCAGGCCTGGCCCGGCCCCTAAGGCCATCCAGGAGTAGCACCTCCTCTCCTGTGGGTGCCTGATCTGCCTGCTGGGCGATCCAGGCACACCACTTGAGGGGTACCATCGCTGAGGGGTCAGAGAACCTCCGAGGCCAGGTTGCAGGGCAATGCTGGCCTGCACCACTGCCTGCTGGTCAGAACCCCTGATCCTGGCCCCAGCAGTCACTGTCCGCTCCTCAGAGAGGGGCTGACTCCGGCCTGTCGAGGATACTACCAGGGTGTCCACGCCAGCAGCCAACTCCAGGGAACCAGACTGCATGTCTGACTCAGAGTCCGACTCCTCCTCCAAAGAGGTGGAGATCAAAGTCCTGTGCCAAACAGTGAATGGACGCCTGCTGCCATCCCTACTGAACAGGGCACCAGAACCAGAGACTGCACTACAGTTGATGCCGGTGCCCCCCTCCGCACTGCTAAAGGTGCTAGAAGAGGACACGGCCCCAACAAGGGCAGCAGCCTCGGAGCGTGTCACAGTGCTGTCCCGACCCACGGCGCCGCAAGCGGCGTCAAGACCAGCAACAGTGCCAATGACAGCTCCGACCATGCTCTCGGTGCTGTGAACAGCACCGAGGCCAGAGACCACCACAGCGCCAACCCGCCCCATGGAGCCACCAGTGGCACTGAGGACAGAGACGGCGCTGACGACGGCCCTGACAGCACTCTCAGCAACGCCGCTGCTGAAACCCGCAGTGCCGTGAATGGCTCAGAATCTGACATGGTGCCATGCTCAACCATGGCGCTAAGATGACGCAGGGGCAAGAAACCATGAGGAACAGCGCCGAGACAGCACTATCGGCGATGCAAATGGCAATGACAGCAGCAATGGCACCGGTGATGGACTGGCACCAATGAGGGCACCATCACAGCCCAAAGCGCCCATAAGCGCCCAAGACTAGATGGCATCGACAGACAGCGTTGACCCAAGCCTTCTGAGCGCGGGTGTGACACTAGGGAGCCTTCACCCCGGCGGCGATTGCTAAGGCGGTGTCTCCCAGGGGGACAGACCGGCCTCCTGCATCAGCGGGAAGGGGCCTCTGCCACAGCTAGGCTACAGAGGCAGAGGCCCTCTTTGGTCCTTACAGAACTGGGAGGACCTGGAGGATAGGCCAAGAGAACACGGTGTGGCCGAATGAGTGCGGCGTGACCCCCAAAAGTTAGGCGGGCTGCCCACTTTCACAGCGTTGCTTTCGATGACCAGTGCATGGAGAAACAGGTGTCGCATCGAATCCATATTGTGAAGTAGACCAAGACACGGAGGTAACGGTCGTGTTGGTCAGTGACAGAGTACGTACGCAGCAAGGGCACCATCACATCGGGGCCGTCCTGTCTTGGAAGTCTTTTGCCCTCCCACCTAGACATGACCTATGAGAAAGAAACACTGAACAAGACTCGACGCCGCAACATAAAATAAAAATAATGGAACAATATTACCAGGCTACGAGTAGGCTAACAGAACCGGCAGGAGACAGGGGGCTGACGGATTCCCCCGCAGAGAGTTGACACGGAGCCTAGAAAGGTGAAAATTGAATCATGTGAGAAGAGGTAGGGCCTCAAAATATTCTTCTGCAATGCATCCCACGAGGTGACCTTGATGGTGGGAGACAAAGAATGGCATGATAGGGCTGAGTCGACAACACCTAATGGCCAACCCATGCAGGCCGCCATGCAGTGCGTCAGGCCTCGAGGGCAGTGCCGATGGTGTGAAGACCTCCCATCCCCCCCAAAAGCTCCCATGGGGTCATGACCTCCAGCCAAGTACCCAAAGGTGATGAATGGCTAAGATAGACACAGATAAGATCTGAAAACAGAAATTTATGGGCTATCCTGTCAAAAGCCTTCTGGTCAACCCCTATTACCCACCCTTGAATAGCCTGACCTTCTGCTTGAGAAAATAATTCCCTTAGTATAATCAAGTTGTCATTTTGATTCCTACCAGGAATACCGCATGTCTGTACCGGCTGATTATCTGTGCCACTGTTATAAGCCTGGCCAATAAAATGTTGGCAATGATCTTCGTGTCCGTGTAAGGAGACTCAGCAGTCTCCAATTATCTAGCCTCATTTGTAGGGCTTTTGTTATGAATTAAAACCAGCACTGCTTCTTGCATGGATTTGGAAAACTTAGCTTTAGACAGCATGTCGTTAAATAGTATTGTTAAAGCAGGAACTAGTTCTTCCTGAAAAGCTTTGTACAGCCCTACTGTAAGGCCATCCGTCCCAGGAGCCGTATCAGACTTTAAACCCCTTATAGCCTGAGCCACCTCAGATTCAGTAATGTCTTTAATTAAGTCGACTCTCTCCTCTTCTGAGATCTGAGGAAGGTCCAATGAGTTTAAAAAAACTGCCCCATCTGAGCATTAAGATTCCTTCCCAAACTGGACTAGCATTTGCCTCTCCACTGTATCCACTAGTTCCTCAGGAGAACTTACCCTGTCCCCTGAAAGAGGGGTTAATTCATACATTATTCTAGATTCTGTCCATCCCTTACATTCTTTATAAGCATCAAACCCTCCTTTAGCTAGTTGAGTTCCAAATCTAGCCTCCTGTCCTAATGACTGTGCCCTGTCGAATTGTAACTTCCTCATGTTATCACTAATATTGTTGATTTGTGCCCCATAATCTCCAGAAGTGCCATCTGATAAGGAAATGAGATACTGTAATTGGTGCCTTAGAGTCAAGTATTGAATATACCTATTACTTGCCAATGGTGCATGTTTCTGAAATACCTTTTTCCAGGCCATCTTAGTGTCCTCCCACCATTCAGTTATATCATCGTAGCAGCCTGCTACTGATAATCTGGCTGCCCACTCTTACTGCACCCCTTACTAACCTTGGACTTTTGAGTAAAGATTCATTTAACCTCCATGAATGTTTTTGCACCGGGAGTATCTCCACGTGATCCTGGCCTGCCTGGACTGCTATATGGTCTGAAAACTCCTGAGCGTGCCTTGCATTCCAAATTATGTAGAATTTGAATACAAAAATAAAATCAATTCTAGTTTTAACTGTACCTCTGAAATATGTGAACCCACCTGAAAGATGTAAACACCTGTAGGCATTTTTAAGATTAGCTGTAGCTACAATTTGATTAAGAGACACCGAATCACTAAACAATTTTGATGTCCTTAGACCCCTATCTGCCAGCTGCATCCCACAATTAAAATCCCTGCCCACACTGTTGTTTAGATGTATGAAGATAAGGTTGTACCTGCTTAAATAGGGCTGTCCTCTGAGCTTTGGTTTGTGGAGCATAAATGACAAATGAAATTGTTCATTACAATAGGAAAAATCTAGCAGCATAGCCCTGTCTGGATATATATCCACTGGTCACGACACTTTAAAATTTGACTTGGTGAAAAGTATCCCCATCCCATCACAACGGCCAATCCCCGTGGACCAGAATGAGGGACCTTGTTGCCCTTGAGGCCTGTTGTAATGCTCTGTTGAATTTGATCCAAGTGTCCGCCAAACAGATTATGTCACTATGATAACTCTGTACGGACAGCATAACCCCTCCTAATTTCCTTTCCCCCTTGATACTGTTAATATAAAGAGAAGTTATGGAGAGGGAATCCATAATTACACAGGGTATTAATTGATTTTACTTCTCCTACCTTACCTTGGGATAAGGGGGCGTGTGAGGAGCAGGACCATGTAAAAGCATCTATCCTAAATAGATACTTCTGCTCAGTATTTACTGAAGAGAAGGTAGGGCAGGGCCCACAGCTCAGCACCATGGACACAGGGGGGAGGGAGGTGTGCACTAGTCCCTTCACAAAAGAAAGGGTCCTACAAGAGCTTGATAAGCTCAGGGTGGACAAGGCAATGGGACCTGAGGCCATACATTCCAGGGTACTAAAGGAGCTAAGGGTGGAACTAACAGAGCCATTATCAGAACTGTTTAGTGACTCTCTGAGCACAGGAGAGGTTCCAGAAGACTGGAGAAGGGCTCATCTGATCCTGCTCCACAAGAGTGGTAACATGGAGGAGGCAGGGAACTACAGACCAGTCAGTCTTACCTCAGTAGTGGGCAAGATTATGGAGACACTTCTTAAGGAAAGGATAGTGCAACTCCATAGGAGCACAGGATCCAAGACAGCATGGGTTTACAAAAGGAAGGTCCTGTCAAACTAATCTCATAGATTTCTTTGACTGTGTAACCAGAGTGGTGGACCAAGGGGGAGCAGTTGATGTTGCCTACCTTGACTTCAGCAAAGCTTTCAATACTGTTCCACATAGAAGATTGATTAATAAGCTGGGTAGGCTCGGGATGGGTCAGACATTGGTCAACTGGGTGGCAAACTGGTTGATGGGCAGAAAGAGAGTGGTGGTAAATGGTATACAGTCAGAAGAGATGCAAGTCACAAGTGGGGTACCTCAGGGATCAGTCCTGGGGCTAGTCCTCTTCAATATCTTCATCAGTGACATTGCAGATGGACTGGAGAGTAAGGTTTGTCTGTTTGCAAATGACACCAAGATCTGCAACACAGTAGATGATCCAGATGGGGTGGGCAGAATGAGAAGAGAGCTGGATAAACTATCAAAATGGTCAGAAGAGTAGCAACTGGGGTTTAACGCTAAGAAGTGCAAGATCATGCACATAGGGAAGAGAAACCCTGAAGCCACCTATAGGCTGTGAGGGGAGTTGCTGGCAGTCACAAGGGAAGAAAGAGACTTGGGCGCCATCATCACCGATGACCTGAAATCATCCAAGCAGACCACTAAAGCAGTAGGTAAGGCTAGAGGGATGTTGGGGTGTATTAGTAGGGGTATCACAAGTCGGAAGAGGGAGGTAATAATCCCTCTCTACAAGACACTGGTTAGGCCCCATCTGGAGTACTGCGTGCAGCACTGGAGGCCACACCTTCACAAGGACATTAACCAAATCGAGGCAGTCCAGAGAAAGGCAACCAAAATGGTGCAGGGACTGCATCAGAAAAGATATGAAGACAGATTAACTGAACTCTATGTATACCCTAGAGCAAAGGAGGGAGAGAGGTGATATGACTGAAACATTTAAACACCTTAAGGGCATTAACAAGGTGAAAGAGTCTAACATGTTTCAATATAAGAAAAATAGCAGGACAAGAGGACACAGCATGAGATTAGAGGGAGGTCGATTAAGGGGTAATGTGAGGAAGTTCTTTTTCACAGAAAGGGTGATGGATGCATGGAACAGCCTACCTCAGGAAGTGGTGGATATGAATACAGTGCAGGGCTTCAAACAGGCATGGGGATAGGCAAAAGGGAGCAATACAGATGAGTATGAATAGATAGGCCATTGACAAAGCAAAGGTCAATGGCACATTCATAAGGTAGAAAAAGAAATGAGCAGACTGGATGGGCCTTGTGGTCCTTATCTGCCGTCAACTTCTATGTTTCTATGTCTGGTATGTTTGGCAATAGGATTCAATCCCCCCTCCCCATATGTATCAGTATTTGATATAACTGAGGAGGAATCAGTTTCTTCCCCATCCAATTCTCTGTCTGTAGCATCTGAAGACAAAAAAAAAGCATATTTATTACCAGCTTTCCATGATCTTGACTCAACCATTCTGCTATCTTGTTTAGGAACCACTGCCCCATGTCTGTTTCTTTTTTGCTGTACTGTTTTGAATGTTTCTTTTTCCACACCTTGCAGGGGGGAGTAGCGGGGGTTGGGGTATCTCAGCCAAGCATCCCTGAGAGCCCATGTTATTCTGTACCCCTTCTTGCTCTGGTTCTGAAGTAATAGCTACCAAACTAGGAATTGCTAATTCTGTTTTCCCTTGAATTGCTCTCTCCTCAGGATAATTCTGCTTTGCCTTAGCCAATACTTCCCTCAGACTTTGTTCTGTCACTCTTTTAGCTAGTTTTTGTTGAGCTTGGTTAATCAGACCCTCATGTGAGGGGCAGTCCTCTCTGTTATGTGAGGCCCACGGACAATGCCCATAGGCATGACCCGTGTGCTCACAAAGGTTACATTTTAATAAATTTAAACATGACCCTGAACTATGTCCAAACTCTAGGCAGTGGCTACATTTGACTGTATCACAGGCCGAGCTCAAATGTGCCCTTGAGCCACATTTGAAACATGATTTGGGCTGACCGGCATAAAAAAAAATCAGCCCTTTGTCTTTGCCTAAATAGAAAAAACTAGGCAGGTGACTAGACCCTGAATTAGTGGTGTACAGCTTCACCCTAACCCTCCACCCACCATCCCAAATTTGCTCACTGTCAAGTGTAGGGGTTGGTTTGTTCAAAACTTCACAGCGTTGCTGTAACCAGAAAAGGATATCTTCAATATTAACCCCCTCATTTCTGAACATAAAGGTAATGTTCCACACTGCTGGTTTAGTTAGGGGGATTACATGAAATGGAGACCAAACTGGGGAGTTCTTACTTGCAGCATACTGTACCCAAAATCTATCCAGGCTGGACATGTCTTTTAAACTCACATCGCAGTTTGAATTTCCCAACCCAATCAATGCAAATATTTCAGAGGACAAAATCGCATGGAGCTTTTCAGTAGTGTTTTTGCAATGTAAACTATCTGGGGGGCTTTCTAATCCCCCTTTATATAAAATCCTAATTGCATTAGGCCGTGGAGCTGGCTCTCCTTTGCTAACAAACAAATCAGTTAATTTAAAGCCAACTCCCTGTCTTTCTTGCTCCACACCACCCTCCTGAACTAAGACAGGCGTTGGACCTAGCCTGACTTGTTCTTCATTCTCTGAAGCACCTTCATCCCTTTGCACATGAGACTCAGCCCTGTTGCTAGGGTACATCTCCACATTATTCCCCTGTACCCCATTCTGACCTGAACACTTCCCCTCCCTCATGTCTATGGTAGAAACATCAACCTCCTGCCTTTCCTGCTCCGTGCACCCCTCTAACACTACTGCAGGAGCTGACCCTAACCTGGTATGGTCTCCATTTTCCAAGGTTTCCACACCTATCTGTACACTAGGCACCATTCTGATGCTGGGGATAGACATCACATTATTCCCCTGTACCCCATTCTGACCTGAACACTTCCCCTCCCTCATATCTACAGTAGAAAGACCAACCTGGGGGGTTTTCTAAGCACAGGACCCAAGGCAGCATGGATTCACAGTGGGAAGGTCATGTAAGACAAATCTAATTGATTTCTTTGACAGGGTGACCAAAGCGGTAGACCAGGGAGGGGCTGTGGACATGGCCTACCTAGACTTTAGCAAGGCATTTGACACAGTCCCGCACAAAAGATTAATAAACAAATTAGCCAGCCTGGGAGTGGGTCCCAGGGTAGTAGCCTGGGTAAAACACTGGTTGGACAACAGGACACAGTGGGTAACAGTAAATGGAGTCCACAGTGAAGAAAGGAGGGTTACTAGTGGGGTACCACAGGGTTCAGTACTGGGGCCGGTTCTTTTTAATGTCTTTATAAGTGACATTGCAGAGGGACTGGAAGGAAAGTATGTGTCTTTGCAGATGACACAAAGATCTGCAAGGGTTGATCCACAAGGTGGGTGGAAAGAATGAAAAGGACTTGGCAAGGATGGAGGAATGGTCAAATGTATGGCAGCTTAGATTCAGTGCAAGAAGTGTAACCCTAGATGGGCGCTATCCCAGGGGCTACTACCCCTGCCTGATTTGCCACTAACAGGTTGAGGGGCCTGGATCCAATGGCGGTGCCTCCACCCAGAGGTCAGGGTTTGCAATAGTTAAACTAACTTGGTCACAGCCCTCTGGGACACTGCAACCCCTTTCTTCCCACTAGTGGCCCACACAATATATCAGAATTACCTTCACAGTATACACTTACCCCAGGTCTGGTTCCGCACTGGGACCTCCTGTGAAATGAGATACAGTGCAACAATCACAGTACAGTACTTTAACATAGACAAATACCTCAGGCAGTATAACTTTGCTGAAACAAGCAGCTCTGATTTATTTAGGGATATAACAAGGACAGGGGAAATCAGGTTAATTAGCTTATCACTCTAATAATCTCCTATGGCTCTGTGCACAGGCCTATCCCTATCAGTTACTGTCCCTGGGCACCCAAGCCCTAGTGGCTAGTCCAAACGCGGCAGCTGGTAGGGCCTCTTTCACACAGAGAAAAGGAGAATTAAACAGTCAGCAGTACAGTAATTCCATTTGGATTTAATGTGGCAATTCAACAGGAGCAACCCTGAATTAGTACTCACGACCTCCAAATAAGATAGGGTCCTTCAATGTCAGCAGGGCTCACTTGAGGTACACAAACCTCTTCACACATCCATATAAAGAAAGCACTATACCAGGCAGGCTGCATCTGTATCCCGATCGCAATTACTGCACAATACCGGGAGAACACACAGCAGATTCAGTTCCTGACAGACCAAGTGTATTTTCAGCAATTCCTCCAGTCTTCTACAGGTGAGCCTGGTTTCTACCTTCAGAGATCCTTTGATTCTTTTCACGGGACGGATTCAGTCCTAACAAGCTGTTACACAAGCTGCAGACCGGAACTCTGGGCTCACACGCTTTTTTTGACTAAAACTGCACACTGAAAAAGCACAGGCTCCTCCTTCTTCACTGCCAAAGCTCAACTGACACTCCAACTGAAAAACCGGCACTTCCTTTGAGTTCCTCCCAGTTCTTGACTGGATTGGCTGTCACTCACAATAGACTGCTGCTGTTGGTCCAAAAGGCACTGAAGTCTAAACTACATCTCCCAGAGTCACTGCCCATACAATCCTCTTGTGGCTGGCTCAGATTATGAGTCCAAGTTCTGATTCATTCAAGGCACCATTTTAGAGCTAGCTTACCCCACAATGATTGGTCCAGTTCAGCAGTTCAAAACTAGAATGGGGAACTAGCAGACACAGTTCTGACTGCAAAGAAAGCAGGTTAGACAAACTGTAATTTCATTATTACTCTAAATAATTTCTGGCAAACAGTTACATCTTTCAGATAGGTTCCTTTGCACTCCTAGTGACTGCAAAAATGAAGTAATTGGCAGCAGTTCGAGTGGTACTCAAACAGAGAAGCACACAGTCCCTCATACAACTAATTATGTCTGCAAGCAGACAGCTCTTAAAGAGACAGTGCCAGAGGTTCTAAAACACTCACTGATAAATGGCTTAAACGCCAAACACCATTCAGGCTTGGAGCATTCAAGCAAGCTCCTGGAAGTCTTTTGGGAACCCCCATTTGCAGGGGGTTACACCTTCCTGGCTTGGGAAAGCTTGACGTCCGCAAGCAAGTACCCCATAAGTTTCAACTGCAACCATATACATTGGCATTAGGCTCGCATATGTAATCATCAGTCAATATATTTTTACCAAGAACACATTTCTGAAACATTGCAGTATCACTCTTTACACAGTATTACATACACATTGTACTATAACTCAAGTTATTACCTCTTGTACATGAAACCTGAAGAGAGGGGCCCTTCCTATCAGTTACCTTGGGGCTGGACGGGCAAGGGCACCATACTTAGAGGGCAACATACAAGTAACTTGAGTTAGCACTGACGCCAGTTTGGGCAATGAGCCTGGACACATACACTTTTATGGACAACATTGAGAGGCAAGTCCACAGGCCTCCCAAGGGAATCATAACTGAGGTGCACCACAGGCTTTACAGCTCGACTCAGTCTTTCTAGGGGAACTGTTACAGTCTCTGCACTCTGAGCCTCATTTTCAGCATTGTCCACACTTGTCAGGGGAGTCTCCATGGGGTAGAGAGGTTAGAACTTGGGGCACTTTCAGCTCCAGGAGTTACAGTTTCTGAGTCCACAACATTTGGCTCGATGGAGAGCTTCGACACTGGCAGTGGACTGTCAGGGCACTCAAAATACTCTTCTTGTTCGGGTGTATCACCAGTCTGCCCTAATCTATCATTTTCCTCCCTGAAAGCTCAAACAGTTCAACCATGCACAATGATTCCATTTCATCTGATCTGATGCTTTGCACTTCACTTTCTGGGAGCATTGGCTCCAGGGATGAAGCTGGGGCTTAAACAGTCCAGAAGGCCCAGCTTTGTCTCCAGTATTGACTGGGGATTGCCCGAAACAATTGACTCAGTTCGTAAGAAGGATAGTATTCAAAGTCACTCTCACTTTCTTCCGATATGGACTGACAGTCATGCTCAACTGGGACTTGTGGAGGGGAACACTTTAACTTTGCTTCTGTAGGTGCAGACTTTCTGATCTTTTCTAGCAGCAGCTCTAGTCACTGGTCCAGAGGGGGCATCTTCTAGGGCTCAGACTCAATTAAGATTTGTCCAATGGGCAGTAAATGATTTCTATGCATTGTTTTTACATCTTTTGAATTATTCTCAGGCCTTACTTTGTACACTGGCAGATCATCTAGTTTGCCCACTACAATGTGAGGGAGATGGTGCCATCTGTCAGCAATCTTGTGCTTGCCATGCAATCCCAGATTTCTTAGCAATACCCGATCTCCCTCCTGGAGTTCCTGTAAGCCACCTTTATCATACCTTCTTTGTTGGCCAGATTTCTTTTGGCAGCCATGGTTTGAGCCAGTTGGTACGCATGAGTTAGCTGGGCCTTTAACTTTTGCACATACTGTAAATAGTTTTCAGCCTGAACCCCATCAGGAGAGACCCCAAACACACATCTACTGGTAGTCGAGCTTCTTCCAAACATCAGGCGGTAGGGGAGAATCCAGTGGCATCACTTTTGGTGCAGTTATAAGCATGTACCAGGGTGCTAATTTGTTGGCTCCATCTAGGCTTGTCCTTTGGGGCAGGGTGCCTAGCATATCTAGCAAAGTGCGGTTGAAACGTCTCAGGCTGTGGGTCCCCTGGGGGTGGTAAGGAGTGGTTCTGGACTTGTGACTCCCCACAGAGAAAGCATCTCTTTGATCAGACGACTCTCAAAGTCTCCCTGATCAGAATTGGATTCTTTGTGGAGCCCCATAGTGAACAAAAGTTTTTCTACAAGTACTTTGGCCACAGTGGATGCTTTCTGGTCTTTGGTGGGGAAAGCTTGGGCATATCTCGTGAAATGGTCAGTGACCACAGCACATTACTGATATTTCTTTGATCTGACTCCAGACTTAGAAAATCAATACAGACCAGCTCCATGGGTGCACTGGTGGTGATGTTAACAAGGGGCAGCCCTCTGGGGCAAAGCTTTCTCTGTAAGCAGCGACTACAAGTTCGAATGTGTTGCTCCACATCAGCCCCCATCTTAGGCCAATAGAATCTGGATCTCACCAAGTCAAGTGTTCTGTCTATACCAAGGTGCCCCATGTGGTTGTGCAAGGACCTCAGTACTGAGTCTCGAAGGCAGTGGGCAGCACTAGTTGTTGTTTGTCTACTTGTCCCCCTGTCTACTGTTTCTCTGTATAACAGTTTATTGATCAGTTTCAACTTAGGACCTTCTTTGTATAACAGTGCAGTTCTCAAATCAGTGGAGCGTAATTTGGACACATCTTTCCTGCATAGAGGGCTTCTAAAGCTGCTTTGATCATGGGATCATGGGATTGGAGCTCATTTTAATACTGTCATTGTCCAGCTGAGGCAGTGCACCAATGTTCTATTGCAGAAAAGTGGCACACAGCAGTGCAATTCTCAGAGGCTCCAAGCAATCCACCATGCAGTCCACATGCCCAGGGGACATTTGTTCCTCCCTGTCAAACTTCTCGGCAGAGTGTCCAATGTCAGGTTCTGCCAATCGGACCCAATCATTCTGGGAACAGGCCTCCGGAGAGAGCATCAGCATCTATGTGGTTCAGACCTGCTCGGTATTCGAGCATAGTCATATGTAGACAATGCAGAAAGCCACCTATGGCCAGTGGCATCCAACTTAGCTGAGGTCTGCACATAGGTCAAAGGATTATTGTCAGTTTTACTAGTATTTTAGCCCCATAAAGTACTCATGGAATTGGTCAACAATAGCCCACTTCAAAGCTAGGAACTCTAACTTATGTACAGGATAGTTCTTTTCGGATGGGGTCAGGCTTCTACTGGCAAAGGCCACTGGTCTCAGGCCATTCTCGTGCTCTTGGTACAACACAGCCCCAACCCTTGCAAGCTAGCATCAGTGTGCAGGACGAAGGTTTTCTTGGATCGGCATAGGCCAGCACTGGAGCATGGGGTAAGTTGATATATGATCTCATGAAAGTAGTCTCAATAATCAGGAGTCCAGCGGCCCCAAATACTTCACCGGATGAAAATACACTCTTCAGTCTTGAGGACGCTTGACTTTGGTATTTTTGTGGGTTGGGGATACCCTTGAGTAAGGTTAAGTAAAAGGGCGGATCACTCTTGAATAGTCCTTGATGAAGCGCCGATAATAACCACAGAATCCCAGGAATCTTTGCAGTTCTTTAGATTTTGGGCTGTGGCCAGGTGGTCAAGGCCTCAACTTTACTTGGTCGGTCTCTATTCCTCGGTGGATACTATGTGTCCCACATACTTTACTGATGTTTGAAAAAATTGACACTTATCAATGGACAGTTTAAGGCCAAAGTCCTCCAGTCGGTCCAATACCTTAAATAATCTGTCTCATGTTCCTCCAGTGAGCTGCCAAACACAATAACATCATCTAGGTATACCAGGCACTCTAGTAAGTTCATGTCCCCACTGCACGCTTACATCAATCGTTGAAAAGTGGCTGGGGCACCTGAAACTCTTGAGGCATCCTCATGAATTCATAGAAGCCAAGCGGACAGATAAAGGCTGTCTTTTCACGGTCCTCTGGGGCCATCGGATCTGATAGTACCCACTCGCGGAGATCCAGCACAGAGAACCACTTGCTCCCTGCTTAGGCAGTCCAAAGCATCCTGAATGCGGGCATTGTGTACTGATCAGGATAGTCCGTCGGGTTTAGTAAAAGCGATAATCCACACATCCTTACTGTTCCATTCTTTTTCCTCACTACCACAATGGGGAAGCATAAGGGCTTCTGGATTCTTTTATTACACCAGCAGCTAACATCTCTTGCAGATGCCGCCTCACATCATCTATGTCAGCAGGTGCCAGGCGTCGAGACCTCTCACGAAATGGTCTTTCGCCATGCAGCCGGATATTGTGCTCAGCTCCTTGCACGCATCCACATCCCATTCCTTTAAAGAAAACACCTGGTCTCTCTGGGCAAGCTTCTCACTGATCTTCACTTTCCATTCAGCTGGCAGCGGGAGTCGCAAATCAAACAAGTCAGGGCGTTACTCTGTCATTCTTCCTTGAACTCTTGCTGCTGGTAGCACTGCAGTGTCTGCACAATGCACATTAGCCAGGATGCAACCTCTGTTTACTCGAATGTCTCTTTCAGACACATTATGAACTTGGACCATTACCCTTCTGGCATAAGCATGGGCTCTAGCGGGCAAAATACTAGGCTTGACCAGCAGTCCCTCTGGCAATTTTCATCGCCTGGTGCATCCAACATTAATATTTTATTCTTAACATCCTTTCTGATACGGGACCTCTCCTGTAAGGTACACTGGGCATTTGGCGCCAGGATCAGAGACTCCAGGATCCTTCTTCCATACACTCCGACCGGTTCCTCTGGTTCTGTTTTTCAGCATCTCTCTGCCTCATAGGCCTTCTTAATTAAAGCCGGAACTCTTAAAGCCTCTACTAGTCTTTGACCCCTGTTTTCAAACACAACTGTGCCAGCTCTTCCAACATATGAGCATTTGTTCCAATCAACAAAGGGACACCATCATACAGTCCAGTGGGGACACACTAAGGCTAGGGTCTCTACTTGTTGCGCCACTCCAGCCACGGAGGTGGGGAAAGACAGCCAATTCGGATATACCCGAATAGGGTAGGCCTTCTCACTTAACCCCATACATGCAGTCCTTCTAATGGTTGTAAGGGTACGCCTGACAAATGCTTCTGATACCAATCTTGGAACATAATTGTCACTTGGGAGCCACTGTCCAATATAGTTTTGTAGACACTGCGTTCACCTTTACAGTGGTCTCCATGGAGGACCCACTATTCTGGACCAGTCTGAGAGGCGGTAGTGGGGGCCTGGGCAACTGACCTTGCCACAAAAGGACGTGAATTAGCATTTTGGTGCCCCCACTGGGATCATGTCGTCGCACCTCTAACCACTGATTTTCCTCCGAAGCTCTCCTTGTAGCCTATATGCAACTTTGTCATGTGTCTTTGGGGACTGGCATTCCCTTTCATGTGCCCATCTTTCCCACAATTATAGCAAAACATACTTTCTGGAGTTTGAGCTGGCCGAGGCGCCACACTGGGAGCCAGGGCGGGTATTACTAACTGGAAACCTTGGTGCCATCTCTGTCTGCGGCGTGATAAGCATTTGGAGACATCTCGTCAGTTTCTCCACTTCCATGGTCAAGGAATCGAGTTCGGAGCTGTTATCAGCAGGAGATACATGGGTGGGTACCCCACCCCATAGCAGATGCAGTCGGATATAGGTCAGGGCCCGCATTTGCAGGCGGGCCTTCATAAAGGACTGTTTTTGAATTCCGGATCTCTCTCAACAGTTCTCCCATTGTGACATATCTTTTTCCTTGTCAGAGCACTCATTGACTGCCAACCTCTGCCCTGAACTTCACTTGATGGGTCACCTCAGTCACTGGTCGTAGCCGCAGCTATTGGTGCAGGTCCCTCCCGAGGTCGCTCTTTCTCAACTCCTCGAATTTCTCTCATTAACTCATCATAGGAGGGTGGGATTCCAGTCGATCTGCCAGGTGTAACTGAAGCAACAGCAGTTCTGAGAAGGGGGCAGACTTAAGGATCCTGTCCAGCCTGGTTCGGTCCAGTTCAATCGCTGGCAAACTACCTTTTCTGAGGCATTCTTGCAACAATTTTTCCAGCCGAGATACATACACAGACAACAACTCCTTGGTACTGTCGCATCTCTTACTCTCCACCATAGGTCCTCATCAGAATCTGGGCTCCCATACACATTCTCCAAGGCCTCAAGATAGGCCTGTGCAGTCGCTTCAGGGTTACTGGCCCGTTTGCTTGCGGATGGTAGCCAGGCAGGACCTCGGAGGCTCTCACTAACCCTCTTCGCTTTCACCTTCCAGGCATTGCCATTCTAGCACTTGGGGCAACATAGTTCATCCAGGTCTCCCAGTCATCCTCCCTTGGGGGGTGGAGGGTGCCAGAGAAGATCCTCAACCTTCGTAAGAGTCGTGACTAATGGCAGGGCAGAAATAGGAGTCTGCATTGGTTCAGCCACCATTACGGGCACTGGAGCAGGAGAGGGGTGTTGGGGAGGAACACCCCAGGTGGCAAGAATAGTTTCTTCAAGTCTCCACAGTTTTCCCCTCTCCCAGCAACCATTCAGCAAATTTCTCCTCAAAAGTTTCAGATAGTGGTGGGGCTGATTCCCCTCGGTCTTACTGTCCTAGTTATCACTCAAGCAGTGAGGGCTCCTCTGGGTAATGGTCTGTGGCACTTTGAGCTATCTATGGGATCCTTAAACTCTACTAAGGCCAGGAAAGTGTGGGTGAGCAGATTAGCATGCCGACCCACCACCACAGGGTTTTGTAAACCTTCCACCTTGGAAAGTACTCCCTGCACAGTGTCCGTATTGATACCCAGGGGGATGTCCAGGATAAGCATAGCATTTTGGGGGTCGATCTCCTCCCCAGTACACCACTCCACCAGCCGGTGCACAGCCACTTCTGTCGGGGTACCCATTTTTTTCTTAACAGTGGTTCGTGAATATGGCCACTAGAGGACACACAATCCCAGCGGTGAGCCTCCAAGATGTAACCCCAGATGGCGCTATCCCAGGGGCTACTACCCTGCCTGATTTGCCACTAACAGGTTGAGGGGCCTGGATCCAATGGCGGATGCCTCCACCCAGAGGTCAGGGTTTGCAATAGTTAAACTAACTTGGTCACAGCCCTCTGGGACACTGCAACCCCCCTTTCTTCCCACTAGTGGCCCACACAATATATCAGAATTACCTTCACAGTATACACTTACCCCCAGGTCTGGTTCCGCACTGGGACCTCCTGTGAAATGAGATACAGTGCAACAATCACAGTACAGTACTTTAACATAGACAAATACCTCAGGCAGTATAACTTTGCTGGAAACAAGCAGCTCTGATTTATTTAGGGGATATAACAAGGACAGGGGAAATCAGGTTAATTAGCTTATCACTCTAATAATCTACCTGGCTCTGTGCACAGGCCTATCCCTATCAGTTACTGTCCCTGGGTACCCAAGCCCTAGTGGCTAGTCCAAACCGTGGCAGCTGGTAGGGGCCCTTTCACACAGAGAAAAGGAGAATTAAACAGTCAGCAGTACAGTAATTCCATTTGGATTTAATGTGGCAATTCAACAGGAGCAACCTGAATTAGTACTCACGACCTCCAAATAAGATAGGGTCCTCAATGTCAGCAGGGCTCACTTGAGGTACACAAACCTCTTCACACATCCATATAAAAGAAAGCACTATACCAGGCAGGCTGCATCTGTATCCCGACGCAATTACTGCACAATACCGGGAGAACACACAGCAGATTCAGTTCCTGACAGACCAAAGTGTAATTTTCAGCAATTCCTCCAGTCTTCTACAGGGTGAGCCTGGTTTCTACTCTTCAGAGATCCTTTGATTCTTTTCACAGGACGGATTCAGTCCTAACAAGCTGTTACACAAGCTGCAGACCCGGAACTCTGGGCCTTACACGCTTTTTGACTAAACTGCACACTGAAAAGCACAGGGCTCCTTCCTTCACTGCCAAAGCTCAACTGACACTCCAACTGAAAAACCGGCACTTCCTTTGAGTTCCTCCCAGTTCTTGACTGGATTGGCTGTCACTCACAATAGACTGCTGCTGTTGGTCCAAAAAGGCACTGAAGTCTAAACTACATCTCCCAGAGTCACTGCCCATACAATCCTCTTGTGGCTGGCTCAGATTATGAGTCCAAGTTCTGATTCGTCCAAGGCACCATTTTAGAGCTAGCTTACCCCACACTGATTGGTCCAGTTCAGCAGTTCAAAACTAGAATGGGGAACTAGCAGACACAGTTCTGACTGCAAAGAAAGCAGGTTAGACAAACTGTAATTTCATTATTACTCTAAATAATTTCTGGCAAACAGTTACATCTTTCAGATAGGTTCCCTTTGCACTCCTAGTGACTGCAAAAATGAAGTAAATTGGCAGCAGTTCGAGTGGTACTCAAACAGAGAAGCACACAGTCCCCCCATACAAACTAATTATGTCTGCAAGCAGACAGCTCTTAAAGAGACAGTGCCAGAGGTTCTAAAAACACTCACTGATAAATGGCTTAAACGCCAAACACCATTCAGGCTTGGAGCATTCAAGCAAGCTCCTGAAGTCTTTGGGAACCCCATTTGCAGGGGTTACGAAGTTCAAAGTAATGCACCTGGGAAACAAAACCCAGGGAAGAGTACACAATGGGGGTGAGATAATGACAACAACAAAATGGAAAGGGACCTGGGGTAGTCATATCAGATGACCTAAAGGTGGTCCAGCAATGTGAGAAGGCAGTAAGGAGGGTTGGGGGGATACTGGGATGCATAGGGAGAGGCATCACCAGTATAAAACAGGAAGTTGTTGGCCCTCTGTACAGACAGTTGGTAAGACCACATCTGGAGTACTGTGTACAGTTCTGGAGACCCCATCTCTGCAAAGACATAGACAGGGTGGAGGCTGTCCAGAGGAGGGCAACCAAAATGATGCAGGATCTGCATCAAAAGACATATGAAGAAAGACTAAAGGAACTAAAGATGTACAGCCTGAGGAAAGGAGGAAGAGGGGGGACATGATAGAAACTTTCAAATACCTCAAGGGAATCAACAAAGTCCAAGAGGGTAGCAACTTTTAGAAAGAGAGATGTGCAAAAAAAAGGGGCACAATTTGAAGATGGCTCAGAGGTAATGTGAGGAATTATTTCTTCACAGAGAGGGTTGTGGATACATGGAACAGCCTTCCTGAGGAGGTCATGGAGTCAAAAACAGTGGGGAAATTCAAGAATGCATGGGACAGACATAAGGCAGTTCTAGTGGGGGGTAAGAGGAAGTAGGCTGTTGGTTAACTAGGATATGCAGCTTATCCATTAGGTAGGGAAATGGGCAGACTAGGTGGGCCAAGCGGTCCTTATCTGCCGTCAAATTCTATGTTTCTATGTGACCTCCTGCCTTTCCTGCTCTGTGCACCCCTCTAACACTACTGCAGGAGCTGACCCTAACCTGGTATGGTCTCCATTTTCCAAGGCCTCCACACCTATCTGTACACGAGGCACCATTCTGATGCTGGGGATAGACATCCCATTATTCCCCTGTACTGTATTCTGGACCATATACATCCCCTCCTTCAAACCAGCATTAGGTTTGTTAACCACATCAATAATACTTTTTTCAACAGTAGTCATTATAATTTTAGAGTTTTTACCCCGGGGTACGTTGGAGCTCTGTAACGGAACCTCGATGGTGGCCACAGTATCTATAGTTTTCAGCATATTAATGTATGCCGGGTCTTGAGCGTCAGGAGACCATGAACCATCCACTGCTTGCTCCCATCCTGCATTTTTCAGTACCAATTCAGGGGTTCAATTGGGGTCCCCTACTTCCATATCCAGTGTTTGGTCGTAAGTTTCCTTAATGATCTGATCTTGTACATAGCATGAATTAGTATTATGCCAGTCCTGGTTTTTGCTCCAACCAGGCTTCTGTTCTTGAGGGAAAAAAAATACAGCATCTTCTAACCCCTTTTGTGCATTCTGCTGGGTTAGTGCATCTTACGGCTTGTAATCTGTCTCTTTGTGCCAAGCCATTTACCTTTTTTTCCCTTTCCTTACACTTATGGGCTTTTGGCACTCGGGAGAAACCGACAACTTTACTGGCAGCCCTCTCTTCAACTCCATTCCGTGTTTTTACTATAGTTCTTGCTCCAGCTGAGCTGTGCTCCAAGCTCTCAGCCTGTTTGTTTGCCACATCAGCATTAGGCTGACTCACTGCTGCTTTGACAAATGCAGTAGACTATGTAACAGGCTCTGTTCTTTCTGGAAGAGCCTCAAGTTCCTTTTCTACCAACAATACCTTCTGCAATAGTTCTTGCTTTTGTAACATTAATCACACCTTGTTTGCATTTAATTCTTTCTCACAGGGTACTGCCACTTGAGAACACACATCTTTAGGTACATCTTCCTCCATTACAATGATGCTTTCTGCCAGTATCGCTGCCACATTGATTTCTTCTTCTACAGCCTCTTGCACAGCTAGTGCAGGAGAGGAGGCCTACTCTCCTGCACCTTCCACATGCATCCCCTCTCGCATCTCAGCTGGACTGGCCATCCTGTGATAGACGGCCAAGGGGTCCCCCTACAGTTCAGTAGGGGAATTTCCCTTGTGTCCTGGCCAAATTTCCCCCCATTCACTAAAAATACCACCAACAGCTTAATCTAGTTCAAGGTCAGTTTGCATTCATCTGTATCCCCTTCCCCTGGGTCATGCCTGAAAATAGGTAGAATTTATCTAGTGTACTTGCCCAGTCAACAAAAACTAAATAAATAAATAAAAAAATTAAAAAATAAAAAACGCTTGCCAGTAATTATAAACATAATAAAACCTGATTACCAACTTAGTAAAACTAAGGATTGGGCCTAAGGGTGGCACATGTGTAGCAAGCGTAAGAGCGAGAGCCTATATCCATCACCTGGACAGAAAGGTGAAAATAAAAGGGGCAGCAGCCCTGGCATATAGCTCTGGCTGGTACAAGAGGTCCAGGGGACCTCAGTGTAGTTAAAAGGGCAGGATGAAAAACTTAACCCAACTTCTTGTGCTCCCAAGAGGACAAGAATTTAGTGGAGAAATACTCCAAGAGCTCTAAAGGACCAGGAAGCAAGAGAAATAGGATGGTGGGGGTGTGGCTTAGCACCAGGTAGGAGCAGACATGTGAAAGATCAGCTCCTGAGACAGATTCATTATATTTAATTAAAATCAGTGGTGTTTTACAACTTCTCAGAGTAGAAACAACAGAATTTGATTCCAGTTATCTAGAGGCCAGAACATGGGAAAGCCAAGAAGTGCAGCGCCTCCAGAGGACTTTGCCCGAAAAACACCAAGTCAAAAAGAGGCCTGGCCACCCAGCCATGAGGTGACACTGGGATCAGCAGAAATGGTGACTGGAGAAGTCACCCTACAAATATTAAACACCACACTGGGGCAATTAGTGTGCACAGTCCAGGACATGAATTAGAAATTCGGTGGCCTGTGTCCTAGGGGTCATGAAGCTGGACACGAGGATGGACTCAGTTGAACAATCCCTGCAATGCACCAGAGGCTCCTACTTCAAAGCCCAGGACAGTAACGCGGGCATGGTAAGGGAGAACACACTGTTTTGCCAGCATCTTGAGATGCTCAAAAATCAAGCCCGTAAGAGAAATCTGTACAGTGGGACTTTCCGAAGCAGTAAAGAGGAAGTCCCACTTCAGTTTTGCTAAGAATTTGCTGCCTCAAATCCTGGGACTTATGGCGTCTGATCAAGATTTTTCGATTGAAGAAGCATGTTGATTCACTCTCTGCCATGCCCCAGTAGACCCTACCTACCCCTGCACATTTACAGTGGTCTGGGTTGGGATCAGCGATAGGGACAGAGCCCTGTCTGTCTCCCGCAGACTGCAAACTCACAGATACAGTGAGGACACTGTGTGCATGTTTCCAGATCTGGCATACAGCATGCGACTTCGGAGGAAGGCTTTGACAGAGAGAAGAGCATACTTACAAAGCACAAAATCCAGCATCAATTGCTCCTACCGGCAAAGCTCCATATTTCATGGAATGGGAAAATTCATGCCTTTCATGACCCAAAAAACACAACCAGGAGAGTGCAAGCAACTGAACAGGAACTCAGGCAACACGATGGGGAAGAAGACGAGGATGAGTAATGTCTCCTTTTACTGTCACTTGGGACTCTGTGTTAAAAAGACAACCTCATAAGTTATAACCGGACTGTGACCCTCTAGTTATCAGTGTGTCAGGGTTTTCTAAAATTGTTCCATTTTTTCCTAATGTTGCGCCATGCCAGATACACTGCATTATAGTCCCTAAATGTTTTCTTTGCAAGTACGGACTTTACAATGGACTGCTGCTCTAATGAACTGCTTAGAGCCCTTCAGTGGCTCAGTTTTATTAGTCAGGAATAACAGTACCCCCTGTCTTATTGCTTTGTTTTTCCACATGTCTGCTACAGTAAATGCTTATAACAAGATGAGCAGGCTAAGTGGCAAGTGAGTACAACGGGGGTGGGGGGGTCTGGAAGGAGAAATGTAATATGTGAGCCATACGTTTGAGTGGCTCAAGATGGTACTTCCTGCCGTTTCTCGCCTCTCCATTAGCAAAGCCTTTTCACTCTCAGGTTGAGACATTTGGGCAGCAGGGCAACAGTCAGTCCCTGAATTGCAGGTTTATATTGAACTGTTATGTATCTATTCCATGAAGAATCTGTAGATCTTTGATTGTTGCTTCCAAAACTCTCTTCAGTACATATTCTTGTTAAAGCAAGACTGAAGCATTATGAGGGATACTGGGTGGCAGTATATGCTTGGTTAGAAAAAGGGAATCAAAGGAGCATACTGTATCATCTATCCTTGTAGAGTTCATAGGGTGCATGTCCTTTGGATTGACAAAGTGGATTTACATTGCCTAAAGCTGTTATTCCCCCTCATGTGTATTGGTGGGAAGGGGGCTGAAAACATCCTTTGTAAGTGTTACCCTGTGTAAATTAATTGTATTAACCTTCAATTTATGATCTTGTGAGTATGTATTTCTTGCACAATTGAAGGAAAAAAAAAAAAGAGGAATAGGACAGCGTCCAAAAGCACAAGAAATTATCTTCCTGACACTCCAGGAAAGCCGAAAAAGGAAAATGGGACATCCAGTGATGTTACAGGAGCTCCCTCCTTCACAGTGAACTTAACCTTGTTCAATCTGATCATTTTGTCAAAATAGCGGTGTACAAACCTAAGAGGTGAGGTTTCTAAGTGCAGGTAAAGACGATCTATCGGAAACCACAGCTTATAAAGGCACCCGATTGAGAACCGAGCAGTCCTATTTGGAATTATCACAGGCTTCTAATATGGCACAGTTAGTCTGGGGAGTCATCTCTGAGAAAGTGGAAGCGCACAGTGAAGAAACAACTCAAACTGGACCTTATCTGCAAACAGCTTCAAAGTCTTTCATGCAGAGTTCAAGGACGCACTGAAAGAAGTTCAGAAGAACGCGGCAGTCCTTGAACAGAGAACAGATTCCGCTGAGAAACAAGCCTCTGCTACAGATACTCGAGCTGACCACCTGGAGTTCGTGGTCCAGAACCTTCTTGAAGTCTAGGCACAACTTTTGGCTCGCCAGGAAGATACTGAGAATCGGGCCCATAGGAAGACTATCCGAATCTATGGGCTCCCAGAAAACTCAAACAGCAAAAATCTGCAGAAATATTTAGACACTCTCTTTCCTACAGCAGTGGAACTTCCCCGACTACCAACTAGACATTAAGAGGATGCACTGGGCTTGAAGCTGTTTTCCCCAGATGCCCATTATTGCTCAGTGACTATCTGCTTTCAAAGCTATGCAGTCAAAACACAGGTTACTCACCTGTAACAGTAGTTGTAGGAGTGGTATATGATGTTTCATCCACACTTTCTGGCAGTTGCCTTTCCTTTAAGACTTACCTGAAATATCTTTAAGCTGGCTCCTCCCACCCACCCAGGTGGTAACTCCCTTGGCTCCACCCCATGACACCAGATGTTGCCTGCTGGAAGTAATGTGTGTGAGCCTAAGATGGGGAGGTCGAGTGGGTCTGTGTGGATGAACATCATATACCACACCTAGAACTACTGTTACAGGTGAGTAAATACAGGTTACCCACCTGTACAGAGTTCTAGGAATGGTATATGTTGTTCATCCACACTTATTGGCAGGTTCCTTGCAGCTTTAAATCTTGCCGGAAGGTCTTCAGCTGGCTCTTCCCACCCACCGGTGGTAAAACTCTCAGCTCTGCCCCATGGCGCCAGATCTGGCCTGCTGGAAGCTCAGGTTGTGCGTCGGCCGGGAGAGTGGGGGTGATGGAATGAAACATATACCATTCCTAGAACTCCTGTTACAGGTGGTAACCTGTACTTCTAGGACATGGATATGTTGTTCATCCACACTTAATGGCAGACTCTAGCAGTTCTCCGGGAGGAGGGAGGCAAGGCGACACACCCCAATACTTACTTGGGAAATAAGGACTGAGAACCGAGGCCCCAAACCAGCATCCCGGCGTGACTCAAGGTCGATGTGGTAATGGGTAATAAGGTGTGTGCTGACTTCCAGGTAGCAGCCTTGCAGATTTCCTGGATAGGGACGCCCTGGAAGCAGCCACCGATGCAGCAGTATGACGGGTAGAATGAGCTCTTATCCCTCTGGGAGGCTCCATGCCCGCCAACTTATAGCAGCGATCTATGCAGGAGGTGACCCACCTGCCTATCGTCCGCTTGGCTGCAGGTCTGCCAGATGCGGCTTCAGCGTAGGTGACAAACAGCTGGCGAACCTCTCCCCGAATTTCAGCCGTGCGCTCCTTATAATAAGCGAGCGCCCTTCTAGGGTCCAGAGTATGGAGCCTATATTCGGCCTCCGAGGTGTGATTGGGGTAGAACACCGGCAGAGTCAGCACCTGGTTAAGGTGAAACTCCGACACCACCTTCGGAAGGAATTTTGGGGCGCAGGACAACCTTGTCCCTGTGGAAGACCAGGTAAGGAGACTCGGCTGCAGCGCCTGGAGCTCTCCCATCCTTCTGGCTGACGTGATAGCCACCAAGAAGGCGGTCTTCCACGACAGGTGAGAGAGATCACACCTGTGCACTGGTTCGAATGGCTTGCCCATGAGCTTTGCCAGTACCAGCAGTAAATCCCACGGAGGTAGAGGTTCTCGCACCGGGGAAATGTGATCAAGGCCTTTAAAAAGCGCCCACCACCTTTTCCTGCGCCACCGACTGCTCCCCGGCCCGCGCCCGGTAAGCAGAGAAAGCTGCCAGGTGCACCTTTAGGGTCGCCGACCCAAGCCCTTGACTAGAAAGGGACCATAAATAGTCCAAAATGCTTGCCACAGAACAGGAGGAAGGGTCCAAGCCTTGCCCTGACACCAAATGGAGAATCTCTTCCATTTGAAGGCGAGCATTTTCTGTCGACTCCTCACGGGACGCCTCAACAACATTGAGGACCTCGTCGGAAAGACCCAAGGCCTAGAACTCTAGCCGCCAGGAACCAGCGTCAGGTGCAGGGATTGAAGGTCCGATGGAACACCTTCCCTGATTGACTGGAGAGCAGGTCCGGGCGAGCTGGAAGCTGCCTCGGGAGCCTGGAGCTGAGGCTGAGGAGATCTGGTACCGAACTGGCGGGCCAGTCTGGGGCTATCAGAATCACCTGCGCCTTGTCCCTCCTCACCTTGAGAAGCACCTTGTGAATCAAGGGAAATGGGGAAGGCGAGAAGAGGCCCGGGTCCACAGCCCGAGAAGGCATCCCCTGCAGCGAGCCCTGCTGGGGGGTGAAACAGCCTCAGCTTGCTGCTCCCTGGAGGCAAACAGGTCCACCTGAGGTGTGCCCCAGAGGGAGAACAGATCTTGTACCTCCGCAGGAGAGACCACTTGTGAGATGCAGCCCCTATCCGCTCAGGGCATCGGCCAAGGTGTTGAGGCTCCTGCCACATGAATGGCTAGGAGATCCGCCCAGGCCGCGCAGCACGGTGGACCAAACGCGAGAGCTTCTGCACAGAAGCAGGGAGCGCCCCCGCCTGGCGTGTTTAGGTAGTACATGGTCGTGGTATTGTCCGCCTGACTCGGACCACTTGACCCGGAGAAACGGAGCAAAGGCGGTGAGAGCTCAGGTGGACCACTCGGAGCTCCAGCAGGTTGATGTGGCATCGGACTCTCGGGACCAGAGGCCGTGCACTCGGTGTTCCCCAGATGGGCACCCCAACCCATCAGAGAGGCATCGGTCGATAGAGAGACTGTCGGCTCGGTGGACAAACGGATGCCCTCCTGCAAATGGAATGGAACGGTCCACCACTGGAGAGCGTTCCGCATCTCCTGGGTCACTAGCACTAGCTGGTCCAAAGGATCGCAGCGCCAGGACCACTGGCTGGCCAGTCCCCACTGAAGGGGGCAGAACGTGCCAGCGAGCCCAACGGACCACGCTGGTACAGGCCGCCATGAGACCCAGGAGGCGAGGAAGTCCCGGCAGGCGCAATTGCCCAACCAGAAATGACTGGGCAAAGGAGGTAAGAACCTCAGCCCTGTCCACCAGGAGTCGTGCTCTGCCTCAAGAGAGTCGAGCCTGCCCCGATGCATTGGTGGATCACCTGCTTCGCTCGAGTTCCACTTGGCCTCATTGATGAGAAGGCCAACTTGAGAAAACCTGGAGGGCCAGATCTCTGGACCGGCCCACCTCCGCCTGAGGGGGCTGCGCATCAGCCACCGCCCAGGTAAGGGCACACCGGACCACGGCCTGCAGGAATGCTGTCACCACTGCTATGCATTTGGTGAAGACCCTGGGAGCTGGAGATAAGTCAAGGGCATGGCTCGAATCAACAGGATCCCTCCGCCGAAAGCGGAGGAATCTCCTACATGACGGACGGATAGGACGGAAAGAATGCGTCCTGTAGGTCCAGACAGCAGAACCACACCGTGGTTCCAGAGATGGTATTATCTGTGCCAGAGTGACCATCCTGAAGGTTCGAGACCTCAGGAACTGTTCAGGTCGTAGGTCGAGAATGGGGCGCCAGCTCGTCTGCTTCGGAACCAGGAAATACCTGGACACGAACCTCGGGTCTGAAGGGGGTCCCCACTCGTGATCACCTCCTTTGGAGGAGGAGAGTGATACTGCTCGGCGAGCCGCCAGTGAGGTCGTGATCCTCGAGGTCTCCCCGAGGTGCGACCACTTGCCTGAAGGGCCTCACCAATTCCAGAGGCAGGCCTTTTCCCACCACCTCCAGTACCCACCTGTCCGTGGTAACAGCGGACCAGGCGGAAAGGAAGTGTCTGAGCCGTTCCCCCACGGGGGGAACCAGGGGTGAGGTGACAGGGATGGGGGTGACACCCCTCAGCCTGTCACTGGGCAGGCTTGGAGGAAGGACCGGCCGAGGGACCACCTGGGCCTTTTCCTCCCTGCTTCCTGTTGGAGGAAGCCGACGGCTTGGGTTTGGGATGCCAAGCTCGAGCCTGCTGGCCCTGACGTTGCTGGGCGCGCGCGCGCCGGGCGCAGAAGGACGAAAGGGCTTAGGCTGTGGCTTGCGGCCTTTGTCCTTCTGAGCGGAAGAGACCAGTCCAAGGTAGCATTGGACTTCTCGATCCTCTGCAGGTGACCTTCCACCCCAGGGCCAAGAGGTCAGTCCCTCAAAAGGGAACATCCGCCAACTTGTGCTGGGTATCCGAGGTAAAGGTGGATATCCCCAGCCAAGCCCGGACGATGCATGGCCACGGCGGTCAGCCACAGACCTGGCTACATGAGTCCTCGATGTTCAACGAGTCTGAGCTGCTGTTTTGCCACTGCCCTGCTCCTGGTCCCGAGCCTGCCTGACCGTAGTCTGCAGATCCGCAGGAAGATGAGGGACAACCTCATCCAGGAGCCCAACAGGGCGTGAGAAAATGTGCCATGAGGATGGCCGAACTGGCCTGATGAAGCGCTTGGAGGACGCAGCATAGACTTTTCACCCAGCATAATCCAATTTCTTGATTCCTTGTCGGGAGGTTTGTCTATCTCTCATGCTCTCGCACGCCGGAAACGCTGTCGGTAACCAACCCCCGCCGAGGGGTGTTCTGAAAACCGGATAGGGAACCGTAGGGACCTGATACTTCCTGGCCATCCTGGTCAGGCGACGGCAGGAAGCAGGACGCCAAAGTTCCAAGGCCGGACTCCACTCATGGCTTCGGCCACTACAAAGGCCTCCAGAAGAATCCCCCGGTCCAGAATTCCGTGAGGGGATACCTGGCCTGCTGAAACGGGTTCGAGCTTCATCCCGTGGACTCGAGATGAGTCGAGCAACCCTAAGAAGGACGGCAGGGTATCGTCCACTGACTGCTCCTTCTAGAACTCCAAGTCCATGCGCTTGGAGAAGAGGAGGAACCATCATCGACTCGAAGAGTCCTCAAAGAGCTGCCTGGCCTGAGCCACCTCCACCTGCCGAGGTTAATCGGAGTGAGGGTGACAGACAGCCTATGGGCAAACCCCAAGGGCCTTAACGAGAATTTGGTCGGAGCCCCCAACTAATGGGCTGTGGAGGCGGAGGTTCCACACCAGAATCGGTAAGGCAGCTAGAATTGGCCTAACAACCGCCTGGGAACAGGCTCCTCGGCTACAACTAGGTTGTTTCGCCGCTTCTGATGACAGCCACTTAATGGTCGGGAAGACCACTGGGTCGGCTTATTCCCAGTCAAAAGGAGTGTTGCCACATGAGTTCTCGTACTCTCCGACGCAACCTGGCGCTGCTTCCCCATCCGGAGGAAGAGGAAGAGCGGCAGCGCCGCCACCGCGTGCCGAGATCGAGACCGCCTGTGGCGGCGGATCGGTCGGATCACGAGGATGTCCGGAGACCGAGAGGTCTCGACTAGGCCGAGGAAGGAAGAGGGAGAAGTGTCGAACCGCACTCCTCGCCTCGGACGATCCCACCGGGCTCCGGAACCGAGGCACAGGACGAGCCGACGGATCCTCGACTCTCACCGGGGAACCGGGAGAGGGATTCTCAGCCTGCAGCCGACAACCCGCCTAACCGGTCGAGAAAAATCTCGACCGCGGCTGGCCGGGAGTCTCGGCCAACTGACCTGACGGGACACCGTGGAAGCCACTGGCCGTAGCGAGGGGTCGATCAAGTCGACTGTTGACAAGGAGGGGATCTTTCCGCCTCCCCAAGAGCCGACAGAGAGACTTACTTTTGCTCTTTTGGACCTGGAAAAGGTCCTGAAGTAGTTGGACCCTCACCTTTCGTCGAGAGGGTCAGACAAAAGCTCCTTGAAAGAAGCAGAGTACAGGCACCGAGAGAGGAACAAATGCCGTAGCTTGAGGTAGAAGCTGCCCGCCACGCCTCCTTCTTCTCGAGGGCGTATCATCTGCTCGAGCTGATCCACCGAGCCCGCCGCCGACACCGCCAACCGGCCTCTTAGATTTCACTGGTGGAATTCTCTTCTCGGGCGCCCAGTTGTAATCGTAGCAGCACGGTCTTCAGGGCGTGGGCCGAAAAGAAGAGCACAAGTTGCAGGCCTGCGGAGTGCGTGCTCAAGGCCCAGGAGGAGACGACGCGGGAGTCGCGGATCCGGTCCTAGACATCTTCTGCCCACAAGGGCACCTCTGGAAACCGAGTCGACGGTCCATCGTGAGTCATGAGGAGAAAAAGACCAAGTCTTTTTAGCAAAACTCTTGATTTCTGAATCAAGAATTAGGAGCCAGTCTTAATCGCAGAGCGCTAAGGAGGAACCTGAGCTTCTAAGCGGTAAGGAAGATCTTAAGGCCATGGGGCGGAGCCGAGAGTTTACCATCTGGGTGGGGTGGAAGGAGCCAGCTTGAAGACCTTCCGGCAAGATTTAAAGCAGCTAGGAACCTGCCAATAAGTGTGGATGAACAACATATCCATGTACCTAGAACCTGTGTTTCTAGGGATATGGATATGATGTTCTATCCACACTTTCTGGCGGACTCCTAGCAGTTCCCGGGAGGAGGGAGGCAAGGCGCACATCCCATACTTAGGGAACAGAGATTGGAGAACTGAGGCCCCAAAACCAGCATCCCGGCATCACTCGAGGTCAATGTGGTAATGGGAAATGAAGGTGTGTGCTGACTTCCAGGTAGCAGCCCTGCAGATGTTCTGGATAGGGATGTCCCTAGAGGTTCCCTACCTGCCAACCTATAGCAGAGATCAATGCAGAATGTGATCCACCTGCCAATTGTCTGGCATGGCTGCAGGTCTGCCAGATGTGGCTTCAGCGTAGGTGACAAACACCTGGCGAACCTCTCCTCGAACTCCAGCCGCGCGCTCGTTGTAATAAGCCAGCGCTCGCCTCAGGTCCAGAGTATGGAGCCTGTGTTCAGCCTCCGAGGTGTGACCTGTGAAGAACACCAGAAGAGTTATCACCTGGCTCACGTGACACTCCAACACAACCTTCGGGAGGAACTTCAGGTTAGGGTGCAGGACAACCTTGTCCCTGTGGAAGACCAGGTAAGGAGACTCCACCGAGAGCGCCTGGAGCTTACTGATCCTTCTAGCTGACATGATATCCACCAGGAAGGTGGTCTTCCATGACAGGTGAGACATCTCAGTGCATCAATTTGAATGGCTTGCCCATGAGCTTTGCCAAATCCAGCAAGAAGTCCCATGGTGGTGGTGGTGGTGGTTTATGCACTGGAGGGGAAATGTGGTTAAAGCCTTTGAAAAAACACCAGACCACCTTCTCCTGTGCCGACTGCTGACCAGCCCGTGCCCGGTAAGCAGAGATAGCTGCCAGGTGCACTTTAAGGGTCTTCTACCTAAGTCCCCCTTGGGAGAGAGAGACCACAGATAGTCCAAAATACTCGCCACTGGACAGGACGAAGGGTCCAACCCCTTGCCCTGACACCAAATGGAGAATCTCTTCCATTTGAAGGCATAGCATTTTCTGGTCAATTCCTTTCCAGATGCCTCCATGACAGTGAGGGCATCTTTGGAGAGACCCAAAGTCTGGAACTCTAGCGCTCAGGAACCAGGCTGTCAGGTGCAGGGACTGAAGGTCTGGGTGCAGAAACTTCCCGATTGATTGAGAGCAGGTCCGGGCATATGGGAAGACACCTCAGGAGCCTGCTGCTGAGGCCGAGGAAACTGGGGTACCAAAACTGGCAGGGCCAGGCTGGAGCATTAGGGTTACCTGTGCCTTGTCCCTCCTGACCTTGAGTAACACCTTGTGGATCAAGGGAAATGGAGGGAAGACACAGAAGAGGCCTATGGTCCAAGGCCTTGAGAAGGCATCCCCCCGTAGCATTCCCTGCTGAGGGGGGCGGGCACAAAAGAGCCTCAGCTTTGCATTCTCCCTGGAGGTGAACCGGTCCACCTGAGGGGTTCCCCACTGGGAGAACAGACTGTGAACTATCTGTGGGTGGAGGGACCACTTGTGAAACACCTTGCCCATCTGGCTGAAGGCACCCGCCAGCTGACTGGAGGTTCCTGCCACATGGATGGCTAGGAGATCCACCTCCAGGCTGCGCACGAGAGTCCAAATGTAGAGGACTTCCTTGCACAGGGTCAGGGAGTGTGTTCTGCCTTGTTTGTTGAGGTAGTACATGGTCGTGGTGTTGTCCATCTGGACTTGGACCACCTGACCCTGAACAAATGGAGTGAAGGCAGTCCATGCCAGCCTAACTGCTTGGAGCTCCAGCAGGTTGATGTGGCATTGAGGGTCCAGATCCTGTGGACTTTGTGTTCCTTCAGGTGGGCACCCCAGCCGTGAGAGACGTGTCAGTCATCAGCATGACCCTCGGCTTGGGGCGGACAAATGGGATCCCTTCCTGCAGAGGCTCTAAAGCAAGCCACCTCTGGAGGGCGTCCCACATCCTCTGGGTCACAGTGACCAGGTGGTCGAAGTGACCTTTGTGCTGAGACCACTGGCTGGACAGCTCCCACTGCAGGAAGTGCATATGCCAACTGGCCCATCGGGCCCTGCTGGTGCAGGCCGACATGTAACCCAGAAGGAGCAGGAAGTCCCAGGCAGGGTGCAAGTGCCCAACCAGAAATGACCGGGCAAAGGAGAAGAAAACCACCGTCCTGTCTGCCGGGAGCCGTAGCTGTGGCTTGGCACGAATCAAGCACTGCCCTGATGAAGCTGATCACCTGCGAAGGCACAAGTTCCGACTTGGCCTCGTTGACTAGGAGGCCAAGGTCAATGCAGGTCTGGAGGGCCAGGTCCCTGGACTGCTCCACCTCCTGCCTGGAGGGACCTGCTATCAACCAGTCATCCAGGCAGGGGTACACCAGAACTCCTTGATGCCTCAGGTAAGCTGCCACCACTGCTATGCATTTGGTGAAGAACCTGGGGGCCAAGGAAAGGCCAAAAGACATGGCTTGGAGCTCATAAAGGGTTCCCTCTGCTCGGAAGTGGAGGAACCTTCGGTGGGATGGGCGGATTGGGACTTGGAAGAACGTGTCCTGAAGATCCAGGGAGTAGAACCACGTTTTCCTCCAGAGATGGTACGATCTGAGACAGAGTTACCATCCTGAAGGTGCAGGACCTGAGAAATTTGTTCAGGTCGTGCAGATCTAGAATGGGGTGCCAGCCCCCCTGATTCACAGCTGTGACCACCACCTCCTTGCAGAGGGTCTGAGCTATGTTGTCTCGAAGAACTGACCGAGTGTCTGTGGATACCAAGTCCTCCCGTGGGGCGCGGGCTCGGTTTGGAGGGTGCTGCTTGAATTCCAGAGGCAGACCCTGATCGACCACTTCCAGAAGCCAGCTGGTAACAGCAGACCAGGTGGAAAGGAAGTGGTGGAGCCAGCTTCCCACAGGAGGATCCAAGGAAATGTGGCAGGCATGAGGGTGGCAACCCCATCCCATCACTGAGCAGGCTTGGAGGAGGAGGATCCAGCTGAGGGGCCACCGGGTCCCTTCCCTCCGGTCTTTCGGACCACCAAGGGCACAGACTTGGCCTGAGGTCACCAGGATTGAGCCTGTTGTCTAGACTGATGCTGGGCTGGTTTTGCCACAGAAGTAGAGGGCCGAAAGGACTTATACTTCTGCTGCTTAGAGCCCTTGGGGTCCTTCTGGGTGGGTGGCATTGGACTTCTCAATGCACTGGAGGTGACCCTCCACACCAGGCCCAAATAGGTCAGTGCCTAAGAATGGTACATCCACCAGCTTTTGCTGGGTGTCTGCCGTGAAGGTCAAGATCCGCAGCCAAGCCCTACGGTGCATGGCAACTGTGGCCGCCACTGAGCGGGCACAGGACTCTCCAATGTCCAGGGCCATCTGAAGTTGCTGTTTAGCCACAGCATGACCCTGGTTCCGGACCATAGTCTGGAGGTCTGCAGGAAGATGAGGAATCACCTCATCCAGAGAGCCCAGAAGGGCATGGGAGAAGTGTGCCATCATGACGACCAAGCTTGTCTGGCAGAGGCTGAGCGAGGAGGCAGCACAGACTTTTTTAGATGAGTGGTCCAATTTCTTGGGAGTCTTTATCCGGCGGTCTATCGATGTCCCCCGTATTGCCAGAGTGCCGGAACATGGAGTCAGCCACCAACCCCTCAGCCGAGGGATGCTCCGTGAACCCTGAAACGGTACCGGTGGGCACCGCATATTTGCGGGCCATCCAGGCTGAGGGCACATGGCAAGAGGTGGGGCACTGCCAAAGCTCCAGGGCAGGGCCGAAGATGGCCTCAGCCATTGGGGAACACCTCCGCCAGAGTCTCTACTTTGTCCAGAATTTCTGTAAGGGGTAGCGAGCCTGTTTTTGAACGCACTCATTTCATCCCCGTGGACTTGGGGATGAGGCAGAGAATGCCCATGAATGAAGTGGGGCCTTCATCCATTGACAGATCCCTCATTGACACTGTATCCAGTGGATGGGAGTGCAGAGAGGAATCCTCATACTCCGAGGAGTCCACATAAAGCAGGTGACCACCCGAATCACTCTCGACCGGCTGTGGGCGGCCAGGTGTGACAGTGACAGACAGCCGATGGGGAAGACCCTTAGCTGACTGAGACTCCTTGGATAGAGACCCAGTCGGCGGCTGCTGGGATGATGGCTCCACCACGATCAGTGGAGAAGCCAGCTTCAGTTGAGTCAAACGGTCAACCGGCTCCGCTGGGGCAGGAATGGTGTCTACCGGCTTTGCCGGGGGCTTTGGCCTTTTGGGCGACAGTCAGGCAATGGCTGGGGTGTTAGCCGGCGTCGACTTCTGCCTGGTCAGAACTATTGCCACATCAGGTCTTTGCAGTGTTAACGCAATTTGCGCCGAAGCCTCTCCTCACCCGAGGAGGATGAAGACAAACAGCAGCGGCGCTGCTTCCCATGGTGCCAAGAGGGAGACTGATGCAGGTGGGACTTGCTCGACCCAGAGGAGGTAGATGATTGAGACCTTGACCATCGGTGGTGCCAATGGGGGCTCAGAGGGTGCCGGGGAGATCCGCGGCTCCTCCTGGTCTCAGTCAGAGACCAAAGAGGTCGACTCAGCTGGCTGGGCAGCCCCTTCAGTGGCCACTGGCAGGACTGGGGTCCTGAAAAGACAGTTGTCAGCCTCTTCAGATGACAACCAGTCAACAGTGTCGAGAAAAATCTCGGCCACATCGTCATCTGGCATCTCAGCCAACTGGCCCGACAGGGTTTCTGTGAAGCCAAACTGAAGATTCCAGAGAGCAGGAACGCTCCCAGTCCCAGAATCACTTACGATGAGTCTTCTCTTTATCCTTTTTGGACTCTTCCTTGCGTGAGCTGGAACTGTGCGATTCAGAAGGGTCCTTCCCTTTGGTTGGGAGGGACTGGCACAGTTCCTTGAAGGAGGCCGAATAAGTGGACTCCAAATGGAGCGGAATGAAGGCAGAGGCAGATGAGGATTGAGCAGCGGCCTGGGCCGCCTCCTCCTCGAAGGCCTTGATTTGCTCCAACTGCTTGTTGGACCCCGCAGCCATGGAGACCATCCAATGGGCATCCTTTGATTTGACTGGCGGATAACATTTCTCCGGACAACCTAACTTCAGGCGGGCAGCGTTGACCTCCAAGACTGTTGGGTAAAACGTCCGACAAAAGTCGCAGGCCTGTGGATCACGATTGTGGCCCAGGCAGTAGAAGCACAAGGTGTGTGGGTCGGTATGGGCACCGGCAAAATCTGGGCACGGATTTATTCTCCATCACGATTGAATATCAAGGTGAAGATGAAACTCAAATGAGTTTTAGTTTTAAGTTGTGGAAGTAAATAAGAAGATTTAAGCACCAGGGCTTACTCAACATGGGAGCGGTAAGGAGGAAACCTGCTCCTTCAAGTAGAAAGGAAGATCTGGCGTCATGAGGCAGAGCCAAGGGAGTTACCACCCGGATGGGTGGGAGGAGCCAGCCTGTAGACGTCTACAGCAAGTCTTAAAGGGAAAGGCAACTGCCAGAAAGTGTGGATAGAACATCATATCCAAATCCCTAGAATAACATTTGCTACAGTTAGTCTGGTAGAAAAAAAAAAAGAGGTTAGTCACCTATAACAGTAGTTCTAGGAATAGTACATGATGTACATCCACACAGCTGGCAGTGTTACTTGCCCTTCAATTCCTGGCAGAATGTCTTCAAGCTGGCTCCTCCCACCCACCCAGGTGGTAACTCCCTTGGCACCGCCCTGTGATGTCAGATCTTACCTGCTGGGAGCCGGCCTGCCGGCACAGCAGTTGGATTTCCGCTTGCGACGCTGGCGACCCGGGTTCGGGAATGGACCTGGGTCATCAGAGGGCCGGCCGGGGAGAGGGATTGAGAGCATCCTCAGGACTGCTCTCCTTCTCCGGGGGGAAGGTGTGGGGTGTCACCGGCACATGGCGACCCCTGGCGGAGGCCAGGAGTCACCACAACAGCCAAAGACAGCAAGGCACTAAGGGGGCGGGACAGACGCTGGCGTCATTGCACGTTCCCACCCCCCGCTAACGGGGAGAAAAGCCAGCCCGCCCACTGCATCCATGATTCCCACCTCTTGGCTGCGATCGGCTCCCCCAGGCCGACTCCCGCCCTATCCCATTGACCGTGGCACCTTTCAAAGGGGTTTGGGTGCCACGGCCCTGCCCTGGGGGGCAATCCAGGGGGATTGGGAGGGCGGTTGATATGAGGGAGCCGCAGGCCACAGCAAGGGGTCTGTGACCGGGCGGATGTCTGGCAGTGCAAGCAGGCACAAAAAAGATTAAATAATAAAAAAAAAAAGATATTACCTGCTGGAAGCAAGACGGATGTACCACTTGCCAGGGGAGGTTGGGTGGGTCAGTGTGGATGCACATCATGTACCACTCCTAGAAAGTACAGCTGCGTACTTACCATAATGGTAGATCTTCAATGGGGTATCTCTTGCAGCAGGTAATACACTTGGGTCATCGCCAGAGGGTGCTGTGGTGCACAACAGCTCTCTTCTAGCAGTCTTTTTCCAGGGGCCACCCACACATGACATCATCATTCTGCTCCTATATAAGAGTGGGCAGTCCTTGGTATCCTCAGTTCCCCGCCAGATTCAGCTTGCTAAGCGAGGACTGAGGGAAATCCGAGGTACCATAAGTATCCCTTCCCATATGTATTTGGATCAGAAGCTTTCAAGAAGGAGGGGGATGGAGGGGTTCGTACCTGCTGCAAGAGATACCCCTCAAAGATCTACCATTACAGTAAATACGCAACTGTACTATCTTCCACGGGGATAATCTCTTGCAGCAGGTAATACACTTGGGATGACTCCCAAGCAGTAAACCCAGGAAGGGTGGAAATTATGACAGAAGGCCTTGTAGGACAGCTCGGCCAAAGGTGGTCTTATGGCACGAAGCAATGTCTAAGTTGTAAAGCTTCATGAAAGTGTGTACTGTGGATCATGTGGCAGCACTGCAGATATCTGCGATAGAAGCCCCCTTGAAGCAGGATGCCGTAGCGGCCATAGCTCTGGTAGAATAGGCTTGGACAGGACATGGCAAGGGTCTGCTGTATTTCTTATAACAAAAGGTTATACATTGTGCCAGCCAACTGGAGAATGTCTGTTTAGCGACTGGGAAATCTTCCCTGGTTGAGGCGATGGCAATAAAAAGCTGAGGAGTCTTTCTAACAGATTAGGTACAATTGATATAGTACCTTAATATATGATGGACATCTAAGGTGTGTAGGAGGGTACTGGGTGGTAATAGCGCGGGCACGAGTGTGCTCACCATCAGGGTGCTAGGTCCTGCTTTTTTTTTTTTTTCACATCCAGCCACCACTCCACTCCGCCGCCTACCCCAAAGTTGCATGCCCAGCTGGCAGACATAACTACACCTGTGAAAGGGGGCCCCTCCTTAGCCACCCCCCGCACCCGGCGAGGAACCAGTACCGGCACATGCCTCCAGGCATCGTCGGCCAGCGGAGCTGTGGCTATCAAGCTGCCTCGCACCCGTGCTGCGATTTTCCTTGTTCTTTCCCCATTGGGACCACGGATATCCAATGACGTCCATGCACATATGTGCAGACGTCCGCCGTGATCCCCCCTCCGTTACACCGCTGCTCGCGGTACTCCAGGCGCCCCAAGGGTCAGCCAGAAAGGGTAAAGTCCCCATCCCACCCCAGGACCAGGAGAGCTGTCTCCCGATGCTCAAGCCCAGTCCTCCCTGCCGACCGGCCAACCCCGAGCTCGCTCCTCAAACCCGGTCGCCGGCATAGCCGGGTGCCACTCTGTCTTTATGAAAGATCAGGTAAGGCTCTTTGCGCATAAGGGCATGAAGCTTGGATATACGCCGAGCGGAAGTGACCGCCACTAAAAACACAGTTTTCCAAGAAAGTAAACAGAGGTCGCAAGTGGCCGATGGTTCGAAAGGCTGAAGGGACAGTTTTTCCAATAGGAAAGTAAAATCCCCACAGAGGGGTATGCCATCTAATGGAAGGTTTGATGTGTTACATTCCTCTTAAGAACATTTTGGCAAGATGATGCTGATACAGTAGTCTCCCTTCTAAGGGCTCATGGAAGGCTGAGATAGAGGCCAAATGAACTTTAATAAAGTAGTTTAAACCTGTTTCGGCAAGCGAGGCCAGCTAATCCAATACTTCAGTCAGTGGACATGAATAAGGGTCTAAAGACCAGGAAGCGGCTTATATGGAAAAGCATTTCCATTTAGCATTATATATTTCCCTGGTAGATGGTTTCCATGAAGCCAACAGAATATTGGCTACTGGTGAGGAGATGTGAAGATGAGCTATGAAAGCGTCCTCAGGAGCCAAGCATGAAGATGCAGTGACTTCAGCTTGGGATGAAGAAGGGTCCCCTGATCTTGAGTCAACAGATTTGGTCTGATCAGCAACGGAATGGGGTTTGCTACTGAGAACTGTTGAAGTAGGGGGAACCACACCTGCCTAAGCCACAGAGGGGCTATAAGGATCATGGTGGCAGGATCGAGTTGCAGTTTCAGCAGAGTCCACTGCAGGAGGGAACAGGAGGGAAAGCATATAAGAAAAGTCCTGTCCACAGTTCGGACAGGGCATCTATAGACAGTCCCTTTGTGTTCGGATAATGGAATAGTATCTGGGGAGTCGGTGATTGCTGGGGGAGGCAAAAAGGTTGAGGTGCGGGGTCAACCAGAATAGAAAATTCATCTGAAGAACTCTACGATGAAGTGCCCACTCATGCATGGAGGACTGGCGACTGAGATAGTTGGCCAGGGTGTTGTGGCGTCCCGGTTGATGTAAGGCTATCAACGATAAGTGTTGACATATGGCTTCTCACCAAACCGCCATCGTCTCCTAGCAGAGAGTGTGGGACTTGGTGCCTCCTTGTTTGTTCAGGTAGTACACCACTGAGGTGTTGTTTGATTGGACCAGCAGAGGCCCCGGAAAGAGGTGGAGGCGGAAAGCCTGAAGGGCGAGGTGGATGTCCCACATTTTCAACAGATGGAAACGGAGAATCGAGGCCACCTGCCCTTTGTCCTGTAGGGATCCAGTTGTGCCCCCACCCATCGAGGGAAGCATCTGTGGTCAACATCTGCAGGGGAGGAGGGGACTGAAAGGGCATGCCTTGAGATGGGTTGGCACGCTGGGTCCACCAAGTCAGAGCCAAGCGGAGAGTGGGAGTGACTCTGATTTTGTCTTTGAAATCTCCTGTCTTTTGCCACCACTGATTCTGAAGAGACCACTGGACTGGTCTTATATGTAGACAGGCAAAGGCCACTGTGGAGATGGATGCAGCCATATGCCCCACAAGGCATAAGAGACGTCTGGCTGTGATGAACTGCTGAGTTCATATCTGGGAGGCCAGAGAGAGAAGTGTTTTGTCTGTCGGCAGGGAGGTAAGCCCTGGTGGAGGCAGTATCCAGTACCGCTCCTATATACTGGAGTGACTGGGTAGGGGTTGGATTGGACTTGGGCCAGTTGACCGTAATCCCTAGGGACTGGAACAGAGTGAGGGTTGCCTGAAGGGACAAAAGCAGAGAGGTTTCAGAGTCTGCTTTTATAAGCCAGTCATCCAGGTACAGGAAGACAAAATGTCAGTCACATCTCAGGGACACCGCCACTACCATTAGGCACTTGGTAAGGACTCTCGGGGTGGATGAGAGCCCGAATGGGAGTGCCCGAAATTGGTAATGTTGTCCTAGCAGGTAAAAGCGAAGGAACCGGTGGTGGGTGGGCTGGATGCGGATATGTAGGTAGGCATCTTTCATGTCTAATGCACATAACCAATCCCCTTGTTTTAACATCGGCATAATGGATATTAAGGAGACCATCCAGAACCTTTTGTACTGAATGTGTAGATTCAGTTGTCTGAGATCTAAGATAGGTCATAGATCTCCAGTGCGTTTGGGTACCAGAAAAAAGAATCCCTGGTGGTACTCGAATGGGGGGCACTGGACAGATGGCTTGCTTGAGAAGAAGTGCCTGAAATTCCTCCTGTAAAACAGGAATATGGTCGGGTGGGTGATGGACAGAGCAGGGGGGATGATGGGGAGGCACTGAAGTGAGCTCCAGTGTGTGCCCTGTCCTTGTGATCTGAACTATCTACTCGTCTGATGTTATCACTTGCCAGGCCTCTAAATGGAGGGCAAAGTGACTGCCCATGGCTTCAGAGGCCCCAGAGGAGGAAGTCCGGGCAATGTCCCAGTTGTTCACTGGGAAGTGGGCTGACCGGCTGTACCCATCGGTTGGGAGCGAGAGCCCTTGGAGGCACGAGTGGTGGACTTGGAAGAAGGCTGAGAATGACCACAGAATTGCCTCTGTAGGTGCCTCTATGTTTATCGCCTCTCTGACTGACAGGAGGACTGGGAGTGGTAGTGGGAGGATGGCTATGAGGTATGATACATGCCATGCACTGTATGCAGGGTCCGCCCTGAAGCCTGGAGGTCATCCAGAAGTGTTTGGGTACCTGGACCAAAAAGTTTAGATCAATTTAAAGGGGCATTTACCACTTTATGTTGTATATCTGGTGCAAATCCTGATACACAAAGCCAAGCTTGGCATCCCTGGGTAATCCCCGTGGCTGACATGCAGGCCACAGTATCCACCGCATCATGACCTGAGCAGAGCTGGTGACAAGAGATGGAATTGCTGGCCGGCCCGGTGGCGCTGAGGGTTGAGGTGCTGGATGCCACACCTTGCACCACACCGGCGACCTGGGTTCAAGAATGAGCCCGGGTTGCTGGGGGTCGGCAGGGGAGGGAGAGGATTGAGCGTCCGGAGGACAGCTCTCCTCTCCTGGGAGGGACAGGGGTCCCTGTTTGGCGCTCGGCTGACCTCTGGTGGAAGCCGGAGATGCAGCTAGCACTGAGCGTAGTGAAGGGGGCGGGGAGTGGCAGACATCGGTGGCACGCCTTGATGTCAGAGCGCCGTCCACTCCCCAGAACAGGGGAAAAACACCCTTCAGCTCAAGCAGAGATGGAGCACCGGAGCTTGCCCACGATATGCGGCCATCCTCCTAGCACCCTCCTGACCGACGCTGCCAGAGGAATTCTGGGTGTTGGGGCCCGCCTGCCCGCACGGGGGAGTAAACTGAGGCTACATGGGCGATGGAGGACTGACTAGGTAGGAGCGGACCGCAGTGGGATGACTCCTAGGTGCTCCCGAAGAGACTGGAGCTGAGGCGGGGGGAGAACGAGGAAAAATAGAAACAACAAAAAAAAAAAAAAAAGAGATGGAATTGCCAGTGGAAACTGTTGCCAATAATTGGTCTTTCTCTTGAGATGGAGGGAGTTTATTGACTAGTTCTATAGTAGAGGACCAAAGGGTACGTTGGTATTTGACCATGTGTCCCATATAATTTAGAATTCTGAGATTCATGGTACCCACTTCGAACACCTTTTTCCCAAGGTAGTCAAGCCTGTGGGACTCCTTATCAGGGGGGTAATGAGCTCATGTGTTTTGGTCATTCAGTACGATCATGAGCTGTTGCTGTGATCACAACTGAATCTGCTTCAGGACTGCTGGAAAGAAAAGGATGATCGAGAGGGGCCTGATACAGAAGATCTGCCTTCCTAGGAATGGTTGGAACCGCTGAGGGTTGGTTCCAAACTACCAGGACCGCATTTTGATAGTTTTGTATAAGTAGGGGTACCACTACTATAGGCTCATCAGGCAGTTGTAGATAATGTGACATATCCTTTCTTTGTTTATCATGTTCGGTAGTTGAAAATCCCATAATTTTTTGAATTTGGACCATCATCTCATGAAAGGATGGGTTATCAGGAGGAGAGGCAGCCGCCTAGCAGGAGGCATCCTCATGTAAGGAGGAAATAGGAGAAAGAGGAGACGTGACAGGAGTCCAAGTCCTGTAGGTCAACATCCTCCAATTCTCCGGGAAAATATGGAAATTATGTACCTACTGTAATTCTTGATCTTCGCTTGTATCTTCACCATTCATTACTGCTGGGTGTAAACCAGAAGCACGCACCCGCTACGGGAGGGTTTTTTTTTTTGGAGGGAGGAGTCTGCACCGACGGCACTGCCCATGACAGCAAGGCACTTCGTGGTGCATGAGGGGCAGCCATTAGGCGCCACAGACTCCTCCTCCATCCCAGTTCTGTAAACCAGAGAGGCGAAATAAAAAGAGTTAGAAAAATAAGAGCGAGGCAAGAGACCTGAGGGATAGATAAAGGAAAGGAAACAAACTGAAAAAGGAATAAGCCATAAAGTAGACAGGAAAGAGGAGAACCCTACCCTAAGGGACCACATGACCTCACTCCTAGGGCAGCTCTGAGGGAGGAACAGATAAGAGAGAGGAAGAAGAAAAGAGGATATTGGGAGGAGGGAAAAATTATGTCATGAATTTTGAGAGAAACTGTCTTGAAGCTTATCAGCTCGGAACTTAAAAGGCAAGTGAGCAAGGATCCCTTCAGACAAAACTGGTTTAGATGGTTCAACCAAACCTTCTGCACAGTTTGATACGAGAGGGGCAGATTTCCCTACACATCCCGCTGTCCTATTACCTATCACTCAAACTGAGAGCTCACAGATTGCCAAGGCAAATAATCTGTTCCGGAGAGGAAGAGCCCCAAACTAGATCTAGGGAAAAGAGCCCCACTAGCACACAGCCATGTGCTAGTACTAGGGGGTGGGGAAGCCCTAGGAGAGGGCAACCACTTTGGCAAGATGGACAGAGACAGAGAAGGAAACTCCTTCTGACCCCTGGAGAAGGCAAGGGTCAAATGCAACCAGACCACCAGAACAAGATGGTGATTTTCGAACTGGGCTAGAACATCCATTGACTAGCCCCAGTCTGGCATTCACAAGACAAGATTTAGGGACACCAGCTAAGTCCGAAGACTGAGGGTTAGAGGACTGTCTTGGAGACTAACCCTGTTGGCTTGTGACTGAACTAATCTGGCCTGAAGGAAAAGTACCCGAAGGGAACACCTTCCAGGAAATCAGAAAGAGTTTTCTCAGAGAGACAGGATGAAGCTCCGCTCGCTCGCCTCCTTCTTCAAATCCTTCACTGTTCTTTAGAGAAGAACAGAAGGTCCCGAAGAACCAGGTGATTTAGCCCACGAGTGGCCTCGGGGGGGGGGTGGAAGGAGGGCAAACAGGGCAGGGGAGACGCCCAAGAAGTGAAGCCAAAGAGGGGAAGGTGGACGGGATTCAGTAATGAATGGTGAAGATAAAAAAGATCAAGAATTATGGTAGGTACGTAATTTCCACATCTTCCCTTGTCAATCTTCACCATTCATTACTGCTGGGTGAGTACCAAGCCCCCGTAGGGGGTTTAGCATAACCCTGAGGGAACAATACCCTCAGCTTCCCGATGGCGAGAAACAGGAAGAAGAGACCCGGGCCGTACTAGACTGGAGTCTAAGGCAGAGGAGAGCTAGGACGTGTCCCCTGAAGACGAGGAGATGGAGGAAGCCCCTGCAGAAACCTCCTAGCCCTGGTGGAAAAGAGGCGGGTTCCTCGGAAGGTGGAGCGAATCACCCTACGCCAGGCCAGTTGTGACAACCTCGATATATGAAGCCACGCCGTCCGCCTAATGCAGATCACTGTCCCTGCAAGCCTGGGAGCCACCTCACTGGCGTCATAAGATGCCCTTGCTTGGTGCCTTGCCAGTTCCAGGCCTATGGCAGAGAGGGCAATGGCCTGTCGAGATTGCTCCGAATCAGGCATTGATGCTAGCACTTGAGCCAGCATCGACCACAAGTGCCTATTATAGGCAGCATGATGTGCCTGATGTGATGCAATGCACAACATCGCATGAGAAGAAGAGAAAACTCTTTGCCTCACTGGTCGAATTGTAGGGAATCAGAGTCTGGTGGCCGGTCGTGCGCCAGGTGCCGACACCCGGAAGGGGTCTCTAGGCATACCAAGCCCGGGGGGTGGGGTTAGGGAGAGAAATGAAAATTACGTACCTACTGTAATTCTTGCTCTTCTTGGACGAAGTCTCCACCACTCATTCACACTGATGGGACTACGCCGGAGATGGAGCCGCGAGAAGCGGCGCCGCGAGCCTCGGCTCCTTCGGCTGTGACTATCTCGGTGTCGACCCTCAAACTGCCTCAGTACCTTTTTTTCCGAGGAGGTGCAGTGTAACTAACCTAGAAGGATAGCCTAACAAAAACTGGACATAAGATAGTCCAGGTGACCAGTATAAGAAGGGACAACAAAGAAGTCTTCACAGCCTAAAGATTGAGGGAATGAAGATCAACAACAGAGGTGAGCTCGGGGGATGGTGGGTGGGCGTGAGAATGAGTGGTGGAGACTTCGTCCAAGAAGATCAAGAATTACGGTAGGTATGTAATTTTCATATCATCCTGGACATAAAGTCTCCACCATTCATTCAAACTGATGGGAGAGTACTGAGCTAATAATCCCTTAAGAGGGCAGCAGGAGAGACCAAGAGCTTCCAATCTTAGGACAGAAGTCCATTCAGGATGGTTTTGCCAAAAGAGAGATGCCGCCTGGCATGGACATCCAGGCCACAGTGCTTGACAAAAGTATGCACTGAGCTCCAGGTAGCTGCATTGCAAATATCTGCAATGGGCACGTTGTGGATTTCTGCCAGGAATGCCGCGACTGCTCTAGTAGAGTGAGCATACACTATGCCCTCCAGCTTAACCTGCACCATGGAATAACACTGGCGGAGACATGCCACCAGCCATGCAGAAATGCATCTGACAGCGAAAGGCTGACCCAGCTGGGTCTCGCTGAAGGAAACAAACAGTTGTTGAGCTTTGCAAATTTCTTTTGTTCTGTCTAAATAGAAGCACAGAGCTCTTTTGACATCCAAAGAATGAAGAGCACGCTCTCCCTCATTTTGGAAGTTTGCAAAAGGGAGAAACTTGGGATGGGTACTAAGAACTACTTTCTCCTTATGAAAAACAGTATACGGAGGGTCTGTGACCAATGCATGTATTTCAGAGACCCTGCGAGCTGAGGTAATGGCCACCAGGAAGGCCGTTTTCCAAGTGAGAAATTTTAGCTCACAGGTTGCTAGAGGCTCTAAAGGTTTTCGAGTGAGCATGTCCAGCACAAGGTTAATGTCCCAGGCTGCGACTGGATGTCTGGTATGCAGAATACCCTTAAGAAACCTTTTAACTACTGGTAACTGAGCCAGCGATAAGGAGAGTACTGGCTCATGGTAAGCTGAAATGGCGTAAAGGTGAACTTTGACTGTAGAGTATTGCAGAACTGAATTTGAGAGGTCTAAAAGGTACTCTAGAACCTTATTTGGTGGGCAGGAAAAAGGATTCAAAGAGGATCTTGCACACCAGAGAGAAAAACATTTCCATTTGGCTGTGTCAGTTTTTCTAGTGGCCGGCTTACGCGCAGGCAAGAGAATATCCGAAACTCCTTGAGAGGCACTGAACCTGTTCACTTCTATCTCTTCAAGAGCCAGGCGTGAAGGTGAAGCGACGTCAGATTGGGATGGACCACTGGCCCTTGGGTCAGAAAGTTCGTCTGAAGGGGAAGCGCTTTCGGAGAGGTCACCGACATACTGTTCAGTAATGGAAGCCATATCTGTTGATGCCAGAAAGGCGCAATGAAGATCATTTTGTGCCTCTGGGACTCGAATCTGAGAAGTACCCTCTGAATTAGTGGCAGAGGAGGAAAGGCGTATAGAAAGCGTTTTGTCCACTGCAGCCTGAACGCATGCTGACAGAAAATGCCAGGCCCTGGATTTCTGGAGCAGAAGAGAGGCAGTTTTGTGCTGAGTGGGGATGCAAAAAGGTCCAGGTCTGGAGTTCCCCACTCTGTGAATAGTGACTGAGCAATGGCTGAGTCGAGAGACCATTCATGAGGATCTGTCTCTGTTCTGCTGAGATGGTCTGCCAGTTCGTTCTGCACTCCCGGCAGGCAGACCGCCTGAATTAGAGCTTTGTGCTCCAGGCACCATTCCCACATCCTCATTGTTTCCCTGCATAAAAGGTAAGAGTGTGTACTGCCCTGCTTGTTGATGTAATACATCACCGCTGTGTTGTCCGTTTGAAGGAGAATGTTCTTGTGACAGAGAATGTCCTTCAAAGCCCGGACTGCATAAAGGATGGCTCTCATTTCTAGGACATTTATGTGAAGCTGGGACTCGTCCTGAGTCCACGTACCTTGGGTGTGGAGATTCTGAAAGTGAGCTCCCCACCTCATTGGGGATGCGTCCGTGGTAATGGAAACCTGATGATCTAGGGGAGCAAAGGGATATCCCTGTAGAAGATTGTCCTCTTGTGTCCACCAGGTGAGTGATCTCTTCAGAGGTTCTGTCACCTTGATGAGAAAGGACTGAGGGTGAGTGGTTGGGGACCACGGAGTACTGAGCATCCACTGAGAGGTTCTCATGTAGAGGCGAGCTTGGGGTACAGTGAACACCGAGGATGCCATGAGACCCAGCATCTGTTGCATCAAGATAGCTCAAACTAAGCTGTTCTCTCGGATGTATTGGGCCATCTGTAGGATATCACTCCTTCTGTCCTCTGGAAGAAAAGCTTTCGCACAGGAGGTGTCCAGCAGAGTTCCTATGAAAAGGAGCTTCTGGGAGGGCTGCAACTGTGATTTCTTGAGATTTAGCAGGACTCCCATGGACGTGAGAAAGTCCGAGGCTGTGGCTACAGCATTGATAATGCCTTGCCTGGAAGGGCTTGCCAGAAGTCAGTCGTCCAGATATGGGAACAGTTGAATCCCAATCTTTCTGAGATGTGCTGCGAGAACTGCACAACACTTTGTAAAAACTCGTGGCGCCGAGGACAGCCCAGAGGGTAGGACTCTGAACTGATAATGCTGGCCCAAAGCCACAAACCTGAGGTATTTGTAATGCTTTGGATGAATAGGAATATGTTGGTAAGCATCCTGCATGTCCAGGGAAGCTAGCCAGTCATGTTGATGAAGCAAAGGTAATGAGTTCCTAGTGAAATCATTTTGAACTTTTCCTTGGGAAGAAATTTGTTCAATTGTCTGAGGTCCAAAATGGGATGCATACCCCGGTCTTCTTTGGGACCAGAAAATAATGGGAGTAGAACCCTGTGTTTTGCTGATCCAGCAGAACTATTTCTACTGCCCTGTTGTTCAGAAGGCATTGTGTCTTGGAAGCGAGAAGCTCTGATTGAAGTACTGACAGCCTGGGTTGACGTTTGGGGGGAACGATCCGGAGGGGTCTCTGAAAAATTGAGTGAATACCCCTCGCAGATTATCCACAGGACCCATTTGTCCAAAGTTATGGACTTCCACCAGCCATAGAACTGAGTCAGATGACCTCCTACTGCCGAGAAGGAGTCCCCCCTCGGGCAGCTGAGGAGGGACTTGGGCCAGAAACTCAGAAGGCGGCACTGGGCGCTTTGGGCCCTTGTGCTTTCTGTTGCATTTTCTTTTGATGTTAGGGGGTTTGATTTTTATTAAAACCTCCCCTGCCCTTTCCTCGAAAGGAGTGATGGTTGTGAAACTGGCGTTTATTAATGTCCCCGCTAGAAGGGATGGGAGCAGGCCGAGCCAATTTAATGGCAGACCTAGTCTTTTGAGTGGCCTCTAGAGCTTGCTCCACTTGAGGGCCAAAGAGATACACACCGTCCAAGGGTAATGCCATGACCTGTTGCTGGGCATCAGTCGTGAAGCTTGAAGTGCAAGAGCCAGGAGTGACGGTGGTACAAATACCGCCGAGAGGCAGTACTGAAAGCATCCATAGCTGCTTTAACCTGCTGGTTGTTGGACTCAATATCCCTGGTTATGGTCTGAAGAAGCTCTGAAGTAGAATCTGACTCTGGTAGACCTTCTACCAGTTGTTTGAGCGAATGCCAAAGAACATACTCATATATTGAGAGAAATAACCCTGGTAGCTGGCAATATGCATACCCAGGGTGGATACAGCAAAGACCCTCTTACCTAAAGTATCTATCTTACGAGATTCTTTTTTTATAGGTCAGGCTGTAGTAGCCTGAGGGAGGACGACCTTATCATTCTCTGCTAGGACTACAATAGGGTCAGCAAAGGCTTGGGAGGCCAAAATGGGTCGACCCTTGGGAGCAGCGTACTTTCTAACTATGGACTTGGCCACAGAAGGGATGAGAGCGGGATTATTCCATACCATTTGAGAAAGCGTCTCAAAGGAGGGCTGTACCAGTGGAGTTGATTCCATAGTGATTTCCGGGACATGAAGGTATTGGAACCATAAAAGCTTCCCAGGATCGATATCAGTAGTCTGGACAGAAAGAGTGGAATTCAAATTTTTCAGCAGAGACTTAAATGACAGGTCCTCGACCACCAGCTCTGCAACAGGATTAGGTCCAGGTCCTTCCACATCGTCACCCAGTCGAAGGTCTGGGATCAGGCTCAATATAATCTCTTGACAACCCAGGTGCGACTGCATGGACAGGAAAGGAGAAAGAATCAGGAGAAAATGAGGAAGGAAAAGGATTCGGAGAGGAGAGGAGAAGCCCTGAAGACTGGCAGACGTAAATCCAAACCTCAGTGTTGAAGAGGAGCACAGCGCCGCCTGACCCAATCTCGACAGCACTGAAAGGCGGCATGGCGCCGAGAACAGTGTCGACAGGCACTGCAGACGGCGCTGACAGGTGTATCGGCAACGCGGATGGCACCAAACAACTCATCAATGCCAACGGCACCGAAACCAACACAGAGCTCCGAAAACTAGGGTTTGAGGAGAAAGAAGGAAGAATACCAGAAGATAGAGACATCGGTGTGGCCCCCTGCGCCGCAGCCATGTGAGGGGGAAAAAACACCTGAGCGCGCAGTCGACAGCACAGAGGAAGGCGCCGCATGACAAGGGAGGTCCAACCCCCCTACCTGACCCCTTGAAGAGCCCGAGGGCCCCAGAGTGACCAGGCCAGGCAGCCGGACTAGCCTCCGAGCTCATTGCTCCATCAGAGTGGCCCACTGATGAAACTGCTCATCTGAAGCCCTATCAGAAGGTGGGGAAGGGCTCCGATGTTGAAGAGGGTGGTGACCAGGACCAGAAGCTGACGACTCTGAGGGAGACCGGCAACCAACCCCAATGACCGACCATCAATGTGCAGACATACCAGAGGGCGACCTCGAGTGATGCCTTCTCTTTCTTGACCTGTGGGCTGAAGAAGAGCTTGAGGCTGAATGGTGCCGAGAAAGTGACCATTTCCTTTTATGCTTCCGAGGGGACCGCCCCTCCTCCCGGGCATTGGACCGTCTGTTGTCAGACCCCCCTCAGAGAGGGCGGCAGACTGGACCCAGCCCGGCTGACTTGAACGGCTTTCATATGAAGTCTCCCTACCATCACCTGACCTACTCATGGTCGACTCCGTCAATGTAGGCTGAGACTTCTTTCTTCAAAAAGAATAAATTGTCATAAGCAGTACTTATTCGAGATATACTACAAAATAATAAAACTGAAAACTGTGCTGCTAGTTTGAAGTTTGACTCCCGACGGGCGAGCGACAGTCACTGAAGTGCACTCGACGGTGGGAAAAAAGGAACTGAGGCAGTTGGAGGGTCGACACTGAGATAGTCATTACCACACAAGCTGAGGCTTGTGGCACCGCTCCTCGTGGCTCCATCTCCGGCGCCAGCCCTCCTGCAAAAAGTTTGCTCCCACTGGGTCCCTGAGCCTCTGGTGTAGTCTCATCAGTGTGAATGAGTGGTGGAGATTTTATGTCCAGGAAGATCCTAGAGACTCCAAAGGAGCACAATACCTCCTCCTGCAGTCTGCCGGGGCTGAGGAAAGGGGCAGCTGGAGACTGCCAGGTGTGGATAGACACTTCCTGGAAGGGAATAGGCCAGGATGGCACCACCAGATGCTGGGCACTCAATTCACTGAGGAATTTGTGCGTCTCTTGCTCGGTATTGTCCAGTCTGATGAAAGAAATATGGAGATCCCGAACCATCCTCGACAGGAAGTGCTGATATTCAGTGAAATCAGCATCAGAAGAGAGGTGAATGGGAGGCTCCTCTCCCTCCGAGGAGGGAGTCGAGGAGGATGGGGAACTGGAATATCCAGAAGACTCTTGTGGCGGTGGGGACAGGCGAAGGACCCATTCATACATGTACCTAACATATGATGGGAAGGCCGCCGCAGTGCTTCTGAACTTCTCCCAGGATAAAGGCCCCATAGGACCCACAATGCCTAGGAGAGAAGGGGGTGGCTGTAGAGGAATGGGAGAAGGGCACCTGCAAGGAGATAACTGTCCTCTGCCAGGGCTCTGGAATCCAGGGAATGGTGCCAGAGTTGGAGGGATCCTTGAGATCAAAACGGGTTTCATGGCGGAACTCTGGGAATGCGAACTCCATTAGAACCCAGACAGGGAATCTCCCCTGTGATGCACCTGGGGCTGCATGAGTCCAGAAGGGCAACCCACGGTGGTGCCAATGGGGCCCGAGAAGGTGAGACGGGGTTCGGCGTTATGGCTCCTCCCTGCACCCTGTGGGTTGCAGAGGAGTGCCGCCTCACCCCAGCCCCTCAACTCCGAGGACTCCTCCTCCTCCTCGACCGCAGCGAAGGAGTCCCTTGATCCAGAGGCCTCCAAGGAGGCCTCCAGAGTCCAGGCTCCAATCCCCAGAGGGCACAGCACCAAAGCCAGGAGATGCCAGAGCCCCCAAAGGGGACAATCCCCTTCCCAAGAGCCAAGCTGTCCTCCCTAGTGGACTCCAGATGACCCCCAGCCTGGGAATCCTCAGAGGCAGACTGCTGTGGAGACTCAGGGATGGGGGCGTTGGGCCGCCTGACTCCATGTCCCACAGAGGCCTCTGATTCCGAAGAATCGGGCAACCAATCTGGGTCCACATCTGAGTCAACACCCTCCGAAGAGGAATCGACTAGCAGGACCGCAATACTGGCTACCCCAAGACCACCCTGAGGGATGGCGCCACAAATGGCACCGGCGTCTCCAGCAGTGCCAGCTGTTCCCACCGCACCGCTCATGGCCCTGGAGCCCAATGCCGGCCCATCGACAGCCCTGGGCTGGACACTGGCATCGCATGCGTCACCAGGACCCGAAACGGTGCAACCGACAGAGCTGCGCAGGCCACCGGCGCCGAGAACCAAACAGGCGCTGCAGGCAGCACCACCCCAATCACCAGCACCACAAACAGCACCAAAATCCAAAGCGGCGCCATGAGGCAGTGTCGAGGGTCCACCAGTGCCGGAGTCAGCAACCCCGGGCCGCGACACTGGGGAAGCCTGCACCTCAGGAGAGGTGACTGCCGTGGTGGCATCGCCGACATGACCCCGAGAAGGGCCACATCACTCCTCCAATGCCTCAAAAGAGGCCTCCTCCTCGGTAAGGCTTGAAGATGAGGCGGCCTCCTCCTCACCAGACCATGTAAACCTAGGAGGGGACCCGGAGGAAGGGTCTAAAGACCTGGCCTGGGAAGCCCGAGAGTGACGCTGTCCTCTGAAAGTCAGCGGGGCCCTGACAACTTTAAATGCGCGGATTTCCAAAACACAGTGATCCATGGAAAAACGGGCATCACATCTATCCATACCATGGTTAGGTCCCAGGCACCGGAGGCAGACATCATGCCAGTCCGTCACGGAAAAATGCCGGCCACAGGAGCACCGACGCATGGCAGTGTGGCCCGATTTCGACTTACGCTTAGCTCCCGAACTAGACATGATGCAAAATAAACCAAATCATAGCAAAAGCTCCCAACGCCTTTAAACAAATAATCGGAACGAACTTACCGGCGTCAGGATGAAAACCGGGATTGAGGAGTCATCGACGAACAGGCGGTGTCGACAGAAGGCTTAATGGCATACTTCAGAAAACACACTGTACTCACTCAGCAGGTGCAGCCTCGACGGCGGAAGAAACAGAACTGGGATGGAGGAGGCGCCTAACGGCCACCCCTCATGCACCACGTTGCTCTAATGCTCCCTCAAAAAAAAAAAAAAAAAAAAACTCCTGTAGCAGGTGCACACTTCCAGCTTACAACCAGCAGTAATGAATGGTAAAGACTGACAAGGGAAGATCTTCCGGAAACTCTGCCTCATTTGAAAAATACTCTTCCACATAGGAGGGAGGGAACCAGGGTGGAGAGGGTTCCCTGTCTCCATGGAAGCACTTAGGTGGAAGGGTAGGAGAACGGGAAGGGTAACTCAGCTCCCCTGGAGTGGGAGGCTAAGAGTGCCTAATTACTTGTAGAACCTGTTGTACAACTGTGGCCACGTCCAGTGAGGTAGAAGTAGGGGGTGGGGTAGGGTTTTTTTGAGAAACCAGAGGGACTGTGGAGGAAACAGGACGTTAGGTATAAACAGGTCTAGCCCCTGGGTGGTAAAGTCCAGGGTCCTGATCCCTGTCCGAATGGCCCCTGTGAGAGAATGGCTGTGAAGGAGGAGGGGCAGTGGAAACTGCAAAACCAGCAGTTCTCCCCATGTAAGCATGATTCGTTATCGAGGGGGCAGCAAGGGAGAAGGCATTAGAATGCTTAAAAGGAGACGTCATTGACGGTAAATGAAGCCCCGTCGACAGGATGTCGATGGTACCAACATAGGGTTCCATAGTAACTGCTGAAAGGGCACCAGAAAGTGCCGGCGATGAGAGGGTGAAAACCCCCATCAATGAGGAAGCAGTTCTGGAGAGCACGACCGACGGTGAAGCACCTGTGATGGTGGCTGTCGATGAGTGTCTGCCCGATGAAGATGAGGATGTTTTATCCTTGTCACGTCTATGCTTCTTATGTGAAGCAGTAGCAGGGGGCTCCTTGGGATGGGGCCCCCTTTTGTAAGAGAGACACTTTCTGCTCCAGTAGGTGAGCTTCGATCTCCTGTAGCCGTCGTCGACAGGTTGCCTGGTTGAATTCCTGGCAATGAATGCAGGAGATGGTGTCGTGTGTGGGACCCAGACACCTAACACAAACGGTGTGGCTGTCGTAGTGGTAGATCTTCCTACTGCAACGACATGATCAAAATAGCGTTGACTTGCCTGTAGATTCTTTGGACATTCATTGATAAAGGAAGGGAAATGGAGAAAAAAATGGAGAAATAAATAAGTTTCCAGCTCAAATTCTTGTCGATGACTGCTACTCTATGCACTAGCTGCTGCGTGCTAGCTGAAGAAGTGGGAAAATGAACTGAGGATACTAGGGACTGCCCACTCTTACATAGGAGCAGAATGATGATGTCATGTGTGGATGGCCCCTGGAAAAAGACTGTTAGACGAGAGCTGCCGTGCACCACATCACCCTCTAGTGATGACCCAAGTGTATTACCTGCTGCAAGAGATTATCGCCGTGGAAGACCTACTGTTACAGGTGAGTAACCTGTTTTTCCAGGACGTGGATATAATGTGCAACTCCACACTTCTAGCAGACTCCTAGCAGTTCTCCAGGGAGGCGGGGACAAGGCACACACACCCCACTTAGGGAAGAGAGATTGGAGAACTGAGGACCCATAACCAGCATCCCGGTGTGACTCAAGGTCGATGTGGTAGTGGGAGATGAAGGTGTGTGCTGACTTACAAGTAGCAGCCCTGCAGATTTCCTGGATAGGGAAGAAGTCTTGTGGTGAAGAGGTGGGGTTAATGTGGCTGGCTGCTGGACTTGGGTAAGGTGTGTTTTTCTGCTTGTCATCCATTGCTATATTGCAATAAAGCAAAGAACGTTTTTTGAAAAGGATTGCTTATGAGAATTTTTTACATGTTACCACCTACCCTGTTGCTGACCTTCCATCTGCGTACAGCACAAAGGCTGCCTATGATTTAATTTGATCCTAGCCTGGATCATATAGGTGAAGCACCCCCTTTTCTTCTGTTCACAGAGTACTGCTTTTTCCAAGAACAGGAATGAGGATATCCCTGGAAGCAGCCACAGAGGTAGCGGTATGAAGGGTGGAATAAGCCCTTAGCCCTACAGGAGGCTCCCAACCCACCAACCTACAGCAGATGTGAATGCAGGATAAACTCAACCTGCCAATCATCTGCTTAGCTGCTGGTCTGCCAGGTGCGGCTTCAGCGTAGGTGACAAAGAGCAGACAAACCTCTCCCTGAACTCCAGCTGTGTACTCCTTATAATAAGCAAGCGTTCGCTGCAGGTCCAAGGTATGGAGCCTATGCTCGGCCTCTGAGGTGTGACTGGTGAAGAACACCGGAAGATGCATCACCCGGTTAAGGTAAAACTCAGATACAACCTTTGGCAGGAACTTTGGGTTGGGGCAAAGGGCAATCTTAAGTCTGAGGAAGACCAAGTAAGGAGACTTCACCGAGAGCACCTGGAGCTCACTCATCCTTCTGGATGACGTAATAGCCACCAAAAGGCAATCTTCCATGACAGGTGTGACATTTCACACCTGTGCATTGGTTCAAATGGCTTGCCAATGAGTTTTGCCAACACCAGTAACAAGTCCTATGGTTGTGGTGCTTCACGCACCAGAGGGGAAATGTGGTCAAGGCCTTTGAAAAAGTACCAAACCACCTTCTCCTGCACCACTGACAGCAAACCAGCCCATGCCCAGTATGCAGAGATGGCTGCCAGGTGCACCTTAAGGGCCGTCTACCAGAGGAACAACTGAGAGAGGGACGGAACATAGTTGAGAATGCTAGCCACTGAACAAGATAAAGGGTCAAGTCCCTTGCCCCGGCACCAAATGGAGAACCTCTTCCATTTGAAGGCATAGCACTTTCGGGTCGACTTTCCGAGAAACCTCAACCATGGTGAGGACATCTTTGGAGATATCCAAAGCCTGGAACTCTAGCCGCTCAGGAACCAGGCTGTCAGGTGCAGGGATTGAAGGTCTGGATGGCATACCTTCCCCTGACTGCAAGAGAGCAGTTCTGGGCAGAGAGGAAGGTGCCACGGGACCCTACAGCTGAGGCTGAGGAAATCAGGGTACCAAAACTGGAAGAGCCAGTCTAGAGCCACCAGTATCATCCATGCCTTGTCCTTCCTGGACTTGAGCAGCACCTTGTAGATCTGTGGAAATGAAGGGAGGACATACTGGAGATCCGAGGTCCAGGGCCTCATGAAGGCATCCCCCTGCAGCGTCCCCTGCTGAGGGGGGTGGGCACAGTACAGCCTCAGCTTTGTATTCTTCCTGGAGGCAAACAGATCCACCAGAGTGGTGCCCCACTGGGAGAACAGACTGCACTACCTGTGGATGGAGGGGCCACTATTGAGATGCCTCGCCCATGCTGCTGAGAGCGTCCTCCAGCTGGTTGGACACGCTGGCCACATGAATGGATGGGAGATTGGCATCCAGGCTGCACACGAGGGTCCAGATGCAGATAGCTTCCCTGCACAGAGGAAGGGAGTGCGTCCCACCCCGTTTGTTGAGGTAGTACATGGTCACGGTGTTGTCCCCGTCTGGACCTGAATGACCTGACCCCAAATGTGTGGAGCAAAGGCTGTCAGTGCCAGCTAAACTGCTCGAAGCTCCAGTTGGTTGATACAGCACCAGGACTCCTCAGAGGTCCTTAGTCCATGGGATCTGTGCTCCCTCAGCCCATCAGGGAGGCACTGGTCGAGATGGTGACCATTGGCTCCGGATGGACAAATGAGATTCCTTCCTGCTGATGTTCCGGGACTAACCATCATTGGAGGGCATCTCACATCGGCTGCGTCACAGTGACTGACTAGTCGAAGTGGCCCTGGCGCTGAGACCATTGACAGGTGAGCTCCCACTGCAGAGAGCGTATTCTCCAATGGGCCCAATGGACCACATTGGTGCATGTGGCCATGTATCCCAGGAGATGCAGGAAATCCCAAGGAGGGCACAACTGCCTAACCTGAAAAGATCGGGCAAAGGTGGAGAGAGCCTCCGCCGGAAGCCGAGTGCTGGCTCTGCAAGAGTTGAGCTCCGCTCCGATGAAATGTATCATTTGTGAAGGTACGAGCTCTGACTTGGCCTCTTTTACCAGGAGGCCAAAGGAGAAGCAGATCTGGAGGGCCAGGTCCCAGGACTGTTCCACCTCCTCCCTTGAGGGACCTGCTATAAGCCAGTCATCCAGGTAGGATACACCTGAACCCTCAGTGTCTCAGGCAGGCTGCCACCACTGCAATGCACTTGGTGAAGACCCTGGGAGCCAAGGAGATACCGAAGGGCATGGCCTGGAACTCGTAAAAAATTCCCTCCGCATGGCACCGCAGGAACCGGCGGTGGGACGGATGATGGGAAGATAGAAGAATACATCCCAAAGATTCAGAGAGCAGAACAGCACGTTCAGCTCCAGAGATGGAATGATCAGAGACAGACTGACCATCCTGAATGTGTGAAAACGACGGAATTTGTTCAGATCGTGCAGATCTAAGATGGGGCACCAGCCTCGTGTCCGCTTTGGAACCAAGAAACACCTGGATACAAACCCTGGACCTACTGGAGGGTCCAGGACTTGAGCCACTACCTCCTTCTGGAGGAGTTGGGCAATGTTTTCCTGCAGGGCTGACAGCATGTCTGCAGACACCATTCCCTCCTGTGGGGTGCAGGCTCTGCAAGGTGGTAAGCCTTTGAACTAGCCGGCCCACCCTCAAGAACCCAACTGTCTGTGGTGACCAAGGACCAGGCGGAAAGGAAGTGGTGGAGCTGGCCCCCCATAGGAGGACCCAGGGGAGACCTAACTTGACGGATATGCCGGAGGCGTCCCCCATCCTGTCACTAGGCAGGCTTGGAGGAGGAGGGTCCAGCTGAGGAAGCAGTGGGACCTCAACCACCTGGTTTGTAGACGATCGAAATGACTGACTTCAGTCGAGGATGCCAAGCCTGTGCTTGCTGCCCAGCCGGGAGCTAGGAAGCCTGGCCACAGGGGCAGAGAGGGGCAGAAAGGGCCCCTTCCTCTGAAGCTTTGAGCCCTTAGCATCCCTCTGGGTGGAGGTGACAGAGTCCAGGGTGACACTGGACTTCTCAATGCAACTGAGGTGTCTTTCCACATCCGGCGCAAACAGGTTGGTGCCTAAGAAGAGGACATCCTCCAACTTGTGCTGGGCATCTGCGTAAAGGTAGAGGTCCACAGCCAAACCCTACGGTGCTATGGCACCACAGCAGCCATGGACCAGGTACAGGAATTGGCATGTCCATGACTGGCTCAGAGCTGTTGTTTGCCACCCTAGCCCCGATCCTGGACTAGCCTGACCATGGCCTGTAAGTCAGCCATTAACTTGGAAAGCATCTCATTGAGAGTGCTCAGAAGGGCATGTGCCAAATGGGCCACCAAAAGGGCCGAACTTAGCTGGCCCATCAGCACAGCGGTTGATTCGGCTCAGACACCAGCGACCCGGGTTCGAACGGACTCTGGTCTCTGAGGGCCGGGGAGAAGGCTAAGGCGTCCACAACTGCTCGCCTTCTCTGGGGAGAGGGGGATGGGCCGTATGTCTACTGACCCGGTGGAGACCAGAGGTATTGCAGTATGCTGACCCAACTGGGAGGAGGGGCGTAGCGGATGTCAGCGCATGCCTAGTTGTTGTGGCATGCTGTGGTCCAAGAGGAGGAAAAATGGAAATACCGGCTCCCTGCCAACCGGATGACGAGCTCCCAGCCTGCACCACCACAAAGCCCCGGACCAGCCTGGAATGACCCCGCGGCAGCTTACCAGGGATACAGAGTTCACCTACAGGCACTTCCCCCTCGGAGGAGAGGGATCCTCCCGACACAGGGACAGGTCGGGTTACCCTACGGTAAGACTGCATGGCGGGACACGAGAATGGTGGTGTGGGGTCGCATGAGGTGTGTACGGCATTGGTGCTCTGAAGGAGAAGACGGCAGGGGTGCCAAGAGGAGGAGGAGGAAAAATAGATAACACAAAAAAAATAGAAGAGCTGAACTCACCTGTGGAAGGCCGAGCGAAGAGGCTGCATAGGCCATTTTATCCAACTTTTTGGATTCCTTGTCAGAAGGCTTGTTCACGTTGCCGAAATTGCACAGTACGCTGAAAGATCGAGTCAGCCACCAGACCATCGTTCAAAGAATGCTCTGTGAAACATGACAGGAAACCCGTAGGGACTGCATATTTTCGGGCCATATGGGCCGATGGACAGGATGTTGCCAAAGCTCCAGAGCAGGGCCAAGAATGGCCTCGGTGACCAGGAAGGCAACCCCAGGTTAGTCCCCTCAGTCAAGAATATCGGTCAAGGGATACTTGGCCCATTTCTGGATGGGCTCCATCTGGATCCCGGATGAATCTGAAATCAAACAGAGCAAGCCCCCAAAAGAAGTGGTACTGTGCTCCGTGGACAAATCCTCCCCCGACTCGGTGTCCAATGGACAGGAATGCAGGGAGGAGTCATGAGACTCTGAGGATTCGCCAAAAAGCGGTCGACCACACAAGTCTCTGTTGACGGGTTCTGTCGGGAGTCACAGTTACCGACAGCCAACGAGGAAGCCTGGGAGCGGTACGGGCACCTCTGGGGAAGGGACCCTCCTTCAGCTGCTTAGAAGGTGGCTTCACCTGGATGGGCGGACAGGCTGGAATAGACTGAGCCAGAGATGGAAGAGCTGGGGTGGGGGGGGGGAGGCGTAATCAGCTTAACCCCAGAAAACATGAGCTGCTGCCACATAGCATCAGCGCATCTTGTGTCAGAGCCTCTCCTCGTCCAAAGAGGAAGAAGAAGAATAGCGGCGGCACCGCTTGCCTGAGTGCCAAGAGCATGAACTCCGATGTTGGTGCGGGCTGCACGACTCCAGACTTGGGTTCGTGATACTGACCTTCGGGCAACCCAACATTGAGAAATGGAGGGAAACAGCAAAAGCAGAGGATCCTCCCAGGTAATGGGATGCCGAGGGTTACTGACTGGATCAGCATGCTAGTCCGACCCACCCGGAGAAGTAACATGTAGGACAGAAATCCTAGAAAGTGAGGTATCCACCTCACCCTGCAACAGCACATCGACCGGCTAGAGAAATATCTCGACAGGTTGGTCGATGGGTGACTCACCCTATTGACCCGATGGGGAGACTGTGGAGCCAATGGCCAGGACAGAAGGATCGACCGTAGTTGAAACCTCCAGGAAAGCACAGGAGACCAAGGCCGAAAGCACTAGTGATCCCATCGATCATCAATCTAGACTTGCTTAGTCCCCTTCTGACAATTTGGAGGGATTCTGTGCCCTTAGAAGGGCCCTGCCCAAGGGTGATAGAATTAACAGGCACAATCGCGAAATGCCCCCGTGAAGGTGGCACCAAAAGTAAGTGGCACAGATGTTGCAAAGTCAAGAGGCATGCTCCGCGGGGTTCAGCCGCTGCCTCTTCAAAAGCTTCAAGATGTTCTCTGCAGATCCCATAGCTGTGAAGACCGCCTGATGGGCCTCTTTCGATTGAACAGGAGGGTCCCAATCATCTTGGCACCCTAAAAGTAACAGAGTGTGCTGGTCCTCCAGAGTACTGGGATGCAAGGTGCAACATAGGCCACATGCCTGGGGATCGTGATTGTGGCCTAGGCAGTGGATGCATGAGGTGTGTGGAACCACCCAGGACAGTTTCTGCCCATACTTGCACCTTTTAAAACCGGGCACTGACTTTGAGTTGTGCATGATGAAGGATTCGAACAGGTTCGAAATTCACTTTGAAGACTTGAATTTTTTAAGATTTGAAAGTAAAGGGCCTACTCAGAGTGGAGAGTGGTAAGGAGGGAATTCTCTTTTTCCAGCGGAAAGGAAGATCTGACATCACGGGGTGGCGCCGAGGGAGTTACCACCCAGGTGGGTGTGAGGAGCCAGCTTGAAGACGTTTCAGCAGGAACTAAAGGGAAAGGAACACTGCAGACGTGTGGAGTTGTACATCATATCCACGTCCCTAGAAAAGCTCTTTATTATGGGAAAATGTACTTCGACAATGATTATGCCCCTTCTACGATGAAGACAAGGAGGGACTACATCCCTCTACTGCAAGTTCTCTGTAAACAGCAGCTCAAATCCAGGACTCCCTATCCAGCCTGGCTGATAGTCCAATATCCAGATGGCCAGTGTACTTACCATTCAGTGAAGGCAATGGAGGAATGCTGGCTAAAGGACTACTGCTCACAGAAAAATCTGCCCCCCCATCCCCCGGGTTGGCAGTCAGCATCAGCAACCAAACAGCATCAACAGAAAACTGACTCCATGATGGTAGAAATACTGGCTACACTGAAATCCCTCCAATGAGATGCTCCAACCACCTAAGCAAGACCAGACTGGCTCTTTTTTCTCTGTGTTTCATGTGGGTACCTGGGGTGCTGTGGGGGGAAGGGACTTTGACCCTCCTTTGACTTGATAACTTCTCCATAATTGCTTTTCATGCCCCAGTCCCCTGTCCTATTACTGGCTGTTAAGACCCACACAACCCCTGCTACAATACTCAATGTACTGGCGGTACACAGTGTGGATTTGGGGCTTCCGAGGTGGTGGCCATGGCTCCCATGGTCTTGTGGTGAACCATATGGCCCTAATCCCTTGGACAGCAGATGGGTCAGCAATCACAATCTATGACTGCATTTGATATGTCCCAGTACCAGTCACAAGCACTTTTTTACTGTTCAGTACCTTCACCAGCACAAAGCCGCACAAGCAAACCCCAAAAGCAGACAAAAAACAAAACACAGTTCTGGTTCCTCCTCTTCCCTTGCCAGATCTCCCGTCCACCATCCCCCCTCTACCCTTCTCCCTACTGTCCACTTCTTCCCTCTTCCCCTCCCCTTTCCTGTTCTCCTGCCACAGTATTTCCTTGATCCAGAGTTTCTTCACCAATCAATCTGTTCCATTCCTGTTCCTCTCCCTCTCCTCCCAGGTTGATGGGACACAAGTCCTTCCATATCTTCCATCTCCTTACCTTGCTTCTCATCCTTGCTGGTTGATGTGGAAGTCAACTCAGCCCCTTTTCCCTCTATCCTAATGGTATTAGTGTTTCATCTCTAAATGCTAGGATCCTTCTTCCTAAACTTGACGTTGCAGTAGGTATGACTTTCCCATAATGCTCCTGATATTCTCTGTATTACAGAATCATGGCTCTCCTCCAGACATCCTGATTCTAGCTTGGCCCTTTCTAACTGGCACCTGTTCAGGCAGGACGGGGTGAGGGAGTAGCAGCCCCTGATGTACGCCAGAGCCTCCCCTGTACCTTCACTCTCAGGGAGGCCTTATTCTCCTCTCATGAGTATCTGCTTGCAGAAATCTTCTTCCCCTGCTCTCTGCCCATATTCATTGGGGTTTTTATGCATCGCCTAAAATCACTCCCTCCTCTCCTATTGACCCACTCTCCGCCATCACTGCTTACTCCATTTCCAATTAACTAATTCTCCTAGTAGACTTTAATATTAACTCACTTTTCCCTGTCTCTAAGTCTGCCTCCCTCAGAAGTGAATCCCTAAATCTCACAACTCATCACTGAATCCAGCTGGTTCAATCCATATTCTTTAAATCATATTCTGCTAAACTAGATTCTTTCCTCCTGCCACACTGCATCATTGCTTCAGGTATATTGCCCGATACTTTCAGAGACCACTGTATGACTTATTGTGCAGAAAAGTCCAGGGTCTCCCCCCACCCCCAAGTACATCTGGTCTTGATCCTTATAGTCATGAAACTGAGACACTCTAAATGACCAGTATGCAACAGATCGGTTACCCATGCTTACTGCACCCGACAGAGACAATGCCCTTCCCGTCTTCCATTCGATCTTAACTTCTAGCTGGGACAAACATGTCCCTAACCCTATCCGGAAGGCCAGGGGAAAGTCTTCCCACCATCCCTGGATCACCCTTGACCTCACTGATTTGTGTCGGACTCAGGATCAAGCCTGAGCTCACTTCAAATTCTCCCACTCACTGTCTGACCTTCACTCCTACAGTGCGTTTAGGAACTCATGCACTAAGGCCATTTGAACTGCTAAATCCCTGTACTTCAAAAGCATTCTCCAGAACAATCTCAGCTGCCCTGCCAAGTTTTGGAAGGTGATCATCTATCAGTTTGACCCCCCAACCCAATCTGCTCCTCTTGCCCTTCAAGTAAATGACTCACCAGTCTCTGACCCTTCCTTTGTTGTTACTCACCTCAATTAGTTTTTTTACCACTTGTCCTCTCCCTCCTTACCCTATTCCAATCCTTCTTTCACCCCTTGTTTCCACACTCCACTCCATCTTCCTCCTCCAAGGGGTTTCATTTCTCTCCTATAACTATGCAGGAAACCCTGTTTATTCTCCGTTCACTCAACCCATCCAGATCTAGTCCTGATGGTCTGAATCCCATATTCCTCCATCTCTCAGCTCCAGCTATTGCCTCCTCCATCACTCATCTCCTTCACCATTCCTTCACCCTAAGTGGTGTCCCACAGGCTTGGAAGCTGGCCAAAGTTCTCCCACTTTATAAAGGTAGTGATCCCTCATCCCCTGTAAACTACTGTCCCATTTCTCTCCTCCTCTCTCTCTTACAAAGTTGCGAGAGAAGTTGGTCAACTCATGGCAGACTAACTTCCTCCACTCCTCTAACTTCTCTCTGTTCCAATATGTTTTTTGGAAACATCACTCCACCATCTCATTCCTCCTATGTGTCACGGACTCCATCTTCTCTGGGAAGGAACAGGGGCATATTATGGCATCCATTTTCATCTATCTAAACAAAGCATTTTATTCGGTGGCCCATCCACTTCTCCTGGATAAGATGAGTTCTGCTGGCCTATAAGACATACTGTTGGGTGGTTTCACTCCTACCTTTCAGGCCATCAGCAGTCAGTGCAGGTAGGTGGCATCCTGTCCCCCCGCCCTATCAAGCTGGAGTCCCATAGGACTCCATCCTGGGTCCATCCTCTTCTCCATTTTTAATGACTTCTTGGCCTGTGTCAATATGCAGATTTACATGTATGCAGGCGATACATGTTCTCTACACTTCAAGCGCATCAACTGAGGGCTGTTGACGTCAAGCTCAATAAGATTTCCATAATTTCTTGTGCTGGTTTCAGGCCAACCAACTTCAGGTCAACACAAGGAAGCGTGTCCATGACCCTGGCTCCAATCAGAAACTGCCAGGCTTGCCTCCCTTCGCCACCCTGGATGATTCACCTTGAAGTGATCATTCTTTCCAATGCCTCGGTGTGTGTGGCTTGATAGCGTACTCAACTTCTCTCACAATTATGATATTCACGCTAAACTCTACCCCAAACTTGACGCCTGTACCAGTATAAAGACCGCCTGTCCCCGCCAAGAACTGGTTACCAAAATGGTGCTACCCAGTCTTTAACTACACTGACGTAGTATAATGTACTGCTCCCTCCTCTTTCCTTGCCAGACTGGACACCCTCTGTAATGCCTTCTGTCATTCTGCCACAAACTCACCACGTCGTATCCATCACTCCACACTCTACTCTTCCCTATCCATACTCCCATTTCCCTTCCATTGCCTGCATCACTGTGCTTATTTCATCTCTAAATACAGGTTTGAGGAACTGCCCTGGTACTTATCCACTCTCATCTTTCCCATCCCATCCCACCTGCCTCATACCCCCTTCATTCCAGGGATCCCCGCACTTTCTCCCTCCCCCACCAGGCAGTCAGCTTTCTCCTACTGTCTCCCCTTCCTCTGGAATCTCCTCCCTTCTGTACTCTGTCACCCTCCCTTAAGCACCAGCTTAAACTCTTTCCACTCCCCTCCTGCCCCTGCCAACTCCCTTCCTGACCTGCCTTTCCCTCCTCTCTCCCCATTTCATGCCCCCTCCCTTGGGATGGTTGTATGCACCCCCCGCACTGTGATTTTCTACCAGTTACTAGATTTTGTTTTAGGATGTAGAATGCGCTTTCACTCCTGATACCCATATCTTGCAAATTTTCCATCTTTGCCAAATTGCACTAGTGCTGTTTGCACTTTGTTTGTAAACATCTATTCTATTGTATTTTCTCATTGTTTTCCTCTCCCTGGGGTCACACCTGGAAAGAAGTCTAGGCTCAATGTGCCTTTTCCAGATTGCAATTTTTAAATAAATAAATACATTTCCGAAGCGAGGTACATCATCTTTGGGCAGGGCACATGGGCCTTAATGGGGCTGCCACGTCTTCATACCCAAGAAGCTTTATATAGTGCTGTTTACTTATGTTTATTATTCTGGGTCTGTGCATCTTCCGACCACCCACCTCTCCTATGTCCCCCTGCAGTGTACCCATTCCCTAACTCATGTCCAGAAGTCTGAGTCCCTGGTTTGCTCTGTGCGACAATTTGTTGGCTCATCCCAGCTATTCCTAGACTTCTGGCTCCTATGCGGTAAGTGGTGGCGAGCTAACAGTGATTTACTGCAGTACAGATGGAGCCTAGGGGTAGTTTTCATGTACTATACTGTTTTACTCTTGCAGATGGTCCTCCCAGCGAAGCACCTGGTGGACATTCAGAGTATGCAGTAGGGCCTCCCTTTGATTCGAATACTCTGGATAATACACAGGCAGGTGGATGTCCTGATTCACAATAAACTCAGACATCACCTTGGGAAGAAACTGAGGATTAGTCTGCAAGAACACCCTGTCCTTGTGGAAAACTAAAAAATGCTCTTTGCACATCAAAGCCTGAAGCTCGAAAATTCTTTGAACAGAAGTAATAGCAACTAAAAATAATGCTTTCCAGGACAAAAAGCGTAGCTGGCTGCTTGTGGCAGGCTCAAAGGGAGGCAAAGTAAGCTTTTCTAAAATGAACAAAAGATCCCAGGGGGAACAGAGTCCCGGATGGGAGGTTTTAAATGCAGTATGCCCCACAAAAATGTGCAGGAAAGCTCTAGCTGGGCAAGAGTCTTGTCAGTTATGGGTGAATGGTACGCAGAAATGGCGGATAAGTGCACCTTAATCGAGGAGTAACTCAAGCCTGAATCTGACTGGGAAAGGAGGTACTCAAGAATGAGATTCTCCAGACAAGTAGATGGATCTAGGTGATGAGCGGTGGCCCATATGCAGAACTGCTTCCACTTCATAGCATAAGCGGCTCTAGTGGAAGGCTTCATGGCAGTCACTAGAACATCTGCCACCCGGGGAGATACCCTAAATCGGGCAAGTGCTAAGTCTGTAAGAACCATCGAAACATAGAAGTTGACAGTAGATAAGGACCGTAAGGCTCATCCAGTCTGCCCATTTCTTTTTCTACCTTAAGAATGTGCCATTGTCTTTTGCTCTGTCAGTGGCCTAGCTAGTCATACTCATCTGTATTGCTCCCTTATGCCTATCCAATGCCTGGTTGAAGCCCTGCACTGTATTGACATCCACCACTTCCTGAGGTAGGCCGTTCCTTGCATTCACCACCCTTTCTGTGAAAAAGAACTTCCTCACATTACCCCTTAATCGGCTTCCCTCTAATCTCATGCTGTGTCCTCTTGTCCTGCTATTTTTCTTATATTGAAACATGTCAGGCTCTTTCACCTTGGTAATGCCCTTAAGGTGTCTGAATGTGTTGATCATACCACCTCTCTCCCTCCTTTGCTCCAGGGTACACATATTAAGCTCCATTAATCTGTCCTCATATGTTTTCTGATGCAGTCCCTGCACCATTTTGGTTGCCCTTCTCTAGACTGCTTCAATCTGGTAAACGTCCTTGTGAAGGTATGGCCTCCAGTGCTGCAAGCAGTACTCCAGATGGGGCCTAACCAGTGTCTTGTAAAGAGGGATTATTACTTCCTTCTTACGACTTGTGATACCCCCTACTAATACACCACAACATCCCCTAGCCTTACATACTGCTTTAGTGGTCTGCTTGGATGGTTTCAGATCATCTGTGATAATGATGGCTAAGTCTCTTTTTTCCCTGGTGACTGCCAGCAACTCCGCTCCCAGCCTATAGGTGGCTTCAGGGTTTCTCTTCCCTATGTGCATGATCTTACACTTCTTTGTGTTAAACCCCAGTTGCCACTCTTCCGACCATTTTGCCAGATTATCCAGATCTCTCCTCATTCTGCCCACCTCATCTGGATCATCTACTCTGTTGCAGATCTCGGGTGTCATCTGCAAACAGACAAACCTTACCCTCCAGTCCATCTGCAATGTCACTGATGAAGATATTGAAGAGGACTGGCCCCAGAACTGATCCCTGAGGTACCCCACTTGTGACCTGCATCTCTTCTGACTGTATACCGTTTACCACCACACACTGTTTTCTGCCTATCAACCAGTTTGCCACCCAGTTGACCATCTTCTGACCCACCCCGAGCCTACCCAGCTTATTAATCAATCTTCTATGTGAAACATAGACTTTGATGGCAGATAAGGACCGCTTGGCCCACCTAGTCTGCCCATTTCCCCTACCTAGAGGATAAACTGCAGATCCTATTCCAGATTCCTATGTGGAACAGTATCGAAATCTTTGCTGAAGTCAAGGTAGGTGAAATCAACTGCTCCCCCTTGGTCCACCACTCTGGTTAACGCAGTCAAAGAAATCTATGAGATTAGTTTGACAGGACCTTCCTGTAGTAAACATATGCTGTCTTGGATCCTGTGCTCCTATGGATTCAAGATGTTGCACTATCCTTTCCTTAAGGAGTGCCTTCATAATCTTGCCCACTACTGAGGTGAGACTGACTGGTCTATAGTTCCCTGCCTCCTCCCTGCTACCACTCTTGTGGAGCAGGATCACGTGAGCTCTTCTCCAGTTTTCTGGGACCTCTCCTGTGCTCAGAGACTCACTAAACAGTTCTGAGAATGGCTATGCTAATTCCACCCTTAGCTCCTTTAGCACCCTGGGATGTATGCCATTAGGTCCCATTGCCTTGTCCACTCTGAGCTTAGCGAACTCTTGTAGGACCCTTTCTTTTGTGAAGGGAGTAGTGCACACCTCCCTCCCCCGTGTCCATGGTGCTGAGCTGTGGGGCCTGCCCTACCTTCTCTTCAGTAAATACTGAGCAGAAGTATCTATTTAAGACAGATGCTTTTACATGGTCCTCCTCCTCTCGCCCCTTATCCTATCTGATCTTAGCAATACCCTCTGGACTTTCTCATCTCTAGTTACTAATGTATCAACAGAAAGTCTTGTCACCTTCTTTACAGTTCATTCTAGTGTTTCCTCGTTTGGGCCTTTGCCTGCCTTACTGCCTTTCCTGCTTCCCTTAGGAAAGTTTGGTATGCCTCCCTATCTTTATCCTGCTGCATTCCCTTATATTTCCTGAAGACCAGCCTTTTGGCTCTGACCTTTTCTGCTACTGTTTTGAGAACAAAGTGGTTTTCTTCTTCTTTTGCACTTCCTTTTCTCTCTAACACAATGGGATGTTGCTTCAAGTATAGCATCCTTAATGTCTGCCCACTTTGCCTGTATCCCCTCACCTGTATTTCTTCTTGCCAGGGCTAGCTTAACTGTGTTAGCCATCTTATCAAAGTCAGCTCCTCTGAAGTCCCATATTTTTGCCTTGGAATGGGATGATTTAGTTCTAGTGGCCAAATTGAACCATACCATGTGATGGTCACTGGCCCCCGGGTGACCTTCTACCTTGAGATCTGTGATCCTTTCCCTGTTAGTCAGTACTAGATCTAAGATAGCCCTGTCTCTTGTGGGTTGTTGTACCAGTTGTGAGGCCCACCCCGTGCCGGGAATCCACTATGTGTCTAGTTCTGGCAGATGTTCCTGCTGGTATTGACGAATCTGTATGTAGCATGTTGAAGTCTCCCATTATCAGAACCACCCCTTTAGCTGTCATGTTTTGTATATCTTCTATCAGTAATGTGTCTATGTCCTTCCCCTGGTCTGGAGGCCTGTAGTCAACCCCAGTTCATATGGCTGTCCCATTTCCTGTTTCTAGAGTGACCCATGCATGAAGGTGAAGCGACTTGAGGTCCGGGTGGACCAGAGTGCCCTGTTCCTGGGAGAGGAGAGTGGGGCACAGAGGCAGGATAATCAGAGGTGCCACTGCTAACTGCTGGAGGAGTGGAAACCATATCTGACATGGCCAGTATGGGGCTATTAGAATCATCTCTGTCCCCTCTGACTGCAGCTTCACAAGCACCCTCTGCAGTAATGGAAAGAGGGAAGGTGTGCAAAACCTTCCTGTCAGGAGAGGGACAACGCATCTTGCCAGAAAACACCAGGCCATGGATCCAGGCAGCAGAAACTGGGGAGTTTTGTGTTGGATGGGGACAAGAAGAGGTCCAACTTGAGACAGCCCCACCTGTCAAAGAAATCTTCGACTACTGAGGGAGGAAGTTCCCACTCGTGTGCATTGGACTGGGAATGGCTTAGGCTGTCGGCCAAGGTGTTCTGAATGCCTGGAACATGCATAGTAGTCAGGTCTAGGTGAAACTTTATGGCCCAATACCAAACTCTCATGGCCTCCCTGCAGAGGGGTAAGAATGGCTAAGCCCCAGCTTGTTTTATGTAAAAAAGATCACTGATATGTTGTCTGTCTGGCTCAAGAGGACCCGGGAGTAGGTTCATCTGAATGGCCCTTAGAGCATATTGGATCACCCACATATCCAGAACATTTGATGTGGAGATGCTGCTCCGGAGGGGACCAGGACCCCTGAGTCTGGCAGTCTGCCAGGTGGGCGCCCCAACCCTACCCTGACGCATCCATGGTCAGGATCTGTCGAGGTGACTCCGACTGGAAGTGAACCCCCTTGGAGAGATTGACAGGGTCCAACCAACACATCAAGGACTATCACACTGAGTTGGAGACTGACACCAGTTGTTCCAAATCGTCTGTGTGCAGATCCCATTGGACCCAAAGGTTCCATTGGGCTACCCTCATGTGGAGGCAAGCCAGGGCACTGTTGCAATGGCCACTGCCATGTGTCCCAGTAGCCTGAGGAATGCTCTGGCTGGGACTTGGTGAGATGAGGAGACCAGCTGAGCCTGTGCCTGAAGGCATTCTATTCTGTTCGGGAAGAAAAGCTTTGCCTTGGGCGGTGTCCATGATTGTTCCTATGTATTGAAGTCTTTGCCTTGGCCAAGGGAGGATCTGGGGAGGTTGAGGTTATCCCCGATACCAAAACAGAGAAAGTGGCCTCCATGGTTCTGGGCAACCACTCCTTGGTGGGAGCTGTCAGAAGCCAGTTGTCTAGGTAAGGGAAGACATAATGACATTCCTCCTTAAGGCCCCTGCCACTACGGGAGGCATTTTGTAAACACTCCAGGGGCTGAGGACAGGCAAAACAGCAGAGCCCAAAACTGGTAATGGTTTCCTTGGAAGCGAAAGTGAAGGAACCTCTTCTGGGGTGGTAACACCAGGATGTGAAGGTAAGCATCCTGCATGGCCAGAGAACAGAGCTAATCCCCCTGATGATGTAAGGGGAGAAGGCCAGGAAGAGTGACCATCCTGAACCACTTGTATTCTATGAACTGGTTCATGTGGCTGAGGTTCAGGATGGGGAACAGGTCTCCCATTTTCTTTGGGACTAGAAGGAAGTGTGAGAACACCTTCCCTTGCTGAGCAGGTGGGACAAGTTCTATGGCCTGTTTTCGCAGAAGCGCTTGGATCTCTTCCTGAATAAGGACGAGATGGGCCAGAGGATACGAGAGGAGACAGAAGGACTGTCCGGGAGAATCTCTAAAAATTCGAAGGTGTGCCCCTGTTCCACTAACTGCAGAACCCCCTGATCCAAAGTTATTCTGCACCACCACTCTGTGTAGTGAGAGAGAAACGACCTCCCCCACGGTCTCCCCCAGAGATTCGGCTGGGGGGGGGGGCAGGTAAGGAGTCAGGCAAAGGAGCCAGGGACAGGCAACACGGCCTGGGAGGTTCTGGAAGCACTGGGGGCAGAACTTCCTGTAGTTTGGGAAGTAGCCTTCCTCTTAAATTCACCTCTGAAGTGTTGTCTTCTGGATTGCTGCTTGGAGGTGCGATGAAAGGACTCCCGCTGGGATGATTTCAGCTGAGATCGGCACAATGTGTGAACCAAACGTATAGCCTTGCCCAATTCTTGGAGATGAGTGATTATATTTTGAGAATCCTCGCCGAACAAAATGGGGCCTCTGAAAGGGGCATCCAGGATCTTAGGCTGGACATCTGGAGCAAAACCGGAGGCTCTAAGCCAGAAGTAGTGATGAAGGCAAACTCCCATGGTCGCAGCCCTACCTGGGGAGTCTACAGAGTCATAAGAGGCTCAGAGAACGCGAGTCCCCACATCTGAACCCGACTTTGGAAGGTGTAAGAGTTCAGCCTTTCCAGAAAGATCAGACTGAGCCTGTGCCACCTGGAAAGCCTTCTCCCACAGGAAATTCTGATATTAAACCATGTGTGCTAAGAAGTTTAAGGAACGGATAGCACAGGTGGCTGAGGAACAGACCTTCTTTCCAAAAAAGTCTATCTGCCTAGAGTCCTTGTCGGGGTGGGGGGGGCCCAAGTGCTAAGGTGCCTGGGCTGCTTAGAACAGTCATGGGCCACATCGATAACAACCGAGTCAGCCTCTGAATGTTTGCCATAGAAAGGTTCGTCCCTCGTAGCATTATACAAGCAGTCTGCCTTCTTGGACATTGCCAGTGTAGTAGAGGGATGTTTCCAAGCAGCCCTATTGCCATCCTTGAAGGAGTCAATAAGGGGTGGGACAACCAAGGGCAAAGACTCATTTTTACAGAGGAAGATGGCTAGCTGACATCGCTCAAGATCCAGTTCCTCTGTGTCCCAACCCATAAGGCCTGGATGTGCCTCATCACAGCCATAAAAGTTGGGTCATCTGGAGGAGACCGTAGGGTGTCCTTAGGCTCCTCTTGTTCTGACGGTAGGTCAGAGTCCCCAGAATCATCATAAAAAGAGGAGGCAAAATATCCCCCTGACTTGCCAGAGTCTGGAGAGGGAGAGTGACAAAGTCTACATCGGTGAATGTCATCGAGGCACAGGTCAGAAAACACAGGAAAAAACAGGAGAAGTTATAAAATTCACAATAAGAGTATTTATTTCTACTAGCAGTAACATAAAAAATAAAATTTTTCAGTATAACTATTTACAAAGGACGAATAAACAAAAAAGTCCATCTGAGTTTGCCTTCAATCTCTCTGCCTCTTTTACAAGCAATTGCAGCTTTGTCTTATAAGACCTTGCAACAACCCCCCCCTTCTTAACAAGCATCCTGTTTTTTTTTTCTAAAATGTTTTTGTAAGTATCAGGTATGTGCTGGCAGGAACACAAGTGTCCCAGAACTGAGGCCCCATCTCCACAGCTTTTGCAAAAGGCTTAAGAATTGCACTAAGGTAACCTCTTGAGTTTCCAATAGCTTTTAGCAATCATCTCAAACTATAATTACATACATTTCAACAGTAGCACTGTATAACTTCTAACCAAATGAATCCCAATATCAGTTACATTTCCACATAATGATTTGCATATATTTTATATCAGCAGACATGCAATGGAGGAAAAGACAGAAAGCAAGGGAAGACTCAGAGACAGTGAGAGGCAATGAACTGCGAGACTGTCAGGAGTGATCAAATACTAGGTCTCACAGGAAAATTTGGTTGTGCAACCAGACAGAGAACAGACAGAAAAGGAGAGAATAGAACAGATCCCTGCATTCAAACTCTTTCCATAACAACTGGAACAAAGTCCTATTCAACCTTGTCAAATACACCCCCCTCCTTAAGAGGGAACCTGTTTCATCAAACAGGTTTTCAAAACTTTCTATTAATTCTCTAATAATATTAGCTTCTAACTTTCAGAAATTAAGCACACGTGTAGTATCCTTTTTTTTTTTAATAACAGTAAAGTTTAAACTCATACATTTGTTTTTCAACCTTCAGAACTCTCAATTCCTGATTCATATTGTGACAGAAAATCAGCACTGCTATTCTCTTTACCAGATTTGTGTATCACATTGAATTTAAATGGCTGTAGTGCCAGGTACCATCTTGTGATTCTGGAATTTTTATCTTTCATCTGGTTAAGCGAACAGAGAGGACTGTGATCTGTTATAAGTACAAAGTCAGTTCCTAGCAAATAAAACTTAAGGGACTCCATGGCCCACTTTGCTGCTAAACATTCCTTTTCAATGGTGGAGTACCTTTTCTCTCTGTCATGCAACTTCCTACTTATGTACAGAATAGGATGTTCTTTCCCATCTACAGTACATTTTGACTCAGAACTGCACCTAGGCCTACCTCTGATGCATCTGTTTGTAACAAAACTGTTGCTCAAAGTCTGGGCTTCTCAAAACAGGGCTGAACATAATGCAGCCTATGACCTTGAAAAGCTTCACCATACTCTGGGATCCATTTCACAGTATTTGGGAATCGTTTCTTCATGAGTTCAGTGAGGGGAGCAGCTAACTCAGCAAAGTTGGGAACAAATCTTCGATAATAACCAGCCAGCCCTAAAAATGACCTGACATGGTTCCTTGTTTTAGGGACAGGGCTGTTAGCTACAGCTTCTATTTTAGAAATTTCTGACTTAGCTCCTCTATTTCCCAACATACAGCCCAAACATCTGGTTTCCTGCATGCCCAATGCACATTTGGTAGGATTAATAGTCAGATCTGCATTTTTGATAGCTTGGATAATTGCTTGTAGGTGTTCCAGGTGGCTTTTCCAGTCTGGACTGTACACCACGACATCATCCAGGTATGCAGCATAATAACCAGTGTGAGGGGATAAAATTACATCCATATACCACTGGAATGTAGCGAGAGCGCTATTTAAACTAAATGGCATGGTGGTGAACCGATAGAATCCAATAGGAGTGGCAAATGCAGTTTTATCTCTGGATTCTTTAGCTAAAGGGATTTGCCAGTAACCCTTGGTGAGATCGAGAGTACTGATATACTTTGCACTCCCCAGTCTGTCCCCCATATCATTTGTTGCCACAGTTTCTTCAGACATCGTCTTTCTTTCCTGGATTTCTGAATCTTGCAGCTGGGCTCAAACAAGTCCGAATAAAATCATGAAGGAAGAGAGTCCCCACCATCTGAGATTTTCTTTTGCCTCGTTCTTGTTACCACTGCTGATAAAACTGGAGGTTCAGTTCCTCTGTGATTAACTCAGTAAATCCTGGACAGTCATTTCCAATAATCACAGGTACAGGTAACTTATGTACTACCCCCACTTTCATTTGGTGCGACACACCCTTAATAGAGTCATTTGGATGGTGGGATAGTATCGAGTGTCCCCGTGGATGCAGATGACATCAGTACCTGGTCCTTTTGCATAGTATTTTCCCAGCACTTTAAAATGCACTAGGGTCTATCTGCTTCCCGAATCAATGAGTCCCTTCACAGTCTTATCCCCCTCCTTCACATCGGTTAAGTACTTGCCCCAATTTGCCAAGGACAAATCTGCTCCTGTGCCGCTCTTACTAAGCAGTTTTACTATGGCTCTGGCTTACACAGGTTATAGCAAATAATGTCTTCAGCACAGATTTATTACCTCAACAGAGTTCTTATCAGACTTAGAGTTTAAATGGGACAAAGTGTCTTACCAGTGCTTGGCTGTTACCTCGCTGCTGTAGCATCTGTTTAGCCATTTGGTAGTCCTTGGGCAAAGAAACAGCATTTTTCCCCACTTTCTGGTCAGTGTGCCTTTACTCAAAGCTGCACATCTGTAGGCAGGATGTTGATGAATTGCTCCATTACAAATGTGTCAATCTGTGGGACTGTTTTGCCCTCTGGTTGGAGCCATTTTATCAGGAGTTCTCTGAGTCGGGTGAAGGCTTCTCGAGGATTGTCAACTTGAGTTGTACTTCAGAGATCAAAATCTCTGCCGGTTGGTCTCTCCTGAGATGTCATACCTTTTCAGGATTTCGCTTTTCACCAGGTCACAGTTTTCTGACTGTGCAGTGTCCATATTGCTGTAGACAAGTTGGGTTTTCCCTGTCAGGTAGGGTACCAGTCTGATTGTCCATTGCTGCTTTGGCCATTGGCAGGCTGTGGCAACTCTTTCAAAAGTTGTCAGGTATGCCTCGATATCATCAGAGGAACACAACTTTATAAGTTTAATGGCTTTTTAGTTGCTTGTGTTTTGTTGCTCATCTGGATCTGTGCCAGATCCTCTGCCTTTGATAGCTTGTAAGGCATCCAGCAATCACTGCTCCTGTCGCTGCATCTCTTCTCTCATCTGCTGCTTCTCTTCTCTCCATTGCTGCTCCTGTCACTGCATCTCTTCTCTCCTCTGTTTCTCCGTCTTTTTTTGTTGTATAGCCCACCATTTGAAAAAGTCCATCAGGTTTTAAGGTTTTGTCACTGCCTGTTCTTTTTCCAAAACTTGTGCTGGCTGTACAATCTCAGCTTTGACTTCTGTCTCTGCTAGTTTGGCTGCCATTCTCCTGGTAACCACTCCTGGACTTGCTGCTGCAGAATCCTTACCTTTCTTCATGCTTCCCTGGTACTAGGTCCAGTACCCATGCACAAGACTCCTGGCTTAGAGTATGCACGGCATAAATCCCACTTAGGCTGATACCATCTGTGTCGAGGCACAGGTCTGGAAGCATAGGAAAACCAGGAGCAGCTGTAAAAGTCACAAGAAGGTATTTATTTTATGACTTTGTTACCCAGGTAGGGTGCGCTGGTCCAGGGACCATTTACAGGCACGACCCAGGCCTAGTAGGCACAAGTAAGAAACAACAACATAACACAAGAGCGTAACAACACCCATTAGGTATAGATACAAATACAGAATATGCAAAGTACAGGCAAGATAACCTGTCAAAAAAAAAGTTATTAACAAACAGGAAAGGTTGAGGTACAGCCCAATAATGGAGCCAGTACAGGTTGTTCAATTCTGACAGTACAGTTGTTCAAGTTCAAGCCAATGGAAGCAAAGAAATTAGCTGCTCTTAGGTTGACCACTGGGAGATGAGCCAGTACCCCACCCACTCCCACCAAATGCTGGATGTGTCTAGGACGGGCAATGGTAACATCAGAAGGGTAGAGGGATGGGGACCATAGCAGGGGGAGAGGGTGTTACCTGGAGGGAAAGATGCAGCTGTCTCTAGCTAGGAGCCAGGTTTTAAGGTTAAGTTTAAAGGTATGAGGCGTAGTGGATGATCTGAACAGGGCAGGCAGACCATTCCATAACAGGGGGGCCGCAGCTGAGAGAACTTTCCCACCCATGTTAGAGGTGGTCTGTGGTATTTCCAGGGGAAGGGCAGAGGAGGAGTGGAGATGTCTAGGCAAGGCACGTGGTGTAAAGAAGATATATAGAGGGGAAACAGGGCCATGCCTGATGCAAGTGTCAGTGAGGCAGCCAAGGGTGAAATCGAAGTGACCTTGCAGAGAGAGAGCCAGTTTACTGAGTGGTATAAATTGCAGTGGTGGGTGGAGTAGGGGGCGGCCAGCACAAAGTGGCAGATGTTATTGTAAACAGTCACGAATAGTGTCCAAAGGGCAGAGGAGATAGGAGAGTAGATTGGGGAGCAGTAGTCCAGGATGGGGAGGAGGTTACCTCTAGCAATGGAAATCACGGGCCTCAGGGTCAGGAGAGTGTAAGCGATATGCCGCACAGTGTTTAGATTTATCCTCGAACCACAGAGTTAACATGTTGGTGAAAGAGGAGGAGGGTCAAATGTGACTCCCAGGTATTTGAAGGAGTGGTGTTTTTGTAGACGAGGCCAATGGGGGACAAGGAGAGAAGAGTTGGTTTTGTGGGCACTGTTAAGGAAATGTTTGGACCTGAATAGCATGATCTTGGTCTTTTGGTGTTAGCTATCATCAGGTTGTCCAAGAACCAATTATAGGCGGCACAGTAGTTCTGGGTGAGGACAGAGGATAAGTGGGGACAGATCTGTCACTGTGGTATATAACCAGATCATCATCGTAAAGAAGGATTTGCAGGTGAGCTGTCCAAGGCAAGGTGTTGACGAAAATGGTGAGAGAAGGGGCCCATGATGGAGCCCTGGGGACCCGGAGAAGACTGGTATGGTGGGAGGGTGGAGAAGCCTATGCAGACATATTGGAAACGGCAGGTAAGGTAGCTCAGAAACCACCGCGTGGTTTCCTCGGAGGCGCCAATGGTGTTCAGTTTGGAGAGGAGAAGAGAGTGGTTAACCAGATCAAAGGCTTTTGACAGATCTACAAATACAGTGTCGGTGGCCTTTCCTCGATCCATGTTTATAAGGATATGATCAGTGGAGGTGCTGTGGTGCTGGCAGAAGCCATGTTGCTGACTACAAAGGATATCGTATATGGAAAGATAGTCTGACAGTTGTTGATGCATGACTTTTTTGAGGATTTTACTTAAGTGGGGGGAGGACAGATATTGGTCAGCAGTTATCGGGGAGTGAGGGTTACCTGTTTTTAAGATGGGAATGACCTTGGCAGTTTTCCAAGGGAGGGGCATGGACAAGGTGGTCAATGCTAGATTGAGAATGAAGGTGAGGGGTTTGATGATGGCGGGGCCATCATTTTGAGGAATGCAGGGGAGAGACCATCAGAGCCTGGGCCCCACAGTTAAGATATAAGGCCATCTTTGGGAGATTACCTTGAAATGGAAAGGGGCTGTGGGAAGGAGGCGGATGAGACTGAGAAGAGCTGGGGTGTGTAGGGTACCAGGCAGGGGTGGGATGATAGTTGCTGGCACAGGACCGTGTGAGGAGGGACGAGAAGGAAGGTTTTCAGCAGGACTGACAGGTCGGTAAATCTGAGGTAAAGGCACTGGCTACTTCACAGGGTCGATCAGGAGGCCTGATGGGAGCTAAGGTGTATCGTTGGCTGTTAGGCGGGGGCAAGAAGGGAGCTGATGGAATTCCATAAGTTTCTAGGATTACCAAGGCGCTCCCTCTGATGCTCAGTGCAGTAGTTGTGTTTGAGGGATCGGGCCTGGTGTCTGCAGCAGTTGTGCAGGCACCGGTAATTGTTCCACCAGGCAGGAGAGGGGGGTTTGTTTATGAGTGATCCATTTGTGGTCCCTCTCTTTCATAACAGAGAGGAGTTCCTTGGAGATCCAGTGAGTGTACCCACCATGAACTCTTCTAGTAGTTACAGGGAAATGACAGTCTTGGATGTCTAGCAGAGTGTTAGTGAAGTGGGTGACGGCTAGGGTGGCGTCTGAGAGCGTGAAGAGGGCATTCCAGTTTATGTTTCTAACCACTTCTAGAGGTGCTGTGGTCTCGGGGTGGCTGAAGTTGCAGAATGTTATATATATCTGGGAGGAGGGCGGGTGGCTTTGGAGGACCAGATGGCATAAGTTGGGGAGTGATCGCTTATAGAGTCTGATAGGTTACCCACGTTGAGGATATGGTCACCTCCGTTAGTCATCACCCAGTCAATGAAGGAGTGAGTGGAGGTTCGCTGATTTGATTGGGTTGGGAGAGTGAGGATTTGTGTCAACCTGTGCTGTTTGAGCATGCTAGCAAAGTCAGGTTCTTTAGGACCCAGCCAGACCAGGTTGTAGTCGCCCAAAAGAATGGTTTCTCTATCAGGGGAGAGAGAGATCCTAGGCCCTGGAGCAGGCTCAGGAGGCCGACTACACCACCACCACTCGGCGGGTTGTAGCAGCAGCTCAAATAGAACTTTTTTGTGGAACTGACTATGATTTCAGCAACGAGCCAGTCACTCACGGAGTCAGAGTATGCAGAGAGGGTGGTGCAGGCAGTAAGAGGGTCCCTGACTAGGATGGCTGGAACATGACATTGTTTTGATGGGATTTCAGCCAGGTCTCAGTGAGACAGAGTGCATGGGGTCTGTGCTGAGAAACCCAGGCCTCAAGGTCGGGAAATCTGGCAGGGAGGCTGCATACATTTATATTTGCAAGCTTCACACCTTGAGCATGGACCCAGGTGTCACAGGTGGATGTAATGGGGGTGTTAACAGGGCCAGGGTTGGTTTCAATGTCACCTCCCAGAAGGAGCAGCGTGAAAACCGAGATAGGGTTGCAGGGTGCTGGGGGGGTCGAGATGGAAAGGGGTGAAGGAAAAGTCGAGCAAGCGATGCTCAGGGTTAGTAACAAGTACTAGAGTGTGGGGTCCAAGCAAGGAGAATTCCCAACCGGGTGGCACAAGGAAGTGGTTGAGGTGGCTAGAGGTAGTCCTGAGGTGTCTGAGTGCATCCTGATCAGTGGCAAGGATGGAGGCGCTGAGATCCACTGCTAGGAGGGTGCCTGACAGTGAGATAACCATAAATGGCAATAGCAGGCAGTTCATGGTTGAATCAATGAGGCAATGACAGTACACTAGTTGTTGGCAGTGTGGTAACTCCCAGGTTAGCGAAGGACTGGCAGCCAATGCTACTAGAGAGGGCCAATGAAGGCGGAAGCTAGAGGAGGATTTCACTTTAAAGCACTGAAAAGAGGATGGCAAGTTGTAAAGGGGGAGGAGGCTGCAGAAAATACAGATTACTCACCTACAGGGAGTTCTGAGGAATGGTATATGTTGTCTATCCACACTGTCTGGCAGGTTCATGCCGCTTTAAATCTTGCGGAAGGTCTTCAAGATGGCTCCTCCCACCCACCGAACAGCAGTAAAACTCTCGGCTCCGCCCCATGACACCAGATCTAGCCCACTGGAAGCCAGGTTGTGTGTCAAAGCCGGGAGGCCAGGTTAGTTGTGGATGAACAACATATACCATTCCTAGAACTCCTGTTACAGGTGAGTAACCTGTATTTCTAGGGACATGGATATGCTGTTCATCCACACTGTCTGGCAGACTCCTAGCAGTTCTCTAGGAGGAGGGAGGCAAGGTGCACACCCCCTACTTAGGGAATAAGGACTGGAGAACCGTGGTCCCAAAACCAGCATCCCGGCGTGACTCCAGGTCGACGTGGTAATGGGTAATAAAGGTGTGTGCTGACTTCCAGATAGCAGCCCTGCAGATTTCCTGGATAGGGACGTCCCTGGAAGCAGCCACCGGAGCAGCGGTATGGCGGGTAGAATGAGCTCTTATCCCTTTGGGAGGCTCCATGTCCACCAACCTGTAACAGAGATCTATGCAGGAGGTGACCCACCTGCCTATCGTCCGCTTGGCTGCAGGTCTGCCAGGTGCGGCTTCAGCATAGGTGACAAACAGCTGGTGAACCTCTCCCTGAACTTCAGCTGTTCGCTCCTTATAATAAGAGAGCGCTCTTCTAGGGTGCAAAGTATGGAGCTTATATTCGGCCTTCGAGGTGTGATTGGGGTAAAACATGGAGTCAACACCTGGTTAGGTGAAACTCCGACACCACCTTGAGAAGGAATTTGGTGGGGGCATGGGACAACCTTGTCCCTGTGGAAGACCAGATAGGGAGACTCGATGGAAAGCGCCTGGAGCTCTCCCATCCTTCTGGCTGACGTGATAGCCACCAAGAAGGCAGTCTTCCACGACAGGTGAGAGATGTCACACCTGTGCATCGGTTCGAATGGCTTGCCCATGAGCTTAGCCAATACCAGCAGTAGATCCCACAGAGGTGGAGGTTCTCGCACTGGAGGGGATATGTGATCAAGGACTTTGAAAAAGCGCCCGACCACCTTCTCCTGTGCCACAACTGCTTCCCGCCCGCACCGGTAGCAGAGATGCACGCTAGTGCACCTTAAGGGTCACGATCAAGCCCTAGCTGAGAAAGGACCACAGGTAGTCCAGAATGCTTGCCAAGGAACAGGGGAAGGGTCCAGCCCTTTCCCTGACACCAAATGGAGAATCTCTTCCATTTAAAGGCATAGCATTTTCCTGGTGGGCTGCCACGGGATGCCTCAACAGCGTTGAGGACCTGTCAGAAAGATGCAAGGCCTGAAACTCCAGTAACCAGGCCGTCAGGTGCAAGGATTAAAGGTCTGATGGAATACCTTCCCTGGTTGACTGAGATCAGGTCGGGTGGGCTGGAAGCACTCGGAGCCTGCAGCTGAGGCTGAGGAGATCTGGATACCAGAACTGGCGGGGCCAGTCTGGGGCTACCAGAATCACCTGCGCCTTGTCCCTCCTTGCCTTGAGAAGCACCTTGTGGATCAAGGGAAATGGGGGAAAGGCGTAGAAGAGGCCCGGGGTCCACGGCCTCAAGAAGGCATCCCCCTGCAGCGAGCCCTACTGAGGGGGGCGGGCATGAAACAGCCTCAGCTTCACATTCTCCCTGGAGGCAAAAAGGTCCACCTGAGGCATGCCCCGGTGGGAGAACAAATCTTGTACTACCTCCGGCAGGAGAGACCACTTGTGGGACGCAGCACCTATCCGGCTTAGTGCATTGGCCAGAATGTTGGAGACTCCTGCCACATGGATGGCAAGGAGATCCGCCTCCAGGCTGCGCACGAGGGACCAAGTGCGGAGAGCTTCTCTGCACAAAGGCATGGAGTCGTCCCACTCCTGGCAGTTAAGTTAACACACTGTTAGGTAGTATTGTCCATCTGGACCTGGACCATTGACCCTGTACAAACGGAGGAAGGCGGTGAGGGCTAGACAAACTGCTCAGGCTCCAGCAGGTTGATGTGGCATCGGGACTCCCAAGGGACCAGAGGCCATGCGCCTGTGCTCCCCAGATGGGCGCCCAACCCAACAGAGAGGCGCAGTCGATGAGAGACTGTCGGCTCGGGCAATAAATGGGATGTCCTCCACAAGCGACATTGCAGAAGGACTGGAAGGAAAAAGTATGTCTCTTTGCAGATGACACTAAGATCTGCAACAGAGTTGATGCACAGGGTGGGGTGGAAAGGATGAGAAGGGACTTGGCAAGGTTAGAGGAATGGTCAAATGTATGGCAGCTTAGATTCAATGCTAAAAGTGCAAGGTAATGCACCTGGGAAACAAAACCCAGGGAAGAGTACACAATGGAAGTGAGATACTAACAACAACAAAAATGGAGAGGACCTGGGGTAGTCATATCAGATGACCTAAAGATGGGCAAGCAATGTGGAGAGAGCAAGGAGGGCTGGGGGATACTGGGATGCATAGGGAGAGGCATCACCAGTAGAAAACAGGAAGTTATTATCCCTCTGTACAGACAGCTGGTGAGACCCCATCTGGAGTACTGTGTGCAGTTCTGGAGACCCAATCTCATAAAGACATAGACAGGATGGAAGCTGTCCAGAGGAGGGCAACTAAATGGTGCAGGGTCTGCACGGAAGACATATGAAGAGAGACTTAAGGAGCTTAATATGTATAGCCTCGAGAAAAGGAGAGGGGGGACATGATAGAAACTTTCAAGTACCTCAAGGGAATCAACAAAGTCTAAGAGGGTAGCATCTTTCAAAAAAAGAGGTGTGCAAGAACAAGAGGGCACAATTTTGAAGATAGAGGCGGCTCAGAGGTAATTTAAGGAGTATTTTTTCACAGAGAGGGCTGTGGATGCATGGAGCAGCCTTCGAGGAGGTTGTGGAGTCAAAATCAGTGGTGGAATTCAAGCATGCATGGGATAGTCATAAGGCAGTTCTGGGGGTAGGAAGAAGTAGGCTGCTGGTTAACTAGGATCTGCAGCTTATCTAGTAGGTAGGGAAATGGGCAGACTGGGTGGACCAAGCAGTCCTTATGTGCCGTCAAATTCTATGTTTCTATGTTAGATGAGCTGGAACGATCCACCACTGAAGAGCGTTCCACATCTCCTGGGTCACTGTCACTGGCTGATCCAAAGGACCGGAGCACTGTGACCACTGATTGGCCAGTCCCCATATAGGGGACACATGTGCCAACGGGCCCAATGGACCATGCTGGTGCAGGCCGCCATGAGGCCCAGGAGGTGCAGGAAGTCCTGCCCAGGGCACAATTGCCCAACCTGAAATGACTGGGCAAAGGAGGAAAGAACCTTGGCCCTGTCCACAGGAGCCGTGCTCTGGCTACATGAGTCGAGCTCTGCCCGCAAGAATTGGATCACCTGCTTTGGCACCGAGGTTCCAACAGGCCTCGTTGATGAGGAGGCCAACAGGAGCAGACCTGGAGGGCTAGATCCCTGGACCGCTCCACCTCCAGTCTGGAGGAGGCCGCAATCAGCCAGTCGTCCAGGTAAGGGTACATCCAGACCCTTCCGCGCCGCAAGAATGCTGTCACCACTGCCATGCATTTGATGAAGACCCTGGAGCTAGAGAAAGGCCGAAGGGCATGGCCCAGAACTCGTAGAAGGACCCCTCTGCTCTGAAGTGGAGGAATTGCTGGTGGGACAGATGGATTGGGACATGAAAGAACACGTCCTGGAGGTCCAGAGAACAGAACCACATGCCTCGTTCCAAGGATGGAATGATCTGAGCCAGAGTGACCATCCTGAAGGTTCGAGACCTTGGGAACCTGTTCAGGTCAGGCAGGTCTAGAATGGGCGCCAGCCCCTGTCCATTTCGGGACCAGGAAGTACCTGGACACAGACCCTGGGTCTGGTGGAGGATCCGCCACCTTCCTAATTACCTCCTTCAGGGACCAGGGCAATGTCGAGCAGTGGGCCAACAGAGAGGCTGCGGACCCGTGGCCCCGTGGGGAGGCAGCGCGCGAGAAGGCGGGGCCTGCCTCGAACTCCAGAGGCAGACCCTTCCTACCACCTCCAACACCCAGCAGTCCACGGTGATAGCGGACCAGGCGGAAACAGAGCCATCCCCCACGGGAGGAACCCAGGGAAGCGATGCAGCAGGCGCACACCTCAACCTGTCACTGGGCAGGCTTGGAGGAAGGACCAGCTGAGGGACCTCCTGGGCCTTTTTCCTCCCGCTTCCTGCTGGAGGAAGCTGCAGGCTAGCTTTGGGGTGCCAAGTGTGAGCCTGCTGGCCCTGATGCTGGTGCTGCTGGGCCAGGCGTGCCATGAGGGGCAGAAGGGCAAAGAGGCTTATGTTGCTGCCCGGCAGCCTTTGTCCTTCTGGGCAGAGCGACCCGAGTCCAAGGTGGCATGGACTTCTCAATTCTCTGAGGTGGCCTTCCACCCAGGCCCAGAACAAGTCAGTACCCAGGAAGGGCGTCTGCCAACTGTGCTGGGTATCCGCCCGTGAAAGTGGAGATCTGCAGCCAAGTTCTGGCGCGCATGGCCACTGTGGCCGCTACTGACCAGGCACAGGAGTCTCCAATATCGAGAGCCGTTTGGAGCTGCTGTTTTGCCACTGCCCTTCCCTGATCCCGCACCTGCTTGACCGTAGTCTGGAGGTCAGCCGGGAGATGAGGGATCACCTCATCCAGGGAGCCCATAAGGGCGTGGGAGAAGTGTGCCATCAGTATGGCTGAACTGGCCTGACGGAGGCCTAAGGAGGATGCAGCGTACACCTTACGCCCGGCATAGTCCAGCTTTTTGGACTCCTTGTCAGAAGGCTTGTCCACGTCCCTAGCGTCCCCGGAACGCAGGAAAACACTATTGGTAACAAGCCCCTCCGCAGAGGCGTGCTCCGAAAAACTGGACAGTGAACAGGTAGGGACTGCGTGATTCCTGGTCAAGGAGCACGACAAGAAGCCGCCGCTGCCAGAACTCCAGGACTGGGCCAACAATGGCTTCAGCCACCGGAAAGGCCTCTGTGGGAGAATCCCCTCGGTCCAGTATCTCCGTGAGGGGATACTTGGCCCGCTTGGATATGGGGTCGAGCTGCATCCCAGTGGACTCTGAGATGAGCCGAAGCAAACCCATGAACAAGGATGGGCTCGCCCATCGACTGTCCTCGGAGGACTCCAGGTCAAGGGCCTGGAGAACAGGGAAGAGTCGGCCATCAGACTCCGAGGAGTCTGCAACCAGTGCCTAGGGCCTGAGCCACCTCCACCTGCAGAGGACGGTCGGGAGTGAGGTGACTGGCAACTGGTGGGGCAGTCCCTGACCCGACCGAGAATCCTTGGTCGGAGCCCCAGATTTCGGTTGTGGAGGCAGGGGTTCCACCACAATCGGTGGGGCAGCTGGTTTTGGCCGAACAACCGGCACCAGTTTGGGCTCCTCGACCACTGCGAGGGGTTGTTTCGGCCTTTCAGGTGACAGCCACTTAATGGCCGGGGAAGGTGACGGCGTCGGCTTGTTCCCGGTCAGAAGGAGCTGCTGCCACATTAAGTCCTACGTAGCATCGAAGCAACTTCGCTGAAGCCTCTCCTCTGAGGAGGAGGAAGACGAGGACGAGCGGCGCCGCCACTTTCCTCGGTACCGAGACCGAGACCGCCGGTGTCGACGGGATTGGCTGGACCGAGAAGAGGTCCGAGACTGAGACTGAGACCTTCGGTGTCTCCGAGGGTGGGTCTGGAAGGGAGCGGGGCAAACCCATTCCTCCCTCGGCTTGGGAGCCTTAACTGGGGACTCCGGCACAGGAGGCACAGGCTAGTCCTCGGTTTCCACCGGGGGAACCGGTGAAGAAGGATTGTCGGCTAATCCAGTCGACAGCCCGTCTGACGGGTTGAGAAAAATCTCGACCGTGTCGACGGGTGTCTCGGCCGGCTGACCTGACGGGGACACCATGAAGCCAGCGGCCTGAGCTGCAACCTCGACCGAAGTCGAAAGTCGACTGTCCGGGGAAGGGGACCTCTCCCACTCTCACGAATGTCGATGGTAGGACTTACCCTTCGAGTCCTTCTTCTTGGACCGAGAGGAATGTCCCGATGGCCCCTCACCTTTCGTGGAGAGGGACTGACAAAGCTCCTTAAAAGAAGCTGTATAGGAGGAGCCCAAGGAGAGTGGGATAAATGCCGCGACCGAGGAAGACGAAGATGCGGCCTGGGCTGCCTCCCTCCTAGGGCTATCATCTGTCTGGTTGCTCAGCCGAGCTAGCGTCATGAAACCATCCAACTGGCCCCTTCGACTTCACCAGCGGTATATGTCTCGGGCACCCAAATTGGAGCCTGGCAGCACGGTCTTCGAAGACATTTGCCGAGAAGGACTTGCACAAATCGCAGGCCTGCGGATCGTGGTCAAGCCTGAGGCAGTAGACGCACGTGGAGTACGGATCGGTCCTAGACATCTTCTGCCCGCATGGGCACCGCCGAAAACCGGGAGTCGATTTGTCCATCGCAGCTGTGAAGGAAGAAGCAGACCGAAGTCTAGAAAACTTTAAAATTAGTTTCGGGTGAACCGAAGAGTTTGGATCCAGTCTAAACGTAGAGCGCTAAGGAGGGAACCTGAGCTTCCATGCGGTAAGGAAGATCTGGCATCATGGGGCAGAGCCGAGAGTTTTACCACCTGGGTGGGTGGGAGGAGCATTGCAGACCTTCCGGGAAGATTTAAAGCGTGTAAGGAACCTGCCAGACAGTGTGGATGAACAACATATCCATGTCCCTAGAAGTGGATATATACAGTGGCGGTGGGGAGGGCGGAGAAAATTCTAAGCCAGAGTAGGTTGCGGCGGAAATCAGCCACAAATTCAAATAGAACAGTAACACAAAAAGTTGTTCAGTAAAACTACTGTATTTACCAAGGCCGAATAAACAAAAAAAGTCCATCTGAGTTTTCCTTCAATCTCAGTGTCCTTCCTGCAAGCAATTGCAGCTCTGTCTTATGAGTCCTTGCAACAACCCCCCTTCTTAACAAGCATCCTGTTTTTTTTTCTAAAATGTTTTTGTAAGTATCAGGCAGATGCTGGCAGGAACACAGTGTCCCAGAACTGAGGCCCCATCTCTACAGCTTTTGCAAAAGGCTTAAAATTGTGCTAATTAACCTCGAGTTTCCAATAGCTTTTTGCAATCATCTCAAACTATAATTATATACATTTCAACAATAACACTATATAATTGCTAACCAAATGGATACCAATATCAGTTACATTTCTACATAATGCTTGCATATATTTTATATCACCAGATATGCAAGGGAGGAAAAAGTTAGAAAAGCAAGGGATGACAGAGACAGTGAGAGGCAATGTACTGCGAGACTGTCGGGGTGATCAAATCCTAGGTCTCACAGGAAAATTTGGTTGTGCAACCAGACAGAGAAGAGACAGAAAAGGAGAGAATAGAAATGAAAATTACGTACCTACCGTAATTCTTGATCTTCTCTTGTATCTTCACCATCATTACCCTACATGGAGATTTTTTTTTTGGGAGTCGCTCCAACGGCATTGCTCTACAAGAGTGACGCACCATGGCCATGCGCGAGGGGCGCCGCTAGGTACCTGCAGACCTCCTCCATCTCAGTTCTGGTAGCCGGAGAGGCAAGAAAAAGGGTAAAGGAAAAAAAGGGAGAGCGAGGCAAGAGAGCCGAGGGGCAGAAAAAGGAAAGGATATAAACTGAAGAAGGAATAAGCCGGTAGAGGACAGATAGAAGAGGGAGAATACCTACCCTAAGGGACTGAGGGCCTCCATCTGGGGCAGCTCTAGAGGAGGAACAGATAAAGAGAAAAGAAGAAGAAGAAGAAAGAGAAGAAAGAAGGATGTTGAGAGGGAGAACACTGCCCATAGATATATTGGTTGAGAGGGTTATAAGCTCAGAACCAAAACCAAGGGAGCAAGAATCCTCTTAGTAGGAGTGGAAAGGTTCAACTGAACGGCTTTGTATAGATTGGACACAAAGGGCAGGTTCTCTATAATCTCATCATCCCAACCCTCACACCTAGCTGAGAGCTAAGACTGCCGGACAGAAAACTGTTCCGGAAAGAGAGCGCCTAACCATGGGGAGGGGGGAAGCCTCTAGCACCTTGTTATGCTAACACCAAGTGTGTGGGTAGGGGTTAGGCCCTCCAAAAGGCAGCTTTGTATAAAGGATACAGTGGGAACTCAGTCAGACTCCTGAAGGCAAGGCAAGGGCAGCAGTTCAAGGTTAAGAAGTGCAGAAGCACCAACCAGAAGAAGCTGACAATTAAATAATGCCCACCAGGGAGAACCTTAATTTTGAAGCCGAGCCAAGAGGGACGGTCTCTTCAGCTGTAAGCTGAACATCGTGGCTAAGCAGCCCAGAGGTCACCCCTAGAGGCAGTCAGAAAGAGTTCCCTCAGGATAGGAAAGTCCTACTCGTTCCCCTTTACCTTGAGGAAAAAAGACCCATCCAAGAAGCATGGAAACCAGGATCATTTTTTTTTGGGGGGGCACAAAGGCCAAAGGAAAGGAGAGGAACGAGAAGGGAGGGGGAGACACCGCAGTAGGAGGCCACTGAGGGGAAGGTGGGTGGGTATCAGTAATGAATGGTGAAGATACAAGAGAAGATAAAGAATTACGGTAGGTACGTAATTTTCGTATCTTCCCTTGTCAATCTTCACCATTCATTACTGCTTGGGTGAGTGCCAAGCTCCCCCCGCAAGGGGGGGATAAAGAAACCCTGAGGGAGCAAGACCCCCAGCCTCCTGTTGGTGGGAGACAGAAGGGGAAGACCCTGGGCTAATCAAGTGAGAGGCCTATGGTGGAGGAGAGCTAGGAGGTGTCCCCCGAGGATGGGGAGACAGAGGAAGCCCCTGTAGAAGTCTCCTAGCTCTGGAGGAAAAGAGACCGGTTCCCCAGAAAGCAGAGCGAATCAACCTATGCTGGGCCAGGGGTGACAACCTTGATAGACGAAGGCATGCCGTCCGTCTAATACAGATCGCTGTCCCTGCAAGCCTGGAAGCCACCTTATTGGTGTCATAAGATGCCCTTGCTTGGTGTCTTGCCAGCTCCAGGCCTATAGCAGAGAGGGCAATAGCTTGTCTGATCTCCGATCGGCATTGATGCAAGATTTGGGAGAGCATCGACCACAAATGCCTCACTGTAGGCAGGGTGCACATTCGCAGAGGGCGGGCTCCACCTTCTCGACTTACGCTTTGCCTCCTAACCTGATATGATGCAAAAAATTAAGACCAAAACAAGCACAGCTCTCGCGCCATTGAAAAAGAGAAGGAAAAAGAACGGTCTTACCAGTGATGACGTTGAGAAAAAAGGAGGAGGAGTCTGAACAGTTGATGTCACACTAGGCCTAAAACTGAATCTGACCGCGCAGGCAGATGCAGCCTCGACGGGGGAGAAACAGAACTGAGATGAAGGAGGAGTCTCATGCATTCTAACGACCGCCCTTCGAGGCATGACACAGCAGGTGGCCTCGTATGGTGCCATTGAGCCGACTCTTCGCCCCACCAGCTCTACTGTAGAGAATCTGAGTCTGTGGACGGTCGCGTGCGCTAGGCAGCAGCGCCCGGAGGGAGTTTCTAGGTAGGCCAATCCCGAAGGTGGGTTGGGGAGAGTACCTAGAGATTGTGATGGGGCACAATACCTTCGTTCGCAGTCTGCCAGGGCTGGAGAAAGGGCGGCTGGTGACTGCCAGGAATGGATAGATGCCTCCTGGAAGGGAATGGGCCAGGATAGTACCACCAAATGCTGGGCACTGAATTCACTGAAGAATTCACGCGTCTCCCATTCGTTATTGTCTCGCCTAACAAAGGAGATATGAAGATCCCTCACCATCCTCGAAAGGAATTGCTGATGTTCAGTGAAATCAGCATCGGAGGAGAGATGAGCAGTGGGTTCTTCTCCCTCAGAGGAGGGAGACGAGGATGATGGAGAGCTCGAATGTCCAGAGGACTCCTTCGGTGGTGGGGATAGGCAAAATATCCGCTCATGCATGTAACTAACATATGAGAGGAAGGCTGGCATCGCAGAGCCTCTGAACGACTCCCAGGATATCAGGCCCATAGGACCGACATGGCCTGTGAGAGAGGGGGGTGGCTGCAGAGGAATGGGAGAGGGGCACCTACGGCAAGGCAACTGTCCTCTGCTGAGGCTCTGGAATCCGGGGAACAGAGCCGGAGCTGGCAGGATCCCGGACAACAAACGAGGTTGCAGAACAGAACCCTGGGGATGCAAAGCCTGGAAGAGCCTAGTAGGGGATCCTCCCCTGTGACGAACCTGGGGCTGCATGGGTCCAGAAGGGCAGCCCACGGCAACATCACCAGAGGGGTCCCTGGGGCTCGAGAGGGAAAGACGGGGTCCAGTGCTATGGCTCCGCCACCCGAGGATGGCAGGTGAAGACCGAGGTGCCCGAACCCTGTCTCTGATCCCCGGACTCTGAGAATGCCCTCCTCCCTCGACCCCAGCGACCCCCCACCCCAAGGGTGCAGCAGCACCGGGACCGGCAGCTGCCACGACCCTCTCCAGGAGGGAGCGCCCTCCACCTCCGATTCATCCTCCCTCCAGGGACCCCAAACCACCCCAGCCTGGGAGGCCCCTCAGGGAGGACAGCAGCAGAGACAGAGGAACAGGCGCGCTGGGCGCTCTAGCACCTCGTCCCACTGGAGACCTGACTTGAAGAGACAGGGTGCCAGGACGGTCCACATCTGAATCATCCTCCTCCGAGGAGGAAGAGACCAGCTGGAACACAATACTGGCCACCCCGTGGGTCTCCAGTGAAACAGCACAGCGAACGGTGCCAGTGCCAGCGGCGGCGCCTGACAACCCCGGACCCCCCGCAACGCTTAGACCCAGCCCCGACTCCCCAATCGAGCCGGCCAGACCCACGGCACTGCCCTCGGTGCCATGACTCGACTTGGCACTGCTAGAAGAACCGACCGAGCCCACAGCACCGCTGGAAGTGCTGGAGCCACGGATGCTGAATGGTGCCGCCTCAATCACCGGCACCGTGGAACGGCGTCAGGATCCGAAACGGCACTGGAAGGCGGCGTCGAGGGTCCACCCCGTGCCGGGCACAGCAGACCTGGCCTCGACACTGGGGGAGCCTGCACCTCCGAGGAGCTGACTGCCAAGGCAGTGTCCCTGCCGCGGCCCTGGGAGGGACCTCGGTGTTCCTCCAACACTGCAAAAGAAGCCTCCTCTTTGGCAAGAGAAGATGAGGAAGCTTCCTCCTCTATAGACCATATAGGCCTGAAAGGGGACCCAGAGGAAGGGTCTAGAGACCTTACCCGGGAATCCCTGGAGCGGTGCTGTCCCCCGAAAGTCGGCGGGGCCTTGCCGATCTTGAATGCGCAGACTTCCAGGATGCGATGGTCCAACAAGAAACAGGCATCGCACGCATCCATATTGTGGTTGGATCCCAGGCAACGGAGACAAACATCATGCCGGTCTGTCACGGAAAAATGCCAGCCACAGGAGCACCGGGCGCATAGGGCGCCGCCCGGCCGACTTACGCTTGCCCCCAAACCTGACATGATGCGAAAAAATTAAGACCAAAACAAGCACAGCTCTTGGCGCCATCAAAAAAAGAGACGTTAAGAAAAACAGGAGAAGGAGTCTGGAACAGCTGATGTCACACTAGGCCCAAAACTGAATCTAACCGAGCAGCGGGTGCAGCCTCGACGGCGGGAGAAACAGAACTGAGATGGAGGAGGAGTCTGTGGCACCTAACGACCGCCCCTCGAGCATGACACAGCGTGTCGCTCTCGTGGGCGGAGCCGTTGGGAGTTGACTCAAAAAAAAAAAAAAATCTCCTGTAGCGGGTGCGTGCTTCCGGCACTACCCAAGCAGTAATGAATGGTGAAGACTGATAAGGGAAGATCAGATCCCTGCCTTCCAACTCTTTCCATAACAACCGGGACAGGGTCCTATTCCACCTTGTCACAGTGGGTCCTCGGGTCACCCGCGCCAGCTCCGTCTGGTTGTGGAGTAGGCTCCTTAGGAGGCAGTGTTGGGGCCTTTCTTGGGGGAGCCGGCTCCTTAGTTGGATTGGGAAGAGGGTCCCTCAGATTCGGTTCCGAGGGCTCCTTTGGGGCCTTCTTATCCTTGAAGTATGCCTACCAGGGTGCAAACAGAGTGTTAAGGTCTGTGGGTGGGTTCTGAGGCATGGACGGGGGAACCGGCATCTGTGGGGTAGGTTGACAGGGCCCCAGTGTCAGTTCCTTAGGCTGCGATAACCCTGGTGTCAGATCCACTGGTGTCAGGTTAGTTGACGTCGGACACTGGGGTAAGGAACTATCCGGTGTCAGTCCAACTGGAGTAGAGAGGCTGGACATTGGTCCCTTGGGCATCAGCTGTGTAAAGACGATGCCAGCCAGCGACTGTGGAGGGTTGGCAGACAATGGCTGAAGAGTCACTGGTGTTCCGAGCTGGGGTGGCGGTGTTGGCCGGACAGGTGCAGGTGGACATTGGCCTGGTGATGCAGCCGACACGACGCCTAGAAGGGAAGGCTAGTCCCAGGGAGCAAGCTCCCAAGTGGCACAGAGGCTTGGGCAAAGCAGACACGATGAATGTCCATTCTTGTGGGCAAGCTGCTTTCCACAAGCACATTTAGTTTGCCTTTGCTCCACAAAAGAGGATGGAAAAGAAGACATGCACAAAAAGCTGTAAAGACTGTGAGAAAAAGGAAAATAATAAAGCGCAGGTAACGCAAAGAAAATGGTGGTCGACTATAGCAGAAGGCGTCCGTGAAGATTCGAATTGCATGGGTGGACAGCGGGAAAAGAAGTGAGATAGGGCTGTGGGACCGTCCCCTTTTATACCACAGGTGGACATCGGGGGTGGGCCCATGTCAGGGGGTGGTCCCCCACTGTATACTGCTAGCTAGAAGATTTCCGTTGGGTCCTGGCACCTGCCAGCTTCAGTCCTAATGGTGTAACCTACTACAAGAGCCTCCTCGAAGTGAGATTTTTATTTTCAGCCCAGAATTGGTCCTGATGGCCCCAGTTTCCTATAAGGTCAGTAAGCAATGTCTGTTGCATGCCAGTTTATCACAGTCACAACAAAGTGATTTTTTTTTAAACTCATATTTATTGATTTTATAGTCAACTTATACAAGTCATCTCCATCAGGCAGACATATAGGCATATTTGTACTTCATTTTTACAGTAAGTATTGGTATATGCCCCTGTATTTGTTACATCATAGAGGGGTTATCATCTTTCTTTATTACTACACATTATAAGATTGGCTATTGCTGTCATGAGCAGGGCAGTCCAATATCAGTATTAAGATTTATATTACCTTAGAGTAGGTTTGCAACCCTATATTAACTTAAACAAACTAGTACATAGAAAGATCAACTCTTGAGCAGTTTTTCCCACCCTCCTAGACTTCTGGCTTGTAAAAGAGCATTCTGCAGTAGGTATTTATCTCATGCAATTCATTGAAGAGATCAAAGTTAAAACGAAGAAAAGGAAAAAATGTTTCTTTCTATAAGGTACCCTTTCCTAGGCACTTACTAGATTAATATTACCTTATAAAATGGGAAGAAAAAATCTACAAATTTCATTGGCCAAGAGACATCAGCTGACTGTACATTAAATATAGGATAAAGTATGGGTCTTGGTGTGCAACGAGAATTTACACACACCGATGGGTTTATGCATAGCATCAAACCCAGAGGGTGTGTGTAAATCTGCCACACACGAGACCATATTTATTTTATATAATTGTTGGGCTTCTGTTTCGCCTTCACAGCAATTATGTGTAATAAAAAGACTGCTGTGCCAGTGCAGTCAGATTACCTCAGCGCTGTGAGGTCCGCTTTTAACTTTATTTAAAATATTTTTAGGTGGTCAATCCGTAGCTGTGTGGAACATTTCAACTAATTATAAAAATTACTTACTGCCGAGTGTCCCTGGCAGTTTCTCTCTACCGTGGGTTTGCAGTTTCCTGTTCGGGAAGGATACAGCAAACGAGGAGTTAGAGCATGCGCAGTGTGGGGAAAACTGTCCGCGTGTTTGCCATTATAAACGCTCCTTTATAACGGCAAATTATGCCACGGTTTCCCTATGGGAAAAAGGGAAGACCATTAATTATATCTCTTTATACGCACAGTCATCTTGGTCCTAAACCACATCACACAATGAACAAATCAGTCGTCCTACAGCCAGAACTATCTTCCATCAGTCCCCCGCAACCAGAGCTGGTTTTCCATCACAAACTTGGCTGCTACCTTTACACTGTAAAAACCTTCAACTGGGCCCTAAAAATAAAACTACCTTAAAAAATAAAACAAATTAATTAAATGTTGTTTCCCTGATCATCACACTCTCCTTACACACATAAACAAATTAGAAACATTAAATATTGTTTATAGTTTTCATTACAACTGTTTCTTTACTAACAGTGAGAAATCCCCCTTCTGCCTTTACCTGCTCATCAGGGAAATCTCTTCTGCTTACCTGATAGTAAGATAATTGAGTCTGTGGCTCTAAAACAGGCCTTTGTTGTCTGTGTGTATAGAATGTTAGGAGAGTAACATTCTACCAGTGGAACAGAGCAGAATGTTGAATCCCTGTATTCCATGGTAAACATTCCATGAAAAACATTCTATGTCTTGAATGTGTGGAAGCACAGAGAAAAAAAAAAAACAGGATGAAGAAAGTAGGCAATACAGTAATACTTTTACAAACAAAGAGAAAAGGTGGGAAAACACACTGTACATAGGCAGAGGCAGACTCAAATTGCTCAAATACATCGCTGATGTTTATAAAAGCACATACATTTGAATCACATAGAGGTGTGTTCAGGTGAAATGTACCCCCTTCCCCACCACAAAAAAAGGCAACTTGGCAGGCTTAAAAGTTTTTTTTTTTTCTTACTAACCTTTCACCTCTATCCTATAGCAGTTTTCCTGTTATGTACTGGACCATAACACATAAGTGAAAAACAAAAATAAAGAGAAGGTTGCCTTCAATGAAACTATATAACTACAGTGTAATGAAATGTAGTTTTAAACACTGCTTATATTTTACAAATTTACAGATATTACAGTGCATTTATAACATAAAATGTACGTCACATAGAAAATATTTATTTTCCAACCAACTCTACTAATAAATACTTTCACTGCAAAGTACTGCAACAGTTAACCTACTGCTGAGATATGCCATTTTATGCATTAATAGGGACTACTTTTTCCATTTTTAGATGTTTTACAGGTAATGTATTGTACACTTTTGAAAATAGTAAATACGCTTTAATCCCTATCAGAGTAAATCAAACTAATTCTTTATGATGGTGGCCATTTTATAAGTGTGATAAGTTACTTCCGGTGTGCATTAAAGGATTTTAATGCACTTCCTAGAAGCGTGGAGACACTCAGCCTTTGGCCTTGTGCCTTACACACCCTGGTGTGCATTAAAATCCTTTAATGCACACCCTGTCATGGCTTATTACTTACTTAACTGGACGCACTCGCTAGGTTACACTAAAAAGTCTCATTGCGACGCTCTATTTTAAAACCTCCTATGTCTAAGAAAAAATATTTTAGCACTGCGGGGGTTAGTCACAGTAAGGGACCATTAAGAAAGTGATAGCGCCGCCACATACGAAACCATTTTACAACAACCCCACTCTGAACCAACCTCTGAATAGTACTTTAATCCTTAATTAACAGCATTTTGCAACAAATGTGAGGTCTGGTAACCGAGTGTGGTATTCAAAGTTCGACAAGCTTAACAGCAGTCTCTTTTTAATCCATAGCTCACACCCTGTTGCCTTCAGTTTCAACATTTGTGTAAGCATTACCTTACTGAGGCTCATCCTCATTAGAGTCTGGTTCTCTGTCCTGGGCAGAGTAGTCCTTCTCAGTCTTGTTCCACCTTGGCTGCAGCCACGGGTTCAGAGAATTGGTACACTTTGCCCCATACACGATTTTCAGGTTTGCAGGCAACAAAAGAAAGTGGTGGATCCACAGTTGTTGCAGACAAGATCTGACCCCATCGTATCCTTTACACCTCTGGCGGGTGGCATAACTTAAGTCAGGAAAAATATGAACCAGGGATTCTTGCCATTGAAGTGGTGCCTTTTGTTTTGCCCTCTGTAATAGTGTCCCGCTCTCTTTCGAAGCCAAACACCACCAAGATCGTGCATGTCTGGGTTCCGCCTGCTGCCAACTGGGGTCTTTTGCCTCATGGTGTTATACGGTATGCTCTGAGGATAATCACCAAATATTACAGCTGTAAAGTATCTGTAAACAATTTCTCCATACAGCTGTGCAGCTCCTCACCCTCTTCTGCCTCCAGAACACCCAGTATTCTTAAGTGAGTAGCCCTCATGCCATTTTCAGTATTTTCTTGGCGTCTTCTTAATAGAACATTTTCTTTAGTGAGACCAGTGGAGACCATCAGAGCCTTATCTGCTGTTTTTGCTGCCCCTTTAGCCTCCTCAACCATCCATACCTTAGTATCAACCACTTGCATAGTGGTCGCATCTCCTCCACTTTCTTATCTAGAGTTTGAATTGCTTTTAATAGCGCTGCATTGATTGACTGCATGGGATCATCCCTGGGCAGATCTCGCACACTGCTTGGGCCTGAAGTGCCTTTTCTTTTAGTGCCCTCTCCCAGCTATAGCTTTGGTTGACCCATCTTGTTCCAATATCCCCAAACTCCCATTTTCGGTATCAAAATGATCTTTCTCGTAAATGCTGTCTAGCAGTATCTTATAAATGTCTAAACCTTGTAATCCTTTTCGCTACTTTAAAGTCCACGGAGCTGCGAACTCCTTGTTGCTAGTGCAGCTCGCTGCTGGCCACGCCTAACAAAGTGACGTTACACTACGGGTGTTCAAATACAGCTGAGAATATTGATGAAAACCTTGTGACAGTCATATTTAATGATTCTCACCACTGATTATTTTCAGGGCCCCGATTTTTCTACGTACATCGGACAAAGTTCTGCGGCACTCTACACCAATTTCAGTGCAATTCTGGCGTACATTTTACTCCTTAATTTTTTTCGGTTTTTGCCATATCTGACACAATGCACGTCCAGAACACAGTCATTTTATGGGTGTTTGTCACCAAATTTTCAACATAGCCAGTTTAAGACCTCTGTTCATGAACAGTATCACTGTGATTTTATTAATCTGTCCGGAACATTGATTTCGCACACCGACTGCGCCATTCTGCGCTACAAGGGTGGAAACACATTTTGGGTGAGATGTGAAAAATGACAGCTGTACTACTCATAAGACAGTGTGGTGAAATGGCAATGTTGAAACTCTGGAGTGAAAATATTGAAATTTCGCGAACTTACGAGCCTGCGTAGGAACTGTGCAACGCACGCTCGTTAAACAGTCATTTTTTGGAATTTTTTCACCAAATTTTCAACATAGCCATTTCAAGACCTCTGCTCATGAACAGTGTCACTGTGATTTTCTTAATTTGTCCCGTACATTGATTTCGCACACCGACTGCGCCATTCTGCGCTACAAGGGTGGAAACACATTTTGGGTGAGATGTGAAAAATGACAGCTGTACTACTCATAAGACAGTGTGGTGAAATGGCAATGTTGAAAACTCTGGAGTGAAATATTGAAATTTCACGAAGCCTGCGTAGGAACTGCGCAACGCACGTGCTGTTAAACAGTCATTTTTGAGATTTTGGATCAAATTTTCAACATGGTGGTTCCCTTTCATGAAAGATGTCACTGTCATAGCGGTATTGTCCAAGGTGATTTCGCAGTCACTGCACGAAATCACCCTTCGAGCCCGAATAACGCCATGACAGTGACATCATTCATGAGAAGGGGTCCCAAAAACCCCATGTTGAAAATTTGGTGCAAAAATTCCCAAAAATGCCTGAGATATGCAATAAAGTTGAACCCCTCCTATCTAGCCCATTATACAGCTTACCGGCATTTCCTCAGTTCGCGGTCGCCTTTGAAGAGTGCAGACGTGTTCCCGGTCCACCGAAGATCGTCGCGCCGGAGTCCGGAGGTAAGTATGGGGTTGGGGGTGTGGGGAGCTGGAGTGCGCAGTGGGTGGAGTGCGGGATGTGGGAGGGGGCTGGGAGACACGCCGTGGGACAGTTTTGTTTTACAGGGGAAAAAAACAGGCGTCGCGGGACCGCTGCCACGCTGGGGTGGGCCCCCAGCATGGCTCAACGACTTTGGGGCGTTCAGCCGACGGGGACTGGGCACCCCGCCGGCAAAAAAAAAAAATATTGGTACGCTTTGCCACGCTGGGGTGGGCTCCCAGCGTGGCAAGGACCTTTGGGGGCGTTCAGCCGATGAGGGATTGGGCACCGCGTTAAAATCATTGATTGCCACGCTGGGGTGGAGCTCCCAGCGTGGCATGTAAGCATTGGGAGGGGATAGTGAAGCCGACGGGGATTGGGCACCCGGCCGGCAATGAAGCGGACGCTTGTTCCGGTGGCGGCCAGGATTCCACGGGTGATGGCAAATTCCGCGATATTTCGCGGTTTGATACGTACCGCTGGAATCGCGGAAAACTCGACCCTGATTATTTTAAACCTAAAAATGCTAAAGTAGACCAAAATGGTTACAAAAAGGAAAACTGCAAAACAAGTGAAAAAAGGATGATGTATACGTGCACAATTTTGCAATATTACGAACTGCTTCTTTAAGTATGGGAAGATCACCCCCCCCAACTCTTTCCCTGTTACTATTATTCTCTAATTAGGGCCTCCTTAAGCTTCTTTCAGTGTCACCTTACTGTCCCAGAAGCTGCCTTTTCTTGGTCCTTAAGGACCCTCATACCTCTGCAAAAAGGCCCACTGTTGCAGTACCCCACATCTTAGGCTTGTACCTCGGCGGGGGGAGGGAGAGACATTGCTATGCAGCACTTGGGCAGCTGATCCCACCCCCAAAATCCAGTTACCAGAAATTAGGGGTGTAAGAACGGCAGAGGTCACGTCCAGGGCAGGACAAGAAAGCCCAAAAGGGCGTGGGGGGGGGGGCAGCCACATCATCATCTGCCCAATCGTTGTTTGTCTTCCTCCTTCTCTGACTCACTCCCATGAGGAAACAGGGACACCCCGAGTGCTAGTACGCCAGATGTACCGAAGTGTGCATGCTCCCCTCCCAAATGCTCTACCAAACTGCGTTGCCACCTCTGGTCTTGAAGGTTATGGGAATGCAGTGGGAGATTCAGCCATCCCACTCCAGAGACCATGCTCGGGCAATCTCCAGCCTCTTCCTGTAAGCCCATTAGAACCTCCCTAAATTGAAGCACAAACCAGGTAGATAGCATCTGCTGCAACTAGAAACACAGAAACATAGAATTTGACAGCAGATAAGGACCGCTTGGCCCACCTAGTCTGCCCATTTCCCCTACCTAATGGATAAGCTGCAGATCCTAGTTAACCAACAGCCTACTTCCTCCTACTCTGTACTAGAATTGCCTTATGTCTGTTCCATGCATTCTTGAATTCCTCCACTGTTTTTGACTCCATGACCTCCTCAGGAAGGCTGTTCCATGCATCACAACCACTTTCGTGAAAAATACTTCCTCACATTACCTCTGAGCCATCCCCACTGTATCTTCAAATTGTGCCCCCCTTGTTCTTGCACATCTCATTTTCTGAAAGATGTTACCCTCTTGGATTTTGTTGATTCCCTTGAGGTACTTCAAAGTTTCTATCATGTCCCCCCTCTCCCTCCTTTCCTTAAGGGAAAAGTTAATTGACTTACTCAGGATCACACCATATATAAGTGGGGGTTGATGAGATTCAAAACCAGGTTTTCAGGTTTCCTTGTTTGCAGTTCAGTGCCTTTAACTACTAAGCTATACTACCTGCACTGCACTACTTGGTAGGCTGAATCATGTTTTTGCAGCTGCACTGTGAAAATAGCACGTTTTATGCATCATCATGTGCTGTAGTATAATGACAGAATCTTAATACAGAGCTAGTATCTAATTATCAGTAGGTCAAGTGCTTTGTTTTCATGCAGAACAGAATCGTTGGACTACTATCCAGAGTCCAGAGTTTTGAAAACACAAGGCTACTTCAGAAAGAACATGTTGAGGACAACATAGCTACTGTGGAAACAGCATGATATGGACACCCTAGTGGCAAGGCTGGCAGCAATTTGTGCTACTGTGTACCAGGAGTCCAGGTTTCTCAATCCTCAGACTAGCTCTCACACCTACAGTAGGCCAGGAAGCTCCACAATTGTGGCAGCGGCAACATGCTCAATCTCTTGATATTGAACTAAAAATCCTTCAGAGTTGATGTGACAACTGTACTTTGACTCTCAGCATGACTGGAGAGAGTTGCTGTTGTTACTGGCTCCAATCATGGGAACAGGGTGTGTGCTAAAGGTAATTGTTTCTCCATTGTATGACTGTGCATTTAGGGCTCTGCTATGGAGACGCAATTTGCATAGGACAGTGGCAAAGCGGGAAGTAACCTGTCAGATTTGAGTAAGAAGGGACCTCCCCACCTGCATTATTTTAGAAGCTGGATATTTATTATGATCACATCTAAATTTAAATTATTGTTTACATCCTGTATTTTGCAGCCCCTTAAGCAATATGGTATGGTGCTACAGTACATAAATAAGAACATGAATTAATCTATCAAAACTCACAAAGGGTGATACCATAAAAATATTGGTGCAAAAAGAGGCAAAGGAGCAGCAAAAAACTACTACTACTAATGCTATGATTTGCTTCCTCCAGTATTTCCAGAAATCCTTCATAAAGACTTTTGTGCTTTTCAGACTTACCTTGAAATACCAATATAGGATATCTCTTGCTTGGTGTCATTATTGACCAGTGAAATTCCAACACCCACCAATGATACCACGATTTCCTGTTCAGCCAGTTCTGCTTTCTCATTGTCATGTGCAACGTTATACACACAATCATCTTCAGTTAACAATAAAACCCTTTGCAAGCCTTCAAAAAATGAAGCTACGTAGATCTTCTTCTTGTCCACTTCGAAATATTTAAATTTATCCTGAAAGATAAAAAATATACAATTAAATGGGAGTTTATTGTCCCCAAGCTTGCTTTATGTAGGCCACTAATAACACCAAAGGATAACCAATGTCATCTAAGAGGCAATGAAATTCCCATGTTGCTGGTTATGAAAAATGTGAAGACATAAACAAGGAAAATTCAGTTCCTATCTTAAAACAGAAACATAGACAATGATGGCAGAAAAAGACTAAAGGTCCATCTAGTCTACCCGAAGTTCCCCATCGGCCATCTAACCTATTGTCCATATGGGGTTTTATCCCTCCCGGTTGCCCCCTGCTCCCCTCACTACTGCTACTGACCTGAGCAACCACCAAACCCTTCACTCTCTCCTAGCCATGCTTGAAACCATTTACGGTCTTGATGCCCACAACCTCTGTTGGCAGACTGTTCCGCAGCTCCACCATGCTTTCTGTAAAATGGAACTTCCTCACATCCCTCTTAACCCCCCCCCCCCGTCAGTTTCCACTCATGACCTCAGGTTCTTGACTCTCTACTCCTGTTAAATAGTTCCCCACACAGCTCATCTTGTTTATTCCCTTCAGCAACTTGGTTTCTAACATACCCCCCACTCTCGCCTGGTCTTTAGAGAGCACATGTTCAGTATCTTAAGATGATCTTTGGGTCTGCCCTGTTGGCCCTGAATCATCTTGGTCACCCTGCGTTGCATCGTCTCCAGCCTGTCTCTGTCCTTCCTCAGGTGTGGACTCCAGAATGGATCAGCACTCGTGGTGGTCAACCCTTGGTTTTAGTTTTTATACAAATCCACCAAGATGACAGCAAAGGACAGCTTTAATTTAAAAAAGTGACGCAAACATCAATCAGTGAACGCCAGTTTCTTGCTATGACCACCAAATATATGCTCAAAACGTTTCGCTGATCACCTTCAGCTTTTTTAAGGGAACAGTGATCTTGTATATAGACACAAATTTTGACTTTAAATATAATTCTGTGCACAATAATATTTGCAATCTTACTTTCTTACAAAATTTCTACACCTAGCGTTCAATTTTCACATTTGGAAATTTATCATTAACATTTTTAATTTATTTCTTAACCATCCAGTTTTGTTTAATCATTCTTTAACACCAAAAATGTGTCCGCTCAGTGCACCACTGCCACCATGCCAGTGCAAATCTGACGTGCTAGTGACTAGCCAGGCTTTTAAGTCTTTACTGATGTATGCTATACCAACGAACCTCACCTGTCCCTTGGGAGATGTCAGTAGCACTCAGGTGAGTGCCAAGTCCGTAAGTAACTGGCTCGCTATGCAAGTCAGCTACAACCTCCCTAAACCGAAATTGATGGTATAGCTATTTTTATACTAGTATAAATGTCTAGATTCTTTTGACTGTTCAAATTTCAATAATACTACTGGATGTAGTTATATTTAATGTATACTAATACCTTTGTTTCGGTGGGAGAGAGGTCAAATTTGAAAGTGCAAGGTCATTAACTTTTACATCATTATCATAATTAATTTTGATGAGCCATCCTGATAGAGGCTATTATACTGCTTTCTAAACAATATTTACAATGTTTCATTATTTACAAAGGTGCCTTCGTACATGGAAATTACGTACTTACCGTAATTATTGATCTTCTTGGACAGTCTCCATCACTCATTCACACTTGTGGGATAGCGCCGGAGGTGCTAGGACCAAGCGGGAGCCTAAAGTTTTCAGAAGGGTCGGTGTCGAGAGAGGGCCACGCATGTGCGGCACCGCGAGACTAGCTTGCGCCTGTGTAGGTTATCTCGGCGTTGACCCTCCAACCGCCAGTACCTTCGACCGAGGAGGTGCAGCGTGACTAATGAGAATAACTCATCTCTGAGTTTCTGGGCCTGAGAGGGTCCAGATGGCCTTTGCAAGAAAGGCTAAAGAATAATGTCCTCACAGTCTGAATCATAGGACCATGAAGACCAGGAAAGAAAACAAGTGAATCCAGGGGGTGGGTGGGCGTAGATTGAGTGATGGAGACTGTCCAAGAAGATCAACAATTACGGTAAGTACGATTTCCATATCTTCCTGGACTAAGTCTCCATCACTCATTCACACTTGTGGGAGAGTACCAAGTTAAAACCAACAACCCTGGAGTAGGGTGGTAGGAGATAGGTTCACTCAGAAAGCGACGCCAAGGACTGTCCTGCATAAAAAGAGCTGGCTTGGAAAGAGCATCTAGAACATAGTGTTTACAAGATAAGCGCCGAGTTGTAACTCACCACTTTACAGACGACTGCAATGGGCACAAAATGAAAGTCTGCCAGGAAACCACAACCACTTTAGGAGAGTGGTAAGAACCTGGCCTCACAATTTGGTCTAGGACCAAAAGTAATAGTGACAAAAATATGTACTAATGTAACGTAAAGGGACCTCAGGAACTGAAAGAGTTGGAGGTAAAGTCTACTGGTTCAGGGCAGACCGGAAAGTGCAGATGGGAACCCCCACTATCCAGTATGGTTGACCTGTAAACAACAGGTCCAGAAGCACTTGAACCCCTTACTTGGTGAGCAAGGGGGTCCAGGTGGGGTTAGCCCATCAAGGAGAATGGTCTCCACTTAGTCACAGGATCTTCCTGATGGAAGGCCAAGCACGACTTAGAAGCCTCTCGTGGTGGTCTAGTAAAACCAGATCCTACCCACTGTATATTCCAAGAGGAATAATTCTGCCCCTGTGTGTACAACTGTAGCTGCAGTCTCTGAACTCAGGGAAGAAAGGAAAAAGGTGTACAGGAGGATGTGTCCACTGCGGAAAAAAATATTCCAACAAAAAAACCAGGGGCTGGATTTCTAAGGTCAATAGAGGCAGATGTGCGTCGAGGAGGGACACAACAGGACCAAGTTAGGGCTAACCCATTTGTTGAAGTGACTGAAAGAGGCAGTGACTCAATGCGGTGAGGCACTAGCCACTCTGGCTTTCCTGAAAGGAGTAGGAAAGGATTCTAGTTCATTTGCTGAAAAAGAAACATCACCACTCCCTCTCACACTTGAAGAGGACAGCTTCGTGAGCGACTGGCATGGACCAGAGCGCAGGAACCGAAGGTGTGAATATTTGAGAAGCTTCCTCAGAAAAAGGGACCTACTTGACCATCCGTCAAGAAGGAGAAAATTGCCTGTTAAGCAAGCAAGGAAGCAGGAAACTGAGTTCCAACTCTGTGGAGAGTCGCTTCTGCTGCTGTAAGGCTCTGTTCGAGAGAAGAAAGCCTGATAAAAGAATAGGAATTAACAGACTGGGCAGTCGCCTAGGTCTAGAAAATGTCTCTGAATGAGAGAAATCTCTCAGAGAAAGAGATGACCCATATCGTCACCGGATCGGATTCCCCGGAGGGGAAGAAAAAAATTAGGTACTCTTTACCGTATCCCAGAGACGAGCGCCTCAGGGGCTGAGGAGGAATCTGACCAGATTCCCCCAAAAAAAAAGGGGGGTGGAGAGACCGGGTAATTTCAGCTAGGCCATGTGCTGTGATAAAAACCATATGATATAAAGATTTTTTTTTTTTTTTTAGTCCGAGCCTAAGAAGGCCTTCAGGCTGCTATTTTGAGGATTGTCTTGATACAAAAGAAGATGATGTTCTCCACCTGAGTGTGGAAAGAGCCTGAGTGTCCATACTGAAATCATGACCGGACTAACAATCACAGCTGGAGAGAGTTGACCACCTGTGCAAGAAGCCACCGAAGAGGCAATATCACAAGGGCTATATACCCCTATCAAAGGAGCGGAAGAGTCAAAGCGCCCCTGACCATTAAATTAAAATGTTCCACAGAGTATAACTGTCTTGACGATTGAAAAAGTCTAGACACAGAAGAGTATGGTCCACAGACGCAGTGTGAAATACTATAGTGGACCCCGTTACTGAGGAACTACTGAAAGGATTTTCCATCATGGACTCTGAAGATAGAGATGATGCGCCCTCCAGCACATAGAATGAGCTGTCCGCTGCATTACTGGCCAGAAGGACAGGGAAAGACTCATCTAGATGCACTTCTACCCCAGAAGGACCTCCAATAGAGGTCTAGGTCAGAGCCACTAGAGACTCTGCCATCAGGAGGATGTCGAGGAGCTTGGTACCACATAGGGAGCAGAGAAAGTGCTGAGCAGAATGAGATTCCGCTGGCAGAACGGTACAGCAGAGTTCCATAGCAGAAAACCGCTGGATGACACAAGATCCCACATAGACCAACACTCACTAAAACGTGTGGAAAAAATAATCCGCAGAACAGGAGTTCATTCTGCGGTAAACATCCCTCCACAAGTTCTGTGGAAATGAGTCTGAAAGGAAAAATGTGTCACTAATTCTGCCATACAGCACTCACTAGCACCCGTGTGGCATCAGCAGCACTCGTGGCACAGGAGGGCACCAAGCAGTGCCTATGCCAACCTGGGCAATACCCAAGGGCAGCCATGGCAGTATCCGCAGGAACTCCCGGCACCCATGTAGCAATGGCACTGAGGGCACCTCCGACGCCCATGACACCCATGGCAAGAATGGCACCCGAGGGCACCAATAGCACCCATGGCACCTGAGGGCACCAGCCCGCGGCACCCACGGGTGTCAACCCGGTACCCAAGGCACCAGTGGCACCCATGGCACCTGAAGCATCCATGGAACCCATGGGTGCCCACAGCGTCACCCGCAGCACCCATGGTGCTCCCAGTGCCACCCTGGCATCTCTGGCACCTGCAGGTGCCAGGCGCCACCCACGGGAGCACTGTGCCACCCGCGGGTGCACGGCACCGCCCGTGGGTGCACGGCGCCGCCTGCAGGTGCACGGCACTACTGACAGCTCCGACAACCAGTGGCAGCAAAGAGAGCACCCACGGCGCCGCACAGAGTGACGGTGCCAACACACAGTGCCAAGCAAGGCGCCGACCTTGGCCCCGAGCCACGGCACCAAGGCACCGAGCCGAGGCACGGCGCCGACCATGGCGCCGAGCCATGGCGCCGACCAAGGCACCGAGCCATGGCTCCGAGGCACGGCGTGGAAACCATGGCTCAAGCGCAGCGCCCAGCAAGGCACCGAGCCAAAGCTCTCCCGCGGCACGCCGACCAAGGCACCCCAGCCAGCTCCTGTGCCCACCATGGCTCCAGCCATGGCGCCACCAAGGCATCGAGCTATGGCGCCACCATGGCCCGCGCCACGCGCCCGACCAGCGGGCACCGGAGCCATGGCGCGACTACGGTTCCAGCCACGGCGCCGACCAAGACAGAGCCACGGCCCGAGGCACAGTGCCGAGCCATGGTGCCGTAACCACGGCGTTGAAGGAAAATGCCAATGGAAATCCTGAAAAGGGGAGAAGGAAAAAGGTGGTGCCTGTGCCGGCCCCTGCATGGAAAAGGGAGAGGGGGATAGGCATGAGGGGTCGACACGATGGCAAAGGCACCCAGAGGGCACCTCACCATACGTGATCCAATCAACCCGGCTCCGGTCCAACGGCTCCGAGGCCCAGAGGTCCCAAAATCAGGAACAGAGCCAGGAAAACTGGAAAGTCCAACCCCCTGCTCCATAGGAGCGACCCAAAGGTGAAACTGCTCACTGGAGCTCCAGCGAGGACAGAGATGGAGCTCGGAGTCGAGAAAGCAGCCATTAGGAGCGGGGCCAAGAGGAACCCACCAAAGTTGGTTCGGGCAAATCGCCCCTCCAGACGAATATTCCTTGTGCAGACATACCAATGGGCAACCTCGAGTGGCACCGATTCTTCTTCCCCGAACGAGGAAGAGGAACTCGAGGTCAAGCGGAGCCGGATCACCGGAACCGTTAGATTTGTGCTTCGGAGGGCTGTCCTCCCCCCCCGAGCACAGGACTGTCTGGTAGTCAGACCCCCCGGTTAATTAAGGGCGCGCGGACCGGACACAGCCCTCTCGCCATAAAAACTTTCAAATGAAGTCCTCCTACCGTCACCGCTACTGCCTAAGGACGACTCGTTGATGTCAGGAAATAATTTATTTTTCTTCTTCTTCACAATTCTTCTTCTTCATAAAATAATAAATTAGTACTTTAAAATATTAAAATATTAAGAGCTGTTGTCGATAGACAAAAACTTGACTCACGACGAGCCGCGGCGTCGACATCCAAGCGCACTCGACGGCAGGAGAAAAGGAACTGAAGGCGGTTGGAGGGTCGATAGCCGAGATAGCCTACACAGGTACGAGCTAGTCTCGGTGCGCGTACGCGTGGCCTCTCGGCGCCGAATTTTCTGAAAAACTTTAGGTCTTCGCTGGTTCTAGCACTTCTGGCGCCATCCGGCAAGTGTGAATGAGTGATGGAGACTTAGTCCAGGAAGACACATCGGTACCTTTGATGTCAGATACTCCTATTTGCAAGTACCTTAATATCAGATATCCCATTTGCAAAAAAAAATAAGTAACCCCTGGTTCTTATTCGTAAACATCATTTAAATATACATTGAAGCAAAAAAAAAAAAAAAACACTATTAGGTAATTACATCATAGCCAGATCCCTCATACTATGAATTCCTGGATGGTTCGGTATAGGGCAGGGTTGGGGGAGTTTAGGAAAGGTAGGATGATGGGTTTAGTAAGGAGATCAATGTTTTGAAATACATAACATCAATACATTATGTCATGGAGGTCTATGGATTAGGGAAACAGGTTCTGTCTAGTAATAAACATTATTATATCAAGTAGTTCCTTAAAAAAGTTGAATGTCATAAGGAAAAACATTTGGGAATATATTTTGTGGCTATAGCAAGAATAATAAAAATTAAATATGTTTTTATGAAACTGATGTTCACTGGTTGATGTTTACATCACTTTTTGAAGATGAATTTCAACTGACAAACTTTAAACCACCTCTGTAGCTTTTGTAGATCCCTCTGCATCTCCTGATCCCTTTATCTATTAATAAGAAAAACAAATTGGTAATTAAGGGAGACAGGAATGAGTGCAGATGGAGTAAGGAAAGGGAGCAAAAGGGGGGTTGACAAGCAGAGTAGCAGCAAAATCTGGAAGGCCATGAGTGCAAATCCTCGAAGTCTGGGAAATAAAATTCTGGACCTAGAGGCCACTGGCAGAGACTGACCTAGATACTGTTGCCATGACCAAGTCATGGTGCACTGAGAACCGTAACTGGGACATAGCCATACCAGGCTATAATCTGTTGAGGAAGGTCAGGGTGAGAAGGAAAGGAGGGGGAGTGCTGCTTTATGTGAGGGAAAAGCATAAACATGACTGAGATACAGGGAATGCAGGAAGGGTGGAGGTAATGTGGGTCACCCGAGAGACGGGAATGGAGCTGCTATTCATAGTGGTGTGATCTATAGACCTCCAGCACAGGGGCGGGGGTGGGGGGAGAAGAGGAGGCTGAATAAGGTTCTGTGGAAGCCACCCAAAAGAATAAGGGGTAGGTGCTGCTGGTGGGGGACTTCAATCTGCTGGATGTGGACTGGAGCCCCAGCTGCAGCTTCAGCTAGGAGCAGGAACATCCTGGACTCCTGCAGGAGGCACCCTCGGCAACTAGTAAGGAGCCCACTCAGATGGGGCAACCCTGGACCTTGTACTTACTAACAGGAACAGTGTTGGTGATGTCACAGTGGGTACCAGTGATCACTGTACAGTGTGTTTCAATATAAGAACTGTGGCAGCACTGAACCACAGAAGGGTGAGGGTCCTGGACTTCAGGAGTGCAAATTTTAAAAAGATGGGTGAATGCCTACGCGATGTCCTGGCAGGGGGAGAGGTCTTTGGTGGAGCAGAGGAACAGTGGGCGAAGCTAAAAGGGGGCATAGAGAAGGCAACAAACCTCTGTGTCAGGGCAAGTGAGCAAAAGTTCCTCAGAAGAGGTGGCTGGAAAGGTAAGGGCAAAATGGTAGCATCTAGGAGGTATAAGACACAGAAGGAGGAGGAAAGGAGGTATATCAGAGAAACAGAGGCAAGGAAAGCACTAAGGAGTGCAAAGGCACAAACGGAGGAGAGAAGAGCCCAGGCAGTAACAAAAGGTGACAAAACATTTTTCAGTTGTGTAAGTGAAAAAAGGAAGACCAGAGGAGGGATTATAAGGCTAAGAAGGGAAGGGGGGAGGGGGGATTGGGTGGAGGGGGACCGGAAAAAGCAGACATCCTGAACAAATACTTTTGTTCAGTATTCACTGAGGAAGGGGAAGGTGAATAGTCACAGAATGTTAACAGGAGCATCAAAGGAAGGGGCATGGACACTAGTCCCTTTTCAGAGGAGAGAATTCTGAAGGAACTCACAAACCTTGAAGCGGTCAAGGTAATGGGGCTAGGCAGGGTACATCCAAGGATATTGAGGGAGCTCAGGGAGGTACTGGCTGCACCTCTGACAGTCCTGTTTAACCACTCACTGGAGATGGGAGTGGTTCTGGAGGACTCGAGGAGGGCTGATGTAGTCCCACTTCAAAAAAAATGGTAGCAGGGAGGAGGCTGGCAACTACAAACCAGTCAGCCTGACTTCGGTGATGGGGAAATTAATGGAATCACTACTGAAGGAAAGGATTGTGGAATATCTTGAATCCAGTGGCTTACAAGATCCAAGGCAGCATGGATTTACTGGGGGAGGTCATGTCAAACAAATCTGATAGATTTCTTTGACTGGATGACCAAGGAATTGGATCAGGGTGGAGCGGTGGATGTGGCTTACCTATACTTCAGTAAGGCCTTCGACACCGTTCCACATAGGAGACTCATAAGCAAGCCGAGCAGATTAGGAGTGGTAAAACTGGGTAAGAAATTGGTTAGGGGATGGGCGGCAAGAGGGTGGTGGTAAAATGAGTTCACTTCAAAGAAGGGAGGGTGACCAGCAGGGTGCGACAGGGATCAGTACTGGGACCAGTCCTCTTTAATGTCTATTAGTGACATTTCAGAAGGACTGTATGGGAAGGTCTGCCTTTTTGCAGATGACGTTAAAATCTGCAACAGAGTAGACACCCAGGAGGGGTGGAAAAATGAGCAGTGAAAAGTTAAAGTGACTGGTCATGAGTATGGCAGCTAAGTTTCAATGTGAAAAAGTACAAAATCATGCACTTAAGGCACAGAACCCTGGGTGGAGTACAAAAAGGAAGAACTGGTATTGACAACCATCAAACAGGAAAGAGACCCAGAGGTAATCATATCTGATGACCTGAAAGGTGGCCAGGCAGTGTGACAAGGCAGCTGGGAGAGCTATGGGATGCTTAGGGTACATTGGGAGAGGGATCACCAGCAGAAACAGGGAGGTAGTTTTACCTCTATATAGATCACTGGTGAGACCTCACCTGAAGTACTGTGTCCGGTTCTGGAGACCTCATCTCCGGAAAGACACAGACAGGGTGGAAGTGGTCCAGAGGAGGGCAACTAAAATGACACAGGGTCCGCACAGAGAGACTTATGAGAAGAGACTGTAGGACCACAATATGTACACCTTGGAGGAAAGGAGGGAGAGGGGGGAAATGATAGAGGCCTTTAAATACCTCATGGGTATAAATAACGTACATGAGGCAAGCATTTTTCAGAGAAAAAGATGCTCAAGAACAAGGGGTCATGCTATGAAGCTGGGGGGGTAGACTCAAGAGAGATGCGAGGAATACTTCCTCACAGAAAGCATGGTGGATGCCTGGAACAGCCTCCCAGCACAGGTGGTGGGGGGCAAGAATGCATGGATACGCTAAAGGGAACCTTAGTGGTAAGGAAAGGGGGGGGGGTAGAGCCACAGATCAAGTAGGGTCTGCAGTAATACAGTAGGTAGGGAAAAATGGGCAGACTGGGTGGGCCAAGCAGTCCTTATTTGCCATCAAATTCTTATGTTTCGATGTCACTATCTACCCTCCCACAGAGCTTTGTGTCATCTGCAGAGAGGCACAACTTTTCCTGGATGCTCTCTCCAATGACACCGATGAACATATTGAAGAGGACAGGACCCAGGACAGATCCCTGTGGCACCCCACTCGTGATCTCCCTCTCTTCCGATTTTGACCCTGTTTACCAATACCCTCAGCTGTTTCTCTTTCAGCCAGCTTCCTACTCAGTGCCCCTAGCTGTGCCCAGGTCCTCCAGCTTCTTCACCTTTCATGTGGCACTGAGTCAAAAGTCTTGCTGAAATCAATGCAGTAAATCCACAGCATGGCCCTTATCTATTACCTTTGTTACCCAGTCAAAGTAAACTATCAGGCTGGTGTGAAAAGACCTCCCTGCCACAAACTCATGCTGTAGTCCACAAGGCCCTCTCTGATCAGTGATTCCATCAGATTACCCACTACAAAGGTAATGCTGACAAGTCTGTAATTCCCAGATTCCTCCTCCTTTCTCCCCTTCCCTTCTGTAGTGGGAGTATGTCCACTACCCTCCAGACTTTCAGAACTACCCCTGTCTGAACTGAACTACTGAACAGCACTACTGCATCCCATCTGGCTCTGGAGTTTTAGCTTCCTCCGGACCCTTTCTCTGGTAAATACCGGCTGCCTCATTTCAGGAATGTTCCCAACAGCTGCTTTGATGCCAGTCTCAGGCAGGAGCCCATGGTCTTCCCTTGTGAAGACAGAGCAAAAGTAATCACATAGAATGGCTGCTTTTTTGTTCATCTTCCTGTAGTATCCTTCCCCCTCTTGTAGCCTAACAATACTCCTTCCTGCTTCCTTTTTTCCCTTAATATAGTTGCAGAATTGTTTTTCAGCCACCCTTGACCTCCTTCATAATATACAGCTCTGTGTCGGCCTTTACCTCCCCGACCAATCTCTTTGCTTCCCTAGTTTTTATTTGGTATTTTCCCCATTCACCTTCATCTTTTTTTTCCCTTGTACCAGGTGAAAGCCATTTTCTTTGACCTCACTGCTTCTCTGACCCTTTCAGAGAACCATACCAGTCTCTTCTACCAGTTAGATTTTGAAACAATTCTTTTGCATGACTTTGTTGCCTTGAGAATGGTTACCTTGGCTGCCCCCCCCCATCCTCAACACCTCCAATGCTGCACACCCAGGACAATTTGTCTTGGATCAGCTCCCTCATTCGGCTGAAGGCTGCGCTTCTGAAATCTAGGACTTCATTTTTTGACAGAGGCATTCTGGTCCCACAGGCCAGCCTGAACCTAACAGAGTTATGCTCACTAGACCAGAGTAGTCCCCGCCCTAACACCACCATCATCTCCAAGTTGGTAAATACTGAATTGAGAATAGCCACCTGTCCAGTTGGTTCCTTAACCAGCTGCACCAGCAGGCAGTCCGGCAATGTATCCAACAGGGCCTGACATCTGGTGCATTGGCCACTGAATGTCCCAGTCGATCATCCAGTAGGTTCAGTTCACCCACCACCACTATTTTTCCTTCTTCTCTCCCTTGTCAACGCCTCCCAAATCTCCATCTCCCTCTTCCCTTGTCCTGGTAGTAAATAGATCACCCCAACCCATATTTTCATGCCTGAAGGTGCTGTGAGATGAAGCCACAGCAACTCTGTTTCCCTTGCTTCCCTGATGTGTCCCTCCGCCACGGCCTCTATGCCCTCCCTGACGATAGGGCTATACCCCCATTGCCTTGTCAATGTCAATGTCAATTTTATTTAAAAGACGCCCAATCCCAAAGGCTCTGGGCGCCAAGCAAAACTGTACAGTATGTCATACCGTATACATTTCATTTAAAATAACACACATATGAAATTCAATCTCCAAAAGCCTGCATAAATAAAAAGGTCTTCAGACGGCTCTTAAAAGCTTCTATAGTGGGGGGCCTCTCTCACATCAAATGGCAACGAGTTCCAGAGAGCTGGAGCAGCAACTCCAAATGATCGATCCCCAGCTGATTTCAACCTCGCTCTCGGAACTTTGAGGAGGCCACCATTTGAAGAACGGAGATCCCGAGCAGAGGTGGACAGTATCAGGAGATCAGAAAGGTAACCAGGGCCCTGTCCATGTAGGGTCTTATAGGTGAGAAAACCCACCTTGAACAGTACTCTCCACCTGACAGGCAGCCAGTGCAATTCGCGCAATACCGGAGTAATATGACCTCTATCATGTCTAAACATTGCATAACCTGGGATTGACAAGTCTCAGTATTTAGTCTCTGTGTTCCAAGTTTCTGTGATAGTTGCAAGGTCAACCTTTTTGTGTGCCACTAATGCCTAGAGGTCACTAATTTTATTACCTAGACTCCTGACATTAAGGTAGACCCCCCTTCCAACTAGTCCAGATCCTCTTTTGCTGTTTTGTGATCCTACACTTGCTGTCCTTCTCTTTCTCCTTACCTTTTTATTTTTCCTGTTGCATGCAGACCCTGACAGCCTGACCCACCCTATTACTCTTCCACTAGTCCTTTTTGAACCCCAACCTTATTTTGACCTCACCTTACTGCTACCAGTCCCCAGTACAGGGAAAGCACTAGCTAGCTTCCCATCCCTCACTGCCTTATTAGGGTTCCCTAGCTTCAGTGTCCCCCAGTCAGTTTAACTGTCTAATGTAGACGCTAAACTTTTGCCTCAGCTGCGCTGGTCCCTCTCTCGTCAGGTAAAGGCTGTCACCTGTGAAGAGCCTCCTGTTCCAAAATCCCCAGTACCCTGCAAAGTGGTACCATTTCTCCTGACACCATCCTTGTAACTACCCATTTATCTCTTCCCTTCTTACTCTATCCTACCTCCCCCATTCCACACAAAAGACGCCTTGGAAAGATCAAAGAGCCAAGTGTGCCTGAAAACTGTCCATCAGCCTCTGAAAGTTCTGCTTTACTTGCTCCACAGGCTGGTTCACTAGATCATTGGTACTCAAGTGTACAGCACCCCAGCTCCTCCCACCCAACAATCCTCCCTATTCTGTCTATGTTGTGAATGACTGATGCCCCAGAAAGATATCCAAACCTAACTCCCCACCCCACCACCGTCTCACTCCCTAATCATAAAATCCCCAACCACAAAGACTCTCCTAGCTGCATTCTTGTTACTCTCACATGTCGCTTAACGCCCCCTGCTGACAGACACTGGGTAGTACTACCTTACAAATGCTGAGTCTGATGACAACAAGAGTTAGTATTCCCATCAGTGATACCATTAAAAATTAACAACAAAATATTGCAATTGCTAGCATCTGTAACAGCAACTGAAAGTGGAAAATGAAAATTATATACTCACCATAATTCTTGAGCTTGACCATCTTCACGACGTCACCATTGTTTCACACTGATGGGTTCTGAGCCAGAGGCATCAGAACCCGTGGGAGCCAAAATCGTCAGAAGGGTTGGTGCTGAGATAGGCTGCATGCATGTGCAGCATCAATGAGTAGCTCACGCTGCATGGCTTACTTCAGCACTGGCCCTCAACCGCCAGTACCTTTTTACCGAGGAGGTGCAGCATAACCTAACTAAGCATAACACCTAACCTGACAAGTGTATAAGACAGCCCTTGTGACCCGTGTAAGAAGCGCCAATAAGAAGAAAACAGTGTCTTCACAGCCAACCCAAAACAGGGAGGATGAAGACCATAGAACAGGAGAGTGAGCCTGGGGTATGGTGGGTGACCGTGTGAATCAATGGTGAAGATGGTCCAAGAAGATCAAGAATCAAGTGAGTACATAATTTCTATCTTCCTGGACCGTATCTTCACCACTGATTCACAATGATGGGTTCAAGTATCAAACTCAGATAAAAAGTCCCCGGACAGTGGGTAGGAGCCAGATCTCACTCAGGACAGAAGTCCACTGAAGACTGTCCTGCCAAAAGCGGCATGTTGCCTGGCATAGTGCTTGGTGAAAGTATGTACTGTGCTCCAGAAGGCAGCTCTGCAACTATCAGTGATGGGAACGAGCAAATCCTTGCCAGAGATGTAGCACCCTCTTGTAGAGTGGCCCTAACCTGGCCAAAAATGCAGTTTTGAAGTCAGGAGTTTGAGGTCACAGGTAGCCAGAGGTTCAAAGAGCTTACGGGTGAGCATCTCCAACATCAGGTTGAGATCCTAGGCAGCAACAGGTTTCCTGACTAGAGGCCTGGTGTACGAGATACCTTTCAAGAACCTCTTAAAAAGGGTAGCTGAGCTAGTGTGAAGTTCTGAACAGACTCGTGGTAAGCCGAGACAGCGCACATATGGACCTTGACTGACGAGTACTATAGCCCTGTATCAGAGAGGTCTGGCAAATACTCCAATACCTTATTTGGTGGGCAACACAGAACTGATCTGTAAGGGACTTGGAGCACCATTCAGAAAAACACCTCCATCTGACAGAGTAAGTTTATCTGGTAGAAGGCTTGCAAGCAGCCAGCAGAATCTCACAGACTCCCTGAGAGACTTTGTACTTGCTCACTTCTATCTCTTCAGGAGCCAGGCGTGGAGATGAAGGGAGCATAGACTGGGATGCATTAGGAACCCCTGCATCAGAAGGCCTGTCCACAAGAGAAGAGGCCTCCGAGGGGCAACTGATAAGCTGTTGAGTAAAGGAAACCAGATCTGCTGAGGCCAGTAGGGTGCACTAAGAATCATCTGTCTCCAGTATGCCTCCAATTTAAGCAGTACCCTATGAACTAGAGGAAGGGGAGAAATGTATACAGAGAGAATTTGTCCACTGCAGCCTCAATGCAGCCTGATAGAAAATGCCATGTTCTGGATTTTTGGAGCAGAATTGAAACAGTTCAGCATTGACTGGTGATGTAAAAGGTCCAGCTCTAGAGTTCCCCACTTGTCAAAGAGAGACTGCACGATGTCTGGTGCTAAGGACCACTCATGAGGATCTGCTTTTGTCCAAATGAGCTCATCTGCCGGACTGTTCTGAGCCCCTAGCAAGTAAACTGCCTGGATCAGAGGGTTCTTCTCCAGACACCATTCCCACACTCTCATCACTTCCCTGCAAAGAGGGTAAGTGTGTGCTCCCCACTGATTGTTGATGTGGTACCATGACTGTCTTGTTGAATGACTGCAGAAAGATTACCTTGAGCTGGAAAAGATTGACTAGACCCCGGAGGGCATGCAGAACTGCTCTCATCTCTATTATACTGATATAGAGGCAAGATTTCATAAGGTTCCAGGTTCCCAGAGTATAATGGCCCTGGCAATGAGCCCCCCCCCCAGCCAGACATAAACCCATCTGTGGTAAGGATTATCTGAGGCTCTGAAGGAGAGAAGAGGAGACCTTGGAGGAGATTGTACTCCTGCATCCACCATGCAAGTGATCAAAGCAGAAGCTTTTCACTTTTACAAGGTAACAGTGAGGATACGTTGTCAAGAGACCACTGAGTGCTGAGCATTCACTGAGTGATGGCATCGGCTCACGGGAGTCGAGGCGCCAAAGAGGCAGTGTCGTCCTGATGCATAACCCAGCTGAGGAAACCCTCAACATCACAGGTGTTAAGTGGTGCACTGGAACAGGCCCAAGAAAGCCAGAGCCCGCCACTAAATTCAGCGCTGCCCCCCAAGAAGGTCCAGCCAACACCGAAGTGACTGGCGAAGGTACTGGGGTCAGTCCCTGCACACTGACACTATGAAGGAGTATGGCAAGTGGAACTGCTGTCAGTGGCGTGATCACTGACAAGGGATCAGGATCTGCTGACAAAGCCAACGCTCTACCTCGCTAGAATGTTCCAACTGCGGCACTGAAGTCCCTAGCCCTGAAGGGCTCGTGATCAGATCTGCAAGAAGTGGCAAACTAGGCAGACGCCATACCCTCTACTTCATAAGAGCTGCCCAGTAGTGAATCTGTCCACCAGAATCCCCACAGGAGGACGGAGAGGGGCTCCAGGCCCAAGAAAGTACAGTTACGTAAGAACTGACTGTAACAGTAGATCTTCAAGAGAGGCTCTTGCAGTAGGTAATTACTTGTAGGACTGCACCCCCTGGCGTCAGCACCACATGGAAACTTTTGCTAGCAGTGTCTGATGGGGGACCACACACCCGACGTCATGTGATGGACGTCAGCGTGACACTATATAGTGGGCGGCCACGCTCTGCCCTCCAGTTCTCCGCTGGAGACCTCCAAGAGTCATGACATGAGAATGGGAAGAGGTTCCTGAATCCAAGAAAAGGCTCCTGGAAAAAGAGCTACAGATTAAAAAGGGGGAGGAGGTTGGGGAAGGTTATTTATTACAAGAGCCTCTCTCAAGATCTACTGTTACAGTAAGTTCTTATGTAACTGTACTATCATACTTCAATAGGGCTCTTGCAGTAGGTAATTACCTGTAGGACTCAGTCCCAAGCAATAAGAGTCCAAGGGACAGGAAAACATGGGAGGCTGGAACAGGAAGCTAGTAGGTAGCCAGATATTTAGGACAGGAGTCCCTGGAGGACTGCCAGCCAGAAACCAACCCTGCACCCAGAGGCAATGTGCAAACTGTAGTGTCTTGTGGAAACGTGGATGGAAAGGGAAATTATGTACCTACTGTAATTCTGATCTTTCTGTGTATCTTCACCATTCATCATCACCATTGGGTACTTGGCCGGAGGTCATGACCCCGCAGGAGCTTTTTTTGGGGGGATGGGCGGAGTCGGTGCACCATCTGCGCCACCCTCGAGGCCGACGCACTGTGTGGCACTCACGGGTTGGCCGTTAGGTGTAGTCAACTCCGCTCTCCCACCAGTTTTGAGTTGCCATAGAGGTTAGTAGAAGGGTTGGGAGGGTGGCACAAGGAAGTCCAAGGGACAGACAAAGGAAAAGATATAAAAACTGAAAGGAGAAATAAATGACTGAGAGGACAGAAGAAGTTCGAAGACTAAGGGGGATTGGGTAGGGGCCTAAATCTCTGGAAGTAGAAAGGAGGAGGGAGGGTTAAGGATTTTTAGAAGTAAGGATAAGAGTGAGAGGGGGGAAGACAGGAGAAACATACCCTGTAACCTTGACCTGTCTCCAGGTTGTATAGGATCTGTGAAGGAGCAGCCAAGAGGCTAACTGCCAGAATTGAAGGCACAGAATCACTGGCAAAAACTCCTATAAAGCAGAATTGGCTATTCTGGAAGAAAGGACAGGATACTGGGATATCTCCCCCCTCTCAAAGGGAGATTTTGGTGCAAGAAACCTAGTTTCTTAAATTAATTGAGGTTATGTCCACAGGACAATAAAATCAAGGATTGACGGGGAGAAGGAAAGAAAAGAGGGAAACTGCCAAAGCACTGAAGAAGGAGTGCCCCCAATCCTGACCACTCTTCCCCTAAGAAAATTATCCCCCTATATGCCCCAGTTTACCCCGCTCCTGACAAACAGAAAGGAGGGGGGGACCCAGAGACTGAGGCCCCAGGGGGGAGGGTGGGATTGTGATGAACAGTGAAGATACATAGAAAGATCAAATTACGGTGGTACGTAATTTTCATATCTTATCTGTGTCAATCTTCACCATTCATCACACTAAGAGGAGAACCTTCACGGGTCTGGAGAGGCCCAAGAGTGGGGAGAGTGAGATGGGACCCCCTGGGTAGGAAGTTGCCCGACAGGCGCCGCCTCACTCTGCCGGAAAGAGATAGGTTCTCTGGTGAGCAGAATTAATCACCCTACGTCGGGCCAAGGGTGACAACCGGAAAGACGAGCCATGGCGTCTGCCTAGTGCAGATCGCTGTCCCTCACGACCCTGGTAGCTACCTCACTGGCATCATACGATGCCTTGCTTGCGCCTTGCTAGCTCCAGACCACGTGCAGACAGCGCAATGGCTTGTCTGGTTTATTCCATGACAGGCATGGAGGCTAGAGCTGACCCAGCCTGAACCACAAGAACCTGTCATAGGTTGCATAGTGGGCCTGATGTGCTGCAATAGAGAGCAGCAACTGTGCCGAGTAGAACGTCCTCCTCCCCCAGAAGTCAAAATCTGAAGAGTCCTGATCTGGGGGCCGGTCACGGTGAGGGGCGCAAAGCCCATCAGGAGTGTCCAGTTGCGTCAGTCCTGACTGAGGATGAGGCATGGAACCTGGAGACTCCGAGGGGGCACAATACCACTGGCAGTGATCCCTAGGGGCAGGACTCCGGGAAAGGGCCTCTGCCAGGAATGCAATGACACCTCTCGAAAGAGAGCAAGCCAGGGGGGGCACCACAAGGGTGTCCTCACTGAAATCGCCTAGAAAGGCGTGTGCTGTGTGCTCTGGATTGTGTTGAGTGGGAGGGGTGATGTGCAGGTCCTCCAACATCCCCATGAGGAATCGTTGATACTCAGCGAGATCAGCAGCTGAAGAGATGTGGACAGATGGCTCCTCTCCCCCAGAAGAGGGGGATGAAGAGTCAGAGGACCTCGAAGGTTCAGAAGCTGTCTGCTCAGGGGGAGGTTGAAAAACCTTTTTGTCCATAGTCCTAACGTAAGAGAGAAACTGAGCAGCCTGAGCTCCGAACTGCTCCCAGAAGAGAGGACCGCTAGGACCAAGAATTCCTGGGAGTGCAGGAGGATGTGGCAGAGGAATAGGGGCAGAGCCGACAACGGGGATTGGCTGACCTCCGCCTGGGCTAGGTAGTGCACCAGGAGCCCTAGGGAAGGAAGGAGCTCCAGAAAACTCCACAGCCGACAGCTGATCAACCAAACTGAAATGGCCTAAACTGCGCCCTGAAGAATCTCCCTTGTGAGGTGACCGGGGCCGTATAGGTCCGGAAGGATGGTCCCCTACCTCCAAAGAATGAGGCCCTCTCGAGGAAACTGAAAGGGAAGTGTGGAGATCCGCACTACGGCTTCTCCCAGAGCCCAGGTGGGTTCTGGAAAAAGGCTGCTGCACAAACCCCATACCCCTCAACCCCTCAGAATCAGAGAGTATCCCTCCGAGAGAGAGACAGCCTAGTCAGCTGACAGCCCTGGTTGGCCCGAAGGGGCTATCCAGGAAGCAGCACCCTCCTCCCATGGGTGCCCTAATCGGCCCCAAAGTGCGCGATCCAAGCACACCACCCGAGGGGTACCCCACCACTGAGGGGTCAGAACCCTCCGAGGCCAGGTTGAAGGGCAATGGTGGCCTGCACCACTGCTTGCTGTCAGAACCCTGACCCTGGCCCGTAGTCACTGTCCACCTCAGAGGGGAGCTGACCCAGTTTGTCAAGGACACTACCAGGGTGTTCACATCAGCAGCCAACTCCAGGAAGCCAGACTGCCTTTCTGACTCAGAGTCCCACTCTTCTCCGAAGAGGTGGAGATCGAGTCCTGTGGCAAACAGTGCATGGACGCCTGGTGCCATTCCCCACTGAACAGGGCACCAGAACCAGAGACTGCACCACAGTCGGTGCCCCCCTCCGCAATGCGAACGGTGCCAGAAGAGGACACCGCTCCAACAAGGGCAACAGCCTCGGAGCCAGAGCCTGTCACAGTGCCGTCCTGACCCACGACACCGCAAGCGGTGTCGAGACCAGCAATGACGCTGACAACAGCTCCGACTGCACTCTCGGTGCTGCGAACAGTGCTGAGGCCAGAGACCCCCATGGTGCCGACCCGCCCCATGGCGCAGCGAGTGGCGCTGAGGACAGAGACGGCTCCAGAACTGGACATGGTGCCATGCTCAACCATGGTGCCACAAACAGCGCTGGGGCAAGAAACTGTCAGGGACAGCACCGAAGAGCCTCCCACGGAGCTGACAGCACCGACAGCAGCAATGGTGCTGAGCGACGGACCGGTGCCAATGATGGCACCATCAGGGCCCAAGGCACCGCAAACGGCACAGAGGTCCAAGACGGCACCGACAGCTGGTGCAAGGACGGCACCAACCCAGGTCTTCTAAGCCACGGGTACGACACCAGGGGAGCCTTCACCCCTGAATGGGCGATTGCCAAGGCGGTGCCTCCCGCCTGTCTCCTGGGGTGGGAGACAGACCGGGCCTCCTGCACCACGGAAGGGGTCTCTGCCATGGCTAGGCTACAAGAGGCAGAGGCCCCCTCCTCCTCAGTCCATATAGAACTGGGAGGGGACCCGGAGGAAAGGCCAAGAGAACACGGCTTGACCCGACGAGTGCGCGACTGACACCTGAAAGTTGGCGGAGCTCACCCCACTTTCCATGCACGTTGCTCAATGACCCAGTGGTCCATGGAGAAACAGGCGTCACACTAATCCATGTCGTGAAGCGGGCCAAGACAAGTGAGGCAACGGTTGTGCTGGTCGGTGATGGAGTACTTATGGCCGCAAGGGCACCGTCGCATGGGGGGCCATCCTGTCTTGGAAGTCTTCTTGCCCTCTGACCTAGACATGACCTATGAGAAAGAAACATCAAACCAGACTCGACGTCACAAAATAAAATAAACAAGGAACAGTCTTACCAGGCGACATTGAGGAGGCTAACAGAATCGGCAGGAAAAAGGGAGCAGACGGACTTCGACACAGGGTCGACACGGAGCTGAAGAAAATTGGACTGTGCAACCGAAGGCTTGAAGAGTAGGCCTATCAGTAGTAGATTCTTTTCGAAGCATCCCATGAGGTGACCTTGAAGGCGGAGACAAAAAGAACTGGCGGGAGGGGGCGGGGTGTAGCACCTAACAGCCTTACAGGCGTCACATGAAAGGCCGGCCCTCGAGGGTGACGCTCATGGTGCATCAACTTCGCCCATCAAAAAAAAGAAAAATCTTCCGCGGGGTCATAACCTCCAGCCAAGTACCCAAAGGTGATGAATGGTGAAGACTGACACAGATAAGATCTCCAAGTAGCAGCCGTGCAGATTTCTGTGGCAGATACATTTCTGAAACAGGCTGCAGAGGCAGCCAACCCCCTGATAGAATGTCCTTTCACCTGACCTGGAAGGACTTTACCATACTGCTGGTAACAAAAACCAATGCAGTTTGTCAACCACTTGAAAAGGAATTGTCTGGAAACTGCCGCACCTTCTCTCTTCAGTGCGAAACAAACAAAAAGGTGATCCGTCTTTCGGACATCTTTTGTCCTGTTGGTGTAATAATGTAAAATTCTGTGAACGTCTAATGTATGCAGATTGGCCTCCCCCTGACTAGAATGCTCAGGGTACTATACCGACAGCTGAAGAAACTGATTCAGGGTAGTCTCTGAAAGAAACTTAGCATTTGTGCGCAGAGCCTCTCGGTCTCTGTGAAAAATCAAATAAGGCTCCTTACATATCAGGGTCTGAAGCTCGGCAATTCTTTGAGCAGAAGTGGCTGCAATTAAAAAGAGCGCTTTCCTAGACAAAAAATGTATGTCACATGAGCTTGCCAGTTTGAAAGGTGGCAAGGTCAATTTCTCTAAAAGAAAATTAAGGTCCCATGGTAGAGCAGGATTACACACTGGGGGTTTCAGATGCAGGATACCTTTTAACAAGGTTTTTGAGGCTGGCCCGGTGGCACAGAGGGTTGAGGCGCTGGACACCACACCTCGCGCTATGCCGGCGACCCACTTTGGGAGTGAGCTCGGGCACCGTGGGTCGGCAGGGGGTGGGCGAGAATGGAGCGCCCACCAGGCTGCTTTCCTCCCCGGGGGGGGAAGATCGGGGAGTCCCAGTGTGCCAGTGGCTCCTGATGGAGAATGGGAGTGCTGCAGCACGCTGGGCAGCATGCAAGCAGCGTGGCTTGACGCAAGGCAGGTTGCAGTGTACCGTTGCATTGGGGCGTGCCCATGCAGGCGCCAGTACCAGAACAAGAAAAACCCGGTCGGCAGGGGTAGGCAACAGCACCTGCCCCCATGCCCGCAGTCGGGTCTGGCCTGCCTGACCTCCCAGGTTCCAACACCCGGGTCCTCGCCCACACCGGAGAATGACTAAGAAGAGCACCCAAGGGAGGGGTGACCCCACCCTGGAGGGGTTAAGCTGGGGTTGCCAAGTGTGGTGTCGGAGGAGGAGAGAGAAGGTACAGGCAAGGAGGAGTTCAGGCTGGGCATGAACCGGCAGGATGCCTGAGAGAGGCCCCTGCTGACCGTGACCAGAGGGATAAGTGTTAAAATGGTAGGCAGAAATGGCTGCTAGATGCACCTTCAGTGAGGAGTAGCTCAAGCCCATGTCAAACAGATGGAGAAGATACTCCATGACCTGAGGAGCGGGACATGAAAAAGGGTCCCAACTCTTCGAGGTGGCCCAGATTGAAAAACGCTTCCACATCATGGCATAGGTAAGTTCTGGTGGAAGGCTTTCTGGCCTCTATCAAAATCTGAGCTACCTGAGGGGAAACCCCAAACCTGGAAGCAGCTATGTCTTGAGGAGCCACGCATGAAGATGAAGGGACTTCAGGCCTGGATGTACCAGCGTGCCCCCCTCCTGGGTCAGGAGATCATAAGAAAGTGGTAGAAGAATTGGAGGTTCCACTGCCAGCTGCTGAAGCAGCGGAAACCAAATTTGTCGAGGCCAAAAGAGAGCTATTAGAATAATTTGCGCTCCTTCTGTTTGGAGCTTGATCAGCACTCTGTAAAATTGGGAAGGGATGGAATACGTACAAATACTCCCTGTCCAGAAAAGTGACAGTGCGTCTTGCCAAAAAGCACCATGTCCTACTCCTTCGGGCCTCTCAATGCTCTTTTGCCGTCCCCTAGATCTGCCCCTAGAGTGCCTCCTCTCCTTTCTCCTGCACAGTGGGGTCTTGTCTGGTGTGGCGGTCTGAGCGGAGGGGCTGTCATCCAGGACCGCGAGGGTGATTTTCCCCTTAACTTTTTAGGCCACATCCCCTGGGGACGCCGGCGCTTGGGACTACGTCCCGAGAGGTAACGTGCTGACGCACAGACCTCTCATGCGCCGTGCGCCGTCCCCCCCTCCCCGACCCCTAAGTAGGAGTCGCCTGTCCCTTTCAGGAATCGGTGCTTCCACCGAATTCCTTTATGGGATGATGGACGCTATGCGTCCGGTATCCCCACCCTGAGGAGGAGAGCATCCGTGAGCGCTCAATCCTCCTCCCCCGCCAGCCCCTGCCCCCAGGTCTGTTACCGACCGGTTCGCCGGCGTAGCGCGAGGTGTGGCATCCAGCGCCTCAACCCTCAGCGCCACCGGGCCGGCTATTTCTAGCATGTTTATGTGCAAGTGTAGTTCTACAGGTGACCATAGGCCCTGGGTCCTGTGATGTCCCAGATGGGCACCCCATCCCAATCCTGATGCATCTGTGGTCAGTATTTGGGAGTAAGGAGGGGCCGGGAAAGGAACTGCTTGAGACAGGTTGTCAGAGTTCTGCCACCATTGCAGATCTTTCTGCATCAGACCGGAAACTAGGACATGGCTGTCCAAGTTGTCTGCCCTCTGATCCCATTGAGACCTGAGAGACCACTGAGAGATACACATGTGGAGTCTGGCCATAGGAACCGTGGGGATAGCTGCTGCCATGAGGCCAAGGAGGTGAAGGACCGCCTGGCCGAAAGTCACTAGTTGAAGATACCAGCTTGGCCTGTATCTCCAGGGTTTCTACCTGTACAGGGGAAGAAAGGCCATGCCCTGTACTGTGTCCAGAACCACCCCAGTAAATTGCAAACGATGGGAGGGAGCGAGCTGGGATTTGGGGTAATTGATAGTAATACCCAGTTGCTCAAAGAAGTGCAGGGTAGCTGATAGGGAAGCCTCCAACCCCTCCCTCAAAGGGACTGCAAGAAGCCAATCAATGAGGTAAGGAAAGACGCAGTGTCCCTGACTCCTCAAGGCTCCTGCCACAACGCTAGGGCACCTGATAAAAACCCATGGTGCAGAGGACTAGCCAAAGGAAGAGCTTTGAACTGGTAATGCTCCCTTGGGAAAGAAAAACTTGAGGAATTTGATGATGTGGACGGAATACAGAAATGTGCAGGTTTGCATCCTGCATGTCCAAGGCACAAAGCCATTGTCCTTTGAAAGGAGAGGCAGCAGGCTTTGTAATGTCAGCATCCGAAACCTCTTGTATTTTATGAAGAGGTTTAGGGTGCTGGAGTCTAGAATCTGGTGTAGAACCCCATCTTTTTAGGTACCAGAAAGAAGTGGGAGTAGAATCCCCTCCCAATCTGGTTTGCCAGCACTGGCTCTACTGGTTCTTTTCAAAGAAGAGCCGTGATCTCCTTCCTTAACGGGGGAATGTGCACCCTTGGGTAGTGGGAAAACCCCAGAGAATTTTTTTTTTCTCGAAATTTGAGAGTGTGACCGAGCTTTATTAATTGAAGTGCCCAAGCATCAGATGTGATGGACTCCTAGTCTCCCAGATGCCTTTAGAATCTTCCGCCCACCTGTTCCTCCGATGGATGTGGAGGAGGGAGAGCGGTCAGCAAGTCAGGAATGTGGGGGGTATGGAGGGCCACTCCTGAAGCTCTCGGAGTCTTGGCTGGAAGGACAGAGGCTGTATTGGGAGCCCTACATTTAAATTGGTGCTTAAGTGCCTGTTGTGCTTTCATCTGCCGTCTATTTTGCTGATGAAAAGGATGCTTTGGCTGAGGTTTGAGGTGATACATAGTGTGTACCAACTGAAGTGCAGTGCCTTTATCTTGCAGGCTTGTAATAATATCCTGTGCATCTCCGCCAAACAGGACAGAGCCTTTGAAAAGGGCATCTTGGATAGCCAAATGGACAGCAGGGACTACACCCGATACTCTTAGCCAAGAGTATCTACGAAGGCTTACTGCCATGGCTGTACCTCTAGCAGAGGAAGTCCACCGTGTCGTAGGTGGCTCGTAGAAGAATGGTGTCCCACCACTTTGGCAGATCTGAGCATATTCGTCCAAGGTGGATTTTGATTCAGAATTGGAAGGGCCTCAGCTATGGGCTCGAGCTGGTGGAACAGAGATTTCTGGTACACTAGCATGTGTGCTACGAGTTAAGAGCACGAATGGCTAGTGTAGAAGAGGAATAAAACATCCTCCCGAACTGGTTCAGCTGTCTGGACTCCTTGTCAGGAGGAAGGTACTGAGGTGCTTGGACTTAAGCGGACCTATCGTGGGCCGCAGTGATGACTCCCACCGAATCAGCCTCAGGGTGTACGCTGAGGTGGTCTTGTCTTCTGGAGTCCTGTAAACCCAGTCGTCTTTCTTGGTCATAGCCGGGATAGAGGAGGCCCTCTGCCAGATGGACGAGGATAAATCCTCATGTGGTTCCAACCATGGGGGTGTAAACACCAGACTCGTCTATGGGAAATCCAGATGCTCAGCCAACCTTTGCTATGTTGGGTCTAGAGCATCTAACTTCCATCCTTGTGCCTCCACCATTTGTCTGAGGAGGTCCACAAAGGAGGGAGCTTCAGGTGGGGATTTGGGAGACTCTCTTGGGACTGGCTCCTCAGGAGGAGGCATCTCAAATCCCGAATCATCGGAGAAGGAATCAGAATCCACTTCGGAATCATCGGACCACCAAAACTTCAAAATCTCCCTAAAATCCACTTGTGGCTGAGCAGGAGGAGGAGGAGGAGGAGGGTGACAGGGATGGAACCCTGACCTGGCACCATGCAAGAAGTTTGTGGTAGGATAATGGTGAGAGTAACCTGGTGACTGATACAGAGTTGGATGATGACCAGAACAACTTGGGTAGTAGTAACCCATTGAAAAGGGTCCGCATCGGGCCTGATGGAGGACAGCCTGATGGTGCCCCTGATGGAGGGAAGCCAGACAGCGGCCCTGATGGAGGATATCTGGATGGCCCCAAAGGTGGGTATCCTGAAGAAAGGCCTGCCGACGGCCCTGATGTGGGGGAACCACAGCAAAGGCCCCGAAGGTGGGAAGCCTGATGGGGGCCCCAACAGAGGATGGCCTGCTGGCAGTCCTGACTATATGAGGAGAAGTAGTAGGATCTGGCACCCCTGCTGGGGGTGGCGGAGCTACTATTAGGTCTATTGCAGCTCTGTCAACAGGTATACCTGACAAAAGGTCTTCTTTCGTCGGGATCTGCGGGTCCAGTGACAGTGGAGGAATCTCTGATGGAGAAGGAGATGAGGGTTCTCCATGAATGGAATCCCGTGTGACCCTGGACCTCCAGCTGGGATGGAGCCGACGTCCAGCTGTGCATAGTCAGAACCTGATGGACGCTCAATGGCCTTGTGATCGTCGGAGGGTCCAACGATCAACTCAACCACCTGGGTCATGCAGGAGTCAGAGAAGTCAACCCAAGACTTACCAGCCCCGGCTGGGCGCTCGGAGGGTCTGATGAACAGCTTATTGGCCGTGTCTGCCGACTTAGAGACTGGGGTTGTGATCGACCTAAGTGCAGCTGCGTCCTCAGACAAATCCGATTCCGCCATCACTGTAACCAGTGGTAGCGGGGTGGCCATGCCGTTTTGGGCGGGAGTGCAGGCTTGGCCACGGTGCACATCTTCCCGGAGGAAGAGGGCCAAGCCTCTGCCTAAGGGCCCATGGGTGGCTTCGGAGAAGGGGAAGGGACTGCTCCCAGTCCCAATGTTTTTCCTTGTCCCTCTTTTTGTTCTTATGGGGGCCACTGGAGAGGAGGAGGAGGTGCTTTTCAACGTCTTCAGCTCCTTTTCCATCTAAGCCATTTTTAGTTTCAGGAGATGAGCTTCGAGGGATTGTTGAAGCCTTTTCCGTGTAGCCTAGTTGAACTGGGTGCAGGCCTCAAACTCCTTGACGTTGGGATCCAGTCCCAAGCAGAAGAGGTAGAGGGTATGCTGGTCCTTATGCTGTAGCTAAACATTGCAAAAACTGCACTTATTCTTACGCAATTCTGTGGAAGAAGAGGACAAAATACACGATTATTAGGAACAATAGGTAAGTAGAAAAAAAAACGGATACTCATCCAAATTAGGCATTCAAACTGCTGCAACGAGCTTCAGTCAGTCTGACATACACAGGTTGACAGCGGGAAAGAACTGGAAGGCAGATGTCAGGACTGCCCACTATATAGTGTGAGCAGACCCTCATAAGACACTGCTAGCAAAAGTTTCCATGTGGTCCTGACACCAGGGGGCGCAGTCCTACAAGTAATTACCTACTGCAAGAGCCCTCAAAGTAAGATCTAGAACGATCGTGAGCAGGAGTCAGCAGAAAAACCAGCAGCGCCATAGAAGGCCTCCTGCTCCTGGACCTAGAAGACCTCGGGGCACACCTACCAGAAGATGAGCCTGAGTGGTACTGTTTCTTCACCTTCCGACGTGAAGAAGAAGAAGAACTCGAGTCCGAGCGGTGCTGGGTCCCCAACTGGGAATGGTCTCGCATCTTTTTGTGTTGACGAGAGGACTGTCCCCCCACTCCTGGACACAGAACCGCCTGTCGTCAGAACCCTCCCTCAGAGAGGGAAGTGGACCGAGCATGGCCCCACTGCCAGAGCTGCACGCCTGAAGAGGCTCCCTACTGTCACTGTCGCCATCCATGGTCTTCAGTCATTGAAGGTAGCACTGAGAGAAATTGACAGAAAATAAAAACTCTTTTTAACCAAACCGACAGAAAAATAAACTCTAGCTAAAATATCTCTAAATCAGAATGAACTGAGCGCTATTTTCAAATAGACATGAAGATTTGACTCCTAGCAGGTGAGCATCGTCATCACTGAAGCACACTCAGTGGGAAAAAAGAAACTGAGGTGGTTGAGAGCCAGTGCCCGTTGCCATGCAGCGCAAGTTACTTGTGGTGCCGCATGAATGCAGCCTACTGCCAGACAACCCTCCTGAAGATTTTGGCTCCCACACGGTTCTGGTACCTCCAGCTCAGAACCCATCAGTGTGAATCAGTGGTGAAAATATGGCCCAGGAAGATATAGGTATTTCCTGACCAAACAGGGTTCTGAATACTTTTATGCACATCAGAATTCAGAGGTGCTAAATCAAGCTGCTGCATGTGAAAAAGCAATTAAAAAAATCATCTGCACCCTCTTGATAAAGAGACTAGAAACACTAACACATCAGGAAAGCGATCTTATTCTTCTGCCACACTCCTTATGAGTCAGACAGCATTACTTAGCAATGAGATTGGCACTCAGAAAATCAGTGATGCCATTTTGTGACACCTTGCCCACTGAGAAAGGGGCAGAGGTTACACCATGTAAAATCTGGTTTTGACACAGCTAAGTACAGACTGCAGATGATAATGTGCTTTCACGCTGGACCAGTTCGTTCAGTTCACATTTATTATTTAATAAACAAAAAGTAAAAAAAAAAAATTAAGAAAATGACCCTCACTGACAGACAGGTTAGCTAGAAATAATGATGTGGCTCATATCACTTGAGGGGAACCAACCATGTTTGGAGTAAAAATAAAAATCTTTATCTTGAAGAGAAGTCTTGAGTGTGATTTGCTATGAAGTATTGTATTTCTGGTGCATTTAATGTATTTTGAGTCTACATGTAACACCACAGCAACCATTCACCATTTTATATTTATTGGTACCAAGTCAACCTAAATTTTAAATTCATGTCTTGAACGAAGATCCTGTAGTCTCCAATTCCCACCACTGGATTTGGAATACATATAGAGGATTCACCGATTCTAAAGTAATTAAACAGCAGCTAGAGAGACTGCATACCTCTGTTTGCTTAAACTCTTCGGATACTTTTCCACATGTGCATTTGATCACCTTGGCGCTTATAGGGTCAAAACCAGTTGTAAAGTACGGCTTTACCTGGTTGAAGGCTGTCTTCTGGCTCCATTGCAGAACTGAAATCAGAGTAAAGAAACAAGAGAATCAATGTATAACTAATGGTGCATACAGTATACAACTGATGCCTGTGTGAAAAACTATACACATATATGCTGCAAAAAATAAAAATTACGTACCTACCGTAATTCTTGATCTTCTCTTGTATCTTCACCATTCATTACTGTTGGGTGTAAGCTGGAGACGCACACCTGCTACGGGATTTTATTTTTATTTTTTTTTTTGAGGGAGGAGTCGGTGCCAACGGCGCCGCCCTAGACAGCGATTCACTATGTGGTGCGCGAGGGGTGGCCGTTAGGCGCTGCAGACTCCTCCATCCCAGTTCTGTAAGCTGAAGAGGTGAAATAAGGATTAAGAGAAAGACAGCGAGGAAACAGAGCCGAGGGATAGGTAAAGGAAGGAAACAAACCGAAAAAGGAATTAACCGATAGAGGACAGGAAAGAGGAGAACCCTACCCTAAGGGACCGCAGGGCCTCACTGCCAGGGTGGCTCCGAGGGAGGAACAGATAAGGGAGAGGAAGAAAGAATGAGAAAAGAAAAGAAAGAGGGATGTTGGGAGGAGGAAAAATTCTGCCAAGTTGTGAGTTAATTTGGCTTAAAGGCTTATCAGCTTTGGAACCTAGGCAAGGCAGCAAAGATCCCATCAAACAAAACTGGCCTAAGATGGTTTGACGGAACCTTTTGCACAGCTTGATACACAAAAGGCAGACTTTCTACACCTCCCGCCGCCAACCTTTACTCAAGCTGAGAGCTCACAGACTGCTAAGGCACATAATCTGTTTCTGAGGAAGAGCGCCCAATTATGATAGGGGAGAAAGGACCCACTAGCACATTATTACGTGCTAATACTGGTGGGAGGGTTGGCCCTACAAAGGGCACCCTTTTGGGAGGCGGACAAGGACAGCAGGAAACTCATTCTGACTCCCTGGGAGGCAGAGGCAAAAGCAGATCACCAGTTCCAAAAAGCAATTTGAAAGAATGCTAGACTACAGTTAGACTAGTACGGACTGGCAAAGACAGGAAGATCCAGAAATGCCAGTGGGACCCTGAACCAAGGAACAGGACCGCTTGATTAGCCTTTAAACTGGTGACTGAGCAAATATGGCCTTAGGAAGGGCCTGCAGGGCACCTTCAAAGGTAATTAGAAAGAGTTCCTCAGGAGAAAGAGAAAATCCTACTTGTTCTCCTCCTTTCTAGACTTATGCTACCTGTTCAAAGAGAAGAACAGAGGCTCAGGTTCAGGAAACTAGGCTCAAGGTCATGAGGAGAAGGGGAGAAAAAGAGGCAGGGTGGAGGGACACCTAAGAAGGAGGCCCATGAGGGAAGGTGAGCTGGGATTCAGTAATGAATGGTGAAGATACAAGAAGATCAAGAATAATGGTAGATGCGTAATTTCATATCTTCCCTTGTCAATCTTCACCATTCATTACTGTTGAAGTACCAAGCCCACCCGGCCGGGCTAGAGAAACCCTGAGGTCAAGACCCCAGCTTCCTGTTGGTGAGAAACAGGAAGAAGAGACCCTGGCCATACTAGACTGGAAGTCTAAGGCCAAGGAGAGCTAGGAGGTGTCTCCTGAAGATGAGGGGACAGAGGAAGCCCCTGCAGAAGCCTCCTAGAGATGGAAGAAAAGAAGGTGGAGCGAATCACCCTATGCCAGGCCAGGGGTGACAACCTTGTTAGACGAAGCAATGCCGTCTGCCTAATGCAGATAGCTGTCCCCGGAAGCCACCACATTGGAGTCGCAGGATGCCCTTGATTGGTGCCTTGCCAGTTCCAGGCCTATAGCGGAGAGGGCAATGGCCTGTCTAGATTGCTCTGTATCGGGTACTGATGCTAGTAGCCAAGATAGCATCGACCACAAGTGCCTGTTATGGGCAGCATGGTGTGCCTGATGTGATGCAATGCACAACATCGCACGAGAGGAAGAGAACACACTTTGCCCCCATCGGTCGAACTGTAGGAATCTGAGTTCGTGGATGGTTGTGCACCAAGCGCAGCGCCTGAGGGAGTCTCTAGGAACACCAATCCTGAAAGTGGGTTGGGGAGAGAACCTAGGGACTCAGATGGGGCACAATACCTCCTCCTGCAGTCTGCCGGGGCTGGGGTAGGGTCAGCTGGAGACTGCCAGGTGCGGATAGATGCCTCCTGGAAGGGAATATGCCAGGATGGCACCACCAAATGCTGGGCACTGAATTCACCAAGGAATTCACCTGTCTCCCACTCAGTATTGTCCCATCTGACATAGGAGATATGGAGATCCACAACCATCCTCGAAAGGAAGCGCTGATATTCAGTGAAATCAGCATCAGAATAAAGGTGAGCAGAGGTTCCTCTCCCTCTGAGGAGGGAGTCGAGGAGGATGGGGAACTCAATGTCCAGAAGACTCCTGTGGTGGTGGGGCCAGGTGAAATACCCGCTCGAGCATACGTGAAGGCTGCCGCAGTCTCTCTGAACGTCTCCCAGGATAAGGGCACCGTAGGGCCGACATGGCCTGGGAGAGCGGGGGGGGGGTGGCTACAGAGGAATGGGAGAGGGGCACCTACAAGGAAGCAACTGTCCTCTGCCAGGGCTCTGAAATCCAGGGAATGGAGCCCGAGTTGGTGGGGTCCCTGAAATCAAACCAGGTCGCAAGACGGAACCCTGGGGATGCGAACTCTGGAAGAGCCTGAAAGGGGAATCTCCCCTGTGATGTACCTGGGACTGCATGGGTCCAGAAGGGCAACCCACGGCGGGCGCCAACTGAAGGGTCCCCTGAGCCAAAGAGGAGAGTGGGGTTCACACTGCTTCCTCCCTGCACCCCAAGGTGGCAAGGGATGCCGATGCCCTCACCCGACCCCTCAACCCTTCAGACTCCAAGGATGCCGTACTCCTCGACTCCAGCAACAGGGTCCGTCGATCCCAAGGCTTTCCAAGGGGGGCCTCCAAAGACATGACCCCCCGATCCACCCCAAAAAGGCATAGCAACACCAGGGATGGCAGCTGCCACAGCCCCCTCTTGGGGGACAGCCCCCTCCCTGACCGCCAAGCCACCCTCCTCCATAGACTCCAGGACACATCCAGCCTGGGAGTCCTCGGAGGAAGACTGCTGTGAGGACTCTGGAATGGGTGTGCTCGGCCGCCTAACACCGTGTCCCACAGAGAACTCTGATCCCGAAGAATCGGGGTGCGAGACCGGGTCCACATCTGAATCACCTGCTTCCAAAGAAGAGTCTATCAGAAGGACCTGAATGCTGGCAACCCCAAGAGTCCCCTGGGAAACTGCACCAGTCCGCCAGACATCTGCCACTCCCAGCACCTTGCCCGCGACCAGACCCGGCCCGGCCTACGACCCTGGTGGAATCCCCCGGCACCACATGCACTGGACCCCAACATGGTGCTGCCAACAGGGAGCCGCGAGGGTCCACCAGTGGCAGACCCAGCAACCATGGGCTGCAACACTGGGGGAGTCTGCACCTCTGAAGAGGTGACTGCCAAGGTGGTGTCTCCGATGGGATCCTGGGAGGGGCCACGACGTTCCTCTGACACCGCAAAACTGGCCTCCTCCTCGGCAAAGTTTGAAGATGAGGAGGCCTCCTCCTCACCAGACCGTATAGGCCTGGGAGGGGACCCGGAGGAAGAGTCTAAAGTCCTGGCCTGGGAAGCGCGAGAATGACGACGCCCTCCAAAAGTCGGCGGGGTCTTGCAGACTTTGAATGCGCGGATTTCAAGAACATGGCGGTCCATCGAAAAGCAGGTGTCGCAGCTGTCCATATCATGGTTAGGTCCCAGGCACCTCAGGCAGACATCATGCCTGTCTGTCAAGGAGAAATGCTGACCACAGGAGTACCGGCGCATGGGAGCAAGGCCCGCTTTCTTTGGCTCCTGAACTGAACATGATGCAAAATAAAATATAACACAGAAAAGCTCCCAGCACTGCTAAAAGACATGATTGGAACGAACTTACCGGTGTCGGGAGAGAACTGGGATGAGGAGTCATCGTAGGGTAGACAGCGTCGAATGAAGGCCTAATGGCATACTTCGAAAGCAGCAGGTGCAGCACCGACAGCGGGAGAAACAGAACTAGGATGGAAGAGGAGTCTGTGGCACCTAACAACCACCCCTCCCGTACCACGTAGTGCGTCACTCTCGAGGGTGGCACCGTCTCCTCCCTCAAAAAAAAAAAAACTCCTGTAGCGGGAGCGCGCCTCCGGCTTGCACCCAGCAATAATGAATTGTGAAGATTGACAAGGGAAGATCTTCGTTAATGCTCCAGTTAGGGTCAAAGTGTCAAAAGTTGGGAAATGAGGCGTTAGGGTTTCCCTAACACCCCATCCTCCCAAACCATGCTGGACAGCAGGTGTGGGGTGTGTGCCTTGGGATTCTCAAGCCTAACACTCAGTTTGCATATAAATACACACCAAGCAACACGTTTTGGCTCATTGTGCCTTTCCTGGTCACCAGTTTGTGCATTAGTAAAGACGGAGGGGCTAGAGATATACAAGCAGGGCTGGGCCTGGGAGCAGCGGAGTCCCTTGCACCCCCCAATGTTGGCACTGTCTAAAGTAGTAGATTAGTGACTGGGAAAGGCACACAGAGTTAGTGTTTGTTTCAGGTGTGCCTTAAGGTAAGGGTACAGGAAGTTTCCTAGTAAGAGGGGGAGAGATGATGTGACTAGATTAGTTGTTCCAGACAGAGAGGAAACAGAGTAACAAGGGCGCAAGAGTCAGAAAAAATAGAGTGACTCGGATAACCTGGGGTGTGGGGTTGGGGGAGTAGAACAAAAACTTGAATAAAAAGAGAATGTACTCAGTAAACTTTATCGGTCTCACTTTATTTCTGGTGTACTGTGCAAAATGTATTTTGTCTATGGGGACGTCCAAGTTTTTTTCCAAATTTGAGGGAGGTTTGAAATCTTTTCCATGGCTTGGGGGCGGCTCAGTATCACAAAGTGTGAGAACAAATGCTCTGATTGCTCACACTTGCTGCGTTCTCTATCCCCAAGCCTTTTTTTTTTCTTTTCTGTTTTTTTCTTTTCCTCTCCTACCTGTCCTCTCGGCGCTGACACGCCCTGCCCCCTCTACCTCCCTGCTGACCTGCCCCACTGATTAAGAAATTTCTATTTCACTCCTTCAGGCTCTGGTCCCCTGCTGTTTTTCTGACTCTCCTCTACCGCCTCTAGTACTAACCTTTAACTGTTCTCTCCGCCTCTATCACCTCTGACAACCTCTCCCTCCCTCCACGTTTGCAATTCTAACTCCTCTTTCCTCCCACAGACTAGAGCCCTGACAGGGCTGATTCCCCAGCGGTGTGGCTCTCCATGCTGCCATGTGCTGCACCTCTCAACCGCCCACAGAAGGAAATGCTCCAGACTAGAGCCTCTGACCAGGCTGATACCCCCCAGCAGTGCGTCTCTTCACACTGCCGCTGTTTGCTGCACCTCTCAACTGCCCACGGAAGGAAAGGCTCCAGACTAGAGCCCCTGACTGGGCTGATACCCCCAGCAGTGTGGCTCTCCATGCTGCCGCCGCACACCTCTCAACTGTCCATGGAAGGAAAAGCTCCAGGTATGGTTCTCCACAGCGCTGCAGATTTAATTTCTGGTGCCAACGCTCTGCCTACCACTGACTGTCCGCTCTCTTGAGCAGGAAGGCAGTCATTGGTTCACCCAATTTCAGACTCCATGCTGCAAGCACAGCTGCAATTTATCGGCTTAATTTTCTCATTACTTGCTGCGGCTAAACTTTCACTTGGGGAACTATTTTTACTTTTAGCTAGGCTACAGTTTGTAAAGTAGAGAAGGGCTAATCCTGATGTATTTTAGTCTGCTGTTTTAGCTCTCCTACTCAATTTTGCCCTGAAATTGGGTAGAGGTGATTAAAGTAATCTCTTATGAACTGTTTTCTATGACCTCAAGTTAGTAGACCCTAAAGACTGTTAAATATAGCAGGGCTAATTTTTATGTTACATTTTGCTGATTTAGTTCTTTTTGCTCAATTTGCCCAAAACTGTGTAATATGAACTCCTATAATTCTGTGAAACTGTCTTCTTCAATGTAATCCTAAATTTTAGCACACAGCACTTTGATAAATTGCCCTGTTAATTTTGAACTTGCTGAATCTATCTGGATGCACTGCAAGGGTTTCCTCTAATTGATTGCTCGCACTTGCTACGTTCTCTATCCCCAAGCCTTTTTTTTCTCTTTTCCTCTCCTGCCTGTCCTCTTGGTGCTGACACACCCTGCCCCCCTTCTACTTCCCTGATGACCTGCCGCATCGATTAAGAAATTTCTATTTCCACTCCTTTCATGCTCCAGTCCCCTGCTGTTTTTCTGACTCCTGCTCTACCCTGCCCCGTGATGAACCTTAACTGTTTTCTCTCCCCTGTCTCTGCCACCTCTGGCAACACCGCCCATGCCTCCACGTTTGTAATTCTAACTTCCCGCTCTTTCCTCCCACAGACTAGTGCCCCTGACAGGGCTGATACGCCCAGCGGTGTGGCTCTCCATCCTGCAGCTCTCAACTGCTCATGGAAGGAAAAGCTCTAGTTACGGTTCTCCACAGTGCCGTAGATTTAATTTCTGGTGCCCACGCTCTGCCTACCACTGAATGTCCGCCCTCTCGAGCAGCAAGACAGTCATTGGTTCAGACCCATGCTGCAAGAATAGCCCAATTTCTCAGCTTCATTTTCTATTACTTGCTGTGGCTGAATTTTCACTTGGAGAACTATTTTGTCCCACCCACCCTACCCGGCCCATCCTCTATTAAATACACAATCAGCAGTCCACCAATCCTGCCCCTCTCCAATCAGGTCCACAGGTGTCTTAAAGGGACAGCATCCCCTAAAGCTTAGCAACCACCTTGCATGCCTCTAAAATTGCACCGCCCACAGCACTCGCTAACTGTCCTACTTTCCTCACCAACTCTTTACCTCACCTAGCTAGAGAAACTTGTCTCCTGTTGAACTATCATGATGTGTCCGCTTCAAAATTTGGCAATGATTATCATTTTACTCTCCCAAGTACCCCTTAGCTGCCCTTATGCCACCTGCCCCCCATCTTATACCCAGCTTGTGGGCATATGAGAAATAAATTAGGGTATTGGTATCATTATCACTTTTGAAAGATGCCCTCCTAGTCACTTTGCTCAAGCCTCCTGCCCTAGCATACACTCCCTAACTCTGTACTACCCCTTCCTTCATCTCCTTACTTCCCCTCCTTCAGCGCCTTCACCACAGCTGACCCTGACTCCAGGCAATGCAGACTATGCTGGGTACTCCGACACTACCTACTCAGATCTCTCCTACTCCTACTCCTCCTATCGAGTAACATACACCCTAACCCTGTCCCATCTCCTAGCACCAATAAGAGCAGCTTCTCCCTAAAGTTCGCCTCAATTAACATCAGAAGCCTCTTACCAAAGATGGATGATCTCCAAGTTTAGGTCACACAGCACAACCCTGATGTGCTTATACATACATAGAAACATAGAATTTGACGGCAGATAAGGACCGCTTGGCCCACCCAGTCTGCCCGTTTCCCTACCTACTGGATAAGCTGCAGATCCTAGTTAACCAGCAGCCTACTTCTTTCTACCCCCACCCCCCAGAATTGCCTTATGACTATCCCATGCATGCTTGAATTCCACCACTGATTTTGACTCCACAACCTCCTCCGAAGGCCATTCCATGCATCCACAACCTCTCTGTGAAAAATACTTCCTTAAATTACCTCTGAGCGCCCCCATCTTCAAATTGTGCCTCTTGTTCTTGCACACTCTTTTTTGAAAGATGCTACCCTCTTGGACTTTGTTGATTCCTTTGAGGTACTTGAAAGTTTCTATCATGTCCCCTCTCCCTCCTTTCCTCGAGGCTATACATATTAAGCTCCTTAAGTCTCTCTTCATATGTCCTCCGTGCAGACCCTGCACCATTTTAGTTGCCTCTCCTCTGGACAGCTTCCATCCTGTCTATGCCTTTGGCGGAGTCTGGGTCTCCAGAACTGCACACAGTACTCCAGATGGGGTCTCACCAGCTGTCTGTACAGAGGGATAATAACTTCCTGTTTTCTACTGGTGATGCTCTCCTATGCATCCCAGTATCCCCAACCCTCCTTGCTGCCTTCTCACATTGCTTGCCCACCTTTAGGTCATCTGATATGACTACCCCAGGTCCCTTTCCATTTTTGTTGTTGTTAGTATCTCACCCCCATTGTGTACTCTTCCCTGGGTTTTGTTTCCCAGGTGCATTACCTGCACTTCTTAGCATTGAATCTAAGCTGCCATACATTTGACCATTCCTCTAACCTTGCCAAGTCCCTTCTCATCCTTTCCACCCCACCCTGTGCATCAACTCTGTTGCAGATCTTAGTGTCATCTGCAAAGAGACATATTTTTCCTTCCAGTCCTTCTGCAATGTCGCTATAAAGACATTGAAGAGGACTGGTCCCAATATTGAACCCTCACGGTACCCCGCTAGTAACCCTCCTTTCTTCTGAGTGGACTCATTTACTATTACTCTCTGTGTCCTATTCTCCAGCCAATTCTTTACCCAAGCTGTCATCTTGGGACCCACTCCCAGGCTGGCTAACTTATATATTAATCTTTTGTGTGGGACTGTGTCAAATGCCTTGCTAAAGTCTAGGTAGGCCATGTCCACAGCCCTCCCTGATCTACTACTTGGTCACCCAGTCAAAGAAATCTATCAGATTAGGTCTGGCATGACCTTCCGCTGTGAATCCATGCTGCCTAGGGTCTTGTGCCCCTCTGGCCTCTAGATACTCGACAATTCTTTCCTTTAGAAGTGATTCCATCATTTTCCCTATCACTGAGGTTAAACCAACAGGTCTATAGTTTCCTGCTTCTGCCTTGCTCCCACTTTTGTGAAGGGGAATCACATCTGCCCTCCTCCAGTCCTCGGGTACCACCCCATCCTCCCATGATTTGTTAAAGAGGGTAGTCAGTGGTGTCACTAGTTCTACCCTTAGTTAGCTTGCTATTAATGAAACCTGGTTGTCCACTAAAATCCCAGACACCTCTGTCTCACTAGCAGGCCACACCCTATTTAGGCATGACAGAACAGGTAAAAAAAGGGGGGGAGTTGTGCGCTCTATATCAAAGAATCTCTCAAAGGTCAGGCTCTACCCCATCCAGCTGTTGAAAGCAAATCCCAAAACAAAATGAAGCCTTCAAAGAAAAGAACACCTTCCCTACAGTCAAACATGGAGGAAGTTCAGTGATGTTTTGGGGTTGCTGTGCTGCCTCTGGCACTGGATGCCTTGAATGTGTGCATGGCATCATGAAATCTGGAGATTAGTAGGCCATTTTGGAGCGCAATGTTGAACCCAGTGTCAGAAAGCTGTGTCTCCGTCGAAGGTCATGGGTCTTCCAGCAGGACAATGACCCCAAACACACTTCAGAAAGCACCCAGGAATGGTTCAAGATAAGACGCTGGACTGTTCTGAAGTGGCCAGCAATGAGTCCAGATCTAAATCCCACTGAAAACCTGTGGAGAGATCTGAAAACAGCAGTTGGGAGAAGGCACCCTTCAAATCTGGGAGAACTGGAGCAGTTTGTACAACAAGAGTGGGCCAAACTGCCAGTAGAGAGGTGCAGGAAGCTCATCCATGGCTATAGGAAGCGGTTGATTGCAGTTATTTTGACCAAAGGCTGTGCCACCAAATAGTAAGTCTATGGTGTCAATTTTGCCAATGCCATTTCTTTTCATTTTCTGATTTAAAAGGATATATTAAATTCTGAATCAAAAACAAAGGTTCTGTAATATTAACAGAGAAATAAAGAATTGTGGAGACCAAATACCGTACTGTTGTTAATTTCAACTTATGTTTAGAGGAATTATGAGTTATTTGAAAAGTGCAAGGGCTAGCGTTTTTAGCCATGGCTGTATGTGCATGTCTGTCTGTCTTTGGTTGCTCTGTTTTTTAAATTTGTATTTTCATTCTGCATGTACTTTTGAATTGGTCAAATAGCTTTCGGAAAGTTTTATGTTTTATTAGGATTTTAATTACTTTTGTCCCGAGTCAGACAGATCTGAAACTGCAACACTGAAAGCAGATGCAACCAAAAGCAGCATGACAACCCACATTTCTCTTTCTTTTGCTATATTCACACCATATACTATATCTTTCCAAATAGTTTTATGAAAATGACATGGTTTTAAATGATTTTATTCATAAAAACATGCAACTATTGCCAGCATTTTAGGAGTGTTAGTTTAAAAGGGCTGTCACACACAGTATTTGTAATTTGCATTTCAAACATCATGACAAATAATGCGTCGTTGTTTCACTTTTTCTCTCATATCATGTTGACACCTAAAACCATGATGTTATAACTGTTAGAGGCGAGGCAAGCCAGGAATCTTTAACTCCAGAACCGAGCTAATAGGGTGTATTTCGACTCTGCGAGCCAAAGCAAAAGCTGAGTTACAGCTACTAACTGTGTCCCTTATGAATTGCACAAGAGGAGTTAAAGGTTTCTGCCACAGCACTAACTGCTCAGGCTGACAAAAAGGCTTGCTTTGATCATAACTGGCTTGGCTTAATACTGGCTCTCATTTGCTTATAGAGGTCGAGTCGAGCACTAGGCTTGAGCCAGGCTTGACCCTGCTCCAGCCTGGCCACTTCTATTAACTGTATAAAACAATCTCACCCGTACAGATTTTTCCAATAAAGAGGATTAAGTCTATCATAACTTAAAAATAAGCATGGAAACCCATGTTTTATGTTGTGATATTTTTTTTATTTAGATTTTATGAGTTTTCTCCTGTACCTCCCAAGGCCCTGGCACATCGCCGACATACATGTGAGGCATGCACGCACACCGAAGCCAGCTCAGCCCCTTCCTGTCACCCATACTGCCACCCCTGCCTTTCCGCTCAACATTCACCAGACCTCCACCTGATGGGGATAGGACTACAGGAGGGTCGTCAACCCACCCGCACCACCGCGGTAGAGGAAAGCAGCCTGACAGCATGCTCAATCCTACTTCTCACACGACCCCATGCCGGCATCCCGATGACCTGAGATCGTTCTTGAACCCGGGTCACTGGCATGGAGCAAGGTTTAGCGTCCAGCGACAACCCTCCGCATCCCTGGACCGGCTTTATGTTGTGGATTTTAAACGTTAGATAGCCTATGGCCGATACAATTTAGGAATAAACATTCTGCAGCTATAGAAAGTTGGGCAACCATTCTGCCAAAGATGCACTATGTCTTCAAGAGGTGAAACTAATTTTTCAGCCACTAGCTGGCAGGTCTGGGCTAGTGACTGAAAAATCTGCTGGCTCAACAGAATTTTTCACTAGCCCAGCACAATAATGACGAGAAAAAATTTTTTTTTCCAATTTAAAAAAAAAAAAAAAAGTTTTATTGCCATTAATAAGTAATAAACTTTGAATGCAAAATAAATATTTGGTTGTCTTTTTTTGTCTGGTAAGGAATTGCAACATGAACAGCATCCAGGGGGTGGTGGTGGGCAAGTTATCCAGCACTAGGGAAATCACCAGTAGGATCGGCGCTGGGTCTGGTTGTGTTCAGTGTTTTCATCAGTGACATTGGGGACGGTATTGAGGGCAAAATGTGCCCGTTTGCGGACGGCGCCAAACTCTGTGGGAGGGTGGACACAGCTGAGGAGTTACAGGACCTGCAGGATGATCTGAGAAAGCTTGAGAGGTGGTCTGCTTGGCTTCAGTACAAAGAAATGCAGTCATGCACACTGGAGGGAGGATCCCAAGGGACGGAGTACTACCTGAGAAGGATCTCTGGGTGGTGATCACTAGCGACTTGAGGCAGAGCAGCTGCAAGGGTAAACAGGATGCTGGGATGTATTGCCAGAGGAATCACAGTAGGCGGGAGGAGATGATATCCCCTTGTACAGGTCATTGGTGAGGCCACACCTAGAGTACTATAAAGTACTTGGTGCCCACACCTAAGAAAGACATTAGACTGCTGGAGGTGGTCTGGGGGGGACAAAGAGGACAGTGGGCCAGCAGGGTAAAACATACAAGAATAGGTTGGAGGCCCTGAATATGTACTCCCTGGAGGAGAGGAGGGAGAGAGGGGATATGATAGGGACCTTCAAATACTTGAATAAATAGGATGGATGAAGAGGGTCTCTCTAAGCTAAGTGGCAACCAGAACATGAGGGGGAGATGGTCTTAAGCTGAATGGGGAGAGGTTTGGAGGCATTTCTTCATAGAAAGGGTGGTGGCTGGATGGAATGTGCTGCCAGAAGAGGTGGTCTCGATGAAGACTGTGGGCAGCTTCAAGAGAGGCTGAAATAGACATGGGAGGAAAGTAAGGGCCATGGGAGGGGCAGATGGAAAGGATGGTAGGACTGGGGGCAGGATCAATAGTGTAAGCTGTGTAGGGTATCTTGCTGACAGGAAGGCACTCATTGCAGCGTGTGGTGAGAGCATTTAGCGGATTGTTTTGTGAGGGCACAGTTTAGCCGAACCCCTTCCCACCCCTCACCCCACCCACCCCTGAAATAGTTCCTTTATACCTGAGGTTCTGACATCAGTTCCTCAAGAGTGCAAGGGCATTTCACTGTCATATCCCCTCAGCACACTGCACTGACAATATAAGCATACACATTGTATAATATATATATTTCTATATAACCAATCACACGCGCGCGCACACACACACAAATACAAACACACACACAAAAAAAAAGTAGATAAACATGTGGGGAGTAGTGCAATGTAATGGCTGTGGGGCAGCAGTCTTCCGGGAGGCTGAGATGCTGCCCTATTTGCAAACAACTATCTGCCCTGAGGGAGGAAGCTGCCTGCCTTCAGGCTGCACTGGACAGTAGTAAGGAAACCTTCCCCAGGCCACACTGGACAGTAGGAAGGGAACCTCCCCATCCAGGGAGCACTAGACCACCACCACTACCTCAGAGGTTGCAGAGAAATCACAGCAGTTGGACCACAGTGGCCTCGGGAGGGTGAGGATGGTGAAATTGAGGCACACCAGTCAATTGTTCCACCCACAATCCATACACCATTCTGGGAAGCATAGCCCCTAATGATGCACCCGCAGAGAAGACTGATGACAACTGTCACAAGGAGGCCCACAGGAAGGAGGCAGAGGACACCACAGGAAGGAAGCAGCTCCTGGTGGGGGACCCAATTATTAGGTATAGAACTGGGGGAGCTGGGAAAACTGAAGTAAGGTGCCTGCCTGGTGCCATGGCTTGGAGGGACAGGAAGCGATCCTTAGGATCATGAGAACAGCTGCAAGGAGTCTGAGCTGGACGAATTGTCCACCTAGGACAAATGACTTGGCTCATCATGAGATTAGAGCAGTGCAGGAGGACACTGCAGAGTTGGGGAGGGGCCTAAGACAAGTAGCACACACAGTATCCTTCTGAGATGCTGCCTGTCAAAGGCATGGGGGAGGCGAGGGTGATTAGCACCATGCAGTTTAATGAATGGTTGAAAAAATGGTGCGGAGCACAGGGTTTGGCTTCATTGGGGACGGGGTTCCACCTGGAGGGACACCAGCCTATACTGGCAGGATGGTCTGCATCTGTCCAGGAAGGGAGCAAGTCTTTGAGCAATCGTTTAAATGCTTCATTTGAAGCTTTTAAACTAGTCAAAGGGGAGGCACCGACAAGCAGCAGGAAAATCCCAGCCTCTCCTACAAAACAGGGTACTAAATGAGAAAAGACTGAGGTAGAACGTCAGTGGAGATGCTGCAGCAGAAGGTAAAGCCATCAAAAATGGAGAGCAATGAGTACCAATGCCCGTAGTCTGGGTAACAAGCTTCTGAATTAGTGGCCTTGATGGAGGAGGAACAACTGGATATTGTGGCAGTCACAGAAACATGGTACACACAAAACCATGACTGGGACATAAACATACCAGGATACACTATCTACAGGAGGGATAGGGAGGGTAAAAGAGGAGGAGGAGTAGTTCTTTACATAAGGGAAGGAATAAAAGCAACAGAACAAAAGGGTAAACAGGGAGGAGAAGAAGTACTGTGGGTAAATTTGGAGACAGGCAATGGCACCACAATCCACACAGGGGTTGTATACAGACCCCCTTCTCAGGGGGAGGAAATGGACAACGAAATGATAGAAAGTATACTTAGAATGGCAGAAAAAGGGGAGATATTGCTGATGGGTGATCTGAATATGCCAGATGTTAACTGGAGTGCAGTTGCAGCTGCCACTTCAAAGAGTGCAGTTATTCTAGATGCCCTACAGGGGCATGCCTTAGACAACTAGTACTGGAGCCCACTCGAGAGGGAGCAATATTAGACTTGATTCTCTCAAATGGAGATGGAGAGAGATCACAGATGTAGAAGTGGGTAGCCATCTGGGAACTAGCTACCATTGAACAGTATGGTTCACAATAAACACAGCAATAGAGTCAAGCTTTACAAAGACAAAAGTACTGGACTTTAGGAGGGCTGACTTTGCCAAAATGGGTGAGTGCCTAAGGAATGCACTAGCAAATGGGCAGGAAGGAGGGTGGAAGAACAATGGGAATAATAAAACTGCCATCACAGGAGGTAACAGGCCTTTGTGTGAAGCAAATAAACAAAACAAACGATGGTAAGAAACCACTATGGTTCTCAAAGGAAGTGGCAGGAAGGTTCAAGAAAGAAAGCATTCAGGAAGTACAAGGAATCGCAGAAGGAGCAGGACAGAGAACTGTATCAGTTAAAGCAAAGGAGGCTGGAAGGAAAGGAACAGCAAAGGCCCAAACCGAGGAAAAGACAGCCAACTCAGTTAAGAAGGGGATAAAACCTTTTATAGGTACATCAGGAGCTAAGGCAGACCAAGGGAGGGATAGTGAGGCTTAAAAAGGGAGGGAGGGTGGGCAGGCAGGAGGAGACTGTGAAAAGGCAGAGATACTAAACAAATATTTTGCTCAATATTTACAAATGAAGAGGGAGGTACATAAAACAAACAGTAGAAACACTCTGGATACAGAAGTTGATACCAGCCCATTTACAGAAGAAAGGGTTCTGAAAGAACTCTTAAAACTGAAGGTGGACAAGCAATGGGGCCTGATGGAATTCATCTCAGAATTTAAAAGAGCTAAGGGTAGAACTAGTGACACCACTGACTACCCTTTTAGCAAATCATGGGAGGATGGGTGGTACCCGAGGACTGGAGAGGCAGATGCGATTCTCTGCCAAAAGTGGGAGCAAGGAGGAAGCAGGAAACTACAGACCTGTTAGTTTAACCTCAGTGATAGGGAAAATGATGGAATCACTTCTGAAGGAAAGAACTGTTGAGTATCTAGAGGCCAGAGGGGCACAGGACCCTAGGCAGCATGGATTCACAGCAGGAAGGTCATGCCAGATGAATCTGATAGATTTTTTGACTGGGTGACCAAAGTAGTAGATCAGGAGGGGTTGTGGACATGGCCTACCAGACTTTAGCAAGGCATTTGACACAGTCCCGCACAAAGATTAATATACAAGTTAGCCAGCCTGGGAGTGGGTCCCAAGATGACAGCCTGGGTAAAGAATTGGCTGGAGAATAGGACACAGAGAGTAATAGTAAATGGAGTCCACTCAGAAGAAAGGAGGTTACTAGTGGGTACCGTGAGGGTTCAGTATTAGGACTCGGTCCTCTTCAATGTCTTTATGCTTACATTGCAGAAGGACTGAAGGAAAAGTATGTCTCTTTGCAGATGACACAAAGATCTGCAACAGAGTTGATGCACAGGGTGGGGTGGAAAGGATGAGAAGGGACTTGGCAAGGTTAGAGGAATGGTCAAATGAAGGCAGCTTAGATTCAATGCTAAGAACTGCAAGGTAATGCACCTGGGAAACAAAAACCCAGGGAAGAGTACACAATGGGGTGAGATACTAACAACAAAAATGGAAAGGGACCTGGGGGTAGTCATATCAGATGACCTAAAGTTGGGCAAGCAATGTGGAGAGGGCAGCAAGGAGGGTTGGGGGATACTGAGATGCATAGGGAGAGGCATCACCAGTAGAAACAGGAGTTATTATCCTCTGTACAGACAGCTGGTGAGACTCCATCTGGAGTACTGTGTGCAGTTCTGGGAGACCCAATCTCCGAAAGACACAGACAGGATGGAAGCTGTCCAGAGGAGGGCATCCAAAATGGTGCAGGGTCTGCAACTGAAGACATATGAAGAGAGACTTAAGAAGCTTAATATGTATAGCCTCGAGGAAAGGAGGGAGAGGGGGGACATGATAGAAACGTTCAAGTACCTCAAGGGAATCCACAAAGTCCAAGAGGTAGCATCTTTCAAAAAAAAGATGTGCAAGAACAAGAGGCACAATTTGAAGATGGGGGGGGCTCAGAGGTAATGTAAGGAAGTATTTTTCACAGAGAGGTTGTGGATGCATGGAACAGCCTTCCGGAGGAGGTTGTGGAGTCAAAAACAGTGGTGGAATTAAAGCATGCATGGGACAGTTATAAGGCAATTCTAGGAGGTGGGGGTAGGAAGAAGTAGGCTGCTGGTTAACTAGGATCTGCAGCTTATCCAGTAGGTAGGGAAATGGGCAGACTGGGTGGGCCAAGCGGTCCTTATCTGCCGTCAAATTCTATGTTTCTATGTAAGTACTAGCTGTCAGGGTCCTACTTAGCCAAAATGGTAAATCAATAACTATACTTTCTGTCTACATCCCACCTTGAGAACAATCAGCGGGTTTTAAACTTCCCCTTGACTACATAGCTGATCGGCCCTCTAGCAATGAGGCTGTGTAGGGAACTTCAACACAAGCCAGCTGGCCCCTGAGGCAGACCCCTTCAAGGACACCACTGCAGTTGTCAACATTACATACTGTAGCTTGTCACAACTCCCACGAGGGTCAATTACAGAACTCAGCAACAGCTCACTTCTTGACCTTGTTTTTACCACCCACACTAACAGGATAACCCTCACCGAAGAATTACCAGATGCACTTAGTGACCACTCCCCAGTCATCTGTTACTGGTCAAACAATGCCCCCAAAGTTCCTGCCAAGGCTCAGTCCCAGTGACTGCTCAAGAAAGGACATCTCAAGTACCTGCAGCACTTTCTTGAACACACAGACTGGTCCCCTATGTACAACACCCACTGTATAAATACTGCCCTTAAATACTGCCCTCGACTATTTCATCCTCCAGTTCAACACAGCTTGTGACATCTACGCCCCCTTCTGGAGACAAGCGGACATGCAACAATACAAGGCCGCAAGAAACTCCTGTACCCTCGGAATATGACATGCCAAAAGGGAGTACTTTAATTGAGAGCTCTCCAACTCATGGGGTGATGGAAAACAACTCTGGGACAACATCAAATCCCTCACTGGGAAGCCCTCCAAAGCACTCCCAAACATGATCATCTCTGAAGGAGGCCTTACACAAGACTCCACTGCAATAAATGGAAATTATGTACCTACCATAATTCTTGATCTTCTTGGACAAAGCCTCCACCACTCATTCACACTAATAGTTCGCCAGAGGCTCTAGGACCCAGTGGGATCAAATTTTTTTTCAAGAGGATAGGCGCCTGAGATGGAACTACAAGGAAGTGGTACCGTGAGCCCCAACTCGTGTGGTAATGACTATCTCTGCGTCAACCCTACAACCGCCTCAGTACCTTTTTTCCAAGGAGAAGCAGCATAACTAACCTATAAGGACTAACCTACAAATCAGACATAAGATAGTCTGAATGACCCATGTAAGAAGGGTCAACAACAAAGTCTTCACAGCCTAGCCATTGAGGGAGTGAAGAGCAAAACAGAGAAGTGAGCTCAGGGGATGGTGCGTGGGTTTGGGAATGAGTGGTGGAGACTTCGTCCAAGAAGATCAAGAATTACGGTAGGTAACGTACTTCCATATCTTCCTAGACATAAAGTCTCCACCACTCATTCACACTAATGGGAGAGTACTGAGCCAATAATCCCCCCCGAGACGGTCGGCAGGAGATAAAGAGTTTACATACTTAGGACAGAAGTCCATTAAGAATAGTCCTGCCAAATGACAGATGTCATTTGGCATGGACATCCAAGGCGTAGTGTTTAATGAAAGTATGCACTGAGCTCCAAGTAGCCGCACTGCAAATATCTGCAATGGGTACGTTGCGGATTTCCGCCAGAGATGCCGCAATTGCTCTGGTAGAGTGAGCGTACACTCTGCCTTCCAGCTTGACCTGTGCCATAGAATAGCAGTGGTGTAGGCATGCCACCTGCCATGCTGAAATGCATCTAAAAGCGACAGGCTGACGCAGCCTGGTTTCACTGAAAGAAACAAACAGTTGCTGAGCCTTGCAAAATTCTTTTGTTCTATCTAAATAGAATCACAGCGCTCTCTTAACATGCAGTGAATGAAGTGTACACTCCCCTTCATTCTGGAAGTTCGCAAAGTAGGTAGTAAGGACTAAAGGTTGGTTTAGATGGAATTCTGAGACAATATTAGGGAGAAACTTAGGATGAGTCCTAAGAACCACTCTGTCCTTGTGAAATACAGTGTAAGGGGGGTCTGTGACCAGTGCATGTATTTCAGAAACTCTACGGGTCGAAGTGATGGCCACCAGGAAGGCCATTTTCCAAGTGAGGAACTTCAAGTCACAAGTAGCTAGAGGCTCGAAAGGTTTTCGAGTGAGCATGTCTAGCACAAGGTTAATGTCCCAGGCTGCGACTGGACGTCTGATAGGAGGCCTAGTATGCAGAATACCCTTAAGAAACCTCTTAACTACAGGTAACTGAGCTAGTGACATGGAAAGTATCGGCTCACAATATGCTGAAATGGCACAAAGATGAACTTTGACCGTGGAGTACTGTAGACCTGTATTTGAGAGGTCTAAAAGGTACTCCAAAACTTTATTCGGTGGGAAGGAAAAAGGGTTCCAAGAGGATTTTGCACACCAGATAGAGAAACGCTTCCATTTGGCTGTGTAGGTTTTTCCTAGTGGCTGGCTTACCTGCAGCCAAAGAAATATCTGAAACTCTACGAGAAACACTGAACCTATTCACCTCTATCTCTTCAGGAGCCAAGCAGGGAGGTGAGGAGACCTCAGATTGGGATGGACCACGGGGCCCTGGGTCAAAAGCTTTGTCTGAAGGGAAGCGCTGGGGGGTTCCGACAGACTGTTGAGCAGTGGGAACCATATCTGTCGAGGCCAGAAGGGGCAATGAGAATCATTCTGCCCCCCGAGACTCGAATTTGAGAAGTACCCTCTGAATTACGGGAAAAGGAGGAAAGGTGTACAGAAAGCGTCTTGTCCACCACAGCCTTAACGCATCCTGATAGAAAATGCCAGGTTCTGGATTTCTGGAGCAGAAGAGAAGCAGTTTTGCATTGAGCTGGGATGCAAAAAGGTCCAGGTCTGGATTTCCCCACTCTTTGAAGAGTGAATAAATGATGGTTAAGTTGAGAGACCACTTGTGAGGATCTGTCTTCGTTCTGCTGAGATGGTCTGCCAGCTCATTTTGTACTCCTGGCAGGTAAACCACAGGATTAGAGCCTTGTGCTCCAGGCACCATTCCCACACTCTCACTACTTCCCTGCATAATGGGTAAGAGTGTGCACCGCCCTTCTTGTTGATGTAGTACATCACTACCTTGTTGTCCATTTGAAGGAGAATGTTCTTGTAACAGAGTATGTTCTTCAAGGCTTGGACTGCATAAAGGACGGCTCTCATTTCCAGGACATTTATGTGAAGCTGGGACTCGTCCTGAGTCCACGTACCTTGGGTGTGGAGATTCTGGCAATGAGCTCCCCACCCCATCAGGGATGCGTCCATGGTAATGGAGATCTGATGATCCAGAGGGGCAAAGGGGTATCCTTCCAGAAGATAGTCCTCATGTGACCGCCAGGTGAGTGACCTCTTCAGAGGTTCCGTAACCTTGACGAGAAAGGACTGAGCATGAGTGGTTGGGGACCACTGAGTACTGAGCATCCACTGAGAGGTTCTCATATGGAGACGAGCTAAGGGTATAGTGAACACTGAGGATGCTATGAGGCCCAGCATCTGCTGCATTGAGATAGCTCAGACCGAGCTGTTTTCACTGATGTATCGGGCCATCTGCAAGATACCGCTCCTTCTGTCCTCTGGAAGAAAAGCCATCACACAGGAGGTGTCCAGAAGAGTTCCTATGAAGAGGAGCTTCTGGGAGGGCTGCAACTGCGACTTGTTGAGAGTCAGCAGGACTCCCATGGATGTGAGGAAGTCTGAGGCTGTGGCTATGGCCTCCAGAGTCTCTTGCCTGGAGTGACATGCTAGGAGCCAGTCGTCCAGATATGGGAACACTTGTATTCCGATTTTCCTGAGGTGCACCGTGAGAATTGCACAACACTTTGTAAAAACTCGAGGCGCCAAGCATAGCCCAAAGGGCAGGACTCTGAACTGATAGTGTTGACCCAATGCCATGAACCTTAGGTATTTGTGGTGCTTTGGGTGTATGAGAACGTGTTGGTAGGCATCCTGCATGTCCAGGGAGGCTAGCCAATCGTGTTGATGATGCAAAGGTAGCAGGGTATATAGTGATATCATCTTGAACTTCTTGTGAAGGAACGTGTTTAACTTTCTGAGATACAGAATGGGGCGCATGCCACCGGTTATCTTTGGGACAAGGAAGTAATGGGAGTAGAAACCTGTGTTTCGTTGATCCAGCGGAACTACTTCTACTGCCTTGTTGTTCAGAACGCCTTGCATCTCGGAAGCAAGAAGGTCTGACTGTACTGCAGACAACCTGGGCTGTCGTTTTGTTGGGATGATCCAGAGGGGTTTCCGAAAGACTGAGCAAGTACCCCTCGCGGATTATCCGGAGGACCCATTTGTCTGATGTTATAGACTTCCACTGGTTGTAGAACTGAGTCAGACATCCTCCCACTGCTGAGTAGGAGTCCCCCTTTGGACAGCTGAGGTGGGACCTGGGCCAGAAACTCAGAAGGTAGCACTGGGTGCTTTGGGCACTTGTGTCTTCTGCTGCGCTTTCTTTTGTGGCTGAGGGTGGTGGCTTTTGTTAAAACCTCCTCTGCCTCTGCCATGAAAGGACTGACAGTTGTGAAACTGACGCTTGTTCGCACCCCCCCTCCCGAGAGGGGGCGGGTGCCGGGCTAGCCGTCCTTATGGCAGATCTAGTCTTCTGAGTGGCCTCCAGAGCTTGTTCCACCTGGAGGCTGAAGAGATACATACTGTCAAAAGGCAAGGCCATGACCTGTTGCTGGGCGTGTCATTCGTGAAGCCCAAGTATGTAGCCAAGAGTGGTGACAGGTGCAGATGCCAGCCACCGCTGCTCGGGAAGCAGTGTCGAAAGTGTCCATTGCAGCTTTAACCTGTTGGTTATTGGACTCAATACCCCCAGTTATGGTCTGAAGTAGCTCTGAATTAACTTCCAATTCGGGCAGAGCTTCTACCATCTGTCATCATGCTTTCATGTAACACCTTGATGCCTCTGTCCTCCCTTTGATACTGGTCTATCTTCCCACTTTCTCCAGCCTTCTTTTCACAACTCTACACTGCACTCATCCACAATCTACATGCAATCATGCTATAAAAGTCCTAACTCCCCTTTCCCTCTCCCCATAGGCCCCCACCGCTGCATCAGTTCTACCGACCTATCCTTGAGACTTCACTTCTCACAATGTTTATCCTTCGCTTACATATTACCTCATGGTACCCCATCTGCCATTAGTTGGTGGTTCTCCAAGCCATTTTCATGGCTAGTACTAGTGACTGCCCCTGGTAAATGAACTAACTGGTACTTCTATACAGAGAACATGATTTATATACAGTTGCATGGTTCAGTGGTGGGCCTGCCCCCTTGTATTTGAATCCTCCTCTGCTATGGCTTGCCTTGTCTTCCTTTTATCATTTGATTCCCCTATTACTGCACCATTGTGTTTGTGTTTATATACTTATTTACATGTATTTATATGTTTTTATGATGGATGTTACCCGACCCTGTTCTAACTAGGTCCATCTTGTAAAAGAGCTCTGCTCAATGATGTTCGCCTGGATAAATAAAGATTCTGATTGATTGATTCATTTGTTTGAGCGAATGCCAAAGGACATACTCATATTGACAAAAATAGCCCTGGTAGCTGGCAATGTGCATACCTAGGGTGGAGGCAGCAAAGACTCTCTTACTGAAGGTGTCTATCTTGTGAGATTCTTTATTTATAGGCCGGGCTGTAGATGCCTGAGGAAGGACTGCCTTACCATTCTCTGCCAAGACTACAATGGGATCAGCAAAGGCTTGTGTGGCCAATATGTGGCGATTCTTGGGAGGGGTGTACTTCCTATGGACTTGGCCACGGAAGGAATGAGAGCCGTATTCTTCCACACCATCTGAGAGAGGGTCTCGAAAGAGGGCTGTACTGGAGGTGTTAAATCCATAGGGATCTCTGGGACATGGAGGTATTGGGAGTCTTAAAAGCTTCCCAGGATCGATTTCTGCAGTCTGGAGAGAAAGAGTAGTATCTAAATTTTTAAGCAGAGACTTAAAGGAAAGGTCTTCGACCACAGGCTCTGTAGAAGGATTGATCTCTGCTCCCAAGGCAGTGTCATCAACATTATTACCCAGTCGAAGATCTGGGTCAGGTTCAAAATCAACTCCTGACAGTCCAGGAGGGACTGTATGGACAGGGAAGGAGTGAAAATCAGGAAGAAGAACAGAAGAGGAAAGAATCGGAGTCGAGAACCCCTGGAAATCGGATGATGATGCACCAAGCCTCGGCACCGACGAAGAAAACGGTGCCGAGCACAAGGAGGGCGGCGCCATCAAAATGGCCCAGCACATGGTGCCGAGCAGAACCACGGCGCCAACAGAGCCTTAAGAAAACCCTCGGACGGTGCCAACAGAGCCCACAGTGCCACGGACGCCAACAGAGGCCCCGGAGCTGCGGATGGTGTCGAGAGAGTTCCAAGGGTCTGAAAACTGCGATTTGAAGAAAAAGTAGGAAAACTGGCAGGAGATAGAAGCATCAGTGTGGACCCCAGCACCGCAGCCATGTGAGGTGGAAAAACACTCCAGCGCGAAGTCGACGGCACTGGAGAAGGCCTCGAATGATTAGGAAGGCCCAACCGCCCTATCTGTTCCTCCGAACAGCACGAAGGCCTCGGAGTGACCGATTCAGGCAACTGGACCAACCTCCGAGCCCACTGCTCCATAAGAGCAGCCCACTGGTGAAACTGCTCATTGGAACCTCCTCCAATACGTGGGGAAGGGCTCCATTGTCAAGGAGGTCGGTCACCAGAGACAGAAACCGATGACTCTGACAGAGGTTGAGACCGGCGCCTGGCCCCAATAACCGACCGTCTACGCACAGATGTACAGAATCGACCTCGAGCAATGCAGTTTCTTTTTCAACCTGTGTGCCGAAGAAGAACGATGCGTCAACAGTGCCGCCAGTAGGACCGCTTCTTTATGCTTTTGGGGACCGCCTGCCACCTGAGCATCGGACTATCCATTGTCAGACCCCGGAGAGGGCGCAGACCGACCCAGCCTGGCTGACTGAACAGTTTTCATATGAAGTCTCCCTACTGTCACCTGACATGCTCATGGTCGACTCTGTCAATGGAGGGCTGAAGACTTCTTTCTTGTTATAAGCAAAATTAAATATATAATCACTTTATTCGAAGATAAACTACAAAACAAAAAAATGAAAACTAAGCTGCTAGTTTGAAGTTTGACTCCCAGCAGGCAAGTGACGTAGTCACTGAAGCGCACTCAACGGCAGGAAAAAAGGAACTGATGCGGTTGGAGGGTCGACACTGAGATAGTCAATACCACATGAGCCGGGGCTCGCGGTGCCACTTCCTTGCGGCTTCATCTCAGGCGCCGACCCTCTCCAAAAAAAAGGTTGCTCCCGCTGGGTCCTAGCGCCTCCAGCAAACTCCCATTAGTGTGAATGAGTGGTGGAGACTTTATGTCCAGGAAGATCGGATACTCTAAATAAGGCCTTCTCAGACCTCACTGGCATACCCCCTCAACTATCTAATTAAGGGTGCTTATCCTCCTACCACCCATATATCTCCCCCTCCAGATGGTCCTCCCCCCTTCTATTTCAAAAGAGTCTCCATGCTGGAGGTGAAAAAATACCTCCAAAAGGTACTGGGAAAAGTCAGATACAGCAGTGACTCCTTGGATCTCAGACTCCTTAACCTCACCCTTGAGTCTGCCCTCAAACCCTTTACCTCACTTATCAACCTCTCCCTCTCCCTCTCTGGTCAACAACTCCCTCAGTGCTGGAAGTCTGCCTCAGTTGTGCTAGTCCATAAGAGCGGCGACAGGACGCAATCCTCCAATTACCGCCCTATCTCTATCCTCCCCCCCTTTCCAAAGCACTCGAGCGTATTGTCGCAGACAAGCTTACGGAATATCTGACCAAATACAACCTCCAGTGCAAAGAAATGGAAATTACGTACCTACCGTAATTCTTGATCTTCTTGTACGAAGTCTCCACCACTCATTCACACTGATGGGATCTACGCCAGAGGCGCTAGGACCCAGTGGGAGCAAACTTTTTGCAGGAGGGTCGGCGCCAGAGATGGAGTCGCAAGGAGCGGTACCGCGAGCCTCGGATTGTGCGGCAATGACTGTCTTGGCGTCGACCCTCCAACTGCCTCAGTACCTTTTTTCCGAGGAGGTGCAGTGTAACTAACCTAGAAGGATAGCCTAACAAAAACAGGACATAAGATAGTCCAGAAGACCAGTATAAGAAGGGTCAAGAAAGAAGTCTTCACAGCCTAAAGCTTGAGGGAGTGAAGACCAACAATAGAGGTGAGCTTGGGGGATGGTGGGTGGGCGTGTGAATGAGTGGTGGAGACTTCGTCCAAGAAGATCAAGAATTACGGTAGGTACGTAATTTCCATATCTTCCTGGACATAAAGTCTCCACCACTCATTCACACTGATGGGAGAGTACCGAGCTAATAATACCCCGAGAGGGCGGAAGGAGAGACCAAGAGCTCACAAATTTAGGACATAAGTCCATTAAGGATGGTTCTGCCAAACGAAATATGTCATCTAGCATGGACATCCAGGGCATAGTGCTTAACGAAGGTATGCACAGAGCTCCAGGTGGCTGCATTGCAAATATCTGCAATGGGCACATTGCGGATTTCCGCCAGGAATACCGTGACTGCTCTAGTAGAGTAAGCGTACACTCTGCCCTCCAGCTTAACCTGTGCCATGGAATAAAAGTGGCGAAGGCATGTTACCAGCCATGCTGAAATGCATCTGATATTGACAGGTTGACCCAGCCGGGTCTCGGTGAAGGAAACAAACAGCTATTGAGCTTTGCAAATTTCCTTTGTTCTGTCTAAATAGAAATGCAGAGCTCTTTTGACATCCAAAGAATGAAGGAAACGTTCTCCTTCATTTTGGAAGTTCGCAAAGTAGGTAGGAAGGACCAAAGGTTGCTTTAGATGGAATTCTGAAACAATCTTAGGTAGAAACTTAGGATGGGTCCTAAGAACTACTTTGTCTCTATGAAACACAGTATACGGATGGTCCGTGACCAAGGCATGTATCTCAGACACCCTGTGGGCCGAGGTAATGGCCACCAGGAAGGCCGTTTTCCAAGTGAGAAATTTCAGCTCACAGGTAGCTAGAGGCTCAAAAGGCTTTTGAGTGAGCATGTCTAGTACAAAATTAATGTCCTAGGCTGCAAATGGATGTCTGATAGGAGGTCTGGTATACAGAATTCCCTTAAGAAACCTCTTTACCACAGGTAACTGAGCCAGTGACAAGGAAAGTACTGGCTCATAAGCTGAAATGGCACAAAGGTGAACTCTGACTGTAGAGTATTGCAGAACTGAATTTGGGAGGTCTAAAAGGTACTCTAGAACTTTGTTGGGTAGGCAGGAAAAGGGATTCAAAGAGGATTTTGCACACCAGAGAGAAAAACGCTCCCATCTGGCTGTGTAAGTTTTTCTAGTGGCCAGCTTGCATGCAGCCAGAAGAATATCTGAAACTCTGTGAGAGACATTGAACCAGTTCACCTCTGTCTCTTCAGGAGCTAAGCATGAAGGTGAAATGATCTCAGATTGGGATGGACCACAGGCCCTTGAGTCAGAAGGTTCGTCTGAAGGGGAAGCGCTTTCGGAGGGGTTTTCGACATACTGTTGAGTAACAGAAATCATATTTGTCGAGGCCAGAAGGGAGCAATGAGGATCACTTTGTCCCCCTGGGACTCGAACTTGAGAAGTACCCTCTGGATTAGAGGAAGAGGCGGAAAGGCGTATAAAAAGCATTTTGTCCACTGCAGCCTGAACGCATCCTGACAGAAAATGCCAGGCCCTGGATTTCTGGAACAGAAGAGAGGCAGTTTTGTGTTAAGCGGGGATGCAAAAAGGTCCAGGTCTGGAGTTCCTCACTCTGCAAATAGTGACTTGAACTACAGTTGAGTCGAGAGACCATTTGTGAGGCTCTGTCTCTGCTCTGCTGAGACAGTCTGCCAGTTCGTTCTGCACTCCTGGCAGGCAGACCACTTGAATTAAAGCCTTGTGCTCCATGCACCATTCTCACACTCTCATCGCTTCCCTGCATAAAGGATAAGAGTGAGCACCACCCTGCTTGTTGATGTAATACATCACTGTTTTGTTGTCCATTTGAAGGAGAATGTTCTTGTGACAGAGACTGTCCTTCAAAGCCCGGACTGCATAAAGGACGGCTCTCATTTCTAAGACATTTATGTGGAGCTGGGACTCGTCCCGAGTCCATGTGCCTTGGGTGTGGAGATTCTGACAGTGAGCTCCCCACCCCATCAGGGATGCGTCCATGGTAATGGAAATCTGATGATCCAGGGGAGCAAAGGGATACCCATCTAGAAGATTGTCCTCTTGCGACCACCAGGTGAGTGACCTCTTCAGAGGTTCTGTCACCTTGATGAGAAAGGACTGAGGGTGAATGGTAGGGGACCACTGAGTACTGAGCATTCATTGAGAGGTTCTCATGTCCCCCCCACCGCCCCCCCCAGGCATTGGACCGTCCGTTGTCAGACCCTCCTCCAGAGGAGCAGCGGACCAGACCCAGCCGGCTGACTAACAACTTTCATCACGAAGCCTCCCTACCACTCTGACCCGGCCATGGTCTACTCCGTCAATGTAGGCGAGACTTTTTTCTTATAATAAATTATAGTAAGCGGTACTTTATTTCAAGAAATGCTACAAAATAAAAAACTGAAAACTATCCTGCTAGTTTGAAGTTTATCTCCCGGCGGGCGATCAAAGTAGTCAATGTAGCGCACTCGACGACAGGGAAAAAAGGAACTGAGGCAGTTGGAGGGTCAACGCCGAGACAGTCATTGCTGCACAAGCTGAGGCTCACGGCGCTGCTCCCCGTGGCTCTATCTCTGGCGCTGACCCTCCTGCAAAAAGTTTGCTCCCGCTGGGTCCTAGTGCCTTCGGTGTAGATCCCATCAGTGTGAATGAGTGTGGAGACTTTATGTTCAGGAAGATCAGCATTTCTCTAGGAAAGCACATAGCACTTCTACTGCCTTGCTGGAGTATATGGACTACATACACAGTGCAACTGACAGAGGCCAGATGGTGGGGTCAGTCTACACTGACCTCACTAAAGCCTTTGACACTGTGAACCACTCACTCCTGCCGCACTCACTTCAGGCCATCGGTCTCTCCAACAAGGTCACCAGCTGGTTCACCGGCTATCTTGTTGGTAAGATGCAGCAGGTTAGAATTAATGACACACACTCCAGTTGCCACCAGTAAGGTCCAGAGTACCCCAAGGCTCCATCCTTGGACCATTACTGTTCAGCCTTTTTCTAAACTTGCTACCAAAAACATGTCCTCACAACATCATTTTGTACGCAGATGATGATGTCCTGTTTGCTGCCCATACTGATCCCACCCTACTCACAAAACACCTTCAGTTTGGTTTTGAGGAGGTTGAATGCTGGTTTGGTGAACATAAACTACTGATGAAGATAACAAAGGCGATGCTGTTCACTATCCAGCAAAAATCGGCACAAAGCCACCTGTCTAACCATGCTAAACAAACACCACCACCCCCTCGAGCAAGTCAAGGACTTCAAATATCTGGGTATAACTCTAGATAGCACCCTGTCCTACTCTGCCCACATCAACCTAATATCTAGAGCAATCAACTCTCGCATTGGCATCCTATATAAACATGGGTACTGCCTCACCCCCCCGAGGCTCTTAAGCTTGCTGTATAGAGCTCCATCATTTCTCTAGCTAATTATGGGCTAATATTTTATGGAGCAGCTTTGGATACAACCCTGAAAAGAATCACTTTTGCTCTCAACATAGCGTGTCAGCTGGTTAAGGGCACTCTCAGGTACACCCACACATGTGACCTTTATATGCAAGCTCAATGGTTGAACCTCAAAAATAGGATCACTTAGCAAACTTGTCTATTTGTCAAAAAATCATCCTCGGCAAAGCTCCACCAAGCACCCAACCCCTGTTAGTACCAGCCTCAAACCCCTGCAACATATGCAGGGCATCCACGACGACATTCCTGGTCCTGTACTACTGGACTGCGAAGAGTCAGCAATCTTTTTGCTATAGAGCCCCCTCCTGGCTAAATAACCTCCCGCAAGAGATCCTCCATATCTCCTCCCTTGGCCCCTTTAAGCTTAACCTGTACCAGCATCTCACCCAGCTAAGCTGCTGTGACTGCCCCTCAGACTTAGACCCTGCTCAACTCTATGCACTAGTCTATCCCACATCTACCTTACTAACTACCCACTCCCCTGCCTACCCCACCCCTTTCTCCTCCCATCCTTCCCCCCAACCTAACAATCACTTCAACCTGACTGACAATGACACCTGTTGTCTGCTACACTCCCCCTTTCTTTGTTCTACATCCCTCCCTGTCTCTCGCTCTCTCTCTCTCCCCTCTCCATCTCTCTCTCCCCCGCTCTCTTCCCTTCTCCCTCTCTCTTGCAATTGTATTATGCTCTATATTCCTCTGTAACTTACTTTGTACAACAACCTACATGTTGTTCCATCTACTACTGTATGTAACTGTGAAATTTTGCAACCTCATTTGTTATTTGTTACCTAGCAATGTAAACCTCCTATTCTGTATTGTACGGAGTTTGAAATTGTAAACTGACGCGGAACCTTTGTAAAAGAACGTCTGGTTCAAATGTATTATAATCCTAGCAATAAATAAATACAAGATTCTTTACTGATAGGATGAGCTGATACTTCATGTGGAAGAACAGCTTTGTCATTTTCAGTGATGACAACCATTGCATCTGCAATGAGTTGTGAGGCTAAAATGGGTCTCTCCTTGGCAGAGACATATTTACTGACTATGGATTGCCCACACAGCCTTGAACAAAGTCTCAAAGGGTGGGGGCTGGTGGTGTACGGTTCGCTGGAATATTAGGAACATGAAGCCATTCCAGGAGCAAAAGTCTACCTGGGTCCACAGAAGCTATCGGTAGAGCCAGAGTTGCCCTCATATTCCTGAGCAGAGAATGGAAGGAAAGGTCTTCTCTGGGTTTTCAGCTGGAAGCGAGGACTTACCATCCAAACTGTAGAAAGAGTCTTCGTCACCCTCTTCAGAAATTATAAGGTCAGGATCAGACTCATCCTGCTCCATACCACCCTCAGAGAGAGCGGGAGCTGCCCCTAATAGGCTGTTGCCTGGTCTGGGCAAAGGATAAACAAGAGACACCGAAACTGGCACCAGACCCAGTACTGTGTACCCCAACACCGAACTTGGTAGTGTGGGTTCTGGAGCCAGAATTGGCACCACGGAACCCGGCGCCAGGCCCGACACACCCACGGGGAGTCAACGTCAGACGTGGCACTGAAGTCGATGCCGACCGAGACAGCGCCGCCCGAAGATCCACTTAAAACCTTGAAAAAAAGAAGGGGAGAGAGATGGTACTTGTGTCGGCACCTGCGAAGAAACAGAAAAGAGAGGGAAAGGCACGTGGAACTGGCGTCGGTGGTGTGGGCACCAGCAAGGAAGAAAATTCTGTTGCTGGCACCAAAGGCTCAACTTGCCCACAAGGTCCCAACCACGGCTCTGAGGCTCTTAGGTCCGAAGACCCCGGAACTGGATCCGTTGGGAGGGGCAAACGAGGCGGACGCTGTACCCACTGCTCCATAAGAGCAGCCCAGTGGTGAAACTGCTCACCAGAAACACCACAAGAAGACAGAGGAAGGTTCTGGTGTTGAGAATCTGAGCAATCGTGAGCAGAAGCCATCGGAGAAATGGATGGAGCCAGAGATGGCCGACCGCTCCCGACCACTGAAGACCTCTTAGCAGACGTACCAGAAGGTGACTTTGAGCGGTACCGCTTCTTCCACTTCTGGTGGGAAGAGGAAGAACTCAAGGCAGAGCGGTGATGGGTCCCTGACTTGGATCATGAATGGGCCCACTTTCAGTGTTCACAGGAAGACTGTCATCCCTCCCAAACACTAGACTGCCTGTGGTCAGACCCCCCCCCCCGGACAGGGCGGTGGACCGGACACAGCCCAGCTCCCAGAGCAGCCTTCTAACATATAGTCCCTACCGTCACAATCCATGGTCGACTTCTTTGATCGGCAGAGCTGAGAGATAACTTGAAAGTACAGTTAAGTAAGACCTTACCGTAACAGTAGATCTTCGAGAGAAGCTCTTGCAGCAGGCCACACATGTAGGACTATGCCACCAAGCACCAGGAGCACACAGAAAACTTAGGGAGAAACTTAGGATTTGTGCACAAAGACATCCTGTCTTTGTGAAAAATCAAATAAGGCTCCTCACACCATAGGGCCTGAAGTTCTCAAAATTCTTTGAGCGGAAGTAATCGCAACTAAAAATAATGCTTTCCAAGACAGAAAGGCGAGATCGCAAGTCGCAACAGGCTCAAAAAGAAGAAAGGGTCAATTTCTCCCAAATAAAATTCAAATCTCATGCCAGGACAGGAGAAAGGACGGGGGGGTTTCAGATGCAGGATGCCCTTCAGAAAGGTACAGGAGACATTCAGCTGAGCAACAGTGCGATCAACTACGGGTTCATGAAAAGCATAAATGGTTGAAAGGATGCACCTTGAGGGAGGAGTACTGGAGACTCGAGTTAGACAAAGAGAGCAGGTAGTCCAGGATGTGGTTCACAGGGCAGGTAAAAGGGTCCAAACTATGTTTGGCAGCACAGATGGCAAACCGCTTCCACTTTATGGCACATATGGCTTGAATGGATGGCTTCTGGGCGGTCACAAGGATGTCCACCACTCTGATAGAGACCCCAAACCTAGCGATGGCTATGTCCTCAGGAGTCAAGCATTTAGATGGAGGGACCCAAGGTTAGGATGGATCAGAGTCCCCTGAGCCTGGGTCAGCAGGTTCCTGCAGAGGGGAGGAGGGACCAGAGACTCCTCTGCCAGCTGGTGAAACAGGGGGAACTCTATCTGCTGAGGCCAGAATGGAACTACCAGAATCATGCTGGCCCCCTCCATCTGTAATTTGATGAGCACCCTCTGAATTATAGGAAATGGCGGGGAGGCATAAAGGAACCTCCCTCTCCAAGAGAGGGACAACACGTCTCACCAGAAACTTCCAGGCCCTGTATCTAGCGAGCAGAAATTAGGCAGTTTTGCCTTGAGTGGGGACGCAAAAAAGTCCAGTTCTGGACAACCCCATCTTTCGAACAAGTCTTCTGTGATGGATGAGAGGAGCTCCCACTCATGCATACCGGACTGAGTCCGGGTGAGGCAGTCCATCAGAGTATTTAGCATACCTAGCACGTAGACTGTCAAGAGAAGTAGGCCATGATCTAGTGCCCAGTACCACACTCTCATGGCTTTCCTGCATAGGGGGTATGAAGGAGTACCCCCCAACTTGTTGAAGTAGTACACTACACTCAAATTCTCTACTGCAGTAGCAGCTGCCCTGGAGCAAGATGCCCCTGAAAAGCCTGCATGGCGTACAGCATTGCTCTCATCTCCGTGACACTGATATGCAGGGAGGTCTCCAATTGGGACCAAGAACCCTGAGTCTGAAAGGAGCCCAGGTGTGCTCCCCAGCCCAGAACTGAGGCATCCATAGTGAAGATCTGCTGTGGGTAGGAGATCTGTAATGGAACGCCTTGAAGCAGGTTCGAGGGGTCCATCCACCACTACAGTATCTTGTGAACTGAGGAAGAAACTAGAACTGGATGGTCCAACTCGTCCGTGCGCTGGTCCCACTGCACTTGGAGGGTCCACTGGAGAACATGCATATGAATTCTGGCCAGTGGAACAGTGGGTATGTCAGCCACCATCAGGCCCAGCAGTTTCAGATACACCCTGGCTGGAACGTGGCAACTCTGGGCGACTTCCTGAGCTTGGGCAATAAGGCACTCTGCCATGTTTTGGGGCAGGAAGGCCTTTCTTTGGGCTGAATCTAGAACTGCCCCTATGTACTGTAGTCTTTGGGACAGTACCAGAACTGACTTGGGCATGCTGACAGTGATGCCAAGGAGGTGGAAAAGCTGAAGAGTTCACTCCAGAGTTACCAAAAGCTGTTCCCTGGATGGGGCCTTTATGAGCCAATTGTCCAGATATGAGAAAACACACAGCCCCTCCCTTCTGAGAGCTGCTGCTACCGCTGCTAAGCATTTGGTTAAGACTTGCGACACAGAGGACAAGCCAAAGGGCAGCACTTTGAACAGATAACGCTCGCCCTGAAACCCAAGGCAGAGAATCTTCCTGTGGAGGGGAAAAGACCAAAATTTGCAGGTAAGTGTCCTGCATGTCCAGTGAACATAGCCAATGCCCTGCTTTGAGGTGGGGCATTAGGCCCGGTAAGGTTACCATTCAGAATGTTTTGTACTGGACATAATGATTGAGGTCTTTTAGGTCTAGAATGTGCATCAGATCGCCGGTCTTTTTGGGTACCAGGAAGAACCTGGAATAGAACCCCTTGTTTCTCTGGTGCCCGGGAACTGGCTTGATGGCCTGCTTGTGTGGAAAGGACTGGGGGTAATTGAGGTGGATGAGGGGTTTCTGGAGGTTGCTCGACAAGCTCCAGGGTATGTCTCTTCTCTATGATCTTCAGAATCCATGCATCTGAAGTTATGGTTCTCCACTGATTCAAATGGAGGGAGAATCAACTGCTGACCACCAGGACCAGAAGAGGGGGGTCCGACAAGGAGTCAAACGCAGAAGGAGCCAGTTGCTTCAGCTGGTCCCTCATTTCTGGGGCGCTTGGCCGTAGCTCCAGCACTGGAGGCTGCCAGTGCCTTTGGGGCTAGGGGGGTGCACCGGGCCTACTGGGCGCTTTGCGAAAGGGAGGGCACCCTCTACCTCTTGACTGGGTATGGTAGAGGGAGTGAACAAACTTGAGGGCCCTACCTGAGGCTTGCAGATCATTAATATTATCCTGGACATCAGGGCCAAACAGTTTAGTGCCATTAAAGGGTGCCTTAAGCACTTTTTACTGTACATCAGCAGTGAACCCAGATACTCTGAGCCAGGAGTGCCTATGTAGGCATATGCCCATAGTGACTGCCCTGGCAATGGTGTCAGTCATATCATATCATACAGGGCTCTGAGGAGGTACTTGTTAACATCCTCAGCTGCTTGGAGGCACCAAAGCAACTCCTGCTTCTTAGTGCCATCTGGAATGGTCTGTACTGCGGCCTTGCCCTTTTTCTTGGTGGCATTTTGGTATTTTACCCGGTCAACAAAAACTAAATAAATAAATAAAATGTTACCATGTGAGACAGGTAATTTGCAGTCTTCAAACCTAGGGTAGAAAGAGGCATACACCCTCTGCGAGATTCTTTGACTGGGGGAAGGGAACAAAGGTACTTAGGCACCTTAGACCTGTCATGAGCTGACTTGATGACTACTGAGTCCATCTCGGGCTGAGCGGCATAGCAGGGGAGCCCTTGGGGGGCATAGTAGAGTTTATCTGCCCTGTGAGGCATAGCTGGCACCATCTCTAGTCTGTGCCAGGCTGCTGTGACTGCAATCTCAGAGCAGGTAGGATCGGAGGAATGGTATCTGGTGGGGGAGGGGGGGGAGATCAAGACATCTCCAGGAAGTCCACCAGCTCCTTTCTGGTGGCATCCTCTTCTTCAGTGTTGAAGCCCATGGCTGAGGATGGCTGCTTCATTGCATTGAAAAATGTGGGGTCCTCAAGAGACGATCTGGGAGTATGCTTCACCGAGTCCTCACTGACAGAAGAGGTGGTAGATCTGTCAGACAGCAGAATCTCTTCCTCTTCTTCCTCCTCATCATCAGGAAGAATGAGGTGTGGGTGGTACTGCTCCTCGACATTGACTTCCTCAAAATCTGGGTCTAGCATCGGATGCCCTGATGGCCCACAGAGAGCCTCCCATGGCCAAGGAATAGGTGTTGACGATGAAGCTAACATTGACAGCGTTGGTGAGGGGGCCTTAAGGCACCCAGCTGCTGTACAAGCACATTAGTGTATTTGAGCAGGACTCCGTTCAAGTCGACGGAGAACGGTTCAACGGCACAGGTGTTGATGACTCGCCTGCTAGGTCCCGACAGCCCGAAGAGCCCATAGCCCTGGAGGGAGAAGGGGCAGGTCTCAATGGGAGAGTCATCGACGACGAGAACGTCATCGATGAAGGATGGGCTAAAGACCCAGAGGTCGACGGCCGGCCACCCTGAGAATCGGGCTAAGGCACTGTCGGTATGGGTCTGGTGGGCTCAGAGACTTGGACAGCAGTCATCCTTGTTGATGCAGCCATCGCTGATGAGGATCCCCCAGAAGAAGGAGAAGAGGCCGTCGGGGAACGAGATCAACGCCGGGTGAAGCAGCTGCGATCTCAGTCTTTCTTATGACTTTTCTCCAAGGATGTGTCTCGGGCACTGGAGGTCTGGGAGCTCGACAATCCAGCTGGCGACTGAGAGTCTGGGACCCCGGAGGACCCCTGCCCAGAGCTGGCTACCTGTTGATCCATCAGGAAATTTTTAAGAGCCTTTTTGCATTGCCTGAGAGTTGTTTTGTTAAACTTCTGGCAGAGCTCACAGTCAGAAATCTTGTGTTCAGGCCCAAGACAGCAGACACACACAGAGTGTTCGTCTGTGGAGACAATCATCTTTCCACGGCGGCAACAACAGAAGAGAGAAGTCAAAGGATTAACTCTCAACATAAACAAATTAGAGGAATGTCTTTAATAAAAGAGATTCAGAAAAATACAGAAGAAAAGCCAAAGGCAAAAAAAGGCAAGAATACTGCGTCTGAGCTTCCTCAGAGACCCATGTGATAGAGTCGACAGCAGGAAAGAACTGAGGAGGGAGTGGGGCTGCTCACCCAATTATAATTTATAGGGTTGCTGACATCAATGGACGTTGACAGCTCTAGCTGTACCGCTGAAAATCTTCTGTGTGGATTCCCCTTCACCGATCGAAAAGGTTCCTACAGTGTTACTGGATGACTGAGATACTTGCAAAGAAGATCTAAAGTTAAAATATTGCAAATACAAAAATTTCACTTCAGAAGTAGTATTTTTAGTCAGAAAATAAAGTGTGGGAACTGCAGAAAGAACCGCTGTGAGGAGAGTTTCCTCGGTTCCTGGGAACCGATGGGAACCAAGGAAACACACTCAAACCACAAAAAAACTACTAAAACCACTTAAGGCATCACAAACTATAAAATAATACCAACTTAAAAAGAAATGAACTTCTTCAAGCAATGCTAGACAGAGAGAGTTCAGGGGCAGACTTGTCCAGTCAAGTGGAGAAATGAATCTAACTGGCTTACAGCAGGACTCTCTTACTACAATCTGATAGGCTAATTATTTTTATCATTGGCATAAACTCCACCTCCGGAGCAACTGAACCCAGCAGGCATAACTGCATTAGTCAAGCATACTGAGGGATTCCTGGGATGAGAACTCTGTAGATTAAGGGGATGGGAGGAAAGGCATACATGAGGCCCGGGCTCTAGGGCCTCGCAAAAGCATCCCCCATCCTGTCCTGGACTGTGGGAGGCATGCAGGAGAGTCCGGGTGCGAAGTGCCTCCCGACACAAGGAAAGGGAGTGTCTGCTGCCATGTCTGTTCAGGAAAAACATTGTCTTGGTGTTGTCTGTCTGGACCTGAATGACCTAACCCTTGATCAGAGGAGCAAATTCCCAGAGGGCTAGCTGCACTGCACAAAGCTCCAGCAGGATTATGTAGTGACAGGACTTCCTGGGTGACTAGAACATTTGGGTGGCGTGGTTCCCCAGATGCCCTTTTCACCCCCACCAAAGTAACATCTGTCATCAATGTGACGGGTATCTCTGGGCAGACAAACAGGACTCTTTCCTTCAGATGTTCTGGGATCAGCCACCACTGGATGATGTCCCACACTGAGTGGGTATCTAAGACCGGCTGGTCCAGGTGTCCTCAGTGCTGAGACCACTGACAGCCCAGCTCCCACTGGAGAGTGTGTATCTGCCAACAGGCCCAATGAACTACGGCGGTGCAGGATGCCATGTGCCCCAGCAGACACAGGAAATCCTGGGCAGGGTGCAAATGCCCAACCTGAAATAATTGGGGGAAAGGTGGTAAGATCCAGTGACCGGTTCACTAGGAAGCGGGCCCTGGCTCACAGGAAGTCTAGCTTTGCCCCGATGAACTTGATTACCTGCTGCGGTACCAGTTCAGACTTTTCTGGTTTGACCAAAATGCCCAAGTCCCAGCAGATCTGTACAGCCAGGGCTGTGGACCTCGCAACGGCCTCTCTGGATGGACTGACTATCAGCCAGTCATCCATGTAGGGGTAAACTCTGACCCCGAGGACCCTGGGGGGGCTGAGGAGAGGCTGAACGGCATGATCTGGAATTGGTATAGGATCTCCTCCACTCGGAACTGAAGGTACCAGTGGTGGGACCTGTGGATGGGAATGTGGAAGAACACATCCATCGTCCTGGAGATCTAGGGAGCAGAATCACATGCCCTGTTCCAGAGATGGGATAATCTGGTTCAGAGTGACCATCCAGAACTTGCATTTCCATACATACTGGTTGAGATAAAGAAGATACAGTATGGGGCGCCAGCCCCCTGTCCATTTCAGGACAAGGAAGTACCTGGACGTAAGCCCCTGACCAGACAGGATGTCAGGGACATGGGTTATGGCTCTGTTGGCCAGGAGCTGAGCAAAGTCCTTCTGAAGGGCAGACAGTGTGCCCCAAGACACCACGGACCCTCAAGGCACATGGAGGTGGTATGGTGGGAGAGTCTTGAAATCAAGAGACAGACCCCTGCCCACTACGTCCACTACCCACTTGTACATTGTGATAGCAGACCAATGTGGAAAAGAGAGAGATGCAACCCGCCTCTGACGGGAAGAGCAATTGGGGACAGGACAGGCAGAGGGATGACACCCCCAACCTGTCACTGGAAAGCCTTGGAGGAGGCACCAGCGGTTGCTACTGAAGGAGCACCACTACCCTATCCCCTACTTTTTTGGACCCTGACCCTTCCCCAGATTTCTTGGTGTGCCAGCTCTGGAATTGCCCTTGATGGGGCTGCTGCTGAGAAGGAGGTGACTGAAAGGACAGGTATTGGAAGACCAATTTCTTGGGCTTCTTTTTCAGGTCCTTCTGAGACAACGTCATGAAGTCCAGGGTGGCACAGGACTTCTCAATCCATGTGAGGTGTCCTTCCACCCCCAGGTTGACATGGTCAGTGTCCAAGAAAGGGACATTTGCCAGCCTCTGTTGAGTGTCTGCAGTGAAGACGGACAAGTGCAGTCAGGCCCTGTGAAACACGGAGACAGCCACTGCATGGGCACATGAGTCGCCCATGTCTAAGGCTGTCTGGAGCTGGTGTTTAGCTAGCGTTTGACCATGGTCCCAGATGATCTCCACTTCTGCATGCTGCTCTGGGTAGAAGTGGAGGAGGATATCGAACATGCCCATCATGGCATGGCCATACTTAGCCATCACAATGGCATAACTAGCCTGCCTGAAACCCAGAGTAGCCACTGCGTACACCATTTTAGCAGCATGGTCAACCGAGGTCCCGTCTGCCTGTTCTGGTGGTCGTTTAGGTGGATGTTAATGGTCCCATGGCACTTCTCGATAAGAGTACAGGAATTTCCCTGGTACCCTGGCCAAATTTCCCCAATTCACTAATAATACCACCAAAAGCTTAATCTGGTTCTGTAAGCCAGTTTGCAACTGTACATATATTCCCCTACCCTTTCCCCTTGGTCACACCTGAAAATGAGCCTTGGCTCAGTGTGCCTCTCCCGGCCATAAGCTTTCAAATAAAATAAATATAAAATGGACTTCCAAATTCTCCATAATCCTAGCAACCTCAATGACTGAAACACATCATGTGACCATTCATTAATTCCCAGTACATGCACAGTTTGTCACCAACCTAACATAATCTACCTAGCAACAGCCTACCTACACAAAGATAAAACTTTTTTTAATAAAAAAAAAGAACTTCAGGACATGCATTTTTCTTGAGACCTAACTCAATGTTGCATAGGGGTCCATTTTGTATCAAGGTTAAGCAATAGAAAGCTCAGACTTCAAAAAGCACTACAGGACATCATCATACTCGCACAAAGGGTTATAGCTAACTGGCTATCAGACATCTCACCCGCTGATTTGAAATCTGGCAGCACAAAATGCAGGAAGTGTGCAGTATGGAAATGTAACCCCCCCACACACACACACACAAATGGGGGTTCCTGAAAAGTCTTCCTTGAGCTTGCCTAAATGCTCACTGCCAAGGTGCTGTCCTGTGTTTTAGCAGTTTAAATGCGATTGCCAGAGAGTGAGTGTATAGCCTCTGTGTACTGTCTCTTTAAGAGCTGCCTGGCTTGCAGTCATAATTAATCTGAGAGGGAGCTCTGTTAGAAGATGTACTTGCTGCTGATCATTTCTTAGAGTAGTAATAATATTGCAGTTTGTTCTAACCTGCCTTCTTTGCAGCATGGACAGTTCTGTTTGTTTCCATCATCTTGGGCCTGGACTGCAGAATAGGCCAATCAGTACATTTGAGACTCTAAAATGGAGCCTGCCTACAGGGGCTTGGTGGGGCCAAAACCTGTAGGAATTGTAGTTTTGGGCTTTTGACACCTAAAATAACCTGGAGGAGGAGCCCTTGTCGTGACTGACAGACAGATCAACCAAACGAACCTTTTGGATCTTGGGGAAAGTCCAACACTGCTTGCAGTTTCAGTTAGATCTGAGTTGGTAAGTGAAGAAGTAACAGCTTGAGATAGTTTGAGCAGCAATCCATAGTGGATTCACATGGGAGAACTGTGGAAAAGCCTGAGTTTGGTCTGTATGCCTGTCTGCTGTTCCTGAAAGAGAACTTGTGGGTTTTTTTTCAGACTAAATCCGAACTTGGAGAGCGATTTAAGCCACTGAATTGTAACCAGGCTTTAACCTGAAGAAGACCGAAGATTTGCTAAATGTGATCAGCCTGTCAGGACTTCCAGCTACCTCTGAACTCCCAGATTGTGCAGAGACTCTGTAATTGCGACCAGAGAGCCATTTGCCTGGTACACTGGAATTTCCTTACATGTGAATGTGCTGTGTGCTTATAGTGGGTCGTGATTTGGTTCCCCACTGTTTGTCTGAACTGTGTTTTGCTTGCTGGAGGCAGTATCCAGCTCCACAGACTGAATCCATATCCATTTCTATTTGCCTGGGCCCTGCTACACTGGCCCAGCCAGAATACCTGCTACGCAGAGAAAGTCATCGACGAGAGACCAGCCTGGGGATCAGCCCCCTGCTCAATGCCTTGAACAGGAATGATGCCTCAGTGATTCGTGTGGACCCTGCTTCTCCAGGCACTCCAGCACAACAGCCTGCAGTCTCGATTTCATCCTGCCTGTGTCCAGTATTGGGTATAGTGAGTAAACATCAGGGTAGCTCCCTACAACAACAGCGAAATCTAGAAGTGTTGTCATCTCATTGTCTTGTTGCCTTTTCTTTCACGAACTGAGCCCGCCAGCTCCGGATTACAAATAGTGTGTGTTGTGCATGTTGCTTTCTTCCATAACAGGGCCCCAACCAGCTGCAATGTTCCTGGCTAGCCCACTGTTTTTTCTACCTGGGTACCCAGAGGGTGTGACTGTGTAGGGACTCTGAACTGCATGTATAACTGTCTGACTGATATAGCTTTTAAGCAAATCAACCTGATTACGCCCCTCCCTTGTTCAAGTCCCCTGAATAAATCAGATTTAACTTTGTTTGCATTTAACCTGACTGTGGTTGCAGTTTGTGCCAAGAGTATTGTACTGTTGTAATTTGCTGTGCTTAACCTTGTTTTACAGGGGGTCCCCAGGGTCAAGCTAGAGGAACCAGCCCTGGTGGTAAGTGCAAACAGTGTGGGTAACTGCCTGGTGAATAAGGGTCATTGTGAAAGTGATTATTGTGTATGTTCAGGCCACTAGAAGGACAAAAGAGGGGGTTACAGTGTCCCGGAGGGCTGTGCCCAGGTCAGCTTGACTACTATCAACCCTGACCTCCACGTGGAGGCACCCATATCAGAACCTAGGCCCCTTAACCTGCAACTAGCCAAGCAGGCAGGGGTAGTAGCCCTTGGGATAGCGCCACCTAGAGGTTACAGAAATTTTAACAGCCACCATTACTCTTAGATGAAACTCATTCAAGGATATTTCAACTCCCTGGAACACCTACTAGATCCAAGGAATGGACATAAATAATGAGACTGAACTATAATGTGGATTTTACTTGTATTACCCTCCTGCCTATTCTACTTTTATTTGCTGCAAGAAGTCATGTACAAACATGCACAACCACTCACACTGGAAGGAAACAGGACAGTTAAACAAGTAATAACCCAATGGTGGGACTGTTTCTGTACTGGAGCATTTATATACACTTCACATGACTTATGTTAACACTCAGTGTTTTTACAGAGTTTAAGGGAGCGTTGTGGTGCTCCATAGTTAATGTTCACAGTTTACTTGACCTTTTGTTTCCATTTTTCCCAGCTAAATTGTCTACAGCTGGATCTTAGTATGGTGTGGTATACTCATACTGCGATGTTGTCAACTTGACTAAAGCAGAGTTTTTACACAAAAAAAGTGCTACAGGTAGTCAGGCATTAATACACTTCCTGGGTGTGTTGAAAGGCACTCAGCCGTTGACCTCATGCCTTCCAATTCACCTGGGGCGTGCATTCTCTAGAAATGCATGCTCTGTCAGGAGTTATTGCTTACATACATATATATCTGAGGTATTCACAACTGGAAAATTAGGCATATTTTCGTTCATCATTTTCTATCAAAGTGTTCAATAATTAAGCATCTCTTACCTTTGCTGATACTTAACTTTCATCGTGGTATGATTAATAATGAGGAATGGAGCGACACCATCATGATAATCTGAGAAAGTGATTATTGTAGAATGCTCTGCCCGGTTAACATCCACTACGATACCACCATACTGTTTGGTAAAATACTTGTGTTAAAACATTTCGAAAGTGAAAAAGAAGGAAATATTTTTGGGGGTAGGGTGAAGAGGAGAACAAACTGCTATGATACACAACAAATAAATGTATGCATTATTTACTTACTTAGTCGGTGAAGGCAACAATTAGAGGTTATGCATAGCCACACTTCAGTATCGTTACTAGAACACACACTGGACCAATCCATTAAAGCTGCTAAAAAGCTTTGGTCATTTTTCTTTTGTGTCAACATCAGCAATAAATGCATTAACAAGTATTGAGGGGTGCACCAAAGAACGGCTTTTATCATAGCATAGACACTAAGGTAGCAAATGGAGTTTCACATTTAAGATGTAACTAAAAAATAAATGTGTGTGTGTGGGGGAGGGTTGCCAGGACTCTTACAGTTACATCAGAAAGTGTTGGATTTGAACACGTGCAATAAAAAGAACACCACAGTGAAGACTAAGAGGGACCAGAAGCCGAGTTACTGACACCTTCTGTGGTTTTGCCAGTAATACTGACCAGTGGGTAGAGCTCCCAGATCTACAAGGTTACCTGAACTTTATAGGGAAATAGAACGGTCTACAGGAAAATTGTTCTCATACAGTTGCACTGGTTACATTGGAAAACAGAATAATATAGGTTCCATATGAGATAATGAAATATAAAGGTAAATACAACAAAGTCATCCTGGAGTTTCAAGGAAAAACGACAAACTAATCTGGTAGCACTGCCAGGGCTGGAACACAATCCTAAAAATTCTAAGCTCACCAAGGACAGAGGGTGGAGTGCAATATAAGAAACAATGACTCACCATAATAATATTTTTTTCTTCCAGGGGAATCCCTCATTATGCTTACACTGATGCAGCTAGCTCAACAGCTTGAGCTGCCCCGGAGCACATGGAGGACAACTTTAAATATTTAAATTAGCCACGTGGAGACATTGTGCTGTGTAGCTCAATGGCAGATCTATTTTGGAGATGCAGAAAGCAAGAATGCGAACCTAACAACCAATCTGTACTAGAAAAATAATAAAATTAAATAAACATGCAAAATAAAATAGACTAGCCTCCTCACGAGTCTATGGCAGATTAAACAAAAGGCTATTGGCAACTGACTGTGGAAAAAGGAACAAGAAATGCTCAAGCAGTAACTTTAACGGCAAAGAAAACACTGATTCTTGAAGAACCTTTTCCAGGTTCTGTAAGGGGAGGTTGGGGGGAAGGTGTACGTAAAATGAAGGATCCCTGGAAGGAACAATATTACTACGATGAGTCATTTTTTCTTCAAGCCCTGGGAATCCCTCATTATACTTACACTGATGCAGACTACAAAGCAGCACCTTGTGAGGCTAGTCACAGAACCTGCATAGGGAAAAGGTTCTGCAAGACAGCAGTGCCAAATCTGGCATCTGTTCTGGACTGTACATCCAACAGTAGTGCTTTGTAAAGGTATGCACAGTTTTCCAGGTAGCTGCTTTACAAATTTTCAGCAAAGGAATATCCCTTGCAGCCGCCACCGAGGCAGCAGTGCCATTAGTGGAATATGCCCTGAGACCTTGTGGTGGCTGCTTGCCAGCCTCGCCATAGCAGAACTGTATACAAGAGACTAACCAACGAGCAATAGTTCTCTCGGAGGCTGACCTACCCTTACCCACCTCAACATATGTGAGGAAGAGCTGTGAGTTGGAGGACCTGAGGTCCTTAACGTCCCAACTGTGCATCATCTGTTCACCAGGACTGAATCCTTCTGTGAAGAACACTGAAAGAGTGATGGATTGGTTGAGATGGAACATGGACACTACTTTAGGGAGACATTTTCTATTAGTCCTAAGGACTACCTTGTCCCTTTGGAAGATGATGTAATTAGTGTCTGTGCAAAGGGCTTGCAGCTTGCACACCCTTCTGGCAGAGGTGATAGCTGTGGCAAGCTAGCCAACTGGCAGCCATTATTTGCAGATATATTTCTGTCATTTTTTTTTTTTATTCTCATGTTTATTCCTCCTCTCTGCCCCTCAGCTCTGGTCTCCTTGGGAGATACCAAGGAGTCATCCCTCTGCGGTCCGCCCTGCCTGGACAATCCTCCGTTGCCCATGTAGCCTCGGTTTACCCCCCTGGGCGGGGACGAGATGGGCCCCAACACCCCGAGTATTCAGTAGCAGTCGGTCGGTCGGGTGGCCTCAGATCAAGGGCAAGCTCCGGTGCTCCGTCTCCACCAGAGCTGAAGGGTGCTTTCCCTGTTTCTTGGGAAGTGGCTGGCACTCTGATGTCAAGGCATGTTACCGACGTCTGCCAGTCCCCCGCTCCTTCTTCTGCGTCTTCAATGCTTGCTGCAACTCCGGCCTCTGCCAGAGGGCAACCGAGCACCAACTCGGGACCCTTGTCCCTTCCGGAAGAGGAGAGCTGTCCTCCGGACGCTCAATCCTCTCCCTCCCCTGCTGACCCCTAGCAACCTGGGCTCGTTCCCAAACCTGGGTCGCCGGCGTGGCGCGAAGTGTGGCATCCAGCGCCTCAACCCTCAGTGCTCTGTCATATTTTTTGATGTGATTTTGTGTATGTTAAATGCCACAAGAAAATGCCCAGTGTTACTGAAAGGTCACAGGAAGAGAGAAAGGTTCTTGCAAAATATGTGACATTCCTATGTGACCCAGGAAAACAGCTACTAGCCAGGAAGCTGAAAATTACATTTTGAAAGGGGATGGAAGTCCCTGGTAAGCTAATTGGTATAATAAAATCTCTGGATAAGAGAAGCTATCTCCCCTGTGTGACAGGGAGCTTCTGCGACTCTTGAGTACTGACCTTTTCTTAAATCTGTTGCAACATTTCTTCTATTTCTTAGCCTAATCTATCCTTTACAATTTCTAGTCCATAAGGCTGGCCACCTATGGGCATCCCCTCCCCTTTCTTTACTATGCTATAGTGTCCTCGTTAATTTTCCTTTTCCCTCTCAGGTCCTCATACAGGGAGGTTATTGTGGTGACCTCCAAGCGTATGTAAAACAGGTTGTGTTTATCATTGTTGGATTTAATATGTAATAGCACTATGTCATAAAATACCTTGATGTATATACCTTATGTTTATGAAACCTGTAAATGTTGAAAATACCATGGCATTAGGTGTTTTTGATAATGGTAAAAAGTACTAGGTGACTATAATAGAAATAAAGTTAGCTCTGCTATTTAAAATGCATGTAAATTGCTGTAAACTGAACAAGTCTGATATGTCATGGTGATTTGTGTATATCCCACGATGCTTTGCATAATGGAAGTATGTATGATGTTGTATTTCTTTTAAACTTGATTTGTTGCCAATGCCCTTTGGGGTAACATTTTTTTCAGTGATTCTGCACTGAGGTTCTTTGTCTACAGCTTGTTTTGTTTGTTTCTTATTTGAGCCCCCACTACCCAAGCAAACAAGGCCCACATAGGGATGAAGGGTTTTCACAAAAAATGTTTAAATCAGAGATCAGTGTCAGAAAGAAGGAGTATGCCACTGCTGAAGGTTATTTCCTGTATTCTGAATAAGCATTACACAGAGATTGTGTGTTGAACCTGAAGTTCGGTGTCTGGTCCATCTGTTATCCCAAACCCTCCACACCCTGTCATAAACCTTTAAGCTAAAAAGGAGAAATTATTTTAGACAGGAGGTGTCAGCAAGGTTACCACAGTCTGATTACATTATTTAATGGTGACAGGAAGTGGTGCTATGAGGACCCAAATAAGGAAAAAATAATAATTCCTTAAAATCTGGAAAGAGCAGCCGGCCTGTTGGCAACAAGGACTGAGGTGCTGGACACCTTACCTTGCACTACACTGGCGACCCTGATTCAGGAATGACTTTGGGTTGTCGGGGCACTGGCACGGGGATGTGGGAGGGCATGACTGAGCACTGGCTCTCCTCTCCTCTCCTTGGGGGGGGGGTTGCCTGCCCATAGTCCCGTCGTCACTAGATGGAGATCCGGTGGCAGGCAGTAATGGCGTGACAAGTAGGGTGTGGCATCCCATAGTACAAGGCGTACATGTGCCTCCACATGCACGTGCGATGCTGGAATGCATGGGGTCGGGGAACAAAAGCCATAAAACTTTCAAACTACTTACAAAAAAAAATCTGGAAAGAGCAGGAAACACACCTGCTGGCTGAAAGAGGAGGCCACCAGCTATAAACCAGAAAGGTGTTTTTTTTTTCCAGACTGCCAGAGGGACTATAAATACCCCCTGTAAACAGAAGTGCACTGCATTGCACTTTGGACACTCTCCTGACAAGACACAGAACAACCTGCCAGTGGCTGAAAAGGAAGAAAGGATTTTTCATACTTCACTTATTCTTCCGGACTACAGTTTACTACGAATTTAAGTTAGAACTTTAGATAACAGTTATAGTGCATTTTTCATGTATATTTTTCACTTTTATTTGTGTTATTCTGTGACCAAAATGTTTTAAATCTTTTAGTTGTAACTGTATGTTTATTAATTATTTTAGTAAAAACATTTGTTTTTAAGAAACTTGCCTGAGCGAGATTTTTCATACTGCATGTGGTTGTGGGACGTTTAATAATAATCTGTGACTAAACTGTTATTGCTAAGCCGTGTCACCATAAGCTACCAATCGATCAAGGGTTTGTCTAGGGAAATCTGGGGCTATGGAGAATACAAAGTGTCAAGGAAGGGTCTACGGGGATTTGAACCAGGCTGTTGCACGCCCGTGGGAGACGACAAAATCAGGGTTACAAGGTTACCCCGAAGAGATTATAATACCTGGCTCTTCCCCCTTTGTCTAACAACCAAGAATGGGTTCTCATTTGGTTACAAGACTTGAGACTGGTATTGTACCCTTATCCACAGTAAAGAAGGAGCCCTGGGGCCTTGTGGCGGGTTTCCAGTCATGACCTCGGTTAGCATTCTAGAAGGACACAGGGAGGGTGGGTATCCTTGTTTTCCCCCTCCCTGTCATGGACTGCACTTAGGGGTGGGCACTGTGAGCTTAGTCGACCTGACCCTCAGCAGTGTGTTCATGACAATTTTCACAAAGAAGAATGTCTTCCACGTGACATATTTCAAATCTGCAATAGCCACAGGCTTGAATGGAGGCTCCATAAGCTTGGCTATGCACACATTCAGATCACATGGAGGAACCGAGTCCCGAACAGGTGGATACAGGTGTAGTAGGCCCTTACAAAAACCTCTTAAAAATGGGGTGTAAATCCAGTGTTTTCTCCTTCCCTGCAGAAGTAAATGCTGAGATAGCTGCTAGGTGGACCCTGAGGGTTGAGGGCCTGAGACCGAGAACCTGAAGATGAACCAAGCAGTCAGGAGTATGGGCAGATCTGCTTGCAAGGGATTGAGCTGCCTATGGGCACACCACAGAGAAAACCTTTTCCACTTAGAGGCATAAGTTTTCCTGGTAGTCAGCTTTCTAGAAACCTTGAGGACTTTGAGGATGCCCTCCGAAAACTGAAAATTACGTACCTACCGTAATTCTGATCTTTCTGTGTATCTTCACCATTCATCACAGATGGGTTATCTGGCCAGAGGTCAGGACCCCGCAGGAGCTTTTTTTTTTTTTTTTTTTTTTTTAAAAAGGGGTAGGCGGAGCCGACACACCATCGGCGCCACCCTCGAGGCCAACGTACTGCATGGTGCTCGAGGGTTGGCCGTTAGGCAGTGTTGACTCCACCTGCCTGCCAGTTCTGAGTCGCCAGAGAGGTAAGAGGAAGGGATGGAGGGTGGGACAAGAGAATCCAAGGGACAGAAAAAGGAAAGGATGACTGAACTAAAAGGAGAAATAACGACTGAGAGGACAGTAAAGAAGAGGTTAGACTAAGGAGAATGGGTAGGGGCCCAATCTCTGGAAGCGGAAGAAGGAGGGAAAAGCCAAGGAAAAGTTCAGAATGATTTTTGCTAGGAATCCTGTTACCTTTACTTCATCAACACAACAGGCTAGCCTCCCTGGACATGCAGGATGCTTACCAGCATATTCCCATTCACCCAAAGCATCACAAATACCTACAGTTTGTGGCTTTGGGCCAACATTATCAGTTCAGAGTCCTGCCTTTGGGCTATCCTTGGCGAATAAGTTTTTACAAAGCGTGTGCAGTACTTTGCACTCAAGAGCACACCTCAGAAAGAGCGAAATACAGATGTTCCATATCTGACGACTGGCTTCTAGCAAGCCCTTCCAGGCAAGGAACTCTCGATGCCGTAGCCATGGCCTTGGACTTTCTCATGTCCATCGAGTCCTGCTAAATCTCATGAAATACGAGTTGCATCCCTCCAGAAGCTACTTTTCATAGGAACTCTTCTAGATCCCTCTTGTGTGAAAGCTTTTCTATCAGAGGATAGAAGAGTGATATCCTACAGATAGCCGCTATATCAGAGAAGAACAGCTCGGTTCAAGCCATCTCAATGCAGCGGATGCTGGGTCTCATGGCATCCTCAGTGTTCACTGTACCCCTTGCGCCTCCACATGAGAACCTCTCAATGGATGCTCAGTACTCAGTGGTCCCCAACCACTCACCCTCAGTCCTTTCTCGTCAAGGTGTCAGAACCTCTGAAGAGGTCACTTACCTGGTGGTCGCATGAGGACAATCTTCTGGAAAGGTATCCTTTGCTCCCCTGGATCATCAGATTTTCATTACCATGGATCGCGTCCCTGATGGGGTGGGCAGCTCACTTTCAGCATCTCCACACCCAAGGTACATGGACTCAGGATGAGTCCCAGCTTCACATAAATGTCCTAGAAATGAGCCATCCTTTATGCAGTCCGGGCTTTGAAGGACATTCTCTGTCACAAGAACATTCTCCTTCAAATGGACAACAAAGCAGTGATGTATTACATTAACAAGCAGGGCAGTGCACCTCTTACCCTTTATGCAGGGAAGCAATGAGTGTGGAATGGTGTCTAGAGCACAAGGTTCTAATTCAGGCGGTCTACTTGCCGAGTGCAGAACGAACTGGCAGACCGATCACAGCAGAACAGAGAGAGAGATCCTCACTAGTGGTCTCTAAACTCAACCGTAGTTCAGTCACTATTCATGAGTGGGAACTCAGACCTGGACCTTTGTATCCCCACTCAAAACAAAACTGCCTCTCTTCTGCTCCAGAAATCCAGGGCCTAGCATGTTCTGTCAGGATGCGTTCAGGCTGCAGTGGACAAAATGCTTTCTATCGCCTTTCCTCCTCTTCCTCTAATTCAGAGGTACTTCTCAAGTTCAAGTCCCAGGAGGACAAAATGATCCTCATTGCCCCTTCTGGCCTCGACAGAATATGGTTTCCATTACTCAACAGTATGTCGTAAACCCCTCCAGCTTCTTCCTCTTCTCACGAACCTTCTGATTCCGGGCCTGTGGTCCATCCCAATCTGATCGCTTCACCTTCATGTTTGGCTTCTGAAGAGATAGAAGTGAACAGGTTCAATGTCTCTCACAGAGTTTCAGATATTCTTTTGGCTGCCGCAAAGCCAGCCACTAAAAAAACTTACACAGCCAAATGGGCGTTTTCTCTCTGGTATGCAAAATCTTCTTTGAATCTTTTTGCCCACCCAAATAAAGTTCTAGAGTACCTTTTAGACCTTTCAAATTCAGGTCTACAATACTCAACAGTCAAAGTTCACCTTTGTGCCATTTCAGCCTATCATGAGCCAGTATTTTCTTTATCACTGGCTCAGTTACCCAATGAGTAAGAGGTTTCTTACGGGTATTCTGCATACCAGACCTCCTATCAGATGTCCAGTCACAGCCTGGGACATTAATCTTGTACTAGACATGCTCACTTGAAAGCCTTGCGAGCCTCTAGCTATCTGTGAACTGAAATTTCTCACTTGGAAAACAGCCTTCCTGGTGACCATTACCTCGGCCCACAGGGTCTCTGAAATACATGCCTTGGTCACAGACCCTCCATATACTGTGTTTCATAAGGACAAAGTAGTTCTTAGGACCCATCCTAAGTTTCTCCCTAAGGTTGTTTCAGAATTCCATCTAAACCAACCTTTAGTCCTACCTACATACTTTGCGAACTTCCAAAATGGAGAGAGTACCCTTCATTGTTTAGAGGTCAAAAGAGCTGTACGTTTCCATTTAGATAGAAGAAAACAAATTCACAGCACTCAGTAATTGTTTGTTTCCTTTGCTATCAGATGCATTTCAGCATGGTTGGCGGCATGCCTTTGCCACTGTTATTCCGTGGCGCAGGTTAAGCTGGAGGGCAGAGTGTACACTCACTCTACTAGAGCAGTCACAGCTTCCCTGGTGGAAATCTGCTATGTGCCCATTGCAGACATTTGCAATGCGGCTTCCTGGAGCTCAGTGCATACTTTTGTCAAGCACTATGACCTGGATGTCCATGCCAGGCGACATCTTTTGTTTGGGAGGACTATCGTTAACGGACTTCTGTCCTAAATTTGTGAGCTCTTGGTCTCTCCTGCCGCCCTCTCAGGGGATTATTAGCTCGGTACTCTCCCATCAGTGTGAATGAGTGGTGACTTTATGTCCAGGAAGGTATGGAAATTACTTACCTACCGTAATTCTTGATCTTCTTGGACGAAGTCTCCACTACTCATTCACATGCTCACCCACCATCCCCCGAGCTCACCTCTCTTGTTAGTCTTCACTCCCTTAGTCTTAGGCTGTGAAGACTTCTTTGTTGACCCTTCTTATATGGGACGCTCGGACTATCTTATGTCCGTTTTTTTGTTAGGCTATCCTTCTAGGTTAGTTACGCTGCACCTCCTTGGAAAAAAAGGTACTGAGGCGGTTGGAGGGTCGACGCCGAGATAGTCATTGCCACACGAACCGAGGCTCACAACACCATCCTCTTGGCTCCATCTCTGGCACCGGCCCTCTTGCAAAAAGTTTGCTCCGCTGGGTCTCTAGTGCCTCGTGAGTCCATCAGTGTGTGAATGAGTGGTGGAGACTTTCCAGAAGATCAAGAATTACGGTAGGTACGTAATTTCCATTTCCTAATCTCTAGTACTTTTTCTTGATAAAATGCCAGTCAGCTTGTTCTGATTGGGGCATTTTAGGCAGGGAGTGGGCAGTGAGTGCATTAGTTATGCCGCCAACTTCATGAGATCCCAACCGGAATTCTGAGTGGTGGAGACTTTTAGTCCAGGAATATATGGAAATTACATACTTACCGTAATTCTTGATCTTCTTGGACTAAGTGTCCACCACTCATTCACACGTCCACCCACCATCCCCCGAGCTCACTCGTTCTGTTTTGGTCTTCACTTCCTTGTTGTTCGGGCTGTAAAAACATTGTTGAAGTGACCCTTCTTACATGAGTCATCTGGGCCTTCATATGCCTGGAAGTTATGGTTAGATTTTTTTTTTCATTAGTTTACGCTGCACCTCCTTGCCTGAAAAGGTACTGAGGCGTTTGCAGGGTCGATGCCAAGATAGCCTATATGGCGTGAGATATCCTCACGGTGCCGCGCATACGCGATCTATCCCAGCACCAGCCCTCCTGAAGATTTTTGGCTCCTGTGGGGTTCTAATGCCTCGAGCCTAGTCCCATTAGTGTGAATGAGTGATGGAGACTTCATCCAAGAAGATCAAGAATTATGGTAAGTATGTAATTTCCATTTTTTGTTGACCTTGCAGTATACGGGCTGTAATATACAAGATCAGACACAACAGGACTCTCTCACAAAAGCCTGTCTATTGGGCTATTACATTTCTCTCTGCAGTAATCTGGTCCTGGCCAAAAAACAAACCCTGCAGTGTAACAGCTACTTCAACTAACTGTACCTAAATCTAGCTTTTGTATCTAATATAGACAACTACCTCATCAGTTAATGAGTTTAAGCTGCTTTCTAATTCTTAGCTTCTGAGCATGCTTGGACAGTTGGCTTAAGACTGGTGGTGCTGATTCCTGATTTTTGACTGTTCCACTCTGCGGCTGTTTGGTTCCATTCAGTTGCCTATAGATTCTGTGGACCTACTCACCCTATTTCTTAAGAAGATCCTCTAACAACATCCAACCTTCCTCATACTATCCTAGCCTTTTCTGTTTAATCTCGTACAAACGTCTGTCCTAGCCTCTCCTGCTTGTTCTTGCACAATTATCCTCCCTTTCCTACTCTCTCCATATTTGTTAACCCATACCTTCTCCTGACATGCAGTACACTGGATTGCTTGCAGCTCTGTGCTGCTCTACATCATCTCTTTTACCATTTCAGATCGGCTTGTAGCATTAGGTAATACCAGTGCTTTGACTGGTACTGCTTCCCCGCTGCTGATACTGTTTTACCCAGAACCTCTACCTTCCCTCCTGCTCCTACTCTGTCTCTTGAAAAAAGAAGCCACCTGCCTTGGTTCTTGGTATGCCCGCAGTCTCTCTCGGCTCACCTGCAGGAGCACAGTCACTGAACTAATGCCCTTACTCCTCCTTATCATTCTAGCCAGTGATGTGAAGTTGAATCCTGGACCTACTGGCCCACAGTTTGTCCCATGAGCTAATTCAGTCCCCATCCGTCCTGTAAAGGGCCTGAAAATTGCTCACATAAATGCGCAAAGCCTGCGCTCAAAAATGGCAGTGGTAGAAGCCTGGGTTACGCTTCATAACCTTGACTTGCTAGGAATTACTGAGACTTGCCTTAAACCCTGCATCCTACAACATGAAGTAGCTCTGGAGGCTATTCCTGTTTCAGGCAGGACAGGTCGGTAGAAAAGGGTGGAGTTCTCATCTATGTTCAGATTCTGCATTATGCCCTCTGGAAGCTGCCTACCCCTCTTCTGTTCCTCTACCTGCAGAATGTATCTTCATTACATTAACCCTGGGCAATGTCAAATGACTAACGATGGGATGTGTCTACCTTCTCCCCAAGGATGCTAATAATGTCCTACCCTCCCTTATTGCTTTCCTTTCCGACTTCCCTGGCCAAGATTTCCTACTCTGTGGTGACTTTAATCTTAATCTGTTGAACCATACTAAAAACAAAGCTCATTCTGTTCTAGCCAATTCCAACCTCACACAATACATTTGCAAACCCACTAGACTGAATTCAAAGTCAGGTAACCACTCACTACTTGATTGGGTAGTGTCTTATTGTCCTCACACAATTCAGTATACTACTGTACTACCCAACAGCATCAGCGACCACTCTCAGTGCCCGAACCCTCCCACCAAATCACTGCATCAAGAAACATGTCACGCTTTGAATCCACAGCCTTCCTGTCTTCTCTGACTACTGCCGATTGGAGTCCTATCAAAACCCTGCCAGATGTTGATCAGGCCTTGGACTACTTTATCAATACCTTAACAGCTATATCAAATAGACATGCCCCCCCCCCTCATTAAAAGGAGGTCCAAGGGTTTAAAGGCACCTTAGCTAAGTAAGCATCTGAAGCATCTCATGTCCCTTCGTGACTCTTCCTGGAAAAACTTGAAGAATGCCATCCCCTCTGACTGGCAGACATACAGGAACCTTCGTAACTCATGTAAAAGTAAGGTATGCAGTGTTAAATGAATATACTATCACTCCTTGCAGACAGAACAGCTTAGCAACATAAGGCGTTCTGGAAGCAAATCAACACACTAATTGAAGGACACTCCTGGCACCCCAGCACCTTTCAAGATCAAGGCTGTACTCTATCAGACCCCCAGTCTATTGCAGATGGCCTAAACCATTTTCACTGATCTTACTAACTACACCTTGCACTTCACTTCTTCCTCAGACTTTTCCCCACCAGTCTCCTCTCAGGCAGTTCCTTCTCAGCCTGAGTTTCACCTAAAACTAGCTACTCATAAGAGGTGTTGTAGCTACTCTTACAACTAAAGGAAAGAAAGTTCCCTGGTTTCTATTTAAGAGTTTAACCAGGAGGGCATACTGAGTCAGGTTGCTCAATTCCAGATGCGTCCTGGGGACAAGTCCCAATAAGGAATACGACACAGTTTACAATAGTTTTACATCACATATGGCTGCAGGCCTGGACATTACAGACAATAGGCATGTAGGGTACAAAGGAGGCGAGGAAATACACTTGGATACATTTACACAGGATTCGACTCCTTAGAACCTCGCTTTCTAAAACTTGGTGCCCCAGCCCTTGCAGAGTCCCCATTTGTGACCTAATAAATAAGTCTCTCACCAGTGGGAGTGTCCCAGCAAAATGGAAAGCATCACTTGTCTTTCCGCTGCATAAGGGTGGCTTGCATGCAGTCGAAAACTTTAGGCCCATTTCAATCATGTGCCCTCTAATGAAGATACAAGAGCACTTAATTTTTAACCAGCTTCAGTCTTATCTAGAACGACATCACCTCCTAACAGACTGCCAGCACAGATTCAGAAAAAATATAGTAGTACCATCACAGCCCTTACCAAGGTGTCTACAGATATCCTCAGTGTTCTTGACAAGGGGCTCTACACCAGGGCCATATTCGTAGATCTTATGAAGGCTTTCAGTTTAGTAAATCATAACATTCTTTTGGACAAGTTACACTCCCTAGGCCTGGACAGGCAATCACTCTCCTGGTTTAATAATTATCAGCCAGGCCACCCCCGGGGAGTAAAATGGTCTGGTGACCTCTTCTTATTTACTTACATACCGGCAGAATAGGCCTAATGGTCTTTCGTGTCTGCTCGTTCGGTCAGCCCCACCCTTGGAGCTGACCTTGCTGGCCCTCTTGCCCTCTCTGGTTTCTCCCTTTCCAGTCCCGGTATTCTTGCTGCACAGGACTTTGCTCCAGAATCCTTCCCCTGTACCTGTCCCACCCCCTCTTGAACCCCTCCACCATCTCTGCCTCCACCAGCCCCCTGGGCAGCGTATTCCATGGCTCCACCACCCTCTCAGTGAAATAGCACTTCCTCCTTTCTCCCTGGATCTCCCCCCTCCAGCTTCTACCTATGCCTCTGGGTCCCCCTTCTTCAGGCACCCTGACTGCGCCTCCTTATTTACCCCCCTTCATGTACCTGAAGACCTCTATCATGTCCCCCTGGTCCCTTCTCTCTTCCAGTGTGTACATATTTAGCTCTTTGAGCCTCTCCCCATAGGTCCTGTTCCCCAAGCCCCAGATCATTTTGGTTGCCCTCCTCTGGACCCTCTCCAGGAGTTCGATGTCCCTCTTTAAGCGTAGCCTCCAAAACTGCACGCAGTACTCGAGGTGCAACCTCACCAAGCAGTTATAGAGTATCACTTCCCTCTTTCTGGAGGTGATCCCCCTAGCGATGCATCCCAGCATCCTGTTGGCCTTGGCCACTGCCCTCCTACAAGTCTCAGAGTTGTTCATCTTGTCATCTACCACCACCATCATCAGGTCCCTCTCAGCCATTGAGATTTGTAGCATCCCCCGGTGTACACTTGGCCCGGGTTTCTGGCTCCCAGGTGTAGTATCTTGCATTTCCGTGCATTGAACCTCCGCTTCCACTTTCTAGACTACTTTTCCCAGAGCCTCCAGGTTCCCCCTGTAGGGTCACCCTCCCCTCCTCCCGATCCACCACCGCCCCCAGTTTTGGGCATTCCCCAGGGATCCAAACTGGGGCCACTTTTGTTCTCGCTATTTATAAATAATTTACCACTGCACTGCGGTGGGTTCTCGGTGCAACTTTATGCTTTTTCATACTGGTGCTCAGGCGATATCCAATGGCTAAATCAGAACCTGGAATCTGACTTCCATACGCTAGAGAAATGGTTCCTTAAGAATCATTTAGTTCTTAATACCAAAAAAACCAAGGCAATGCTTTTTCGCAACCTCTCCATGAAAGCAGATTCAAATGATTCACTTCTCATTCAGTCTGCCTTAGGTGAAACTCTCAAAACTGTTCAGACTTTCAAATACTTAGTAGTGTTGCTAGATCCCGCGCTCTCCTTTGAGCAGCATGTAATGCAAATTACAAAAAAACTTAATCAAAAGTTTGGTTTGCTCTACCACCTTCAACCCCCTCCTCTCCCATGCCTCCTGTCAGAAGATTGCCACCCTCCTTCCCATTCTATTCTGTGGCACCCCCTTACTTTCTGCCGCCAAAACCACCATCCTCTCCTGTCTAAGATCACTTTACTACAGGGTGGGATGATTTGCTGTCGGAGCCAACCCACATCAACACCACTGTGAGGTGCTTGCTGCATTGGACTAGCCTGACTTTGGCCAAAGATTACAGTTCTCCTCCCTTACCTTTATTTACAAACTTGCCTTACTTTTCTCTCCCCCCTGCCTAAGTGACATACTGAAGTTTAAACCCTCTCCTCATCTACTCAGATCATCCTCTGCCCCTTTGCTGTAAAAGTCCTATCCCCACCTGGCGCTTGGCAAGCAGTCATTTGCCTATACCTCTCTCCTCTTGGAACACAGTCCCCTTTTCTACTCTCTCACTAGCCTCTCTTGCCATGTTCATGCGCTCCTTCACTGAGCATCTTTTGCAGTCTAAGCCCTGCACGTGCCTTGCCTAAACCTTTGCGGAATGTGGTACTCAATGTATGAATTTGTATAAATGCTGTATATGTCTCCTCACCTCTGTATCATTATGTATATATTGTATGTTTATATTTTTATTATCTACACTGTATAATTCATGCATTTACATTGTTGTATATTATGTACCTGACCCAGGTTGCCCCTGAAAAAGGGACTGTACAGTCTTAGTGGGCTCACCTGGCTACCAAAATTCAAAGAAATAAAAATATGAGACTGGGATCTCTTTGTTTAAAACTGTATATAGTTATACTGTTGAAATGATTGCAAAAAGCTATTTGGAACTCAAGGGGTTAACCTGAGATGCAGTTTTTAATCCTTTTGCAGAGCTGTAAACAAGAGGTCAGTTATGGGTCACTATGTTCTTTTTGCTGCACCTGCATCGAAATTGACAAGAACATTCTGTGAGAAGCAGGCTCTCTTAACAAGTTCCCAGTCTTGTTCTAAAAAGAGCAGCAATGCTTTTGCTAGGGAGACAGAGAGTGAGACTGAGAGTGTGAAACTTGGAATTAAGAAATACCCTCATAAGGACAACTTTTTCTCTGTTTTACTGCCTTTGTAAATAGTTATACTGAATAATTTCTATTTTTTATTTCTGTTATTGAGAAAATAAAACACTATTTTGTAATTTTGAAACTGCTCTGATTTTTCTGTGCTTCCTGACCTGTGCCTCGACAGCATATTGTTATGTTGTGGTCTTCACTCCTGTTTTCTTGTTTGGGCCATGAAGACACTGCATTGTTGGTTTGGTAGTCCTTATACAAGCCACCGGGCTATCTTATGCTTGTAGGTAAGTGCTTAGGTTACTCATTAGGTTCATGCTGCTTACCTGCTCAGTAAAAAAGGTAGTAAGTCAGTTGGGGGCTGGTGCCGCTGTGTACCAGTGGCCGCATGTTTTGATGCACACATGTGACCTTCCAAGTCACCAGCCCCCTCCAGAAAGGTTCTGGCTCTCCCAGGGTGCTAGCATATCTGGCTCAGACCCATCGGGGTAATCTATGGGGAAGATGTTAAGGAAGATCAACAGTTACGGTAAGTACATAACTTTAACATCTTCACAAATATCTCATCAATAGAGCCATGCTTGCCCACCTTCCATCTTTAGAATCACTTCAGTCTTGTTTAGCTTTCCCTCCCTCCTCAAATATACTCTGAATATATTAAAAATAAAAAAAAATAGGTACTGTCTGTGAAGACATTTGATCTTTCTGGACATAAAGACTCCACCACTCATTCACACTGATGGGATCTACGCCGGATACGCTAGGACCCAGCTGAAGCAAACTTTTTTGCAAGAGGGCTGGCACCAGAGATGGAGCCGTGAGGAGCAGCACATGACGCCTCGCTCATGCGGCAGTGGCTAACTCGGCATCGACCCTCCAACTGCTTCAGTTCCTTTTCCTGCCGTCGAGTGCGCTTCAGTGATGACGTTGCTCACCCGCCGGGAGTCAAACTTCAACTAGCAGCATAGTTTTCAGTTAATTGTTTTTTAATCTATCTCGAAATAAGTATCGCTTACTTTTAACTTACTTATTAAGAAAAGAAATCTTCAGCCCTCCAGTGACAGAGTCGACCATGAGCAGGTCAGGTGATGGTAAGGAGACTTCGTATAAAAGCTGTTCAGTCAGCTGGGCTGGGTCCAGTCCGCCGCCCTCTCCGGAGGGAGGGTCTGACAATGGGCGGTCCGATGCTCGGGGGGGGGGGATGAGCGATCCCCCCAAAAACATAAAAGAGAACGGTCACACTCTCTGCATCGTTTGGCCTCTAGCTCTTCTTCAGCTCACAGGTCAAAAAGAGAAGGCATCACTCGAGTGCTTCTGGTATGTCTGTCGTCGACAGTCAGTCATTGGGGCCAGGTGCACGTCTCCTCCCCTGAGTCACCAGTTTCTGTCTCCGGTGATCAACCTGTTCAACATCGGAGCCCTTTCTCGCCCTCTGAAAGAGCTTCCGATGAGCAGTTTCATCAGTGGATCGCTCTTATGGAGCAGTGGGCCCATAGGGTGGTCCAGCTGCCGGGCCCGGTCACTCAGACACCCTCTGGCCTTTCGAGGGAGCGGGTAGGGCGGTTGGACCTTCCTAGTCTTGCGGCGCCCTCTTCGATGCTGTCGACTCCTTCGCTCAGGTGTTTTCCCCCCTCACGTGGCTGCGGCGCAGGGGGCCCCACTGATGTCTCTGTCTCCTGGTATTCCTCACCCTTCTTTTTCTTCAAATCGCTGATTTTGAAGTCCTGAATTGCTTCGGTGCGTCAGCAGCATCGGGTGATCTTGGCGTCGATGGGTCTCTTGGCACTGTCTTCGACGCTAATGCACCTGTCGGCGTCACCCTCGGCGCCATTGATCTAGTCGACACCGTCCTTGGCACCCCTGATGTTGTCGGCACCGATGGGGTTGTTGACGCTGTCCTCAATGCCGTGGGCTCTGTCGGCACTGTCTGTGGCGCCGTGGGCTTCTTTGGTGCCATGGTCTCTGTCGGCGCCGTGTGCTGGGCTATTTCAGATGGCGCCAGCTCCCTTTCCTTCAGCACCGTGCATCTCTTCGGCACCGAGGCTTGGTGCGGCACTGTCCAGCCTTCAGGAGTTCTTGACTCTGATTCCTTTCCCTTCTTCGTTTCCTGCTGACTGTCACTCCTTTCTTGTCCGTACAGTACCTCCTGGGCTGTCAGCAGAAGATATTGAGCCTGACCCAGATCTTCGATTGGGTGATGATGTTGAAGGAGCAGGGATCAATTCTGCCGCAGAGCCTGTGGTTCAAGACGTGTCATTTAAGTATCTGCTAAAAAATTTGAATACTACTCTTTGTCTCCAGACTACGGATATCGATCCTGGAAAGCTTTTAAGACTCCAGTACCTACATGTCCCCGAGATCCCTATGGATTTAACTCCTCCGGTACAACCATCCTTTGAGATGCTCTCTCAGATGGTATGGAATAATCCCTCTCATCCTTTCTGTGGCCAAGTCCATAGACAGGAAGTATGCTTCTCCAAGGATCGACCCATTTTAGCCTCCCAGGCCTTTGCTGACTCCATTGTAGTCTTGGCAGAAAATGATAAGGTCGTTCTCCCTCAGGCATCTATAGCCCAACCTATAAACAAAGAATCTCGCAAGATAAACGCCTTAGGTAAGAGAGTCTTTGCTGCATCCACCCTGGGTATGCGTATTGCTAGTTACCAGGGCTATTTCTCTCAATAGGTGTATGATATTCCTGGACTAAGTCTCCATCACTCATTCACACTAGTGGGATAGAGCCAGAGGCGCTGAGGATAGCGAAGCCAACAATTTTCTGAAGGGTCGGCCAGGGTAGGACCCGTGCATCTGAGCGACACCATGAGACTGACTTCGTGCCTGTTAGGCTGTGTCTGCTTAACCCTCCAACTGCCTCAGTTCTTTTCTCCCGCCATCGAGTGCGTTCGAATGTTGACATCGCTCGTCTGCCGGAGTCAAAGTTTTCGTCTATATGACAACAGCTTTTACTGTTTAATTTAGTTTAATTTAACTATTTAGTAGTAATTTCTTATTTTACGAACAAGAAAAGAAGATTATGAAGAAAAAGACATTCTTTCCTGCCATCATCAGAGTCGTCCTTAGACAGTAGCAGTGACGGTAGGAAGACTTCGTTTGAAAGTTGTTCTGGCAGAGGGCTGTACCCAATCCACCACCCTTAAGTGACTATGGACAGTCCTGTACCGGGGTGGGGGGGGGGACAGTCCAACAAAGCACGAATCTGGCAGTGCCGGGGATCTGGCTCCGCTTAGCCTCGAGTTCTTCTTCTTCCTTGTTTGGGGAAGAAGAATCGGTGCCGCTCGAGGTTGCCCGTTGGAATGGGTAAAAGGCCTGAACCGACTTTCATGGATTCCCCTTTGCCCCTCCTAACGGCCATTCGTCACGGACTCCATCTCTGTCCTTGTTGGAGTTCGGTGAGCAGTTTCACATCTGGGCGCTCCTGTGGAGCAGGCAGTTTAGCTTTCCTTTTCCTGGCTGTGTTCCTGTTTTGGGGCTGTTGGACGGGCAGGTCAATTGGATCCGGATGGCGTGGTGCCTTGGTGCCTTCGCCATTTGTCAACCCCTTGTGCCTACCCCTTCTTCCTTTTCCATGCTGGGGCTGGCATGGGCACCACCTTTTCCTTCTACCCATCTTCTCCATTGGCTTTTTCCATGGTGTTTTTCCTGGCACTGTGCCCGCCGCCTTGGAGGCACCGCAGATCCGGTGCTGTTGCCACTGGTTTGGCATTGGTACCGTAGATGGCACCGCTGGTGTTTGGGTCAGCGCTGGGAGTCAGCGCTGTGGATCGGCACTGCACTCGGCGCCGTGCTGAGTGCTGTGCTTGGTGCCGTGGGTGCTGTCATTGTTGCCTTCATTGTCCGGTGCTGTGGGTGTCTGACGGTGCTGCAGTTGCCCGCAGGTGCTCGTGGGTGTTGTGGGCAGCGCCGGGCACCCATGGGTGCCACTGGGCACCCACGGGTGGCACCTGGCACCCCGGGTGTCATGGGTGCCATGAGTTCATGGGTGCCATGGTACCTTGGGTGCCCTCGGGTGCCATTGCTGCAATGGGTCTCTTAGGTGCCATGGTACATGGGTGCCATGGGCATTGGGGATGCCCTTGCGTGCCATTGCTGCCGAGGATACCTGTGAATTCTGCCGTGGGTGCCTTGGTGTCTCCAGGTTGGCATAGAGTGAGTGCTGGTGCCCTCCTGTGCCACGAGTGACGCTGGTACCACAGGGGTGCCAGTTGGTGCTGTCCCACAGAACTAGGGACAGATCTCCATTTGTGGACCTCTTCATCTGCGGGACTTGTGGCAGGATATTTCCGCAGAATGAAGTCCTGTTCTGCGGATTATTTTTTCCACACATCTTAGTGGGTGGCGGTCTGCATCAGGTCTTGTGTCATCCAGTGGTTTCCGCTGATGGGATTCTTCTGTTCTGTTCTGCCAGCGGAATCTCTCATTCCGGTCAGCACTTTCTCAGCTCCCTACTTGGTGCCAAGCTCCTCGACACCCTTCCTGGTGGCAGAGTCTCTAGTGGCTCTGACCTAGACCTCCCTTTGGGGTCCTTCTGCGGTAGAAGGGCATCTAGATGAGCCTCTCCCTGTCCTTCTGGTCAGTGATATAGTGGATGACTCGTCCTATATACTGAAGGATACATCCTCTCTATCATCAGAGTCTGTGATGCAAGCTCTTTTCAGTAGTTCCTCAGTAATGGGGTTCACCATAGTGTTCAGACTGCATCTGTGGCCATACACCTCTGCGTCTAGACTCTTTGAGTCATCAAGACAATTACACACTGTGGAACATTCTAATTCAATGATCGGTAACCGCACAGACTCTTCCGCTCCTTTGATAGGGGTATACAGCCCTCTTTTGATGCTGCCCCTCTGGTGGCTGCTGCGACACAGGTGGTTAATATCCATCTAGCTATTATTATTAGTCCAGTCAATAGTTCAGTTATGGATCCTCAGGCTGCTCCTGCTCCTCAGAGGGATGACATCCTTGTCATTTCTGTATCAGGCAATCCTTGCGAAACAGCAGCCTGCAACCTTGTCAGGCTTGGACTAATGATATATTTAAAAAAAAAAAAAAAAAGGTTTAGAATTTTCACAGCACAGGGCCTAGTTGGAATTTCCAGATACCACACTTTGGATCTGGTCAGGTTCCGCCTCAATCCTGAGGCTGTCGTCTCTAAACTTAGGTAAAGATTGCCTGATTTCTTCTACCCCTAGGGACAGTCCGATCCAGCGGTGGTATAGCTCACCTCTTGTCTCTAGAGAGATTTCTCTTATTCCAAGATATTTCCAAAAGCTAGGCGTCTAACCAGTCTGTTAGTCCCTCTTTTTTTTTTTAAATCGGGCTTTCTTCTCTTGATCAGAGCCTCGCAGCAGCAGAAGTGACTCTTCATCGAGTCGGAACTTAGATTCCTACTTCCATGCTTGCTTCAACTTAACAGACAACATGCTTCTTTCTTGACCATAGGTCAAGTAGGTCTTTTTCTGAGATAGCTTCTCAAATATTCACAACTTCAGTTCCTGCACATTGGTTCTGTGCCAGTCGCACACAAAGCTATCCTCTCCGACTGCGTGACGGAGCTGTGATGTTTGTTTTTTTCAACAAAGCAAACTAGAGTCCTTCCTGCTCCCTTCAGGGAGGCCAGAGTAAGTAGTGCCTCACTGCATTGAGCCACTTCTGCCGCTATTCAGTCACTTCAACGAATGGGTTAGCCCTAACTTGGTCCTGCTGTGTACCTCCTCGACGCACATCTGTCTCTATTTGCCTTACAAATCCAGCCCGTTTTTTTCTGTCGGAATGTTTTTTTCCGCAGTGGACACAGCCTCCTGTACACTTTTTCCTTTCTTCCCTGAGTTCAGAGACTGCTACTACAGTTACACACACAGGGGCAGGATGATTTCTTTATGGAATATGTAGTGACTAGGGTCTGATTCTACTAGACCACCACAAGAGCTTCTAAGTTGTGCTTCACCTTCCATCAGGAAGGTTTCAGTGACTAAGTGAAAACCATTCTCCTTGATGGGCTAACCCCACCTGGACCTTCATTTGCTCACCAAGCAAGGGGTTCAAGTGCTCTTGGAGCTGTTGTTTGCAGGTCAGCCATACTTGGTAGTGGGTGTTCCGTCTCCACTTTTCGGTCTACCCTGAACCTGTAGACTTTACCTCCGGCTCTTGCAGTTCCTGAGTTCCTTTTACATTATATTAGTAAATGTCTTTGACACTATCAGTTTTGGTCCTATACCAAATTGTGAGTCCAGGTTTTCGCCGCTCTCTCAGAGTGGTTGCGGCTTCCTGGAAGAGTTTCATTTTGTGCCCATTGCAGTCGTCTGCAAAGTGGTGAGTTACAACTCTAGTGCTTATCTTGTAAGCACAATGTTATAGATGCTCTTTACAAGACAGATCTTTTTATTAGCAGGACAGTCCTTGGCTGTCCTTTCTGAGTGAACCCTATCTCCTACCACACTACTCAGGGTTGTGAGTTTTAGCTCGGTACTTTCCCACTAGTGTGAATGAGTGATGGAGACTTAGTCCAGGAAGATATGGAAATTATGTACTTACTGTAATTATTGATCTTTTTGGACAGTCTCCATCACTCGTTCATATGCCCACCCACCATCCCCTGGGTTCACTCGTTTTTCTTTCCTGGTCTTCATGGCCTGTGGTTTTGACTGTGAAGACATTGTTCTTTGACCTTTCTTACAAAGGCCATCTGGTCTCTCAGGCCCAGAAACTCAGAATGAGTTATTCTCATTAGTTACGCTGTGCCTCCTCGATTCATAAGGTACTGAGGCGGTTGGAGGATTCTTGTCAAGATAGCCTACACAGGCGCAAGTCAGTGTCGCGGTGCCACGCATGCACGGTCCTACATCGGCGCTGACCCTTCACAAAATGTTTGGCTCCCGCTTAGTCCTAGCGCCTCCGGCGCTATCCCACTAGTGTGAATCAGTGATGGAGACTGTCTAAGAAGATCAATAATTACGGTAAGTACATAATTTCCATTTCTTTAGCATTCGCACAAACAGATGGTAGAAGCTGTGCCAGAGTCGGTCACTAGTTCAGAGCTACTTCAGGCCATAACCAGGGGTATCAAGTCCAACAACCAGCAGGTTAAAGCAGCTATGGACGCTTTCGATACTACCTCCCGAGTTGCGGCGGGCATTTGCACCTGTTGTCACTCCTGGCTAAGCACTTCTGGCTTCACGAATGATGCCCAGCAGCAGGTCATGGCATTACCCTTTGATGGTATGTACAGTCGTGGCCAAAAATATTGGCGCCTTTGCACTTTTTCAGATAACTCACAATTTCCTCTAAACATAAGTTGAAATTAACAACAGTACAGTATTTGGTCTCCACAATTCTTTATTTCTCTGTTAATATTACAGAACCTTTGTTTTTGTTCAAATTTAATATATCCTTTTAAATCAGAAAATGAAAAGAAATGGCATTGACAAAATTATTGACACCCTAGACTTAATATTTGGTAGCGCAGCCTTTGGTCAAAATAACTGCAATCAACACGCTTCCTATAGCCATGGATGAGCTTCCTGCCTCTCTACTGGCAGTTTGGCCCTCTTCTTGTGCATACTGCTCCAGTTCTCCCAGATTTGAAGGGTACCTTCTCCCAACTGCTGTTTTCAGATCTCTCCACAGGTTTTCAATGGGATTTAGATCTGGACTCATTGCTAGCCACTTCAGAACAGTCCAGCGTCTTGTCTTGAACCATTCCTGGGTGTTTTTGAAGTGTGTTTGGGGTCATTGTCCTGCTGGAAGACCCATGACCTTGACAGGAGACCCAGCTTTCTGACACTGGGTTCAACATTGCACTCCAAAATGGCCTGGTAATCTCCAGATTTCATGATGCCATGCACACATTCAAGGCACCCAGTTCAGAGATAGCACAGCAACCCCAAAACATCACTGAACCTCCTCCATGTTTGACTGTAGGAAGGTGTTCTTTTCTTTGAAGGCTTCATTTTGTTTTCTGTAAACATAGAGATGATGTGCTTTACCAAAAAGCTCTAATTTGGTCTCATCTGTCCACAGGACATTCTCCCAGAAGGATTTTGGCTTGTTCAGGTGTGTTTTGTGAACCCCAGTCGGGCTTTCTTATGTCTCTCTCTCAGCAGTGGGGTCCTCCTGGGCCTCCTACCATATAACCCCCTTTCATTGAGTTGGCGGCGGATGGTGAGTTGAAACTGCATGCCTTGTGTCTGAAGGTCAGCTTGAATCTGTTTGGCAGTTGATCGAGGTGCTTTCTCCACCATTCGAACAATCCTGCGCTGCAATCTTGATCAAATTTTCTCTTGCGATACGTCCAGGGGTTGGCTACAGTGCCATGGGCCTTAAACATCCTGATAACATTAATGACGGTGGAAACAGGAACATCAAGGTCTCTGGAGATTGATTTGTAGCCTTGAGATTGTCCATGCTGCTACAATATTCTGTCTGACCTCCTCAGACAATTCTCTGGCTGTCTTTCTTTTTCTCCATGCTCATTGCGGTACACACAGTGGCCATAAAACAGGAGAATGAGTCACTTTCTCTATTCAAACTGGTTGAATGAGTGATTTTTATATTGCAGGCACCTGCAGCTCACCACAGGTGAGTTCAATTCCAAAGTGAAGGAGAATCACCTGCTTGAAATCTAATTATTTCTAACTACTTCTAAAAGGTGCCAATAATTTTGTCCAGGCCATTTAAGGATTTCTGTGTGGAATAAGCTAAGACTTATTAAATTTTTCTGCTTTTTGTGTTTTATTCCACTGCAAACCAAAGAAATACATATGTGGATACCAAAATATTTTTTAATTTCAACAATTTTCTGGAAGGAATGGTGCATTATTAGAAAAAACTGCAAGGGCGCCAATATTTTTGGCCACGACTGTATCTGTTCAGACCTCATGTAGAGCAAGCTCTGGAGGCCACACAGAAGACTAGGTCTGCCATTAGAATGGCTCGACCTGCTCCCACCCCTTCTCGGGGGGGGGGGGTCAACAAGCGTCAGCTTCACAACTGTTAATCCTTTCGGGGTAAGGACAGGGGAGGTTTTAACAAAAACCAAAACCCCCAGCCTCAAAAGTCACAGATCCCCAGTACACTGTATTTCATAAAGACAAAGTAGTTCTTAGGACCCATCCTAAGTTTCTCCCTAAGGTTGTCTCAGAATTCCATCTAAACCAACCTTTAGTCCTACCTACGTACTTTGCGAACTTCCAGTATGAAAGAGAGCATACCCTTCATTCTTTAGATGTTAAAGGAGCACTGCATTTCTATTTGGATAGAACAAAAGAGATTTGCAAAGCTCAACAACTGTTTGTTTCCTTCTGCGAGACCCGTCTGGGTCAACCTGTCGCTATCAGATGCATTTCGGCATGGCTGGTGGCATGCCTTCACCACTGTTATTCCGTGGCGCAGGTTAAGCTGTAGGGCAGAGTGAACGCTCACTCTACTAGAGCAGTTGCAGCATCCCGGGTGGAAATCTGCAATGTGCCCATTGCGGACATTTGCAATGTGGCTACCTGGAGCTCAGTGCATACTTTAGTCAAGCACTATGCCCTGGATGTCCATGCCAGGCGACATCTTTCATTTGGCAGGACTATCCTTAACGGACTTCTGGCCTAAAATTGTGAGCTGTTCGTTTCTCCTGCTGCCCTCTCGGGATTATTAGCTCAGTACTCTCCCATCAGTGTGAATGAGTAGTGGAGACTTTATGTCCAGGAAGATATGGAAATTACATACCTACCGTAATAGAAACATGGAAACATAGAATTTGATGGCAGATAAGAACCGCTTGGCCCACCTAGTCTGCCCATTTCCCTACCTAACGGATAAGCTGCAGATCCTAGTTAACCAACAGCCTACTTCCTCCTACCCCCCACTAGAATTGCCTTATGCCTGTCCCATGCATTCTTGAATTTCCCCACTGTTTTTGACTCCACGACCTCCTCAGGTAGGCTGTTCCATGTATCCACAACCCTCTCTGTGAAGAAATACTTCCTCACATTACCTCTGAGCCATCCCCCCTCTATCTTCAGATTGTGCCCTCTTGTTTTTGCACATCTCTTTTTCTTAAAGGTGCTACCCTCTTGGACTTTGTTGATTCCCTTGAGGTTATTGAAAGTTTCTGTCATGTCCCCCCCCATCCTTTCCTCGAGGCTATACATCTTTAGTTCCGTTAGTCTTTCTTCCTTATGACTTCTGATGCAGACCCTGCATCATTTGGTTACCTCCTCTGGACAGCCTCCTCCCTGTCTATGTTTCTGCGGAGATGGGGTCTCCAGAACTGTACACAGTACTCCAGATGTGGTCTTACCAACTGTTTTGTACAGAGGGTCAACAACTGTTTTCTACTGATGATGCCTCTCCTATGCATCCCAGTATCCCCCCAGCCCTCCTTACTGCCTTCTCACATTGCTGGCCCACCTTTAGGTTGTCTGATATGACTACCCCCAGGTCCCTTTCCATTTTGTTGTCACTATCTCACCCCATTGTGTACTCTCCCACTGGGCTTTTGTTTCCCAGGTGCATTACTCTGCACTTCTTTGATTCTTGATCTTCTTGGGCCGAAGTCTCCACCACTCATTCACCGCCCACCACCATCCCCTGAGCTCACCTCTCTGTTGTTGGTCATCACTCCCTCAATGTTTAGGCTGTGAAGACTTCTTTGTTGACCCTTCTTATACGGGTCGTTTGGACTATCTTATGTCTGATTTTTGTTAGGCTAATCCTTCTAGGTTAGTTACGCTGCACCTCTCGGGAAAAAAGGTACTGAGGCGGTTGGAGGGTCGATGCCAAGACAGTCATTGCCACATGAGCTGAGGTTCGCGGCGCCGTTCCTCGCAGCTCCATCTCTGGTGCCAGCCCTCTTGCAAAAAAGTTTGCTCCCGCTGGGTCCTAGTGCCTCCGGCATAGATCCCATCAGTGTGAATGAGTGGTGGAGACTTCGTACAAGAAGATCAAGAATTATGGTAGGTACGTAATTTCCATTTGTGGTTAGTGTAGTCACTTCCTATAGGGACCAGTGAGCTATCTTATGCCTTTTTAATTTTTCATTAATAGCGTGTTAGGATAGGTAGATCTTCCTGGACATAATGTCTCCACCACTCATTCACACTAATGGGAGTATGCCGGAGGCGCTAGAACCCAGCGGGAGCAACTTTTTCAGGAGGGTCAGCGTCGAGATGGGGCCACGAGGAAGCACACTGCGAGCCAGGTGCGTGCGGTATAGACTGTCTTGGCATCAACCCTCCAACTGCCTCAGTTCCTTTTTTGCCGCCATCGAGTGCACTTCAGTGATAACGTTGCTCTCCCACTGGGAGTCAGACTTCAAACTAGCAGCTTAGTTTTCAGTTTATTATTTTGCATTTTATCAATGATAAGTACCGATTATATTTTAATTAATTCTTGCTTGTACAAGAGAGAAGACTTCAGCCCTCCATTGGCCAGGTCAACCACGAGTGGGGCTGGTGGCCGGTAGGGAGACTTAGTATGAAAGCTGTTCAGTCAGCTGGACCAGGTCTGGTCCACTGCCCTCCCGGAGGGGGTTCTGATAACGGACAGTCCAGTGCTCAGGAAGATGGGCAGTCTCCCCGAAAGCATAAAAAGAAATGGTCCCATTCTCTGCACCTTTCGTCCTTGAGTTCTTCTTCGGCACACAGGTCAAAGAGAAAACAGCATCACTCGATGTCACCCTTCGGTACGTCTGCACATAAACAGGCAGTTATTAGGGTCAGGAGCCGGTCTCTGCCTCTTTTAGAGTCACTGGTTTCTGCCTCTGGAGGCCGGCCTCTTCAACCCTGGAGCTCCTCTCCGCCTATTGGAGGGGCTTCCGATGAGCAGTTTCACCATTGGGTCACTCTTATGAAGCAGTGGGCTCGGAGGTTGTCCCAACTGCCTGAACCAGCCAGTTCGTCACTGGGGCCTTCGGACCTGTCTGTTTTGGGATGGCAGGCAGTGCGGTTAGGATTTTCTAGTCGCGCAGCACCTTCTTTGGTGCCATCGACTCAGTGCTCAGTGTCTGTCCCATCACGTGGCTGCGGCACAGAGGTCCACACCGATGCCTTTATCTCCTGCCATTTTTCATCCTTTAACTTCAAATCACAGTTCTCAGACTTCTGTGATGATGCCGACGACTGCGGTGCCAACTTCTCCAGCGCCGAGGTCCTTTGCGGAGCTGTGAGTGGTGTCAGCACTGTCTGCGGTGCCGCATGCTCTGTGTTGGTGCCAGGGCTGGCGTCGGCACCACATGTGGTGCCGCGCTATCTGCGAAGTGTCGGCTTTTGTGTGTGGTGTGCGGCGCACCTGTCGGCACCAGATGCAATGCCATTTTCTATGTCGCACTCTCTGTTCTCTGCGCCATTCACTTTGATGGCGCCGGGGATGTGCGTGGCACTGTCTAGTTTCCAGAGGTTCTCAACTCCGATTCTTTCTCCTTCTCTTCTTCCTCCTGGTTTTCATCCCATTCCTGTCTATTCAGTCCCCCCAGACTGTCAGGAGATAATTTTGAGCCCGATCCAGATCTTTAGCTGGGTGGTGATGTTGATGCTGATTCTGCACTGGGGGCAGGAATCAGTCCTTCTACAGAACCTATTGTTGAGGACCTTTCCTTTAAGTCTCTGCTCAAGAATTTAAATTGTACTCTTTCTCTCCAATCCACAGAAATAAATCCTGGGAAGCTTCTGCGCCTACAATATCTACATCTTCTGGAAATCCCTATGGATTTAACCCCTCCGGTACAGCCCTCTTTTAAGACTCTTTCCCAGATGGTGGGGAAGAGTCCGGCGCTTATTCCTTCTGTGGCCAAGTCCATAGACAGAAAATATGCCCCTCTCAAGGATCGCCGTATTCAAACAACATGAAGTCTTGCTATATTATGACATATGCAGTATAACCCCAGGTTAGAACTGCTCCGGAGGTGAAAGAGTTAACTTTCCATGCAGGGCATGGAATCTTGAGCGTGAGCTCGGTTGAACACTCTGTCTGTTTAAGCTCAAACTTAAACTGTCAGATTCTTTACTCCGCCTCACTGAACAGTCGCTCCGGAGATTCCTCCTGCTGCTCGGTTCGTTTGTCAGTTTAAAAGTGTAATTCTCGGTTTATTTTACCGAAATTTAACCGCATCGTCGGTTCAAGCTCTGTCTGTGGTATTAAGTAATAGATAGGCTTTGTTTATTTTCTTCTGTGTGGAACTTGTAAGCGTCTTTTCGGTTCGGTTTAGAACGATCAGATTAATTTAAAATTACTTTCTAGTCCTTTAGAGTCTGCGGTTCCGGTTCTTATTGGTTCTAAAAAAGCGGATTTTATTACGTTTTTTCATGACCCGTGACACGGTTGGGAACCGATAAGAGAGTCTTCTTGGATTGCCATTAACGAGTGTGATTTTGAAAGTCTGGATGTGCCCATTGAACGGACATCTCTCCAGACAGACCCTCAGGTGTCCCCTCCCAGGCTATCTGAGTCCCCTTCTCATTTTTTGTTTTACAAGAAAGTTGCTGAGACTCTGTTGCTCCCTGTTGAGGAAGCTGTTGATGATGGATATTCCAGAGTCTAGGAGACTGTCTATTCCCTTGCACAAATCTTTTACGAAACAGACAGTAAAAATTCTGAAAACTCCTCATTCTATCCTCCCTGTGGATAAAAGGGTGGACAAGAGGTATGCTTTATCAGGCTCTGATATGGAGTTCCTCTCCAGCAGTGCAGCCATGTGGGGCTAGTGCAGGCTGCAGCCTGTGACAAGGCTAATATTCCTCTAGCCTCTCACCCTCCTGAAAAGGATTCCAGAAGGATGGATGCCATGGCAAAGAAACAGTACATGGCAGCATCTTTGGGACAGCAGACGGCAAATTATATGGCTTACGCAGCTAGGTATCAGAAATCCAGATGGGATACTGTCCTGGCCCTAGCAAAACAGGCCCCTGACCAGCTTGCCAGGGAGCTGGAGCAGGTGGCTGCGGATGGTATTGAGGCATCCAAGGTGCAATTTCATGCTGCAGTAGACTCTAATGATGTTTCATCAAGAGTCATGGCTACATCTGTGTCTCTTTGCAGAATGACCTGGCTCAGATATACTGCCCTGTCACAGGATACTCAGTCTAAGGCTATGGATTTTCCTGTTGTGGGCAATTCTCTGTTTGGGAGCAGACAGAGAATTATATGAAGAAAATGGATGAGTATAGGACCACCTATAGGAGTGCACAGGCCAAGAAAGGCAAGCCACTCTTCAAAGGCAGCATGTCAGGGGCAGGGGCAGGCCTTTTCATAGGCCTTTTTACCAAGCCCAGGCCTCCTCTTCTGCTTATGCCCAGAGGGGGTTCTTTAGAGGAAGGGGCAGAAGGGGTTCTAGTAAGCCTGCTTCTACCCCTCAACCCAAAGCCCCTGCAAAACAGTCTCTCTGATGGGGTGGCCAGGGCCGATTCTCCACTACCGGTAGGGGGCAGTCTGGCTTACTTTGTCCAGGACTGGAAGTCTTTAACATCAGACAAGTGGGTCCTGGAAGTAGTAAGCCAGGGACTGGTTCTCAGCTTCAAAAAATTTCCGAAAATGAAAGCCAGGTCTTTCCCACCTGCAAACCCATCAGAGGCACTTGCCCTGGAAGCAGAAGTTTCTTCCCTCCTGGCTCTCAGAGCTGTGGAAAGGGTGCCTCCCATACACCAGGGCAAAGGGTTGTACTCCAGGTGCTTCCTTACCCCAAAAAAGACAGGAGAATGGCGGCCCATCCTGGATCTCCGGTATCTAAACAAGCACCTTTTAAAACCAAAGTTCAAAATGGTGACTCTGGGAATTATTTTACCCTCTCTAAGGCCAGGGGACTGGCTAGCCTCCCTGGACCTCAAGGATGCCTACTTCCATGTTCTCATCAGAAGCTCCCGTCGAAAGTCCTCAGATTCGAACTGCCCTCAGGCCATTACCAGTTCAGAGGAATGCCCTTCGGCCTCACCTCGGCCCCGAGGGTGTTCACAAAATGCCTGGCAGTAGCAGTTGCTCATTTAAGAAGGCAAAAGTTTGCCATCTTTCCTTATCTGGACAACTGGCTCATTGTAGGCCAGTCTCCAGAACAGGTCAAACGACACTTACAAGTAACCCAGCAACTGTTGACATCCCTAGGTTTCCTTCTCAATCTTCCAAAGTCAGTTCTGGAGCTTGTCCAGCTTCTCACCTTCATAGGCGCAGAACTGAACACAAAAGAAGCGAGAGCCTTCCTCCCTCTGGAAAGAGCAAGGACCTTGGTCTCTCTGGCCTCTTCTTTCACCATGCAGGTCTCGACCAGCAAGGCATTTTCTACAGCTCCTGGGGCACATGGCTGCTTCTACAGCAGTAGTGCAGGGAGCAAGATTTCAGATGAGGGACATCCAGTTCCATTTGAGAGCCTTTTGGTCTCAAAGGACAGATCCTCTAACCAAGTTCATCCCAGTGACTCGAACCCTGATCCAGGCCCTTCAGTGGTGGCAGGATCAGAGCAATCTGAGACAGGGGGTTCCCTTCACTCCCCAGTCTCACTCCTTGACCCTTACTACAGATGCATCCCTCTTGGGGTGGGGAGCTCACATGGGCGACATTTCCACCCAAGGGCTGTGGTCCCCTCAGGAATCTCTGCTCCACATCAATTTTCTGGAACTCAGAGCAGTTTTCTAGCACTCCAGGTTTTTCCACATCTGTTCAGAACAAGGTTGTTCAGATCAGAACCAGACAATACCACTACAATGTGGTACATCAACAAGCAAGGGGGCACGGTCTACGGCCTTGTGCACCGAAGCAATGAAGTTGTGGTCTCTGGCTTATTCTCTAAACGCCTCCCTCACGGCTGTTCACCTCCCAGGCAAGGACAATGTCCTAGCGGATGCTCTCAGCAGGATTTCCCAGGGCCATCACGAATGGGCACTGGATCCCCTAGTACTGGAGGTAGTATCTGCCAGATGAGGCACCCCGCAGATAGATCTCTTTGCAGCCCCAGACAATCACCAACTTCCCCTTTTTTGCTGCAGGCCCCCAGTGTTGGGCTCAGTCCCTCTGGATGCCTTCCTACTCAGTTGGGAAGGGAAGTTTCTCTATGCTTTTCCCCCCTTCCCCCTCCTTTTCAAGGTGCTAGTCAGAATCAGATCTCAACCCTGCAAGATGATCCTGATTGCTCCAGATTGGGCCAGGCAGCCCTAGTACCCACTCCTCATGTCCTTAGCAGTCCACCTTCCCCTGTGTCTTCCCAGGAATCACAACTTGTTAACCTGTGCCCAGGGGAGAGTTTGGTATCCAAACCTCAAATCTTTCAATCTCAAGGCATGGCTCTTGAAGAGTTAGAGTTTGCTGACCTACACCTTTCCCAAGGTGTATTGGATATAATGAAGGCCTCTAGGAAGCTCTCACAGGGCTACTTATAATTCAAAATGGAAAAGATTTTCCATGTGGTGTGCTGGTAAGCATATTTCCCCAGAATCTGCTGGCGTGCCCACGATCCTGGATTATTTGGTGCATTTGAATTCCTTGAGCCTGAGACCAGTTACTCTCAAAGTGCACTTGGCAGCTGTGTCTGTCTTCTTATCAGCAGGAAAGCCCTCTTCTTTTTCAGCTCACCCTGTGTTCTCCAAGTTTTTTAAAGGGTTGCTTCACACCAACCCTCCATTCAGGGACCCTGCCCCTTCTTGGGATCTTAATATTTGCATTGCTCAGCTTATGCAACCCCCTTTTGAGCCATTGTCTTCAGCAGAGCTTAAGTACTTGACTTGGAAAACTGTGTTTCTGGTAGCCATCACCTCTGCCAGGCGCATAAGTAAGCTACAAGCATTGTCAGTGGAGCCTGATTTTATCTCCTTTCATAGAGATAAGGTGGTCCTCAAGACTAACAGGAAGTTTTTGCCTAAGGTGGTTTCAGACTTCCACCTTAATCAATCCATGTCTCTTCCTGTGTACTTCACTGACCATTTCTCCTCTGGTGAGAGGAGATTGCACAGTTTAGATGTCAAAAGAGCCCTTAGTTACTATATAGAACGTGCCAAGGGTCACAGGTTGAATCCCTCAATTGTTCCTCACTTATGGTGAGGTTGGTAAAGGAAACCTGCCACTAAAGATCCATTGCCAGGTGGATTGTCTCTTGTATCCAATTCTGCTATGAAAAACTGGGTAAGGTTCCTCCCTCAGGCCTGAGGGCTCACTCTACCAGAGGTACAGCTGCGTCTCTGGCTGCTGCCAGGGACATCCCTATTCTAGAGATATGTCAAGCAGCTACCTGGGAAACAGTTCACACTTTTACTAAGCATTACTCCCTGGATAGCCAGGGTAGGAGTGATGCTCGATTTGGCACAGCTGTGCTTCAGAGCCTATTTCCCAAGTAGGTTCTGTCCCTCCTCCATGGAGGTACTGCTGTGTAGTCTGTATATGTCATAATATAGCAAGACTTCATGTTGTTTGAAGAAAAAATTACTCACCTTAGTAATGTTGTTTCTTCTAATGGAGTCTTGCTATATTATGACCTCCCCCCCCCGCCTGCCCCTCTCAGAACCTCTTTTTTGGGATGTGGGTGGGCAGTGCAATGTTGGCACTTCATAGATGCCCACTTTATTTTCACCCTTTCTTAGGGTGCTTGGGTGTGTTGTTATTTTTTCTTTCTTGAATCCCTGACTTGAGTCTTTGTTTTGGGATCAAGATCAAAAATGTTTTTGTAGTTAGTAGCCAGTGGCTAGTGTAGGTTTATGGCTTCCACAGAACCTTAGTGAGTTTTTGCTCGTAAAGATCTGACAGTTTAAGTTTGAGCTTCAACAGACAGAGTGTTCAACCGAGCTCGCGCTCAAGATTCCATGCCCTGCATGGAAAGTTAACTCTTAGACCTCCGGAGCAGTTCTAACCTGGGGTTATACTGCATATGTCATAATATAGCAAGACTCCATTAGAAGAAACAACATTACTAAGGTGAGTAATTTTTTCTTTTGGCCTCTCAAGCCTTTGATGATGCCATCTTGTCCTGGCAGAGAATAAGGCTGTCCTCCTCAGGAATCTACAGCCCATCCTATAAACAAAGAATCTCACAAGATAGACATCTTGGGTAAAAGGGTCTTTGCTGCCTCGACCCTGGGCATGCATATTGCCAGCTACCATGGCTATTTTTCTCAATATGAATATGTTCTTTGGCATTCACTGAAAGCAATGGTAGAAGCTCTGCCCGAATCGGAGGTTTACTCAGAGCTACTTCAGACCATAACTAGAGGTATTGAGTCCAATAACCAACATGTTAAAACTGCAGTGGATACTTTGATCACTGCTTCCCAGGCGGTGGCTGGCATTTGCACCTATCGCCACTCTTGGCTGCATACTTCAGGCTTCACGAATGATGCCCAACAGCAAGTCTTGGCCTTACCTTTCAACAGCATGTACTTTGGACCTCAGGTGGATCAAGCACTAGAGGCCACAGGAAGACTAGGTCTGCCATTAAGACAGCCAGACCTCCACCCACTCCCTCTGAAGGGTGGAACAAACATCAGTTTCACAACTGTCAGTCTTTTCGGGTCAAAAGCAGAGGAGGTTTTAACAGAAATCAGAACCCTCAGCCGCAAAAAGAAGATGCAGCAAAAGGCACAAGGCTTAAAAGTGCCCAGTGCCACCTTCTGAGTTTCCACTCCAGGTCCCACCTCAGCTGCCCAAGGGGACTCATCCTCGACAGTGGGAGGACATCTGACTCAGTTCTCGACCAGCAAAATCTATAACATCAGACAAATGGGTCCTCAGGATAATCCCAAGAGTACTCTCTCAATCTGTTGGAAACCCCTTCAGATCATACTCCCAAACAACAGCCCAGGCTGTCTGCAGCTCAGACCTTCTTGCTTCAGAGGTACAAGGCCTTCTGAACAACAGGGCAGTAGAAGTAGTTCTGCTGGATCAACGAAACACAGGTTTCTACTCTCAGTACTTTCTGGTCCCAAAGAAAACCGGTGGCATACGCCCCATTCTGGATATCAGAAAGATGAACAAATTCCTGCACAAGGAAAAGTTCAAGATGATATCACTCGGTACCCTACTGCCATTGATTCATCAATACGATTGGCTAGCCTCCCTAGAAATGCAGGACGCCTACCAGCACATTCTCATACACCCAAATCACCACAGATATCTAAGGTTCATGGCGTTGGGTCAACACTATCATTTCAGAGCCCTGCCCTTTGCGCTGTCCTTGGCGCCTCGAGTTTTAACAAAGTGTTGTGCAGTTCTCACAGCACATCTATGAAAATCGGAATCAAAGTATTCCTATATCTGGATGACTGAATTCTGGCAAGTCCCTTCAGGCAAGGGACTCTGGAGGCCATGGCCTCAGACTTCCCTCAATCCGTGGGAGTCCTGCTGAACAAGAAGAAGTCACAGTTGCTGCCCTCCCAGAAGCTCCTCTTCATAAGAACTCTTCTAGACACCTCCTATACAAAAGCTTTTCTTCCAGAGGACAGAAGGCGCAATATCTTACAGATGGCCCAGTTCATCAGAGAACACAGCTCAGTTCGAGCTCTCTCAATGCAATGGGTGCTGGGCCTCATGGCATCCTTGGTGTTCACTATACCCTTAGCTCGTCTTCACATGAGAACCTCTCCGTTGATGCTCAGTACTCGGTGGTCCCCAACCACTCACCCTCAGTCCTTTCTCATCATGGTGATGGAACCTCTGAAGAGGTCGCACACCTGGTGGTCTCAGGAGGACAACCTTCTAGAGGGATACCCCTTTGCCCCTCTGGATCATCAGATCTCCATTATCATGGATGCATACCTGATAGGTTGGGGAGCTCACTGCCGGGATCTCCACACTCCAGGTACATGGACTCGGGATGAGTCTCAACTTTATATAAATGTCCTGGAAATGAGAGCCATCCTCTATGCAGTACAAGCTTTGAAGGACATACTATGTCACAAGAACATTCTCCTTCAAATAGACAACAAGGCAGTGATGTACACATCAACAAACAGGCGGTGCACACCTACCCATTATGCAGAGAAGTAATGATGTGTGGGAATGGTGCCTGAGCACAAGGCTCATTCAGGCTTTTTATTTACCAGGAGTACAAAACGTGCTGGCAGACTGTCTCAGCAGAACAGAGGCAGATCCTCACGAGTGGTCTCTCAACTCAGCCATCGTTCATTCACTCTTCAAAGAGTGGGGAACTCCAGACCTGGACCATTTTGCACCCCTACTCAACGCAAAACTGCCTCTCTTCTGCGCCAGAAATCCAGGACCTGGCGTTTTTTGTCAGGATGCCTTCAGGCTGCGGTGGATGAAACGCTTTCTATATGCATTTTCTCCTCTTCCCCCTAATTCGGAGAGTACTGCTCAAACTGGCGACTCAGGGAGACAGAGTGATTCTCATTTCCTTGTTCTGGCCTCATCAGATCTGGCTCCCTCTGCTAAACAGACTATTGCAAACCTCCACAAAACTGCTTCCCCTTCAGACGAACCTTCTGACCCAGGATCCTGTGGTCTGTCCCAACCTGAGGTCGCTTCACCTGCACACTTGGCTCCTGAGGAGACAGAGGTGAATAGGTTTAATGTTTCTCATAGAGTTTCAGATATTCTCTTCGCCGCTTTCAAGACAGCCACCAGAAAAACCTACACAGCTAAATGGAAGCGTTTCTCTTATCTGATGTGCAAAATCCTCTTGGAACCCCTTTTTCTGCCCAGAATAAAGTCCTGGAGTATCTCTTAGACCTCTCAAATACAGGTCTGCAATATCATGAGCCGGTACTTTCCATGTCACTGGCTCAGCTGCCCTAGTTAAGAGATTTCTAAAGAGATTCTGCATACTAGGCCTCCTATTAGATGTCCAGTTGCAGCCTGGGAAATTAACCCTGTGCTAGACACGCCTCACTTGTAAACCATCTGATCTCTAGCTACTTATGCAGTTGATAATCCTCACTAAGAAGACGGCCTTCCTGGTGGGCTTACTTCTGCTCATAGGGTTTCTGAAATACACGCCTTGGTCACAGACTGCATTTCACAAGGACAAACTAGTTCTTAGGACTCATCCTAAGTTCCTGCCTAAGGTGGTCTCAGAGTTCCATCTGAATCAACCTTTAGTCCTTCCTACCTACTTTGCAAACTCCAGAATGAAGGGAACATACCCTTTATTCCCTGGACATAAAAGAGCATTGCTGTTCTATCTAGATAGAACAAAGGAAATTCACAAGGCTCAACAACTATTTGTTTCCTTCCGTGCGACCCGGCTTGGTCAACCTGTTGCTGTCAGGTGCATTTCAGCATCTCTGGTGGCATGCCTTGCGCCACTGCTATACTATGGCACAGGTCAAGCTGGAAGGCAGAGTGTGCAGTCACTCTAACAGAGCAGTCATGACATCTCTGATGGAAATTCAATGTTCCCATTGCAGACACTTGCAATGTGGCTACCTGGAGCTCCGTGCATACATTTGTTAAGCACTATGCTTTGGATGTCCATGCCAGATGCAATCAGTCATTTGGCAGGACAATTTTTATTCATCGTCCCCTAGCAGACGCCTGTAGTCATCGGTAAAATATATTGGTGTGTCCTGAGGACGCCTACAGAAGTCAGCTACTGACTTCCTATGTGCCTTTGCAACGTCTGGAGACATCACTTATAAATTTTAATATATAATATAACAGAATATAATATATATTTGACTGCATAGCACCATTGGAAAGGTAATTTTGTGCTGAACAGCTTTGCCACTGATATTTTGTGTATATCATGTATATTTTAGGAATTATTCGCATTTGTTTATGGTATGGTGTGTATGACTTATGTTGCCTATTTAGTGGGGAAAAAATTTTGGGGTTGTTTCAACCAGCATAGAAAAAGAAATTACATATTATTTGCATACCACCATTGAAAAGTAATTTTGTGTTGAATAACTTTGGCACTCATACTTTGTGGCTAGTACTTACAGTTCTTGAGTTATTGGAATTTGTTTGTGGTATGCTGACTATAGCTTGATTTTGCTTAGAAAGTAGCAATGTTACTGTTTGTGTGAAACATGATCACAAAGAAACTTAATATGTACAGTACATAATTCATGTATAAAACCATGTGTATGCACACCATATTCTAATTCATCTTTTCTCTTACACAGGTTAGAATAATTTTTCTGTAACATTGAATGTCTCGAGGAAGCAAAGCATCTTGAGAAGCTTTACCTGGACAGGAATTTAACATTCTCTGCCTTCTTATAGGTACTTGTTTATGTTTTACAAAGTTTCCATTGTGTTTTCCTAGCTGCAGTTGCCCAAAATGGTCAGTTTTGGCCTCTGACTTACACAAGACAGAGTAAAACACTCTTCATGCCCAACTCTTCCACTTACCGTCACTTCTTCAGTTTCAAATGTGCCCCCACCCCCGGAGCAATAGCAGTTTTTATTTGAATGCATCTGGGATGAGACTGCATCCCTTTCATAATGATTGCATAGCTAAGGTGTTTCCAGGATGTGCCACACAGGAAACATGCAAGAGGTGAGTTCTTAGAAATATTTGCAGGCCATGCACTTATATCAGGAGTGTATCAAAAATCTAGGTCTTGGGTCATCCACGAGATGAAAAATACAAAGAAAAGTTTGGATTAACACCACTCCACATAACAATTCAGATAACATTCTGTAGCCCATCACTACTTTGTCAGACTCTCATGGAATGCTGTGTTGCCTGTATATTCAAACAGTATGTACAAGAATTTATATAAATTCATGTAATTAACATTCAGAAAGCACCCAGTGCCACCATCACCTGTCAAAATACTTATGCTCCCTGCAGCAAAACATATTGGCAAGTAAACCATACTGTCTTATTTTAGTCCTGTTTAAACGTTTTCACCATATACGAGAGGATAAAAAATGCAGGTTAGGGCTCGAAAATATCCAGAATCTTATTCCAAAATATTACCACTAGTAGATCTCACAATGTGTTTCTGCACTCCATTACATTCGTAGGTTCAAATCAATATCATAACTTGCGTATGAATTTGATATAACATTCTGTATCACAGTTCACTATGTTTTGCCAAAGTTTAGTGTCATAATCATTTTATGGTTAACATAGCTCAGTATTTCATGGCCATACTGTACTTTGCAGTGTGTTTTCCTTTCCAGGCTAGTGTCTCCCGTCCCTCTTTTTCACCTTGGGTTTCCTTACCCGTTCTATTAAATTAAATACATGCTCTAAGGCACTGTTGCAGTGCAGTCTTAGTAAATGGTACATAAAACCTTAGTTACTGCAAGAAATGCACTCACTTTGGTTGAGTGGGGAAAGCGCTGCACACCAGCTGACCCTGGAGTGACCAGGGCAGCAGACACAGTATTTATACTGCTGTGTAGAGGGTTGGCATCACATGATGCCCCAGTGAATCCCATCCATCACTGCTGCTGCAGGGCCGCCCTGCTGAGCCTATGCATATGGAAACAACCAGTGCTAGGGATCCCTGCCCACTGCAGACTACAAATTGCAGCCCCCTTTTTCTGAATCTCTGGTTCTGTTTTCTTGAAGTAGTTATAAGAAACAAAAATAGTGGCTAGATTCCACCACTTCAGAGTTTCGATATTCTAAGTTCCTAGTGTCAAGAAACAATGGGGTGTGATGTATCAGAACATTCCATTAACCTGATTGGTAACTACATTCTCATCCAACTTACAGATGTACTACTGTCGTCCCTGGGGGTATCTCAGTCATCAGATCACACCGTAGGAACTTCACTGTCGGTGAAGCAGGATCTACACTAAAGATTTTCAGCAGCTAGGGCTGCCCACGCGATCAACGTCCATCTATGTCACCAACCCTATAAAGGCATGAGCTGCCCCACTCCCTCCTCAGTTCTTCCCCACTGTTGACTTGCTTGCATGGGTTTCCATGGAAGCTCCGATGCAGTATTTGCGCTCTTTTTTCACCTACAGCTTTTCTTCAGTTATTTTTCAGAATCTCTTTTATTAAATAGATTCCTCCAACTTGTTTATGTTAAGAGTTAATCCTTCGACTTCTCTCTTCCATCACTGCCACTGCGGAAAGAAGATTGCCTCCTCAGATGAACATTCTCTGTGTCTGCTGTCTTGGGCTGACCATGAAGTTGCTGACTGTGAGCTCTGCCAGAAGTTTAACCTAACAACCCTCAGGCGATGCAGAAAGGCTCTTAAAATTTCCTGATGGATCTACAGGTAGCCAGTTGAGGGCAGGGGTCCTCGAGCTCCCAGGCTGCCAAGACCCGAGACAAATCATCAGGGAAAGTCATAAGAAAGACTGAGGTTGCAACCGCCTCCCCAGTGTCAATCTTGTTCCCTGACGTCCTCTTCTCCATCTTCTGGGAAATCCTCATCAGCTTTTGCTGCACCAACACTCAAAACTGCTGTCCAGGTCTCTGTGCCCACCAAACCCATACCGACAGCTCCTCTGCCTGATTCACTGGGCGGCTGGCCATCAATCTCTGGGTTGTCGGCCCCTCAATCGATGACAGACTCGTCGTTGACAACCATCCTGGCAAGGCCTGACCCTTCTCCTTCCAGGGCTACAGGCTCTTCGGGTTCTTAGAACCTAGGTGGGTCATCTGCACCCGTGGTTGTTGACCCCCCCCCCAACAAATATTGTGGATTTTAACGAAGTCGTAACAAAAGGTCGCCGATGGTGTGCAACAGCTGGTACATATAGGCCCACCTCGCCAATGCGTCGACTGCTGCTTCATCATCGACTACTCATCTGCCGCAGGGAAGTTTCCAAGCTGGCAGCACTCGGACACCAGACCTTGATTTTGAAGAGGTCAAATTTGAGGAGGAGTACCATTCAGACCTCGTTCTTCCTGATGATGAGGAGGAAGAGATCCTGGTCTCTGCCAGATCCACTGCTTCCTCTATCAGTGAGATTCAGTCAAACATACTCCTAGGTCTCCTCTTGAGAACCCCACATTTTCAGCGTGATAAACAGCTGTTCTCAAGCCACAGGCTTCCACACTAAGGAAAAGGATGCCACCATTAAAGAGCTGGTGGACTTCCTGGAGATCCCAGAATCTCCCCAAAAAATCATTCCTCCAGTCTTACCTGCCTTGAGGAATGCAGTCACAGTGGCCTGGCATAGACCAGACATAGTGCTGGCTATGCCTCACAGGACGGATAAACGTTATCATGCCCCCAAGGGTTCCCCTGCTATGCTGCCCAACCCAAGACAGACTCTCAGTGGTTATTAAGGCATCCCACAACAGGTCTAAGGTTTCTAAGCACCTTAGTTCCCTTCCCCCGAATAAAGAGTCTCACAGATTTGACCTCTGGGGTAAGAGGGTGTATGCCTCCTCTACTCCAGGTTTGAGGATTGCAAACTACCTGTCTCACATGGTAAAGTGCCAAAATGCTAACTGGAAGAAGGGCAAGGTTGCTGCCCAGGCCCTCCCAGATGACACACAAAAGCAGGAGCTGCTTCAGTGCCTTCAGGCTGCTGCCACAGGCATATGCCTGTGAGGCACTCCTGGCTGAGAATATCTGGTTTTGCTGCTGATGCTCAGCAACAGGTGCTAGAATGCCCTCTTTAATGGCACTAAGCTGTTTGGTCCTGATGTCCAGGACATTAACAATGACCTGCAAGTCTCAGGCAGGGCTGTTAAGTCTAGCCACTCCCTTTACCATACTCAACTGAGAGGTAGAGGGCTCCCTCCCTTTTGCAAGATAACCAATAGGCCCAGTGCACCCTCTCAGCCCCAAGGGAAGCGAAGCGCCCTGGCTGCCTTACCCACCCCTTCCAATGCTGGAGCTGTGGCCAAGTGCCTCAGAAGTGAGGGACCTGCCCCTATGGCTGGATCTGCCTTTGCTTGACTCCTTGCCAGACCCCACTCTTCTGGTCCCAGACCAGGAGGTGGTGGTCGTAGGTTGGTTCTTCCTCCATATGAACCAGTGGAGAGCCATAACTTTGGATGCATGGATTCTGCAAATCATAGAGAGGGGGCACACCCTGAAGCTCATCGAGCAGCCTTCAGAAAACCCTCCCCCACCTTCCAGTTATTCCTTGGCTCACGTGTCTGTCTCTGGGAAGAGGTACAGTCCCTTCTGCACAAGCAGGCCATCAAGCCAGTACTCAGGCACCAGAGGAACAAGGGTTTTATTCCAGGTTTTCCTGGTCCCCAAAAAGACTGGCAATTTGGGTCCATTCTAGACATAAGGACCTCAATCTGTACATCCAGTACAAAACATTCTGGATGTTAACTTTGCAGGCCTGATGCCTCTCCTCGTAACAGGGGATTGACTCTGCTCACTGGACATACAAGACACTTACCTGCACACGTTGGTCTTTATTCCTTACAGGAGGTTTCTCCATTTGCCTTTCAGGGCAAGCATTATCAGTTCAAGGTGATGCCCTTTGGCTGGTCCTCCGTACACAACCTCTACCACAGAGCTGCTTAGCAGCAGTAGCAACAGCTCTCAGAAGGAGGGACTGTATGTTTTCCTTATCTGGACGATTGGCTCTAAAAGGCCTCATCCAGGGAACAGTTTCTGCTGACTCTGGAGTGAACTCTCCAGCTTTTCCACCCCTGGGCATCACTGTCAGTCTGCCCAAGTCGTCTTATGCCGTCCCAAAGGCTGCACTATATAGGGACAGTTCTGGACTCGGAGCAGGGAAGGCCTACTACCCCAAAACAGGGCAGAGTGCCTTGTTGCCCAAGCTGAAATCGCTCAAAGCCACTACATTCCTTCCAGGGTGTACCTGAGATTGCCTGATAGCAGCTGCCATACCCACTGTTCCACTGGCCAGATATCACTGCGCATTCTCAGTGGACCTTCCAGGTACATTGGAACACAGCATCTGAGACGAGTTAGATCGTCCAGTGCTGATCTCTTCCCAATCCACAAGATACTGCAGTGGTGGATGGACCCCTTGAAGCTTCTTCAAGGCATCCCATTGCAGATCTCCTCCCCACAGCAGATCCTTACCATGGATGCCTCAAATCCGTGCTGGGGAGCACACCTGGATCCTTTCTATACCTAAGGGCTCCTGGTCCCAGTTGGAAACCTCCCTGCATATCAGTGTCTTGAAGAGGAGTGTGGTGCATGCACTGCACCATGCAGGCCTTTCTTGCTCCAGGTCAGCTGCTGGTGCAGTCTGACAATCGCAGCGTATTATTCTACATCAGTAAGCGGGTGGGGGGGGCAGGACTCAGTGGTACCCGCTATGCAGGGAGGCCATGATAGTGTGGTACTGGGCGCTGGATCGCGGTCTGACACTCTTGGCGGTCCATGTGCCAGGTGTGCTAAACACTCTTGTGGACAGTCTCAGTCGAACTCAGTCCAACATGCACGAATGGGAGCTCCTCTCATCTGTCGCAGAAGACTTGTTCAACAGATGGGGTCATCTAGAGTTGGACCTTTTTGTGTCCCCACTCAATGCAAAACTGCCCAGTTTCTGCTTGCTAGATCCAGGGCCTAGAGTTTTCTGGCGAGGCGCATTGTCCCTCTCCTGGAGCGGGAGGTTCCTTTACACCTTTCCTCCGTTTCCTCTAATTCAGAGGGTGCTGATCAAGCTGCAGATGGAGTGGGCCAGCATGATTCTGGTAGGTCCATTCTGGCCTAGGCAGATATGGTTTCCCCTGCTTCAACAGCTGGTGGAGAAACCTCCGGTCCTCTCCCCCACTGCAGGAACCTGCTGACCTAGGATCAGAGGACCCTGGTCCATCAACCTCAGGTTCCGCCATCTGCATGCTTGGCTCCTGAGGACATAGCCATAGTCAGGTTTGGGGTCTCTAATAGAGTGGCGGATGTCCCAGTGGCCACCAGAAGCCTTCCACTCATGCCATGAAGCAGGCGGTTTGCTATCTGGGCTGCCAGACATGGTCTGGACCTTTTCAGCTGCCTGGTGAACCACATCTGGACTACCTTATCTCTCTGTCTGATTCAGTTCTCCAGTACTCCTCCTCAAGGTGCACCTTTCAGCTATTTCTGCCTTTCATGATCCCAAGGTTGACCGCACATTTGCTCAACTGGATGTCTCCCATACCTTTCTAAGGGACATCCTGCATCTAGACTCCAATCCGTTCTTCTGTTCCAGCTTGGGATTTGAATTTTGTTTTGGAGAAACTGATCCTGTCTCCTTTGAGCCAATCACGGCTTGCAAACTGTACTTTCTCTTTGGAAAGTGTTATTTTTTAATTGCCATTACTGCTCGAAGAATTCCAGAGCTATCCTGTTTATCCACCTTCCTGTTTACTTTCCAGTTTACATGCCAGTCCAGGAAGCATTGCTCCACATATTAGATGTGCAGAACTTTGAAGTATTATCTGCTTCTGACCAAGGAATGTAGAACGTTGAAGCAGTTGTTTGTCTCCATCCCAAGTAGAGAGGGCGTTTCAGTTTCCAAGCAATGTTTATCAAAATGGTTGGCAAATTGCATTGTGTTCTGCTACAACAGGTATGGCAAGAACTGCCTGCAGCTGTCAAAGCTCATTCCACAGAGTCATAGCTACCTCTGTGGGTTGTTCCGAGGGTCTCAGCTACTGACATCTGTGCTGCCGCCTGGAGTACGATCCATACTTCACCAAGTATTACAGTCTGAACATTGCCTGTAGAGCTTGTGCAGGATTGGCAGGGCTGTGCTGCAGGGTCTTCTGTCTTAAGTTTATGGTGAGCACTCCTCCCAGACTGTCTGATTGCACCTGTAACTGCTTGGGACTCATTCCTACAGTGTAACCTGATGACTGAGTCACCCCCGAAGAAGATAGAACAGTTATGTAAGAACTTACTGTAACAGTAGATCTTCAAGGGGATCTCATTCTTCAGGTCTGGTTTCCCTCCCACCATCCCCCTTCTTGGCTAGAGCTAATGCTCCCTTCATCTCTAGGGGAAAGAACTGAGGAGGGAGCAGGCCTGCTCACTCTTTTATGGGGTTTGTGACGTCGATTGCGTGGGCGGCCCCAGTTGTGCTGCTGAAAATCTTCTATGTGGATCCTGCTTCACCAACGTTGAAGTTCCTACGGTGTGACCTGATGACAGAGATCCCCTCAAAGATCTACTGTTACGGTAAGTTCTTATGTAACTGTTTTTTTCTCAGTTCTATCCATACTGTATATTGCTCCCCTGTTCCTATTCCATCACTCATAGTGAAGCATTAGCACGTATCAAGGATGCGGTGCAGGACTTCCGGTGATGTCAGCAGGGTAATGGCTGCCTAATCTCTCGGTTCCATCTACCTCTGGAATCAAATCCATCCACATCATTAAACTTGAAGCATGTCTTCTCTGCTGAAACCGAAGAGAAACAGAGCGGGCAAACCTCTCTCAACGCCGATACAAAAACTAAAAGAAATGATGCAGGGAGAGCCACAATGTGACCCGCAAGAGAGAGACTTGATGGACGGCCAGCAATCCATGGAGCCTACTATTGAAGCGCTACCAACAAACCTCACCGCAATAATAATGCAAACAGCGCGCGCACAGTATCAAAAATAGATCAGACTCTGACTGAATTCAGATCGGACCTAAATAAGGTAGATCACAAAACGGAACAGCTTGAAATATGTATGAACCAAGTAATCGAGCAATCGGATCAACAAGACAGACTCCTTCTTTATCTACTAGCAAGAGACCGTGAGCTCACCCACAGGTTGGACGACTTGGAGGCCAGAGGAAGGAGCATAACATAAGGTGTCGGGATACCCGAAGGCTTGGAGGACAAGCATCAGAGCGTTATTGTATTTCTTCAAAAAGTCCTCAGACAAACCCTGTCTCTTCCCAGGATCTGGACCTCACGATGGATCGGCCCACAGATCATTAGCCCTCGCCCTAAAACCCAGACGCAAGACCCCGATACATGTGGCAAGATTCACTACCTACCAAGTGAAAGAGGAGATACTCAAAATTGCATGGAAACAAGGGACACTGATATTTGACGGTCACGAATTAATCTAATATCGATCACTACCTGTCCAAGATGCCAGAAAATCACTATGGCCGATCATGAGACAGCTTCATGTTCGAGATATTAAGGCACAGATCCTATATCCTGCCCGACTCAAGATTGTCACAGACAAGGATTCAAAGATATTTCAAGATTTATTAGCTGCAGCTCCCTTTCTGGAAATGCTTGGAATAGCGGTACCGTCCCTGACAAAGGAGAAATTAGAAAGGGACTTACTTGTTTCAGCTTGGAATGTGGCTCAAAAGGGAATCCCTCAAAGAAATACATTACAGGGAAATGTGTCTACACATCTATGAGCTGACGTGTCCTCCCTTATAAGGCAATTGGGAGATCCCGCTAACCTGAACAAGAAAGCTGCACACCTTCAGATGGAAAACCAGGACCCTGCAACAGATGAGCCTGCTGTAGACAAATGAGACACGCTGAGGGAGGGAACCCGTGCTTGTCTTTCCATCTCTGAACCTCGGGGATTGTAAGCCTCGGGACCAAATAGCCTCTCCCCACTCACCAGCGTTCGAACATTGACTGCTGAAAACTATTTGCTCCCCAAGTCCCCAAAGAATCAGTAGTTCTTCTTTCTGTTTTTTTTTTTTTAATAATGTGACCTGATTTCAAGACTTCGATGGCGACAAGGTAACAGACTCACTGATTCTCTGCAAGTTGGAATAGTCTTTGAAAACCTGAACTTATTCAGAGTTCATGGAGCTCGTGTTCGTGATCCACCTGGCTATGTGACCTTGAATGTGGAGATCGCTGATCTATTTTCTAGCTGGTCCCATGGAGAACCACCAGGGGCCTCGGGAAGGGAGGTCCGTGGAACTGAGATGAGCTAACTGCTCGGAGCTGCAGACCCGAGCTTTGTTTGATGTATTTAAAGGGCTGCTCACACATATTTAAGGTCTCCACTTCAGTCTCTGAACTGGTCAGAGACTCCTGCTCCGGCATGGTACTGTTAGCAGAGTCAGAATCAATCTAGACTTGTTACTTCAAGTTAAATATTTGTAATTGACTTATTTACATTAGTGAAAATAAGTATAAAGTATAAAGGAACTTACTAGAATAAGCTAAATGGATGTCTTCATAAGTTTTGTGCAGATCTGTATGGATCTAGGAGGTGAGAGGAACAGGGCCAGACCATGTGTCCTGCAAATCCTAGGGTGTTCCCTATAGGGGTGATTCCCCTGGAACAGGAAGGTAGCACACTAACACTGTGGTGCTCCTTCCAAATAGTCGAGTTTATAGCGGCCCTATGGCTGGGAGTTTATCCCCAGCCCTCCCATGGAAGTCAGCCCATCTTAAAGAGGGAGTGTGTCTTAGATGACTCACTGCCCCTATTCACTATTAAGCCCAGACCCTCACTTGAGGATTGCCCTGAGCACTCAAACCTGACCCATAGATATTTGTTTCACTGTTTAAAAGTTCTAAGTTGATGAAGTTACTGTTGTTGATTAAGTTAACTGGGCACTTAGCTGTTAGAGAGAAAGTTACAATGACAGGGAAATTGCTTTATAATGTTCTTTCTTATGTCAGTGAGAAGATTTTTCATGAAAAATACAAATGACTAGCCACAATGTAAGGTCCTTTCCATAATGTAAATGGCTGCTCTAATCCAGGAAGAAAACAAATACAGAAATATATTATTAAGCAAAACTGTGAGATAAATCTCTTGCAGGAGACTCATCTTTCACCTACAGAGACCTTAAAACTGAGAACCAAATATTATCCTCATATATATTCTTCGTCTTTGAATGCAGGACGCTAAAGAGGGGTAGCCATTTTGCTATCAGCGTCTTTCCCTTTTGAACACGAAGAAACTATATCAGATCCTGGAGCCAGATACATTATGGTGATAGGCAAAGTGCAAGACACCCCAGTGACATTGATTAGTGTGTATGCCCCCCCGGTACTTCTACAACCTTTTTTATCTCTCTTGCCCAATTGGTGGCTGAAAGGTCTAGAGGCCTTCTGATCATGGGGGGGGACTGGAATTTAATTTGGGATAGGAACCTGGACACTACCTCGAAGGTACAGAATTCGGACCATCGCAGAGTAAAAACAATCAAGCAGGCCCTTAACCGTGTCAGACTGGTGGATGTATGGAGGGAAAGATACCCCAGAACAAGGGAGTACACGTGTTACTCACCCAGATTCAAAGTGTTCTCCAGACTTGACACATTTCTTACTTTTAGAGAGAATATTCCAACCCTCCCTTCCATGTGGGTGGGTACATCCCCCATATCAGACCATAACCCAATATTTCTGGAAGTTGCCTTGTTGATTCCCAAAAAAACAACCCATTGGAGACTTAATACATCTCTACTCAGAGATAAAGAGGTGATAAATAAAATTAGACATATTACGAACACAATAAGAGAAAACACGACCCCGGGGATTACCCCACAAATAATATGGGATACAATGAAGGCAACAGTCAGGGGACAGTTTATACGTATATCTGCCCAAAAGAAAAAAAAGCGCTCACAGGAACAACAGAATCTCCTAGTAAGACTAACAGAGTTAGAGTCTCTTCAGAAAACAAGGTGGGAAAGAGAAAGGGACTCAGAACTTAAATCACTAAAGACCCAAATTCAAAAATTGCTGAGGGAGGAAACAGAGAAAAATCTCTTTTTTCTTAAACAAAAGTATTATGAAGGGGGCCCCAGGGCTACTAGACTTCGTGCAGCGCATCTGCGACAATTCAAGGCTAGAGCTACTATAACCAAAATCACTTGCCCTAAAACGGGTCGCTTAATTACTAGAGCTGAATAGATCACTGAGGCCTTTGTCTCTTATTATGCTAACCTCTATACCCCCCAGGACCCAGTCCCTTCTCAGGCCAGTAGAGAATACCTCAAGAATTTATCACTTCCTATGCTTACCCAAGGAGAGAGCCAGGCCTTAATTAAACCAATCACACAAGGAGAAATGTTGAATGTTATAAGGGACCTTAAGGGAGGGAAATGCCCCGGCCCAGACGGTTACGGAGCAGAATTCTACAAAACTTTCACCCATGAAATTGTCCCCTTGCTAGCTGAAGTGTTTTCACAAGTGTGGCAGGAAGCGAGCCCGGTTCCCCCCTCCTGGCAATATGCCACAATTTCAGTCATACCAAAAGAAAATAAAGATCCCACTCAATGTGAATCATATAGACCGATTTCGGTCTTAAATTCTGACTACAAGATCTTCACTGCCATACTGGCGGCAGGTTGAATTCCATACTCCCAGGCCTTATTAATCCAGACCAAACAGGCTTTGTTCCTGGCAGACAAGCCCCAGACGCCGTCAGGTCGGCGATTAATGTAATTGATGTCATTCACCGTACACGACTCCCTGCCTGCCTTATGAGTTTGGATGCCAAAAAGGCCTTTGATAAGGTCTCTCGGCCGTTCCTATTTCTAGTCCTGGAACGGATGGGGTTCCCTCAAATATTTAATGACAGTGTTAAGGCCCTTTATACTGGACCCCAGGCATGTGTTAGGGTAAACGGGGGAATTTCTAAGAGATTCACTTTAGGCAGAGGCACTAGGCAGGGGTGCCCCCTGTCTCCCTTATTATTTGCCCTATATATAGAACCACTAGCGGAGGCAGTACGTGCCAACCAGATGATTCATGGGATAAGCGTGGGTGGTCAACAACGGAAAATATCCCTATATGCAGATGATGTATTACTGTGTATCTCACAACCGGAGACTTCAATCCCTCAGCTTTGGTCGACCTTGTCAGAATTTGGTAGACACTCAGGATACACCCTGAATAAGACTAAAACTGAGGTGTTATCTTTCTATTACACGCCTTCCCACAAGATTATAGAATTTCTCCCTCTGACTTGGACAGCTGACAAAATTAGATACCTAGGTGCCTGGCTGACCAGATATAACACCCACCTTTTTAAAGCCAACTATGTCCCACTTGTCAGTCAGATAAAAAGAGACCTAGATAAATGGACTCTTGTAAATCTCCCGCTATACTCAAGAATACACACTATCACTATGAATGTCCCCCCAAGGTATTTATACTTATTCCAATGTTTACCAATACTCATTCCCAAAAAATGTTTTCTGGATTGGCAGAGGATAATCATAAAATTTATTTGGAACAACAAAAGACCTAGAGTGAATGCACGCACCTTGAGTCTGAGTAAAGTTAAGGGGGGGTAGAGCCCTTCCCGACCTTGAAGATTATTATCTGGCTACGCAAGTCAAGAGGGCACTGCAGTGGTCCATTTCTACCTATGTGGCCAATTGGAAGGAAATGGAAAAGTCGGAGGAAGAGGAACATGGACCTCTATTGAGTGTCCGTGATATACAAATTAAAACTGATGAAGACTATCCCCCCCCCCCCATGTCGGTAAGGGACACTATAAGGGCTACGCATAGAGCCTGGCAGAAATATAAAATAAGATCATCACTCTGGCCGCTATATCGGCCCTCCTGGGACACATCTTTTGCCCCATCCCTATTGGACCACACATTTAGAGCTTGGGAGAGGAAGGGCTTGATTTACATTAGGCAATATATGGTAGGAAAACAGGTGTTGAACTTTGCCACCCTTAAGAACGATTTCGATCTCTGGAATTTGGACCATTATCGGTATTTACAGGTCAGAGACTATATAAACACCTATAACAGGGCGGACCCCCAACATAACAGAGCAGCTCCTCTAGTGGAAAGCCTCTATGCAATTTTAACTGCCCAGAAAACCTCAGGCCTCATTTCCATACTCTATAAAGCTTTTATGGGTCTAAGAGGGGACCATCTGGATAAGGTCAAGTGCAGATGGAGAGAGGAAGGGGGTGGCGATTTACAACAAATTAACTGGGATCTCATATTTAAGTTGTCTGCTAATACCACCTCTTCTGCCCTCTGGCAGGAATACAGCTGGAAGGTGAAGATACGTTACTTTCTTTCTCCCCTCTCGCTGAGTAAGAGAGATCCAGCAAGGGATTTTTCATGTTGAGAATGTGTGGGAGTTGAGGGCAAACTATTTACATATCTTCTGGCTGTGTCCTCGACTTGGACCTTACTGGGGAGATATTTCTAAAGTTTTGGTAGATATATTTAGCTTAGATGCCCCACTGACTGGCCCTGTCTTGTACTGGGAGAACTACCCCAAAGTTAACTGGAGATGATAATGTATATCTTTGGTCCATCCTCCTTGTGGCAGCACATAAAACATTACTAGGCTATGGCTGCAAAATAACTGCCCGGTAATAGCCACATGGATACAATTAGTTCAAGAAATTGCAGATATGGAAGAAATAACCTACAAGATAAACAACAAGACAACATTTGTTTGGAGGTGGACAAGATGGGAGATCTGGCGTGAAACAGTGGTTGCCTTGAGTCCTGACCCACTCCCTGAAGTCCTTCCCCCACTCTAAAATAACTTGGGTGGAATAAGATGGACTCCTACAGCTGAGTATTCCTTTTGGAGTATGGACCAATAGGCTTAAAATAGACTATAGTATGCCTGTGTGATTTATCAATGTTCTAATGTCTTGGATTTAGAAATGTACTGGCTGGAATTAAATCTCTTTTAGAGATGTTACAAGAAAGAATTCTATGTAGTATCAAATCTGATATATCCCATTTATGTAAAATATACCTGGCTTTGTCTAGTCTATCTGTAAGAAATGTGCCCAATGTTTGTCAATAAATTTAAATAAAAAAAAAAGGATGTGGTGCAGATATTCCTCAGAATCTTCCAGTGATAACACTGTCCTAATTACCTACAAAAGCAACGTGGACCTATGGTATCTGCAAGTCTCTAAGTATCTATCAGAATAAAATCTGTTTGACCCTTACAAAGATGTATTTCAACACCCCCACCTCGCTTTGTATTGTATCATAAAATCAAAAAGAATGAAGCCAGTGGCCATGTCATAGATCCAGCAAACATATTGCCCCTTAAAAAGTTCACATGGTATTCATTTTGGTCCTTATTATCAGGACCTCCAATTCCAAGCTTCAGTTTACCAATACAATGGCCAGTCACATTCCTCGTTCAGTCCTACCTCATGATTGAGAGTGTCCATCCTTTGAATCCAGAACACTTCCCTCTTTAACAAGGCCAAGTCCCAGGTCTTATCTGAATCAGTTTTCACTATTCATCACTGGTGGGTTCAAGCCGAGGTACAGGACCTCGCGGGAGAGGTTTTTCTCTTGTGGGAGGAGCCGGCACTGGGACAGCGCTGCCCTTGAGGCCAGTGCAGTACATGGCACTCGAGGGGTGGCCAGTAACCGTCGCTGACTCCCTGTCTACCTCAGTTCTACTTCTTCCGCCGTCGAGTACGCATCGACCTCGTATGAGCTGACAGAAATCTACTACGCCATCATGGCCTACCTCCTTCTCGTTGATGCCTTGAAGTACTGCCGCCACCATTTTTACTCAGCCCTGTCTTCGACTCTGGATCAGACCAGTAAGATAGTTCCTTATTTGTAATGCTAAGTCTTTGTGTTTTGTTTTAAGGTGTTTGACGGTCATGTCAGGTTTGAAGGAACAAAAAGAAAAGGACAAGAAGTCGTCTAGAGTGGTCCCGCCCCCATGTGTCCGTGTCCCTGTGGCCAGCAGATGACCGTGACAGACCAGTGTGACCAATGCCTAACCTGTCTAGGTCCAAACCATGACATGGAACACTGCGATGCCTGCTTCTCTATGGACACGAGGTGCTGGTCTTTTGACCCTTCTTCCGGATCCCCTCCCGGTACTATACGTACTGCCGAGAAGGGTGCCTCCGCCACTTCGAGCCTTCCCAGTGTGGCAGTCCCTTCCAAGGTGCTGGAGGGATGGTCAGGTGGCACCATTATGGCTGTCACCTCCTCGGAGCTGCAGGCTCCCCTGGTATCACAGTCTGTGCCTGCTAGGCCTGGCCTGGTGGTTTCCTCTACGCCATCCATCGGTGCCACTGCTGATCCCGGAGCCATTCACGGCTCCTGTGAGCAGGGCAGTACTGCAGTCAGTGGCAGGTCTTCCCATGCTACCAAGGGAAGGAGGGCTTCGGGGGTTGCCTCTCTGGCAATTTCCCTGATCTCCTTCTCTTTGTAGGAGGATGATTGGGAGACAGACCCGGATTGGCTACCCGACTCTCTGGGGTCCCTAGGCTCTCCTTCACCCGGCAATATGGCGCTCTCCCAATCTTTTTCTTCTGGTTGGGTGATCACTGTCTACGCAGGCGCCAACTCCGGCCCCGGGAGCCCCTCCAGAGCCACCTGAGGTACTGAAGGGGTATCTCATATTGAGCATGGTTCTGCCCCTGTGGAAATTGAGTCCTCTGGTTCCGGGGCCGGTACCATTTTCGTGCCACTCTGTTCTCGGGTGCTAGAAAAGGGGCTGCCACGTCTGCCACTTCCCTGGTGCGTGCAGCGGCACCCTTAAGATTGGCGATGAGGAAGAGGTCCCTCTCTGAGTCTGCGGGGGTGAGGGGCCAGGCTGATGTGCAGTGGCCTTCCTTTGGAACCCTTCGGAGCTTGGGGAGGAGCCACAGTGCTGAGACTGCCTTCTCTCTTTCGGATGAGACCTCTGTAGGCAGGGCTAGGGGCCGCCTTTCTGGGCCTACGCGGTCCCTGTCGGCCCACATGGGGGAATCCCCTTCTGGGCTCAGTCCCAACCACTTCACTCTGATTGAGTGGCCATTGACGGAGACCAGCAGATCCTTCTTTAGGGTTATATTGTCTGCCAGGTCTGGCTGCCCTAGCAGAGGGCATTCTCACCCTGTGAGAGTGCTTCCCCTTCCCTCTGCCTTCTCCCTTCTGAAAGCAGTTCAGGGCCATGGCTGCTGACTTCCCAGGTGCGTTAGGGCCGTGGGACTAACAGGTTTTCCACCTGTCCTCCCAGGAGCAGCCAGACTCTGAATCCTCAGACTCATCAGCCTCCTCGTCTTCCTCCCCTGAGGAACAGGTTCCCTCTGTTGTCCACCTTTCCTCTGATGCTGATCAGACTTCCTATCAGCGTTTCCTTTCGATGTTGGTCGACGAGTTCCATATTTCCCATGTGGCAAGACGCAATCTTGAGTAGGCAATGCACGACTTCCTGAATGAGTACAGCATAGACCACCTGGTGGTGCCTGCGTGGCCATTTCCTTTCCAGGATGCTTCATTCCGTACCTGGCAGCGTCCCTCAGCCACTTCTCCAGCCCTGAGGGACTGCCAGCGCAGGTACTGCGCACCCCAGAGGTCTCCAGGAACTTTGTCTCATCCTTCTTCTGGGCTAAGTCTCCTGGACACCTCTACTGGGCATAGAAGCCCGAAGCACGACTGACCTCCAGAGGCCAACTCCACAGAGTTCAACCTCTAGGGGAGGAGTTTCTTCTACTCGGTGTGCCTCATGCTATGTGTTGTATCATATCAGGCCCATCATGCTGCCTACAACAGGCATGTATGGTCAATGCTAGGCCAATTGCTAGTGTAACCCCCCTGTTACCAGGATTACTAGAATCCAGTAAGACCTAGTGGTAGGCAGGGAAGGCAGCTTGTGAAACTCCAGTTAAATGGATTTCACTGTCTCATCCCTGTTCTCAGTACCAACTGAGACTGAGGGATGACATCACCATAGAACTATGTGAGCTGCATGAGCCACATTGGAATCTGCAGAAGGAGTTAGATTAGAATGTTGGGAGTTTTGAACAGTAGTCTGTAGGCAGTTGGAGTTGGAGATTTTTGTGAGAGGAGCACAGCAGTTCTGTGCACAGGCTCTTGGAGCCTCAGCTCTGAAATAGAGCTACATTTAGGGAAAGGTGTGTGTTTCTGCCTAAAGAGGGACACAGTAAGCTGTTCTTTAAAGTGGCGGAGACCGCTGATTCGGGTCTCTATGCCCCATCCCTCAGGGGATGGGGGTGGAAGGTTTGCCTGCTATTCCGGGGCAACCCCCTGGTTCCTGCTAGAGAAGAAGCTGCCTTATTTTTCCCTTGGGTGTGGGGGACAAGAAGATTTCAAGATTCGCCTGTGGGGCACCTGCAACCGAAGGGTGAGTTCTGCTCTTTCCAAAGGGCCCATGTTTCATCCAGAACTGTTAAAGTGGGCATTGGACTACTGAAGTAGTGGAATGCCTAGAGTAATAGGCTTACCCAAAAGTAAAAGTATGTTCAAGTCCAGCACAAGGGGAAAGTCAAGACATGTAGAGGAGATGTGATATACGTCTACCCTGTAATCTACATTGCCAAGCTTTCAAAAAGAGTTGTTTGGTGTCCAGAGAAATGGCCGGGTATGGATTGTGGGAGCTGGAGGTGGGAGACCCCCCATCTGTAGTAACCAGGTCCACCTCTACGGATTTGCTCTGTGGAGTTCTACTTTGCCTCCTGCACTTGAACAGTGATGAGGGAAGTACCCAGACATGGGATAGGAAGGAAAATTTCCCTTAAGGAGTCGAAGGCTCTAAGGTGGTTAGGGGAGCCACCAACAGGAAAACTGGTTCATTCCCATATGGATCGCGATCATGTGGCCGGCGGGGGAGCCGGGACATGGAAAAAACCCAAGTAGTGTACAAGTCGGGCTGTGTACCCAAAGCTGCGTGCCTGGTGGGTTCAGAGCCTGAGGGCTGGAATAGTGAAGAAGTGTTCTGTATCTCTAATCTGCATTACCAGAAATGTAGCCCCGTGGGGGTCTGTCTATGCTTTGTTTGTTCAGTTTGGATGTGAATAAAAGCCACACTTTAGAATCCCATTTCCTGGTATTGGACATTAGTTATTGCTTCCTGTGTTCGGATTTACTTGGGTGCCCCTGTGCAGAGTGGCCAAACCTAGGCCCCTTGTGCCGAGTAACCTAGTCCTCCCCGAACCCAGTCCCCACCAGGTACTGCTGTCAGCTTCAACAGCATGCCACCTGTCGTTTTGCAAAAAGGCAGGGGTCCGGGGCCTTACGCTAGCATCAGTGCCTGATTCAGAGTCAACCAGACAAGCCATTGACCTCTCCATGCATGACCTGGAGCTTGCAAGGTGCCAAGCAAGGGCATCGTACGATGCCAGTGAGGTGGTGTCCAGGCTGACAGAAACAGTGATCTGCATCCTGATGACGGCATAGCTTTGCCTTTCCTGTTTGACACCCCTGGCCCAGAGTAGGATGCTTGCCTCCACTTTCCAGGGAACCCACCTTTTCTCCTGCAGGGTGATGCAGGATCTTCAGGGGCAACTTCCTTCTCCCAGGCAAAGGGAGACCCAGCCTCACTCTGACTAGTCATGGGCCTCGTCTGGCCAGTGAGAGTCCCCTCTCCCTATGTGAGGGTCCCCTCTCCCTATGTATCCACATAGGGAGCTGGGGGAATCCGTTTTCTCTCAGGGAGGTAACAGGTCCCCTTCAGGGGCTTGATTGTTTCACTAGTGATGAATGGTGAAGATTGATACAGGAAAGATATAAAAATTACATGCCTACCGTGAATTGTTGATCTTTCTGTATATCTTCACCATTCATCACTGCTTCCCCCCACCTTCCCTCTTGGGCCTCAGCCTCTGGGCAGTGCCTCCTCCCTGCTTGCCTTCCCAGTGGGGCCAATTGTGGGCCTGGTCCTACTGGCACCTCCAGGTCCTCTGATCCTTCAGGTGTAAGTCAGGGCCCACCTTTGGGAGAGGGCAAGCAGGGGTGCTTGCCCTCTTATGATAAGAGGCTCCCGGCCCTCTTCTCACAGTCCTGATGGCCCCCATGGATTTTCTGGGCCTTTCTTGTTAGGGGTCCAGATATCCCAGCTCTGGTCTCACATTGACTTCTAGGATCCTCATCTTGATTGATGGGAAAGTAGAAGAGCCGGGGACCTCCAGTCCCCTTCATCCTGGAGTAGTGACTCTGTCTGAGTTTTCCTGGGCAGGGTCGCCCTTTTTAAAAAGCTAAATCTCCACTCGACATCCTCTTGCCCTCCCCGTCCGACTCTAGTGTGTGTGTGATGTCTGTGCTCTCAAGTTGAGATCCTTCTGTTGAAGGAGTCTTTCTTAGAGGTAAATCCTGCCCTGGTGTGGGTCCTGTCCCCGCCCTCGTCTGGACTGGGGGGGACGCACCTCAAAGCCAGGTACCCTGGCTTATGCTCCACTCTACTGGGCCAGTGTCCAGCTGGTTTCCTTTACCTCTTGCCTTCAAATCCAGCCTGAAGGTTCTGTGCAACTCGCTCCCTCACTCTGTGGAGTTGTTAAAAAAAAAAAAAAAAGAGGTTGGGAGAGTAGATTAAGGCAGCAGTGCCCCTGCTGGTCCCCAGAGAGTCCCTTGGACCTTTGCTGGGGTGTTGTGAGGTCTCTCATCTCTTCTCCTCTCTGTCTTTTTCTATCCTTTCTTTCACTCTCCCTCCCTCCCTTACTGCTACCCCTCCCTTGGCCTGCCCGGTGGTTAGGGCCCCTGCCCCAGACCCCTAGGTAATGTCTCTACCTCTTGTGACCAGCCTTATTTCTTTTCTGCTTATATGTTTACATTTTTACTGTCTCTCTGGCTTCCTTCCCCTTCTTTTCCTCTGTCTCTGATTTTCCCACTCTTTCCGGCATGCAGAACTGAGATGAAGGAGGAGTCGTGTCAGTTGCTGGCCAACCCCGAGCGCCACGCATTGCACTGGCCTCGAGGATGGCGCCATCCTTGTGCCAGCTCCTCCCCAGAGGAAAAATCTCTCCCACAGGGTTCTGCGCCCTGGATTGAACCCACCAGTGATGAATGGTGAAGATATACAGAAAGATCAACAATTACTATAAGTACGTAATTTATATTTATTGCTCCTTTTGGGTTTTTTAACTCTCTTGAATCCCCAAAATATAAGAGAGGTAACTGAGTGTTCTGCTGTATTGAGTTTTTTTCATGCCTCCTTATGTCGCTCTGATGCTCACTGATCCGTATATGTACTTCCCCTATTGTTTTTCCAACTTAAAGCCTATCACATGGACACCACAGAAGGTCGATGGCGTGACTTACATGTGATGTGTTGTCTGACTTTTGTGTCTCATATCGGTGTATGGATGTTGATAAGGTACTTTCCTAGCTGTGCTATCGCATTGAAAGCATGTCCCATATGAAAAATGTCCTTTAGTTAGTGGTCCCAAAAGTAACTGACTCCTCTGTCTCTCTTTTTCCACTGGTACAGTCTGTTCCTATATTTATTTATTTATTTGTTTATTTATTTAAGAGATTTACCAGATAAGCATTCTGAGCGGGGACCGCTCGTTTCCAGATGCGACCTGGGGTTACATAGGTCAAGATACAGTTAAATCACAGTACAGCAGTGTTACAAAGGTCTAGAGCAGCTAACAGTAGTCGCAGTACAACAGTGTGGGTAGACAGCCAGCAGGTGCAAAGGCTTTATTATTTATGTCAGCTAAATCTGGTGGCAGTTACATACATCAGAGTAGTGGGACCTCACGCCTGTTTGAGAGCCCAGTGGGAAGCTGAGAGCCTGATGTCTGCCGGTAGGTCATTCCATAGTTTGGGTGAACTAACTTATCTGTAAGGGCTGAGGTTTTTGAAGGTGAAAAGGTAGCTTTGAATCTATTGTTCCCATGTTCCCAACTTGAAAAATGCACCAATTTGTATTCAAATGCTTCTGTTCCCACAGAACTGGCTATGCAGTAGAAAAGACAGATCTTATCTGTGTCAGTCTTCACCATTCGTCATCTTTGGGTTCTGGCTGGAGGTCACAACCCCACGGGAGCTCTTTTTTTTTTTTTGATAGGCTGAGTCGACGCACCATCGGCGCCGCCCTCGAGGCCGACGCACTGCGTGGCACTCGCGGGTTGGCCGTTAGGTGTTGTCGACTCCACCCTCCCGCCAGTTCTTCGACTCCTGCCGTTGAGGTCAACCTCATGGGTAGCTCCGAAAACTTCTGAGAGGCCTATTGTGTTTCGAAAGCCTTCGACTCCATGTACGTAGTCCGTTGACTCAGATATCTTCGCTCCTGCTGGTTCAGTTTTGCTCCACTTGACATCACCTGGTAAGACTGTTCCTTATTTTATTTTGTGATGTCGAGTCTTGTTTGGTGTTCTTTTATCCGTAGGTTATGTCTCGGTCCTGGGGGGGGGCCAGAAAACTTTGAAGACGAGATGGCCCCCTATGCGTTGGTGCCCGTGCAGCCATAGGTATTCCATCACTGACTAGCATGACCATTGCCTTGCGTGTCTTGGCCCACTACACGACATGGATTCATGCGACATCTGCTTCTCCATGGACCGTCTTGTCATTGAACAGCGCGCGTGAAAAGTTGGACGAACTCCGCCTGACTTGGGACGGCGACTCGGCCAAGCCAAGATTCTTCTTGGCCTTTCCTCCGGTCCTTCCCAGTTCTGTATGGACTGAGGAGGAGGGGCTTCTGCTTGTAGCCTCGCGTTGCAGAAACCCCTTTCATGGTGCAGGAGGTCCAGTCCGTTTTCCTTGGGGGATGGGTGGGAGGCACCACCTTGGCAATCGCCTTCAGGGGTGAAGGCTCCCCAGTGTCATACCTCGGCCCGCTGTAGCCGCAGCGCAGAACACAGCGTCGTGGGTTTTGCAACGGTGCCGAGAGTGCGGTCGGAGCTGTCTTCGGCACCGTCTCTGGCCTCGGCGCCATGACAGGCCCCGACTTTGATGCTGCTGCCGTCTCGGTGCCTTGTCCTCTTCCCGCACCATTCACGGTGTGGCTGAGGGCCTCGGCGCCAATTCTGGTGCAGTTACTTGGTCTGGTGCCCCTATTAGTCGGGATGGCAACGGGCGTCCATGCACCGTTTGGCACAGAACTTCGGTCTCCAGGTCGAGGAGGGGGAATCAGATTCTGAGTCAGACCAGCAGTCTGACTCTTTGGAGTTGACTGCTCACGTGGACACCTTGATAGTGTCCTGAACAGGCCAGAACCAGCCCCCTTCTGAGGAGAGGACAGTTGCTTCCATGTCCAGGGTCAGGGGTGCTGACCAGCAGGCAGTGGTGCAGGCCAACATTGCTCTGCAGCCTGGTCTCGATGGGTTTTCTGACCCCTCAGTAGTGGTACTCCCTTAGGTGGTGTGCCTGGATCACCCAACTTTGGGGCCGATCGGAGCACCCACAGGAGGGGAGGGTGCTGCTCCCTGGATAGCCCCTTCAGGGGCTGACCAGAGTTGCCAGCTGCTTAGGCTGGCTCTTTTGAGGAGGAGGGCACTTTCGGATTCTGAGGGGTCGAGGGGTATGGGTTCCGTGCGGCGGCTTTTTTCTGGAACCCACCCAGGCTCTGGGAGAAGTCGTAGCACGGGTTTCCGCCCTTCCCTTTCAGTTTCCTTGAGAGGCCCCATTCTTAGGAGGTGGGGGACCGTCCTTCTGGACTTTCACGGCCCCAGTCACCTCATGGGGGGGAATTCTTCAGGGCACAGCCTAGGCAGTTCCAGTTTGGTTGACCAGCTGTCAACTGTGGAGTTTTCCGGAGCTCCTTCTTTCCTTAAGGCTCCTGGTGCGCTCCTTAGCCCAGGCGGAGGACAGCCGATTCCTGTTGTCGGCTCTGCCCCTTCTCCTCTGCCACATTCTCCTGCACTTCCAGGTATTTTGGTCCTAGCGGTCCTCTCCTGGGAGCAGTGTAGAGCTGTGGCTGCTCAATTTCCCGCCACATCAGAGCTATGGACAGTTTTTTTTTTTTTTTTTACTTTTAATCTTTATTGAATTTTTTTTCAAAACACAGAACATCAACAAAAACATTTACAATGTGCCTTCATAATTACGTATCATTTTTCAGAACCTTACATAGCTTAAAATGTTGTATTACAGAAATAATATACATAGGGTACATTTACAAATAAATACATGTTTACTGTGTAGAAACATAAATATAGGGGAAGGTGCCTTATGGATCAATTAATCTGTTTTCCTAATGGTGAGCAAATTAATTTAGATCTGGTACTAGGTAATTCTCTTTGTTCTATCTGTCAGATGGGTCTCAGAAGGTTCCTTCACTGATTATGCATCTCCTGTAAAGGGTCATGGCACAAAAGCTTGTCTTGCCTGGGATGTATATAGAACCCACCTTCTCCACATAATTTCAGTTTGCTCCTGTTGTTTATTGAGCAATGATGTAATCTTTCCATTTTATATGTATCTATCATTATATCTTGCCACATTGATATTGTGGGTGGTGTATCTTTAAACCATAATTTGGTAATTGTTTTCTTTGCAGCTAGGATAGCTATAGTTAGTAATTTCCTGGTATTGGCGGGGTCTGCATTCTGGGGGGTAATCTGTCATAAAAAACAAGGGTGTCATAGTTAAAGTCGATGAGACTATCTGTTGTAAGGCAGCCTGTAGCTCCATCAGAAAAGTTTGTAGTTTCTGACAGCTCCAGAAAATATGTACGTGTGATGCTGGGGAGAATCCACATTGTCTCCAGCATACTGCGCCTGTTCTCATCTAATACTTTTGTTGTCGTGCAGGAGTGCTGAAAAATCTAGTGGTCACTTTTCGGGAAAACTCTCTCCAGCTTTTAGAGTTCAGGCCCCTCTGGATTGATTTTACATGGTTCTGCCACGTCTCTAATGGGATCAGACTCCTAGATCTTTTTCCCAGGCCTGATAGACTGAGGTCCAAAGAGTCTTCCTTTAACACTCTAATTGCATCCTATAAAATTGAGATCACGTGTGAGGCGCAGGACCTCATTCAAGCTCCCACAAGATCCCCAGTATACATGGTGTAGGAAGGTTTGTTTGTTTTCCGCCCTCTCAGCCTTTAGAAATCCTAACCTGAAAAATTCGGAATCTGTCTTTATAGGAGATCCTGGGGGCCAAGTGGTGCATCACATGTAATTCTACTTTTTCCTATCTATGGTATCCCCATCCAGCCCTCGAGGCATAACGAGGGAGAGGTGTGAAGGGAGTATAGTAGTGATCTTCAGTCCAGAAGGCCCCGTGATGCTAAAATACTCTGCCACACTTGTATGCTAGTACTTGTATATGGGTTTGTCAATTTCTTTGGTGTTATTTTGGGAGGTGAGGACAGCAATGTCTCGTTTATGTCTGCTTCTGATCTTACCAAATCCTTCCATTTAGCTGAATAGTCCCAGTGTAGCCAGTAGAGGACTGTTCTTAATTGGGGCGCTGTGTGGTATAGGCTCAAATTTGGAAGTGCCAGTCCTCCCTGTGCCCTGGGTAGTCTCAAAATTGAGAGCCGTATTCTTGGTTTCTGAGCCGCCCAAATAAATTTAGATATTTTCCTGTTTATTGCTCTATACCACTCCTCTGTGATCTGAATTGGTAGAGTCTGTGCTAAATACAAGAATTTTGGGAGGACCACCATTCTTATTGCCTCAGTTCTTTGAATTAAAAGGCAGAGGAAGGGCTTCACTGCTCCAATTCTGTGCTTATATTTAATAATAGGGGTGAGTAATTCAAATCGAACAAATCTGTATGTGTGGGGGTGAACTGGATTCCTAGGTACTTCAAGTGTCTCAGTTCCTGTGTAAATGGGAAGTCTCTCTTTGTCTTCGGGGATGGATCATAGTTTATTCTCAAGACCTCTGTCTTTCCCTGGTTTATCCTGTACCTTACTATTTCATCAAACCTATCTAATAGGGTCCATATGGGAGGAAGTGAGTTTTCAGGATTTCTCATGTAAATTAAGAAATCATCAGCATAAAGCGCTAGCTTGTGAGCCTCAGTACCCATCTCCATACCCTGGATCCCCTCATCTTGCCATCTGTCCTGAGCCAATGGCTCCAGATATAGGGCGATCAGGAGAGGGGACAGGGGGGCATCCCTGTCTAGTACCTCTTTTCAGTAAGATTGGGGTGAAAACAGCTCCATTTACTTTAATATATGCTCTCGGGTTGCTATAGAGCGATGCAATCACATGTACAAAGTCCTGAGGTATACCCATCTTTCCCATAACCAACCATAAAAAGGGCCATGCCACCCGGTCGAACGCCTTCTCAGCGTCTAAACTTAAAAGTAGAAAAGGGGTGTCCGATTGGGTGGCTATATGAAGCAGATGTAGGGTCCTCTTTATATTATCCTGAGTCTGCCTACCCGTAACAAATCCCATTTGATCATGTTATATTAGATCCGCAACGTGGTCTCTAGTCTCCGCCAGGATGATGGCAAACAGCTTGTAGTCCATATTGAGAACTGAAATTGGTCTATAGGAAGAACAAACAGTGCTATCTTTCCCGGTTTTAGAGTACTAGAAATACATGTATACCCCATGTAACCAGTGCTCCCTCCTACCTACCCCTGGGTCTCCTGACATGTCCCGAATAAAACAGGGAGTAAGTCTTGTTTAAACATTTTGTAGAATTCTCCCATATAGCCATCTGGGCTGGCTCTTAAGGATTTTAATCTAGAGATTGCTCCTTCCATTCCTCTGTGATCGGTCATGTCAGTACTAACTGCTGATCCTCCCTTAGTTTTGGTAGGTTAAGGTCTGCCAGAAAACTGCCCCAACCCCTAGATTGGTGTCTTGTTCAGGGTATATAATTTCTCATAAATGTCTGGAAGACCTGACTAAACTGTGAGAGTGAAGTGACCATACTTCCATTCCATAAGGGTGATAATGTTTTGCCCCCCCCCACAAGGTACTACAAACTTGGAGTTAGTTCTATGTAAGGGGGGTGTGGGGGGCAAAGACCCCCACAATGGGGTGTGTGGAGGGGAAAGCCCACAGTAACACAGGAGGTGCAGAAACACAGTATTTGAATTTTCACCCACTCACCCTAAATTCCTTCCCAAAGTAATCTCAGAATTCCACCTGAACCAGCCCTTGGTCCTTCCGACCTACTTTGCACATTTTCAGAATGAAGGGGAAACGTACCCTGCATTCTTTGGATGTAAAAAGAGTTTTCCGATTCTACATCGACAGAACAAAGGAGATTCACAGATCCAACAACTCTTTGTGTCATTCAGCATGGCCTGGCTGGGTCAGCATGTTGCCATCAGGTGCATTTCAACATGACTGTCAGCTTGTCTCTGCCATTGCTGTTCAATGGCGCAGGTCAAGCTGCAAGGCAGGGTGTACACCCACTCTACCAGAATGGTCGCAGCATTTCTGGCATTGATTCGAAACATGCCTATTGCAGACAACTGCAGTGCGGCCACTTGGAGCTCTGTGCATACTCTTGTGAAGCACTACGCATTGGATGTCCATGCCAGACAGCATCCTTCCTTTGGCGGGACAATCCTTAATGGACTTCTATCCTGAATGAGTTCCTCTCTCTTGCCGCCTTTCTTGGGGGATTATTTTAGCTGTGTACTTTCCCACTAGTGTGAATGAGTGGTGGAGACTTTATATCCAGGAAGATATGAAAATTACATACCTACCATAATTCTTGATCTTCTTGGATGAAGTCTCCACCACTCTTTCGCATGCCCACCCACTATCCCTCGAGCGCACTCATCCTGATCTTATCTGTGTCAGTCTTCACCATTCATCACCTTTGGGTTATCGGCTGGAGGTCATGATCCCACGGGAGCTTCTTTTTTTTTTTTGTTGGGATAGGTGGAGTCGATGCACCATCGGCGCCGCCCTCGAGGCTGATGCACTGCGTGGCGCTTGCATGTTGGCCGTTAGGTGCTGTCGACTTCACCCTCCCACCAGTTCTTCATCTCCCGCCGTCGAGGTCATCTCATGGGACGCTCCGAGACAGAGAAGGTTTTCAGGCCTACCTGCTGCGTAGTAAATTTAATTCCTTCGACTCCGTGTCGAGTATTGTCGACGCCGAAGTCCATCGGCTCCTTTCCTGCTGGTTCTGATAGCCACTTGATGTCGCCCGGTAAGATCTTTCCATTTATTTGTTTTATTTGCGACATTGAGTCTTGTTTGGTGTTTTTTTCTGTAGGTCATGTCTAGGTCAGAGGGCAAGAAATCTTCGAAGATGGGACGGCCCCCCATGCGACGGTGCCCATGCGGCCGAAAATACTCCATCACCGACCAGCCTGACCATTGCCTTATGTGTCTTGGCCCGCTTCACAACATGGACTCGTGTGATGCTTGTTTCTCCAAGGACCGCTGGGTCATCGAGCAGTGCGCATGGAAAGTGGAGGCGAGCTCGCTCCAACTTCGGGGTTGTGCGACTGTCGGGCCAAGCTGCGTCTCTCGGCCTTTCCTCCTGGTCCCCTCCTGGTTCTGTATTGACTAGGAGGAGGGAGCCTTGACCTCTGTAGCCTCAGCCATGGCTGAGGCTCCTCCTGTGGTGCAAGAGGCCCAGTCTGTTCTCTGTGGGACAGGCGGAGGAACTGCACATGGCAATTGCTCCTTCGGGGCAAAGGCCCCCATGTCGGACCCACTGCTCAGAAGACCCGGGTCGGCGCAGTGGCTGCTGTCAGCGCCTGCTCATGGAGCCAATAGTGTTAGCTGTGCCTGGAGGTTCTACGGCACCATCTCTGACTTTTTCTCGCCTCAGTGCCGTCCGCGGCGCTGAGGTTGAGCATGGTGCCATCTCCAGCTCTGGGGCTGTTCACGGTTCTGGGCATGGGCACGCAGCCGAGGGAGTTTCGGGTCTCGGCGCCAAGAGCGATGTCAGAGCCGTCATCTGTGCCATCTCTGTCCGCGGCGCCATGTCAGGTTCTGTCTCATCGATTGCTGCCCTTGTTGGAGCCATGTCCTCTTCTGCCACCATTCGTGGTGCTGTGGAGGACGCTAGTACCAACTCAGGTACGGTCTCTGTTTCTGGTGCCCTATTTGGTCGGGATGGCAGCAGGTGCCCGCCAACTGTTTGGCACAGGTCTTCGGTCTCCACCTCTTTGAAAGAGGAGTTGGACTCCTTGGAGTTAGCTGCTGGCGTGGGCACCCTCGTAGTGTCCTCGACAGACCAGAGTCAGACCCCTCTGAGGAATGGACAGTTACTGCTGGGACTGGGGTCAGGGGTTCTGACCAGCAGGCAGTGGTGCAGGTCACCATTGCACTGCAACCCAGCCTCGGAGGGTTCTCTGACCCTCAGCGGTGGTACCCCCTCAGATGGTGTGCCTGGATTGCTCAACTTTGGGGCTGATCAGAGCATTACAAGAGGGGAGGGTGCTGCGCCCTGGATAGCTCCTTTGGGGGCTGACCAGGGCTGTCAGTTGCCTAGGCTGGGTCTCTCGAGGAGGAGGGCGCTCTCGGATTCCGAGGGATCGAGGGGCATGGGGTCTGCGTGGTGACCTTTTTCTGGAGTCCACCCGTGCTATCGGAGAAGCCGTAGCGTGGATCTCTGCTCTTCGCCTTCGGTTTCTTTGAGAGGGCCCTGTTCTTTGGAGGTAGGGGACCATCCTTCTGGACCTACACGGCCCCGGTCACCTCACAGGGGGGATTCTTCCATGCACAGCCAAGGCAGTTCCAATATGACTTTTCAGCTGTCAGCTGTGGAGTCTTCCGGACCAACTTCATCTTCTGGTACTCCTGGTGCGCTGCCTAGCCCAGGCAGAGGTCAGTTGATTTCTCTTGTCGGCTCTGCCCCCATCCCTCTGCCACATTCTCCGGTGCTCCCAGTCATCCTTGGTCCTAGCGAGCCTCTCTCCTCGGAGCAGTTCAGGGCCATGGCTGCTCGATTCCCCACTTACGTCAGGGCAATGGACAAACAGGTTTTTCAACCTCCCCCCGAGCAGCCACCCTCTGAACATTTGAGGTCCTCTGACTCCTCATCCCCCTCTTCTGGGGGAGAGGATCTGTCCACATCTCCCCAGCTGCTGATCTTGCGGAGTGTCCGCAATTCCTCGTGAGGATGTTGGAGGACCTGCACATCACCCCTCCCACTCGAAGCAATCCAGAGCACTCGGCGCACGCCTTTCTAGGCGACTTCAGCAAGGACACCCTTGTGGTGCCCACCTGGCCTGCTCCCTTCCGGAGAGGCGTCGTTATGTCTCTGACAGAGGCCCTTCTCCGGAGTTCCTGCTAGGATCTCTGCCAGTGGTATTGCGCCCCGGGAGTCTCCAGGTTCCATGCCTCATCCTCAGTTAGGATTGTCACAGCTGAACACTCCTGATGGGCTTCACGTCCTCCACCGTGTCCAGCCCCCAGATCAAGATTCCTTGGATTTTGACTTCTGGGGAGGACGACATTCTACTTGGTACGGTTGCTGCTCTCTATCGCAGCACATCAGGCCCACTAGACAGGTTTGTGTGGTCCAGGCTGGGTCAGCTCCCAGCCTCTTTGCCTGACACGGAGCAAACCAGACAAGCCATTGCACTCTCTGCACGTGGCCTGGAGCTAGTAAGGCACCAAGCGAGGGCATCATACGATGCCAACGAGGTAGCTACCAGGGTCATAGGGACAGCGATCTGCACTAGGCGGGCGACATGGCTGCATCTTTCCCGGTTGTCACCCTTGGCCCGGCGTAGTGTGATTAACTCTGCTCACCAGAGAACCTATCTCTTCTCCGTAGAGCGAGACGGCGCTTGTCGGGGCAACTTCCTTCCCCCTCCAGGGGTCCCATCTCACTCTCCCCACTCTCGGGCCTCCCCAGGCCCCGAAGGTTCTCCCTCTTAGTGTGTCACCCACTGAGAGCTAAGGGACTCTGTCCCTTAGGATTAAAACCCCCTTCGGGGGGCCTCGGCACTCACCCAAAGGTGATGAATGGTGGTGAAGATTGACACAGATAAGATATGGAAATTACGACCCTACTGTAATTCTGATCTTTCTGTGCATCTTCACCATTCATCACAATCCCGCCCGCTATCCCCCTGGGGCTTCAGTCACTGGGTCCCCTTCCCTCTCTGTGCCCTCCCCCCCCCTTTCTTTGTCAGGAGTGGGGTAAACAGGGGCACATAGGGGGATGATATTTCTAAGGGGAGAGTGGTCAGCATGGGGGACACTCCTTCTCTAGTGCTCTGGCTCCACCCCTGTGGGGTGGGAGTTGGCAGTTGCCCTCCATTCTCTCCTCCTCCTTTGTTCCCCATCAATCCTTAATTTTCTTTGTCCATTGGACATATCCTTTATTATTTTAAAGAAAGTAAACTTTCTTACACCAAAAATTTTTTTTCCTTGAGATGGGGGAAAATTCCCTGTGTCCTGTCTCTCTCCAGGATAGCCGTTTTCTGCTTTTTTATTTAATTTATTTATTTATTAAATTTTGGTGACCGGGTAGGCCCACTGAGCCCCGAAGGTCCCTTTTTCAGGGGCGACCCGGGATAACAATACAAGTTGTAAGAATGAACAAGGACATAAGGAACATTTGAGGCATTGTGAGTTGCATCATGAGGTGGTTACAGTAAATTAAAATAGCTTTGAAGTTATTGTCAGTGATTCTGTGCCTTGAATTCTGACAGTGAGCTTTTTGGCTACTCCTCACAGTTCTTATACAAGCTGGAGATAAGTTAAGGTTCTGGGATGGTTGTTTCCTTCTCTCCCCAAGCTTATCCTAACTCCTTCCTCTCTCCTTTTTCCTATTTCCAGAGATTGGGGCCCCTACCCAATCTCCTTAGTTTTTCCTTCTTCTTCTGTCCTCTCAGTCGTTTATTTCTCCTTTTGGTTTATGCATATGTTCCTTTGTCTGTCCCTTGGACTTCCTTGTCCTCCCCCCCTCCCCTTTTTACTCACCTCTCCGGTGACTCAGAACTGGTGGGAGGGCGGAGTCGACAGCACCTAACGGCCAACCTGCGAGCGCCACGCAGTGTGTCGACCTTGAGGGCGGCGCCAGTGTTGCGCCGACCCACCATCCAAAAAAAAAAAAAAAAGCTCCTGCAGGGTCATGACCTCTGACCAATAACCCAAAGGTGATGAATGGTGAAGATAGACAGAAAGATCAGAATTACGGTACGTACGTAATTTCCATTTTTTGGTCTTCACTCCCTCATTGACTGGGCTGTGAAGACACTGTTGAGTTGACCCTTCTTACATGGGTCATACAGACTATCTTATGTTCAAGATGGGTTAGATTTCTAGGTTAGCTTATGCTGCACCTCCTCGGGTTAAAAAAAAAAAAAAAAAGTACTGAGGTGGGTAGAGGGCACGAGCCAGTCTCGTGGTGCCACTCATGTGCGGTCCTATCTTGGTGCCGGCCCTCCTGAAGATTTATCCCACTAGTGTGAATGAGTGGTGAGACTTCACCAAGAAGATAAAGAATTACGGTAGGTATATACTTTTCATTTGTTGTTGGTACTTCCCCCCCCTTCCCATTATGTACTCTTCCCCTTGGTTTTTGTTTCCCAAGTGCATTACTTTGCACTTCTTTGCATTGAATCTAAGCTGCCATACTTTTGACCATTCCTCCAACAGGACTCATGCAAGTGAACCCATCAAATTATTACCCCTGTTGGAAGCTCTTCTCCAGTGGATGGGACTGGAGCGAGAACTGCTCAAAGGTAGTCCACCCAGTGCTTGTTTATACGTGGCATCAACTAGTGACAAATCCCTTGCATTGACAGTTATGGCATCCATAGTAGTGTGAAAAATGCTGGGTAATATGGTAGGGACATCCCTCACCACTTCTCACATTGTTTATTCTGGCAAAACCTCAAGTTCAAAGTTGAGAATACCCCCAATTGGACCAAGTGGCAGAAGGCAGGCATATGAATGATTTCATCCAAAAAACAGTCCCGGCAGTCCTCAGGGACACACAACTCTCCAGACAAAGGAGATCAGAAAAATGCTTTTACTCACAAAATAGCATAAAACAGCAGCACAAGCCGAGTACAAAGTGCTAAGTGCAGACACAGAAAATCTCCTCATGCACATTTCACCCGAACACTGGCTTTGTCAAAGGTAATCACCACCTGGTGTTAGGTAGCTTAAAAAGCACCCATCCCTAATTATATTACCCTTTTTTGAAGTAAAAGTGCTTCATTTATCTCCCACACCTAGTGGTTTCAGCATTAAAAAGAGAAAGACCACATTATATGTTGACTATCATATTTCATCACATTATCTATTGCACATTGATATTAAAGTTTTAAATAAATTTAACTTAATTTTACAGTCAGCATCTATCAAACATCTAACTGTGGTCATATGCCAAGAAGCCAAGAAACAGTACAATTTTCTACTGTCAAATGGGAGCGACATCTCCCTATCTTTTTATATGCAGAAGCATATCCCTGTAAATACATATTTATGTATCTCGATAGTTCATCTTATTTTGACAAAACAAATACCCACAGCAATCGGAGGATATAGAAAAGTTCAGAGGGAGACAACAATAACATGGGGGGAGGGGGAAGAAAGGGGAAAAGGGGGGGTAAAAGAAAAAAGGTGAAGGGGAAGAAAAGGAGAAATTAAAAAGGGGGTAGGCCAGTACAAAACATACAAAGAGGGAAAAGTTCCTCATAAAGCAGGAAAATAAATGTAATTTTCGGAGGGAGGCTATTTTATTTAAATTATACAGTTCCGATTTAATCTTAAATCCATGCTTTAAGTAGACATTATTCATCTCCACCCATCTAAATTTTACCTCCTACTTTTAAATGCACAGAGAAAATGGAAGGAGCTTATATCTCAAATCGTTAACTCCTCAAGGATGCAAAAAAAAAAAAAAATATATATATATATACACACACACTGGATGGCACAATCTATATTTAACTCATATAGCAAGAATGACTAGAAACGGGGACTTTCAAATGAACCAAGTTAATCATCTTTACCCTTCTATTCCTACAAACCCCTTTTGTCTAAAAAAGGTTTCAGTTCCACCCGATCAATCAGGCCTTTGCCTTCATATGCTCCCATCATGTATAGCCAATAATTGTGCTATTTTGCAAATACAGCTGCAGCAGCTGCTCCCTTAGCTCAGTGGATGCGGAGCACTTCCAACAGCCAAATACTACTGATTGACTGCATTTTCTGATTGTTTTCTGCTGAATTTATCAAATATACTGCATTACCCACGTAGCCTTTATTGCACATTTGCTCATTTTAATACATGGATTTGCCTAGCTTCTGTGCACCTTAATTTGATATACTGCCTCTACTGTTCATGCTACCTAGAAATGTGTAAAACATGATGTTTGTTCTGCTCCTCTGCTCTGATAGACTGCCTCTACTCCCCCTGCCTTCTCTGATTACAGCCGCCCCTGTTGTTACCTCCCCACCATTTTAAATCCCTGTTGTTCTGCTCTCTCTCCTCAGTTCCACACTTGAGGGAGCGAGGGCGGTGTCCTGAGGCTACCTCACCCCCTGAGACACACCAACATCCAGCAGACAGGAACGGCTCCAGCAGATTCCTCAACAGCATTCGGTGCCATTTTGCAAATATAGCTGTAGCAGCTGCTCTCTTAGAGCACTGAGTGGCTCCACACAGTGCTTCCCAGCCACACGCCCCACCACCCTCCCACTCTAAGGTGGGTTTTCCTTTATACCATAAAACCAATCAACTACATTTTACACCTACTTCAACGCCATGATGGAAGTTTCCAGTGGTTGATTATCACATGCCCAGTAACTCTAGATGGTAGATCCAACACTGTCCCAGCCACCTCATTTTCACTGCCTGACTAAAGCCCTGGGGAGATGTCGCAAACACAACAACTTTGCACATAACATACTCCGACTTGGCGGGCCAGCCCATGACACTCTGACAGTCAGGTGCTGGATGCCACACTTTGTGCCACGCTGGTGACCTGGGTCTGGAACCCAGCCAGGGCTGTTGGGGGTCGGCAGGGAGGGAGAGGATGGAGTGTACGGAGGACTGCTCTCCTCTTCCTGGGTGGGTTAAGGAGAGTCTCTCGGCCTTCTGCGCCTCTGGTGGAGACTGGAGGTTGCACTGCACACAGAACACAGCAGGGGCAGAACGGCAGATTCCAGCGGCGTGGACTAGAGGGAGCCGACGGGAATCATTGCACGCATGTTCTTGGGGATACTAACCAGGAAAACCCTGGTTGACTCAGGGAGGCAACGGAGGCCTCAGGAGTTACCACCCACATCCTACAGCTAGACCAGCCTTACCCCCAGCTCTCCCAAGCTCCTTGACTGGACCAGGAATGCTCCTCTGATAATCAGAACAGGCTGACAGATAAGGAGAGGCAGGCCGCCACCAGACCTAAAACCCAGCAGAGCACCAAGAAACTTCGATTGCAACATTTCTTCCCAAAAATATTATTGTTGCTGTACTGGTCCTTGTAACAAAAGATCCAGAAAAAAAGATGATTTGATACCTTTTATGCAACCAACACAGATGTTACAAAAGCACCTGTTTTCTATGTTGGTCCCATAAATGGTATCAGATCATCTTTTTCTGAATCTTCCCAAAAACAGTAGGAAGCTACTGCTGTTGCTCCTCTTGTTATCAGGCAATGTCCACCCTAACCATGGCGCCTCCCCCAGGGCGCCTCTAATAAACCACTCCCTGTTGCACTAAAATCGCCTCCCTTAACATTGGCAGCTTATTACCCAAAATAGCTCAATTAGAGGCACAGGTGAAGCAATTTAAGCCTAATATAATCCCCCGTACAGAGTCCTGGCTGTCACCAAAAACTCCTGATGACTGCATCACACTGCATGGATATAATCGCTTTAGACAAAATCACCTTGGTGGAATAGGGGAAGGTTGCGTAGTATTCATGCAAAACTTGCTACAGGGGTATAAAATCACACTTGATTGTGCCAGCAATGACTGTGAGTGTCTTGTAGTACACCTTGTGCTGGGGAATGGGAGGAAAAACCTTATACTCATGATGGTATATATCCCCCCCAAGGAAGGCAAAATCCCAGAATAGAAATGTTTACTAAGCACTATGAACGAGCCAGCCAGGGTTGAGAATCCCATGTGGTAGGGGACGTCAATATAAGTTAGGCGGCAAAATCAAACATTGACTACAAAGATCAGATAAACAACCTCTACTTAACCAAAGTCGTCAAGGATAGTACTAGGACTAACTATAGAACTGGGACAAATACACTCATTGACTGGGTCCTTACAACCCACCCGGAAAGTCTTACAGAAGTCTGTGTAATGCCAGATGTCCTAAGTGATCACTCCTCGGTGCTGTGTGCATGTCCGCCAAACTAGCTACAGTGGCGTGAAAAAGTATTTGCCCCCTTCCTGATGTTCTCTATTATTGCATATTTGTCACACTGGATGTTTTCAGGTCTTTAGACAAAATGTAATATTAGATAAAGGGAACCTGAGTGAACAAATAACACTTGTTTTTTATTACTTATTTCAGTTATTTAATGAAAACAGTTAACCAACACCAACTGGCACTGTGTGAAACAGTAATTGCCCCCTAGTTAAATCAACCCAATTAAAGGGATAATTAGAGTCAGCTGATTGAACACAGCCAGGCTTGATTACAGCCAGCCCTGCTCAATATAAACCTCACTTATTTTGACCCTTACCATCAGAGTCACGCTGACAGCACAAAGGTTCAACAAGCACATTATGCCACGATCAAAGGAAGTTCCTGAAAAGATCAGAAAAAAAGTTGTTGCTATCTATCAGTCTGGAAAGTGTTACAAAGCTATTTCTAAGGCTCTGGGACTCCATCGAACCACAGTGAGAGCCATAATCTCCAAATGGAGAACACTTGGAACAGTAGTGAATCTTCCCAGGAGTGGGTGGCCTGCCAAAATTACTCCAAGGGCGCAGCGTAAAATCATCCAGGATGTCTCAAAGGATCCTAAAACAGCATCCAAAGAACTGCAGGCTTCTCTTGCCTCAGCTAAGGTCAGTGTTCATGACTCCACAATCAGAAAGAGACTGGGCAAAAATGGGCTTCATGGGAGAGTAGCAAGGCGGAAACCACTGCTAACCAAGAAGAACATAAATGCTCGCTCTCATTTGCCAAGAAGCACCTGGATGATCCACAAGCCTTTTGGGAAAATGTTCTATGGACAGATGAGTCCAAAGTGGAACTTTTGGACGACATGGATCCCATTATGTCTGGCGTAAAGCAAACACAGCATTCCACAGTAAGAACATCATACCAACAGTCAAACATGGTGGTGGTAGTGTGATGGTGTGGGATGCTTTGCTGCCTCAGGACCTGGACGACTTGCCATAATTGAAGGAACCATGAATTCTGCTCTGTTCCAGAAAATTCTTAAGGAGAATGTCCGGTCATCCGTCCGTCAGCTGAAGCGTAGTTGGGTCATGCAGCAAGACAATGATCCAAAACGCAAAAGCAAGTCCACATCAGAATGGCTGAAAAGAAGTAAAATTAAAGTTTTGGAGTGGCCTAGTCAAAGTCCAGACCTAAACCCAATAGAGATGCTGTGGCAGGACCTGAAATGAGCAGTTCATGCTCGAAAACCTACCAATGTTACTGAATTAAAGCAGTTCTGCGAGGAAGAGTGGGCTAAAATTCCTCCACAGCGATGTGAAAGACTGATATTGAATTATAGGAAGCGTTTGGTTGCAGTCTTTGCAGCTAAAGGTGGCGTAACCGGTTATTAAGTATAAGGGGGCAATTACTTTTTCACACAGTGCCAGTTGGTGTTGGTTAACTGTTTTCATTAAATAAATGAAATAAGTAAATAAAACAAGTGTTATTTGTTCACTCAGGTTCCCTTTATCTAATATTACATTCTGTCTAAAGACCTGAAAATATCCAGTGTGACAAATGCAATAATAGAGAACATCAAGAAGGGCAAATACTTTTTCACACCACTGTAAGTCACCCTCTGAAATCACCTTTAGTAGGGTACTTACTGTAGAAAGGATCTGTACGAAAATTTAAGAAGTATTTGTCCCAAATTGACTGGCTTCATCTGGACTACTACATGTACAACTATAGACAAAGGCCTGGAATACTTTGTCTCTGCATTCAATGCAATTGCTGATAGATTTTCCTTTCAGAAAGCGAATTGTACGTGGGTCTATGGACTGAGTAGGTCACCCTTCCCTTCTCATCTATGAGGACCAGAGACAACTTATGGCATAGGGCCAAGGCTTCTGGCTTGCCTGTATCGCTACAAGGAATATTGGACATCCAGAAACTGGTGTACCAGGATGATCAGACAGCAAATACATTTTTCTTTTGTTCCTCAGTTTTCAGATACTGTAAAACATTTTTCCATTGAATAAACTCACTGCAAATGTGGTGATTACATTTTAGCATGTACTCGCCAACGAGAAGCTAACTAACGTATATTAGGGTTCATGTATTTTTATAATTGAAAATATATATACCATGTTGTGTTAAATTTCTTCATCATAAAAATGTACTTTTTCTGCCAACTTTGTTTTTATAGGTCACTGCTTTTTTTGTTACCTGCAAGTGAAAATAGTGAGGGATATGAAAGGTGTGAGGGGATCAGTTATGATCAGATTATTAAAAGCCCTGGAGAGCTGCTGCAGCGGAAGTGCCAGCATTGTGGATCCAAGGACCAGTCCTTCATAATTAACCTTGTGCCCATGAAGGACACCTTTTATTCAGTCTGCGCAGATGACTCATGTGATATTCCATTTGTGCTTCATTTGTGGCCTCCTGTGCTGCTACGCAACCTGCTTCCTTACCCAATTGCCTACACTCTGGAGGTAAATTCTTATCTTATTTTCAACTGTTCACCTAAGTTATTGCCATTGTGAATATTATTAGGATTTTGCACTGTTTATAGGTGTGGTGCTGTAAAAAGTATGCTTGTAATGATTTTTGTGCTAACTGATCTTTGTACAAGTGGGTATTCAAACATGTGAGCAGAACTTGGATGGAATTGCCCTGTTTTTAAGTAGCAAGTTACACTAATTAGGGCAGATCCTTCCTTGTTATATAAAGACAATACAAGCCTTTGGGTAAGCCTGAACATAATTCTACCTACCAGCGGAATCGCACAGCACTATGGGTAATGGAGTCGGTAGTTGATCCCTTCTCAATTTGTACTTGTGCAGCATGCTTACTCATTTCTGCTTATGAAGGGGGCATGATAAACCTAAAGTCCCTTTGGACCTTAAATTACTATATTACTGCATGAGACATAGATCTCCCAAGAATCAGGCTTCTTCATAGAGTCCTGCTTAAGGGACTGCGCAGGAAGGTGCTGGGAGCCCCTGGGAGCCAGAACTTCTGAGGGCTGGTGGCATGCCATCTGCACGTGCACTGGTATACAGTGGTGCCCAACCTCAGCTGCCTCAGTTCTATTTCCCCCCCAAAGTCTTAAGCACAGCATTTAACTTGCTCTCCTTGTTGAAATTAAAACTTCCTTAGTTTCTGTACAAATAGTGTTCTGTCGAATTTGTCATGTTCATACATCAGTTACTTCTGCAGTTCATTACATTAGTGTCAGTTTACAGAAACAAAACAGTTTCTTCACAATCCTGCCTTTTGACAAGGGTCAATGACATGGGAGGAAGAGGGCATGAACATGCAAGTTGCTCTGGCAGCGAGGTTGCATCAGGCAACCACTCCTGTCTGGTTGTAGGCAGTCTCATGCTTGGAAGGAAGGGCTATCCTCTCAGAGTTGCAAAAAGAATGGTCACGGCCCTGTTCACGCTTAACATCGGGTTCCAGGGACCGCTCACCCTCAGTGCTTTTCTTACAATAAAGCATTAAGGGAAGAAAAGAGGCAGTCAAAGTACAGTTCATGCCAGTCTGGCCTGAGGCATTCAGCACCTGTAGGTCCAGAATCTCCACAGTCACCACTGTCAACTACACTGGATTTTCTTCGTCCATGGTTCTTCTTTTTTGGCAGGGGAAGGGCCAAACCACCCACCCCATCCCCAACCACCCCATGCTACATTCCTTTTATAGGATAGCACAGTCGTGACATTTCCTGTAGCACAGCAGGAAGGGGAGGATCAGAGGGATATCCACACAGTGACCTTACTTACAGGGGCACAATTAATTTAACTTGTTATGAAAAGGTATGCAAAAACAAACAAAACAAAAAATATTAAAAAATATCAAACTTTTGCTTTCATTTTCCTTCTAATTACTCGGTCCAGGTTATAAACTCGGCAGCTCAACTGGAGTGGATATTATTAACTGCAGATACTGCGGGACACTTCTCAAAAGGGCAGTTATAATGGATTTAGGATGCTGTCCTACGTGCTGGACCATTGGAGATCTAAGGGCCCAGCTCTGGGCAGCATGAGCCGAGATTGCACACCTCAAATCGCATATTCAGGAGGAACTATATTACAAGAACCACTCGCCATTTCCCCAACATTCAACTGAAGCCCCTCGACCGCAGAGGGTAGCTGGTCTGGGAGGTTGGCAGGTGGTTAGGAGGGGCAAATCAGGTGCCTCATCACTCAGTGCTCACCAACTTATCAACTCCACAAACCATATAAAAACTACAACAAGTATCTGTCTCTAGCGCCGAAATCAAACAAAGGGACAGAGGACACTGAAGAGCAGGACACTGCAGCACAGGAGCTAGTGCTACAAAACTCGCCCAAAACAGGGACCAAAACAAAAAAGGTAAAAAGGTAATCCAAAACACTTCTGATCATAGGAGACTCCATGGTTCGGGGAGTTGATACTTACAGTACCTCCAGCCGGGGTAATGGTCAAGATGCCTCCTAGGTACATCAGCATGGAGAGACACTGGCCGTATGACAAAATCGTGCAGGAAGCAGGAGAAAACGTCAATGTCCTGGTACACATAGACTAATAGTCCGCCAGCCGGTCAGTTGTGGAGACCAAGGAACACCTGACCAGGCTGGGAGACAAACTGTCATCCATTTCATCCTGCATCTCCTTCTCTGAGATCCTGCTGGTCTGGGAGAGGGGGGTAGACGGACAGATGGTCAGAGAAGGGGAGTTGGGGAGCTAAACATGTGGCTCAAGGGCTAGTGCCAGGAAAAAGGACACAAATTTGTAAGTAACTGGCAACAGTTTGGAGAGCAAAAGTTATTTAAATTCGATTGACCTGTATCTGACTAAGGAGGGAGTCAGTGCATTGGGGCAGAAGTTTGATGTCTTTGCAGAATATTTAAACTACCAAATAGGGAGAGGGGTGCAGCACCCAGTACATGGAATGGGAAGAACACCCCTCCCCCCCTCAGCTAGTGATCAGACTTGAGTTCAGCATGTTTGTAGTTCATTTGCATCACTAGGTAAGGAAAAAGGTCCAGCTCCCCATACGACGCGCAGGGGAAAAGCTTGACCTCACCGCACAACTAACGCACCAAAATCTGGCTACTGGAAAATCCTGCACACAAATGCCCATGGCATGAGAAACAAAATCCCAGACCTGGAGGCAACAATGACAGAGGATAAACTGGACATAGTAGCCATTAGTGAGACATAGTTCAGCAGTAACCACACTTGGGAAACTTCAGTACCCGGCTGTGTATTGTTTAGAAGAGACCATAGTGCAAAGGGGGCGGGTTAGGAGTGGCCCTTATGTCAGTGAAAATATCAAAGCTACAGAAATTTGGGACTTCCGGTGACGTCAGAGACTTAATGGCAGCATAGACTTAGAGCTCCGTCTCCCTCCTGACTATAATCTATCTACATCATCCACACAGAGGCATGTCTTCGCCAGCAAAAGCTAAAAGAAACAGAACTGGAAAACTTCCAACTACCCCAATGCAAAAATTAAGAGATATGATGAGAGAGGAGGGCAGACATGACTCGCAAGAGAGAGACGCAACACAGGGCCTGCAGTGCTCGGAGGCCTCGACGGATGAAGTCCCAGCTAGCCTCAAAGAAGTTATACTGCAGACAGCCCGTACAGTGACCAAGATCGACCAAACATTAAACGATCTCAGATCGGATCTTATCAAAGTCGACCATAAAACGGAACAACTTGAATTATGTACTAATCAACTAGTGGAACAATCGGATCGCAGGACCGCCTCTTGATTTACTTACTGGCTAGAGATCGAGCTCACCCGTAAACTGGACTACCTTGAGGGAAGAAATAGAAGGCAGAATATCAGATTCTGTGGCATTCCGAGGACAAATATCAGAATGTCGCTCAGTTTCTACAGAAACTACTGAGGCAGATACTCCAAATACCACAAGAAATGGACCTCTCGATGGATCGGGCCCATAGAACTCTGGCCCCACGGCCTAAAAACACAGATGTGAGGCCTCGCTCTATAATCGCAAAACCTGCCAGCTATCAAGTAAAGGAGAAAATCCTGAAGGCGACCTGGAAGCAGGGAGTACTGAAATTCGAAGGTCACAGGATATATATAGATAATGACCACACCACTATTGTCCAAGACGCTAGAAAGCTAATCTGGCCTGTTATGAGGCAGATACGAGCCCGAAACATGAAGGTTCAGATCCTTTACCCAGCACGGCTCAAAATTGTCACCAAAAAGGTCCGAAAGTCTTCCAGGACCTGCTGTCTGCGGCCCCGCTTTTAGAGTCGCTGGAAAACTGCTCCACTATTGGTGAAAGAAAAACTAGAAAGGGATCTTCTTACTTCAGCATGGTCAATTGCTCAGAAGGGCTCTACGAGAAAGGTTGCCGCCCAGGGAAATCAGTGCACGAACCTCCGGGCAGACATCTCCTCATTGATTGCTCAGTTGGGAGACCCTACGAAGCTAGACAAAAAAGCAGCACACCTCCGAATGGAAGAAGAGGAATCTATGTCGGGAGAGGAGCCCGAGACTGCAGACGAGACATGATTGGGAAGAAAGAAGAGCGAACGTGTCTCTGCTTACCTTAATCTGCATTGAAACGCAGATTGGCTTCTAATACATGGCTGAGACTCTTTCAAGCGCAGCAAATGGCATCCTATTTAGGACCTTTTATTTTATTTTAATTTGCCCTTCTCTCTATTTTGCCTGATTAAGGACTACCGCTAAGGCTCCGCCCACGTCAAATGTGCGGGGGGTTGCTAGCGATTTTCTAATAAGATGAGGAAGGCAAGCGGGCCTGATGGGTTACGGTACGGGAGTTCTTACAATGAAGCGTTATCACCCCAAGACAGATTACACTCACCAGGAACTCTCAAAGGGACAATGAGACTGGTTCACCAGGTATGGAACCTCAATCGCTAGTCCGGGTTAAAGGAACACAAGCCAATATGGCTAAATAGACATCGAGACTCGCAGATTAACGTGCATCTACGGAAGTCTTCTCGGGGGTGAGCTACACTTACTGGACCATGATTGTTAAGGCTCTCTAGCTGAATTATTTAAAGCTGGCGATGTTGTGGCACACACCCATGAATAACATATGGAAAGCTTTTCTTTAATCCTTTTTTTCCTCTCGATTGAGTCGGGTGACTGCGGGGGGTGGGGGGTGTTTCCTTTTTCTTTTGTCTTTCTTCGCACTCAGTCTCGCCATGGCTGTTCATATAAACAATTATATCAGTTTGCTTGTTACTGTTCCCAAAATGGTTAGAGGGATGATCTATTTGTCCAGCTATGGACTCTTCAAAACCTTGAAGGAGACTGGCCAAAGTCAAGCACGCCACTCTCTGAGTCGAGAGCAACCCTGTCGGGGAACCCCCTGGGAAGAGGGAATTACACTCACATTCACGGAGTTCCCTCTTAAACTGTGCTTGTGTGCTTGCTCCACAGCTGGAATAGACCACCAGTCGATCAACTCCACATTTAAGAAGGGTATATCGGGCCCTAACGGGTTCTGGCTTGCCCCACTCTTTCTCGTGCCCAGGTCCTCAGTGGAGGATAGCTCCGAGGCGTGACCTCGACTATTGGTTGGGACCTGTTCTCCTGTTGATTAGTTTCACGTTACAGTTGTTGTTTAAGTTATGCGGGTCTTTACATTTTTTGAAGAGGATAGACAGGTCAAGTCTGTGGACACGAAATATTTTATTCCAGATCAGTCTTAATATAAGTATCAATGGTTTGCCATAATATAAAAGTACTCTTCTATAATATTAATGGATGCTCCAGTCCGGTTAAGAGAAAACAGCTGCAGAGATACATTGCTAAGCAGAATTGTGAGGTAAACTTTTTGCAGGAAACCCATTTGTCTCCCACAGAAGCCGTAAAATTGAGAACTAGATCACACCCACAGGTGTTTTATTCATCCCTAGAGTCTGGACGTAAGAGAGGGGTAGCCATCTTGCTCTCAGTGTCTTTCCCATTTGAGTTGGAGGATACTGTGATGGATAGTGGAGCAAGGTACATCATGCTGGTGGGAAAAGTACAGGACTCTCCAGTAACCCTGGTTAATGTTTATGCTCCACCAGGTTCCCCCACGACATTTTATGCCTCTTTGGCCCAGATGGTGACGGAAAGAGCTAGGGGACTCCTAATCATGGGGGGACTGGAATTTGATTTGGGACAGAAGTCTTGACACCACCTCGGACACTAGAAGTTCAGACCAGCACAGGGCAAGGGCAGTTAAACGCATCCTGAACCAGATGGGGCTAGTAGATGTCTGGCGGGAAAGGTATCCCAGAGCGAGAGAGTACACGTTACTCATCTAGATTTAAGGTGTACTCGTGGCTCGATACGTTTTTTACCTTTAAAGATAGTGTCTCCGACCTGCCCTCAATGTGGGTAGGTGTTTCCACTCTATCGGATCATAACCCGATATTTTTGGAGGTTGCTATCTCCATGCCCAGAAAGGTAACACACTGGAGGCTAAATACGTCCTTACTTCAGGACAGGGAGGTAGTGGACAAAATAAAGCGGCACATAGTAAGCACTCTAGCCGAAAACTGTACGCCAGGGGTGACCTCACAAATTATTTGGGATACCTTAAAGGCTACAGTCAGAGGGCAACTTATAAGCATAGCCTCACGGGAAAAGAGAGATAGGCAGCTGCAACAACACAACCTACATAGACAACTGGGAGAACTAGAGTCCTTCAAAAGTAAAATGGGAGAAACAAAGAGATACTGAACTTAAATCCCTAAGATCTGAAATTCAAAAGCTTCAGAAAGAGGAGATTCAGAGGAATCTCTTTACCTTAAACAAAGATACTATGAGGGGGACCCAGGGCACTAAACTTTTGGCAGCCAGACTGAGGCAGTTCAAGGCGAGGGCTGCAATAACCAAATCGTATCTCCACTACAGGTCACCTAACCCACAAGATTGAACAAGTTGCAGAGGCCTTTGCCTCTTATTACTTAAACTCTATAATTCCCAGAGCCAGCCCCAGCCCAAGACACTATAAAATATCTCAAGGCCCTGTCCCTCCCCACCCTCTCCCAGGAAAAAAGTCAACTCCTACTTAAGCCAATTACACACTCAGAAATTCTAGAAACCATAAAGGCCCTGAAGGGAGGGAAATGCCCTGGACCAGATGGTTTTGGGGCAGAATTCTATAAAACCTTTGCTACAGAAATTACCCCAACACTGAAGGATGTGTTTTCGGAGGTCTGGCAGGAGACGAGTCTGGTCCCTCCCTCCTGGCAGTTTGCCACGATCACACTAATACCAAAAGAGAATAAAGACCCAGCCAGGTGTGAGTCATATCGACCGATTTCGCTTTTAAACTCTGACTATAAGATTCTCACCTCGATTCTTGCATCCAGACTGAATCCCATGTTGCCAGAACTAATTAACCCGGACCAATCAGGATTTGTCTCGGGCCGTCAAGCCCCAGACAGTGTTAGAACAGCCATTAATATAATAGATGCTATCCACCGATCTGCCTCCTGCCTGTCTAATGAGCCTGGACGCAAACATTTGACAAAGTCTCCTGGCGTTCCTATTTTGGTCTTAGAGCATATGGGCTTCCATAAGTTTATCGACTGTATTAAGTCATTATACTCTGGCCCTCAAAAGCTACGTGAGGGTAAATGGAGGACTCTCTAAAAGGTTTAGCCTAAATAGAGGCACCCGTCAAGGCTGCCCCGTCTCCTTTGTTGTTCGCCATTTACATAGAACCGTTGGCGGAGGCGGTCCATTCCGCCCCAGGGGTGAGGGGTATTGAGGTGTGGGGACAGCAGCGAAGGATATCGTTATATGCTGATGATGCTCCTCTGCTTGTCCCATCCTGATAACTCGATCCCAGAAATATGGTCAATTCTCTCCGAATTTGGTAGACACTCCAGATATACCCTAAACAAAACTAAAACAGAAGTTTTGTCTTTCTTTTATACACCCTCCCAAAGGGTTGTGGAGTTCCTACCGTGAACTGGTCAGCTACTAAAATGTCATATCTTGGAGTCTGGTTGGCTAAACACATAACTCCCAACTTTTTGGGGCTAACTATGTCTCTTTTAATCGAAGTTAAAAAGACCTGGATAGGTGGTCACTAATAAATTTCCACTGTATTCAAGGATAGAAACTATAGCTATGAATATCTTGCCCAGATATTTATATCTATTTCAATGCCTCCCAACTTTTATCCCTAAAACGCAATTTCATGTCTGGCAAAAAACAATCACAAAGTTTGTTTGGAACAACAAGAAACCTAGAGTAAACGCCCACATACTTTGTCTGAGCAGGGTGAAGGGAGGTAGAGCACTCCCAGACCTCGAGGATTACTATTTAGCGGCACAAATTAAAAGGGCCTTGCTGTGGTCCACCCCTGCCTATAGCTCCAACTGGAAGGAGATAGAGGGGGTGGAGGAGGAAGAGCGAGGACCCCCACTAGGGGTACGTACTATTCAGGTGGGGACATTGGGAAACTTCCCTCCCCCTTATTTAACCTTGGTGAAAGATACCCTAAGGGCAGCACATAGAGCCTGGCAGAAATATAAGATAAAAACTTTTCTCTGGCCCCTTCTTAGACTCTCATGGGATACTGCTTTCGCACCGTCTCTACTCGACCACACGTTTAGAACGTGGGAGAGAATGGGCCTAATCTATGTTAAACAATTTATGGTTGGGGATGAGATCATGGATTTTAGGTCTCTTAAGAACAACTTTGGTTTACGTAATGCGGACCATTATCGTTACCTACAAGCCAGAGACTATATCCACTGTTGTAGTAGGGCAAATCCCCAAACAGAGAGGACAGCCTCCTTTGTGGAGAGCCTGTGTACCATATTGTCTTCACAGAAGACCTTGGGCCTCATCTCTGTATTATATAGAGCCCTCATGGGCCTTAAAAAAGACCATCTAGGAAAAATTAAATATAGATGGGGAGAGGAGGGAGAAACTGAACCCGGAGCAATTAACTGGGAAACAGTATTTAAATTAGCATCCAAGACTACTAGTTCTTCCTCCTGGCAGGAGTATAGCTGGAAGGTGAGAATACCCTTTTTTCTCTCCCCTCTCACACTTCACCGGAGGAGCTCAGAAAGGGATTCCTCCTGCTGGAGAATGTGTGGGGAACCAGCAGCGACCTACCTACATATCTTGTGGCTTTGTCCACAGCTTGACCCCTTCTGGAGGGACGTTTCTCAGGCACTTTCTAAGATTTTTGGGTTGGTCGTTCCTTTGAAGTGGTCCTGCCTCATACTGGGGGAATACCCCCAGAACATGTCTGGAGCAGACTCACTATATCTTTGGACCCTCCTCCTGGCAGCAGCCCATAAATCTATTACTAAAGGTGGCTGAGACACGATGTACCCACTATAGATACTTGGACTCAGATTGTCCAGGAAATTGCAGAAATGGAGGAGTTGACATTTAAGATAAATCATAGCTACCAGTATATACAGGAGGTGGACTAGATGGGTGCTTGCCGTGGGCACAACTGCTGATTAGGTGTCCCCCTGGCTCCTCTGAAAGCTCGTCTCTGAGGTAGACCCAGACTAAGTACAGCAGTAGAGGAACAGCTTGGTGGGAGGGGCTCCATCTTACTGAGGGATGGGAGAAGTGAGTAGGGGCTTTACTGGAACCGCCTGGAGATTCATATCCATTGGATTCAGTTTTAAATAAAGAAAAGAATGTATTATAAGGGGAATGTGAAGACTATGTACATTATATGGCTATCCTGTATCACTATATAGAACTTGCCTGACAGATATGTATTAATTGTACCGCTGGTTGTTAATAAACTTAAATTTAAAAAAAAAGCTACAGAAATTCAGAATACACATAAGGAGCCAGAAGAACTGTGGGTCACCCTGGAGACAGGAAATGGGACAGCCATACAAACTGGGGTTGTCTACAGGCCTCCGGACCAGGGGGAGGACATAGACACATTACTGTTAAAAGATGTACAAAACATGAGAGCTAAAGGGGAGGTTCTGATAATGGGAGACTTCAACGTGCCAGATACAGATTGGTCAATACCAGCAGGAACATCTGCCGGAACTAGACACATGGTGGATTCCTTGCAGGGGGAAGGCCTCAAACAGTTGGTACAGCAACCCACAAGAGACAGGGCTATCCTGGATCTAGTACTGACGGGAAAGGATCACAGATCTCCACGTAGATGGTCACCTGGGGGCCAGTGACCATCACATGGTATGGTTCTGTTTGGCCACTACAGCTAAATCATCCGAATCCAAGGCAAAAATATGGGACTTCAGAGAAACTGACTTTGATAAGATGGCCAACACATTTACGCTAGCCCTGGCAAGAAGAAATACAGGTGAGGGGGTACAGGCAAAGTGGACAAGCATTAAGGATGCAATACTTGAAGCAACATCCCATTGTGTTAGGGAGAAAAGCAAGAGCAAAAGAAGGAGAAAACCACTTTGGTTCTCAAAAACAGTAGCAGAAAAGATCAGAGCCAGAAGGCTGGCCTTCAGGAAATATAAGGGAACACAGCGGGACTAAGATAGGCAGGCATACCAAACTTCCCTAAGGGAAGCAGGGAAGGCAGTAAGGCAAGCAAAAGCCCAAACCGAGGAAACGCTAGCATGAACAGTACAAGAAGGGGACAAGACTTTCTACAGATGCATTAGTGAAAGGAGAAAGTCCAGATGGGGTTTTGCTAAGATCAAAGGGTATAAGAGTGAGTGTGTGGCAGAGGACCAAGGAAAGCATCTGTCCTAAATAGATGCTTCTGCTCAGTATTTACTGAGGAGAAGGTAGGGCAGGGCCCACAACTCAGCACCATGGACACAGCGGGGAGGGAGGTGTTCACAAGTCCCTTCACAAAAGAAAGGGTCCTACAAGAGCTCACTAATCTCAGGGTGGACAAGGCAATAGGACCTGATGGCATACATCCCAGGGTACTAAAGAAGCTAAGGGTGGAACTAGCAGAGCCATTAGCAGAACTGTTTCATGAGTCTCTGAGCTCAGGAGAGGTCCCAGAAGACTAGAGGTCTCATGTGATCCCGCTGCACAAGAGTGATAGCAGGGAACTACAGACCAGTCAGTTTTACCTCAGAAGTGGGCAAGATTATGGAGCACTCCATAAGGAAAGGATAGTGCAACACCTAGAATCCATAGGAGCACAGGATTCAAGACAGCATGGATTTACAACAGGAAGGTCCTGTCAGACTGACCTCATAGATTTCTTTGACTGGGTAATCGGAGTGGTGGACCATGGGGGTGCAGTTGATGTCACCTACCTTGACTTCAGCAAAGCTTTTGATACTGCTCCACATAGAAGATTGATTAATAAGCTGGGTAGGCCCAGATGGGTCTGAAGTTGGTCAGCTGGGTGGCAAACTGGTTGGTGGGCAAAAACAGAGCAGTCTGAGGGCGCTGGGAGCCCAAGTCGAGGCAGCAAGTCAGGACAGCTCCTCAAATTCCTGTTATACTTTTAAATTTAAGTATTTTGGACCTCTATGGGTGAAATTTCTTCCAGAATCGGAAAGAGCACCTTGAAGAGTACCAGAATGGGAAACCCAAAGAAAGATAAAGGAGGAGGGTCAGGTGGAAAAACGTCAGGGCCTACTCGGGCAACGAAGGCAGCCGAACTTCCTGGACATAAAGTCTCCACCACTCATTCACACTAATTGGATCTGTGCCGGAGGCACTAGGACCCAGTGGGAGCAAACTTTTTTGCTAGAGGGTTGGCGCCAGAGATGGAGCTGCGAGGAACAGCACCACGAGTCTCAGCTCGTGCAGTAATGACTATCTCGGCGTCGACCCTCCAACTGCCTCGGTTCCTTTTTTCCCCGCCGTCGAGTGCACTTCAGTGACGACATTGCTCGCCCACCAGGAGTCAAACTTCAAACTAGCAGCATAGTTTTCAGTTTTATTGTTTTTCAGTAATATCTACGAATAAGTACCCGCTTAGTTTATTTATTCTTATTAAAGGAAAGAAGTCTCAGCCTACATCGTTGGAGTCGACCATGAGTGGGTCAGGTGATGGTAGGGAGACTTCGATGTAACTATTAAGTCAGCCAGGCTGGGTCGGTCCACCGCCTTCTCCGGAGGGTCTGACAATGGACAGTCAATGCCGAGGGGGGTGGGTGGTCCTCGAAAGCATAAAAATAAGCAGTCGCTCTCTGCGCGGTGCCGGCCTCGAAGCTCTTCTTCAGCCCACAGGTCAAAAAAGAGAAGGCATCACTTGAGGTCGCCCTCTGATATGTCTGCGCGTAGGCGGTCGGTTATTGGGGCTAGTTGCTGGTCTCCTCCTTCGGAGTCGCCAGTTTCTGTTTCTGGTGGCTGACGTCTTCAACATCGGAGCCCTACCCCGCCCTCTGGTAGGTCTTCAGATAAGCAGTTTCATCAGTGGGCTGCTCTTATGGAGCAGTGGGCTCGGAGGTTGGTCCAGCTGCCTGGCCTGGTCACTCAGGTGCCTTCAGGCTTCTCGGGAGGTCAGCTAGGGCGGTTGAGCCTCCCTAGTCGTGCAGCGCCATCTTCGGTGCCGTCGGCTCCACGCTTAGGTGTTTTCCCCCCTCACACGGCTGCGGCGCAGGGAGCCACACCGATGCCTCTTTCTCCTGGTATTCATCCTTCTTTGAATCCTTTCTCTTCCTCTTTTCCTTCTGATTTTCACTCCTTTCCTGGACTGTCAAGAGATGACATTGAGCCTGACCCAGACCTTAGGCTGGGTGATGATGTGGAAGGAACAGGCTCTAATCCTGCTGCAGAGCATGTGGTCGAGGACCTGTCATTTAGTCTCTGCTGAAAAACTTGAATTCCACTCTTCTCTCCAGACTACAGATATCGATCCTGGGAAATTGTTAAGACTCCAATACCTCCATGTTCTGGAGATCCCTATGGATTTGACTACTCGGTACAGCCCTCCTTTGAGATGCTGTCTCAAATGGTATGGAATAATCCTGCTCTCATTCCTTCTGTGTCTAAGTCCATAGATAGGAAATATGCTGCTCCGCTCCCAAGGATTGACCCATTTTGGCATCCCAAGCCTTTCTGGATCCTATGGTAGTCTTGGCAGAGAATGATAAGGTCATCCTTCCCCAGACTACTACAGCTCGATCTATAAACAAAGAATCTCGTAAGATAGATACTGTAGGTAAGAGAGTCTTTGCTGCTTCCACACTAGGTATGTGTATTGCCAGCTACCAAGGCTATTTCTTTCAATATGAGTATATTCCTTGGCATTCACTTAAACAAATGGTTGAAGCTCTACCAGAGTCTGACATTAATTCAGAACTTATTCAAACCATAACCAGGGGTATCGAGTCCAACAAACAGCAGGTTAAAACAGCTATGGACACCTTCGATACTGCCTCCTGAGTAGCGGGCATTTGTACCTGCCGTCATTCGTGGCTGCGCACTTCAAGGTTTCACGAATGATGCCCAGCAACAGGTCATGGCATTGCCTTTTGATGTGTGTATCTCTTTGGCCGTCAGTAGAACAGGCTCTAGAGGCCACACAAGAGACTAGGTCAGCCATTAAATTGGCTCGACCTCCTCCTGCTCCCTCTCGGGGGTGTTAACAAACACCAGTTTCATAACAGTCAGTCCTTTCTGAGACAAAGGCAGGAGGTTTTAATAAATACCAGCCCCTCAGCCTCAAAGAAAAGCGCGGCAAGCCTTGAGACCCAAAGTGCCCAGTGCCACCTTCTGAGTTGTAGAAGCCCCAAGTACCACCTCTGCTGCCGAGGGACTTCTTCCTCAGTGGTGGGAGGTCATCTGACTCACTTCTACAATCAATGGAAGTCCATAACCTTGGACAAATGGGTCCTCCAGATAATCTCAAGAGGGTATTCCCTCAATCTTTAGAGACCCTCCGATCATCCCCCAGATGACAGCTCAGGCTGTCAGTTCTTTAGTCAGAACTTTTCGCCTCCAAGATACAAGGCCTTCTGATCAACAGAGCAGTGCAAGTAGTTCCACTCGATCAACAGAACACAGGGTTCTACTCCCACTACTTTCTGGTTCCAAAGAAAACCGGGGGCATGCACCCCATTTTGGACCTCAGAAAATTAAACAAATTCCTTCCCAAAGAGAAATTCAAAATGATATCGCTAGGACCCCTGTTACCTTTGCATCAACAACACGACTGGTTAGCCTCCCTGGACATGCAGGATGCTTACCAGCACATTCCTATTCACCCAAAGCATCACAGATACCTAAGGTTCGTGGCTTTGGGACAGCATTATCAGTTCAGAGTCCTGCCCTTTGGGCTATCCTCGGCACCGAAGGTTTTTACAAAGTGTTGTGCAATTCTCGCAGCACATCTCAGGAAAATCGGAATACATTTGTTCCCATATCTGGACGATTGGCTTCTAGCAAGTCCTTCCAGGCAGGGAACTCTGGATGCCGTAGCCACGGCTTCACAATTTCTCACGTCCATGGGAGTCCTGCAAAACCTCAAAAAAATCACAGATGCAGCCCTCCCAGAGGCTCCTTTTCATAGGAACTCTTCTGGACACCTCCTGTGCAAAAGCATTTCTTCCAGAGGACAGGAGGAGCGATATGCTTCAGATGGCCCGATACATCGGAGAGAACAGCTCGGTTTCAGCTCTCTCTCAGTGCAACGGATGCTAGGTCTCATGGCATCCTCGGTGTTCACTGTACCCCTAGCATGCCTTCACATGAGAACCTCTCAATGGATGCTCAGTACTCAGTGGTCCCTGACCACTCACCCTCATTTCTTTCTCATCAAGGTGACAGAGCCTCTGAAGACATCACTCACCTGGTGGTCACAAGAGGACAATCTTCTGGAAAGGTATCCCTTTGCTCCTCTGGATCATCAGATTTCTATTACCACGGATGCATCCCTGATGGGGTGGGGAGCTCACTGCAGACTCTCCACACTCAAGGTACGTGGACTCAGGATGAGTCCCAGCTTCACATAAATGTCTTAGAAATGAGAGCCGTCCTTTATGCAGTCTGGGCTTTGAAGGACATTCTCTGTCACAAGAACATTCTCCTTCAAACGGACAACAAAGCAGTGATGTATTACATCAACAAGCAGGGCGGTGCTCACTCTTACCCTTTATGCAGGGAAGCAATGAGGGTGTGGGAATGGTGCCTAGAGCACAAGGCTCTAATTCACGTGGTCTACCTGCTGGGGGTGCAGAACGAACTGGCAGGCTGTCTCAGCAGAACAGAGACAGATCCTCACGAATGGTCTCTCGACTCAGCCATAGCTCAGTCACTATTCGCAGAGTGGGGAACTCCAGACCTGGACCTTTCTGCATCCTCACTCAACACAAAACTGCCTCTCTTCTGCTCCAGAAATCCAGGGCCTGGCATTTTCTGTCAGGATGCATTCAGGCTGCAGTGGACAAAACTCTTTCTATATGCCTTTCTGCCTCTTCCTCTAATTCAGAGAGTACTTCTCAAATTTGAGTCCCAGGGGGACACAATTATCCTCATTGCTCCCTTCTGGCCTCGACAGATATGGTTTCCACTACTCAACAGTATGTCGGAAACTCCTCCGAAACCGCTTCCCCTGCAGACGAACCTTCTGACTCAGGGGCCTGTGGTCCATCCCAATCTGAGATTGCCTCACCTTCACGCTTGGCTCCTGAAGTGATAGAAGTGAACAGTTTCAATGTTTCTCGCAGGGTTTCAGATATTCTTCTGGCTGCTCGCAAGCCAACCACTAGGAAAACTTACACAGCCAAATGGAAGCGTTTTTCATTCTGGTGTGCAAAATCCTCTTTAAATCATTTTTCCTGCCCACCAGATAAAGTTCTAGAGTACCTTTTAGACCTCTCAAATTCAGGTCTGCAATACTCCACAGTTAAGGTTCACCTTTGTACCTTTTCAGCTTATCATGAACCAGTACTTTTTATTTATTTATTAAATTCTCAGATTACAAATACCTTTGAGCAGAAACTGCTCATTTACAAAGGTTCCACGTCAAAGGATGAGGGTCAACATACATACAGAGGTAGTAAAAGAATGCACAATAAACAACCAAAACAACTAAAAGAAAAAATAAAGATACTCAGTTATAACATACTTTGAGATAATATTCATATAACTGAGCAGCTTGAGTAGGCAGCTGGCTGCGGTAACAGTAAGAGATAGAGGCACCACAGGCAGTTAGTTATTTCAAGCGTGCATGACCAGGAGAGGAAGTTGGCAGGCTAATGGGCCACTGTCCGATGGTGGTGGAAAATGTCTTGTACTAGTGGAGATGTGAAGCAGGAAAGGAGTCACAAGGAAGGCCCGTTGCCAGAGGGAATGAGACTGGGAAAGGGCGGGCTGTGAGACATGAGTGAGCTGGGAGGTGTTTAGAGAGATCTCTGTTCAGAGAAGCAGTCACATTGAGTGATAGAGGTGAGGTAGAGTTTGAGATTGCTTTTGAAGGGTCCAAGTGTAGTAGAGGAAAGTGCTTCTTTATTGAGGGAATTGAACCATTGGCGCTCTATAGATAAAGGACCGCTGACCCATGGAGGTACGACATCTGGGAACCTGAAAGGTTAGAGATTGGGCACCACGTGTTTGTTGAGTGCCACTGTAGGTAGTAAGGAGTGAGCTAACACCAGGTGGCATGAGACCGAGGAGAATCTTTTTGGCAAGTAAGCAGGTCTGGTATTGTATTCTGAGTAGGGGTAGCCAGCTGGCCTGTGCATAGAGGTCACAGGTGTGAGTTTGTCGGGCCGCACCCGTTAGTAATCTACAGGCTTTGTTGAGAGAAACTGAGATCCTGTGGAGGGCACTTGTTGAGGCAGAGCCATAGATGGCAAGGCCGTAGTCAATGATAGAGGTGACAGAGCTGTAGATGGCTAGTTTAAGGGCATCCACTGAGCATACAGTGCTTGTGTTTGTGTAGTAGTCCAATCCATATATTGGCGGTCTTGGCAACAGTGTCAATATGCCGAGTGTAGGAGAGGGTACTATCCAGGGTAATACCAAGGTACTTGAACTCCTTGACATGTTCGAGTGGGTTCCCAGCATGGTTCTTGATGGTCAGGGACAGAGAGTTGTGCCTGCTCCGTCGGTTACAGAAGGGCATGGCTGTAGTCTTGCCATGGTTCAGGACAAGTTTATGAGAACTGAACCAGTCTTCGATGCGCTTGAAGTCGAGCTGCAGCTGGGATTCAAGGACTGTAATGTCATGGTGGCTGGAAAACAGGACTGCATCATCTGCGTATAGTAATATTTTTTGGTGGCAGGCACTGGGGAGATTGTTGATGAAGAGGGAGAAGAGTAGAAGACACAGAATAGACCCCTGGGGGACTCCGGAGCGGGCTGGTTTCTCATCCGAAGAGATCCCTGCAATCCTTACATATTGGATCAGATTATCAAGGTAGCTGGTGAACCATGGAAGGGCATCGCTGGACTTTCCTTGTCACTGGCTCAGTTACCTGTGGTTAAGAGGTTTCTTAAGGGAATTCTGCATACCAGACCTCCTATCAGACGTCCAGTCGCAGCCTGGGACATTAATCTTGTGCTAGACATGCTCACTTGATAACCTTTCGAGCCTCTAGCTACCTGTGAGTTAAAATTTTTCACTTGGAAAATGGCCTTCCTAGTTTCCATTACCTCAGCCCGCAGGGTCTCTGAGATGCATGCCTTGGTCATAGACCCTCCATATACTATGTTTCATAAAGACAAAGTAGTTCTTAGAACCCATCCTAAGTTTCTCCCCAAGGTTGTTTCAGAATTCTATCTAAACCAACCTGTGGTCCTTCCTACTTACTTTGAGAACTTCCAAAATGAAGGAGAGCATTCTCTTCATTCCTTGGACGTCAAAAGAGCTTTGCGTTTCTATCTAGATAGAACAAGAGACTTTCGCAAAGCTCAACAACTGTTTGTTTCCTTCAGCGAGACCCGGCTGGGTCAACCTGTCGCCATCAGATGTATTTCAGCATGGCTAGTGGCATGCCTTAGCCACTGTTATTCCATGGAGTTGGTTAAGCTGGAGGGCAGAGTGTACGCTCACTCTACTAGAGCGGTCGTGGCAACCCTAGCGGAAATACACAACGTGCCCATTGCAGATATTTGCCATGCGGCCACCTGGAGCTCAGTGCATACTTTCATCAAACACTATGCCCTGGATGTCCATGCCAGACGACATGTTTCTTTTGGCAGAACCATCCTTAATGGACTCCTGTCCTAAAACTGTGAGCTCTTGGTCTCTCCTGCCGCCCTTTCAGGGGATTATTAGCTCGGTACTCTCCCATTAGTGTGAATGAGTGGTGGAGACTTTATATCCAGGAAGATATGAAAATTACATACCTACCGTAATTCTTGATCTTCTTGGACGAGTCTCCACCACTCTTTCACACGCCCACCCACCATCCCCCGAGCTCACCTCTTTTGTTGGCCTTCACTCCCTCAATCTTTAGGCTGTGAAGACTTCTTTGTTGACCCTTCTTATACGGGTCGTCCGGACTATCTTATGTCCGTTTTTTGGTTAGGCTATCCTTCTAGGTTAGTTACGCTGCACCTCCTCGGAAAAAAGGTACTGAGGCGGTTGGAGGGTCGACGCCGAGATGGTCATTACCGCACCACCTGAGGCTTGCGGTGCCGATCCTCGGCTCCACCTCTGGCGCCCACCCTCTAGCAAAAGTTTGCTCCCGCTGGGTCCTAGTGCCTCCAGCGCAGATCCCATCAGTGTGAATGAGTGGTGGAGACTCGTCCAAAAAATCAAGAATTACGGTAGGTACATAATTTCCATTTCTAGGGACATGGATATGTTGTTCATCCACACTTTCTGGCAGGTATCCTTGCAGCTTAAATCTTGCGGAAGGTCTTCAAGCTCGCTCCTCCCACCCACCGGGTGGTAAAACTCAGCTCCGCCCCGTATACCAGATCTTCCTTACTGCTTGGAAGCTCAGGTTCCCTCCTTAACGCTCTGCGTATAAGACTGGTTCCTATTTCTTCAGTTACCCGAAATTACTTCTAAAGTTTTCAAGACTTGGTCATTTATTTCCCTACGTGGCTTCACGATAGACAAATCGACTCCTGGTTTTCGGAGGTGCCCATGCAGGCAGAAAGATGTCTGTGCGGATCCGCCTCCACATGCATCTACGCTTGGGCCTTGAGCACGACCCACAGGCTTGCGACCTGTGCTCTTCTTTTTCGGCCTACCATCCTGGAAGACCACGCGCCCGTTTGCAACTCTCGGCTCCCAGAAAGCGTTACCTTCCGGTAAAGTCGAGGAAGGCCCATTTGGCGGTTTCCGCTGGGCGCAAGGGCTCGGCGGATCAGCTTGAGCAGATGATTGCCCTCGAGGAGGAGGCGGCGCAGGCCACATCTTCGTCTTCCTCTGCCCGCGGCATTTATCCCGCCTCCTTGGGATCTCCCTATTCAGCTTCTTTTAAGGGCTCTGTCTCTCTCTCTCCACTAAGGGAGGGACCCGTCATCTTCAGGGCCTTCCTCTCGGGTCCAGAAGAAGGACCACAAAGGTAAGTCCTCCATCGGCGCTCTTGGATGGAGAGGTCCCTCTCACCAGTAGTCGACCATCGACTTGGTCAATCCCTTGACCCCGCCACTGGTCTCACGGTGTCCCCGTCAGGTCAGTTGACCGAGACTCCTGTCGATGCAGTCGAGATTTTTCTCGACCCGTCGGACGGGCTGTCGACCGGTGAAGCAGAAAACCCTCACTCCCCGGTTCCCCCTGCGGAGATTGAGGTTTCCGTGGACTTGCCTGTGCCTCCGGTTCCAGAGTCCACGGTTGAGCCCTCCGAGCCGAGGGGAGAGCGGGTTTCCCCCGCCCTGCCCCAGAACCCTCCTCGGAAAAGCCGAGGTTGTGATCTCGGTCTTGGACTTCTTCTCGGTCCAGCTGATCCCGCCGTCGTCAGGCGGTCTCAAGTCTCAGTACTGTGGCAAGCGTGGCGCGCTCATCCTGAATCCCGGGCGAGGGAGGCTGGCGCAAGTTGCGTGGCACTCACGAGGACCTCATGTGGCGGCAACTTCTTCTGTCCGGGAGCAAGCCGGCGTGTCGCCTTCCCGGCTATCAAGTGGCTGTCACGGAGCGGCCGAGCAACCCTCGCTCTTGCCGAGGCGCCTGTTCCCAGGCCTGTTGCTCGACAAAAACCGGCTGCCCCACCGATTCTGGTGGAACCTCCGCCTCCACAGCCGTTGTTTGGGGCCCCGACCAAGAATTCTCGGTCGGGTCAGGGTCTGCCCCATAGGCTGTCTGTTACCCTCACTCCCGATCGCCCTTGGCAGGTGGAGGGTGGCTCAGGCCCAAGACAGGTCTTTGCGGACTCCTCCGAGTCCGACGACGATTCCTCCCTGTTCTCCAGGCGGGTCGACTTGGAGTCCTCAGGAGGTCAGTCGCTGGACGATAGCCCATCATCCTTCATGGGTTTGCTTAGGCTCATCTTGGAGTCCACCGGGATGCAGCTCGAGCCCGTATCCAAACGGGCCAAGTAACGCCTCACGGAGATTTTGGACCGAGGGGATTCTCCTAGGGAGGCCTTTCCGGTGGCCAAGGCCATTGTGGGCCCGAGCCTTGGAGCTCTGGCAGCGTCCTGCTTCCTACCCTCGCCTTTGGCCAGGATGGCGAGGAGTCATGCGGTCCCTACCAGCTCCCTGTCCAGTTTTCGGAACACCCCTCAGCCGAGGGGTTGGTTACCGACAGCTGCCGGCGGCCGAAGCGCCCAGGACGGCACAAGCCTCCCGACAAGGAGTCCAAGAAGTTGGACTACACCAGAACAGTCTATGCTGCGCCCCCTCCCTTGGCCTCGCCAGGCCAGCTCGGCTGTGCTGATGGTGCACTTCTCTCATGCCCTGTTGGGCTCCCTGGACAAGGTAGTCCCTCATCTCCCAGCTGACCTGCAGACCACGGTTAAGCAGGTGCGGGACCAGGGCAGGCGGTGGCCAAGCAGCAACTTCAGACTGCTTTGGACGCCGGTGACTCTTCGCCAAGGTCAGTTGCGGCCGCAGTGGCTATCTGCCGTCGGGCATGGCTGAGGATATCCACCTTCACGCGGATACCAGCACAAGTTGGCAGATGTCCCTTCCTGGGAACCGACCTCTTCGGCCCTGGAGTGGAAGGTCACCTCCAGAGGATCGAAAAGTCCAATGCCACTCTGGACTCGGTCTCATCCACCCAGAGGGACAAGGGCCACAGACCGCAACCCAAGCCCTTTCGTCCATCTGCGCCCGCGGCATGTCAGGCCCAGCAACATCAGGGCCAGCAAGCTCGCGCTTGGCATCCCAAACCCAAGCCCGCGGCTTCCTCCTCCAGGAAGCAGGGAGGCAAAGGCCTAGGTGGTCCCTCAGCCAGTCCCTCCTCCAAGCCTGCTCAGTGACGGGTTGAGGGGTGTCACCCCCAACCTCGTCACCCCAGCCCAGGTTCCCCCTGTGGGGGGACGGCTCCGCCACTTCCTTTCCACCTGGTCCGCTATCACCACAGATCGGTGGGTGTTGGAAGTGGTGGGAAAGGACCTGCCTCTGGAGTTCGAGCAGGCCCCGCCCTTCGAGGCCGTCGCCCCTGGGAACTCGTCCAGTCCCTGTGCTGTTGGCTGCTCGAGCCGACATCGCTCTGCTACGAGAAAGAGGGGTGATCAGAGAGGTGGCGGACCCCCTCAGACCCAGGGTTTGTGTCCAGGTACTTCCTGGTCCCAAAGCGGATGGGGGCTGGCGCCTCCATTCTCGACCTCACGACCTAAACAAGTTCCTAAGGTCTCGGACCTTCAGGATGGTCACTCTGGCTCAGATAATACCATCCCTGGAACGCGGCATGTGGTTCTGCTCTCTGGACCTACAGGACGTGTTTTTTCACGTCCCTATCCGTCCGTCTCACCAGAGATTCCTTCGCTTCCGAGAGGAAGGATCCCTTTACGAGTTCCGAGCCATGCCCTTCGGCCTTTCTCTTGCTCCCAGGGTTTTCACCAAATGCATGGCAGTGGTGACAGATTCCTATGGCGCCAAGGGGTCCGGGTGTACCCTTACCTGGACGATTGGCTGATAGCAACCCCTCCAGACAGGAATTGGAGGCGGTCAGAGATCCTGGCCCTCCAGCTTTGCTCTCAAATGGCCTCCCTCATCAACGAGGCCAAGTCGGAACTCGGACCGAAGCAGGTGATTCTTTTCATCGGGCAGAGCTCGACTCTCTTGAGAATCAAACACGGCTCCCGGCAGACAGGGCGAGGTTCTTTCCTCCTTTGCCCAATCATTTCTGGTTGGGCAATCGCGTCCTACCGGGACTCCTGCGCCTCCCTGGGTCTCATGGCGGCTGCACCAGCGTGGTCCGTTGGGCCCGCTGGCACATGCGTCCCTTCAATGAGGACTGTAAAGCCAGTGGTCACAACTGCGATCCCATTGGACCAGCTAGTGACGGTGACCCAAGGGATGTGGAACACTCTCCAGTGGTGGACCATTCCAGCTCATCTGCAGGAGGGCATCCCGTTTGTCCGCCCCGAGCCGATGTCTCTCTATCGACCGATGCCTCTCTGATGGGTTGGGGTGCCCATCTGGGGGAACACTGAGCGCACGACCTCTGGTCCCCTCGGGAGTCCTGATGCCATATCAACCTGCTGGAGCTTCGGGCGGTCCATCTCACTCTCACCGCCTTCGCTCTGTTCCTACCGGGTCAAGTGGTTCAGGTCCAGATGGACAATACCATGACCATGTACTACCTAAACCGCCAGGGCGGGACGCGCTCTGTGCAAGGAAGCTCTCCGCATTTGGTCACTCGTGTGCAGCCTGGTGGCGGATCTCCTAGCCATTCATGTGGCAGGAGCCTCCAACACCCTGGCCGATGCCCTCAGCCGGATAGGGGCTGTGTCTCACGAGTGGTCTCTCCTGCCGGAGGTAGCACAAGATCTGTTCTCCCATTGGGGCACACCTCAGGTGGACCTGTTTGCCTCAGGAGAGCGCGAAGCTGAGCCTGTTCCATGCCCGCCCCCTCAGCAGGGCTCACTGCGGGGATGCCTCTCGAGGCCATGGGCCCGGGCTCTTCTACGCCTTTCCCGCATTTCCCTTGATCGACAAGGTGCTCCTCAAGGCGAGGAGGGACAAGGCACAGGTGATTCTGGTAGCCCCAGACTGGCCCGCCAATGCTGGTATCCAGATCTCCTCCGCCTCAGCTCCAGGCTCCCGAGGCAGCTTCCAGCTCGCCCAGACCTACTTTCAGTCAATCAGGGGAAGGTGTTCCATCCGTACCTTCAGTCCCTGCACCTGACGGCCTGGTTCCTGAGTGGCTAGAGTTCCAGGCCTTGGGTCTTTCCGACGAGGTCCTCAATGTAGTTGAGGCGTCCCATAAGGAGTCGACCAGGAAATGCTATGCCTTCAAATGGAAGAGGTTTTCCATTTGGTGTCAGGGCAAGGGCCTGGACCCTTCCTCCTGTTCTTTGGCAAGCATCTTGGACTATCTATGGTCCCTTTCTCCAGCGCAAGGGCTTGGGTCAAAGCCGACCCTAAATGTGCACCTCCAGCCATCTCTGCTTGCAGACACCCGGGCGGGAAGCAGTCAGTGGCACAGGAGAAGGTGGTTGGGCACTTTTTCACAGGCCTTGATCACATTTCCCCTTCGGTGCGAGAACCTCCACCTCCGTGGGATTTACTGCTGGTACTGGCAAAGCTCATGGGCAAGCCATTCGAACCAATGCACAGGTGTGATCTCTCTCACCTGTTGTGGAAGACCGCCTTCTTGGTGGCTATTACATCAGCCAGAAGGATGGGAGAGCTCCAGGCACTTTCCATTGAGTCTCCTTACCTGGTCTTCCACAGGGACAAGGTTGTCCTGCGCCCCCACCCGAAATTCCTTCCAAAGGTGGTGTCGGAGTTTCACCTTAACCAGGTGCTGACTCTGCCGGTGTTCTACCCCAATCACACCTCGGCGGAATGCATAGGCTCCATACTCTGGACCCTAGAAGGGCGCCGCTACTTTAAGGAGCGCACGGCTGAAATTCGGGGAGAGATTCGCCAGCTGTTTGTCACCACCTGAAGCCGCACTGGCAGACCTGCAGCCAAGCAGACGATAAGCAGGTGGGTCACCTCCTGCATAGATCTCTGCTATAGGTTGGCGGGCATGGAGCCTCCCAGAGGGATAAGAGCTCATTCTACCCGCCATACCGCTGCATCGGTGGCTGCTTCCAGGGACGTCCCCTATCCAGGAAATCTGCAGGCTGCTACCTGGAAGTCAGCACACACCTTCATCACCCACTACCACATCGACCTTGAGTCATGCCGGGATGCTGGTTTTGGGGCCTCGGTTCTCCAGTCTCTATTCCCTAAGTAATTGAAACATAGAAACATAGAATTTGACGGCCGATAAGGACCGCTTGGCCCACCCAGTCTGCCCATTTCCCTACCTACTGGATAAGCTGCAGATCCTAGTTAACCAGCAGCCTACTTCTTCCTACCCCCACCCCCCAGAATTGCCTAATGACTATCCCATGCATGCTTGAATTCCACCACTGATTTTGACTCCACAACCTCCTCCGGAAGGCCATTCCATGCATCCACAACCCTCTCTGTGAAAAAAATACTCCTTAAATTACCTCTGAGTCACCATCTTCAAATTGTGCCCTCTTGTTCTTGCACACCTCTTTTTTTGAAAGATGCTACCCTCTTGGACTTTGTTGATTCCCTTGAGGTACTTGAAAGTTTCTATCATGTCCCCCCTCTCCCTCCTTTCCTTGAGGCTATACATATTAAGCTCCTTAAGTCTCTCTTCATATGTCTTCCGGTGCAGACCCTGCACCATTTTAGTTGCCCTCCTCTGGACAGCTTCCATCCTGTCTATGTCTTTGCGGAGATTGGGTCTCCAGAACTGCACACAGTACTCCACATGGGGTCTCACCAGCTGTCTGTACAGAGGGATAACAACTTCCTGTTTTCTACTGGTGATGCCTCTCCCTATGCATCCCAGTATCCCCCCAGCCCTCCTTGCTGCCTCTCACATTGCTTGCCCACCTTTAGGTCATCTGATATGACTACCCCCAGGTCCCTTTCCATTTTTGTTGTTGTTAGTATCTCACCCCCCATTGTGTACTCTTCCCCTGGGTTTTTGTTTCCCAGGTGCATTACCTTGCACTTCTTAGCATTGAATCTGAGCTGCCATAGTGCCAAGTTACAAAGTAGGGGGTGTGCACCTTGCCTCCCTCCTCCCAGAGAACTGCTAGGAGTCTGCCAGAAAGTGTGGATGAACAACATATCCATGTCCCTAGAAGTACAGGTTACTCACCTGTAACAGGAGTTCTAGGAATGGTATATGTTGTTCATCCACACGACTCCCCCGACCTCCCTGGCTTTGGACGCGACTACCCAGAGCTTCCAGCGGCCAGATCTGGCGTCATGGGGGCGGAGCTAAGAGTTTTACCACCCGGTGGGTGGAGGAGCCAGCTTGAAGACCTTCCGGCAAGATTAAAGCGGCAAGGATACCTGCCAGAAAGTGTGGATGAACAACATATACCATTCCTAGAACTCCTGTTACAGGTGAGTAACCTGTATTTCTCGTACAGCCCTAAGCAACTGGTGAAACCGAGGAGACACTATCCTCTATTGGCACTAAGTTACAAAGATTGATATCCATGGTCTATGATCTTAACACTAAGATGGACTCTTATGGCACCAGACTGAAGCTAGCAGAGACCCCCATCGATAACCTTAAGGTTGTATCTGAGGATGTAAAACGGCAAGTGGAATCAGCCTCTGCAGCTACTGCAAACTTAGTGAAAGAGAACGCTCACTTTCAGGCTGGACTGAAGGCCTTAGAGAATCAAGCCTGGTCCTTGCACATAAGGATCCTGGGCTTACCCGAAGGTATCGAGGGCGATCATCCCCTTATGTTTATCCAAGAATGGCTACAAGAAACATTAGCCCCTGAAGAACTGCTAATTCCTTTGCCCTCCAACAATCATACCAGATCACTCCCCTGCTACAGTGAAGACCCAACCAACCCGCGAACTCTTTTGGTAGTGACTGATGGAGTGGGGACAAGGGACACCATCCTGAGGCTGGCTCGATGAGCAGGGACTGTAACACAAGACGACCGCACAATTTATTTGTTCCCAGACTTTAGCTGTGCTACCTGCTTGAGGCACAAAAGTTTGATGTGGTGCGGCCAGAAGCTCTTGAGTCTCCCTGGGTCTCATGCCATGTTTATCCAGCTAGACTGCGCTTGGTTTTCTACAGGAATGTACGGATTTTTTCAGGCCCGATTTGAAACTGGGAAGTGGTCGACTCATATTCAGTCACGGTGGCAGCACTCTGGCTTGTTAGAGGAGGCAGGAAATCTGGCTTCTGAGGATGATAAAGGGGACTGATCTTTTGGAGTGAGACTTTCAATTTCCTAAATATGGAGTATATTAGTCCATCTGTATAACTTTGCTCATCATAGATCTTCCTGGACATAAAGTCTCCACCAGTCATTCACGCCGATCAGAACTATGCCGGAGGTGCTAGAACCCAGTGGGAGCAAACTTTTTTGCAAGAGAGTCGGCGCCAGAGATGGCGCCAACGAGCCTCGGCTCATGCGTCAGTAACTATCTCAGCATTGACCCTCCAACTGCCTCAGTTCCTTTTTTCCCGCCATCGAGTGCGCTTCAGTAATGACGTCGCTCACCTGCCGGGAGTCAAACTTCTAATTAGCAGCATAGTTTTCAGTTTATTATTTTGTAGAATTTCTGGAATAAATACCGCTACTATCATTTATTCTTATTTAAGAAAGAAGTCTCAGTCTGCATTGACAGAGTCGACCATGAGCAGGTCAGGTGATGGTAGGAAGACTTTGTATGAAAGCTGTTCAGTCAGCCAGGCTGGGTCCGGTCTGCCGCCATCTCTGGAGGGGGGTCTGACAACAGACGGTCCGATGCCCGAGGGGAAGGGTGGTCCCCCTGGAAGCATAAAAGAAAACGGTTGATTTCTCTGCACCGTTCGGCCTCGAGCTCTTCTTCGGCCCACAGGTCACAAAAGAGAAGGCATCACTCGAGGTCGCCCTCTGTTATGTCTGTGCGTCGACGGTCGGTCATTGGCGTCAGTTGCCGGTCTCCTCCTCCTCCTGTTTTTGGTGACTGACCTCTTTGGCATCGGAGCCCTTCCCCGCCTTCTAGTAAGGCTTCAGATGAGCAGTTTCATCAGTGCGCTGCTCTGATGGAGCAATGGGCTTGGAGGTTGGAACAGCTGCTTGGCCCGGGGGATGGGGTAGGGCAGTTGGGCTTCCCTAGTCTCGTGGCGTCTTCTTCGGTGCCATCGACTCCGCACTCAGGTGTTTTCCCCCCTCACGTGGCTGCGGCTAAGGGGGCCACACCGAGACCTCTATCTCCTGTTATTCTTCCTTCTTTCTCCCCTAATCCTAGTTTTCAGAGCCCTGTGTTTGTTTCGGCGCCATTGGTGTTGATGGATCGTTCGCCATTCTCGGCACTGATGTGTCTGTCGGCACTGTCCTTGGCGCCACTGGGATTGTCAGTGCCTTCCTCCGCGCTGTTAGTTGTCGGCGCCGCCCTCGGCACAGCGGTTTTTTCGTCGTGGAGGGCTCCTGTCGGGCGCCAAGGCAGTGTGGATATCTTACACTCTTCAGCGCTTCTTGACTCTTAACTGCTTTTCCTTCTGATTTTCCTCCTTTCAAACAACATGAAGTCTTGCTTTATTCTGACTATTGCAGTTAGCTCCAGCACTTGAACTGCCCCAGAGAGAAGGGTTAAAATTATGTGCAAGACATAGAACGTTGAGCTCGAGCTCGTTGAAAAAACTGTCTGTAGCACATTGAAACCCAACCATCGGATTCTTTACTCCGCCTCACTGAACAGTCGCTCCAGAGATTTTCTCCTTTGCTCAGTTCAAAAAGTCAGTTAAAGTTGTCGGTTAGTCCGAAATTAGTTCCGTTTTGTCAGTTCAGGACTCTGTCTGCAGTACCGTAAGTACTTAGGCTAGTTCTTGTGGAAATCGTGAAAAAGAATTGTATTTTTCGGTCTGTTCGGCTGAACCAACCCTTTAGTAGTCTTGTGTGGAAAAATTTAGTGTGTGATTACCGGTCTGTATTGGTTTAAAAAAAAAAAAACATGATTTAACTTTTTTTTTTTTTTTTCCATCACCGACAGGGGAGCCTTGCCTGGTGTTTGTCAAATAAGGGGTAAGTTTGTTAGGTTTGTTAGGTTGGCAATGTCTGAGAAACCCAAGAAAAAAACCGGGACCACTGGGTTTCAATACTGCAGTGTGTGTGGGGAGGTCTTTGCTAAGGCCGATCCCCACACCACCTGTGTTTACTGTCTGGGGTTTGACCACCTTGATTCAGACTGCCAAATTTGCAAGAATTTCCCTAAGTGTACCCTGGAAAAAAGGTTAGGTAGGCTTAGGGATAAGGAGGCTGAAAAATATAACTTATTTTGGGACTGACAGCTCTCAGAGCACAAACCACCAGGCCCGCTTTTGGGCTGGGAAGGTTTATGTGTCTGACTTGGATGTGTGGATTTTTCTCTGTTTGTTTAGCAGGGTATTTCTCTATCAAATTGTTGTGTAGGGCATCTTGCTGACAGGAAGGCACTCATTGCAGCAGTGGGTCAGAGCTTTTAGCTGATTGTTTTGCGAGGGCACAGTTTAGGCCAACCCTTCCCACCCTCACTCCACCCACCCCTGGAAATAGTTCCTTTATACCTGGGGTTCTGACATCATTTCCTCAAGAGTGCAAGGTGCATGTCACTGTCATATCCTCTCTAGCACACTGCACTGACAATATAAGCATACACATTGTATATTATAAATATATATTTCTATATTACAAACCAATCACACACACACAAAAAAAAAATGTGGGAGTAGTGCAATGTAATGACTGTGGGGCAGCAGTCTTCCGGGAGTCTTTCTGAGGCTGAGATGCCCTATTTGCAGACAACTCTCTGCCCTGAGGGAGGAAGTTGCCCGCCTTCAGGCCACACTGGACAGTAGTATGGGACCTTCCCCAGGCCACACTGGACAGTAGGAAGGGAACCTCCCCATCCAGGGAGCACCACAGCCACCACCACTACCTCAGAGGTTGGAAGAAAACACAGCAGTTGGACCACAGTGGGCTCAGGAAGGGTGAGGATGGTGGAACGGAGGCACACCCAGTCAGTTGTTCCACTCCACAATCCACACACCATTCTGGGGGAGCATAGCTCCCCTATGGATGCACCCACAGAGGAGACTAAGGAGGCTGAGGACAACTGTCACAAGGGAGGCCCACAGGAAGGAGGCAGAGGACACCACAAGGAAAGGAAGCAGCTCCTGGTGGGGGACTCAATTATTAGGGGGATAGAAATGGGAGGAGCTGGGAAAACTGAAGTAAGGTGCCTGCCTGGTGCCATGGCTTGGAGGGACAGGAAGCGCATCCTCAAGATCACGACAACAGCTGCAAGGGATTCTGAGCTGGATGTAATTGTCCACCTAGGGACAAATGACTTGGCTCATCATGAGGTTAGAGCAGTGCAGGAGGACATTGCAGAGTTGGGGAGGGGCCTAAGACAAGTAGCACACACAGTATCCTTCTCAGAGGTGCTGCCTGTCAGAGGCATGGGGGAGACGAGGGTAATTGGCACCATGCAGTTTGATGAATGGTTGAAAAAATGGTGTAGAGCACAGGGGTTTGGCTTCATTGGGGACTGGGGTTCCACCTGGAAGGACACCAGCCTATACTGGCAGGATGGTCTGCATCTGTCCAGGAAGGGAACAAGTCTTTTGAGCAATCGGTTTAAATGCTTCATTGGCAAGCTTTTAAACTAGTCAAAGGGGGAGGCACTGACAAGCAGCAGAAAAATCCCAGCCTCTCCTACAAAACAGGGTACTAATGAGAAAAGACCGAGGTAGAACGGTCAGTGGGGATGCTGCAACAGAAGGTAAAGCCATCAAAAATGGAGAGCAATGAGTACCAATGCCCGTAGTCTAGGTAACAAGCTTCCTGAATTAGTGGCCTTGATGGAGGAGGAAGATCCTCCTCCAGACCCAGGGTTTGTGTCCAGGTATTTTCTGGTACCAAAGCGGATGGGGGGGCTGGCGCCCCATCCTCGACCTGCATGACCTAGAATAGGTTCCTGAGGTTCGGACCTTCAGGATGGTCACTCTGGCTCAGATAATTTACATCCCTGGGCAGGGTGTGGTTCTGTTCCCTGGACCTCCAGGGCGTGTCCTTTCCATCCGATCCATCCGTCTCATCAGAGATTTCTCTGCTTCAGAGCGGAGGGATCCCTTTACGAGTTCCGGGCCATGCCCTTCGGCCTCTCTCTAGCTCCAGGTCTTCACCAAATGCATGGCAGTGGTGACAGCATCCTCTTGTAATGAAGGGTCCGGGTGTACCTATCTGGATGACTGGCTGATTGCAGCCCCTCCAGGCGAAGGTGGAGCAGTCAGAGATCTGGCCCTCCAGGTTTGCTCTCAGATAGCCTCCTCATCAGCGAGGCCAGAAACGGAACTCATGCGAAGCAGGTGATACTCTTCATTGGGGCAGCTCGACTCTCTTCGAGCCAGAGCTCGGCTCCCGGCAGACAGGGCCGAGGTTCTTTCCTCCTTTGCCCAATCATTTCTGGTTGGGCAATCGCGCCCTGCCCGGGACTTCCTGCGCCTCCTGGGCCTCATGGCGGCCTGCACCAGCGTGGTCTGTTGGGCCCATTGGTACATGTGTCCCCTTCAGTGGGGACTGGCCAGCCAGTGGTCACAACATTGCGATCCGATGACTAGACCAGCCCGTGACAGTGACCCAGGAGATGGAATGCTCTCCAGTGGTGGACCGCCGCACATCTGCAGGAGGGCATCCCGATGCAATCCACCCTGAACCGGCGGTCTCTGTCGACCCGATGCATCTCCCGATGGGTTGGGATGCCGATCTGGGGGCACAGGCGCCTGGCCTCCTGAGGGTCCCCTCCCGGGGAGTCCCGATGCCATATCCAACCTGCTGGAGCTCCGAGCGGTCGTCTAGCTCTCACGCCTTCCGCTCCATTTCTACGAAGTCAAGAGGTTCCGGGTCGGAGCGAGGGACAGTACCACGACCATGCTGCCCCTGTGAACCACCAGGGCGGGACGCTCCCATGCTTTATTATGCAAGGGAGGCTCTCTGCATTTGGTCCCTCATGCGCAGCCTGGAGGCGGATCTCCTAACCATTCACATGGCAGGAGCCTCCAACACCCTGGCCGATGCCCTAAGTCAGATAGGGGCTGCGTCTCACGAGTGGTCTCTCCTGCCGGAGGTAGTACAAGATCTCTTCTCCCACTGGGGTACGCCTCAGGTGGACCTGTTTGCCTCCAGGGAGAATGCGAAGCTGAGACTGTTCCATGTCCGCCCCCCTCAGCAGGGCTCGCTGCAGGGGGATGCCTTCTCGAGGCCGTGGACCCCGGGCCTCTTCTGCGCCTTTCCCCCATTTCCCTTGATCCGCAAGGTGCTTCAGGCGAGGGAGGGACAAGGCGAGGTGATTCTTGTAGCCCCAGATTGACCCCGCCAGTTCTGGTATCCAGATCTCCTCAGTCTCAGCTCCAGGCTCTGTATGCTTCAGCCCGCCCGGACCTGATCTCAATCAACCAGGGAAGGTATTCCATCTGGACCTTCAATCCCTGCACCTGACGGCCTGGTTTCTGAGTGGCTAGAGTTCCAGGCCTTGGGTCTTTCCGACGAGGTCCTCAACATTGTTGAGGCATCCTGTAAGGAGTCGACCAGGAAATGCTATGCCTTCAAATGGAAGAGATTCTCCATTTGGTGTCAGGGGAAGGACTTGGACCCTTCCGCCTGTCCCTTGGCAAGCATTCTGGACTACCTGTGGTCCCTTTCTCAGCAAGGGCTTCGGTCGACGACCCTTAAGGTGCACCTGGCAGCTATCTCTGCTTACCGGGCGCGGGCCGGGAAGCAGTCGGTGGTGCAGGAGAAGGTGGTCTGGTGCTTTTTCAAAGGCCTTGATCACATTTCCCCTCCGGTGCGAGAACCTCCACCTCCATGGGATCTACTGCTAGTATTGGCCAAGCTCATGCGCAGTTATTCAAACCAATGCACAGGTGCTCAGATTTCCCACCTGTCATGGAAAAACTGCCTTCTTGGTGGCTGTCCGTCAGAAGGATAGGGAGAGCTCAGGCGCTTTCCATCGAGTCTCTTATCTGGTCTTCCACAGGGACAAGGTTGTCCTCGCGCCTCACCCGAAATTCCTTCCGGGTGGTGTCAGAGTTTCACCTTAACTAGGTGTTGACTTCTGCCGGTGTTCTAACCTATTCACACCTTGGAGGCCGAATATAGGCTCCATACTTTGTACCCTAGAAGAGCTCGCTTATTATAAGGGAGCTGACTGCCAGTTCTGGGAGAGGTTCACCAGCTGTTTGTCACCCATGCTAAAGCCACACTTGGCAGACCTGCAGCTAAGCGGACGATAAGCAGGTGGGTCCCTCCTGCACAGATCTCTGTATAGGTTGGCTGGCATGGAGCCTCCCAGAGTGGGATAAGAGCTCATTCTACTCCGCCATACCGCTGCACCAGTAGTTGCTTCCAGGGATGTCCCTATCCAGGATATCTGCAGGGCTGCTACCTGGAAGTCGCACATACCTTTATTACCCACTACCACATCAACCTTGAGAGTCACGCCGGGATGCTGGTTTTGGGGCCTCAGTTCTCCGGCTCTCTATTCTCTAAGTAGGGGTGTGCACCTTGCCTCCTCCTCCCAGAGAGAACTGCTAGGAGTCTGCCAGACAGTGTGGATGAACAACATATCCATGTCCCAGAAATACAGGTTACTCGCCTGTAACAGGAGTTCTAGGACTGGTATATGTTGTTCATCCCACGACCACCCGACCTCCCGGCTCGTGACGCATGGCCTGGCTTCCAGCGGGCTAGATCTGGCGTCATGGGGCGGAGCCGAGAGTTTTACCACCCGGGTGGGTGGGAGGAGCCAGCTTGAAGACCTTCCGGCAAGATTTAAAGCGGCAAGGAACCTGCCAGACAGTGTGGATGAACAACATATACCATTCCTAGAACTCCTGTTACAGGTGAGTAACCTGTATTTTTCCGTGATTATTGAAATCTAAGAAAAGTGGCATTGCTCATGTGGAAAACAGATCGTGATAATGGACCAACTTCACATCTGCTGGACCTTCTTTGGGCCTACTCACAATATAGATTCGTATGATGCCTGCTTCTCCATGGACTGATGCACTCTGGAGTTTCACTCACTGAAGTGGGGTCTTCTGATCCCCACTTTTGAAGGCAGGCAATGACCAGTCTCATTTTTTTTTTTAAATACTTCTTTATTAATTTTTTTTCTTTACAGGAAGGAGGCGCTCAAGACATTTCATAGCATTATACAATGTCATCGAGATATGTCTTAAATGCAATGTATTTTCATCTTTAACAGATATAATAAATTTCCCTAAATACTCTAGTTGGTATACTACTGTACCCAAAGTGCTCCAATATACAGGTTTTTTAATTAATTCTCCCAGGGTGCATCTACCTGACATAATTTTAATGTCTAAATCTACTTCACATCATGGAATCAAGTCTGTTCTATGGTCTGTAACCCACAACCACCATCTGGACCAGAAAGTAATACATGTCTGGACTCTAAGGTTAATACCAGCTGTTAACATCTCCATTTTATATATTTGGTATGTTGTATCTTCCCATTCCCGGAGCGTCAGAGACCTTCTGCATCCACTTTCTTGTGACTGCCTTGTTGGCTGCCAGAACAAGAATAGCTAGTAAAAATTTAGAGTTATCTTCTAATCTGTGGGGGTATCTAATAGAAGTATCTGCTCAGGTTTTAAATTTTGTATTTCTGGAAATATCTTCTTAAGCATTCTCTCTCTCTCTTCCAATATTGGGATAAACTTCATATCTCAAAAGATGTGTGTATGTGTTGCCAGTGACTGCCACAGGCTCTCCAACACTCAATCCAGATTCCCCACCAAATTTCCCAGTGATCTGTGGGTTCTAAAAAATCTAATCACATATTTCCAACCGAACTCTCTCCACAATCATGATCTAGTAGCCTTATGTGGTATCAAGTATACAGATTCCCATTCTTCATCTTGTCTTAATAAACCCATCTCTCGCTCCCATCTTTTTGCCAAGTTCTTGTCCCTTTGTCCTTATTATAAATTAAGGCTTGATAAGTATGTGATATTATATGTTCTGGGATACCAGTCTCTGTTGTTTTGATTAAGATTTTTGATAAAGGATTTATCCTGTCGGGGTCCCAGATTAGCCCTACCAGTTCTCTACAATGATTTCTTATTTGTAAGACTCTAAAGAAATCACTTATTTTCAGACCAAAGAGTCTCTCGATGTCTGTAAACTGAAGAAAGGTCCCCCCTCTATAGCACTGGAAAAAGGTCACAAAGCCTTGATCCATCCACCTCTTGAATGTATTATCTAGACTTGCTGGAATGTATCTAGAGTTATCTGTAATTTTTAAAAAAAGCTGTACAGTTTTGTCCCTTGTATTTAGAATTATTTTCCTCCAGATTATAATTAATTGTCTCGTATATTGGGATTTAATATCCTTCTCTAATATAGATCTGGATAAGGTCGTGGTAAGTAAATATTTCTCTATCCCATCTCTCAAATACCCCATCTCTATTTCCTTCGAAAAGGGATTCGAATCTCTGTCTACCCACTGTAGGATATGTGCAATCATTGCTGCTTGAGCATATTTTTCTAGGTTTGGCAGTGCAAGTACCCCATTTCATTTTGGGAGTTAAAGTATTTCTAATTTTATTCTAGGTCTTTTCTTTTGCCAAATGAATTCTGAAAACATCTTGTTCCATTGTTTAAAGTCTTTTTTTGGTCGGATAGATTGGTAATGACTGAAAAAGATAAAGTAGCCTCAGGAGGACATTCATCCTGATGGTATCTATTCTTTGGATCAAAGAGATAATTAAAAGCATCCATCTCTGCAGGTCATCTTGTATCACCTTTATCAGTGGTATATAATTAATGTCATATAATTTTGATTTTGTAGTGTCTGTGTATAGTTATACCTAGGTATCTGAGGTCTGTGGTTGTCCATTTTAAGGAAAACCTTTGCTGTAATTCAGTGCTGGAATGGTAATTTATGGTCAGGCCCTGGGTCTTGCTGGTGTTTAATGTATATCCCGAAAGGTTTTCATTCTCCTGTAGGACTGTAAATAGATTTGGCAGAGAAGTCTCTGGATTTGTAAAATAGATTAACAAATCATCAGCAAAAAAAGCCAACTTGTGGTTATTGTTTTGTAATCTTATTCCTGAGATTGTAGGGTTTTTGCGAATTACTTGTGCTAGGGGTTCAGCATATAGGACAAATAGAAGGGGAGATGGGGGCAGCCCTGACTAGTGCCTTGGGTCAATGACAAAAATGATGAAAAAGATCCATTTACTTTAATCATAGCACGGGGTGAAGAATATAGCTGGTTTATAACTGTTCGGAAGGCCTTAGGGAAATTGAATTTTTCTAATGTGTACTTCAAGAATTTCCAGGAAACTCGATCAAAAGCCTGTTGGGTGTCCATACTTAATATTAGTGTAGGGGTATGATCTTTTTGTACTTTTTCTAAGAGATATATTGTACGTTTGATATTATCTGTCGTTTGACGTTTAACTATGTATCCGGATTGATCTTTTCTAATTAACTCAGGGAGAAGGTTTTCCATTCTTTTTGCTAAGATTGCCACAAAGTATTTATAGTCCTTTTGAGGACTGAAATAGGAAGTATATGATTCTGCAGTTAGAGGGTCCTTCTTTGGTTTTAAAATTGCTGATATGTTAGCGTAATTCCAACTGTCTGGGAGAGAGGACCTCTGTATTCCATTAAAGAGTGTGGTGAGAGGGTGAAGCAATTCATTTTAAAAGTTTTATAAAATTCTACCGTGTATCCATCGGGGCCTGGGCTTTTGTTCAATTTAGAGTCACGTATAACAAGATCAATTTCTTGAGGAGAAATTCATCTGATCAACCTATTTTGTTGTTCTTCGACATTTGGGGAGGCCAATGCTTAAAAATGCCTTATATTTTCCTTCCTCGGGTTCTCCAGGTTGGTTGTACAGTGTCGAGTAAAAATCCCTAAATCCTTCTAATATATCCTTTGTTTTATAAAGAAACTGATGTTGATAGGGTTGTTTGATTTTCGTTATAGTTGACATAGCTTGAAGTTTCCTTAGTCTATAAGCTAATATTTTGGCTGCTCTACTTCCTCCCTTATAATATTTTTGCTTGATATACATCAAAGCTTGTTCTGTTTTTTGATTTGGTATATCTTGAAGTTGCTTCTTTATTTTGTTAATCTGTGAAATCAATGTATTGTCGCCAGCTGAATGTAGTTGCTGTATCCTCCCTAGTTCCCCCTCTAGATCCTGTTGTTTCTGTTTTCTTTGTTTTTGTGTGATGCGTAGGAAATAATCTCCCCTCTCATAACTGATTTTAATATATCCCATAGAAGTCCCTCTGATATCTCCTGTGATGAATTTTCTTGTATTATGCGGAGTATCTAGGTCTTAATTTTGTCTTTAAATTTTGGATCTTTCAGTAGCGTTTTATTAAATCGCCATTGTCTCTCTATAAATTCCTGTCCCATGTCCAGCTCTATCAGAATTGTGCATGATCAGAACTATAGATGGGTTAATTTCTACTCTGTGGATCTTATCTAAGAATTCACTGGCTAACAGAAAATAATCTATACAAGAATAGGTGTTATGAACGCCTGAATAATATGTATACTTTCTTGTAGTTGAATGGCTATGCCTCCAAGTGTCTATCAACGATAAATCCCTAATCAATCTCTTAGCATGCTTTTGTCCGTTGTTAGCTCTAGTAGGGTTTGGGTTTGAACTGTCCTTTGCAGGGTCTAGAAGCATATTTAAATCCCCCCCCCCCATTAGGAGCAAGCCTTGTTTAAAATCTGTTATGTTATCTAATAAAAATTGGTATATTTTACTATCAGATCCTGGAGGTACATAAAGATTGGCCACCGTAAGTAGTTGGCCCTCCCTTACTCCCCTAGTCATTGCTAATCTCCCCTCCGCGTCATTGATATGGTTCCTGAACCTGGAAAGTGGATGATTTGGGTATTAGTATTACTACCCTCCTCTTACGTCCCCTCGCATATGAACTGGCAGTCACCTGGGATATCCCTCGTCCGAGTAGTTTCTGATGTTCACTAATAGAGAGACGGGTTTCCTGTAAGAGGATAAGTTGGGGATATTGTCTTTGTAAATGTGAAATGACCTTAGTCCTTTTCATTGGGCTACTCAGGCCATTAACATTTTGAGAAATCGCCCTGAGGATTTTTTTTATTCTGTGACATTTATATTGTATATTCTCTCCTTCCCTCTCATCTTTTCTTCCCACTTCTTTTCTGTTATTTGTAACATCCGTTTCCTTTGTTGACTCACCAAAGGGGTCCTTTCTATCAAACCATCTCTTAATTCTTCTTTTAATCTAATGTACTTCTGGGCTCCCCCTCCCCTATTATATCCTCCCTCCACTTGAAATAACCAGCTCCAACAGGCAACTATATACTTCTGTACTTCCAGACTCAGAGGTACCTCTGATTTGGACAAAATATTTAGTCGAGTTAGGGCTTCTTGTCTATCTGTGTAGACCTGCCCATGGGGGGAAAAAATAACCCCCAAAATGGAAATTAAATCTACCTCCTTTCTCCCAGGGATCCTCTACTTGAGTCACCCCTAGCTGAGGTTGTAGAGGAAGATAACCAAAACAATTAAATAAAATATCCGTATACAAAAAAGCAAAATAAAATATATAAAGGTGCCTAACATAAGCATTCTCCCCCTCTAGGAGCTCCTATACTCTCCCAATACATATTTATATCCTTCTGTGTTTTGGCCATTGTAGATGGACCTTTAAAAAATTATTGCATGATCTCTTTCCCTCTTCATTATACATATGCAATTTTATACAGTGTCCTTCTCTCCAGTGTCATTTCTTCTTTAATTTGATTTCTAAGTCCTGAACTTATTTTGATAAAATCTTTCAAATATCTCAGTTCAGTCTCAGCCAAAGTCAGAAAGCTCAAGCATAATATTGTGTCATTGTTTAAATGACTTGAGTACACAAGCTCATAACAAAGAAAACCTTTTTTTTGACCCTTGACCTTCTTTGTAGCATGGTATTATTTCTTCTGTGTGACTCTTCCCTCAGGTCTATTTCTTCTGTCCTTTGGTCTCTTCTGGGTCTCTCACAGACTGTTCTCTTTAGGAGTGGGACTTTAGTTAGAGAGCATCCATCTCCCTTCCCCCCGAGCAGAAAGGAGAGCTCCCCTGATCCACCCTGGAGTGACCCCTCCAATATCCCTCCCAAATTAAACCTATAGTCTCTCGGGGACTCGTATCACCTCTCCTCCTTGTTTACTGTGGGAATTCCCAATCCGTCTCTCCATATTTATATGCACCTTTCATTTTCCCTTCCTCTGTGAGCACACTCTGAGAATGTGTCCGAGCCCATATTAGTTATATTTATAATGTTCAATATTTAGGCTATAGAGAGAGTAAGCCGACTTCTCATCTCTTTTAAGTGCCCCATCTAGTGGTGCCATGGAAGATCGACGGCAAAGAGCCCCACATTGATCCAATCCTTCCCTAGTAGGGATATTTTAGGACTAAGAGGTGAGAGTCCCCCGGTTCCCAATTAGAGGGGTCACCCTTGATACGTTGCCCCAGAACCCCCCCCAACCTCCAAGATCAGGGGAAAGGGAAAGGATGCCCCCCGTCCCCTCTCCTATATCTTTTTATCTGTTCCTCTCTCCCCTCCTCAGCGCAGAGAGAAAAAAAAAGTTATGTCCCATTTTAGCTTACTCAGTTAGACATTTGAAGATGTGTCCCTTTGTTCAGAAGCAAATTGTCCCAAAAGTTTTTTTTAATTTCCTCAAGGGTCTCGTGTTGTAAATTCTTCCCTGTTCTCTGGTTCATGCTGGTCTCAGATTCCCTGCCTTGTCTCTGGCCTGGTAAATTTGTTGGTAATTCAAAACCTCGTTTTCTCAGATCTTCCACCACTGTCTGAATCGACTCGTATACTTTTTGCCCATTTGAATACTGAATAATTAATTTCGCTGGATATGGTGTATGAAATTTTAATTTTACATGTCAGAGAATCGGAAAGAGAGGGATATATTCTCTTCTTCGCTGCATAGTAGCTTGAGCGTAGTCGTTGTCAAAAAAGATCCTCCTGTTTTCAAAAAATACCTTTCTCATGGACCAGGCTTTCTGCAGTATTATCTCTTTTGTGTATAACTCTGAAATTGAATTACTATCGAGCTGGGTCTGATCTCTGTCCTACATGGCTTGGGCCTTAAGGCTCGATGTGCCCTTTCTATTTCGATATTAAGTCCTGTGTCCAAGGATAGTGTGGATTTTATAACATTCTCGATAAAACCTCTCATATCTTTTCCCTCACTGTCTTCCAGTATCCTGCAGATTCTTATGTCTTTCCGTCTTTGGTGATTCTCAATGTCCTTCTGCCTCTCCCCCAGGGCTTTGGTGTACTGAAGGAGCTTGGATAAAGTGGACTGAGTCTGAGAAATTTCTAGTGCTTGATCGGTGCTTTTTTGTTCGAGAGAGGAGACTTGCGTCTGAAGAGTTGAGACATCTGCTCTAAGGAGATCATGATCTGCACGAAACTCTTGAAAGTCCCTTTTTATCTCCTGGAGGTCTGTAATAATCCTGTCTACTTTATCATTTGGCATTGAATCTTTAGCCAGTTGTCTTTTGCTTGATGCTTTCTTCTTTTTAACTGCCGAGGTCACAGCTTGGGATAGGGTTGAGGTCTCTGATTCAGTGCGTTTGGGATCTGAAGGGATCTCTTCTGTTGTCAAAGCAGGAAGGCGGTTTGGGGAAGTCGTTATCTTGCCTGAAGCCATCTGTAAGCATTTCTCCATATAATTTACTTGCTTTATGGCCAACTGTTGGAGTTAGAAAAGGGAGTCGAGACGGAGCTCCAATCTCACACCGTCATTAGGTGGAGAGCTGCACCGGAAGTCCCGAACAGTCTCATTTTAACTGAAACCTGGCTAAACGACAAGATCCGCAACCACTCCGTCTCCATCCCAGGCTACTTTATCTCTTGGTAGGACTGGGCAGGCAGAGGTGGTGGTGTAGCTATGTATATCATGTCCTCACTAAAATTCTCTACCATTTTTTCAGCCTCACTCCCTGCTGCTTATGAAGCCCTTGCCATTAGATTTGCTCTGCCCTTCTCCATCCCGATCTTCATAGCGGGGCTCTATTGCCACCCCAGTATCCAGCCCACTGTTGCATCAGAACTGATTACCTCCATAACTTACCTCTCTCACAAAGGCAAGTTATACAGTATCTACTAGGTGACTTTAATTTAAACTGGTTGTCTCCCTCTACATTTAAAACTCTAAACGACATAACAGCCCAAAATCTACCCAACTCATCCAAGAACCCACATGCCTGAATCATAAAACATTAAACCATTCCTTGATAGGCTGGGCACTCACCTCCCACCCACGCATAGTCATTAAGCCTGGTCTCCTACCTGATGCCTTCAGCGATCACCACCCCATCTTCCTAGTTAGGAAGGTCCATAGGCCCAAGCCCCCCCATAAACTCATACAACTCCGTGCCTTCAACTCCCTAGACCTTGACCCCCTCCTACAAGATCTTGCCCTTTCTGATTGGGCCCCTTTCACCTCTGCCCCTCTGTCGACCACGTCCTTGCCTACTTTAAAGAAAAATTCCTCACAATCTGGAATAAATTCACCCCTTTCAAACGCACTAGAGTTTTCGGCAACCATCTCCCTGGATCACTCCAGAACTCCTGGCCTGCCTCTGGGAGCGCAACAAGCATGGAGGAAATAAAAGGCTTCCCAACTCCCCACTGATTATGCTAAATACCGCATGCTAAGAAATTCTTGTACTAAAGCAACCAGACTAGCCAAGTCCGAGTATTTCAGCTCAGCTTTCCTCTCTAATCTCGGCACTCCCACCAAATTCTGTAAAGTGGTCCATGCCCTAATCCCCCCGCCCCCAACCCCGTGCTTAAAATAAACAACACCCTTGAATCTGATCCCTACCTAGTGGCCAAGGAATTTAATTCCTATTACACCTTGTGCGCTTCGGCCCTCCTAAAGTCCCTCCCCCCCCCACCACCCTCACTCGCCTCCCTTCCTTATGCACCCACACCTCCCTGCCTCCTTCTCAGTCTCAGCTGTCATCCCTGATGAAACACTAAATGCCCTTCTTTCTCTTAACCCTTTGAAAGGCTCTACACCTCATGATCTTGACCCAAAGCCCCTTTCCCTCTCAGCCCCAGCTATAGCCTCTCTCATTAGTCCTAAACCTCTTTCTCATTGTCATCTGTCCCACTGCCCTGGAAACATGCCATGGACCTGCCTCTTCCTAAGAGTGGAGACCTTACTTCTCCTGGAAACTTTTGCCCTATCTCTGTCCTCCCCACCCTCACTAAACTCCCAAGAACACAGGGTTCTCTCCCAACTCACCTCCTTTTTAACAGACTCCTCCTTCTTCGCCTCGTTCCAATCTGGATTTTGGAAAAATCACTCCACCACCACATCCCTACTGAGGCTCACTGACTCTATCCTTACCGGATGGACAGCGGCCTAATCACCTCTGCCATCTTTGTCGACCTCACCAAGGCTTTCGACACTGTCTCCCATGTCCTTCTTCTTGACTCCCTCTTGGCAGCTCGTCTGTCTACACCCGACACTACCTGGTTTAGGTCCTACCTCACTGGCAGAACCCGATCTTTCAAGGTCCAGGACTCCATCTCCCCCCAACTCCCTATCACCATAGGAGTCCCACAGGGCTTGGTGCTTGGTCCCATTCTCTTCTCCACCTTCCTAAATGACTTCCCATCGGTTTGTTCCCCTTCCTCCTCTGTCCACATGTACTCTGATGATGCTGTCTCATATACCTCTGGCAAATGCCCAGCTGATGTTGCATCCACCCTGCAGCATGACTTCTACTGGGTTCAGCTCTGGTTTGCCTCCCATTAGCTTTTTCTAAATGCCAAGAAGACAGTCTCCATGACCTTTGGCACTAGGCAGAGACTCTCAAAGCTGCCAGGCCTGCTCTCTTTCCACGCCCTGGATGGCACTATCTTAGATGATACCACCTCTTTTAGATACCTTGGGGTTTGGTTGGACCAACACCTCAACTTCTCTGAACATATTGATGGCATCCTTAAAAAACTGCGTCCCAAGCTTGGTGCTTTATACCGGAACCGTAGTTGCACCCTCCTGAGGCCAGGCATGAACTCATCCAGAAGATGATACTCCCCAATCTTCCTGGACATAAAGTCTCCGCCACTCATTCACACTAATGGAACTGTGCTGGAGGCACTAGGACTCAGGGGGAACAAACTTTGTTTTGCTAGAGGGTCGGTGCCAAAGATGGAGCCGTGAGGAGCGGCACCATGAGCCCCAGTCAGCAGTAATGACTGTCTTGGCGTCAACCCTCCAACGGCCTCAGTTCCTTTTTTCCCCGCTGAGTGCGCTTCAGTGATGACGTCGCTCGCCCTCCGGGAGTCAAACTTCAAACTAGCAGCTTAGTTTTTCAGTTGTATTGTTTTGTAGTAATATTTTGAATAAGTATTGGTTAGTTTATTCTTGTTTAAAGAAGAAGTCTCAGCCTACATTGACGGAGTCGACCATGAGCGGGTCAGGTGATGGTAGGGAGACTTCGTATGAAAGCTGTTCAGTCAGCTAGGCTGGGTCTGGTCTGCTGCCTTCTCCTGAGCGGGGGTCTGATAACGGACAGTCCAATGCCCAAGGGGGTAGGTGGTTCCCTTGAAAGCATAAAAGTAAACGGTCGCACTCTCGGCACCGTTCGGCCTCGAGCTCTTCTTCGGCCCACAGGTCGAGAAAGAGAAGGCATTACTTGAGGTCACCCTCTGATATGTCTGCGCGTAGCCAGTCAGTTATTGGAGCTAGTTGCCGGTCTCCTCCTTTGGAGTCATCTGTTTCTGGTAGCCGACATCTTCGACATCGGAGCCCTACCCTGCCCTCTGGTAGGTCTTCAGATTAGAGCAGTTTCATCAATGGGCTGCTCTTATGGAGCAATGGGCTCGGAGGTTGGTCCAGCTGCCTGGCCCGGTCATTCAGGGGCCTTCGGGCTTTTTGGGAGTCAGGTAGGCGGTTGAGCCTCCCAGTCGCCGGCGCTGTCTTAGGTGCCTGAGCCCACTCAGCTTAGGTGTTCCCCCACAGGGCTGCGTGCAGGGGCCACACCGTATGCCTCTATCTCCTGGTATTCATGCTTCTTTCTCCTCGAATCCTGTTTTTCAGAGTCTTGGGATGTTTTCGACACCCTAGGTGTTGATGGTACACTCAGCGCCGACTTCGGCATTGACGTGTCTGTCGGCGCCTTCCTCGGCACAGTTGATTTTCTCTGCACCATGCGCTTCGTCAGTGCCTTGTGGCTTTTTGGCACCATCCTTGGCGCCATCTGGCTTTTCGGCACCGTATGGCCTCTCGGTGCCGTGCGTATTTTCAGCGCCAAGACCTGTTAGGGCGTCATCCAGCCTCCAGGACTCCTCCTCTTTTAATCCTTTTCCTTCCTCATTTCCTTCTGAATTTCACTCCTTTCTTGTCCATACAGTCCCTCCTGGACTGTCAGGAGATGACATTGAGCCTGACCCAGACCTTAGTCTGGGTGATGATGTAGAAGGAATAGGATCTATTCCTAATGCAGAGCCTGTGCTCGAGGACCTGTCTTTTAAGTCTCTGCTGAAAAACTTGAATTCTATTCTTTCTCTCCAAACTACAGATATTGATCTTGGGAAACTATTAAGACTCCAATACCTCCATGTTTCGGAGATTCCTATGGATTTGACTCCTCCGGTACAGCCCTCCTTTGAGACGCTGTCTCAAATGGTATGGAATAATCCTGCTGTCATTCCTTCGGTGGCTAAGTCCATAGATAGGAAATATGCTGCTCCCAAGGATCGACCAATTTTGGCATCCCAAGCCTTTGCGGATCTTATTGTAGTCTTGGCAGAGAATAAGGTCGTCCTTCCCCAGACTACTACAGCTCGACCTATTAAAGAATCTTGTAAGATAGACACTTCAGGTAAGAGAGTCTTTGCTGCTTCCACCCTAGGTATGCGTATTGCCAGCTACCAATGCTATTTTTCTCAATATGAGTATATCCTTTGGCATTCGCCTAAACAAATGCTTGAAGTTCTACTGGAGTCGGACACTAGTTCAGAGCTTCTTCAAACCATAACCAGGGGTGTCGAGTCCAACAACCAACAGGTTAAAGCAGCTATGGACGCCTTCGATACTGCCTCCCGAGCGGCAGCGGCGGGCATTTGTACCCGCTGCCATTCCTGGCTGCGCACTTCAGGTTTCATGAATGATGCACAGCAGCAGATGATGCCGTTGCCTTTCGATGGTGTATACCTCCTTGACCCTCAAGTAGAACAAGCTCTAGAGGCCACACAAAAGACTAGGTCAGCCATTAAACTGGCTCGACCTCCTCCCACTCCCTCTCGAAGGGGTGTTAACAAACGGCAGTTTCATAACCGTCAGTCCTTTCAAGGCAAAAGCAGGGGAGGTTTTAATAAAAACCAAGCCCCTCAGCCTCAAAAGAAAATGCAGCAGAAGGTGCAAGGACACACAGCGCCCAGTGCTGCCTTCTGAGTTGTTGGCCCACGTCCCACCTCAGCTGCCCAAGGGGGACTCTTCCTCAGCGGTGGGAGGTCGTCTGACTCACTTCTACAATCAATGGAAGTCCATAACCTTGGACAAATGGGTCCTCCAGATAATCCGCGAGGGGTATTCCCTCAATCTTTTGGACACCTCTCCGGATCGTCCCCCCAAATGACAGCCCAGGCTGTCAGTTCTTCAGTCAGAACTTCTCGCCTCCGAGATACAAGGCCTTCTGAACAACAGGGCAGTGGAAGTAGTTCCGCTGGATCAACAGAACACAGGGTTCTACTCCCATTACTTTCTGGTCCCAAAGAAAACCGGGGACATGCGCCCAATTTTGGACCTCAGAAAATTAAACAAATTCCTACCCAAAGAGAAATTCAAAATGATATCGCTAGGAACCCTGTTACCTTTGCTTCATCAGCACGACTGGTTAGCCTTCCTGGACATGCAGGATGCTTACCAGCACATTCCTATTCACCTGAAGCATCACAAATACCTAAGGTTCGTGGCTTTGGGACAGCATTATCAGTTCAGAGTCCTGTCCTTTGGGCTATCCTCGGTGCCGCAAGTTTTTACAAAGTGCTGTGCAATTCTCGCAGCGCATCTCAGAAAAATCGGAATACAAGTGTTCCCATATGTGGACGATTGGCTTCTAGCAAGTCCTTCCATGCAAGGAACTCTGGACACCATAGCCACGGCTTCTCACTTTCTCACGTCCATGGAAGTTCTGCTAAACCTAAAAAAATCACAGTTGCAGCCCTCCCAGAGGCTCCTTTTCATAGGAACTCTTCTGGACACCTCCTGTGCGAAAGCATTTCTTCCAGAGGACAGGAGGAGCGATATCCTTCCAATGGCCCGATACATCGGAGAGAGCAGCTCGGTGTCAGCTCTCTCAGTGCAATGGATGCTAGGTCTCATGGCATCCTCGGTGTTCACTGTACCCCTAGCACGCCTCCACATGGGAACCTCTCAATGGATGTTCAGTGCTCAGTGGTCCCCAACCACGCACCCTCAGTCCTTTCTCATCAAAGTGACAGAACCTCTGAAGAGGTCACTCACCTGGTGGTCGCAAGAGGACAATCTTATGGAAGGATACCGCTTTGTTCCTCTGGATCATCAGATTTCCATTACCACGGATGCGTCCCTGATGGTGTGGGGAGCTCACTGTCAGACTCTCCACACTCAAGGTACGTGGACTCAGGAAGAGTCCCAACTTCACATAAATGTCTTAGAAATGAGAGCGTCCTTTATGCAGTCCGGGCTTTGAAGGATATTCTCTGTCACAAGAACATTCTCCTTCAAACGGACAACAAAGCAGTGATGTATTACATCAACAAGCAGGGCAGTGCTCATTCTTACCCCTTATGCAGGGAAGCAATGAGAGTGTGGGAATGGTGCTTGGAGCACAAGGCTCTAATTCAGGCGGTCTACCTACCGGGAGTGCAGAACAAACTGGCAGACCGTCTCAGCAGAACAGAGACAGATCCTCATGAATGATCCCTCGACTCAGCCATAGCTCAGTCACTAGTCGCAGAGTGGGGAACTCCAGACCTGGACCTTTTTGCATCCCCACTCAACACAAAACTGCCTCTCTTCTGCTCCAGAAATCCAGGGCCTGGCATTTTCTGTCAGGATGCGTTCAGGCTGCAGTGGACAAAACTCTTTCTATACGCCTTTCCGCCTCTTCCTCTAATTCAGAGGGTACTTCTCAAATTCGAGTCCCAGAGGGACAAAATGATCCTCATTGCTCCCTTTTGGCCTCGACAGATATGGTCTCCACTACTCAACAGTATGTCAGAAACTCCTCCGAAACTGCTCCCCCTTCAGACGAATCTTCTGACTCAGGGGCCTGTGGTCCATCCCAGTCTGAGGTCACTTCACCTTCACACTTGGCTCCTGAAGAGATAGAAGTGAACAGGTTCAATGTCTCTCATAGGGTTTCAGGTATTCTTCTGGCTGCACGCAAGCCAGCCACTAGGAAAACTTACACAGCCAAATGGAAGCGTTTTTCGCTCTGGTGTGCGAAATACTCTTTGAATCCTTTTTTCTGCCCACCAGATAAAGTTCTAGAGTACCTTTTAGACCTCTCAAATTCAGGTCTGCAATACTCTACAGTTAAGGTTCACCTTTGTGCCATTTCAGCTTATCATGAGCCAGTACTTTCCTTGTTATTGGCTCAGTTACCTGTGGTTAAGAGGTTTCTTAAGGGAATTCTGCTTACCAGACCTCCTATAAGACATCCATTTGCAACCTGGGACATTAATCTGATGCTAGACATGCTCACTCGAAAACCTTTCGAGCCTCTAGCTACCTGTGAGTTAAAATTTTTCACCTAGAAGACGGCCTTCCTAGTGGTCATTACCTCAGCCCACAGGGTCTCTGAGATACATGCCTTGGTCACAGACCCTCCGTATACTGTGTTTCATAAAGACAAAGTAGTTCTTAGGACCCAGCCTAAGTTTCTTCCTAAGGTTGTTTCAGAATTCCATCTAAACCAACCTTTGGTCCTTCCTTCCTACTTTGCGAACTTCCAAAATGAAGGAGAGCGTTCTCTTCATTCCTTGGATGTCAAAAGAGCTTTACGTTTCTGTCTAGATAGAACAAAAGACTTTTGCAAAGCTCAACAACTGTTTGTTTCCTTCAGCGAGACCTGGCTGGGACAGCTGGTCACTATCAGATGCATTTCAGCATGGCTGGTGGCATGCCTTCGCCACTGTTATTCCATGGCGCAGGTTAAGCTGGAGGGCAGAGTGTACACTCACTCTGCTAGAGCGGTCGCGGCATCCCTAGCGGAAATCCGCAATGTGCCCATTGCAGATATTTGCAATGCGGCTACCTGGAGCTGAGTACATACTTTCGTCAAACACTATGCCCTGGATGTCCATGCCAGATGACATCTTTCTTTTGGCAGAACCATCCTTAATGGACTCCTGTCCTAAAACTATGAGCTCTTAGTCTCTCCTGCCACACCCTAGAATTGTTAACTTAGTACTCTCCATTAGTGTGAATGAGCGGTGGAGACTTTATGTCCAGGAAGATATGGAAATTACATACCTACCGTAATTCTTGATCTTCTTGGACGAGTCTCCTCCACTCATTCACACCCCCACCCTCCATCCCCCGAGCTCACCTTTGTTGTTGGTCTTCACTCCCTCAATCTTAGGCTATGAAGACTTCTTTGTTGACCTTTCTTATACGGGTCGTCCGGACTATCTTGCGTCTGGTTTTTTTGTTAGGCTGTCCTTCTAGGTTAGTTACGCTGCACCTCCTTGGAAAAAAGGTACTGAGGCAGTTGGAGGGTGGACGCCCAGATAGTCATTACCGCACGAGCTGGGGCTCATGGTGCCGCTTCTCGCGGCTCCATCTCTGGCGCCAACCCTGTAGCAAAAAAAAAGTTTGTTCCTGCTGGGTCCTAGTGCCTCCGGCGCAGTTCCATTAGTGCGAATGAGTGGTGGAGATTCGTCCAAGAAGATCAAGAATTACGGTAGGTACGCAATTTCCATTTTTTGACTACTGCAGCATAGTCTATGGTGCCACTCCCAAGTTCTCCCTGTCCAGATTGGACACTTTTTTAACTCAGAATTTCTTTTTTTTAAACTTTATATTTATTGTTTTATGCATATAAACATATAGTAATGCCTTCATTCAACATTACAGATGTACTGTACTATGAAGGCGCCACTCCTCTTTATAATCCAAAGGTTAGTTAAATGAAATAAGATACATCCTGTGAAGGGGTATCATAGAAATTATCAACTTAGTACATAGCTTTCCACATGCTGTAACAGAGACCATGAGCAGCATGTACTTTATAAATAAAACGTTCAAGTCTTATTGATCAATGTCCTTCCCAGATTTAGGGAATTAGCCATCATGCTATATTGCAGTATTGATACACAAAATGTGTATTAAAACAAAAAGAACCCCTCAGAACTCTATACATCCAGTATAAGAAAAACTTTCCAAAAATTTATCAGACCTGTTAGGCACAATTACTTAACAACAGGAACGGTCAATATTCCATAATTATTATTAGCAGAAAGCTATCGGTTTATGAAGTTAGAAAATATTAATGGGTAAAGAGATTTAACAGGTTAGTCCACACCTTTTAAATTTTAAAGTCCAAACCAGCTGAAAACCAACTTATGTGGCTAGTAAAAAAGTAAATATTATGTTTTAACTGCAATGTTTTTAAAATAAGATTATCTCTGCCCCCTTTTATAAACCTTTACCAACAGAGTCCAAAAAAATCAGGAATCATCTTCTTCTTCGGAAGACAGGGCATCTTCTTCTCTTTCTTCCTCCCTCCTACGGGAGGGAACATTCTTCTGGCACCATTTTAAAGCCTCTGACAGTTCAGAGAAAAGGAACATTTTACTCCGATGTGCAAACTCGCTGGAAAAATTAGGCCATGCGGTATTACTCCCTCTCGCAACATCGCTCTTACACCGTCAAAGCACTTCCTCCGTTGTCTGGTCGCGTACGATAGATCGGGAAATAAACGAATCTGGTTGCCATCACAAAACAGAGCTTTTTCCTTTGTGGTCAGGGCTAGTAGCTTGTCCCGTGAACCCACACCATCTAGGACCACTACCACAGTACGTGGGGCTTCTGGATTGTCTTGTCTGCCCCTAAAAGCCACTCTGTATGCTTTCTGAATTCTTTGGGTGATCAGGGTAAGTTCTTTCCCCAGTTGCTGTACTAACCAGTCCTGTAGAAACAGAATTAGGTGGTCCCCTTCTACACGTTCTGCGAGCCAGAGAATTCTGATGTTGGAGGCCCTAGACTGGTTTTCAAGCATATCCAGTCTAGAGCGGAGATGGGCATTTTCTTTCACCACCGTGGCTACGGAACCCATTGCTGCTTCAGCCGTTTTGTTTGCATCGGTTGATGCCACGGAGACTGCTTCAAGTGAAGTTTCCACTACCGTGACTCTCGAGGTAAGAGAGTCAAATTTATTTGAAAGTCCGGTCACTGAAGAAATTAATCGATTTATCTTCTCGCCAAGGGTATGTAGAGTCTCACCCCCTGAATCTACCTCGTAGTCTTGTTCACGGCCCAGTGCTGCTCGTGAAGATGTAGGGCCCGAAAGAACTTTTGATTTTGCTCCGTCTCCCGAGTGTTTTTCCTTCCTTGGGTTGCCCATTTCTGTTGTCTCAAGAATCAGCGACCTTTTAATATGACTTTTATCTAGGTTTGTAGGGGAAAGTCTTCCTAAAAGGTTGTTTTTTAAAATTATTATTGTAGAGCTCTAGTGTTCTACGTTCTCCATGCTCGGGCTCCACAGCACCCCCCTTAACTCAGAATTTCTGTCTCTTTGCTCTTGACACTCCCTCTCAGACTCATCATTGTGATCTCTATCATGCTGTGTCCTTTTCCCTGCTTGCAAACGAGCATCTCTCCCATAGTGCCAAACTCACCTCTAAATATTGGCTCGGAGAACTCCCTCCATACCTTACCACATCCCTCTCTACCCCACCCACACTCTACCTCTCCCTCAGATCTACTGACACTCCTACTTTGCCAGTCCCTCACTCTTCCACAATCATTGGTCAGTCTGGCTTTTCCTATCACTTTCCCAAAGTCTGGAACTCCCTCCCCCCTCAAATACGCCACTCTTCTTCCTACTCCCTTGGATCTGCCCTACACAAATACCTCTTCCCCAGCTGCTCTTGCCATATCCCTCCTTGATTTCCTCACAACACTCTGCTCATGTTCACTCACCCCTAATTCCCCACCTAATTTTATCCACTATGCCTCTGTCTCCCTTTTCTACTACCAACCTTCTCTCCCTACCTCCTCCTGTCCTTTCCTACTCATCTATCCTCTCTCCCTCACTTCTAACCTTGCTTTGCTCTGCCCCCTAGCAGGGTTCTCAGCATTCTGTAGGGATCAACACTGTATGCCTCCCTCTTAATCCCCATCCTCCCCTCCCCCACTGCACACCTCAGCACTAACTCCATACCCCCCTTTCTAGCTTTCTTCTCTCCACCACCACTATCTTCCCCTAGATCTTCCTGGACATAAGTCTCCACCACTCATTTACACTATTGGGATCTGCGCCGGAGGCACCAGGACCCATCGGGAGCAAACTTTTTGCTGGAGGGTCGGCGCCAGTGATGACGCCGCGAGGAGCGACACCACGAGCCCTAGCTCACGCAGTAATGACTATCTCGGCATCGACCCTCCAACCGCCTAAGTTCCTTTTTTCCAGCCGTCGAGTGCGCTTCAGTGACGTCGCTCGCCTGTCAGCAGTCAAACTTCAAGCTAGCAGCATAGTTTTCAGTTTTTATTATTTTGTAGTATTATCTCGATACAGTATCGCTTAAGTTTATTCTTATTTTAAAATAAAGAAGTCTCAGCCTACATTGACGGAGTCAACCATGAGCAGGTCAGGTGACGGTAGGGAGACTTCGTATGAAAGCTGTTCAGTCAGTCGGGCTGGGTCCGGTCCGCCGCCTTCTCTGGAAGGGGGGTCTGACAACGGTCAGTCCAATGCCCGGGGGGATGGGCGGTCCCCATGGAAGCATAAAAATAAACGGTCGCATTCTCGGCACCGTTCGGCCTCGAGCTCTTCTTCGGCCCACAGATCAAAAAAGAGAAGGCATCACTCGAGGTCACCCTCTGATATGTCTGTGCATAGATGTTTGGTTATTGGGGCTAGTTGCACTCCTCCTTCGGAGTCGCCAACCTCTGCTTCTGCTAGCCAACGGCTTCGACGTCGGAGCCCTACCCCGCCCGCAGGTAGGTCTTTGGATGAGCAGTTTCATCAGTGGGCCGCTCTTATGGAGCAATGGGCTCGGAGGTTGGTTCTGTTGTCTGGCTCGGTCGCTCCTGGGCCTTCGGGCTCTTTGGGTGACCAGGTAGGGTGGTTGGACTTTCCTGGTCGCGCGGCTCCTTCTTCAGTGCCGTCAACTCCACGCTTAGGTGTTTCCCCCCTCACATGACTACGGCGCAGGGGGCCACACCGATGCCCTTATCTTCTGCTTTTCCCTCTTCAAAATCTGTTTTTCGGTCTGGGAATTTCCAGCACTGCCTCAAGGCCGATGGTGCACTGACGCAGTGCGGCTGGCCCTTCCCGCGCCATACGCGGCTCGCGCCTGCAGCCGCTGGCGCTGCCTGCTCGGCGCCTGGGCCAAGGGTCCCTCGGCCATTCTCGGTGCTGCGCCCTTTCCGCGCTGGGACTCTCTGAGCCCTTCTGTTTCCCAAGACTCTCTTTTCACTCATTTCCTTCTTCCTTCTGTTCTGATTTCATTCCTTTCCTGTCCATACAGTCCTCCTGGACTGTCAGGAGATGACGTTGAGCCTGACCCAGACCTTCGGTTGGGTGATGAAGTGGACGAAGCAGGATCCATTACTGCTACAGAGCCTGTGGTCGAGGACCTGTCTTTTAAGTCTCTTTTGAAAAATCTGAGTTCCACATTCTCTCTCCAAACTACAGACATCGATCCTGGGAAATTGTTAAGACTCCAATACCTTCATGCTTCGGAGATCCCTATGGATTTGACTCCTCCGATCCAGCCTTCCTTCGAGATGCTGTCTCAAATGGTATGGAATAATCCTGCTCTATCCCCTTCGGTGGCTAAATCCATTGATAGGAAATATTCAGCCCCCAAGGATCGTCCCATTTTGGCTTCTCAAGCCTTTGCGGATCCCATGGTAGTCCTGGCAGAGAATGATAAGGTTGTCCTTCCTCAAACTACTACAGCTCGACCTATTAACAAAGAATCTCGTATGATAGACACCCTAGGTAAGAGAGTCTTTGCTGCTTCTACTCTAAGTATGCGTATTGCCAGTTACCAAGGTTATTTTTCTCAGTATGAGTATATTCTGTGGCATTCTATTAAACAGATGGTTGAAGCCCTACCAGAGTCGGATTCAAAGCCAGAGCTTCTTCAAACCATTACTAGAGGTATTGAATCTAACAACCAGCAGGTTAAAGCAGCCATGGAAGCTTTCAACACTGCTTCACGTTCAGCAGCTGCTGGTATTTGCACCTGCTGCCATTCCTGGCTGCACACTCCGGGCTTCACGAATGATGCACAGCAGCAGGTGATGGCATTGCCCTTTGATGGTGCATATCTTTTTGGTCCTCAGGTTGAGCAAACTCTAGAAGTTACACAAAAGACTAGGTCAGCCATTGAGTTGGCTCGACCCCCTCCTGCCCCCTCTCGAGGGCATGTCAGTAAGCGTCAGTTTCATAATCGTCAGTCCTTTCGAGGCAGAGGAAGTTTCCATAAGAACCAACCTGCCCAGCCTCAAAAGAAGGCACAACAGAAAGCGCAAGGGCCCAAAGCGCCCAGCGCTACCTTATGAATTGCTGGCCCAAGTCCCATCTCAACTGCCCGAGGTGGACTTTTCCTCTCCGTTGGGAGGTCGTCTGCTGCACTTCTACAGCCAGTGGAAGTCCATAACCTCAGACAAATGGGTCCTTCGGATAATTCGCGAGGGGTATTCACTCAATCTTGTGGAGACCCCTCCGGATCGTCCTCCCAAACGGCAGCCCAGACTGTCTACCCTTTAGTCAGACCTTCTCGCCGCCGAGATTCAGGGCCTTCTGAACAACAGGGCAGTAGAACTGGTGCCACTGCATCAGCGGAACACGGGGTTCTACTCTCATTACTTTCTGGTTCCAAAGAAGTCCGGGGAATGCGCCCCATTCTAGATCTCAGAAAGCTAAACAAATTTCTCCCCAAGGAGAAATTCAAATGATTTCTCTGGGAACCCTGTTACCTTGCTTCATCAGCATGACTGGCTAGCCTCCCTAGACATGCAGGATGCTTACCAGCACATTCCCATTCACCCGAGGCATCACAAATTCCTGAGGTTTGTGGCTCTGGGACAACATTATCAGTTCAGAGTCCTGCCCTTTGGGCTATCTTTGGCGCCGCGAGTTTTTACAAAGTGTTGTGCAGTTCTCGCAACGCACCTCAGAAAGGTTGGCATACAGGTGTTCCCTTATCTGGACGATTGGCTTCTGGCAAGCCCTTCCAGGCAAAGGACTCTGGATGCCGTAGAGACGACCTCTCGCCTCCTTACATCCATGGGAGTTCTGCTAAACCTCAAGAAATCGCAGTTGCAGCCCTCCCAGAGGCTCCTTTTTATAGGGACTCTTCTGGACACCTCCTGTGTGAAGGCCTTTCTTCCAGAAGACAGAAGGAACGATATCCTTCAGATGGCCTGTCACATCGGGGAAAACAGATCAGTTACAGCTCTCTCGATGCAACAGATGCTAGGCTTCATGGCATCCTCAGTGTTCACTGTACCACTAGCACGTCTGCACATGAGAACCACCCATTGGATGCTCAGTACTCAGTGGTCCCCAACCACTCATCCGCAGTCCTATCTCATCAAGGTGACAGAACCTTTAAAGAGGTCACTCACCTGGTGGTCTCAAGAGAGCAATCTCCTGGAAGGATATCCCTTTGCTCCGCTGGACCATCAAATCTCCATTACCACGGACGCATCCCTAATAAGGTGGGGCGCTCACTGTCGGGCTCTCCACACTCAAGGTGTGTGAACTCACTCCGAGTCCCAACTTCACATAAACGTCCTAGAAATGAGAGCCGTCCTTTATGCGGTCCGAGCATTGAAGGACATTCTCTGTCACAAGAACATTCTCCTTCAAACGGACAACAAAGCAGTGATGTATTACATCAACAAACAGGGCGGTGCCCATTCTTACCCCTTATGCAGGGAAGCAATGAGGGTCTGGGAATGGTGCTTGGAGCACAAGGCTCTAATTCAAACGGTCTACCTACCAAGGTGTACAGAACGACTTGGCAGACCGTCTCAGCAGAACAGAGACAGATCCTCATGAGTGGTCTCTCGACTCAACCATAGTTCAGTCACTATTCGAAGAGTGGGGAACTCCAGACCTGGACCTTTTTGCGTCCCCACTCAATGCAAAACTGCCTCTCTTCTGCTCCAGAAATCCAGGGCCTGGCATTTTCTGTCAGGATGCGTTCAGGCTGTGGTGGACAAACGCTTTCTTTCGCCTTTCGCTCTTCCTCTAATTCAGAGAGTACTCCTCAAGTTCGAGTCCCAGGGAGACAAGATGATTCTCATTGCTCCCTTTTGGCCTCGGCAGCTGTGGTTTCCACTACTCAACAATATGTTGGCAGTTCCTCCGAGACCACTTCCCCTGCAGATGAACCTTTTGACTCTGGGACCGGTGGTCCATCCCAGCCTGAGATCGCTTCACCTTCACGCTTGGCTCCTGAAGAGGTAGAAGTAAACCGGTTCAATGTCTCTCGAAGGGTTTCAGATATTCTTCTGGCTGCGCGGAAGCCAGCCACTCGGAAAACTTACACAGCTAAGTGGAAGCGTTTTTCGCTCTGGTGTGCAAAGTCCTCTTTGAATCCCTTTTCCTGTCCACCAGATAAGGTTTTAGAGTACCTCTTGGACCTCTCAAATTCAGGTCTGCAGTACTCTACGGTCAAAGTTCACCTTAGTGCCATTTCAGCATATCATGAGCCGTTTTTTTCCTTAACACAGCTTCCTATGGTTAAGAGATTTCTTAAAGGAATTCTGCATACCAGACCTCCTACAAGACGTCCAGTTGCAGCCTGGGACATTAATCTTGTGCTAGATATGCTCACTCGGAAACCTTTCTAACCTCTGGCTACCTGTGAGCTAAAATTTCTCACCTGGAAGACTGCCTTCCTAGTGGCCATTACCTCAGCCCGCAGGGTCTCTGAGATACATGCCCTGGTCACAGACCCTCCGTGATACTGTGTTCCATAAGGACAATAGTCCTTCAGTACTCATCCTAAATTTCTTCCTTAGGTTGTGTCAGAATTTCATCTTAACCAACCTTTGGTCCTTCCTCTTACTTTATGGACTTCCAAATGAAGGAAACATTCTCTTCATTCTCTGGATGTTAAGAGGGCCTTGCGTTTCTATTTAGATAGAACCAAGGATTTTCGCAAAGCCCAGCAACTGTTCGTTTCCTTCAGTGAGACCCGGCTGGGTCAGCCTGTCGCTATCAGATGTATCTCAGCATGGCTAGTGGCATGCCTTCGCCACTGCTATTCCATGGCGCAGGTTAAGTTGGAGGGTAGAGTTTACGCTCACTCTACTAGAGCAGTCGCGGCATCCCTAGCGGAAATTCGCAACGTGCCCATTGCGGGCATCTGCAATGCGGCTACCTGGAGCTCAGTGCACACTTTCGCTAAACATTATGCACTGGATGTCCATGCCAGACGACATTCTTCCTTTGGCAGAGCCCTCCTTAATGGACTTCTGTCCTAAAAAATGTGAGCTCTTGGTCTCCTGCCGCCCTGTCGGGGGATTATTAGCTCGTACTCTCCCAATAGTGTGAATGAGTGGTGGAGACTTATGTCCAGGAAGATATGAAAATTCGCATCTACCGTGATTCTTGATCTTCTTGGACAGTCTCCACCACTCATTCACACGCCCACCCTCCATCCCCCAGCTCACCTTCTTGTTGGTCTTCACCCTCAGATCTTTAGGCGTGAAGACTTCTTTGTTGACCCTTCTTACACTGATGGCCCGGACTATCTTATGTCCGGTTTTTTAGGAGCAGCTACCCTTCTGGGTTGAATTACGCTGCACCTCCTTGGTAAAAAGGTACTGAGGCGGTTGGAGGGTCGACGCCGAGATAGTCATTACCGCGTGAGCTAGGGCTCGCGGCGCTGTTCCTCGCGGCACCATCTCTGGCGCCAACCCTCCAGCAAAAAGTTTGCTCCCGATGGGTCCTGGTGCCTCCGGTGCAGATCCCAATAGTGTGAATGAGTGGTGGAGACTCATCCAAGAAGATCAAGAATTACGGTTGGTACATAATTTTCATTTTCTGCCCACTGGCAGGGTTCTCAGCATCCTGAAGGGGTCTGCTCTTGGCCTGCATCCTCCCTCCCTTTTCCCTCCCCTACTTCTCCCTCACCTCTCCTCCTGCACTGTCTCCTTTGCACTAACTGCTAGCCCCCCATTCCTAAAATGAACTTGAATTTTAATTTGCACTTCTGTTGTTCTGAAGCTTATTGATCTTCCTGGACATAAAGTCTTCCTGGACATAAAGTCTCCACCACTCATTCACACTAATGGGAGTATGCTGGAGGTGCTAGGACCCAGTAGGATCAAACTTTTTCAGGAGGGCCAACGCCTGAGATGGAGTCACGAGGAGTGGCACCGCGAGCCCAGCGTGGGCGGTAATGACTGTCTCGGCGTTGACCCTCCAACCGCCTCAGTTCCTTTTTTTCCCCGCTGTCGAGTGCATTTCAGTGACAACGTCGCTCACCCGCCGGGAGTCAAACTTTAAACTAGTAGCTTAGTTTTCAGTTTATTGTTTTGTATTTTATCTTCGATAAGTACCGAGTATATTAATAAATTCCACTTATAAAAGAGAAGTCTTCAGCCCTCCATTGATGGAGTTGACCATGAATGGGGCAAGTAACGTTACGGAGAGTTCGTATGAAAGCTGTTCAGCCAGCGGGGCCTGGTCTAGTCTGCCGCCCTCCCGGGGGTCTGACAATGAATGATCCAGTGCTCATGGAGATGGGCGGTCTCCCCAAAAGCATAAAAAGAAGCGGTCCCCTTCTCGGCACTGTTTGGCCTCGAGTTCTTCTTTGGCACACAGGTTGAAGAAGAAATGGCATCGCTCGAGGTCGCCCCCTGGTACGTCTGCACATAGACGGTCAGTTATTAGGGCCAGGCGCTGGTCTCCACCCTGTTGGAGTCACCGGTTTCTGTCTCTAAAGGCCGACCTCTTCGACACCGGAGCCCCTCTCTGCCTATTGGAGGGGCTTCCGATGAGCAGTTTCACCAGTGAGCTGCTCTTATGGAGCAGTGGGCTTGGAGGTTGGCCGATTGCCCGAACCGGCCACTCCGACACTGGGGCCTTTGGGCCCTTCAGTTCTGGGATGGCAGGTGGGGTGGTTAGGTCTTTCTAGCCATGCAGCACCTTCTTCGGTGCTGTCAACTCTGCACTGTGGTGTCTATCCCCCTCACACGGCTGCAGCACAGGGGTCTACACAAATGCCCTTATCTCCTGCTATTTTTCTTCCTGTAACTTTAGATTGCAGTTCTCAGACTTCTGTGACGTTGCTGTCATCTGCGGTGCCGACTTCTACAGTGATGAGGTCCCTTGTGACTCTCTGAGTGCTGTTGGCACTGTCTGCGGCACCACGGGCTCTGTCAGCGCAGTCCTCGGGGTCAGTGCTGGCAGCAGCACTGCACTGTCCATCGGCGCCTCTGGCGCCGGGTGCGGTGACGCACTCGTTGTCGGTGCCATGTGCAACGCTGTTTTCTGTGATGGCCCTTCTTTGTTCTCGGCGCCATTTTTTCTCTAGAGAAGGGTATGGCGCCCTCTAGTTTCCAGAGGTTTTCGACTCCGATTCTTTCTCCTTCCTCCTGGTTTTCCCTCCTTTCCTGTCTATACAGTCCTCCCTGGACTGTCAGGAGATGATTTTGAGCCTGATCCAGATCTTGGACTGGGTGATGATGCTTATGCTGACACTGCCCTGGGGGCAGGGATCAATCTTCCTGCAGAGCCTGTTATTGGGGATCTTTCCTTTAAGTCTCTGCTCAAGAATTTGTATTCTACCCTTTCTCTCCAGACCACAAAAATCGATCCTGGGAAGCTTTTACGTCTCCAATATCTTCATGTCCCAAAAATCCCTATGGATTTAACCCCTCCGGTACAGCCCTCTTTTGAGACCCTTTCACAGATGGTGTGGAAGAATCCGGCTCTTACTCCTTCTGTGGCTAAGTCCATAGACAGGAAATATGCCCCTCCCAAGGATCGCCCCATCTTGGCCTCACAAGCCTTTGCTGATGCCATAGTGGTCCTGACAGAGAATGATAAGGTTGTCCTCACTCAGGAATCTACAGCCCATCCTATAAACAAAGAATCTCACAAGACAGACACCTTAGATAAGAGAGCCTTTGCTGCCTCAACCCTGGACTTGCACATTGCCAGCTACCAGGGCTATTTTTCTCAATATGAATATGTTCTTTGGCATTCACTCGAAGCAGTGGTAGTAGCTCTGCCCGCATCGGAGGTTAACTCAGAGCTACTTCAAACCATAAGTAGGGGTATCGAGTCCAGTAACCAGCAGGTTAAAGTTGCAATGGACGCCTCACATACCGCTTCCCGGGCGGCGGCGGTGGCTGGCATCTGCACCTGTCACCACTCTTGGCTGTGTGCTTCGGGCTTCATGAATGATGCCCAGCAGCAAGTAATATCCTTAACTTTTGACAGTATGTACCTATTCTGACCTCAGGTGGAGCAAGCACTAGAGGCCACACGAAAGACTAGGTCTGCCATTAAGATGGCCAGACCTACACCCGCCCCTCCCGAGGGGGTGGAAACAAGCGAAAGGACTGGCAGTTGTGAAACTTTCTGGTCAAAGGCAGAGAAGGTTTTTACAGAAACCAGAACCCTCAACCACTAAAGAAAACACAGCAGAAGGCACAAGGACCAAAAGTGATCAGTACCATCTTCTGAGTTTCCGGCCCAGGTCCCACCTCAGCTGCCCGAGGGGTACTCATTCTCAGCAGTGAGAGGACATCTGACATAGTTCTACAACCAGTGGAAATCTATAACATCAGACAAATGGGTCTCAGGATAATTTGCGAGGGGTACTCTCTCAACCTTTCGGAAACCCCTCCGGATCATCCTCCCAAACGACACCCCAGGCTGTCGGTGGTACAGTCAGACCTTCTTGCTTCCGAGGTACAAGGCCTTCTGAACAACAGGGCAGTAGAAGTAGTTCCGCTGGATCAACAAAACACAGATTTCTACTCTCATTACTTTCTGGTCCCAAAGAAAACCGTCGGCATGCGTCCCATTCTGGATCTCAGAAAGTTAAACAAGTTCCTACACAAGGAGAAGTTCAAGATGATATCACTTGGTACCCTGCTACCTTTGATTCATCGACATGATTGGCTAGCCTCTCTGGACATGCAGTATGCCTACCAACATGTTCTCATACACCCAAAGCACCACAGATACCTAAGGTTCATGGCATTGGGTAAACACTATTGGTTCAGAGTCCTGCCCTTTGGGCTATCCTCGGCACCTCCAGGCAAGAGACTCTGGAGGCCGTGGCTACGACCTCAGACTTCCTCACGTCCATGGGAGTCTTGCTGGACCTCAACAAGTTGCAGTCGCAGCCCTCCCAGAAGCTCCTCTTCATAGGAACTCTTCTGGACACCTCCTGTGCGAAAGCCTTTCTTCCAGAGGACAGAAGGAGCGATGTCTTACAGATGGCCTGATACCTCAGAGAACACAGCTCGGTTCAAGCTATCTTGATGAAACTGATGTTGGGCCTCATGGAATCCTCGGTGTTCACTGTACCCTTGGTGTGTCTTCACACGAGAACTTCTCAGTGGATGCTCAGTGCTCTGTGGTCCCCAACCACTCGCCCTCAGTCCTTTCTCATCAAGGTGATGGAACCTCTGAAGAGGTCGCTCACCTGGTGGTCTCAGGAGGACAATCTTCTGGAAGGATATTCCTTCTCCCCTCTGGATCATCAGATCTCCATTACCACGGGCGCGTGTCTAATGGGTTGGGAAGCTTACTGCCGGGATCTCCACACCCAGGGTATGTGAACTCAGGATGAGTCTCAACTTCACATAAACGACCTGGAAATGAGAGCCATCCTCTGTGCAGTCCAAGCTTTGGAGGACATACTCCGTCACAGGAACATTCTCCTTCAAATGGACAACAAAGCAGTGATGTACAACATTAACAAACAGGGCAGTGCACAGTCTTACCCATTATGCAGGGAATCAGTAAGCATGTGGGAATGGTGCCTGGAGCACAAGGCTCTAATTCAGGTGGTTTACCTGCCAGGAGTACAAAACGAGCTGGCAGACCATCTCAGCAGAATGGAGATGGATCCTTACGAGTGGTCTCTCAACCTAACCATCATTCAGTCACTCTTCAAAGAGTGGGGATCTCCAGACCTGGACCCTTTTGCATCCCCACTCAATGCAGAACTGCCTCTCTTCTGCTCCAGAAATCCAGGACCTGGCATTTTTTATCAGGATGCATTCAGGCTGCAGTGGACAAAACGCTTTCTATACGCTTTTCCTCCTCAGAGGGTATTACTCAAATTGGAGTGCCGGGGGAGGGCAAAATGATTCTCATTGCCCCCTTCTGGCCTTGAGAGATATGGTTCCCACTACTCAGCAGACTATCGGAAACCCCCACGAAACCTCTTCCCCTTCAGATGAATCTTCTGACCCAGGGTTCTGTGATCCATCCCAACCTGAGGTCGCTTCACCTTCACGCTTGGCTCCTAAAGAGATAGAGGTGAAGAGGTTCAGTGTTTCTCATAGAGTTTCTGATATTCTTTTGGCTGCACATAAGCCAGCCACTAGAAAGACCTACACAGCTAAATGGAAGCGTTTCTCTATCTGGTGTGCAGAATCTTCTTGGAATACTTTTTCCTGCCCACTGAATAAAGTCTTGGAGCATCTCTTAGACCTCTCAAACACAGGTCTGCAGTACTCCACAGTCAAAGTCACAGGTTTTTACAGAGACCAGAACCCTCAGTCAAAGTTCATCTTTGTGCCATTTCGGCACATCATGAGCCGGTACTTTCCATGTTGCTGGCTCAGTTGCCTGTAGTTAAGAGATTTCTTAGGGGTATTCTGCATTCTAGACCTACTATTAGACATCCTGTTGCAGACTGGGACATTAACATTGTGCTAGACATGCTCACTCGTAAATCTTTCGAGACTCTAGCTACTTGCGAGTTGAAGTTCCTCACTTGGAAAATGGCCTTCCTGGTGGCCATTACTTCGGCCAGTTAAGTTTCTGAAATACACGCACTGGTCACCGACCCCCCCATACACTATTTCACAAGGACAAAGTAGATCTTAGGACTCATCCTAAGTTTCTCCCTAAGGTTGTCTTAGAATTCCATCTAAACCAACCTTCAGTCTTTCCTACCTACTTTGTAAACTTCCAAAATGAAGGGGAGCATACCTTTCATTCGCTGGATGTTAAGAGAGCATAGCGGTTCTATCTAGATAGAACGAAGGAAATTTGTAAGGCTCAACAACTGTTTGTTTCCTTCAGCGAAACCTGGCTGGGTCAACCTGTTGCTATCGGGTGCATTTCAGCGTGACTGGTGGCATGCATAGTATGTCTATTTGCAGACGAGACAAAGATCTGCAACAGAGTTGATACACAAGATGGAGTGGAAAGGATGAGAAGGGACTTGGCAAGGTTGGAGGACTGGCCAAATATATGGGAGCTCAGATTCAATGCAAAGATATGCAAGGTGGTGCACCTGGAAAACAAAAACCCAGGGGAAGAGTACACAAAGGGGGGTGAGATACTGACAACAGTAAAAATGGAAAGAGACCTGGGAGTAATTATGTCAGATGACCTAAAGGTGGGCAAGCAATGTGAGAATGCAGTAAGGAAGGCTGGAGGGATACTGGGATGCATAGGGAGAGGCATCAGTAGTAGAAAACATGAAGTTGTTATCCCTCTGTACAGAGAGTTGGTGAGACCCCACCTGGAGTACTGTGTGCAGTTCTGGAGACCCCACCTCCGCAAAGACATAGACAGAGTGGAGGCTGTCCAAAGGAGGGCAACCAAAATGGTGCAGAGTCTGCACCAGAAGACATACGAAGAAAGACTAAAGGAACTTAATATGTATACCCTTGAGATAAGAAGGGAGAGAGGGGACATGATAGAAACTTTCAAGTACCTCAAGGGAATTAACAAAGTCCAATAGGGTAGCATCTTTCAGAAAAAGAGATGTGCAAGAACAAGGGGGTACAGTTTGAAGATGGGGGGGGTGGCTCAGAGGTAATGTGAGGAAGTATTTTTTCACGGAGAGGGTTGTGGATGCATGGAGCAGCCTCCCTGTGGAGGTCTTGGAGTCAAGAACAGTGGGGGAATTCAAGAATGCATGGGCAGGGCAGTCCTAGTGGAGGGTAGGGGGAATTAAGCTGTTGGTTAACTAGGATCTGCAGCTTATCCGTTAGATAGGAAAATGGGCAGACTAGGTGGGCCAAGCGGTCCTTATCTGCTGTCAAATTCTATGTTTCTATGCCTTCGCCACTGCTATTCTATTGCACAGGTCAATCTGGAAAGCAGGGTGTACGCTCACTCTACCGGAGCAGTCGCGGCATCTCTGGTGGAAATCCGCAATGTGCCCATTGCAGATATTTGCAATGCAGCTACCTGGAGCTCTGTGCATACAGTTATCAAGCACTACGCCTTGGATGTCCATGTCAGACGGCATCTGTCGTTTGGCAGGGCCATTCTTAACGGACTTCAGTCATAATCACGTGAGTTCTTTGTCTCCTGCCACCCATCTCGGGGGGGATTATTTAGTTCGGTACTCTCCCATTAGTGTAAATGAGTGGTGGAGACTTTATGTCCAGGAAAATATAGAAATTACGTACCTACCGTAATTCTTGATCTTCTTGGATGAAGCCTCCACCACTAATTGACACGTCTACCCACCATCCCATGAGCTCACTTCTCTGTTTATGGTCTTCACTCCTTCAGTGGCTGAGCTGTGAAGACTTTATTGTTGACCCTTCTTACATGGGTCATTCGGACTATCTTATGTCCGATTTTTAGATTAGTCCTTTCTAGGTTAGTTATGCTGCACCTCCTCGGAAAAAGGTACTGAGGCGTTTGGAGGTTGACGCCGAGATAGTCATTACCGTACGTGCTGGGCTCACGGTGCTGCTCCTCGCGGCTCCATCCCAGGCGTCTGCCCTCCTGAAAAAGTTTGCTCCCGCTGGGTCCTAGCGCCTCCAGTGTACTCCTATTAGTGTGAATGAGTGGTGGAGACTTCGTCCAAGAAGATCAAGAATTACGGTAGGTACGTAATTTCCATTTTTGTTTGTCGTATTTTACACCAGCTCGCCTTACACCAGAATGTTTGTTCTCTATTTTATGCACTGCCTGTTAGCTCCCCCCACTTGCTTCCCTCCCCTTGTAGGTCATTTGAATGAACATCTGTCTACTTGCTTCTAATTTTATGCCATTCCAATTGTGTATATTATGATTCTATATCTTCTCTGTGTCATCCCTATGTAACCCCCACCTCTCAGGATACACCGTGAGACAAGCAACTTGTTGTTCAGTGTGTCTCCTGGTGAAACATTTCGATAAATAAATAAATGAAAAATGAGGCCAAAGTCAGGTCTCTGGATCCTTCCCCTGGGTCCCTTCCAAGTAGTAATGGTACTAAAGAAGTACATATTCTTCCTCGACCTCACCTCGCTGAGGTGTGAGGCCCTTGAGAGGATGGGTTCTGGTGCTCATCCAGCTCCTTCTGGGAGGCTGGCAGAGCACCCCCCCCCCCCAGTCTGTGTACCTCGGGCAGTATACATCCCCGGTGGTGAGGCCAAAGCTCTACGCTCGGTCTATGCCGGTGAACACCTCGGTGTCCTGGCCTGGTACTGCCACATCTTCTAACACCATCTGCTGTGTCGGTGAGCATGGTGGTGCTGGCCGTGACATTGAGCCTCACCTGGTATCTTCACAGAAGTGGGAGAGGGACTGACACCAGGGCTGAGCTATGTCCAGTCACTGTGGTGAAGATGTTGATTGCTGCCCTGCGCAGCCCTCGTAAGCTACAGGGAGGAGGTGGCGTCACTCCTGGTGACTGACGTGGCACTGGTCTGGGTGTCTGTTCTGGGCCAGACACTGAGTGTGGTGCCAGCAATAATGCTGCCTCCAGGTTGTCCCCTGTTCCAACGTCACTCACAGCACCTGCTAGCTTCTGACACTGCTTATGGTGTCGGGTGGGGACAGACTGAGTTCAGCATCAAAACTAGGCCTGGCACCGAAAATGTTGCTGGCCACGGAGCCAAGGAGAGCCCTTTTTCTGGACCAGTCACTGACCCGGATTTGGGTGCCAGAGGCGGCACCTTCTTAGACTTGGAGGGTGGCCATGGCACAGACTTTTCTTCAGGACTCCTGGTTATGCCTGTCACTGGTGAGAACCGGAGCTGCCCTAAGGGGACTAAAGAACTCCATGCTCCATGTCTGGGGGTCCCATCTCCCCGCAGACTGTGATCTGGTCATTACTATTCTGTGTGCCAACCTTGTTTGGGAAGGTTTGCTAAGGCATCTCCTCAGGCAAGGTTCGCTGAGCATTCCGTTAGCCAAGATATAGACCCTAGAGCTTCTAGCTCTTCTTTCCCTCCTGGGTCTTTGCCATGTCTTCCTGAGCTGGGCCTCTAGGATCTGTCACCAGGCGCCAACAAGGAAGTGTGGCTGGTGTGCTGTTGCAGTATCATACTAATGCTGACTGGGTCCGGTTCCATCCCACACCCGCTTCCAGGTCCAGCACCTCATCTCCATCAGCATCCTCCTGTGAGGGCACAGAATCTTCTCTCTACATGGCCTCAGCCTCTGAATACTCCCTGTGCCAGAGTTTCTTGGTGGACATGCTGCAGGCCCTGGACATTGGCAGTGTTTCCACTATTGCCACCTGCAATACCCTGTCAATAGATCTGGGACTCCCCTGAAGCTTTCAGTGATGCCTACTGTATTATCCCTTCCTGGCCTAGAGCCTACGAGGAATGTTCCATGACTATTCAGAGATGTCCTTTCACTTTCCCTCCAGCCCCCAGGGATGTCTGCCAATGGTAATGTGCACCCGCGGACTCTGCAGGCACAGTACCCCACCTCACCTCAGGGATTCATGTCATGTAGACCGTGGCAGGGCCTCATGACCTAGTGTGTGCCTGGCCTTCTGAAGTTGACTCTGCACAGACGGATGCTTTGGGTAGAAAGGTGTTGTCCTCAGTGTGCCCAACGATGTTGATTTCTGCACATCAGGCATACTTGCAGCATACAGCAAGTGCCTGTGCACACAGCTGGGACAACTCTTGGCTGCCATGCAGCATTCGGATTTGGTTGGACAAGCCATTTGCCTTTCCCCCAAGGGCCTGGAATTGGAGAGGCACCAGACAAGGGCGTTGTGCAGTGTCAGTGAGGTAGCCTCCAGGCTGTACTCAGAGTCTGCATTCGGTAGACAGCATGGCTCCACAAAAGGTGCTTAACTCCCACTTCCAGGGGGTTTACTTCTTTTCTCGTAGGGTCAGATGGGAACTTTCAGGGTGCTATCCTGCTCATCTGTCTGACTCAGAACATTCTTAGGTCTTGCCAGACCAGTGAGAATCCCCCACCCTCAAGTGTTCTCTCCACATGTCAGTGGGCTAAAGGTATCTGTTACATTCATGATGAGCCAGCTCCTCCGTTATTGGGAAGTTTGGTACTTGGTCTCTTAAGTGTGAAACAGTGGTGTGACAATTGATTCTTGGAAAATATGAAAATTACATACCATAATTATTGATCTTCCAGGATATCTTCACCATTGATTCAGATGCCTGCTCACCTTCCCCCTCTGCTGAAAACCAGGGCCTCTAGCAGCACTTATCTGCTATATCTCCTCTGCCATGGTCCTTACTGATGGTAATTTTTTTTGTCAGAAAAAGGGTTGAACCGCTCTGGTGCTGACAAGAAAAAAAAAAAGGGAGTGGGGGTAAGCTGTGGTTGATCCACTATCAGCCAAAGAAAATACTTTTTGTTTTTCCATGGAAAGGGTAGGTGGTCCCTCCACACACCCCCCCTTCTCACTGCCTGGTATATCCCCTATAGGGTGTATTCTGTTAGTTGCTATATGAGACATGTGCCCTGAGCACCATCTCATCTGACTCCACTGAACTGATGCTCCATCCATGGAAGGTGTTATGCACTTGTTTGTATCAATGTACTAGCTTCACTCAGGGTACACCCTTCTCACTGCAGAGAGAAGCATTGCATGTTCTTCCTTCAAGTTAGAACTTTTGGTTGATATCCCTTATCACTTCTGTCAGAGCTTTGGGCTGTGCCCTCTAAGCCTGGAGCATGTCAGAGAAGATAGCCAACTCTTGCCTCCCTAAGATTACTAGTCCTGCAACTACTATGCTCCTTGTTCCTATTTTTCTTCCATCTGCCAAATAGAAAAGAGGATTTTAGGTTTACTCTTGATTTAATTGAGTTCTGTCAGGAAGCATGGAGCTGTCGCTTATGGGAGTCCAGATGTCATTTTTCCATTTTTGCCATCTTGTTTGCAAGTGGGTCCCAATTAGGCATACTCTTTTTTACTATTCCTGCCAGAGCCATTTGTTCAGGGCTGCTGACCCCTTTTTTTCTATCAGTATCCACACACTGCCTGACTAGTAGTTAGTGGCTGTGGCTCATTTTGGACCCATAACCCTTGCACTACGTAGTAGACACAACCCTTATTTTCTAAGTTGGTAGTCAGACTCTAATTAGTTTATTTTATATGATCTATCCTTTTACTATCCCCATGGGCTTGAAAGTATTAAGTCCTCACTTTTTCCTTCTCTCCATTTTGCTTCTGTCATGGTGAACACATCTGAGTGTGTGAGGGAGCCGACAGCTGTTATTGGCAGGTGCGCAATACTGTGTCAGGTGCTCATGCAAAGCTGGTAGCTGATGTTGGCTCCCTACCTGTAGGAAAAAAGCTCCCCGGGGTCCTGGTGCTTGAGACTCTAGACCCATAAGTATGAATCATTGGTGAAGATATTCTGGAAGATCAACATTACGGTAAGTATGGAATTTTCATTTACATACTTACCATAACTGTTGATCTTCCGGAATATCTTCAACATAGATTACCGTGCCAACCCACCATCCCCTGGGCTCATTCCAGTATTGTGTGACAGGTAAGACCCTGTCCCCATTTGTTATGCAGAAAGAGTTTAAACACAAGAGTCTATTCTGTCCTCTCCTTTTCTGTCTCTTGTCTGTCTGGTTGCGCAACCAAATTTTCTTGTGAGACCTCGGAACTGATCACTCCGACGGTTTCACAATTCTCCGCCTCTCACTATCTTTCTGCCTTCACTTGCTGTTCTGTCTTTTCTTCCTGCTTGCATATCTGCAGTTATAAAAAAAATATATGTGAATCTCTGCGGTGTCTCCCTGCCCTGCACCACTCCCACCCTTGTCTGTGTTTCCTTTTGTAGGCACAGGCATCAAGTAGTGTGTGATGTAGCCTATCTCCTCAAATTCCCATTTGCTGCTTGTATCAAGTCATCGATAGATGGCCCTGGACTACCCAAACTTCTGATCTTCCTGGACTAAAAGTCTCCACCACTCATTCACACTAATGGGACTACGCCGGAGGCATTAAGACCCTGCGGGAGCCAAAAATCTTCAGGAGGACCGGCACCGGGATAGGACCGTGTATGCACGGCGCTACAAGACTAGCTCATGCCGTATAGGCCATCTGGGCGTCAACTCTACAACCACCTCAGTTCCTTTTCTCCCGCTGTTGAGTGCGCTGCGATGTCGATGTTGCTCGCCTACCAGGAATCAAGTCTTCATCTATACGACAGCAGCTATAGCCATTCATTTAACTTACCATTTTTAGTGTTCTTGTCTTATTTAAAAAAAAAAAAAGATGATGAAGAAGAAATTCTCAGCCTGCCATCAACGGAGTTGACCTTAGATGGTAGCGGTGATGGTAGGAAGACTTCATTTGAAAGCTGTGATGGCACTGGGCCTGTGTCCAGTCCGCCACCCTTTGCGGAGGGGGGGTCTGTCCACAGGCAGTCTGGTGCTTGGGAGGGTAGGGAGGATAGTCTGCCTGAAGCACAAAACTAATGGTTCCGGGACCCGGCTCCACTTGATCTTGAGCTCATCTTCCTCCTGTCAGTAGAAGAAGAAGAATCAATACTGCTCAAAGTCACCCTCTGCAATGTCTGCCGCGGGGATCATCAGTGGTGGAGAACGGTAGGCCTGAACCAACTCTAGTAGGTTCCTCTGTGGTTCCGCTCTTAGCGGGTATGATCTTTGACACTGGATCCCGTCTCTGTCCTCGATGGGGTTCCAGTCAGCAGTTTTACCTCTGGGCCGCTGTTTTAGAGCAGGGGGTATGACATCTGCCCGGTTGTCCTGGCCAGTGGACCCGCTTCTTGGGCCTTCGGGCCTCGGAGCCACTGGGATGCAGCCAGGTTGATTGGGACGGCCAGGATGTATGCAGTGCCCTCTCCAGTACCAGTGTCATCGATGCCAACTCCTCATGCCTACCCCCTCTCCTTTTTCCTTCAGGGACAGTTACGGGTGCCACTTTCCTTCTCCCCTTTTCTTCAGGTGTAGGTCCACCAGCGGTGCCGGCACCGTGTTTGGTGCCGACGCTGGCGGGCACCATGGGTGATACCAGCGCCATGGATGGTGCCGGGTCTGGCACTGTGTCGGGCGCTGGGTCCGGTGCCCGTGTGTGCTGCCATATGTGGTGCCTGTGCCACGGATGACACTGAACCCTTCGCCAGTCCAGGTGGTGGCGTCTTCCATGTTCCTGCTGTAGACCTGCCTTTTAGAGATTATTCTGGGGTAGAAGTGGATCTGGATAAGTCTCCCCCTATTCTGCTTTGTCGAAGAGGCAGCGGATGACTCATTTTATGGGCTGGAATGCAATCCTTCTGTATCAGTGTGATGGAAGATCTTTCCAGTTCTTTTTCCTCAGGGATATGGGGTCCACCATATCATTTCAGTCTTCATCTGTGGGCCAAAGCATACTTCTATGTCTTGAGTTCCTACATTCCTCAGTACGATTACACCCTGTGGAACACATTCATTGCAGTGATCGAGAGCCTCCGGAATCTAACGTTCCATTGCTAGGTGCTTATAGCCCAATAATCAGCTGAAAGCTTTTATGGATGCCTATGACTCTGCCTCTAAGTCAGCTGCTGCTGGCAGCAGGTGGTTAACGTCTCCTTGACAGTGCATATCTGTTCAGCCCTCGGGTTGAGTTCTGGGGGCCACTTAGAACAATACAACTGCCCTTTAAACAACAGGCTGCGCCTGCTGCCTCTCAGAGCAGCGGGACCTTCGACATTCTCATAACAGGCAGTCCTTTCATGGTTAAAGGCCGATGTGCCTTTATCAGGAACCAACCCAGTAGAGGGCACAGAGCCCCAAAGCACCCTGTACCAATCTCTGTGGATCCAGGCCAGGTCCCACCTCAGCTGTCTGAGGGAGACGCCTTTCGGCAGTAGGAGGGGTGTCTGATTCAGTTTTACAGGCAGTGGAAGTCCATTACAGCAGACATATGGGTCATCAGGGTTGTCCGAGGGGGATACTCTCCCAATTTTGCAGATTTCCCCAGACCTTCCACCCAGATGGCAGCCCAGTCTGTCCGCCTCTCAGTCACACACTCTTGCTTCTGAGATATAGGGCCTGTATGGGAAATGGGCAGTAGAAGCTGTTCCACAGCGGAATGGAGCACAGAATCTTAGAATTTGATGGCAGATAAGGACCGTTTGGCCCACCTAGTCTGCCCATTTCCCTACCTGATGGATAAGCTGCAGATTCTAGTTAACCAACAGCTTGCTTCCTCCTACCCCTCCATTAGAATTGCCTTATGTCTGTCCCATGCATTCTTGAATTCTCCCACTGTTCTCGACTCCACAACCTCCTCAGGAAGGCTGTTCCATGCATCCACAATCGTCTCTGTGAAAAAATACTTTCTAGCACTATCTCTGATCCGTCCCACCCTCTATCTTCAAATTGTGTCCCCTTGATCTTACCTGTGTCAATCTTCACCATTCATCACCTTTGGATACTGGCCAGAGGTCATGACCCCACAGGAGCGCCTTTTTAATTTTTTGGCTGGGTGGAGTCAACGCACCATCGGTGCCACCCTTGAGGACAGCGCACTGCATGGCGCTCGCAGGTTGGCTGTTTGGTGTTGTTGACTCCACCCTCCCGCCAGTTCTTCGTCTCCCGCCATTGAGGTCACCTCGTGGAAGCTCTGCTGTGTGAGAGGCCTGTTGTATTTCATGAAGCCTTCTGCTCCATGTCGAGTCTGTTGACTCCGTTCTCTAATTCTCCTGCCGGTTCAGTTTCGCTCCACTCGACGTTGCTTGTAGTTAAAGTAAGACTGTTCCCTTATTTATTTTGTGACGTCTGGTCTTCTTTGGTGGTGTTTTTTCCATACGTCATGTCTCGGTTGGAGGGGGGCAAGAAATCAATGAAGACGGGACGGCCCCCCGTGCGTCGGTGCCCGTGTGGCCGTAAGTATTCCGTCACGGACCAACATGACTGTTGCCTCACGTGTCTTGGCCCGCTACATGACATGGATTCGTGCGACGCCTGCTCCTCCATGGAACGTCGTTTCATTGAACAATGCGTGTGGAATGTTGGACGAGCTCTGACTTTCGGGGGATGGGTGTGCACTCATCGGGCTAAGCCATGTTCTCTCGGCCTTTCCTCCGGTCCCTTCCTGGTTCTATATGGACGGTAGGAGGAGAGGACTTCTTCTTGTAGCCTAGTCATGGCACAAGCCCCTTCTGCAGTGCAGGAGGCCAGTATCCCCGATGGGAATGACGAGATGCACCGCCTTTGGTGTCGCCCTTCGGGGTGAAGAGCTCCCGGTGTAAACCTTGGTTGAAGGCCTTGGTCAGCGCCGTTCTCGACGCTGTCTATTGGCACCATCTTGGGCCTCTGCGCCATTCGCTGTGCCGTGGGCCCTGATGGTGCCATCGTCGGCGCTGGTCCATCGCTCGGCGCCATTGCTAGCGTTGGCTCCGTTCATGGCGTTGATGGTGCTCACGGTGCTGTGGGAGGCTCTACGGCGCCATCCTTGACTATCTCTCACCCCGGCGCTGTCCTCTGCACCGTGGCTAAGCACAGGGCTGTGTCCAACTCTGGAGCCACTTGCGGCTCCAAGCAAGGACACGGCACCATGGGGGGTTCGGATCTCAGTGCCGAGAGTGGGGACGGGTCTCTCGGCACCATCTCTGGCCGCAGCGCCGCTCGCAGCACCATGGGTCGGGATGGTACTGTGAGGGTTTCCGACCTTGGCGCTGAGAGTGCGATCAGAGCCGTCATCGGTGCCATCTCTGACCTCGGTGCCGTGGGTCAGTGCGGCTGGGGACGTCAGTACTAACTCTGGTGCAGTCTCTGGATCTGGTGCCCATTTCAATCGGGATGGCAGCGGGCGTCCGTGCACTGTTTGGCACAGAACTTCGATCTCCACCTCTTCGGAGGAGGAATCGCACTCTGAGTCAGATAGGCAGTCTGTCTCTTTGGAGTTGACTGCTCACGTGGACACCTTGATAGTGCCCTCGACACGCCAGAAGCCCCCCACCGAGGAGTGGACAGTGGCTCCCGGGACCAGGGTCAGGGGTGCTGACCAGCAGGCAGTGGTGCAGGCCACCATTGCTCTGCAGCCTGCACTCGGAGGGTTTTCTGAACCCTCAGTGGTGGTACCCCCTCAAGTGGTGTGCCTGGATCGCTCAACTTTGGGGCCGATCGGAGCACCAACAGGAGGGGATGGTGCTGCTCCTTAGATAGCCCCTTCGAGGACTGACCAGGGTTGCCAGCTGCCTAGGCTGGCCCTCTCGAGAAGGAGGGCAGTTTCAGATTCTGAGGAGTTCAGGGGAATGGGCTCCATGCAGCGACCTTTTTCTGCTGCCCACCCGGGCTCTGGGAGAAGTCGTAGCGTGGACCCTCGCCCATCCCTTTCAGTTTCCTCAAGAGGGCCCGGTTTTTTTGAGGTAGGGGACCACCCTTCTGGACTTTCCTTGCCCTGGTCACCTCATGGGGGATTCTTCAGGGCGCAGCCTAGGCAGTTCCAGTATAGTTGACCAGCTGTCGGCTGTGGAGTTTTCCGGAGCTACCTCTTCTCTTGTGGCTCCAGGTGCACACTCTAGCCCAGGTGGAGGACAGACGATTCTTGTTGCTGGCTCTGCCCTCTCTCCTCTGCCACATTCTTCTGCTCTCCCAGGTATCCTTACTCCTAGTGGTCCTCTCTCCTGAGAGCAGTTCAGAGCTGTGGCTGCTCAATTTCCCTCTTATGTTAGGGCCATGGACAGACAGGTTTTTCAACCTCCCCCTGAGCAGCCAACCTCTGAGGTCCTCTGACTCCTCATCTTCCTCTTCAGGAGGTGAGGAACCATCTGTCCACATCTCCCCAGCTGCTGATCTCGCTGAGTATCAGCGTTTTCTCGTGAGGATGTTGGAGGACCTGCATTTCACCCCTTCCACTCAGCACAATATGGCGCATTTGGCGCGTGTCTTTTTGGGCGATTTCAGTGTGGACACTCTTGTAGTGCCCCCTGGCCTTCTCCCTTTAGGGAGGCATCGATGCTTTTCTGGCAGAGACCCTTTCCCGGAGTCCCAGACCCTAGGGATCTCCGCCAGAAGTATTGTGCCCCCCCAGAGTCTCTAGGTAACCTGCCCCATCCTAGCTCAGGATTGACGCAATTGGATACTCCCGACGAGCTTCGCGCCCTGCATCGAGACTGGCCCCCCAGATCAAGATTCCTTGGATTTTGACTTCTGGGGTAGGAGGACCTTTTACTCGGCATGGTTGCTTCTCTTGATATCTGCTCATCAGGTCCACTATGCTACCTATGATAGGTTCCTGTGGTCCAGGCTAGGTCAACTCCTAGCCTTGATGCCTGACATGGAGGAAACCAAACAAGCCATTGCACACTCTGCACGTGGCCTGGAGCTAGCAAGGCACCAAGCAAGGGACTCGTATGACGCCAGTGAGGTAGCTACCAGGGTCATAGGGACAGTGATCTGCACTAGGTGGATGGCATGGTTGCATCTCTTCCGGTTGTCACCCTCGGCCCTGTGAAGGTTGATTAACTTTGCTCAACAGAGAACCTATCTTTTCTCCCGTAGGGTGAGACAGCGTATGTTGGGGCAACTTCCTACCCCCTCCGTGATTTCCCCGTCTCACTCTCCCCACTCTCAGGCCTCTCAGATCCGTGAACGTTCTCCCTCTTAGTGTGTACCCACTGAGAGCTAAGGGACTCAGTCCTTTCTGGATGAAGCCCCTTTACGGGGGCACTCAGCACTCGCCCAAAGGTAATGAATGGTGAAGATTGACACAGATAAGATATGAAAATTACTTACCTACCGTAATTCTGATTTTTCATGTATCTTCACCATTCATCACAATCCCACCCACCATCTCCTTGGGCCTCAGTCTCTGGTTCCCCCTCCCTCTGTGCTATCTCTCGCCCTCCTTTCTGTTAGTCAGGAGTGGGGGTGACTTGAGCACACGGGATATTCCTCTCGGGGTAGAGTGATCAGGATGGGGGGCACCCCTTCAGTGCCTCAGCTCAACCCCTGTGGGATGGGGGTTGATAGCTGCCCTCTTTTCTGTTCCCTCTCCCCTTTTTTCTGTCACCTTGCTTTAATTTCCTTGTCCTTTGGACACAGCCTCGATCTAATTTAAGAAACTAGGTATCTTCCTGGACATGAGTCTCCACCACTCATTCACACTATTGGGATCTGCGCCGGAGGCACTAGGACCCATTGGGAGCAAACTTTTTTGCTGGAGGGTAGGTGCCAGAGATGGCACCGCGAGGAATGGTGCCACGAGCCCTAGCTCGCACGGTAATGACTATCTCGGCGCCGACCTCCAACCTCCTCAGTTCCTTTTCTCCCCGCCGTAGAGTGCACTTCAGTGACGACGTCGCTCGCCTGTCGGGAGTCAAACTTCAAACTAGCAGCATAGTTTTCAGTTTTCATTATTTTGTAGTATTATCTCGATACAGTATCACTTAAGTTATTCTTGTTTTTAAAATAAATACAATAAAGAAGTCTCAGCCTACATTGACGGAGTCGACCATGAGCAGGTCAGGTGACGGTAGGGAGACTTCGTATGAAAGCTGTTCAGTCAGTCGGGCTGGGTCTGGTCCGAAGCCTTCTCCGAAGGGGGGGGGGGTCTGACAACGGTCAGTCCAATGCCTGGGGATGGGCGGTCCCCTGGAAGCATAAAACAAACGGTCGATTCTCGCACCGCTCGCCTCGAGCTCTTCTTCGGTCCACAGGTCTAAAAAGAGAAGGCATCACCGAGGTCGCTTCTCTGATATGTCTGCGCCAGACGCCGGGTTATCAGGGCTAGTTGCCGCCCTCCTCGGAGAGTCGCCAACATCTGTTTCTGGTAGCCGACGGCTTCGACATCGGAGTCCTACCCCGCCCGCAGGTAGGTCTTCAGATGAGTAGTTTCATCAGTGGGCTGCTCTTATGGAGCAGTGGGCTCAGAGGTTGGTTTGGCTACCTGGCTCAGTCGCTCGTGCGCCTTCGGGCTCTTTGGGCGACCAGGTAGGGCGGTTGGACTTTCCTGGTCGCGCGGCACCTTCTTCGGTGCCGTTGACTCCGTGCTTAGGTCCCCCCCCCCTCACATGGCTGTGGCGCAGGGGCCAGATCGATGCCCTTTATCTCCTGCTCTTTTCCTTCAAAACCTGTTTCAGCCCGAGTGTTGCACTGGTGCAGCCCCTCTTGCACGCCCCCAGGGCCGCAGCCCTTGGTGTCGCCTCGGGCGCCAGGCCTGCCTGTCTGGCGCCATTGGCTGCTCGTGGCGTCGCAGCCGGTGTCGCCTCAGCGCCTGCGTGCGGCTGTTTCGGGCTGCCAGGCGGGCTTGTCGGCGCCATGTTTCTCGACATCGCTTCAGTGCTGCAGCCTCGGCGCCGGGGCTCTGAGACCCGCTTTTCTCTCTCATTTCCTTCTTCTCTTCTGATTTTCATTCCTTTCCTGTCCATGCAGTCCCTCCTGGACTGTCAGGATGACATTGAGCCTGACCCAGACCTTCGCCAAGTGATTTTAAGTGGACAAAGCAGGATCTATTATTGCTACAGAGCCTGTGGTCGAGGACCCGTCATTTGGGTCTCTGCTGAAAAATATGAGTTCCACACTTTCTCCAGACTACAGACATCGATCCTGGGAAATTAAGACTCAATACCTTCATGCTCGGAGATCCCTACTTGATTTGACCTCCGGGATTCAGTTTTCTTCGAGACTTGTCTCAAATGGTATGGAATAATCCTGTTTCTCCTCTTTGGTGGCTAAATCCATTGATAGGAAATATTCAGCCCCAAGGTTCATCCCATTTTGCATCTCAAGCCTTTGCGGATCCTATTGTAGTCCTGGCAGAGAATGATAAGGTTGTCCTTTCTCAAACTACTACAGCTCGACCTATTAACAAAGAATCTCGTAATATAGACACCCTAGGTAAGAGAGTCTTTGCTGCTTCTACCCTAAGTATGCATATTGCCAGTTACCAAGGCTATTTTTCTCAGTACGAGTATATCCTGTGGTACTCTATCAAGCAAATGGTTGAAGCTCTACCGGAGTCGGATTCAAAGCCAGAGCTTCTTCAAACCATTACCAGAGGTATTGAATCTAACAAACTAGCAGGTTAAAGCAGCCATGGACGCCGACACTGCTTCCTGCCTCAGCAGCTGCTGGTATTTGCACCCACTGTTATTCCTGGCTACGCACTGGCTTCACTTAATGATGCGCAGCAGCAGTGATGGCATTGCCCTTGATGGTGCATATCTTTTTGGTCCTCAGGTTGAGCAAGCTGTAGAAGCCACACAAAAGACTAGGTCAGCCATTGTTGGCTCAACCCTCCTGCCCCCTCTGAGGGCATGTCAAATGCCGCTCATAACTGCAGTCCTTGAGGCAGAGGCAGGGAAGTTTCATAAGAACCAACCTGCCCAACCTCCTCAAAAGAAGGCGCAACAGAAAGCACAAGGGCCCAAAGCACCCAGCGCCACTCTATGAATTGCTGGCCCAAGTCCCATCTCAACTACCCGAGGTGGACTTTTTCCTGGTGGGAGGTCCCCTGATGCACTTCACAGCCAGTGGAAGTCCATAACTCAGATAAATGGGTCCTCCTTGATAATTTGCAAGGGGTATTCCACTCAATCTGTGGGAGACCCCTCCGGATCGCCCTCCCAAACAGCAGCCCAGGCTGTCTACTCCTTCAGTCAGACCTTCTCGTCACGAGATTCAGGGCCTTCTGAACAACAGGGCAGTAGAACTTTGTCGCTGCATCGTCTGAACACGGGTTCACTCTCATTACTTTCTGGTTCCAAAGAAGTCCAGGGGAATGCGCCCCATTCTAGATCTCAGAAAGCTAAACAAATTTCTCCCCAAGGAGAAATTCAAAATGATTTCTCTGGGAACCCTGTTACCCTTGCTTCATCAGCACGACTGGCTAGCCTCCCTAGACATGCAGGATGCTTACCAGCACATTCCCATTCACCCGAGGCATCCCAAATTCCTAAGGTTTGTGGCTCTGGGACAACATTATCAGTTCAGAGTCCTGCCCTTTGGGCTATCCTCGGCGCCGCGAGTTTTTATAAAGTGTTGTGCAGTTCTCGCAGCGCACCTCAGAAAGGTCGGAATACAGGTGTTCCCTTATCTGGACGATTGGCTTCTGGCAAGCCCTTCCAGGCAAGTGGACCTCTGATGCAGTAGAGACGGCCTCTCGCTTTCTATATCCATGGGAGTTCTACAAACCTCAAGAAATCGCGAATTGCAGCCCTCCCAGAGGCTCCTTTATAGGGACCCTTCTGGACACATCCTGTGTGAAGGCTTTTCTTCCAGAAGACAGAAGGAACGATATCCTTCAGATGGTCTGCACATCAAGAAAAACAGACTGTTACAGCTCTCTCGATGCAACAGATGCTAGGCCTCATGGCATCCTTTCAGTGTTCACTGTACCACTAGCACGCTCTGCACATGAGAACCACCCAGTGGATGCTCAGTACCAGTGTGGTCCCCAACCACTCATCCAGTAGTCCTATCTCATCAAGGTGACAGAACCCTTTAAAGAGGTCTCTCACCTGGTGGTCTCAAGAGAGCAATCTCCTGAAGGATATCCTTTGCTCCTCTGGACCATCAGATCTCCGTCACTACAGACGCATCCCTTAATGGGGTGGGGAGCTCACTGTCAGGCCCGCCCACACTCAAGGTGTGTGGACCTCAACTGAGTCCCAGCTTCTAAATAAATGTCCTAGAAATGAGAGTCTCTTTATAATGGTCCAAGCATTGAAGGACATTCTTCAGTCACAAGAACATTCTCCTCCAAGCGACAACAAAGCAGTGATGTATTACATCAACAAACAGGCGGTGCTCATTCTTACCCCTTATGCAGAGAAGCAGTGAGGGTCTGAATGGTGCTTGAGCACAAGGCTCTAATTCAAGCTGGGTTCACTTGCCAGGTGTACAGAACTACTTGGCAGACCGCCTCAGCAGAACAGAGACAGATCCTCACAAGTGGTCTCTCGACTCAACCATAGTTCAGTTACTATTCAAGAGTGGGGAACTCCAGACCTTGACCTTATGCCCCCACTCAATGCAAAACTGCCTCTTCTGCTCCAGAACCAGGGCCTGGTATTTTCTGTCAGAATGCATTCAGGCTGTGTGGACAGAATGCTTTCTTCCGCCTTCCTCTAATTCATAGAGTACTCCTCAAGTTCGAGTCCCAGGAGACAAGATGATTCTCATTGCTCTTTTGGCCTCAACAGCTGTGGTTTCCACTACTCAACAATATGTTGGCAGTTCCTCCGAGACCACTTCCCTGCAGATGAACCTTTGACTCGGGACCGTGGTCCATCCCAACCTGAGATCACTCACCTTCACGCTTGGCTCCTGAAGAGGTAGAAGTAAACCGGTTCAGTCGTCTCTCAAGGGTTTCAGATATTCTTCTGGCCTGCAGAAGCCAGCCACTTGAAAACTTACACAGCTAACTGGAAGAGGTTATTCGCTGGTGTGCAAAGTCCTCTTTGAACCTTTTCCTGCCCACCAGATAAAGTTTTGGAGTACCTCTTGAACCTATCAAATTTAGGTCTGCAGTACCTCTACAGTCAAAGTTCACCTTAGTGCCATTTTCAGCATATCATGAGCCTGTTTTTTTCCCCAACACTAGCTCAGCTTACCTATGGTTAAGAGATTTCTTAAGGTATTCTGCATACCAGACCTCTACAAGACGCCCAGTTGCAGCCTGGGACATTAATCTTGTGCTAGATATGCTCACCAGAAACCTTTTCAAGCTCTAGCTAGCCTGTGAGCTAAAATTCCTCACCTGAAGATCGCTTCCTAGTGGCCATTACCCTCAGCCCGCAGGGTCTCTGAGACATGCCCTGGTCACAGACCTCTCCGTATACTGTGTTCCATAAGGACAAAGTAGTCAATCGTACTATCCTAAATTTCTTCCTTAGGTTGTGTCATGAATTTCATCTTAATCAACCTTTGGTCCTTCCTCTTATTTTGGCGGACTTCCAAATGAAGGGGAACGTTTCTTCATTCTCTGATGTTAAGAGGGCTCATGCTGTATTTAAATAGAACCAAGGATTTTCGAAAGCCTAGTAACTGTTCGCTTCTCAGTGATCTGCTGTGGTCAACCTGTCGCTATCAGATGTATCTCAGCATGGCTGGTGGCATGCCTTCTCGCCACTGCTATTCCATGGCGCAGGTTGTTGAGGGTAGAGTTTACGCTACTCTACTAGAGCGGTCGCTGTATCCTCAGCGGAAATTACTAACGTGCTCATTGCAGATATCTGTACGGCAGCCACCTGAGCTCAGTGCATGCTTTGTTAAACATTATGCACTGGATGTCCATGGTCAGACTATTATCTTCCTTTGGCAGAGCCATCCTTAATGGACTTCTGTCTTAAGAAACGTGAGCTCTTGGTCTCTCCTGTCACTTCTCTTGGGGGTCGGAGAATGGTACCTCCAACAGAGGAATGAGTGGAGACTTGTGTCTAGGAGATATGTACCATACCTACCGTAATTCTTGGATCTTCTTGGACGAGTCTCCACCCTCATTCACATGCCCACCCTCCATCCCCGAGCTCACCTCTTCTTGTTGGTCTTCATCCCTCAAATCTTTAGGCCGTGAAGATCTTTTGTTGACCCTTCTTACATGGGTCGCCCGGACTATCTTATGTCCGGGTTTTTAGGTTAGGCTACCCTTGTGGGTTAGTTACGCTGCACCCTTGGTAAAAAAGGTATTGATGCTGTGGAGGGTCGACGCCGAGATAGTCATTACGTGCCGAAGCTAGCCTCGTATCCGTTTTTATGGGCGCTATCTCATGCGCTGACCCTCCAGCAAAAAGTTTGTTCCCTGATGGGTCCTAGTGCCTTGGTGCAGATCCCAATAGTGAATGAGTGGTGGAGACTGATCAAGAATTACGTAGGTACATAATTTTCATTTCTTACACTAAAATTATTTAGTTTTTTTGGGGGAAAATCCCTGTATCCTGTCTTTTCTTCCAGAATAGCTGATTCTGCTTGAGTTATTGCCAGTACTCTGTGTCTTGAATTCTGGCAGTTATTTTTGGCTACTCCTTCGCAGTTCCTTGCATAATCTGGAGATGGGTCACGCCCAAGGTGTGTTCCCTTTCCACTTCCTTATCTTTACATTTCTTAACCTCCCTCCTCCCTCCTCCTCCTTTTTCACTTCCAGAGATTGGGGCACCACCAACTCTTTAGTTTTTCTAAACTTATTCTGTTCTCTGTCATCTATTTCTCCTTTAGTTTATATATCTTTCCTTTGTCTGTCACTTGGACTTCCTTGTCCTCCCTCCTAACCTCTTTCTCTTACTACACTGCGACTCAGTACTGGCAGGGGGTGAGTCACCCAATGGCCAACCCGCGTAGCGCCACGCAGTGTGTCGGCCCCGAGGGCGGCGCCAATGGTGCGCCGATCGCCCATCCAAAAAAAAGCTCTCAAGAGGGGTCATGACTCCGCCAGTACCAAAGGTGATGAATGGTGAAGATACTCAGAAAGATCAGAATTACGGTAGGTATGTAATTTTCATTTCTTGCACATCTCTTTTTCTGAAAGATGCTACCCTCTGTACTTTAATTCCCTTGAGATACTTGAAAGTTTCTATCATGTCCCCCCCCTCTCCCTCCTTTCCTCAAGGGTATACATATTAAGCTGCTTTAGTCTCTCCTCGTATTTCTTCAGGTGCAGACCCTGCACCATTTTGGTTGCCCTCCTCTGAATAGCCTCCACTCTGTCTGTGTCTTTTCGGAGATGGGGTCTCCAGAATTGCATGCATCTCCAGATGGGGTCTCACTCACTGTCTGTAAAGAGGGATAACAACTTCCTGTTTTCTACTGTTGATGCCTCTCCCTATGTATCCCAGTCTCCCCCCAGCCCTTCTTACTGCCTTTTCACATTGCTTGCCCACCTTTAGGTCATCTAATATAATTACTCCTAGGTCTCTCTCAATTTTGTTGTTGTTATTATTTCAACCCCCATTGTGTATTCTTCCCCTGGATTTTTGTTTCCCAGGTGCATTACCTTGCACTTCTTTGCATTGAATCTGAGCTGCCATATATTTGACCATTCCTTCAACCTTGCCAAGTCCCTTTTCATCCTTTCCACCCCACCTTGTGTATCAACCGTGTTGCAGATCTTTGTGTCTGCAAAGAGACATACTTTTCCTTACAGGTGCCCTTCAGTGTCACTTATAAAGACATTAAAAAGGACCGGTCCCAGAACCAAACCCTGAGGTACCACGCTAGTTACCCTCCTTTCTTCACTGTGGACTCTGTTTACTATTACCCTTTGCATCCTGTTGTCCCGCCAATGTTTTATCCAGGCTACCACCTTGGGACCCACTCCAAGGCTGGCTAACTTGTATATTAATCTTTTGTGCAAGTCTGTGTCAAATGCCTTTCTAAAGTCTAGGAAGGCCATATCCATAGCCCCTCCATGGTCTGCTAATTTGGTCACCCAGTCAAACAAATTTATTAGGTTCGTGTGACATGACCTTTCTGCTGTGAAACCATGCTGCCTTGGGTTCTGTACCCCACTGGCCTCTAGGCACTCAACAATTCTTTCCTTCAGAAGTGATTCCATCATTTTCCCAAGCACTGATCTCAAACTAACTGGTCTGTAGTTTCCTGCCTCTGCCCTGCTCCCACTTTTGTGAAGTGGAATCACATCTGCCCTCCTCCAGTCCTCAAGTACCACCTCATCCTCCCATGATTTGTTAGAATAGTCAGTGGTGTGACTAGTTCTACCCTTAGTTCTTTTAGAATTCTGGGGTGAATCTCATCAGGCCCCATTGCTTTGTCCACCCTCTGTTTCAAGAGTTCTTTCAAAATGCATTCTTCTGTGAATGAACTGGTATTGACCCCCCTAACCAGAGTGTTTCTTTTGTTTGGTTTAGGTACCTTCCCCTCCTCTTCCATTGTGAATACTGAGCAGAAATATTCATTCAGTATCCCTGCTTTTTCACTGTCACCTTCTGCCCACATTCTCTCCCCTTTATTAAGTCTCTGTATCCCTCCCTTGGTCTTTCTTCACCCTAATGTACCTATAAAAGGTTTTATCTCCCTTCTTAACAGAGTTGGCTATCTTTTCCTAGTTTGGGCTCTCTTTGCTATTCTGACTGCCTTCCCTGCCTCCTCCTGCTTTAACTGATAAAGTTCTCTGTCCTGCTTCTTCTGTGTTTCCTTATTTCCTGAATGCTATCCTTTTCTCCTTAACCTTCTCTTCCCCCTCTTTTGAGAACCATAGTGTTTTTTTTCCTTCATTTTGTTTTGTTGATTGACTTCACACAAAGGCTTGGTGCCTCTGTGATGGCTGTTTTCATTATTCCCCATTGTTCCTCCACCCCTTCTCCTTGCCCGTTTGCTAGTGCTTTTCTGAAGCACTCTCTCATTTTTCCAAAGTTAGCCCTCCTAAAGTCCAGTACTCTTGTTTTTGTATGGCTTGACTCTGTGGCTGTGTTTATTGTGAACCACACTGTTTGGTGCTCACTTGATCCCAGATGGTTACCCACTTCTAAATCTGATATCCTTTCTCCGTCCCCATTTGAGAGTACCAGGTCTAAACTTGCTCCCTTCTGAGTGGGTTCCAACACTATCCATCTGAGGCATGCCCCTTGTAGGTCATCAAGAATGGCCCTGCTCTTGGATGTGCCTGCAGCAAAGGTGCTCCAGTTAACGTCTGGCATGTTCAGGTCCCCATCAACAATCTCTCCCATTTTACTGCCATTTTGAGGATGCCTTCTATCATTTCCTTGTCCATTCCCTCCCCCTGAGATGGGGGTCTGTACATAACCCTCATGTGGATTATGGTGCCATTTCCTGTCTCCAGGGTGACCCTTAATGACTCATCAACTTCCCGTTTACTCTTTAGCTCTGTTGTTTTTATTCCCTTCCTGTAGATAGAGAGCTACTCTTCCTTCTCTTATACCCACCCTGTCCCTCCTGTAGATTGTGTATCCTGGTATGTTGACATCCCAGTCATGGTTCTCTGTGTACCATGTTTCAGTGACTGCCACAATATCTAGGCATCCCTCTTCCATCAAGGCCACTAGTTCAGGGAGCTTGTTACACAGACTACGGGCATTTGTACTCATCACCCTCTGTTTTTTGATGGCCTTACCCTTTTTAGCCCCATCCTTGTCCTTACTGCTTTTGCCTTTTTTTTGCATTTACCTCTGTCCTGCTTCCGAATGACTTCTCTACTTTGGTGTTTACCTCGCTAATCATTGTGTTTTGTGGTGGGAGGCTGTGATTTCCCTGCTTCTTTTCAGTGTCTCCCCGGCTAGTTTAAATGCTTGCCAATGAAGCATTTAAACCTATCACCTAGGATCCTGGTCTCCCCCGGACAGATGCAGACCATCGGCCAGTATACACCTGCATCCCTCCAGGTGGCTCCCCAGTCCACAATGAAGCCAAAACCCTGAGCTCCACGCCACTTTTTCAACCATTCATTGAATCCCATGGTGCGGAGTACCCTAGCATCATCCTTGCCATAGACAAGCAGCACCTCCCAGAAGGTTACCGTACATACTACTTGTCTAAGGCCCCTCTCCAGCAATGCAAACTACTCTTGCACTGCACTGATCTCAGTTGCAGCTGGGTCAGTTGTCCCTAGGTGGACAATGACATCCAGCTCCCTCCCTCATGCAGCTGCTCCCACGATCCTGAGGGTTCGCTTCCTGTTCCTCCAAGCCATGGCACCAGACAGGCACCTTACTTCCCTTTCATCTTCCTCCCCCACTTCTACCCCTTAATGATTGAGTCCCCCACCAGGAGTTGTTTCCTTCCCCTGCATGGTCTCATGCCACCCTCCTGTGGGTCTCCTTTGTGGAGGTTCCCAGCATCCTCCTTGGTGTCTCCACTGCAGGTGTCTCCATAGAGGAACCACTCTTCACCAGAACAGCACATGAATTGTGGAGAGGTACACCTGAAGGAATGCACCTCTATTCCATTAATGTCTCCCTCCCTGAGCCCACTTTGGTCCAACTGCTCCTCTTTCTTGGCAGTCTCTGAGGTAGCGGTGGTGGCCCTGATGGTCCCTGGGTGGGGGAAGAGGTTCCACGAATCCTAGCCAGGTCAGCCTGGAGACGGGCAACCTCCTTCCTCAGACCAGAGAGGTGCCTGCAAATAGGACAGCAGTGCAATCTCCAGAATGTCTCCCAGAACACTGCCGCCCCACAGCCATTGCACTGCACCACTCCCATCATGACTTATTTTGTGTCCCCTCTCCTGTAGCGTTGTATGCTTACTCTCTCCTCCCATCTATGTATTTTTACACCTACTTTCCTACTGCCTATGTGCCCTTACAACTCTCACCATTCCTGTTCTGGGACATAAACTTCCTGTAGTCTTCAGTAGTCTCCTCCTTTCTTGCTTGGATTCAGACCTCCAGCAGCCGGCGGAGGAGGGGAGCTATTTTTTGTTTCCTTCACGGTTGATGAAACTAATATGTCTCAGTGATCCTTCCCTTCCTACTGCTAAACAGGAAGTTCCTGTTATCAGTCAAATTCAGTGGCCATAAAAGTAGAACTGGCTTAGGGAGGGAAGGAGGGTAAGTAGTAAGAAAAGCTGTAGTTTTAGTCAGCTGCTACTTGCTCTGAAAGCAAGATTCTTCTCTGTCAAAAACTAGCAGCAGGAAGCTGTAATTGGAGACAGCTGCTTTTCTACTGCTCAAGCCATACTGCCAATTAACTTCTATACTCCAAAGTTGATACAGACCCCTTCCCCAAACAGAGAAACACACAGTGACTTTCTTTGTTTTTTTTTTGTTTTTTTTACTTAAATGAGACTCCGTGCTTCTAATAAAGTATCTGTTTGCTTAATCCCAACAGGCACTGACTTCTGCTGAGATAGAAGTGATTTATCAGTAAGAAAAGCTGCAGTTTTAGTCAGCTGCTACTTGCTCTGAAAGCAAGATTCTCCTCTGTCAAAAACTAGCACAGGTCCTATTTCCATTGCTCTGGTTCCAAGATAACAGGCAGCATGCACCATTTGTCAGCCTTGGAAGGCTAAACAAGTACCTGTTCAGGGAGGAGTTCACTAAAACCTCTGCGTTCAAGTCTTCACTTCCTGGATGTTTGACTTCTAGCTAGCCCATCCGGGCAAGAGACACAGGAGGCAGTTGCCACAGCTTCTCAGTTGTTCTCTCCAGGGGGATTTTCTGATTCGGGGACGGTGCCAGTTTCATTTTCCCAGCAGCCCCTCTTCTTAGGAGCCCTCCTGGATGCCTTCAGGGCATCGCTTTTTGTTCCAGAGGACTGGAGAAATTACATCTTCAGATGGCTCGTTACATCATGGAAAACTACTCTGTTCAGGCCACTTTTGGTCAAGCGGATGCTGGGACTCTGGGCATCCCCTGCAGCAAGCAGTGATCTCTGACCACGCATCCAGAATCCTGTGTACAAAATGACAGCCTTGGACAAAACCTGTCATGGGGAGCTCACTGTCAAGACCTCCACACTCAGGTGTGGAGCCAGGAGGAACCTCATTTTTTCACAAATTTCTTAGAGATGAGAGCTATCTTATAAGCAAAGTCCTGAAGGATGCCCTCTGCCACGAAGTGATCCTGCATTTGACGGACAACAGAGCTGTGATGTATTGCATCAGCAAGTAGGGTGAGGTGCCCTCCTACCATCTCTGCAGGAAGGCTGTGAGAGTGGTACCTCTAGCATGATGTGTCAGTTCAGATTTTGTGCAGTCGCATTCGGCGAGTGTGGAAGTTCGGACCGGCTTCTTTTTGCGTCCCCTCTCAATGCAAAACTGCCTCTATCCTGCTTCAGAAATCCAGACCCTGGTTTTCCTGTCAGGATGTATTCACTGCAGTAGACAAGATGCTCCCTATATGTTTTCCTCCTCTTCCCTTAATTTAGAGGGTGCTGCACAAGGGGGACAGGATGATTGTCATCATCCTAGACTGGCCTCGGCAGATATGATTTACATTGATCAACAATCTGTCAGAAGTTCCCCCTGAGGCGACTCCCTGTATGAGTGGGCCTCTGACACAGGGACTTTAGTCCATTCTGACCTGCATTTCCTTCATCTCCATGCTGGACTCCTCAGGAAATGGGAAGTGGGCAAGTTTTACTGTTTCCCAGACCATCGCAGACATCTTCTAAGCCACACATAGGCCTTCCACCGGGAGGGCTTACGCGTCTAAGTGGAAACCCTCCTCCATCTGGGGTGCAAGTCGCATCTGGACCCTTCAGTTGCCCACAAAGTAAGGTATTAGGGTGCCTCTTGGACCTGTCGATCGCAGGTCTGCATTACTCGGCAGTGAAGGTGTACCTCTGCACGTTTCCGGTCTTTCTTGAGCCAATTGAGAGCATGTCATTGGCTCAGTTACCATTAGTCAAGTTTTACTTCTCCCTACTTACTTCGTTAATTCCAGAATGGATGAGAATGCTCCCCTTCATTCCTCTGGATGTTAAGAAGGTTCTGCGATTCTACATCGACAGAACGAAGAGATATGCATCCGAGCAACAATTGTATCTTCCAGCATGCCTTGGCTGGGTCAGCCTGTTGCCATGAGATGTATTTTGGCTTGGTTAGTAGCATGTCTTCGATACTACTAGTCCATGGCACAGATCAAATTGGAAGACTGGGTTAAACCACTCTACTACAGTGGTTGCGACTTTCCTAGCGGAGATTCGTAATATACCCGTTGCAGACTTCTGCAAGGCAGTGAGTTGGGGCTCAGTGCATACCTTTGTAAAAGCACTGTGTTCTGGATGCCCATGCCAGACAGTTTACCTTTTTCGGCAGGAGAGTCCTTATGGACTTCTGTCCTGAGTGAGCTCTGTCTCCTACGGCCCCACTTGGGGGAGGGGGGGCATTAAGTTTTAGCTCGGTACTCTCTCATTAGTGTGAATGAGTGGTGACTATTTTTTTTTAATATTCTTTATTTTTCATATCATGACAGCAGGGATGCAATTGACTAAATTAAAATTACTTGAGAAAATCGTCAATACATATGACTTAGTATAGCACATCATGTAATACAATGCCAAGTTAATGCAGTTTTGAGGTATACCATAAACGTCCTGATATGTCATTCATTTTAATTATCAAGTTTCTGTGAATTACTCGGGGAACAAAAGAGTCATCTAACGGGGAGATGTAAAACTCCCAGGGTCTTCATACCAGCTCAAATTGTTCTGTCCTCCCTATTCTCCTGGCTATGGTTCGTTACAAAAAATAAATCTCAGACATTACTATATGGCACAAAGACAGTATAGGGACTGTACTAGTTTGCCAAGAGCGAGTGATAACTTTCTTTGTCGCAGCCAAATATAAACATAATCTACTTTTACTTGGTGGTGGTGTGTCATTCGCATTGATATAAAGCAACATGAATTGTTGTGTTAAGGTGAAGTTTGAGTCCACCAGTTGTCTGAGGCTTGTTTCAATGTCTAACCAAAATTGAGCTATCCAAGGGGCATGTCCAGAAAATATGGGTGGCATTAGCTCGCCCTTCTCCACATCCCCTCCAACATGTTCTATATCTCGTTGGCAAGAATTTGATTAGCTTATCAGGTGTATTGAAAAAACAAAGTCTACATTTCCAAATAAACTCAACCCAGTATGGAGCCTAGGAGTCTTTCATGGAAAGTAAAATTGGTTCTAACCACTTCTCGTAGGTTATATGCGCATTTAATTCTAAATTCCATGCATTTAAAACATCCTTTGTGGATTCAGACCAGTTTTCTCTTAAGGCCTAGGACATTACGGGGATGATTTGGCCTGCAAAAGGAATGCTCTCACCTGTAAATATCTATAGTGATGCGAATTAGAGAGGTGGTATGTGGTTTGTAGGGAGGCAAAAGGGACCACTCCATGTGGATCTAAAAACTGGTATATCATTGATAGCCCCTTACTGTGCCACGCCTCGAAAACATGGTCTGGGGGCATGGCCTGACCAGGCAGAAGATGGCAGCATAATTCAGAATCTCTGCAGGAATGACTGCAATCTAACCTCATCCAGCCTTCACCAGACCTTTCTTCGGTACCAACCTCCTGTGACCATCCTGTAATCTTACTGCCTGACACACTCTGTAAGTCATTTTTGATCCATCGTCTACGTATATTCAATTATTCTATACTGTACTGCAGCATACTAGGCCTCATTCTTCAGCATTATGGCAGATCTCCAAGCACAGCAAAGCTCACTTGCTATAGTGGAAGTAATGATCTTCCTGGACATAAAGTCTCCACCACTCATTCACACTGATGGGATCTATGCCAGAGGCGCTAGGACCCAGCAGGAGCAAACTTTTTGCAGGAGGGTCGGTGCCAGAGATGGAGCCGCGAGGAGCGGCGCCACAAGCCTAGGTTCATGCGGCAATGACTTTCTAAGCGTCGACCCTCCAACCGCCTCAGTTCCTTTTTTTCTGCCGTCAAGTGCACTACAGTGACAATGTCGCTCACCCACTGGGAGTTAAACTTCAACTAGCAGCATAATTTTCAGTTTTTTGTTTTGTAGTATTTCTTGAAATAAAGTACCGCTTACTATAATTTATTATAAGAAAGAAGTCTCAGCCTACATTGACGGAGTTGACCATGAGCGGGTCAGGGGATGGTAGGGAGACTTCATGTGAAAGTTGTTCAGTCAGCCAGGCTGGGTCTGGTCCACCGCCCTCTCCAGAGGAAGGGTCTGACAATGGACAGTCCAGTGCCTGGGGGGAGGGGCGGTCCACCCAGAAGCATAAAAGAAAACAGTCGCATTCTTGGCACCGTTCGGCCTTGAGCTCTTCTTCAACCCGTAGGTCCAGAAAGAGAAGGCATCACTCAAGGTCGCCTTCTGGTATGTCTGCGTGTCAACGGTCGGTCATTGGGGTCAGTTGCCAGTATTCTCCTGAGTCACCGGTTTCTGTCTCCGACCTCTTCAACATCTGAGCCCTTTCCCGCCTTGTGGTAGGGCTTCAGATGAGCAGTTTCCTTAGTGAGCCGCTCTGATGGAACAGTGGGCTCGAAGGTTGGTCCAGCTGCCTAGCCCTGTCACTCAGGGGTCCTCGGACCTTTCAGGTGATCGGATAGGGTGGTTGGGCCTCTCTAGTCGCGCAGCGCCTTCTTCGGTGCCGTCGACTCCACGCTCAGGTGTTTTTCCCCCTCACATGGCTGCAGCACAGGGGGCCACACCAATGCCTCTTTCTCCTGCTTCGTTTGCCTCAAATCTTGGTTGTCGGGGCCCTGTGTTGGTTTCTGCCTGCCGGTGTCAGTGGGTCGCCTCGGCGCCCCCTTGGCGCCGATGCCTGTTGGCACCGCCCTGGCACCTTTGAGGTTGCCGGCATTGTCCTTGGCACTGTACAGCTTTTCGGCACTGTACGGGTTTTTCTCGCCCCTCAGCGCTGCATGGGTTTGTCGGTGTCACCGGGCTTGTCGCCACTCAGATAATGCAGGGCCAGGCGGCATCTGCTCTTTGACACTGAGACTTGGTGTGACGTCTTCCAGTCTCCAGGGCTCCTTGTCTCCGAACCCCTTTCCCTCCTATTTTCCTTCTGATTTTCACTCCTTCTGTGGCTAAGTCCATAGATAGGAAGTATGCTGCTCCCATGGATTGATCTATTTTGGCCTCTCAAGCCTTTGCGGACCCTGTTGTAGTCTTGGCAGAGAATGATAAGGTCGTCCTTCCCCAGACTACTACGGCTCGACCTATAAACAAAGAATCTCGTAAGATATATATTTTAGGTAAGAGAGTCTTTGCTGCATCCACCCTGGGTATGCGTATTGCCAGCTACCAGGCCTATTTCTCTCAATATGAGTATATTCTTTGACTCAAACAAATGGTTGAAGCTCTACCGGAGTAGGACACTAATTTGGAGCTTCTTCAAACCATAACCAGGGGTATTGAGTCTAACAACCAACAGGTTAAAGCAGCTATGGACGCTTTCGATACTGTTTCCCGAGCGTCTACGGTGGGCATTTGTACCCATCGTCATTCCTGGCTGTGCACTTCTGGCTTCACCAATTATGCCCAGCAACAGGTCATGGTGTTGCCCCTCAGCCTCAAAAGAAAACACTGCAGAAAGCACAAGGGCACAAAGCGCCCAGTGCCACCTTCTGAGTTTCTGGCCCAAGTCCCACCTTAGCTGCCTGAGAGGGATTCCTTCTTAGCGGCGGGAGGTCATCTGACTCAGTTCTACAACTAGTGGAAGTTTATAACATCGGATAAATAGGTCCTCCGGATAATTTACGAGGGGAAATTCCCTCAATCTTTCAGAGACCCCTCCAGATAGTCCCCCCAAACGACAGCCCAGGCTGTCAGTATTTCAATCAGAGCTTCTTGCTTCCAAGATACAAGGCCTTCTGAACAACAGGGCAGTAGAAATAATTCCGCTGGATCAATGGAACACAGGGTTCTACTCCAATTACTTTCTGTTTCCAAAGAAAACCGGGGGCATGCGCCCCATTTTGGATCTCAGAAAATTGAACACATTTCTTCCCAAGGAAAAGTTCAGAATGATTTTGCTAGGAATCCTGTTACCTTTGCTTCATCAACACAACAGGCTAGCCTCCCTGGACATGCAGGATGCTTACCAGCATATTCCCATTCACCCAAAGCATCACAAATACCTACAGTTTGTGGCTTTGGGCCAGCATTATCAGTTCAGAGTCCTGCCCTTTGGGCTATCCTTGGCGCAACAAGTTTTTACAAAGTGTGTGCAATTCTTGCAATTCTCGCAGCACACCTCAGAAAGAGCGAAATACAGATGTTCCCATATCTGGACGACTGGCTTCTAGCAAGCCCTTCCAGGCAAGGAACTCTCGATGCCGTAGCCATGGCCTTGGACTTTCTCATGTCCATCGGAGTCCTGCTAAATCTCATGAAATCGCAGTTGCATCCCTCCCAGAAGCTACTTTTCATAGGAACTCTTCTAGATCCCTCTTGTGTGAAAGCTTTTCTATCAGAGGATAGAAAGAGTGATATCCTACAGATAGCCCGCTATATCAGAGAGAACAGCTCGGTTCAAGCCATCTCAATGCAACGGATGCTGGGTCTCATGGCATCCTCGGTGTTCACTGTACCCCTTGCACGCCTCCACATGAGAACCTCTCAATGGATGCTCAGTACTCAGTGGTCCCCAACCACTCACCCTCAGTCCTTTCTCGTCAAGGTGTCAGAACCTCTGAAGAGGTCACTTACCTGGTGGTCGCAAGAGGACAATCTTCTGGAAGGGTATCCCTTTGCTCCCCTGGATCATCAGATTTTCATTACCATGGATGCGTCCCTGATGGGGTGGGCAGCTCACTTTCAGCATCTCCACACCCAAGGTACATGGACTCAGGATGAGTCCCAGCTTCACATAAATGTCCTAGAAATGAGAGCCATCCTTTATGCAGTCCGGGCTTTGAAGGACATTCTCTGTCACAAGAACATTCTCCTTCAAATGGACAACAAAGCAGTGATGTATTACATTAACAAGCAGGGCAGTGCACACTCTTACCCTTTATGCAGGGAAGCAATGAGAGTGTGGGAATGGTGTCTAGAGCACAAGGTTCTAATTCAGGCGGTCTACTTGCCGGGAGTGCAGAACGAACTGGCAGACCGTCACAGCAGAACAGAGAGAGATCCTCACTAGTGGTCTCTAAACTCAACCGTAGTTCAGTCACTATTCGCAGAGTGGGGAACTCCAGACCTGGACCTTTTTGTATCCCCACTCAAAACAAAACTGCCTCTCTTCTGCTCCAGAAATCCAGGGCCTGGCATGTTCTGTCAGGATGCGTTCAGGCTGCAGTGGACAAAATGCTTTCTATACGCCTTTCCTCCTCTTCCTCTAATTCAGAGGGTACTTCTCAAGTTCAAGTCCCAGGAGGACAAAATGATCCTCATTGCCCCCTTCTGGCCTCGACAGATATGGTTTCCATTACTCAACAGTATGTCGTAAACCCCTCCGAAAGTACTTCCTCTTCTAACGAACCTTCTGACTCGGGCCTGTGGTCCATCCCAATCTGAGGTCGCTTCACCTTCATGTTTGGCTTCTGAAGAGATAGAAGTGAACAGGTTCAATGTCTCTCACAGAGTTTCAGATATTCTTTTGGCTGCACGCAAGCCAGCCACTAGAAAAACTTACACAGCCAAATGGAAGCGTTTTTCTCTCTGGTATGCAAAATCTTCTTTGAATCCTTTTTGCTGCCCACCAAATAAAGTTCTAGAGTACCTTTTAGACCTTTCAAATTCAGGTCTACAATACTCAACAGTCAAAGTTCACCTTTGTGCCATTTCAGCCTATCATGAGCCAGTATTTTCTTTATCACTGGCTCAGTTACCAGTAGGTAAGAGGTTTCTTACGGGTATTCTGCATACCAGACCTCCTATCAGATGTCCAGTCACAGCCTGGGACATTAATCTTGTACTAGACATGCTCACTTGAAAGCCTTGCGAGCCTCTAGCTATCTGTGAACTGAAATTTCTCACTTGGAAAACAGCCTTCCTGGTGACCATTACCTCGGCCCACAGGGTCTCTGAAATACATGCCTTGGTCACAGACCCTCCATATACTGTGTTTCATAAGGACAAAGTAGTTCTTAGGACCCATCCTAAGTTTCTCCCTAAGGTTGTTTCAGAATTCCATCTAAACCAACCTTTAGTCCTACCTACATACTTTGCGAACTTCCAAAATGGAGAGAGTACCCTTCATTGTTTAGAGGTCAAAAGAGCTGCACGTTTCCATTTAGATAGAAGAAAACAAATTCACAGCACTCAGTAATTGTTTTTTCCTTGCTATCAGATGCATTTCAGCATGGTTGCGGCATGCCTTTGCCACTGTTATTCCGTGGCGCAGGTTAAGCTGGAGGGCAGAGTGTACACTCACTCTACTAGAGCAGTCACAGCTTCCTGGTGGAAATTGCTATGTGCCCATTGCAGACATTTGCAATCGGCTTCCTGGAGCTCAGTGCATACTTTTGTCAAGCACTATGACCTGGATGTCCATGCCAGGCGACATCTTTTGTTTGGGAGGACTATCGTTAACGGACTTCTGTCCTAAATTTGTGAGCTCTTGGTCTCTCCTGCCGCCTCTCAGGGGATTATTAGCTCGGTACTCTCCCATCAGTGTGAATGAGTGGTGACTTTATGTCCAGGAAGGTATGGAAATTACGTACCTACCGTAATTCTTGATCTTCTTGGACGAAGTCTCCACTACTCATTCACATGCTCACCCACCATCCCCGAGCTCACCTCTCTTGTTAGTCTTCACTCCTTAGTCTTAGGCTGTGAAGACTTCTTTGTTGACCCTTCTTATATGGGACGCTCGGACTATCTTATGTCCGTTTTTGTTAGGCTATCCTTCTAGGTTAGTTACGCTGCACCTCCTTGGAAAAAAAGGTACTGAGGCGGTTGGAGGGTCGACGCCGAGATAGTCATTGCCACACGAACCGAGGCTCACAACACCATCCTCTTGGCTCCATCTCTGGCACCGGCCCTCTTGCAAAAAGTTTGCTCCCGCTGGGTCCTAGTGCCTCTGGCGTAGATCCCATCAGTGTGAATGAGTGGTGGAGACTTCGTCCAAGAAGATCAAGAATTACGGTAGGTACGTAATTTCCATTTCCTGAATCTCTAGTACTTTTTCTTGATAAAATGCCAGTCAGCTTGTTCTGATTGGGGCATTTTAGGCAGGGGTGGGCAGTGAGTGCATTAGTTATGCCGCCAACTTCATGAGATCCCAACCGGAATTCTGAGTGGTGGAGACTTTTAGTCCAGGAATATATGGAAATTACATACTTACCGTAATTCTTGATCTTCTTGGACTAAGTGTCCACCACTCATTCACACGTCCACCCACCATCCCCCGAGCTCACTCGTTCTGTTTTGGTCTTCACTTCCTTGTTGTTCGGGCTGTAAAAACATTGTTGAAGTGACCCTTCTTACATGAGTCATCTGGGCCTTCATATGCCTGGAAGTTATGGTTAGATTTTTTTTTTCATTAGTTTACGCTGCACCTCCTTGCCTGAAAAGGTACTGAGGCGTTTGCAGGGTCGATGCCAAGATAGCCTATATGGCGTGAGATATCCTCACGGTGGCGCATGATACGCATCTATCCCAGCACCAGCCCTCCTGAAGATTTTGGCTCCGTGGGGTTCTAATGCCGAGCCTAGTCCCATTAGTGTGAATGAGTGATGGAGACTTCATCCAAGAAGATCAAGAATTATGGTAAGTATGTAATTTCCATTTTTTGTTGACCTTGCAGTATACGGGCTGTAATATACAAGATCAGACACAACAGGACTCTCTCACAAAAGCCTGTCTATTGGGCTATTACATTTCTCTCTGCAGTAATCTGGTCCTGGCCAAAAAACAAACCCTGCAGTGTAACAGCTACTTCAACTAACTGTACCTAAATCTAGCTTTTGTATCTAATATAGACAACTACCTCATCAGTTAATGAGTTTAAGCTGCTTTCTAATTCTTAGCTTCTGAGCATGCTTGGACAGTTGGCTTAAGACTGGTGGTGCTGATTCCTGATTTTTGACTGTTCCACTCTTCGGCTGTTTGGTTCCATTCAGTTGCCTATAGATTCTGTGGACCTACTCACCCTATTTCTTAAGAAGATCCTCTAACAACATCCAACCTTCCTCATACTATCCTAGCCTTTTCTGTTTAATCTGCACAAACGTCTGTCCTAGCTTCTCCTGCTTGTTCTTGCACAATTATCCTCCCTTTCCTACTCTCTCCATTTGTTAACCCATACCTTCTCCTGACATGCAGTACACTGGATTGCTTGCAGCTCTGTGCTGCCTACATCATCTCTTTTACCATTTCAGATCGCTTGTAGCATTAGGTAATACCAGTGCTTTGACTGGTACTGCTTCCCGCTGCTGATACTGTTTTACCCAGAACCTCTACCTTCCCTCCTGCTCCTACTCTGTCTCTTGAAAAAGAAGCCCACCTGCCTTGGTTCTTGGTATGCCCGCAGTCTCTCGGCTCACTGCAGGAGCACAGTCACTGAACTAATGCCCTTATCTCCTCCTTATCATTCTAGCCAGTGATGTGAAGTTGAATCCTGGACCTACTGGCCCACAGTTTGTCCCATGAGCTATTCCAGTCCCCATCCGTCCTGTAAAGGGCCTGAAAATTGCTCACATAAATGCGCAAAGCCTGCGCTCAAAAATGGCAGTGGTAGAAGCCTGGGTTACGCTTCATAACCTTGACTTGCTAGGAATTACTGAGACTTGCCTTAAACCCTGCATCCTACAACATGAAGTAGCTCTGCAGGGCTATTCCTGTTTCAGGCAGGACAGGTCGGGTAGAAAAAGGGGTGGAGTTCTCATCTATGTTCGTACCGGTATTGCGGCCTCTGAAGCTGCCTACCCCTCTTCTGTTCCTCTACCTGCAGAATGTATCTTCATTACATTAACCCTGGGCAATGTCAAATGACTAACGATGGGATGTGTCTACCTTCTCCCCAAGGATGCTAATAATGTCCTACCCTCCCTTATTGCTTTCCTTTCCGACTTCCCTGGCCAAGATTTCCTACTCTGTGGTGACTTTAATCTTAATCTGTTGAACCATACTAAAAACAAAGCTCATTCTGTTCTAGCCAATTCCAACCTCACACAATACATTTGCAAACCCACTAGACTGAATTCAAAGTCAGGTAACCACTCACTACTTGATTGGGTAGTGTCTTATTGTCCTCACACAATTCAGTATACTACTGTACTACCCAACAGCATCAGCGACCACTCTCAGTGCCCGAACCCTCCCACCAAATCACTGCATCAAGAAACATGTCACGCTTTGAATCCACAGCCTTCCTGTCTTCTCTGACTACTGCCGATTGGAGTCCTATCAAAACCCTGCCAGATGTTGATCAGGCCTTGGACTACTTTATCAATACCTTAACAGCTATATCAAATAGACATGCCCCCCCTCATTAAAAGGAGGTCCAAGGGTTTAAAAGGCACCTTAGCTAAGTAAGCATCTGAAGCATCTCATGTCCCTTCGTGACTCTTCCTGGAAAAACTTGAAGAATGCCATCCCCTCTGACTGGCAGACATACAGGAACCTTCGTAACTCATGTAAAAGTAAGGTATGCAGTGTTAAATGAATATACTATCACTCCTTGCAGACAGAACAGCTTAGCAACGCAAAGGCGTTCTGGAAGCAAATCAACACACTAATTGAAGGACACTCCCTGGCAACCCCCAGCACCTTTCAAGATCAAGGCTGTACTCTATCAGACCCCCAGTCTATTGCAGATGGCCTAAACCATTTTTTCACTGATCTTACTAACTACACCTTGCACTTCACTTCTTCCTCAGACTTTTTCCCCACCAGTCTCCCTCTCAGGCAGTTCCCTTCTCAGCCTGAGTTTCACCTAAAACTAGCTACTCATAAAGAGGTGTTGTAGCTACTCTTACAACTAAAGGAAGAAAGTTCCCCTGGTTTCTATTTAAGAGTTTAACCAGGAGGGCATACTGAGCTGGGGTTGCTCAATTCCAGATGCGTCCTGGGGGACAAGTCCCAATAAGGAATACGACACAGTTTACAATAGTTTTACATCACATATGGCTGCAGGCCTGGACATTACAGACAATAGGCATGTAGGGTACAAAGGAGGCGAGGAAATACACTTGGATACATTTACACAGGATTCGACTCCTTAGAACCTCGCTTTCTAAAACTTGGTGCCCCAGCCCTTGCAGAGTCCCCATTTGTGACCTAATAAATAAGTCTCTCACCAGTGGGAGTGTCCCAGCAAAATGGAAAGCATCACTTGTCTTTCCGCTGCATAAGGGTGGCTTGCATGCAGTCGAAAACTTTAGGCCCATTTCAATCATGTGCCCTCTAATGAAGATACAAGAGCATCTTAATTTTTAACCAGCTTCAGTCTTATCTAGAACGACATCACCTCCTAACAGACTGCCAGCACAGATTCAGAAAAATATAGTAGTACCATCACAGCCCTTACCAAGGTGTCTACAGATATCCTCAGTGTTCTTGACAAGGGCTCTACACCAGGCCATATTCGTAGATCTTATGAAGGCTTTCAGTTTAGTAAATCATAACATTCTTTTGGACAAGTTACACTCCCTAGGCCTGGACAGGCAATCACTCTCCTGGTTTAATAATTATCAGCCAGGCCACCCCGGGAGTAAAATGGTCTGGTGACCTCTTCTTATTTACCCATACAGCAGAATCAGGCCCTAATGGTCTTTCGTGTCTCCCTTTCCGTTCGGTCGCCCCACCCTGGGAGCTGACCTTGCTCCCTCTTGCCCTCTCTGGTTTCTCCCTTCCAGTCCCGTATTCTTGCTGCACAGGACTTTGCTCCAGAATCCTTCCCTGTACCTGTCCCACCCCTCTTGAACCCCTCCACCATCTCTGCCTCCACCAGCCCCTGGGCAGCGTGATTCCATGGCTCCACCACCCTCTCAGTGAAATAGCACTCCTCCTTTCTCCCTAGATCTCCCCCTCCAGCTTCTACCTATGCCTCTGGTGCCCCCTTCTTCAGGCACCCTGACTGCGCCTCCTTATTTACCCCCTTCATGTACCTGAAGACTCTATCATGTCCCCTGGTCCTTCTCTCTTCCAGTGTGTACATATTTAGCTCTTTGAGCCTCTCCCCATAGGTCCTGTTCCCCAAGCCCAGATCATTTTGGTTGCCCTCCTCTGGACCCTCTCCAGGAGTTCGATGTCCCTCTTTAAGCGTAGCCTCCAAAACTGCACGCAGTACTCGAGGTGCAACCTCACCAAGCAGTTATAGAGTATCACTTCCCTCTTTCTGGAGGTGATCCCCCTAGCGATGCATCCCAGCATCCTGTTGGCCTTGGCCACTGCCCTCCTACAAGTCTCAGAGTTGTTCATCTTGTCATCTACCACCACCATCATCAGGTCCCTCTCAGCCATTGAGATTTGTAGCCCCGGTGTACACTTGGCCCGGGTTCTAGCTCCCAGGTGTAGTATCTTGCATTTCCGTGCATTGAACCTCGCTTCCACTTTCTAGACTACTTTCCCAGAGCCTCCAGGTCCCCCTGTGAGGTCACCCTCCTCCTCGATCCACCACCGCCCCAGTTTGGGCATTCCCAGGGGTCCAAACTGGGGCCACTCTGTTCTCGCTATTTATAAATAATTTACCACTGCACTGCGGTGGGTTCTCGGTGCAACTTTATGCTTTTTCATACTGGTGCTCAGGCGATATCCAATGGCTAAATCAGAACCTGGAATCTGACTTCCATACGCTAGAGAAATGGTTCCTTAAGAATCATTTAGTTCTTAATACCAAAAAAACCAAGGCAATGCTTTTTCGCAACCTCTCCATGAAAGCAGATTCAAATGATTCACTTCTCATTCAGTCTGCCTTAGGTGAAACTCTCAAAACTGTTCAGACTTTCAAATACTTAGTAGTGTTGCTAGATCCCGCGCTCTCCTTTGAGCAGCATGTAATGCAAATTACAAAAAAACTTAATCAAAAGTTTGGTTTGCTCTACCACCTTCAACCCCCTCCTCTCCCATGCCTCCTGTCAGAAGATTGCCACCCTCCTTCCCATTCTATTCTGTGGCACCCCCTTACTTTCTGCCGCCAAAACCACCATCCTCTCCTGTCTAAGATCACTTTACTACAGGGTGGGATGATTTGCTGTCGAGCCAACCCACATCAACACCACTGTGAGATTGCTTGCTGCATTGGACTAGCCTGACTTTGGCCAAGATTACAGTTCTCCTCCTTACCTTTATTTACAAACTTGCCTTACTTTTCTCTCCCCCCTGCCTAAGTGACATACTGAAGTTTAAACCCTCTCCTCATCTACTCAGATCATCCTCTGCCCCTTTGCTGTAAAAGTCCTATCCCCACCTGGCGCTTGGCAAGCAGTCATTTGCCTATACCTCTCTCCTCTTGGAACACAGTCCCCTTTTCTACTCTCTCACTAGCCTCTCTTGCCATGTTCATGCGCTCCTTCACTGAGCATCTTTTGCAGTCTAAGCCCTGCACGTGCCTTGCCTAAACCTTTGGAATGTGGTACTCAATGATGAATTTGTATAAATGCTGTATATGTCTCCTCACCTCTGTATCATTATGTATATATTGTATGTTTATATTTTTATTATCTACACTGTATAATTCATGCATTTACATTGTTGTATATTATGTACCTGACCCAGGTTGCCCCTGAAAAAGGGACTGTACAGTCTTAGTGGGCTCACCTGGCTACCAAAATTCAAAGAAATAAAAATATGAGACTGGGATCTCTTTGTTTAAAACTGTATATAGTTATACTGTTGAAATGATTGCAAAAAGCTATTTGGACTCAAGGGTTAACCTGAGATGCAGTTTTAATCCTTTTTGCAGAGCTGTAAACAAGAGGTCGATTATGGGTCACTATGTTCTTTGCTGCACCTGCATCGAAATTGACAAGAACATTCTGTGAGAAGCAGGCTCTCTTAACAAGTTCCCAGTCTTGTTCTAAAAAGAGCAGCAATGCTTTTGCTAGGGAGACAGAGAGTGAGACTGAGAGTGTGAAACTTGGAATTAAGAAATACCCTCATAAGGACAACTTTTTTCTCTGTTTTACTGCCTTTGTAAATAGTTATACTGAATAATTTCTATTTTTTATTTTGCTGTTATTGAGAAAAATAAAACACTATTTGTGAATTTTGAAACTGCTCCTGATTTTTCTGTGCTTCCTGACCTGTGCCTCGACAGCATATTGTTATGTTGTGGTCTTCACTCCTGTTTTCTTGGTTTGGGCCATGAAGACACTGCATTGTTGGTTTGGTAGTCCTTCTTATACAAGCCACCAGGGCTATCTTATGCTTGTAGGTAAAGTGCGTAGGTTACTCATTAGGTTCATGCTGCTTACCTGCTCAGTAAAAAAGGTAGTAAGTCAGTTGGGGGCTGGTGCCGCTGTGTACCAGTGGCCGCATGTTTTGATGCACACATGTGACCTTCCAAGTCACCAGCCCCCTCCAGAAAGGTTCTGGCTCTCCCAGGGTGCTAGCATATCTGGCTCCAGACCCATCGGGTAATCTATGGGGAAGATGTTAGGAAGATCAACAGTTACGGTAAGTACATAACTTTAACATCTTCACAAATATCTCATCAATAGAGCCATGCTTGCCCACCTTCCATCTTTAGAATCACTTCAGTCTTGTTTAGCTTTCCCTCCCTCCTCAAATATACTCTGAATATATTAAAAATAAAAAAAAATAGGTACTGTCTATGAAGACATTTGATCTTTCTGGACATAAAGACTCCACCACTCATTCACACTGATGGGATCTACGCCGGATACGCTAGGACCCAGCTGAAGCAAACTTTTTTGCAAGAGGGCTGGCACCAGAGATGGAGCCGTGAGGAGCAGCACCGCGAGCCTCGGCTCATGCGGCAGTGGCTAACTCGGCCTCGACCCTCCAACTGCTTCAGTTCCTTTTTCCTGCCGTCGAGTGCGCTTCAGTGATGACGTTGCTCACCCGCCGGGAGTCAAACTTCAACTAGCAGCATAGTTTTCAGTTAATTGTTTTTTAATCTATCTCGAAATAAGTATCGCTTACTTTTAACTTACTTATTAAGAAAAGAAATCTTCAGCCCTCCAGTGACAGAGTCGACCATGAGCAGGTCAGGTGATGGTAGGAGAACTTGATAAAAGCTGTTCAGTCAGCTGGCTGGGTCCAGTCCGCCGCCTCTCGGAGGGAGGGTCTGACAATGGGCGGTCCGATGCTCGGGGGATGAGCGATCCCCCCAAAAACATAAAAGAGAACGGTCACACTCTCTGCATCGTTTGGCCTCTAGCTCTTCTTCAGCTCACAGGTCAAAAAAGAGAAGGCATCACTCGAGGTCGCCTTCTGGTATGTCTGTGCGTCGACAGTCAGTCATTGGGGCCAGGTGCCAGTCTCCTCCCCCTGAGTCACCAGTTTCTGTCTCCGGTGATCAACCTGTTCAACATCGGAGCCCTTTCTCGCCCTCTGAAAGAGCTTCCGATGAGCAGTTTCATCAGTGGATCGCTCTTATGGAGCAGTGGGCCCATAGGGTGGTCCAGCTGCGGGCCGGTCACTCAGACACCCTCTGGCCTTTCGAGGGAGCGGGTAGGGCGGTTGGACCTTCCCTAGTCTTCGCGCCTCTTCTTGATGCCTGTCGACTCTTCGCTCAGGTGTTTTCCCCCTCACGTGGCTGCGACGCAGGGCCCACTGATGTCTCTGTCTCCTGGTATTCCTCACCCTTCTTTTTCTTCAAATCGCAGTTTTCGGGGTCCTGAATTGCTTCCGGTGCCGTCAGCAGCATCGGGTGATCTTGGCGTCGATGGGTCTCTTGGCACTGTCTTCGACGCTAATGCACCTGTCGGCGTCACCCTCGGCGCCATTGATCTAGTCGACACCGTCCTTGGCACCCCTGATGTTGTCGGCACCGATGGGGTTGTTGACGCTGTCCTCAATGCCGTGGGCTCTGTCGGCACTGTCTGTGGCGCCGTGGGCTTCTTTGGTGCCATGAACTCTGTCGGCCGTGTGCTGGGCTATTTCAGATGGCGCCAGCTCCCTTTCCTTCAGCACCGTGCTTCTCTTCGGCACCGAGGCTTGGTGCGGCACTGTCCAGCCTTCAGGAGTTCTTGACTCTGATTCCTTTCCCTTCTTCGTTTCCTGCTGACTGTCACTCCTTTCTTGTCCGTACAGTACCTCCTGGGCTGTCAGCAGAAGATATTGAGCCTGACCCAGATCTTCGATTGGGTGATGATGTTGAAGGAGCAGGGATCAATTCTGCCGCAGAGCCTGTGGTTCAAGACGTGTCATTTAAGTATCTGCTAAAAAATTTGAATACTACTTTGTTCCAGACTACGGATATCGATCCTGGAAAGCTTTTAAGACTCCAGTACCTACATGTCCCCGAGATCCCTATGGATTTAACTCCTCCGGTACAACCATCCTTTGAGATGCTCTCTCAGATGGTATGGAATAATCCCACTCTCATCCTTTCTGTGGCCAAGTCCATAGACAGGAAGTATGCTTCTCCCAAGGATCGACCCATTTTAGCCTCCCAGGCCTTTGCTGACTCCATTGTAGTCTTGGCAGAAAATGATAAGGTCGTTCTCCCTCAGGCATCTATAGCCCAACCTATAAACAAAGAATCTCGCAAGATAAACGCCTTAGGTAAGAGAGTCTTTGCTGCATCCACCCTGGGTATGCGTATTGCTAGTTACCAGGGCTATTTCTCTCAATAGGTGTATGATATTCCTGGACTAAGTCTCCATCACTCATTCACACTAGTGGGATAGCGCCAGAGGCGCTAGGATCAAGCGGAAGCCAACAATTTTCTGAAGGGTCGGCCAGAGTAGGACCCGTGCATCGCGACACCGGCAGAGACTGACTTCGTGCCTGTTAGGCTGTGTCTGTCAACCCTCCAACTGCCTCAGTTCTTTTCTCCGCCATCGAGTGCGCTTCATGTTGACATCGCTCGTCTGCGGGTCAAAGTTTTCGTCTATATGACAACAGCTTTTACTGTTTAATTTAGTTTAATTTAACTATTTAGTAGTAATTTCTTATTTTACGAACAAGAAAAGAAGATTATGAAGAAAAAGACATTCTTTCCTGCCATCATCAGAGTCGTCCTTAGACAGTAGCAGTGACGGTAGGAAGACTTCGTTTGAAAGTTGTTATGGCAGAGGGGCTGTGCCCAGTCCACCACCCTTAAGTGACTATGGACAGTCCTGTGCTCGGGGTGGGGGGGGGGACAGTCAACCAAAGCATGAATCTGGCAGTGCCGGGGATCTGGCTCCGCTTAGCCTCGAGTTCTTCTTCTTCCTTGTTTGGGGAAGAAGAATCGGTGCCGCTCGAGGTTGCCCGTTGGAATGGGTAAAAGGCCTGAACCGACTTTCATGGATTCCCCTTTGCCCCACTCCTAACGGCCACATTCTCGACTCCGGACTCCATCTCTGTCCTTGTTGGAGTTCCGGTGAGCAGTTTCACATCTGGGCCGCTCCTGTGGAGCAGGCAGTTTGGCTTTCCTTTTTTTCCTGGCTGTGTTCCTGTTTTTGGGGCTGTTGGACCGGAGCCGGGTCAATTGGATCCGGATGAGCGTGGTGCCTTCTTGGTGCCTTCGCCATTGTGTCAACCCCTTGTGCCTACCCCTTCTTCCTTTTCCATGCTGGGGCTGGCATGGGCACCACCTTTTTCCTTCTACCCATCTTCTCCATTGGCTTTTCCATGGTGTTTTTCCTGGCACTGTGCCCGCCGCCTTGGAGGCACCGCGAGATCGGTGCTGTTGCCACTGGTTTGGCATTGGTACCGTGAATGGCACCGCTGGTGTTTGGGTCAGCGCTGGGGTCGGCGCTGTGGATCGGCACTGCACTCGGTGCCGTGCTGAGTGCTGTGCTGTGCGTTGCCATTGTTGCTTCATTGTCCGTGCTGTGGGTGTCTGACGGTGCTGCAGTTGCCGCGCAGGTGCTCGCGGGTGTTGTGGGCAGCGCTGGCACCCATGGGTGCCACTGGGCACCCACGGGTGGCACCTGGCACCCCGGGTGTCATGGGTGCCATGAGTTCATGGGTGCCATGGTACCTTGGGTGCCCTCGGGTGCCATTGCTGCAATGGGTCTCTTGGGTGCCATGGTACCATGGGTGCCATGGGCATTGGGGATGCCCTTGCGTGCCATTGCTGCCGAGGATACCTGTGGAGTCTGCCGTGGGTGCCTTCGGGTGTCTCCCAGGTTGGCATAGGTAGTGCTTGGTGCCCTCCTGTGCCACGAGTGACGCTGGTACCACAGGGGTGCCAGTTGGTGCTGTCCCACAGAACTAGGGACAGATCTCCATTTGTGGACCTCTTCATCTGCGGGACTTGTGGCAGGATATTTCCGCAGAATGAAGTCCTGTTCTGCGGATTATTTTTTCCACACATCTTAGTGGGTGGCGGTCTGCATCAGGTCTTGTGTCATCCAGTGGTTTCCGCTGATGGGATTCTTCTGTTCTGTTCTGCCAGCGGAATCTCCTATTCCGGTCAGCACTTTCTCAGCTCCCCACTTGGTGCCAAGCTCCTCGACACCCCTTCCTGGTGGCAGAGTCTCTAGTGGCTCTGACCTAGACCTCCTTTGGGGTCCTTCATGGTAGAAGGGCATCTAGATGAGCCTCTCTCTGTCCTTCTGGTCAGTGATATAGTGGATGACTCGTCCTATATACTGAAGGATACATCCTCTCTATCATCAGAGTCTGTGATGCAAGCTCTTTTCAGTAGTTCCTCAGTAATGGGGTTCACTATAGTGTTCAGACTGCATCTGTGGCCATACACCTTCAGCTCTAGACTCTTTGAGTCATCAAGACAATTACACACTGTGGAACATTCTAATTCAATGATCTGTAACCGCACAGACTCTTCCGCTCCTTTGATAGGGTATAAGCCCTTTTTGATGCTGCCCCTCTGGTGGCTGCTGCGACACAGGTGGTTAATATCCATCTAGCTATTATTATTAGTCCAGTCAATAGTTCAGTTATGGATCCTCAGGCTGCTCCTGCTCCTCAGAGGGATGACATCCTTGTCATTTCTGTATCAGGCAATCCTTGCGAAACAGCAGCCTGCAACCTTGTCAGGCTTGGACTAATGATATATTTAAAAAAAAAAAAAAAAAGGTTTAGAATTTTCACAGCACAGGGCCTAGTTGGAATTTCCAGATACCACACTTTGGATCTGGTCAGGTTCCGCCTCAATCCTGAGGCTGTCGTCTCTAAACTTAGGTAAAGATTGCCTGATTTCTTCTACCCCTAGGGACAGTCCGATCCAGCGGTGGTATAGCTCACCTCTTGTCTCTAGAGAGATTTCTTTATTCCAAGATATTTCCAAAAGCTAGGCGTCTAACCAGTCTGTTAGTCCCTCTTTTTTTAAATCGGGCTTTCTTCTCTGATCAGAGCCTCAGCAGCAGAGTGACTCTTCATCGAGTCGGAACTTAGATTCCTACTTCCATGCTTGCTTCAACTTAACAGACAACAAGCTTCTTTCTTGACCATAGGTCAAGTAGGTCTTTCTGAGATAGCTTCTCAAATATTCACAACTTCAGTTCCTGCACATTGGTTCTGTGTGATGGCACACAAAGCTATCCTCTCCGACTGCGTGGCAGACTGTGATGTTTGTTTTTTTCAACAAAGCAAACTAGAGTCCTTCCTGCTCCCTTCAGGGAGGCCAGAGTAAGTAGTGCCTCACTGCATTGAGCCACTTCTGCCGCTATTCAGTCACTTCAACGAATGGGTTAGCCCTAACTTGGTCCTGCTGTGTACCTCCTCGACGCACATCTGTCTCTATTTGCCTTACAAATCCAGCCCGTTTTTTTCTGTCGGAATGTTTTTTTCCGCAGTGGACACAGCCTCCTGTACACTTTTTCCTTTCTTCCCTGAGTTCAGAGACTGCTACTACAGTTACACACACAAGGGCAGGATGATTTCTTTATGGAATATGTAGTGACTAGGGTCTGATTCTACTAGACCACCACAAGAGGCTTCTAAGTTGTGCTTCACCTTCCATCAGGAAGGTTTCAGTGACTAAGTGAAAACCATTCTCCTTGATGGGCTAACCCCACCTGGACCTTCATTTGCTCACCAAGCAAGGGGTTCAAGTGCTCTTGGAGCTGTTGTTTGCAGGTCAGCCATACTTGGTAGTGGGTGTTCCGTCTCCACTTTTCGGTCTACCCTGAACCTGTAGACTTTACCTCCGGCTCTTGCAGTTCCTGAGTTCCTTTTACATTATATTAGTAAATGTCTTTGACACTATCAGTTTTGGTCCTATACCAAATTGTGAGTCCAGGTTTTCGCCGCCTCTCAGAGTGGTTGCGGCTTCCTGGAAGAGTTTCATTTGTGCCCATTGCAGTCGTCTGCAAAGTGGTGAGTTACAACTCTAGTGCTTATCTGTAAGCACAATGTTATAGATGCTCTTTACAAGACAGATCTTTTATTAGCAGGACAGTCCTTGGCTGTCCTTTCTGAAGTGAACCCTATCTCCTACCACACTACTCAGGGTTGTGAGTTTTAGCTCAGTACTTTCCCACTAGTGTGAATGAGTGATGGAGACTTAGTCCAGGAAGATGGAAATTGTGTACTTACTGTAATTATTGATCTTTTTGGACAGTCTCCATCACTCGTTCACATGCCCACCCACCATCCCTTGGGTTCACTCGTTTTTCTTTCCTGGTCTTCATGGCCTGTGGTTTTGACTGTGAAGACATTGTTCTTTGACCTTTCTTACAAAGGCCATCTGGGCTCTCTCAGGCCCAGAAACTCAGAATGAGTTATTCTCATTAGTTACGCTGTACCTCCTCGGTTGCAAAGGTACTGAGGCGGTTGGAGGATTCATGTCAAGATAGCCTACACAGGCGCAAGTCAGTGTCAGCGGTGCCGCGCATCACCGCGGTCCTACATCGGGCGCTGACCCTTCCAAATGTTTGGCTCCCGCTTAGTCCTGGCCTCGGGCGCTATCCACTAGTGTGAATCAGTGATGGAGACTGTCTAAGAAGATCAATAATTACGGTAAGTACATAATTTCCATTTCTTTAGCATTCGCACAAACAGATGGTAGAGCTGTGCCAGAGTCGGTCACTAGTTCAGAGCTACTTCAGGCCATAACCAGGGGTATCAAGTCCAACAACCAGCAGGTTAAAGCAGCTATGGGCTTCGATACTACTCTCCGAGTTGCGGCGGGCATTTGCACTCTGTTGTCTTCCTGGCTAAGCACTTCTGGCTTCAAGAATGATGCCCAGCAGCAGGTCATGGCATTACCCTTTGATGGTATGTACAGTAAGTGGCCAAAAATATTGGCGCCTTTGCACTTTTTCAGATAACTCACAATTTCCTCTAAACATAAGTTGAAATTAACAACAGTACAGTATTTGGTCTCCACAATTCTTTATTTCTCTGTTAATATTACAGAACCTTTGTTTTTGTTCAGAATTTAATATATCCTTTTAAATCAGAAAATGAAAAGAAATGGCATTGACAAAATTATTGACACCCTAGACTTAATATTTGGTAGCGCAGCCTTTGGTCAAAATAACTGCAATCAACCGCTTCCTATAGCCATGGATGAGCTTCCTGCACCTCTCTACTGGCAGTTTGGCCCACTCTTCTTGTGCATACTGCTCCAGTTCTCCCAGATTTGAAGGGTACCTTCTCCCAACTGCTGTTTTCAGATCTCTCCACAGGTTTTCAATGGGATTTAGATCTGGACTCATTGCTGGCCACTTCAGAACAGTCCAGCGTCTTGTCTTGAACCATTCCTGGGTGTTTTTTGAAGTGTGTTTGGGGTCATTGTCCTGCTGGAAGACCCATGACCTTCGACGGAGACCCAGCTTTCTGACACTGGGTTCAACATTGCACTCCAAAATGGCCTGGTAATCTCCAGATTTCATGATGCCATGCACACATTCAAGGCACCCAGTTCCAGAGATAGCACAGCAACCCCAAAACATCACTGAACCTCCTCCATGTTTGACTGTAGGGAAGGTGTTCTTTTCTTTGAAGGCTTCATTTTGTTTTCTGTAAACATAGAGATGATGTGCTTTACCAAAAAGCTCTAATTTGGTCTCATCTGTCCACAGGACATTCTCCCAGAAGGATTTTGGCTTGTTCAGGTGTGTTTTGGCAAACCCCAGTCGGGCTTTCTTATGTCTCTCTCAGCAGTGGGGTCCTCCTGGGCCTCCTACCATATAACCCCCTTTCATTGAGTTGGCGGACGGATGGTGAGTTGAAAGCTGCATTGCTTGTGTCTGAAGGTCAGCTTGAATCTGTTTGGCAGTTGATCGAGGTGCTTTCTCCACCATTCGAACAATCCTGCGCTGCAATCTTGATCAATTTTCTCTTGCTGACCGCGTCCAGGAGTTGGCTACAGTGCCATGGGCCTTAAACATCCTGATAACATTACGTCTGTGGAAACAGGAACATCAAGGTCTCTGGAGATTGATTTGTAGCCTTGAGATTGTCCATGCTGCTACAATATTCTGTCTGACCTCCTCAGACAATTCTCTGGCTGTCTTTCTTTTCTCCATGCTCATTAGGTACACACAGTGACGCAAAACAGGAGAATGAGTCCTTTCTCTATTCAAACTGGTTGAATGAGTGATTTTTATATTGCAGGCACCTGCAACTCACCACAGGGAGTTCAATTCCAAAGTGAAGGAGAATCACCTGCTTGAAATCTAATTATTTCTAACTACTTCTAAAAGGTGCCAATAATTTTGTCCAGGCCATTTAAGATTTCTGTGTGGAATAAGCTAAGACTTATTAAATTTTTCTGCTTTTGTGTTTTATTCCACTGCAAACCAAAGAAATACATATGTGGATACCAAAATATTTTAATTTCAACAATTTTCTGGAAGGAATGGTGCATTATTAGAAAAACTGCAAGGCGCAATATTTTTAGCCACGACTGTGTCTGTTCAGACCTCATGTAGAGCAGCTCTGGGCCACACAGAAGACTAGGTCTGCCATTAGAATGGCTCGACCTGCTCCCACCCCTTCTCGGGGGGTCCAATAGCGTCAGCTTCACAACTATTAATCTTCGGGGTAAGGACAGGGAGGTTTAACAAAACCAAACCCCCAGCCTCAAAAGTCACAGATCCCCAGTACACTGTATTTCATAAAGACAAAGTAGTTCTTAGGACCCATCCTAAGTTTCTCCCTAAGGTTGTCTCAGAATTCCATCTAAACCAACCTTTAGTCCTACCCTACGATTCTTGCAACTTCCAGTATGAAAGAGAGCATACCCTTCATTCTTTAGATGTTAAAGGAGCACTGCATTTCTATTTGGATAGAACAAAAGAGATTTGCAAAGCTCAACAACTGTTTGTTTCTTCTGCAGACCCGTCTGGGTCAACCTGTATTATCAGATGCATTTCGGCATGGCTGGTGGCATGCCTTCACCACTGTTATTCCGTGGCGCAGGTTAGGCTGTAGGGCAGAGTGAGCACCACTCTACTAGAGCAGTTGCAGCATCCGGGTGGAAATCTGCAATGTGCCCATTACGGACATTTGCAATGTGGCTACTCTGAGCTCAGTGTACACACAAGCACTATGCCCTGGATGTCCATGCCAGGCGACATCTTTCATTTGGCAGGACTATCCTTAACGGACTTCTGGCCTAAAATTGTGAGCTGTTCGTTTCTCCTGCTGCCCTCTCGGGATTATTAGCTCAGTACTCTCCCATCAGTGTGAATGAGTAGTGGAGACTTTATGTCCAGGAAGATATGGAAATTACATACCTACCGTAATAGAAACATGGAAACATAGAATTTGATGGCAGATAAGAACCGCTTGGCCCACCTAGTCTGCCCATTTCCCTACCTAACGGATAAGCTGCAGATCCTAGTTAACCAACAGCCTACTTCCTCCTACCCCCCACTAGAATTGCCTTATGCCTGTCCCATGCATTCTTGAATTTCCCCACTGTTTTTGACTCCACGACCTCCTCAGGTAGGCTGTTCCATGTATCCACAACCCTCTCTGTGAAGAAATACTTCCTCACATTACCTCTGAGCCATCCCCCCTCTATCTTCAGATTGTGCCCTCTTGTTTTTGCACATCTCTTTTTCTTAAAGGTGCTACCCTCTTGGACTTTGTTGATTCCCTTGAGGTTATTGAAAGTTTCTGTCATGTCCCCCCCCATCCTTTCCTCGAGGCTATACATCTTTAGTTCCGTTAGTCTTTCTTCATATGACTTCTGATGCAGACCCTGCATCATTTTGGTTGCCTCCTCTGGACAGCCTCCTCCCTGTCTATGTCTTTGCGGAGATGGGGTCTCCAGAACTGTACACAGTACTCCAGATGTGGTCTTACCAACTGTTTGTACAGAGGGTCAACAACTTCCTGTTTTCTACTGATGATGCCTCTCCCTATGCATCCCAGTATCCCCCCAGCCCTCCTTACTGCCTTCTCACATTGCTGGCCCACCTTTAGGTTGTCTGATATGACTACCCCCAGGTCCCTTTCCATTTTTGTTGTCACTATCTCACCCCCCATTGTGTACTCTCCCACTGGGCTTTTGTTTCCCAGGTGCATTACTCTGCACTTCTTTGATTCTTGATCTTCTTGGACGAAGTCTCCACCACTCATTCACACGCCCACCCACCATCCCCTGAGCTCACCTCTCTGTTGTTGGTCATCACTCCCTCAATGTTTAGGCTGTGAAGACTTCTTTGTTGACCCTTCTTATACGGGTCGTTTGGACTATCTTATGTCTGATTTTTGTTAGGCTAATCCTTCTAGGTTAGTTCGCTGCACCTCTCGGGGAAAAAGGTACTGAGGCGGTTGGAGGGTCGATGCCAAGACAGTCATTGCCACATGAGCTGAGGTTCGGCAGCGCCGTTCCGCCAGCTCCATCTCTGGTGCCAGCCCTCTTGCAAAAAGTTTGCTCCCGCTGGGTCCTAGTGCCTCCGCATAGATCCCATCAGTGTGAATGAGTGGTGGAGACTTCGTACAAGAAGATCAAGAATTATGGTAGGTACGTAATTTCCATTTGTGGTTAGTGTAGTCACTTCCTATAGGGACCAGTGAGCTATCTTATGCCTTTTTAATTTTTCATTAATAGCGTGTTAGGATAGGTAGATCTTCCTGGACATAATGTCTCCACCACTCATTCACACTAATGGGAGTATGCCGGAGGCGCTAGAACCCAGCGGGAGCAACTTTTTCAGGAGGGTCAGCGTCGAGATGGGGCCACGAGGAAGCACACTGCGAGCCAGGTGCGTGCGGTATAGACTGTCTTGGCATCAACCCTCCAACTGCCTCAGTTCCTTTTTTGCCGCCATCGAGTGCACTTCAGTGATAACGTTGCTCTCCCACTGGGAGTCAGACTTCAAACTAGCAGCTTAGTTTTCAGTTTATTATTTTGCATTTTATCAATGATAAGTACCGATTATATTTTAATTAATTCTTGCTTGTACAAGAGAGAAGACTTCAGCCCTCCATTGACGGAGTCAACCACGAGTGGGGCTGGTGACGGTAGGGAGACTTAGTATGAAAGCTGTTCAGTCAGCTGGACCAGGTCTGGTCCACTGCCCTCCCGGAGGGGGTTCTGATAACGGACAGTCCAGTGCTCAGGAAGATGGGCAGTCTCCCCGAAAGCATAAAAAGAAATGGTCCCATTCTCTGCACCTTTCGTCCTTGAGTTCTTCTTCGCACACAGGTCAAAGAGAAAACAGCATCCTTCGATGTCACCCTTGATGCGTCTGCACATAAACAGGCAGTTTAGGGTCAGGAGCGGTCTCTGCCTCTTTTAGAGTCACTGGTTTCTGCCTCTGGAGGCCGGCCTCTTCAACCCTGGAGCTCCTCTCCGCCTATTGGAGGGGCTTCCGATGAGCAGTTTCACCATTGGGTCACTCTTATGAAGCAGTGGGCTCGGAGGTTGTCCCAACTGCCTGAACCAGCCAGTTCGTCACTGGGGCCTTCGGACCTGTCTGTTTTGGGATGGCAGGCAGTGCGGTTAGGATTTTCTAGTCGCGCAGCACCTTCTTTGGTGCCATCGACTCCGTGCTCCGGTGTCTGTCCCCATCACGTGGCTGCGGCACAGAGGTCCACACCGATGCCTTTATCTCCTGCCATTTTTCATCCTTTAACTTCAAATCACAGTTCTCAGACTTCTGTGATGATGCCGACGACTGCGGTGCCAACTTCTCCAGCGCCGAGGTCCTTTGCGGAGCTGTGAGTGGTGTCAGCACTGTCTGCGGTGCCGCATGCTCTGTGTTGGTGCCAGGGCTGGCGTCGGCACCACATGTGGTGCCGCGCTATCTGCCGGGGGTGTCGGCTTTGTGTGTGGTGTCGCGCACCCTGTCGGCACCAGATGCAATGCCATTTTCTATGTCTACGCACTCTCTGTTCTCTGCGCCATTCACTTTGATGGCGCCGGGGATGTGCTCGGCACTGTCTAGTTTCCAGAGGTTCTCAACTCCGATTCTTTCTCCTTCTCTTCTTCCTCCTGGTTTTCATCCCATTCCTGTCTATTCAGTCCCCCCAGACTGTCAGGAGATAATTTTGAGCCCGATCCAGATCTTTAGCTGGGTGGTGATGTTGATGCTGATTCTGCACTGGGGGCAGGAATCAGTCCTTCTACAGAACCTATTGTTGAGGACCTTTCCTTTAAGTCTCTGCTCAAGAATTTAAATTGTACTCTTTCTCCAATCCACAGAATAAATCCTGGGAAGCTTCTTGCCTACAATATCTACATCTTCTGGAAATCCCTATGGATTTAACCCTCCGGTACAGCCCTCTTTTAAGACTCTTTCCCAGATGGTGGGGAAGAGTCCGGCGCTTATTCCTTCTGTGGCCAAGTCCATAGACAGAAAATATGCCCCTCTCAAGGATCGCCGTATTCAAACAACATGAAGTCTTGCTATATTATGACATATGCAGTATAACCCCAGGTTAGAACTGCTCCGGAGGTGAAAGAGTTAACTTTCCATGCAGGGCATGGAATCTTGAGCGCGAGCTCGGTTGAACACTCTGTCTGTTTAAGCTCAAACTTAAACTGTCAGATTCTTTACTCCGCCTCACTGAACAGTCGCTCCGGAGATTCCTCCTGCTGCTCGGTTCGTTTGTCAGTTTAAAAGTGTAATTCTCGGTTTATTTTACGAAATTTAACCATGATCGTCGGTTCAAGCTCTGTCTGTGGTATTGTAAGTAATAGATAGGCTTTGTTTATTTTCTTCTGTGTGGAACTTGTAAGCGTCTTTTCGGTTCGGTTTAGAACCGATCAGATTAGGTTTAAAATTACTTTCTAGTCCTTTAGAGTCTGCGGTTCCGGTTCTTATTGGTTCTAAAAAAGCGGATTTTATTCGTTTTTTCCATGACCTCGTGACACGGTTGGGAACCGATAAGAGAGTCTTGCTTGGCGGATTGCCATTAACGGGAAGTGTGATTTTGAAAGTCTGGATGTGCCCATTGAACCGGACATCTCTCCAGACAGACCCTCAGGGGTGTCCCCTCCCAGGCTATCTGAGTCCCCTTCTCATTTTTTGTTTTACAAGAAAGTTGCTGAGACTCTGTTGCTCCCTGTTGAGGAAGCTGTTGATGATGGATATTCCAGAGTCTAGGAGACTGTCTATTCCCTTGCACAAATCTTTTACGAAACAGACAGTAAAAATTCTGAAAACTCCTCATTCTATCCTCCCTGTGGATAAAAGGGTGGACAAGAGGTATGCTTTATCAGGCTCTGATATGGAGTTCCTCTCCCAGCAGTGCAGCCATGTGGGGCTAGTGCAGGCTGCAGCCTGTGACAAGGCTAATATTCCTCTAGCCTCTCACCCTCCTGAAAAGGATTCCAGAAGGATGGATGCCATGGCAAAGAAACAGTACATGGCAGCATCTTTGGGACTCAGACGGGCAAATTATATGGCTTACGCAGCTAGGTATCAGAAATCCAGATGGATACTGTCCTGGCTCCTAGCAAAACAGGCCCCTGACCAGCTTGCCAGGGAGCTGGAGCAGGTGGCTGCGGATGGTATTGAGGCATCCAAGGTGCAATTTCATGCTGCAGTAGACTCTAATGATGTTTCATCAAGAGTCATGGCTACATCTGTGTCTCTTTGCAGAATGACCTGGCTCAGATATACTGCCCTGTCACAGGATACTCAGTCTAAGGCTATGGATTTTCCTGTTGTGGGCAATTCTCTGTTTGGGGAGCAGACAGAGAATTATATGAAGAAAATGGATGAGTATAGGACCACCTATAGGAGTGCACAGGCCAAAGAAAGGCAAGCCACTCTTCAAAGGCAGCATGTCAGGGGCAGGGGCAGGCCTTTTCATAGGCCTTTTTACCAAGCCCAGGCCTCCTCTTCTGCTTATGCCCAGAGGGGGTTCTTTAGAGGAAGGGGCAGAAGGGGTTCTAGTAAGCCTGCTTCTACCCCTCAACCCAAAGCCCCTGCAAAACAGTCTCTCTGATGGGTGGCCAGGGCCGATTCTCCACTACCGGTAGGGGCAGTCTGGCTTACTTTGTCCAGGACTGAAGTCTTTAACATCAGACAAGTGGGTCCTGGAAGTAGTAAGCCAGGGACTGGTTCTCAGCTTCAAAAATTTCCAAAATGAAAGCCAGGTCTTTCCCACCTGCAAACCATCAGAGGCACTTGCCCTGGAAGCAGAAGTTTCTTCCCTCCTGGCTCTCAGAGCTGTGGAAAGGTGCCTCCCATACACCAGGGCAAAGGGTTGTACTCCAGGTGCTTCCTTACCCCAAAAAAGACAGGAGAATGGCGGCCCATCCTGGATCTCCGTATCTAAACAAGCACCTTTTAAAACCAAAGTTCAAAATGGTGACTCTGGGAATTATTTTTACTCTCTAAGGCCAGGGGACTGGCTAGCCTCCCTGGACCTCAAGGATGCCTACTTCCATGTTCTCATCAGAAGCTCCCGTCGAAAGTCCTCAGATTCGAACTGCCCTCAGGCCATTACCAGTTCAGAGGAATGCCTTTCGGCCTCACCTCGGCCCGAGTGTTCACAAAATGCCTGGCAGTAGCAGTTGCTCATTTAAGAAGGCAAAGTTTGCCATCTTTCCTTATCTGGACAACTGGCTCATTGTAGGCCAGTCTCCAGAACAGGTCAAGCGACACTTACAAGTAACCCAGCAACTGTTGACATCCCTAGGTTTCCTTCTCAATCTTCCAAAGTCAGTTCTGGGCTTGTCCAGCTTCTCACCTTCATAGCGAGAACTGAACACAAAAGAAGCAGAGCCTTCCCCTCTGGAAAGAGCAAGGACCTTGGTCTCTCTGGCCTCTTCTTTCACCATGCAGGTCTTCGACCAGCAAGGCATTTTCTACAGCTCCTGGGGCACATGGCTGCTTCTACAGCAGTAGTGCAGGGAGCAAGATTTCAGATGAGGGACATCCAGTTCCATTTGAGAGCCTTTTGGTCTCAAAGGACAGATCCTCTAACCAAGTTCATCCCAGTGACTCGAACCCTGATCCAGGCCCTTCAGTGGTGGCAGGATCAGAGCAATCTGAGACAGGGGGTTCCCTTCACTCCCCAGTCTCACTCCTTGACCCTTACTACAGATGCATCCCTCTTGGGGTGGGGAGCTCACATGGGCGACATTTCCACCCAAGGGCTGTGGTCCCCTCAGGAATCTCTGCTCCACATCAATTTTCTGGAACTCAGAGCAGTTTTCTAGCACTCCAGGTTTTTCCACATCTGTTCAGAACAAGGTTGTTTCAGATCAGAACCAGACAATACCACTACAATGTGGTACATCAACAAGCAAGAGACACGGTCTGACCTTGTGCACGAAACAATGAAGTTGTGGTCTCTGGCTTATTCTCTAACGCCTCCCTCACGGCTGTTCACCTCCCAGGCAAGGACAATGTCCTAGCGGATGCTCTCAGCAGGATTTCCCAGGGCCATCACGAATGGGCACTGGATCCCCTAGTACTGGAGGTAGTATCTGCCAGATGAGGCACCCCGCAGATAGATCTCTTTGCAGCCCCAGACAATCACCAACTTCCCCTTTTTTGCTGCAGGCCCCAGTGTTGGGCTCAGTCCCTCTGGATGCCTTCCTACTCAGTTGGGAAGGAAGTTTCTCTGCTTTTCCCCCTTCCCCTCCTTTTCAAGGTGCTAGTCAGAATCAGATCTCAACCCTGCAAGATGATCCTGATTGCTCCAGATTGGGCCAGGCAGCCCTAGTACCACTCCTCATGTCCTTAGCAGTCCACCTTCCCCTGTGTCTTCCCAGGAATCACAACTTGTTAACCTGTGCCCAGGGGAGAGTTTGGTATCCAAACCTCAAATCTTTCAATCTCAAGGCATGGCTCTTGAAGAGTTAGAGTTTGCTGACCTACACCTTTCCCAAGGTGTATTGGATATATTGAAGGCCTCTAGGAAGCCTTCCACAAGGGCTACTTATAATTCAAAATGGAAAAGATTTTCCATGTGGTGTGCTGGTAAGCATATTTCCCCAGAATCTGCTGGCGTGCCCACGATCCTGGATTATTTGGTGCATTTGAATTCCTTGAGCCTGAGACCAGTTACCTCAAAGTGCACTTGGAGCTGTGTCTGTCTTCTTATCAGCAGGAAAGCCTCTTCTTTTCAGCTCACCCTGTGTTCTCAAGTTTTTAAAGGGTTGCTTCACACTAACCCTCCATTCAGGGACCCTGCCCCTTCTTGGGATCTTAATATTTGCATTGCTCAGCTTATGCAACCCCCTTGAGCCATTGTCTTTCAGCAGAGCTTAAGTACTTGACTTGAAAACTGTGTTTCTGGTAGCCATCACCTCTGCCAGGCGCATAAGTAAGCTACAGCATTGTCAGTGGAGCCTGATTTTATCTCCTTTCATAGAGATAAGGTGGTCCTCAAGACTAACAGGAAGTTTTTGCCTAAGGTGGTTTCAGACTTCCACCTTAATCAATCCATGTCTCTTCCTGTGTACTTCACTGACCATTTCTCCTCTGGTGAGGAGATTGCACAGTTTAGATGTCAAAAGAGCCCTTAGTTACTATATAGAACGCACTAAGGGTCACAGGTTCGAATCCTCCAATTGTTCCTCACTTATGGTGAGGTTGGTAAAGGAAACCTGCCACTAAAAGATCCATTGCCAGGTGGATTGTCTCTTGTATCCAATTCTGCTATGAAAACTGGGTAAGGTTCCTCCCTCAGGCCTGAGGGCTCACTCTACCAGAGGTACAGCTGCGTCTCTGGCTGCTGCAGGACATCCCTATTCTAGAGATATGTCACAGCTACCTGGGAAACAGTTCACACTTTTACTAAGCATTACTCCCTGGATAGCCAGGGTAGGAGTGATGCTCGATTTGACACAGCTGTGCTTCAGAGCCTATTTCCCAAGTAGGTTCTGTCCCTCCTCCATGGAGGTACTGCTTGGTAGTCTGTATATAAATATAATATAGCAAGACTTCATGTTGTTTGAAGAAAAATTACTCACCTTAGTAATGTTGTTTCTTCTAATGGAGTCTTGCTATATTATGACCTCCCCCCCAGCCTGCCCCTCTCAGAACCTCTTTTTTGGGATGTGGGTGGGCAGTGCAATGTTGGCACTTCATAGATGCCCACTTTATTTTCACCCTTTCTTTGGGTGCTTAGGTGTTATGCTTATTTTTTCTTTCTTGAATCCCCTGACTTGAGTCTTTGTTTTGGGATCAAGATCAAAATATGTTTTGTAGTTAGTAGCCAGTGGCTAGTGTAGGTTTATGGCTTCCACAGAACCTTAGTGAGTTTTGCTCGAAAGATCTGACAGTTTAAGTTTGAGCTTCAACAGACAGAGTGTTCAACCGAGCTCGCGCTCAAGATTCCATGCCCTGCATGGAAAGTTAACTCTTAGACCTCCGGAGCAGTTCTAACCTGGGGTTATACTGCATATGTCATAATATAGCAAGACTCCATTAGAAGAAACAACATTACTAAGGTGAGTAATTTTTTTCTTTTGGCCTCTCAAGCCTTTGATGATGCCATCTTGGTCCTGGCAGAGAATAAGGCTGTCCTCCCTCAGGAATCTACAGCCCATCCTATAAACAAAGAATCTCACAAGATAGACATCTTGGGTAAAAGGGTCTTTGCTGCCTCGACCCTGGGCATGCATATTGCCAGCTACCATGGCTATTTTTCTCAATATGAATATGTTCTTTGGCATTCACTGAAAGCAATGGTAGAAGCTCTGCCCGAATCGGAGGTTTACTCAGAGCTACTTCAGACCATAACTAGAGGTATTGAGTCCAATAACCAACATGTTAAAACTGCAGTGGATACTTTCGATACTGCTTCCCAGGCGGTGGCTGGCATTTGCACCTGTCGCCACTCTTGGCTGCATACTTCAGGCTTCACGAATGATGCCCAACAGCAAGTCTTGGCCTTACCTTTCAACAGCATGTACTTTGGACCTCAGGTGGATCAAGCACTAGAGGCCACACGGAAGACTAGGTCTGCCATTAAGACAGCCAGACCTCCACCCACTCCCTCTCGAAGGGTTGGGAACAAACATCAGTTTCACAACTGTCAGTCTTTTCGGGTCAAAAGCAGAGGAGGTTTTAACAGAAATCAGAACCCTCAGCCGCAAAAGAAGATGCAGCAAAAGGCACAAGGCTTAAAAGTGCCCAGTGCCACCTTCTGAGTTTCCAGCTCAGGTCCCACCTCAGCTGCCCAAGGGGGACTCATCCTCGACAGTGGGAGGACATCTGACTCAGTTCTACGACCAGCGAAAATCTATAACATCAGACAAATGGGTCCTCAGGATAATCCGCGAAGAGTACTCTCTCAATCTGTTGGAAACCCCTTCAGATCATACTCCCAAACAACAGCCCAGGCTGTCTGCAGCTCAGACCTTCTTGCTTCAGAGGTACAAGGCCTTCTGAACAACAGGGCAGTAGAAGTAGTTCTGCTGGATCAACGAAACACAGGTTTCTACTCTCAGTACTTTCTGGTCCCAAAGAAAACCGGTGGCATACGCCCCATTCTGGATATCAGAAAGATGAACAAATTCCTGCACAAGGAAAAGTTCAAGATATATCACTTTGCACTACTGCCATTGATTCATCAATATCGATGAGCCTTCCTAGAAATGCAGGACGCCTACCAGCACATTCTCATACACCCAAATCACCACAGATATCTAAGGTTCATGGCGTTGGTCAACACTATCATTTCAGAGCCCTGCCCTTTGCGCTGTCCTTGGCGCCTCGAGTTTTAACAAAGTGTTGTGCAGTTCTCACAGCACATCTATGAAAAATCGGAATCAAAGTATTCCTATATCTGGATGACTGACTTCTGGCAAGTCCCTTCAGGCAAGGGACTCTGGAGGCCATGGCCTCAGACTTCCTCACATCCGTGGGAGTCCTGCTGAACAAGAAGAAGTCACAGTTGCTGCCCTCCCAGAAGCTCCTCTTCATAAGAACTCTTCTAGACACCTCCTATACAAAAGCTTTTCTTCCAGAGGACAGAAGGCGCAATATCTTACAGATGGCCCAGTTCATCAGAGAACACAGCTCAGTTCGAGCTCTCTCAATGCAATGGGTGCTGGGCCTCATGGCATCCTTGGTGTTCACTATACCCTTAGCTCGTCTTCACATGGAGAACCTCTCCGTTGATGCTCAGTACTCGTGGTCCCCAACCACCACCCTCAGTCCTTTCTCATCATGGTGATGGAACCTCTGAAGAGGTCGCACACCTGGTGGTCTCAGGAGGACAACCTTCTAGAGGGATACCCCTTGGCCCCTCTGGATCATCAGATCTCCATTATCATGGATGCATACCTGATAGGTTGGGGAGCTCACTGCCGGGATCTCCACACTCCAGGTACATGGACTCGGGATGAGTCTCAACTTTATATAAATGTCCTGGAAATGAGAGCCATCCTCTATGCAGTACAAGCTTTGAAGGACATACTATGTCACAAGAACATTCTCCTTCAAATAGACAACAAGGCAGTGATGTACTACATCAACAAACAGGGCGGTGCACACTCTTACCCATTATGCAGAGAAGTAATGAGTGTGTGGGAATGGTGCCTGGAGCACAAGGCTCATTCAGGCTTTTTATTTACCAGGAGTACAAAACGTGCTGGCAGACTGTCTCAGCAGAACAGAGGCAGATCCTCACGAGTGGTCTCTCGACTCAGCCATCGTTCATTCACTCTTCAAAGAGTGGGGAACTCCAGACCTGGACCATTTTGCACCCCTACTCAACGCAAAACTGCCTCTCTTCTGCGCCAGAAATCCAGGACCTGGCGTTTTTGTCAGGATGCCTCAGGTCGTGTGGATGAAACGCTTTATATGCATTTTCTCCTCTTCCCCTAATTCGGAGAGTACTGCTCAAACTGGCGACTCAGGGAGACAGAGTGATTCTCATTTCCTTGTTCTGGCCTCATCAGATCTGGCCCCTCTGCTAAACAGACTATTGCAAACCTCCACAAAACTGCTTCCTTCAGACGAACCTTCTGACCCAGGATCCTGTGGTCTGTCCCAACCTGAGGTCGCTTCACCTGCACACTTGGCTCCTGAGGAGACAGAGGTGAATAGGTTTAATGTTTCTCATAGAGTTTCAGATATTCTTCATGCTCAAGACAGCCACCAGAAAACCTACACAGCTAAATGGAAGCGCTTCTCTTATCTGATGTGCAAAATCCTCTTGGAACCCCTTTTTCTGCCCAGAATAAAGTCCTGGAGTATCTCTTAGACCTCTCAAATACAGGTCTGCAATATCATGAGCCGGTACTTTCCATGTCACTGGCTCAGCTGCCCGTAGTTAAGAGATTTCTTAAAGAGATTCTGCATACTAGGCCTCCTATTAGATGTCCAGTTGCAGCCTGGGAAATTAACCTTGTGCTAGACACGCTCACTTGTAAACCATTCGAGCCTCTAGCTACTTGCGCAGTTGATAATCCTCACTAAGAAGACGGCCTTCCTGGTGGCCATTACTTCTGCTCATAGGGTTTCTGAAATACACGCCTTGGTCACAGACTGCATTTCACAAGGACAAACTAGTTCTTAGGACTCATCCTAAGTTCCTGCCTAAGGTGGTCTCAGAGTTCCATCTGAATCAACCTTTAGTCCTTCCTACCTACTTTGCAAACTTCCAGAATGAAGGGGAACATACCCTTTATTCCCTGGACATAAAAAGAGCATTGCTGTTCTATCTAGATAGAACAAAGGAAATTCACAAGGCTCAACAACTATTTGTTTCCTTCAGTGCGACCCGGCTTGGTCAACCTGTTGCTGTCAGGTGCATTTCAGCATCTCTGGTGGCATGCCTTCGCCACTGCTATACTATGGCACAGGTCAAGCTGGAAGGCAGAGTGTACGGTCACTCTAACAGAGCAGTCGCGGCATCTCTGATGGAAATCTGCAATGTTCCCATTGCAGACACTTGCAATGTGGCTACCTGGAGCTCCGTGCATACATTTGTTAAGCACTATGCTTTGGATGTCCATGCCAGATGCAATCAGTCATTTGGCAGGACAATTTTTATTCATCGTCTCCTAGCAGACGCCTGTAGTCATAAAATATATTGGTGTGTCTTGAGACGCTGTTCAGAAGTCAGCTACTGACTTCCTATGTGCCTTTGCAACGCTCTGGAGACATCACTTATAAATTTTAATATATAATATAACAGAATATAATATATATTTGACTGCATAGCACCATTGGAAAGGTAATTTTGTGCTGAACAGCTTTGCCACTGATATTTTGTGTATATCATGTATATTTTAGGAATTATTCGCATTTGTTTATGGTATGGTGTGTATGGCTTATGTTGCCTATTTTAGTGGGGGAAAAAAATTTTGGGGTTGTTTCAACCAGCATAGAAAAAAAAAGAAATTACATATTATTTGCATACCACCATTGGAAAGGTAATTTTGTGCTGAATAACTTTGGCACTCATACTTTGTGGCTAGCACTTACAGTTCTTGAGTTATTGGAATTTGTTTGTGGTATGCTGACTATAGCTTGATTTTGCTTAGAAAGTAGCAATGTTACTGTTTGTGTGAAACATGATCACAAAGAAATCCTAATATGTACAGTACATAATTCATGTACAAAACCATGTGTATGCACACCATATTCTAATTCATCTTTTCTCTTACACAGGTTAGGAATAATTTTTCTGTAACATTGAATGTCTACGAGGAAGCAAAGCATCTTGGAGAAGCTTTACCTGGACAGGAATTTAACATTCCTCTGCCTTCTTATAGGTACTTGTTTATGTTTTTACAAAGTTTCCATTGTGTTTTCCTAGCTGCAGTTGCCCAAAATGGTCAGTTTTGGCCTCTGACTTACACAAGACAGAGTAAAACACTCTTCATGCCCAACTCTTCCACTTACCGTCACTTCTTCAGTTTCAAATGTGCCCCCACCCCCGGAGCAATAGCAGTTTTTATTTGAATGCATCTGGGATGAGACTGCATCCCTTTCATAATGATTGCTACAGCTAAGGTGTTTCCAGGATGTGCCACACAGGAAACATGCAAGAGGTGAGTTCTTAGAAATATTTGCAGGCCATGCACTTATATCAGGAGTGTATCAAAAATCTAGGTCTTGGGTCATCCACGAGATGAAAAATACAAAGAAAAGTTTGGATTAACACCACTCCACATAACAATTCCAGATAACATTCTGTAGCCCATCACTACTTTGTCAGACTCTCATGGAATGCTGTGTTGCCTGTATATTCAAACAGTATGTACAAGAATTTATATAAATTCATGTAATTAACATTCAGAAAGCACCCAGTGCCACCATCACCTGTCAAAATACTTATGCTCCCTGCAGCAAAACATATTGGCAAGTAAACCATACTGTCTTATTTTAGTCCTGTTTAAACGTTTTCACCATATACGAGAGGATAAAAATGCAGGTTAGGCTCAAAATATCCAGAATCTTATTCCAAAATATTACCACTAGTAGATCTCACAATGTGTTTCTGCACTCCATTACATTCTAGGGTTCAAATCAATATCATAACTTCATGTATGAATTTGATATAACATTCTGTATCACAGTTCACTATGTTTTGCCAAAGTTTAGTGTCATAATCATTTTATGGTTAACATAGCTCAGTATTTCATGGCCATACTGTACTTTGCAGTGTGTTTTCCTTTCCAGGCTAGTGTCTCCCGTCCCTCTTTTTCACCTTGGGTTTCCTTACCCGTTCTATTAAATTAAATACATGCTCTAAGGCACTGTTGCAGTGCAGTCTTAGTAAATGGTACATAAAACCTTAGTTACTGCAAGAAATGCACTCACTTTGGTTGAGTGGGGAAAGCGCTCTGCACACCAGCTGACCCTGGAGTGACCAGGGCAGCAGACATGCACAGTATTTATACTGCTGTGTAGAAGGGGTTATGGCATCACATGATGCCCCACAGTGAATCCCATCCATCACTGCTGCTGCAGGGGCTGCCCTGCTGAGCCTATGCATATGGAAACAACCAGTGCTAGGGATCCCTGCCCACTGCAGACTACAAATTGCAGCCCCCCCCCTTTTTTCTGAATCTCTGGTTCTGTTTTCTTGAAGTAGTTATAAGAAACAAAAATAGTGGCTAGATTCCACCACTTCAGAGTTTCGATATTCTAAGTTCCTAGTGTCAAGAAACAATGGGGTGTGATGTATCAGAACATTCCATTAACCTGATTGGTAACTACATTCTCATCCAACTTACAGATGTACTACTGTCGTCCCTGGGGGTATCTCAGTCATCAGATCACACCGTAGGAACTTCACTGTCGGTGAAGCAGGATCTACACTAAAGATTTTCAGCAGCTAGGGCTGCCCACGATCAACGGTCCATCTATGTCACCAACCCTATAAAGGCATGAGCTGCCCTAATTCTCCTCAGTTCTTCCCCACTGTTGACTTGCTTGCATGGGTTTCCATGGAAGCTCCGATGCAGTATTTGCGCTCTTTTTTCACCTACAGCTTTTCTTCAGTTATTTTTCAGAATCTCTTTTATTAAATAGATTCCTCCAACTTGTTTATGTTAAGAGTTAATCCTTCGACTTCTCTCTTCCATCACTGCCACTGCGGAAAGAAGATTGCCTCCTCAGATGAACATTCTCTCTGTGTCTGCTGTCTTGGGCCTGACCATGAAGTTGCTGACTGTGAGCTCTGCCAGAAGTTTAACCTAACAACCCTCAGGCGATGCAGAAAGGCTCTTAAAAATTTCCTGATGGATCTACAGGTAGCCAGTTGAGGGCAGGGGTCCTCGAGCTCCCAGGCTGCCAAGACCCGAGACAAATCATCAGGGGAAAGTCATAAGAAAGACTGAGGTTGCAACCGCCTCCCCGGTGTCAATCTTGTTCCCTGACGTCCTCTTCTCCATCTTCTGGGAAATCCTCATCAGCTTTTGCTGCACAACACTCAAAACTGCTGTCCAGGTCTCTGTGCCCACCAAACCCATACCGACAGCTCCTCTGCCTGATTCACTGGGCTGTCCATCAATCTCTGGGTTGTCGGCCCCTCAATCGATGACAGACTGCTGCTGTTGACAACCATCCTGGCAAGGCCTGACCCTTCTCCTTCCAGGGCTACAGGCTCTTCGGGTTCTTAGAACCTAGGTGGGTCATCTGCACCCGTGGTTGTTGACCCCCAACAAATATTGTGGATTTTTAACGAAGTCGTAACAAAAGTTCGCTCGATGGTGTGCAACAGCTGGCGTCATATAGGCCCACCTCTCGCAATGCCGGCGACTGCTGCTTCATCATCGACCTACTCATCGGCCCAGGGAAGTTTCCCTCAAGCTGGCACACCCGACACCAGACCTTGATTTGGAAGAGGTCAAATTTGAGGAGGAGTACCATTCAGACCTCGTTCTTCCTGATGATGAGGAGGAAGAGATCCTGGTCTCTGCCAGATCCACTGCTTCCTCTATCAGTGAGGATTCAGTCAAACATACTCCTAGGTCTCCTCTTGAGAACCCCACATTTTTCAGCGTGATAAAGCAGCTGTTCTCAAGCCACGGGCTTCCACACTAAGGAAAAGGATGCCACCATTAAAGAGCTGGTGGACTTCCTGGAGATCCCAGAATCTCCCCCAAAAAAATCATTCCTCCAGTCTTACCTGCCTTGAGGAATGCAGTCACAGTGGCCTGGCATAGACCAGACATAGTGCTGGCTATGCCTCACAGGACGGATAAACGTTATCATGCCCCCAAGGGTTCCCCTGCTATGCTGCCCAACCCAAGACAGACTCTCAGTGGTTATTAAGGCATCCCACAACAGGTCTAAGGTTTCCTACCTAGTTCCTTCCCGAATAAAGAGTCTCACAGATTTGACCTCTGGGGTAAGAGGGTGTATGCCTCCTCCAGGTTTGAGGATTGCAAACTACCTGTCTCACATGGTAAAGTGCCAAAATGCTAACTGGAAGAAGGGCAAGGTTGCTGCCCAGGCCCTCCCAGATGACACACAAAAGCAGGAGCTGCTTCAGTGCCTTCAGGCTGCTGCCACAGGCATATGCCTATGTAGGCACTCCTGGCTGAGAATATCTGGTTTTGCTGCTGATGCTCAGCAACAGGTGCTGAATGCCCTCTTTAATGGCACTAAGCTGTTTGGTCCTGATGTCCAGGACATTAACAATGACCTGCAAGTCTCAGGCAGGGCTGTTAAGTCTAGCCACTCCCTTTACCATACTCAACTGAGAGGTAGAGGGCTCCCTCCCTTTTGCAAGATAACCAATAGGCCCAGTGCACCCTCTCAGCCCCAAGGGAAGCGAAGCGCCCTGGCTGCCTTACCCACCCCTTCCAATGCTGGAGCTGTGGCCAAGTGCCTCAGAAGTGAGGGACCTGCCCCTATGGCTGGATCTGCCTTTGCTTGACTCCTTGCCAGACCCCACTCTTCTGGTCCCAGACCAGGAGGTGGTGGTCGTAGGTTGGTTCTTCCTCCATATGAACCAGTGGAGAGCCATAACTTTGGATGCATGGATTCTGCAAATCATAGAGAGGGGGCACACCCTGAAGCTCATCGAGCAGCCTTCAGAAAACCCTCCCCCACCTTCCAGTTATTCCTTGGCTCACGTGTCTGTTCTCTGGGAAGAGGTACAGTCCCTTCTGCACAAGCAGGCCATCAAGCCAGTACTCAGGCACCAGAGGAACAAGGGGTTTTATTCCAGGTTTTCCTGGTCCCCAAAAAGACTGGCAATTTGAGTCCCATTCTAGACATAAAGGACCTCAATCTGTACATCCAGTACAAAACATTCTGGATGTTAACTTTGCCAGGCCTGATGCCTCTCCTCGTAACAGGGGGGATTGACTCTGCTCACTGGACATACAAGACACTTACCTGCACACGTTGGTCTTTATTCCTTACAGGAGGTTTCTCCATTTTGCCTTTCAGGGCAAGCATTATCAGTTCAAGGTGATGCCCTTTGGCTGGTCCTCCGTGCCACAACTCTCTACCAGCTGCTTAGCAGCAGTAGCAACAGTTCTCAGAAGGGAGGGACTGTATGTTTTCCCTTATCTGGACGATTGGCTCCTAAAAGGCCTCATCCAGGGAACAGTTTCTGCTGACTCTGGAGTGAACTCTCCAGCTTTTCCACCCCCTGGGCATCACTGTCAGTCTGCCCAAGTCGTTCTTGTACCGTCCCAAAGGCTGCACTATATAGGGACAGTTCTGGACTCGGAGCAGGGAAAGGCCTACTTACCCCAAAACAGGGCAGAGTGCCTTGTTGCCCAAGCTGAGGAAGTCGCTCAAAGCCACTACATTCCTTCCAGGGTGTACCTGAGATTGCCTGATAGCAGCTGCCATACCCACTGTTCCACTGGCCAGATATCATACGCGCATTCTCCAGTGGACCTTCCAGGTACATTGGAACCAGCATACGGACGAGTTAGATCGTCCAGTGCTGATCTCTTCCCAATCCACAAGATACTGCAGTGGTGGATGGACCCCTTGAAGCTTCTTCAAGGCATCCCATTGCAGATCTCCTCCCCACAGCAGATCCTTACCATGGATGCCTCAAATCCGTGCTGGGGAGCACACCTGGATCCTTTCTATACCTAAGGGCTCCTGGTCCCAGTTGGAAACCTCCCTGCATATCAGTGTCTTGAAGAGGAGTGTGGTGCATGCACTGCACCATGCAGGCCTTTCTTGCTCCAGGTCAGCTGCTGGTGCAGTCTGACAATCTCAGCGTATTATTCTACATCAGTAAGCGGGTGGGGGGGGCAGGACTCAGTGGTACCCGCTATGCAGGGAGGCCATGATAGTGTGGTACTGGGCGCTGGATCGCGGTCTGACACTCTTGGCGGTCCATGTGCCAGGTGTGCTAAACACTCTTGTGGACAGTCTCAGTCGAACTCAGTCCAACATGCACGATGGGCTCCTCTCATCTGTGCATGAAGACTTGTTCAACAGATGGGTCATCTGAGTTGGACCTTTTGTGTCCCACTCAATACAAAACTGCCCAGTTTCTGCTTGCTAGATCCAGGGCCTAGGTTTTCTGGCGAGGCGCATTGTCCCTCTCCTGGAGCGGGAGGTTCCTTTACACCTTTCCTCCGTTTCCTCTAATTCAGAGGGTGCTGATCAAGCTGCAGATGGAGTGGGCCAGCATGATTCTGGTAGGTCCATTCTGGCCTAGGCAGATATGGTTTCCCCTGCTTCAACAGCTGGTGGAGAAACCTCCGGTCCCTCTCCCCCACTGCAGGAACCTGCTGACCTAGGATCAGAGGACCCTGGTCCATCCCAACCTCAGGTTCCGCCATCTGCATGCTTGGCTCCTGAGGACATAGCCATAGTCAGGTTTGGGGTCTCTAATAGAGTGGCGGATGTCCCAGTGGCCACCCAGAAGCCTTCCACTCATGCCATGAAACGGAAGCGGTTTGCTATCTGGGCTGCCAGACATGGTCTGGACCTTTTCAGCTGCCTGGTGAACCACATCCTGGACTACCTTATCTCTCTGTCTGATTCAGTTCTCCAGTACTCCTCCCTCAAGGTGCACCTTTCAGCTATTTCTGCCTTTCATGATCCCAAGGTTGACCGCACATTTGCTCAGCTGGATGTCTCCCATACCTTTCTAAGGGACATCCTGCATCTGAAACACCCAATCCGTTCTTCTGTTCCAGCTTGGGATTTGAATTTTGTTTTGGAGAAACTGATCCTGTCTCCTTTTGAGCCAATCACGGCTTGCAAACTGTACTTTCTCTTTTGGAAAGTGTTATTTTTTAATTGCCATTACTGCTCGAAGAATTCCAGAGCTATCCTGTTTATCCACCTTCCTGTTTACTTTCCAGTTTACATGCCAGTCCAGGGGAAGCATTGCTCCACATATTAGATGTGTGCAGAACTTTGAAGTATTATCTGCTTCTGACCAAGGAATGTAGAACGTTGAAGCAGTTGTTTGTCTCCATCCCAAGTAGAGAGGGCGTTTCAGTTTCCAAGCAATGTTTATCAAAATGGTTGGCAAATTGCATTGTGTTCTGCTACAACAGGTATGGCAAAGAACTGCCTGCAGCTGTCAAAGCTCATTCCACAAGAGTCATAGCTACCTCTGTGGGTTGTTTCCGAGGGGTCTCAGCTACTGACATCTGTGCTGCTGCCGCCTGGAGTACCGTCCATACTTTCACCAAGTATTACAGTCTGAACATTGCCTGTAGAGCTTGTGCAGGATTTGGCAGGGCTGTGCTGCAGGGTCTTCTGTCTTAAGTTTATGGTGAGCACTCCTCCCAGACTGTCTGATTGCACCTGTAACTGCTTGGGACTCATTCCTACAGTGTAACCTGATGACTGAGTCACCCCCGAAGAAGATAGAACAGTTATGTAAGAACTTACTGTAACAGTAGATCTTCAAGGGGATCTCATTCTTCAGGTCTGGTCTCCCACCATCCCCCTCTTGGCTAGAGCTAATGCCCTTCATCTCTAGGGGAAAGAACTGAGGAGGAGCAGGCCTGCTCACTCTTTTATGGGGTTTGTAGCGTCGATTGCGTGGGCGGCCCCAGTTGTGCTGCTGAAAATCTTTGTGGATCCTGCTTCACCAACGTTGAAGTTCCTACGGTGTGACCTGATGACAGATATCCCCTCAAAGATCTACTGTTACGGTAAGTTCTTATGTAACTGTTTTTTCTCAGTTCTATCCATACTGTATATTGCTCCCCTGTTCCTATTCCATCACTCATAGTGAAGCATTAGCACGTATCAAGGATGCGGTGCAGGACTTCCGGTGATGTCAGCAGGGTAATGGCTGCCTAATCTCTCGGTTCCATCTACCTCTGGAATCAAATCCATCCACATCATTAAACTTGAAGCATGTCTTCTCTGCTGAAACCGAAGAGAAACAGAGCGGGCAAACCTCTCTCAACGCCGATACAAAAACTAAAAGAAATGATGCAGGGAGAGCCACAATGTGACCCGCAAGAGAGAGACTTGATGGACGGCCAGCAATCCATGGAGCCTACTATTGAAGCGCTACCAACAAACCTCACATAATAATAATGCAAACAGCGCAGACAGTATCAAAAATAGATCAGACTCTGACTGAATTCAGATCGGACCTAAATAAGGTAGATCACAAAACGGAACAGCTTGAAATATGTATGAACCAAGTAATCGAGCAATCGGATCAACAAGACAGACTCCTTCTTTATCTACTAGCAAGAGACCGTGAGCTCACCCACAGGTTGGACGACTTGGAGGCCAGAGGAAGGAGGCATAACATTAGGGTGTACGGGATACCCGAAGGCTTGGAGGACAAGCATCAGAGCGTTATTGTATTTCTTCAAAAAGTCCTCAGACAAACCCTGTCTCTTCCCCAGGATCTGGACCTCACGATGGATCGGGCCCACAGATCATTAGCCCCTCGCCCTAAAAACCCAGACGCAAGACCCCGATACATCGTGGCAAGATTCACTACCTACCAAGTGAAAGAGGAGATACTCAAAATTGCATGGAAACAAGGGACACTGATATTTGACGGTCACCGAATTAATCTAGATAACGATCACACTACGGCTGTCCAAGATGCCAGAAAATCACTATGGCCGATCATGAGACAGCTTCATGTTCGAGATATTAAGGCACAGATCCTATATCCTGCCCGACTCAAGATTGTCACAGACAAGGATTCAAAGATATTTCAAGATTTATTAGCTGCAGCTCCCTTTCTGGAAATGCTTGGAATAGCGGTACCGTCCCTGACAAAGGAGAAATTAGAAAGGGACTTACTTGTTTCAGCTTGGAATGTGGCTCAAAAGGGAATCCCTCAAAGAAATACATGAAATGTGTCTACACATCTATGAGCTGACGTGTCCTCCCTTATAAGGCAATTGGGAGATCCCGCTAACCTGAACAAGAAAGCTGCACACCTTCAGATGGAAAACCAGGACCCTGCAACAGATGAGCCTGCTGTAGACAAATGAGACACGCTGAGGAGGAACCCGTGCTTGTCTTTCCATCTCTGAACCTCGGGGATTGTAAGCCTCGGGACCAAATAGCCTCTCCCCACTCACCAAGCGTTCGAACATTGACTGCTGAAAACTATTTGCTCCCCAAGTCCCCAAAGAATCAGTAGTTCTTCTTTCTGTTTTTTTTTTTTAATAATGTGACCTGATTTCAAGACTTCGATGACGACAAGGTAACAGACTCACTGATTCTCTGGTGCAAGTTGGAATAGTCTTTGGAAAAACCTGAACTTATTCAGAGTTCATGGAGCTCGTGTTCGTGATCCACCTGGCTATGTGACCTTGAATGTGGAGATCGCTGATCTATTTTCTAGCTGGTCCCATGGAGAACCACCAGGGGGGCCTCGGGAAGGGGGAGGGTCCGTGGAACTGAGATGAAAACGCTAACTGCTCGAGCTGCAGACCCGAGCTTTGTTTGATGTATTTAAAGGGCTGCTCACACATATTTAAGGTCTCCACTTCAGTCTCTGAACTGGTCAGAGACTCCTGCTCCGGCATGGTACTGTTAGCAGAGTCAGAATCAATCTAGACTTGTTACTTCAAGTTAAATATTTGTAATTGACTTATTTACATTAGTGAAAATAAGTATAAAGTATAAAGGAACTTACTAGAATAAGCTAAATGGATGTCTTCATAAGTTTTGTGCAGATCTGTATGGATCTAGGAGGTGAGAGGAACAGGGCCAGACCATGTGTCCTGCAAATCCTAGGGTGTTCCCTATAGGGGTGATTCCCCTGGAACAGGAAGGTAGCACACTAACACTGTGGTGCTCCTTCCAAATAGTCGCGTTTATAGCGGCCCTATGGCTGGGAGTTTATCCCCAGCCCTCCCATGGAAGTCAGCCCATCTTAAAGAGGGAGTGTGTCTTAGATGACTCACTGCCCCTATTCACTATTAAGCCCAGACCCTCACTTGAGGATTGCCCTGAGCACTCAAACCTGACCCATAGATATTTGTTTCACTGTTTAAAAGTTCTAAGTTGATGAAGTTACTGTTGTTGATTAAGTTAACTGGGCACTTAGCTGTTAGAGAGAAAGTTACAATGACAGGGAAATTGCTTTATAATGTTCTTTCTTATGTCAGTGAGAAGATTTTTCATGAAAAATACAAATGACTAGCCACAATGTAAAGGTCCTTTCCCATAATGTAAATGGCTGCTCTAATCCAGGGAAGAGAAAACAAATACAGAAATATATTATTAAGCAAAACTGTGAGATAAATCTCTTGCAGGAGACTCATCTTTCACCTACAGAGACCTTAAAACTGAGAACCAAATATTATCCTCATATATATTCTTCGTCTTTGAATGCAGGACGCAAAAGAGGGGTAGCCATTTTGCTATCAGCGTCTTTCCCTTTTGAACACGAAGAAACTATATCAGATCCTGGAGCCAGATACATTATGGTGATAGGCAAAGTGCAAGACACCCCAGTGACATTGATTAGTGTGTATGCCCCCCCGGTACTTCTACAACCTTTTTTATCTCTCTTGCCCAATTGGTGGCTGAAAGGTCTAGAGGCCTTCTGATCATGGGGGGGGACTGGAATTTAATTTGGGATAGGAACCTGGACACTACCTCGAAGGTACAGAATTGGACCATCATGAGTAAAACAATCAAGCAGGCCCTTAACACGTGTCAGACTGGTGGATGTATGGAGGAAAGATACCCCAGAACAAGGGAGTACACGTGTTACTCACCCAGATTCAAAGTGTTCTCAGACTTGACACATTTCTTACTTTTAGAGAATATTCCAACCCTCCCTTCCATGTGGGTGGGTACATCCCCATATCAGACCATAACCCAATATTTCTGGAAGTTGCCTTGTTGATTCCCAAAACAACCCATTGGAGACTTAATATCTCTACTCAGAGATAAAGAGGTGATAAATAAAATTAGACATATTACGAACACAATAAGAAAACCACGACCCGGGGATTACCCCACAAATAATATGGGATACAATGAAGGCAACAGTCAGGGGACAGTTTATATTATATCTGCCCAAAAGAAAAAAAGCGCTCACAGGAACAACAGAATCTCTAGTAAGACTAACAGAGTTAGAGTCTCTTCAGAAAACAAGGTGGGAAAGAAAAGGACTCAGAACTTAAATCACTAAAGACCCAAATTCAAAATTGCTGGGGAGAAACAGAAAAATCTCTTTTCTTAAACAAAAGTATTATGAAGGGGCCCCAGGGCTACTAGACTTCGTGCAGCGCATCTGCGACAATTCAAGGCTAGAGCTACTATAACCAAAATCACTTGCCCTAAAACGGGTCGCTTAATTACTAGAGCTGAATAGATCACTGAGGCCTTTGTCTCTTATTATGCTAACCTCTATACCCCCCAGGACCCAGTCCCTTCTCAGGCCAGTAGAGAATACCTCAAGAATTTATCACTTCCTATGCTTACCCAAGGAGAGAGCCAGGCCTTAATTAAACCAATCACACAAGGAGAAATGTTGAATGTTATAAGGGACCTTAAGGAGAAATGCCCGGCCCAGACAGTTACTGAGCAGAATTCTACAAAACTTTCACCCATGAAATTGTCCCTTGCTAGCTGAAGTGTTTTCTACAAGTGTGGCAGGAAGCGAGCCAGTTCCCCCTCCTGGCAATATGCCACAATTTCAGTCATACCAAAAGAAAATAAAGATCCCACTCAATGTGAATCATATAGACCGATTTCGCTCTTAAATTCTGACTACAAGATCTTCACTGCCATACTGGCGGCCAGGTTGAATTCCATACTCCCAGGCCTTATTAATCCAGACCAAACAGGCTTTGTTCCTGGCAGACAAGCCCCAGACGCCGTCAGGTCGGCGATTAATGTAATTGATGTCATTCACCGTACACGACTCCCTGCCTGCCTTATGAGTTTGGATGCCAAAAAGGCCTTTGATAAGGTCTCTCGGCCGTTCCTATTTCTAGTCCTGGAACGGATGGGGTTCCCTCAAATATTTAATGACAGTGTTAAGGCCCTTTATACTGGACCCCAGGCATGTGTTAGGGTAAGCGGGAATTTCTAAGAGATTCACTTTAGGCAGAGGCACTAGGCAGGGTGCCCCCTGTCTCCTTATTATTTGCCCTATATAGAACCACTAGCGAGGCAGTGCGTGCCAACCAGATGATTCATGGGATAAGCGTGGGTGGTCAACAACGGAAAATATCCCTATATGCAGATGATGTATTACTGTGTATCTCACAACCGGAGACTTCAATCCCTCAGCTTTGGTCGACCTTGTCAGAATTTGGTAGACACTCAGGATACACCCTGAATAAGACTAAAACTGAGGTGTTATCTTTCTATTACACGCCTTCCCACAAGATTATAGAATTTCTCCCTCTGACTTGGACAGCTGACAAAATTAGATACCTAGGTGCCTGGCTGACCAGATATAACACCCACCTTTTTAAAGCCAACTATGTCCCACTTGTCAGTCAGATAAAAAGAGACCTAGATAAATGGACTCTTGTAAATCTCCCGCTATACTCAAGAATACACACTATCACTATGAATGTCCCCCCAAGGTATTTATACTTATTCCAATGTTTACCAATACTCATTCCCAAAAAATGTTTTCTGGATTGGCAGAGGATAATCATAAAATTTATTTGGAACAACAAAAGACCTAGAGTGAATGCACGCTATGAGTCTGAGTAAAGTTAAGGAGTGAGCCCTTCCGACCTGAAGATTATTATCTGGCCACACAAGTCAAGAGGGCACTGCAGTGGTCCATTTCTACCTATGTGGCCAATTGGAAGGAAATGGAAAAGTCGGAGGAAGAGGAACATGGACCTCTATTGAGTGTCCGTGCTATACTAAATAAAACTGATGAAGACTATCCCCCATGTCGGTAAGGGACACTATAAGGGCTACGATAGAGCCTGGCAGAAATATAAATAAGATCATCACTGGCCGCTATATCGCCCTCCTGGGACACATCTTTGCCCCATCCTATTGGACCACACATTTAGAGCTTGGGAGAGGAAGGGCTTGATTTACATTAGGCAATATATGGTAGGAAAACAGGTGTTGAACTTTGCCACCCTTAAAACGATTTCGATCTCTGGAATTTGGACCATTATCGGTATTTACAGGTCAGAGACTATATAAACACCTATAACAGGGCGGACCCCAACATAACAGAGCAGCTCCTCTAGTGGAAAGCCTCTATGCAATTTAACTGCCCAGAAACCTCAGGCCTCATTTCCATACTCTATAAAGCTTTTATGGGTCTAAGAGGGGACCATCTGGATAAGGTCAAGTGCAGATGGAGAGAGGAAGGGGGTGGCGATTTACAACAAATTAACTGGGATCTCATATTTAAGTTGTCTGCTAATACCACCTCTTCTCCCCTCTGGCAGGAATACAGCTGGAAGGTGAAGATACGTTACTTTCTTTCTCCCCTCTCGCTGAGTAAGAGAGATCCAGCAAGGGATTTTTCATGTTGGAGAATGTGTGGGGAGTTGAGGGCAAACTATTTACATATCTTCTGGCTGTGTCCTCGACTTGGACCTTACTGGGGAGATATTTCTAAAGTTTTGGTAGATATATTTAGCTTAGATGCCCCACTGGGACTGGCCCTGTCTTGTACTGGGAGAACTACCCCGAAAGTTAACTGGAGATGATAATGTATATCTTTGGTCCATCCTCCTTGTGGCAGCACATAAAAACATTACTAGGCTATGGCTGCAAAATAACTGCCCGGTAATAGCCACATGGATACAATTAGTTCAAGAAATTGCAGATATGGAAGAAATAACCTACAAGATAAACAACAAGACAACATTTGTTTGGAGGTGGACAAGATGGGAGATCTGGCGTGAAACAGTGGTTGCCTTGAGTCCTGACCCACTCCCTGAAGTCCTTCCCCCCACTCTAAAATAACTTGGGTGGAATAAGATGGACTCCTACAGCTGAGTATTCCTTTTGGAGTATGGACCAATAGGCTTAAAATAGACTATAGTATGCCTGTGTGATTTATCAATGTTCTTAATGTCTTGGATTTAGAAATGTACTGGCTGGAATTAAATCTCTTTTAGAGATGTTACAAGAGAAAGAATTCTATGTAGTATCAAATCTGATATATCCCATTTATGTAAAATATACCTGGCTTTGTCTAGTCTATCTGTAAGAAATGTGCCCAATGTTTGTCAATAAATTTAAATAAAAAAAAGGATGTGGTGCAGATATTCCTCAGAATCTTCCAGTGATAACACTGTCCTAATTACCTACAAAAGCAACGTGGACCTATGGTATCTGCAAGTCTCTAAGTATCTATCAGAATAAAATCTGTTTGACCCTTACAAAAGATGTATTTCAACACCCCCACCTCGCTTTGTATTGTATCATAAAATCAAAAAGAATGAAGCCAGTGGCCATGTCATAGATCCAGCAAACATATTGCCCCTTAAAAAGTTCACATGGTATTCATTTTGGTCCTTATTATCAGGACCTCCAATTCCAAGCTTCAGTTTACCAATACAATGGCCAGTCACATTCCTCGTTCAGTCCTACCTCATGATTGAGAGTGTCCATCCTTTGAATCCAGAACACTTCCCTCTTTAACAAGGCCAAGTCCCAGGTCTTATCTGAATCAGTTTTCACTATTCATCACTGGTGGGTTCAAGCCGGAGGGTACAGGACCTCGCGGGAGAGAGTTTTTTCTCTTGTGGGAGGAGCCGGCACTGGGACAGCGCTGCCCTTGAGGCCAGTGCAGTACATGGCACTCGAGGGGTGGCCAGTAACCGTCGCTGACTCCCTGTCTACCTCAGTTCTACTTCTTCCGCCGTCGAGTACGCATCGACCTCGTATGAGCTGACAGAAATCTACTACGCCATCATGGCCCTACCTCCTTCGTTGATGCCTTGAGGTACTGCCGCCACCATTTTACTCAGCCCTGTCTTCGACTCTGGATCAGACCAGTAAGATAGTTCCTTATTTGTAATGCTAAGTCTTTGTGTTTTGTTTTAAGGTGTTTGACGGTCATGTCAGGTTTGAAGGAACAAAAAAGAAAAAGGACAAGAAGTCGTCTAGAGTGGTCCGGCCCCCCATGTGTCCGTGTCCCTGTGGCCAGCAGATGACCGTGACAGACCAGTGTGACCAATGCCTAACCTGTCTAGGTCCAAACCATGACATGGAACACTGCGATGCCTGCTTCTCTATGGACACGAGGTGCTGGTCTTTTGACCCTTCTTCCGGATCCCTTCCCGGTACTATACGTACTGCCGAGAAGGGTGCCTCCGCCACTTCGAGCCTTCCCAGTGTGGCAGTCCCTTCCAAGGTGCTGGAGGGATGGTCAGGTGGCACCATTATGGCTGTCACCTCCTCGAGCTGCCAGGCTCCCTGGTATCTGATCTGTGCCTGCTAGGCCTGGCCTGGTGGTTTCCTCGCCATCCATCGGTGCCACTGCGATCCCGGGCCATTCACGGCTCCTGTGAGCAGGGCAGTACTGCAGTCAGTGGCAGGTCTTCCCATGCTACCAGGAAGGAGGCTTGAGGTTGCTCTCTGGCAATTTCTGATCTCCTTCTCTTTGTAGGAGGATGATTGGAGACAGACCCGGATTGGCTACCCGACTCTCTGGGGTCCCTAGGCTCTCCTTCACCGGCAATATGGCGCTCTCCCAATCTTTTCTTCTGGTTGGGTGATCACTGTCTCGCAGGCGCCAACTCGGCGCTGGAGCCCTCCAGAGCCACCTATGTACTGAAGGGTATCTCATATTGAGCATGGTTCTGCCCCTGTGGAAATTGAGTCCTCTGGTTCCGGGGCGGGGTACCATTTTAGTGCCACTCTGTTCTGGGTGCAGAGAAGGGGCTGCCACGTCTGCCACTTCCCTGGTCGTGCAGCGGCACCCTTAAGATTAGGCGATGAGGAAGAGGTCCCTCTCTGAGTCTGCGGGGGTGAGGGGCCAGGCTGATGTGCAGTGGCCTTCCTTTGGAACCTTCGGAGCTTGGGGAGGAGCCACAGTGCTGAGACTGCCTTCTCTCTTTCGGATGAGACCTCTGTAGGCAGGGCTGAGGCCGCCTTTCTGGGCCTCTGCGCGTCCCTGTCGGCCCACATGGGGGAATCCCCTTCTGGCTCAGTCCCAACCACTTCACTCTGATTGAGTGGCCATTGACGGAGACCAGCAGATCCTTCTTTAGGGTTATATTGTCTGCCAGGTCTGGCTGCCCTAGCAGAGGGCATTCTCACCCTGTGAGAGTGCTTCCCCTTCCCTCTGCCTTCTCCCTTCTGAAAGCAGTTCAGGGCCATGGCTGCTGACTTCCCCAGGTACGTTAGGGCCGTGGACGAACAGGTTTTCCACCTGTCCTCCCAGGAGCAGCCAGACTCTGAATCCTCAGACTCATCAGCCTCCTCGTCTTCCTCCCCTGAGGAACAGGTTCCCTCTGTTGTCCACCTTTCCTCTGATGCTGATCAGACTTCCTATCAGCGTTTCCTTTCGATGTTGGTCGACGAGTTCCATATTTCCCATGTGGCAAGACGCAATCTTGAGTAGGCAATGCACGACTTCCTGAATGAGTACAGCATAGACCACCTGGTGGTGCCTCGTGGCCATTTCCTTTCCAGGATGCTTCATTCCATTGCCTGGCAGCGTCCCTCAGCCACTTCTCCAGCCCTGAGGGACTGCCAGCGCAGGTACTGCTCGCACCCCAGAAGGTCTCAGGAACTTTGTCTCTACCTTCTTCTGGGCTAAGTCTCCTGGACACCTCTACTGGGCATAGAAGCCCGAAGCACGACTGACCTCCAGAGGCCAACTCCACAGAGTTCAACCTCTAGGGGAGGAGTTTCTTCTACTCGGTGTGCCTCATGCTATGTGTTGTATCATATCAGGCCCATCATGCTGCCTACAACAGGCATGTATGGTCAATGCTAGGCCAATTGCTAGTGTAACCCCCCTGTTACCCGGGATTACTAGAATCCCAGTAAGACCTAGTGGTAGGCAGGGAAGGCAGCTTGTGAAACTCCAGTTAAATGGATTTCACACTGTCTCACCCTGTTCTCAGTACCAACTGAGACTGAGGGATGACATCACCATAGAACTATCGCAGCTGCATGAGCCACATTGGAATCTGCAGAAGGGAGTTAGATTAGAATGTTGGGAGTTTTGAACAGTAGTCTGTAGGCAGTTGGAGTTGGAGATTTTTGTGAGAGGAGCACAGCAGTTCTGTGCACAGGCTCTTGGAGCCTCAGCTCTGAAATAGAGCTACATTTAGGGAAAGGTGTGTGTTTCTGCCTAAAGAGGGACACAGTAAGCTGTTCTTTAAAGTGGCGGAGACCGCTGATTCGGGTCTCTATGCCCCATCCCTCAGGGGATGGGGGTGGAAGGTTTGCCTGCTATTCCGGGGCAACCCCCTGGTTCCTGCTAGAGAAGAAGCTGCCTTATTTTTCCCTTGGGTGTGGGGGACAAGAAGATTTCAAGATTCGCCTGTGGGGCACCTGCAACCGAAGGGTGAGTTCTGCTCTTTCCAAAGGGCCCATGTTTCATCCAGAACTGTTAAAGTGGGCATTGGACTACTGAAGTAGTGGAATGCCTAGAGTAATAAGCTTACCCAAAAGTAAAAGTATGTTCAAGTCCAGCACAAGGGAAAGTCAAGACATGTAGGAGATGTGATATACGTCTACCCTGTAATCTACATTGCCAAGCTTTCAAAAGAGTTGTTTGGTGTCAGAGAAATGGCGGGTATGGATTGTGGGAGCTGGAGGTGGGAGACCCCCATCTGTAGTAACCAGGTCCACCTCTGGTTTGCTCTGTGGAGTTCTACTTTGCCTCCTGCACTTGAACAGTGATGAGGAAGTACCCAGACATGGGATAGGAAGGAAAATTTCCTTAAGAGTCGAAGGCTCTAAGGTGGTTAGGGGAGCCACCAACAGGAAAACTGGTTCATTCCCATATGGATCGCGATCATGTGGCGGTGGGGGAGCAAGGGACATGGAAAAAACAAGTAGTGCAAATTAGGGCTGTGTGCCCAAAGCTGCGTGCCTGGTGGGTTCAGAGCCTGAGGGCTGGAATAGTGAAGAAGTGTTCTGTATCTCTAATCTGCATTACCAGAAATGTAGCCCCGTGGGGGTCTGTCTATGCTTTGTTTGTTCAGTTTGGATGTGAATAAAAGCCACACTTTAGAATCCCATTTCCTGGTATTGGACATTAGTTATTGCTTCCTGTGTTGGTTTACTTGGGTGCCCCTGTGCAGAGTGGCCAAACCTAGGCCCCTTGTGCCGAGTAACCTAGTCCTCCAGACCCAGTCCCCACCAGGTACTGCTGTCAGCTTCAACAGCATGCCACCTGTCGTTTTGCAAAAAGGCAGGGGTCCGGGGCCTTACGCTAGCATCAGTGCCTGATTCAGAGTCAACCAGACAAGCCATTGACCTCTCCATGCATGACCTGGAGCTTGCAAGGTGCCAAGCAAGGGCATCGTACGATGCCAGTGAGGTGGTGTCCAGGCTGACAGAAACAGTGATCTGCATCCTGATGACGGCATAGCTTTGCCTTTCCTGTTTGACACCCCTGGCCCAGAGTAGGATGCTTGCCTCCACTTTCCAGGGAACCCACCTTTTCTCCTGCAGGGTGATGCAGGATCTTCAGGGGCAACTTCCTTCTCCCAGGCAAAGGGAGACCCAGCCTCACTCTGACTAGTCATGGGCCTCGTCTGGCCAGTGAGAGTCCCCTCTCCCTATGTGAGGGTCCCCTCTCCCTATGTATCCACATAGGGAGCTGGGGGAATCCGTTTTCTCTCAGGGAGGTAACAGGTCCCCTTCAGAGGGCTTGGTAATTGCCCACCAGTGATGAATGGTGAAGATTGATACAGGAAAGATATAAAAATTACATGCCTACCGGAATTGTTGATCTTTCTGTATATCTTCACCATTCATCACTGCTTCCCGCCCACCTTCCCTCTTGGGCCTCAGCCTCTGGGCAGTGCCTCCTCCCTGCTTGCCTTCCCCCAATTGAGGCCAATTGTGGGCCTAGTCCTACTGGCACCTCCAGGTCCTCTGATCCTTCAGGTGTAAGCGTCAGGGGCCCACCTTTGGGGAGGGCAAGCAGGGGTGCTTGCCCTCTTATGATAAGAGGCTCCCCGGGCCCTCTTCTCACAGTCCTGATGGCCCCCCATGGATTTTCTGGGCCTTTCTTGTTAGGGGTCCAGATATCCCAGCTCTGGTCTCACATTGACTTCTAGGATCCTCATCTTGATTGATGGGAAAGTAGAAGAGCCCGGGGGACCTCCAGTCCCCTTCATCCTGGAGTAGTGACTCCTGTCTGAGTTTTCCTGGGCAGGGTCGCCCTTTTAAAAAAAAGCGAAACTTCCACTCGGACATCCTCTTGCCCCTCCTGCCGTCCGACTCAGTGTGTGTGATGTCTGTGCTCTCAAGTTGAGATCCCTTCTGTTGAAGGAGTCTTTCTTAGAGGTAAATCCTGCCCTGGTGTGGGTCCTGTCCCCGCCCTCGTCTGGACTGGGGGACGCACCTCAAAGCCAGGTGCACCTGGCTTATGCTCCACTCTACTGGGCCAGTGTCCAGCTGGTTTCCTTTACCTCTTGCCTTCAAATCCAGCCTGAAGGTTCTGTGCAATAGCTCCCTCACTCTGTGGAGTTGTTAAAAAAAAAAAAAAAAGGTTGGGAGAGTAGATTAAGGCAGCAGTGCCCTGCTGGTCCCCAGAGAGTCCCTTGGACCTTTGCTGGGGTGTTGTGAGTCTCCATCTCTTCTCCTCTCTGTCTTTTTCTATCCTTTCTTTCACCTCCCTCCCTTACTGCTACCCCTCCCTTGGCCTGCCCGGTGGTTAGGGCCCCTGCCCCAGACCCCTAGGTAATGTCTCTACCTCTTGTGACCAGCCTTATTTCTTTTCTGCTTATATGTTTACATTTTTACTGTCTCTCTGGCTTCCTTCCCCTTCTTTTCCTCTGTCTCTGATTTTCCCACTCTTTCCGGCATGCAGAACTGAGATGAAGGAGGAGTCGGTGTCAGTTGCTGGCCAACCCTCGAGCGCCACGCATTGCACTGGCCTCGAGGATGGCGCCATCCTTGTGCCAGCTCCTCCCCCTAGAGGAAAAAATCTCTCCCACAGGGTTCTGCGCCTCTGGATTGAACCCACCAGTGATGAATGGTGAAGATATACAGAAAGATCAACAATTACGATAAGTACGTAATTTATATTTATTGCTCCTTTTGGGTTTTTTAACTCTCTTGAATCCCCAAAATATAAGAGAGGTAACTGAGTGTTCTGCTGTATTGAGTTTTTTTCATGCCTCCTTATGTCGCTCTGATGCTCACTGATCCGTATATGTACTTCCCCTATTGTTTTTCCAACTTAAAGCCTATCACATGGACACCACAGAAGGTCGATGGCGTGACTTACATGTGATGTGTTGTCTGACTTTGTGTCTCATATCGGTGTATGGATGTTGATAAGGTACTTTCCTAGCTATGTTATCGCATTGAAAGCATGTCCCATATGAAAATGTCCTTTTAGTTAGTGGTCCCAAAAGTAACTGACTCCTCTGTCTCTCTTTTTCCACTGGTACAGTCTGTTCCTATATTTATTTATTTATTTGTTTATTTATTTAAGAGATTTACCAGATAAGCATTCTGAGCGGGGACCGCTCGTTTCCAGATGCGACCTGGGGTTACATAGGTCAAGATACAGTTAAATCACAGTACAGCAGTGTTACAAAGGTCTAGAGCAGCTAACAGTAGTCGCAGTACAACAGTGTGGGTAGACAGCAGCCAGCAGGTGCAAAGGCTTTATTATTTATGTCAGCTAAATCTGTGGGTGGCAGTTACATACATCAGAGTAGTGGGACCTCACGCGCGGTTTGAGAGCCCAGTGGGAAGCTGAGAGCCTGATGTCTGCCGGTAGGTCATTCCATAGTTTGGGTGAACTAACTTATCTGTAAGGGCTGAGGTTTTTTGAAGGTGAAAAGGGGGTAGCTTTTGAATCTATTGTTCCCCATGTTCCCAACTTGAAAAATGCACCAATTTGTATTCAAAATGCTTCTGTTCCCACAGAACTGGCTATATGCAGTAGAAAAGACAGATCTTATCTGTGTCAGTCTTCACCATTCGTCATCTTTGGGTTCTGGCTAGAGTCACAACTGGGAGCTCTTTTTTTTTTTTTGATAGGCGGAGTCGACGCACCATCGGCGCCGCCCTCGAGGCCGACGCACTGCGTGGCACTCGCGGGTTGGCCGTTAGGTGTTGTCGACTCCACCCTCCCGCCAGTTCTTCGACTCCTGCCGTTGAGGTCAACCTCATGGGTAGCTCCGAAAACTTCTGAGAGGCCTATTGTGTTTGGAAAGCCTTCGACTCCATGTCGTAGTCCGTTGACTCCGTATATCTTCGTTCCTGCTGGTTCAGTTTTGCTCCACTTGACATCACCTGGTAAGACTGTTCCTTATTTTATTTTGTGATGTCGAGTCTTGTTTGGTGTTCTTTTATCCGTAGGTTATGTCTCGGTCCTGGGGGGCGGCAAGAAAACTTTGAAGACGAGATGGCCCCCTATGCGTTGGTGCCCGTGCAGCCATAGGTATTCCATCACTGACTAGCATGACCATTGCCTTGCGTGTCTTGGCCCACTACGACATGCCGATTCATCGACATTCTTCTCCATGGACCGTCTTGTCCATTGAACAGCGTGAAAAGTTGGACGAACTCCGCCGACTTGGGACGGCGACTACGGCCAAGCCAAGACTCTCTCTTGGCCTTTCCTCCGGTCCTCTCCAGTTCTGTATGGACTGAGGAGGGAGCTTCTGCTTCTTGTAGCCTCGCCGTTGCAGAAACCCCTTTCATGGTGCAGGAGGTCCAGTCCGTTTTCCTTGGGGGATGGGTGGGAGGCACCACCTTGGCAATCGCCCCTTCAGGGGTGAAGGCTCCCCCAGTGTCATACCCTCGGCTCGCTTGCAGCGCCAAGCGAGAACACAGCGCCGTGGGGGTTTTGCAACGGTGCCGAGAGTGCGGTCGGAGCTGTCTTCGGCACCGTCTCTGGCCTCGGCGCCATGACAGGCCCCGACTTTGATGCTGCTGCCGCCTTCGGTGCCTTGTCCTCTTCCCGCACCATTCACGGTGTGGCTGAGGGCCTCGGCGCCAATTCTGGTGCAGTTACTTGGTCTGGTGCCCCTATTAGTCGGGATGGCAACGGGCGCTCCATGCACTGCTTGCACAGAACTTCGGTCTCCAGGTCGAGGAGGGGGAATCAGATTCTGAGTCAGACCAGCAGTCTGACTCTTTGGAGTTGACTGCTCACGTGGACACCTTGATAGTGTCCTGAACAGGCCAGAACCAGCCCCCTTCTGAGGAGAGGACAGTTGCTTCCATGTCCAGGGTCAGGGGTGCTGACCAGCAGGCAGTGGTGCAGGCCAACATTGCTCTGCAGCCTGGTCTCGATGGGTTTTCTGACCCCTCAGTAGTGGTACTCCCTTAGGTGGTGCCTGGATCACCCAACTTTGGGGCCGACGGACACCCACAGGAGGAGGTGCTGCTCCCTGGATAGCCCTTCAGGGGCTGACCAGAGTTGCCAGCTGCTTAGGCTGGCTCTTTTGAGGAGGAGGCACTGGTTCTGAAGGGTCGAGGGTATGGGTTCCGGCGGCGGCTTTTTTCTGGAACCCACCCAGGGGAGAAGTCGTAGGCACGGGTTTCCTCCCTTCCCTTAGTTTCCTTTGAGAGGCCCCATTCTTGGAGGTGGGGACCATTCTCTGACTTCTCACGGCCCCAGTCACCTCATGGGGGGGAATTCTTCAGGGCACAGCCTAGGCAGTTCCAGTTTGGTTGACCAGCTGTCAACTGTGGAGTTTTCCGGAGCTCCTTCTTTCCTTAAGGCTCCTGGTGCGCTCCTTAGCCCAGGCGGAGGACAGCCGATTCCTGTTGTCGGCTCTGCCCCTTCTCCTCTGCCACATTCTCCTGCACTTCCAGGTATTTTTGGTCCTAGCGGTCCTCTCTCCTGGGAGCAGTGTAGAGCTGTGGCTGCTCAATTTCCCGCCACATCAGAGCTATGGACAGTTTTTTTTTTTTTTTTTACTTTTAATCTTTATTGAATTTTTTTTCAAAACACAGAACATCAACAAAAACATTTACAATGTGCCTTCATAATTACGTATCATTTTTCAGAACCTTACATAGCTTAAAATGTTGTATTACAGAAATAATATACATAGGGTACATTTACAAATAAATACATGTTTACTGTGTAGAAACATAAATATAGGGGAAGGTGCCTTATGGATCAATTAATCTGTTTTCCTAATGGTGAGCAAATTAATTTAGATCTGGTACTAGGTAATTCTCTTTGTTCTATCTGTCAGATGGGTCTCAGAAGGTTCCCCTTCACTGATTATGCATCTCCTGTAAAGGGTCATGGCACAAAAGCTTGTCTTGCCTGGGATGTATATAGAACCCACCTTCTCCACATAATTTCAGTTTGCTCCTGTTGTTTATTGAGCAATGATGTAATCTTTCCATTTTATATGTATCTATCATTATATCTTGCCACATTGATATTGTGGGTGGTGTATCTTTAAACCATAATTTGGTAATTGTTTTCTTTGCAGCTAGGATAGCTATAGTTAGTAATTTCCTGGTATTGGCGGGGTCTGCATTCTGGGGGTAATCTGTCATAAAAACAAAGGGTGTCATAGTTAAAGTCGATGAGACTATCTGTTGTAGGCAAGCCTGTAGCTCCATCAGAAAAGTTTGTAGTTTCTGACAGCTCCAGAAAATATGTCGTGTGATGCTGGGAGAATCCACATTGTCTCCAGCATACTGCGCCTGTTCTCATCTAATACTTTTGTTGTCGTGCAGGAGTGCTGAAAAATCTAGTGGTCACTTTTCGGGAAAACTCTCTCCAGCTTTTAGAGTTCAGGCCCCTCTGGATTGATTTTACATGGTTCTGCCACGTCTCTAATGGGATCAGACTCCCTAGATCTTTTTCCCAGGCCTGATAGACTGAGTCCAAAGAGTCTTCCTTTAACACTCTAATTGCATCCTATAAAATTGAGATCACGTGTGAGGGCGCAGGACCTCATTCCAGCGCTCCCACAAAAGATCCCCAGTATACATGGTGTAGGAAGGTTTGTTTGTTTTCCGCCCTCTCAGCCTTTAAGAAATCCTAACCTGAAAAATTCGGAATCTGTCTTTATAGGAGATCCGGGGGCCAAGTGGTGCATCACATGTAATTCTACTTTTTCCTATCTATGGTATCCCCCATCCAGCCTCGCAGGCATAACGAGGAGAGGTGTGGAAGGGAGTATAGTAGTGATCTTCAGTCCAGAAGGCCCGTGATGCTAAAATACTCTGCCACACTTGTATGCTAGTACTTGTATATGGGTTTGTCATTTTCTTTGGTGTTATTTTGGGAGGTGAGGACAGCAATGTCTCGTTTATGTCTGCTTCTGATCTTACCAAATCCTTCCATTTAGCTGAATAGTCCCAGTGTAGCCAGTAGAGGACTGTTCTTAATTGGGGCGCTGTGTGGTATAGGCTCAAATTTGGAAGTGCCAGTCCTCCCTGTGCCCTGGGTAGTCTCAAAATTGAGAGCCGTATTCTTGGTTTCTGAGCCGCCCAAATAAATTTAGATATTTTCCTGTTTATTGCTCTATACCACTCCTCTGTGATCTGAATTGGTAGAGTCTGTGCTAAATACAAGAATTTTGGGAGGACCACCATTCTTATTGCCTCAGTTCTTTGAATTAAAGGCAGAGGAAGGGCGCCCCACTGCTCCAATTCTGTGCTTATATTTAATAATAGGGGTGAGTAATTCAAATCGAACAAATCTGTATGTGTGGGGGTGAACTGGATTCCTAGGTACTTCAAGTGTCTCAGTTCCTGTGTAAATGGGAAGTCTCTCTTTGTCTTCGGGGATGGATCATAGTTTATTCTCAAGACCTCTGTCTTTCCTGGTTTATCCTGTACCTTACTATTTCATCAAACCTATCTAATAGGGTCCATATGGGAGGAAGTGAGTTTTCGGATTTCTCATGTAAATTAAGAAATCATCAGCATAAAGCGCTAGCTTGTGAGCCTCAGTACCCATCTCCATACCCTGGATCCCTCATCTTGCCATCTGTCCTGAGCCAATGGCTCCAGATATAGGGCGATCAGGAGAGGGGACAGGGGGCATCCCTGTCTAGTACCTCTTTTCAGTAAGATTGGGTGAAAACAGCTCCATTTACTTTAATATATGCTCGGTTGCTAGTAGGATGCAATCACATGTACAAAGTCCTGAGGTATACCCATCTTTCCCATAACCAACCATAAAAAGGGCCATGCCACCCGGTCGAACGCCTTCTCAGCGTCTAAACTTAAAAGTAGAAAAGGGGTGTCCGATTGGGTGGCTATATGAAGCAGATGTAGGGTCCTCTTTATATTATCCTGAGTCTGCCTACCCGTAACAAATCCCATTTGATCATGTTATATTAGATCCGGCAACGTGGTCTCTAGTCTCCCGGCCAGGATCGAGGCAAACAGCTTGTAGTCCATATTGAGAACTGAAATTGGTCTATAGGAAGAACAAACAGTGCTATCTTTCCCGGGTTTTAGAGTACTAGAAATACATGTATACCCCCATGTAACCAGTGCTCCCTCCTACCTACCCCTGGGTCTCCTGACATGTCCCGAATAAAACAGGGAGTAAGTCTTGTTTAAACATTTTGTAGAATTCTCCCATATAGCCATCTGGGCCCGGGCTCTTAAGGGATTTTAATCTAGAGATTGCTCCTTCCAATTCCCCCTCTGTGATCGGTCATGTCAGTACTAACTGCTGATCCTCCCTTAGTTTTGGTAGGTTAAGGTCTGCCAGAAAACTGCCCCCAACCCCTAGATTGGTGTCTTGTTCAGGGGGTATATAATTTCTCATAAAATGTCTGGAAGACCTGACTAAACTGTGAGAGTGAAGTGACCATACTTCCATTCCATAAGGGTGATAATGTTTTGCCCCCCCCCACAAGGTACTACAAACTTGGAGTTAGTTCTATGTAAGGGGGGTGTGGGGGGCAAAGACCCCCACAATGGGGTGTGTGGAGGGGAAAGCCCACAGTAACACAGGAGGTGCAGAAACACAGTATTTGAATTTTCACCCACTCACCCTAAATTCCTTCCCAAAGTAATCTCAGAATTCCACCTGAACCAGCCTTGGTCCTTCCGACCTACTTTTGCACATTTTCAGAATGAAGGAAACTACCCTGCATTCTTTGATGTAAAAAGTTTTCCGATTCTACATCGACAGAACAAAGGAGATTCACAGATCCAACAACTCTTTGTGTCATTCAGCATGGCCTGGCTGGGTCAGCATGTTGCCATCAGGTGCATTTCAACATGACTGTCAGCTTGTCTCTGCCATTGCTGTTCAATGGCGCAGGTCAAGCTGCAAGGCAGGGTGTACACCCACTCTACCAGAATGGTCGCAGCATTTCTGGCATTGATTCGAAACATGCCTATTGCAGACAACTGCAGTGCGGCCACTTGGAGCTCTGTGCATACTCTTGTGAAGCACTACGCATTGGATGTCCATGCCAGACAGCATCCTTCCTTTGGCGGGACAATCCTTAATGGACTTCTATCCTGAATGAGTTCCTCTCTCTTGCCGCCTTTCTTGGGGGATTATTTTAGCTGTGTACTTTCCCACTAGTGTGAATGAGTGGTGGAGACTTTATATCCAGGAAGATATGAAAATTACATACCTACCATAATTCTTGATCTTCTTGGATGAAGTCTCCACCACTCTTTCGCATGCCCACCCACTATCCCTCGAGCGCACTCATCCTGATCTTATCTGTGTCAGTCTTCACCATTCATCACCTTTGGGTTATCGGCTGGAGGTCATGATCCCACGGGAGCTTCTTTTTTTTTTTTGTTGGGATAGGTGGAGTCGATGCACCATCGGCGCCGCCCTCGAGGCTGATGCACTGCGTGGCGCTAGCGTGTTGGCCGTTAGGTGCTGTCGACTTCACCCTCCCACCAGTTCTTCATCTCCCGCCGTCGAGGTCATCTCATGGGACGCTTCGAGACAGAGAAGGTTTTCAGGCCTACCTGCTGCGTAGTAAATTTAATTCCTTCGACTCCGTGTCGAGTATTGTCGACGCCGAAGTCCATCGGCCCCTTTCCTGCTGGTTCTGATAGCCACTTGATGTCGCCTGGTAAGATCTTTCCATTTATTTGTTTTATTTGCGACATTGAGTCTTGTTTGGTGTTTTTTTCTGTAGGTCATGTCTAGGTCAGAGGGCAAGAAATCTTCGAAGATGGGACGGCCCCCCATGCGACGGTGCCCATGCGGCCGAAAATACTCCATCACCGACCAGCCTGACCATTGCCTTATGTGTCTTGGCCCGCTTCACAACATGGACTCGTGTGATGCTTGTTTCTCCAAGGACCGCTGGGTCATCGAGCAGTGCGCATGGAAAGTGGAGCGAGCTCCACCAACTTTCGGGGGTTGGGTGCGCACTCGTCGGGCCAAGCTGCGTTCTCTCGGCCTTTCCTCCTGGTCCCCTCCTGGTTCTGTATTGACTAAGGAGGAGGGAGCCTTGACCTCTCGTAGCCTAGCCATGGCTGAGGCTCCTCCTGTGGTGCAAGAGGCCCAGTCTGTTCTCTCTGTGGGACAGGCGGGAGGAACTGCACTGGCAATTGCCCCTTCGGGGGCAAAGGCCCCCCCATGTCGGACCCACTGCTCAGAAGACCCGGGTCGGCGCAGTGGCTGCTGTCAGCGCCGTTCATGGAGCCAATAGTGTTAGCTGTGCCGTGGGAGGTTCTACGGCACCATCTCTGACTTTTTCTCGCCTCAGTGCCGTCCGCGGCGTGAGGTTGAGCATGGTGCCATCTCCAGCTCTGGGGCTGTTCACGGTTCTGGGCATGGGCACGCAGCCGAGGGAGTTTCGGGTCTCGGCGCCAAGAGCGATGTCAGAGCCGCCATCTGTGCCATCTCTGTCCGCGGCGCCATGTCAGGTTCTGTCTCATCGATTGCTGCCCTTGTTGGAGCCATGTCCTTCTGCCACCATTCGTGGTGCTGTGGAGGACGCTAGTACCAACTCAGGTACGGTCTCTGTTTCTGGTGCCCTATTTGGTCGGGATGGCAGCAGGTGCCCGCCAACTGTTTGGCACAGGTCTTCGGTCTCCACCTCTTTGAAAGAGGAGTTGGACTCCTTGGAGTTAGCTGCTGGCGTGGGCACCCTCGTAGTGTCCTCGACAGACCAGAGTCAGACCCCCTCTGAGGAATGGACAGTTACTGCTGGGACTGGGGTCAGGGGTTCTGACCAGCAGGCAGTGGTGCAGGTCACCATTGCACTGCAACCCAGCCTCGGAGGGTTCTCTGACCCCTCAGCGGTGGTACCCCCTCAGATGGTGTGCCTGGATTGCTCAACTTTGGGGCTGATCAGAGCATTACAAGAGGGGAGGGTGCTGCGCCCTGGATAGCTCCTTTGGGGGCTGACCAGGGCTGTCAGTTGCCTAGGCTGGGTCTCTCGAGGAGGAGGCTCTCGGATTCCGAGGGATCGAGGGGCATGGGGTCTCGTGGTGACCTTTTTCTGGAGTCCACCGGCTAGCCTCGGAGAAGTCCTGCATGGGATCTCTGCTCTCTGCCTCGGTTTCTTTGAGAGGGCCCTGTTCTTTGGAGGTAGGGGACCATCCTTCTGGACCTACACGCCCCGTCACCTCACAGGGGATTCTTCCATGCACAGCCAAGGCAGTTCCAATATGACTTTTCAGCTGTCAGCTGTGGAGTCTTCCGGACCAACTTCATCTTCTCGTACTCCTGGTGCGCCTGCCCAGCCCAGGCAGAGGTCAGTTGATTTCTCTGTCGGCTCTGCCCCCATCCCTCTGCCACATTCTCCGTGCTCCAGTCATCCTTGGTCCTAGCGAGCCCTCTCCTCGGAGCAGTTCAGGCCATGGCTGCTCGATTCCCCACTTACGCCAGGGCAATGGACAAACAGGTTTTTCAACCTCCCCCCGAGCAGCCACCCTCTGAACATTTGAGGTCCTCTGACTCCTCATCCCCCTCTTCTGGGGGAGAGGATCTGTCCACATCTCCCCAGCTGCTGATCTTGCGGAGTGTCCGCAATTCCTCGTGAGGATGTTGGAGGACCTGCACATCACCCCTCCCACTCGAAGCAATCCAGAGCACTCGGCGCACGCCTTTCTAGGCGACTTCAGCAAGGACACCCTTGTGGTGCCCACCTGGCCTGCTCCCTTCCGAGAGGCGTCGTTGCGTTCCTGACAGAGGCCCTTCTCCGGAGTTCCTGCTAGGGATCTCTGCCAGTGGTATTGCGCCCCCCCCCCCCGGGAGTCTCCAGGTTCCATGCCTCATCCTCAGTTAGGATTGTCACAGCTGAACACTCCTGATGGGCTTCACGTCCTCCACAGTGTCCAGCCCCAGATCAAGATTCCTTGGATTTTGACTTCTGGGGAGGACGACATTCTACTTGGTACGGTTGCTGCTCTCTATCGCAGCACATCAGGCCCACTAGACAGGTTTGTGTGGTCCAGGCTGGGTCAGCTCCTAGCCTCTTTGCCTGACACGGAGCAAACCAGACAAGCCATTGCACTCTCTGCACGTGGCCTGGAGCTATCAAGGCACCAAGCGAGGGCATCATACGATGCCAACGAGGTAGCTACCAGGGTCATAGGGACAGCGATCTGCACTAGGCGGGCGACATGGCTGCATCTTTCCCGGTTGTCACCCTTGGCCCGGCGTAGTGTGATTAACTCTGCTCACCAGAGAACCTATCTCTTCTCCCGTAGAGCGAGACGGCGCTTGTCGGGGCAACTTCCTTCCCCCTCCAGGGGTTCCCCATCTCACTCTCCCCACTCGGCCTCCCCAGGCCTCAAGGTTCTCCTCTTAGTGTGTCACCCACTGAGAGCCAAGGGACTCTGTCCCTTAGGATTAAAACCCTTCTGGGGCCTCGGCACTCACCCAAGGTGATGAATGGTGGTGAAGATTGACACAGATAAGATATGGAAATTACGACTCTACTGTAATTCTGATCTTTCTGTGCATCTTCACCATTCATCACAATCCCGCCCGCTATCCCCTGGGGCTTCAGTCACTGTCCCCTTCTCTCTGTGCCCTCCCCTTTCTTTGTCAGGAGTGGGGTAAATCAGGGGCACATAGGGGATGATATTTAAGGGAGAGTGGTCAGCATGGGGACACCTTCTCTAGTGTTTGGCTCCACCCCTGTGGGGTGGGAGTTGGCAGTTGCCTCCATTCTCCTCCTCCTTTGTTCCCCATCAATCCTTAATTTTCTTTGTCCATTGGACATATCCTTTATTATTTTAAAGAAAGTAAACTTTCTTACACCAAAATTTTTTTCCTTGAGATGGGGAAAATTCCTGTGTCCTGTCTCTCTCCAGGATAGCCGCTTTTCTGCTTTTTATTTAATTTATTTATTTATTAATTTTGGTGACCGGTGAGGCCCACTGAGCCCGAAGGTCCCTTTTTCAGGGGCGACCCGGGATAACAATACAAGTTGTAAGAATGAACAAGGACATAAGGAACATTTGAGGCATTGTGAGTTGCATCATGAGGTGGTTACAGTAAATTAAAATAGCTTTGAAGTTATTGTCAGTGATTCTGTGCCTTGAATTCTGACAGTGAGCTTTTTGGCTACTCCTCACAGTTCTTATACAAGCTGGAGATAAGTTAAGGTTCCGGGGTATGGTTGTTTCCTTCTCTCCCCCCCCCCAAGCTTATCCTAACTCCTTCCTCTCTCCTTTTTCCTATTTCCAGAGATTGGGGCCCCTACCCAATCTCCTTAGTTTTTCCTTCTTCTTCTGTCCTCTCAGTCGTTTATTTCTCCTTTTGGTTTATGCATATGTTCCTTTGTCTGTCCCTTGGACTTCCTTGTCCTCCCCCCCTCCCCTTTTTACTCACCTCTCCGGTGACTCAGAACTGGTGGGAGGGCGGAGTCGACAGCACCTAACGGCCAACCTGCGAGCGCCACGCAGTGTGTCGACCTTGAGGGCGGCGCCAGTGTTGCGTCGACTCCGACCATCCAAAAAAAAAAAAAAAAAGCTCCTGCAGGGTCATGACCTCTGACCAATAACCCAAAGGTGATGAATGGTGAAGATAGACAGAAAGATCAGAATTACGGTACGTACGTAATTTCCATTTTTTGGTCTTCACTCCCTCATTGACTGGGCTGTGAAGACACTGTTGAGTTGACCCTTCTTACATGGGTCATACAGACTATCTTATGTTCAAGATGGGTTAGATTTCTAGGTTAGCTTATGCTGCACCTCCTCGGGTTAAAAAAAAAAAAAAAAGTACTGAGGTGGGTAGAGGGCACGAGCCAGTCTCGTGGTGCCACTCATGTGCGGTCCTATCTTGGTGCCGGCCCTCCTGAAGATTTATCCCACTAGTGTGAATGAGTGGTGGAGACTTCATCCAAGAAGATAAAGAATTACGGTAGGTATATACTTTTCATTTGTTGTTGGTACTTCCCCCCCCTCCCCATTATGTACTCTTCCCCTGGGTTTTTGTTTCCCAAGTGCATTACTTTGCACTTCTTTGCATTGAATCTAAGCTGCCATACTTTTGACCATTCCTCCAACAGGACTCATGCAAGTGAACCCATCAAATTATTACCCCTGTTGAAGCTCTTCTCCAGTGGATGGGACTGGAGCGAGAACTGCTCAAAGGTAGTCCACCCAGTGCTTGTTTATACGTGGCATCAACTAGTGACAAATCCCTTGCATTGACAGTTATGGCATCCATAGTAGTGTGAAAAATGCTGGGTAATATGGTAGGGACATCCCTCACCACTTCTCACATTGTTTATTCTGGCAAAACCTCAAGTTCAAAGTTGAGAATACCCCCAATTGGACCAAGTGGCAGAAGGCAGGCATATGAATGATTTCATCAAAAACAGTCCGGCAGTCCTCAGGGACACACAACTCTCCAGACAAAGGAGATCAGAAAATGCTTTTACTCACAAAATAGCATAAACAGCAGCACAAGCCAGTACAAAGTGCTAAGTGCAGACACAGAAAATCTCCTCATGCACATTTCACCCGAACACTGGCTTTGTCAAAGGTAATCACCACCTGGTGTTAGGTAGCTTAAAAAGCACCCATCCCTAATTATATTACCCTTTTTTGAAGTAAAAGTGCTTCATTTATCTCCCACACCTAGTGGTTTCAGCATTAAAAAGAGAAAGACCACATTATATGTTGACTATCATATTTCATCACATTATCTATTGCACATTGATATTAAAGTTTTAAATAAATTTAACTTAATTTTACAGTCAGCATCTATCAAACATCTAACTGTGGTCATATGCCAAGAAGCCAAGAAACAGTACAATTTTCTACTGTCAAATGGGAGCGACATCTCCCTATCTTTTTATATGCGGAAGCATATCCCTGTAAATACATATTTATGTATCTCGCATAGTTCATCTTATTTTGACAAAACAAATACCCACAGCAATCGGAGGATATAGAAAAGTTCAGAGGGACAACAATAACATGGGGGAGGGAAGAAAGGGAAAAGGGGGTAAAGAAAAAGGTGAAGGGAAGAAAAGGAGAAATTAAAAGGGGTAGGCCAGTACAAAACATACAAAGAGGGAAAAGTTCCTCATAAAGCAGGAAAATAAATGTAATTTCTGGAGGGAGGCTATTTTATTTAAATTATACAGTTCCATTTAATCTTAAATCCATGCTTTAAGTAGACATTATTCATCTCCACCCATCTAAATTTTACCTCCTACTTTTAAATGCACAGAGAAAATGGAAGGAGCTTATATCTCAAATCGTTAACTCCTCAAGGATGCAAAAAAAAAAAAAAATATATATATATATACACACACACTGGATGGCACAATCTATATTTAACTCATATAGCAAGAATGACTAGAAGCAGGGGACTTTCAAATGAACCAAGTTAATCATCTTTACCTTCTATTCCTACAAACCCCTTTTGTCTAAAAAGGTTTCAGTTCCACCGATCAATCAGGCCTTTGCCTTCATATGCTCCATCATGTATAGCCAATAATTGTGCTATTTTGCAAATACAGCTGCAGCTGCTCCCATTAGCTCAGTGGATGCGAGCACTTCCAACAGCCAAATACTACTGATTGACTGCATTTTCTGATTGTTTTCTGCTGAATTTATCAAATATACTGCATTACCCACGTAGCCTTTATTGCACATTTGCTCATTTTAATACATGGATTTGCCTAGCTTCTGTGCACCTTAATTTGATATACTGCCTCTACTGTTCATGCTACCTAGAAATGTGTAAAACATGATGTTTGTTCTGCTCCTCTCTGCTCTGATAGACTGCCTCTACTCCCCCCCCCCCCCGTCTTCTCTGATTACAGCCGCCCCCCTGTTGTTACCTCCCCACCATTTTAAATCCCTGTTGTTCTGCTCTCTCTCCTCAGTTCCACACTTCGAGGGACGCGAGGGCGGGTGTCCTGAGGCTACCTCAATTCCCCCCGGAGACACACCAACATCCAGCAGACAGGAACGGCTCCAGCAGATTCCTCAACAGCATTCGGTGCCATTTTGCAAATATAGCTGTAGCAGCTGCTCTCTTAGAGCACTGAGTGGCTCCACACAGTGCTTCCCAGCCACACGCCCCACCACCCTCCCACTCTAAGGTGGGTTTTCCTTTATACCTGCTAAACCAATCAACTACATTTTACACCCCCCTACTTCAACGTCATGATGGAAGTTTCCAGTGGTTGATTATCACATGCCCAGTAACTCTAGATGGTAGATCCAACACTGTCCCAGCCACCTCATTTTCACTGCCTGACTAAAGCCCTGGGGGGGGGGGGGAGTAGTCTAGCAAACACAGCAACTTTGCACATAACATACTCCGACTTCGGGCCAGCCCAGCGGCACTCTGGGTCGAGGTGCTGGATGCCACACTTTGTGCCACGCTGGTGACCTGGGTTCGGGAACGAGCCAGGGCTGTTGGGGGTCGGCAGGGGAGGGAGAGGATGGAGTGTACGGAGGACTGCTCTCCTCTTCCTGGGTGGGTTAAGGAGAGTTCTCGGCTCTCTTGCGGCCTCTGGTGGAGACTGGAGGTTGCACGGTACACAGGAACACAGCAGGGGGCAGAACGGCAGATTCCAGCGGCCGTGGACTAGAGGGAGCCGCACGGGAATCATTGCACGCCATGTTCTTGGGGATACTAACCAGGAAAAACCCTGGTTGACTCAGGGAGGCAACGGAGGCCTCAGGAGTTACCACCCACATCCTACAGCTAGACCAGCCTTACCCCCAGCTCTCCCAAGCTCCTTGACTGGACCAGGAATGCTCCTCTGATAATCAGAACAGGCTGACAGATAAGGAGAGGCAGGCCGCCACCAGACCTAAAACCCAGCAGAGCACCAAGAAACTTGATTGCAACATTTCTTCCCAAAATATTATTGTTGCTGTACTGGTCCTTGTAACAAAGATTCAGAAAAAAGATGATTTGATACCTTTTATGCAACCAACACAGATGTTACAAAAGCACCTGTTTTCTATGTTGGTCCCATAAATGGTATCAGATCATCTTTTTTTCTGAATCTTCCCAAAAACAGTAGGAAGCTACTGCTGTTGCTCCTCTTGTTATCAGGCAATGTCCACCCTAACCATGGCGCCCCTTCCCCCCAGGAGCGCCCTCTAATAAACCACTCCCTGTTGCACTAAAAATCGCCTCCCTTAACATTGGCAGCTTATTACCCAAAATAGCTCAATTAGAGGCACAGGTGAAGCAATTTAAGCCTAATATAATCCCCCGTACAGAGTCCTGGCTGTCACCAAAAACTCCTGATGACTGCATCACACTGCATGGATATAATCGCTTTAGACAAAATCACCTTGGTGGAATAGGGGAAGGTTGCGTAGTATTCATGCAAAACTTGCTACAGGGGTATAAAATCACACTTGATTGTGCCAGCAATGACTGTGAGTGTCTTGTAGTACACCTTGTGCTGGGGAATGGGAGGAAAAACCTTATACTCATGATGGTATATATCCCCCCCAAGGAAGGCAAAATCCCAGAATAGAAATGTTTACTAAGCACTATGAACGAGCCAGCCAGGGTTGAGAATCCCATGTGGTAGGGGACGTCAATATAAGTTAGGCGGCAAAATCAAACATTGACTACAAAGATCAGATAAACAACCTCTACTTAACCAAAGTCGTCAAGGATAGTACTAGGACTAACTATAGAACTGGGACAAATACACTCATTGACTGGGTCCTTACAACCCACCGGAAAGTCTTACAGAAGTCTGTGTAATGCCAGATGTCCTAAGTGATCACTCCTCGGTGCTGTGTGCATGTCCGCCAAACTAGCTACAGTGGTAGAAAAGTATTTGCCCCCTTCCTGATGTTCTCTATTATTGCATATTTGTCACACTGGATGTTTTCAGGTCTTTAGACAAAATGTAATATTAGATAAAGGGAACCTGAGTGAACAAATAACACTTGTTTTTTATTACTTATTTCAGTTATTTAATGAAAACAGTTAACCAACACCAACTGGCACTGTGTGAAACAGTAATTGCCCCCTAGTTAAATCAACCCAATTAAAGGGATAATTAGAGTCAGCTGATTGAACACAGCCAGGCTTGATTACAGCCAGCCCTGCTCAATATAAACCTCACTTATTTTGACCCTTACCATCAGAGTCACGTTGCCAGCACAAAGGTTCAACAAGCACATTATGCCACGATCAAAGGAAGTTCCTGAAAAGATCAGAAAAAAAGTTGTTGCTATCTATCAGTCTGGAAAGTGTTACAAAGCTATTTCTAAGGCTCTGGGACTCCATCGAACCACAGTGAGAGCCATAATCTCCAAATGGAGAACACTTGGAACAGTAGTGAATCTTCCCAGGAGTGGGTGGCCTGCCAAAATTACTCCAAGGGCGCAGCGTAAAATCATCCAGGATGTCTCAAAGGATCCTAAAACAGCATCCAAAGAACTGCAGGCTTCTCTTGCCTCAGCTAAGGTCAGTGTTCATGACTCCACAATCAGAAAGAGACTGGGCAAAAATGGGCTTCATGGGAGAGTAGCAAGGCGGAAACCACTGCTAACCAAGAAGAACATAAATGCTCGTCTCTCATTTGCCAAGAAGCACCTGGATGATCCACAAGCCTTTTGGGAAAATGTTCTATGGACAGATGAGTCCAAAGTGGAACTTTTTGGACGACATGGATCCCATTATGTCTGGCGTAAAGCAAACACAGCATTCCACAGTAAGAACATCATACCAACAGTCAAACATGGTGGTGGTAGTGTGATGGTGTGGGGATGCTTTGCTGCCTCAGGACCTGGACGACTTGCCATAATTGAAGGAACCATGAATTCTGCTCTGTTCCAGAAAATTCTTAAGGAGAATGTCCGGTCATCCGTCCGTCAGCTGAAGCGTAGTTGGGTCATGCAGCAAGACAATGATCCAAAACACAAAAGCAAGTCCACATCAGAATGGCTGAAAAGAAGTAAAATTAAAGTTTTGGAGTGGCCTAGTCAAAGTCCAGACCTAAACCCAATAGAGATGCTGTGGCAGGACCTGAAATGAGCAGTTCATGCTCGAAAACCTACCAATGTTACTGAATTAAAGCAGTTCTGCGAGGAAGAGTGGGCTAAAATTCCTCCACAGCGATGTGAAATACTGATATTGAATTATAGGAAGCGTTTGGTTGCAGTCTTTGCAGCTAAAGGTGGCGTAACGGTTATTAAGTATAGGGGCAATTACTTTTCACACAGTGCCAGTTGGTGTTGGTTAACTGTTTTCATTAAATAAATGAAATAAGTAAATAAAACAAGTGTTATTTGTTCACTCAGGTTCCCTTTATCTAATATTACATTCTGTCTAAAGACCTGAAAATATCCAGTGTGACAAATATGCAATAATAGAGAACATCAAGAAGGGGCAAATACTTTTTCACACCACTGTAAGTCACCCTCTGAAATCACCTTTAGTAGGGTACTTACTGTAGAAAGGGATCTGTACGAAAATTTAAGAAGTATTTGGCCCAAATTGACTGGCGCCATCTGGACTACTACATGTACAACATAGACAAAGGCCTGGAATACTTTGTCTCTGCATTCAATGCAATTGCTGATAGATTTTCCCTTTCAGAAAACGAATTGTACGTGGGTCTATGGACGAGTAGGTCACCCCTTCCCTTCTCGCATCTATGAGGACCAGAGACAACTTATGGCATAGGGCCAAGGCTTCTGGCTTGCCTGTACGCGTACAGGAATATTGGACATCCAGAAACTGGTGTACCAGGATGATCAGACAGGGCAAATACATTTTTCTTTTTGTTCCTCAGTTTTCAGATACTGTAAAACATTTTTCCATTGAATAAACTCACTGCAAATGTGGTGATTACATTTTAGCATGTACTCGCCAACGAGAAGCTAACTACCGACATATTAGGGTTCATGTATTTTTTTATAATTGAAAATATATATACCATGTTGTGTTAAATTTCTTCATCATAAAAAATGTACTTTTTCTGCCAACTTTGTTTTTATAGGTCACTGCTTTTTTTGTTACCTGCAAGTGAAAATAGTGAGGGATATGAAAGGTGTGAGGGGATCAGTTATGATCAGATTATTAAAAGCCCTGGAGAGCTGCTGCAGCGGAAGTGCCAGCATTGTGGATCCAAGGACCAGTCCTTCATAATTAACCTTGTGCCCATGAAGGACACCTTTTATTCAGTCTGCGCAGATGACTCATGTGATATTCCATTTGTGCTTCATTTGTGGCCTCCTGTGCTGCTACGCAACCTGCTTCCTTACCCAATTGCCTACACTCTGGAGGTAAATTCTTATCTTATTTTCAACTGTTCACCTAAGTTATTGCCATTGTGAATATTATTAGGATTTTGCACTGTTTATAGGTGTGGTGCTGTAAAAAGTATGCTTGTAATGATTTTTGTGCTAACTGATCTTTGTACAAGTGGGTATTCAAACATGTGAGCAGAACTTGGATGGAATTGCCCTGTTTTTAAGTAGCAAGTTACACTAATTAGGGCAGATCCTTCCTTGTTATATAAAGACAATACAAGCCTTTGGGTAAGCCTGAACATAATTCTACCTACGCGGAATCGCTTTGACAGCACTATGGGTAATGGAGTCGGTAGTTGATCCCTTCTCAATTTGTACTTGTGCAGCATGCTTACTCATTTCTGCTTATGAAGCGGGGGGGGGGGCATGATAAACCTAAAGTCCCTTTGGACCTTAAATTACTATATTACTGCATGAGACATAGATCTCCCAAGAATCAGGCTTCTTCATAGAGTCCTGCTTAAGGGACTGCGCAGGAAGGTGCTGGGAGCCCCTGGGAGCCAGAACTTCTGAGGGCTGGTGGCATGCCATCTGCACGTGCACTGGTATACAGTGGTGCCCAACCTCAGCTGCCTCAGTTCTATTTCCCCAAAGTCTTAAGCACAGCATTTAACTTGCTCTCCTTGTTGAAATTAAAACTTCTTAGTTTCTGTACAAATAGTGTTCTGTCGAATTTGTCATGTTCATACATCAGTTACTTCTGCAGTTCATTACATTAGTGTCAGTTTACAGAAACAAAACAGTTTCTTCACAATCCTGCCTTTTGACAAGGGTCAATGACATGGGAGGAAGAGGGCATGAACATGCAAGTTGCTCTGGCAGCGAGGTTGCATCAGGCAACCACTCCTGTCTGGTTGTAGGCAGTCTCATGCTTGGAAGGAAGGGCTATCCTCTCAGAGTTGCAAAAGAATGGTCACGGCCCTGTTCACGCTTAACATCGGGTTCCAGGGGCTCACCCTCAGTGCTTTTCTTACAATAAAGCATTAAGGGAAGAAAAGAGGCAGTCAAAGTACAGTTCATGCCAGTCTGGCCTGAGGCATTCAGCACCTGTAGGTCCAGAATCTCCACAGTCACCACTGTCAACTACACTGGATTTTCTTCGTCCATGGTTCTTCTTTTTTGGCAGGGAAGGGCCAAACCACTCCACCCCATCCCCAACCACCCCATGCTACATTCCTTTTATAGGATAGCACAGTCGTGACATTTCCTGTAGCACAGCAGGAAGGGGAGGATCAGAGGATATCCACACAGTGACCTTACTACAGGGGCACAATTAATTTAACTTGTTATGAAAAGGTATGCAAAAACAAACAAAACAAAAAATATTAAAAAATATCAAACTTTTGCTTTCATTTTCCTTCTAATTACTCGGTCCAGGTTATAAACTCGGCAGCTCAACTGGAGTGGATATTATTAACTGCAGATACTGCGGGACACTTCTCAAAAGGGCAGTTATAATGGATTTAGGATGCTGTCCTACGTGCTGGACCATTGGAGATCTAAGGGCTCAGCTCTGGGCAGCATGAGCCGAGATTGCACACCTCAAATCGCATATTCAGGAGGAACTATATTACAAGAACCACTCGCCATTTCCCCAACATTCAACTGAAGCCCCTCGACCGCAGAGGGTAGCTGGTCTGGGAGGTTGGCAGGTGGTTAGGAGGGGCAAATCAGGTGCCTCATCACTCAGTGCTCACCAACTTATCAACTCCACAAACCATATAAAAACTACAACAAGTATCTGTCTCTAGCCCCGAAATCAAACAAAGGGACAGAGGACACTGAAGAGCAGGACACTGCAGCACAGGAGCTAGTGCTACAAAACTCGCCCAAAACAGGGACCAAAACAAAAAAGGTAAAAAGGTAATCCAAAACACTTCTGATCATAGGAGACTCCATGGTTCGGGGAGTTGATACTTACAGTACCTCCAGCCGGGGGTAATGGTCAAGATGCCTCCTAGGTACATCAGCATGGAGAGACACTGGCCGTATTGCTAAAATCGTGCAGGAAGCAGGAGAAAACGTCAATGTCCTGGTACACATAGGGACTAACAGTCTCGCCAGCCGGTCAGTTGTGGAGACCAAGGAACACCTGACCAGGCTGGGAGACAAACTGTCATCCATTTCATCCTGCATCTCCTTCTCTGAGATCCTGCTGGTCTGGGAGAGGGGGGTAGACGGACAGATGGTCAGAGAAGGGGAGTTGGGGAGCTAAACATGTGGCTCAAGGGCTAGTGCCAGGAAAAAGGACACAAATTTGTAAGTAACTGGCAACAGTTTGGAGAGCAAAAGTTATTTAAATTCGATTGACCTGTATCTGACTAAGGAGGGAGTCAGTGCATTGGGGCAGAAGTTTGATGTCTTTGCAGAATATTTAAACTACCAAATAGGGAGAGGGTGCAGCACCCAGTACATGGAATGGAAGAACACCCTCCCCTCAGCTAGTGATCAGACTTGAGTTCAGCATGTTTGTAGTTCATTTGCATCACTAGGTAAGGAAAAGGTCCAGCTCCCCATCCGACGGCATGAGGGGAAAAGCTTGACCTCACCGCACAACCAACGCACCAAAATCTGGCTACTGGAAAATCCTGCACACAAATGCCCATGGCATGAGAAACAAAATCCCAGACCTGGAGGCAACAATGACAGAGGATAAACTGGACATAGTAGCCATTAGTGAGACATAGTTCAGCAGTAACCACACTTGGGAAACTTCAGTACCCGGCTGTGTATTGTTTAGAAGAGACCATAGTGCAAAGGGGCGGGTTAGGAGTGGCCCTTATGTCAGTGAAAATATCAAAGCTACAGAAATTTGGGACTTCGGTGACGTCAGAGACTTAATGGCAGCATAGACTTAGAGCTCCATCTCCCTCCTGACTATAATCTATCTACATCATCCACACAGAGGCATGTCTTCGCCAGCAAAAGCTAAAAGAAACAGAACTGGAAAACTTCCAACTACCCCAATGCAAAAATTAAGAGATATGATGAGAGAGGAGGGCAGACATGACTCGCAAGAGAGAGACGCAACACAGGGCCTGCAGTGCTCGGAGGCCTCGACGGATGAAGTCCCAGCTAGCCTCAAAGAAGTTATACTGCAGACAGCCCGTACAGTGACCAAGATCGACCAAACATTAAACGATCTCAGATCGGATCTTATCAAAGTCGACCATAAAACGGAACAACTTGAATTATGTACTAATCAACTAGTGGAACAATCGGATCGCCAGGACCGCCTCTTGATTTACTTACTGGCTAGAGATCGCGAGCTCACCCGTAAACTGGACTACCTTGAGGGAAGAAATAGAAGGCAGAATATCAGATTCTGTGGCATTCCTGAGGACAAATATCAGAATGTCGCTCAGTTTCTACAGAAACTACTGAGGCAGATACTCCAAATACCACAAGAAATGGACCTCTCGATGGATCGGGCCCATAGAACTCTGGCCCCACGCCCTAAAAACACAGATGTGAGGCCTCGCTCTATAATCGCAAAACCGCCAGCTATCAAGTAAAGGAGAAAATCCTGAAGGCGACCTGGAAGCAGGAGTACTGAAATTAAGGTCACAGGATATATATAGATAATGACCACACCACTATTGTCCAAGACGCTAGAAAGCTAATCTGGCCTGTTATGAGGCAGATCACAGGCCCAGCTAATGAAGGTTCAGATCCTTTACCTATGCACCTCAAAATTGTCACGAAAAAGGTCCGAAAGTCTTCCAGGACCTGCTGTCTGCGGCCCCGCTTTTAGAGTCGCTGGAATAACTGCTCCACTATTGGTGAAAGAAAACTAGAAAGGGATCTTCTTACTTCAGCATGGTCAATTGCTCAGAAGGGCTCTGAGAAAGGTTGCCGCCCAGGAAATCAGTGCACGAACCTCCGGGCAGACATCTCCTCATTGATTGCTCAGTTGGGAGACCCTACGAAGCTAGACAAAAAGCAGCACACCTCGAATGGAAGAAGAGGAATCTATGTCGGGAGAAGGCCGAGACTGCAGGAGACATGATTGGGAAGAAAGAAGAGCTGACGTGTCTCTGCTTACCTTAATCTGCATTGAAAGCATGATTGGCTTCTAATACATGGCTGAGACTCTTTCAAGCGCAGCAAATGGCATCCTATTTAGGACCTTTTATTTTATTTTAATTTGCCCTTCTCTCTATTTTGCCTGATTAAGGACTACCGCTAAGGCTCCGCCCACGTCAAATGTCCGGGGGGTTGCTAGCGATTTTCTAATAAGATGAGGAAGGCAAGCGGGCCTGATGGGTTACGGATGCGGAGTTCTTACAATGAAGCGTTATCACCCCAAGACAGATTACACTCACCAGGAACTCTCAAAGGGACAATGAGACTGGTTCACCAGGTATGGAACCTCAATCGCTAGTCCGGGTTAAAGGAACACAAGCCAATATGGCTAAATAGACATCGAGACTCACAGATTAAACGTGCATCTACCGGAAGTTCTTTTCGGGGGTGGGGGGTGAGCTACACTTACTGGGCCATGATTGTTAAGGCTCTCTAGCTGAATTATTTAAAGCTGGCGATGTTGTGGCACACACCCCATGAATAACATATGGGAAGCTTTTCTTTAATCCTTTTTTTTCTCTCGATTGGAGTCGGGTGACTGCGGGGGTAGGGGGGGTGTTTCTCTTTTTTCTTTTTGTCTTTCTTGCGCACCAGTCTCGCCATGGCTGTTCATATAAACAATTATATCAGTTTGCTTGTTACTGTTCCCTAAAAATGGTTAGAGGGATGATCTATTTGTCCAGCTATGGACTCTTCAAAACCTTGGAAGGAGACTGGCCAAAGTCAAGCACGCCACTCTCTGAGTCGAGAGCAACCCTGTCGGGGGAACCCCCCCTGGGAAGAGGGAATTACACTCCACATTCACGGAGTTCCCTCTTAAACTGTGCTTGTGTGCTTGCTCCACAGCTGGAATACGACCACCAGTCGATCAACTCCACATTTAAGAAGGGTATATCGGGCCCTAACGGGTTCGCCTGCCCCACTCTTTCTCGTGCCCAGGTCCTCAGTGGAGGATAGCTCCGAGGGCGTGACCCCGACTATTGGTTGGGACCCTGTTCTCCTGTTGATTAGTTTCACGTTACAGTTGTTGTTTAAGTTATGCGGGTCTTTACATTTTTTGAAGAGGATAGACAGGTCAAGTCTGTGGACACGAAATATTTTATTCCAGATCAGTCTTAATATAAGTATCAATGGTTTGCCATAATATAAAAGTACTCTTCTATAATATTAATGGATGCTCCAGTCCGGTTAAGAGAAAACAGCTGCAGAGATACATTGCTAAGCAGAATTGTGAGGTAAACTTTTTGCAGGAAACCCATTTGTCTCCCACAGAAGCCGTAAATTGAGAACTAGATCACACCCACAGGTGTTTTATTCATCCCTAGAGTGGACGTAAGAGAGGGGTAGCCATCTTGCTCTCAGTGTCTTTCCCATTTGAGTTGGAGGATACTGTGATGGATAGTGGAGCAAGGTACATCATGCTGGTGGGAAAAGTACAGGACTCTCCAGTAACCCTGGTTAATGTTTATGCTCCACCAGGTTCCCCACGACATTTTATGCCTCTTTGGCCCAGATGGTGACGGAAAGAGCTAGGGACTCCTAATCATGGGGGGACTGGAATTTGATTTGGGACAGAAGTCTTGACACCACCTCGGACACTAGAAGTTCAGACCAGCACAGGGCAAGGGCAGTTAAGCGCATCCTGGACCAGATGGGGCTAGTAGATGTCTGGCGGAAAGGTATCCCAGGCGAGAGAGTACACGTTACTCATCTAGATTTAAGGTGCTGCTGGCTCGATACGTTTTACCTTTAAAGATAGTGTCTCCACCTGCCCTCAATGTGGGTAGGTGTTTCACTCTCATCGGATCATAACCCGATATTTTGGAGGTTGCTATCTCCATGCCCAGAAAGGTAACACACTGGAGGCTGAATACGTCCTTACTTCAGGACAGGAAGGTAGTGGACAAAATAAAAGCGGACATAGTAAGCACTCTAGCCGAAAACTGTACGCCAGGGGTGACCTCACAAATTATTTGGGATACCTTAAAGGCTACAGTCAGAGGGCAACTTATAAGCATAGCCTCACGGAAAAAGAGAGATAGGCAGCTGCAACAACACAACCTACATAGACAACTGGGAGAACTAGAGTCCCTTCAAAAAGTAAAATGGGAGAAACAAAGAGATACTGAACTTAAATCCCTAAGATCTGAAATTCAAAAGCTTCAGAAAGAGGAGATTCAGAGGAATCTTTTACCTTAAACAAAGATACTATGAGGGGGACCCAGGGGCACTAAACTTTGGCAGCCAGACTGAGGCAGTTCAAGGCGAGGGCTGCAATAACCAAATCGTATCTCCACTACAGGTCACCTAACCCACAAGATTGAACAAGTTGCAGAGGCCTTTGCCTCTTATTACTTTAAACTCTATAATTCCCAGAGCCAGCCCCAGCCCAAGACACTATAAAATATCTCAAGGCCCTGTCCTCCCACACCTCTCCCAGGAAAAAGTCAACTCCTACTAAGCCAATTCACACTCAGAATTCTAGAAACCATAAAGGCCCTGAAGGGAGGAAATGCCCTGGACCAGATGGTTTGGGGCAGAATTCTATAAAACCTTTGCTACAGAAATTACCCCAACACTGAAGGATGTGTTTTCGGAGGTCTGGCAGGAGACGAGTCTGGTCCCTCCCTCCTGGCAGTTTGCCACGATCACACTAATACCAAAAGAGAATAAAGACCCAGCCAGGTGTGAGTCATATCGACCGATTTCGCTTTTAAACTCTGACTATAAGATTCTCACCTCGATTCTTGCATCCAGACTGAATCCCATGTTGCCAGAACTAATTAACCCGGACCAATCAGGATTTGTCTCGGGCCGTCAAGCCCCAGACAGTGTTAGAACAGCCATTAATATAATAGATGCTATCCACCGATCTCGTCTCCCTGCCTGTCTAATGAGCCTGGACGCCGAAAAAGCATTTGACAAAGTCTCCTGGCCGTTCCTATTTTTGGTCTTAGAGCATATGGGCTTCCCTCAAAAGTTTATCGACTGTATTAAGTCATTATACTCTGGCCCTCAAGCTTACGTGAGGGTAAATGGAGGACTCTCTAAAAGGTTTAGCCTAAATAGAGGCACCCGTCAAGGCTGCCCCCGTCTCCTTTGTTGTTCGCCATTTACATAGAACCGTTGCCGGAGGCGGTCCATTCCGCCCCAGGGGTGAGGGGTATTGAGGTAGGGGGACAGCAGCGAAGGATATCGTTATATGCTGATGATGTCCTCCTCTGCTTGTCCCATCCTGATAACTTGATCCCAGAAATATGGTCAATTCTCTCCGAATTTGGTAGACACTCCGGGTATACCCTAAACAAAACTAAAACAGAAGTTTTGTCTTTCTTTTATACACCCTCCCAAAGGGTTGTGGAGTTCCTACCGGTGAACTGGTCAGCTACTAAAATGTCATATCTTGGAGTCTGGTTGGCTAAACATAACTCCCAACTTTTTGGGGCTAACTATGTTCCCCTTTTTAATCGAGTTAAAAAAGACCTGGATAGGTGGTCACTAATAAATTTCCCACTGTATTCAAGGATAGAAACTATAGCTATGAATATCTTGCCCAGATATTTATATCTATTTCAATGCCTCCCAACTTTTATCCCTAAAACGCAATTTCATGTCTGGCAAAAACAATCACAAAGTTTGTTTGGAACAACAAGAAACCTAGAGTAAACGCCCACATACTTTGTCTGAGCAGGGTGAAGGGAGGTAGAGCATCCCAGACCTCGAGGATTACTATTTAGCGGCACAAATTAAAAGGGCCTTGCTGTGGTCCACCCTGCCTATAGCTCCAACTGGAAGGAGATAGAGGGGTGGAGGAGGAAAGCGAGGACCCCCACTAGAGTACGTACTATTCAGGTGGGGACATTGGGAAACTTCCTTCCCCCTTATTTAACCTTGGTGAAAGATACCCTAAGGGCAGCACATAGAGCCTGGCAGAAATATAAGATAAAAACTTTTCTCTGGCCCCTTCTTAGACTCTCATGGGATACTGCTTTCGCACCGTCTCTACTCGACCACACGTTTAGAACGTGGGAGAGAATGGGCCTAATCTATGTTAAACAATTTATGGTTGGGGATGAGATCATGGATTTTAGGTCTCTTAAGAACAACTTTGGTTTACGTAATGCGGACCATTATCGTTACCTACAAGCCAGAGACTATATCCACTGTTGTAGTAGGGCAAATCCCCAAACAGAGAGGACAGCCTCCTTTGTGGAGAGCCTGTGTACCATATTGTCTTCACAGAAGACCTTGGGCCTCATCTCTGTATTATATAGAGCCCTCATGGGCCTAAAAGACCATCTAGGAAAAATTAAATATAGATGGGAGAGGAGGAGAAACTGAACCCGAGCAATTAACTGGGAAACAGTATTTAAATTAGCATCCAAGACTACTAGTTCTTCCTCCTGGCAGGAGTATAGCTGGAAGGTGAGAATACCCTTTTCTCTCCCTCTCACACTTCACGGAGGAGCTCAGAAAGGATTCCTCCTGCTGGAGGAATGTGGGGAACCAGCAGCGACCTACCTACATATCTTGTGGCTTTGTCCACAGCTTGACCCCTTCTGGAGGGACGTTTCTCAGGCACTTTCTAAGATTTTTGGGTTGGTCGTTCCTTTGAAGTGGTCCTGCCTCATACTGGGGAATACCCCCAGAACATGTCTGGAGCAGACTCACTATATCTTTGGACCCTCCTCCTGGCAGCAGCCCATAAATCTATTACTAAAAGGTGGCTGAGACACGATGTACCCACTATAGATACTTGGACTCAGATTGTCCAGGAAATTGCAGAAATGGAGGAGTTGACATTTAAGATAAATCATAGGCTACCAGTATATATATGGAGGTGGACTAGATGGGTGCTCTGGCGGGGCACAACTGCTGATTAGTGTCCCCCCTGGCTCCTCTGAAAGCTCGTCTCTGAGGTAGACCCCAGACTAAGTACAGCAGTAGAGGAACAGCTTGGTGGGAGGGGGCTCCATCTTACTGAGGGATGGGAGAAGTGAGTAGGGGCTTTACTGGAACCGGCCTGGAGATTCATATCCATTGGATTCAGTTTTTAAATAAAGAAAAGAATGTATTATAAGGGGAATGTGAAGACTATGTACATTATATGGCTATCCTGTATCACTATATAGAACTTGCCTGACAGATATGTATTAATTGTACCCGCTGGTTGTTAATAAACTTAAATTTAAAAAAAAAAAGCTACAGAAATTCAGAATACACATAAGGAGCCAGAAGAACTGTGGGTCACCCTGGAGACAGGAAATGGGACAGCCATACAAACTGGGGTTGTCTACAGGCCTCGGACCAGGGGAGGACATAGACACATTACTGTTAAAAGATGTACAAAACATGAGAGTAAAGGGGAGGTTCTGATAATGGGAGACTTGCGTGCCAGATACAGATTGGTCAATACCAGCAGGAACATCTGCGGAACTAGACACATGGTGGATTCCTTGCAGAGAAGGCCTCAAACAGTTGTACAGCAACCCACAAGAGACAGGGCTATCCTGGATCTAGTACTGACGGAAAGGATCACAGATCTTCACGTAGATGGTCACCTGGGGCCAGTGACCATCACATGGTATGGTTCTGTTTGGCCACTACAGCTAAATCATCGAATCCAAGGCAAAAATATGGGACTTCAGAGAAACTGACTTTGATAAGATGGCCAACACATTTACGCTAGCCCTGGCAAGAAGAAATACAGGTGAGGGGGTACAGGCAAAGTGGACAAGCATTAAGGATGCAATACTTGAAGCAACATCCCATTGTGTTAGGGAGAAAAGCAAGAGCAAAAGAAGGAGAAAACCACTTTGGTTCTCAAAAACAGTAGCAGAAAAGATCAGAGCCAAAAGGCTGGCCTTCAGGAAATATAAGGGAACACAGCGGGACTAAGATAGGCAGGCATACCAAACTTCCCTAAGGGAAGCAGGGAAGGCAGAAAGGCAAGCAAAAGCCCAAACCGAGGAAACGCTAGCATGAACAGTACAAGAAGGGGACAAGACTTTCTACAGATGCATTAGTGAAAGGAGAAAGTCCAGATGGGGTTTTGCTAAGATCAAAGGGTATAAGAGTGAGTGTGTGGCAGAGGACCAAGGAAAAGCATCTGTCCTAAATAGATGCTTCTGCTCAGTATTTACTGAGGAGAAGGTAGGGCAGGGCCCACAACTCAGCACCATGGACACAGCGGGGAGGGAGGTGTTCACAAGTCCCTTCACAAAAGAAAGGGTCCTACAAGAGCTCACTAATCTCAGGGTGGACAAGGCAATAGGACCTGATGGCATACATCCCAGGGTACTAAAGAAGCTAAGGGTGGAACTAGCAGAGCCATTAGCAGAACTGTTTCATGAGTCTCTGAGCTCAGGAGGGTCCCAGAAGACTAGAGGTCTCATGTGATCCCGCTGCACAAGAGTGATAGCAGGGAACTACAGACCAGTCAGTTTTACCTCAGAAGTGGGCAAGATTATGGAGCACTCCATAAGGAAAGGATAGTGCAACACCTAGAATCCATAGGAGCACAGGATTCAAGACAGCATGGATTTACAACAGGAAGGTCCTGTCAGACTGACCTCATAGATTTCTTTGACTGGGTAATCGGAGTGGTGGACCATGGGGGTGCAGTTGATGTCACCTACCTTGACTTCAGCAAAGCTTTTGATACTGCTCCACATAGAAGATTGATTAATAAGCTGGGTAGGCCCAGATGGGTCTGAAGTTGGTCAGCTGGGTGGCAAACTGGTTGGTGGGCAAAAAACAGAGCGAGTCTGGAGGGCGCTGTGGAGCCCAAGTCGAGGGCAGCAAGTCAGGACAGCTCCTCAAATTCCCCTGTTATACTTTAAAATTTAAGTATTTTGGACCTCTCTATGGGTGAAATTTCTTCCAGAATCGGAAAGAGCACCTTGAAGAGTACCAGAATGGGAAACCCAAAGAAAGATAAAGGAGGAGGGTCAGGTGGAAAAACGTCAGGGCCTACTCGGGCAACGAAGGCAGCCGAACTTCCTGGACATAAAGTCTCCACCACTCATTCACACTAATTGATCTGTGCCGGAGGCACTAGGACCCAGTGGGAGCAAACTTTTTGCTAGAGGGTTACGCCCAGAGATGGAGCTGCGAGGAACAGCACCACGAGTCTCAGCTCGTGCAGTAATGACTATCTCGGCGTCGACCCTCCAACTGCCTCGGTTCCTTTTTTCCCCGCCGTCGAGTGCACTTCAGTGACGACATTGCTCGCCCACCAGGAGTCAAACTTCAAACTAGCAGCATAGTTTTCAGTTTTATTGTTTTGCAGTAATATCTCGAATAAAGTACCGCTTAGTTTATTTATTCTTATTAAAGGAAGAAGTCTCAGCCTACATCGTTGGAGTCGACCATGAGTGGGTCAGGTGATGGTAGGGAGACTTCGTATGAAAGCTGTTAAGTCAGCCAGGCTGGGTCCGGTCCACCGCCTTCTCCGGAGGGGGGGTCTGACAATGGACAGTCCAATGCCCGAGGGGGTGGGTGGTCCCCTCGAAAGCATAAAAATAAACGGTCGCACTCTCTGCACCGTTCGGCCTCGAGCTCTTCTTCAGCCCCACAGGTCAAAAAAGAGAAGGCATCACTTGAGGTCGCCCTCTGATATGTCTGCGCGTAGGCGGTCGGTTATTGGGCTAGTTGCTGTCCTCCTTCGGAGTCGCCAGTTTCTGTTTCTGGTGGCTGACGTCTTCAACATCGGAGCCCTACCCGCCCTCTGGTAGGTCTTCAGATAAGCAGTTTCATCAGTGGGCTGCTCTTATGGAGCAGTGGGCTCGGAGGTTGGTCCAGCTGCCTGGCCTGGTCACTCAGGTGCCTTCAGGCTTCTCGGGAGGTCAGCTAGGGCGTTGAGCCTCCCTAGTCGGCAGCGCCATCTTCGTGCCGCCGGCTCCACGCTTAGGTGTTTTCCTCACACGGTTGCGGCAAGGGGAGCCACACCGATGCCTCTTTTCTCCTGGTATTCATCCTTCTTTGAATCCTTTCTCTTCCTCTTTTCCTTCTGATTTTCACTCCTTTCCTGGACTGTCAAGAGATGACATTGAGCCTGACCCAGACCTTAGGCTGGGTGATGATGTGGAAGGAACAGGCTCTAATCCTGCTGCAGAGCATGTGGTCGAGGACCTGTCATTTAGTCTCTGCTGAAAAACTTGAATTCCACTCTTTCTCTCCAGACTACAGATATCGATCCTGGGAAATTGTTAAGACTCCAATACCTCCATGTTCTGGAGATCCCTATGGATTTGACTACTCCCGGTACAGCCCTCCTTTGAGATGCTGTCTCAAATGGTATGGAATAATCCTGCTCTCATTCCTTCTGTGTCTAAGTCCATAGATAGGAAATATGCTGCTCCCGCTCCCAAGGATTGACCCATTTTGGCATCCCAAGCCTTTACGGATCCTATGGTAGTCTTGGCAGAGAATGATAAGGGTCATCCTTCCCCAGACTACTACAGCTCGATCTATAAACAAAGAATCTCGTAAGATAGATACTGTAGGTAAGAGAGTCTTTGCTGCTTCCACACTAGGTATGTGTATTGCCAGCTACCAAGGCTATTTCTTTCAATATGAGTATATTCCTTGGCATTCACTTAAACAAATGGTTGAAGCTCTACCAGAGTCTGACATTAATTCAGAACTTATTCAAACCATAACAAGGGGTATCGAGTCCAACAAACAGCAGGTTAAAACAGCTATGGACACCTTCGATACTGCCTCCTGAGTAGCGGGCATTTGTACCTGCCGTCATTCGTGGCTGCGCACTTCAAGGTTTCACGAATGATGCCCAGCAACAGGTCATGGCATTGCCTTTTGATGGTGTGTATCTCTTTGGCCGTCAAGTAGAACAGGCTCTAGAGGCCACACAAGAGACTAGGTCAGCCATTAAATTGGCTCGACCTCCTCCTGCTCCCTCTCGAGGGGGTGTTAACAAACACCAGTTTCATAACAGTCAGTCCTTTCGAGACAAAGGCAGGGGAGGTTTTAATAAATACCAGCCCCTCAGCCTCAAAGAAAAGCGCAGCAGAAGCCTTGAGGACCCAAAGTGCCCAGTGCCACCTTCTGAGTTGTAGGGCCCAAGTACCACCTCTGCTGCCCGAGGGGGACTCTTCCTCAGTGGTGGGAGGTCATCTGACTCACTTCTACAATCAATGGAAGTCCATAACCTTGGACAAATGGGTCCTCCAGATAATCTGCGAGGGGTATTCCCTCAATCTTTTAGAGACCCCTCCGGATCATCCCCCCAGATGACAGCTCAGGCTGTCAGTTCTTTAGTCAGAACTTTTCGCCTCCAAGATACAAGGCCTTCTGATCAACAGAGCAGTGCAAGTAGTTCCACTCGATCAACAGAACACAGGGTTCTACTCCCACTACTTTCTGGTTCCAAAGAAAACCGGGGGCATGCACCCCATTTTGGACCTCAGAAAATTAAACAAATTCCTTCCCAAAGAGAAATTCAAAATGATATCGCTAGGACCCTGTTACCTTTGCATCAACAACACGACTGGTTAGCCTCCCTGGACATGCAGGATGCTTACCAGCACATTCCTATTCACCCAAAGCATCACAGATACCTAAGGTTCGTGGCTTTGGGACAGCATTATCAGTTCAGAGTCCTGCCCTTTGGGCTATCATCGCACCATGAGTTTTACAAAGTGTTGTGCAATTCTGGCAGCACATCTCAGGAAAATCAGGAATACATTTGTTCCCATATCTGGACGATTGGCTTCTAGCAAGTCCTTCCAGGCAGGAACTCTGGATGCATGTGCAGCTTCACAATTTCTCACGTCCATGGAGTCCTGCTAAACCTCAAAAATCACAGATGCAGCCCTCCCAGAGGCTCCTTTTCATAGGAACTCTTCTGGACACCTCCTGTGCAAAAGCATTTCTTCCAGAGGACAGGAGGAGCGATATGCTTCAGATGGCCCGATACATCGGAGAGAACAGCTCGGTTTCAGCTCTCTCTCAGTGCAACGGATGCTAGGTCTCATGGCATCCTCGGTGTTCACTGTACCCCTAGCATGCCTCCACATGAGAACCTCTCAATGGATGCTCAGTACTCAGTGGTCCCTGACCACTCACCCTCATTTCTTTCTCATCAAGGTGACAGAGCCTCTGAAGACATCACTCACCTGGTGGTCACAAGAGGACAATCTTCTGGAAAGGTATCCCTTGCTCCTCTGGATCATCAGATTTCTATTACCACGGATGCATCCCTGATGGGGTGGGAGCTCACTGCAGACTCTCCACACTCAAGGTACGTGGACTCAGGATGAGTCCCAGCTTCACATAAATGTCTTAGAAATGAGAGCCGTCCTTTATGCAGTCTGGGCTTTGAAGGACATTCTCTGTCACAAGAACATTCTCCTTCAAACGGACAACAAAGCAGTGATGTATTACATCAACAAGCAGGGCGGTGCTCACTCTTACCCTTTATGCAGGGAAGCAATGAGGGTGTGGGAATGGTGCCTGGAGCACAAGGCTCTAATTCACGTGGTCTACCTGCTGGGGGTGCAGAACGAACTGGCAGGCTGTCTCAGCAGAACAGAGACAGATCCTCACAAATGGTCTCTCGACTCAGCCATAGCTCAGTCACTATTCAGAGTGGGGAACTCCAGACCTGGACCTTTTTGCATCCCCACTCAACACAAAACTGCCTCTCTTCTGCTCCAGAAATCCAGGGCCTGGCATTTTCTGTCAGGATGCATTCAGGCTGCAGTGGACAAAACTCTTTCTATATGCCTTTCTGCCTCTTCCTCTAATTCAGAGAGTACTTCTCAAATTTGAGTCCCAGGGGGACAAAATGATCCTCATTGCTCCCTTCTGGCCTCGACAGATATGGTTTCCACTACTCAACAGTATGTCGGAAACTCCTCGAAACAGCTTCCCCTGCAGAGCGAACCTTCTGACTCAGGGGCCTGTGATCCCATCCCAATCTGAGATTGCCTCACCTTCACGCTTGGCTCCTGAAGTGATAGAAGTGAACAGTTTCAATGTTTCTCATGGGGTTTCAGATATTCTTCTGGCTGTAGCAAGCCAACCACTAGGAAAACTTACACAGCCAAATGGGCGTTTTCATTCTGGTGTGCAAAATCCTCTTTAAATCATTTTCCTGCCCACCAGATAAAGTTCTAGAGTACTTTTAGACCTCTCAAATTCAGGTCTGCAATACTCCACAGTTAAGGTTCACCTTTGTACCTTTTCAGCTTATCATGAACCAGTACTTTTATTTATTTATTAAATTCTCAGATTACAAATACCTTTGAGCAGAAACTGCTCATTTACAAGGTTCCACGTCAAAGGATGAGGTCAACATACATACAGAGGTAGTAAAAGAATGCACAATAAACAACCAAAACAACTAAAAGAAAAAATAAAGATACTCAGTTATAACATACTTTGAGATAATATTCATATAACGAGCAGCTTGAGTAGGCAGCTGGCTGCGGTAACAGTAAGAGATAGAGGGCACCACAGGCAGTTAGTATTTCAGGCGTGCGACCAGGAGAGGAAGTTGGCAGGCTAATGGGCCACTGTCCGATGGTGGTGGAAAATGTCTTGTACTAGTGGAGATGTGAAGCAGGAAAGGAGTCACAAGGAAGGCCCGTTGCCAGAGGGAATGAGACTGGGAAAGGGCGGGCTGTGAGACATGAGTGAGCTGGGAGGTGTTTAGAGAGATCTCTGTTCAGAGAAGCAGTCACATTGAGTGATAGAGGTGAGGTAGAGTTTGAGATTGCTTTTGAAGGGTCCAAGTGTAGTAGAGGAAAGTGCTTCTTTATTGAAATTGAACCATTGAGCGGCTCTATAGATAAAGGACCGCTGACCCATGGAGAGTCGACATCTGGGAACCTGAAAGGTTAGAGATTGGGCACCACGTGTTTGTTGGAGTGCCACTGTAGGTAGTAAGGGTGAGCTAACACCAGGTGGCATGAGACCGAGGAGAATCTTTTGGCAAGTAAGCAGGTCTGGTATTGTATTCTGAGTAGGGGTAGCCAGCTGGCCTGTGCATAGAGGTCACAGGTGTAGTTTGTCGGCCGCACCCGTTAGTAATCTACAGGCTTTGTTGAGAGAAACTGAGATCCTGTGGAGGGCACTTGTTGAGGCAGAGCCATAGATGGCAAGGCCGTAGTCAATGATAGAGGTGACAGAGCTGTAGATGGCTAGTTTAAGGGCATCCCTAGGCATACAGTGCTTGTGTTTGTGTAGTAGTCCAATCCATATATTGGCGGTCTTGGCAACAGTGTCAATATGCCGAGTGTAGGAGAGGTACTATCCAGGGTAATACCAAGGTACTTGAACTCCTTGACATGTTGAGTGGGTTCCCAGCATGGTTCTTGATGGTCAGGGACAGAGAGTTGTGCCTGCTCCGTCGGTTACAGAAGGGCATGGCTGTAGTCTTGCCATGGTTCAGGACAAGTTTATGAGAACTGAACCAGTCTTCGATGCGCTTGAAGTCGAGCTGCAGCTGGGATTCAAGGACTGTAATGTCATGGTGGCTGGAAAACAGGACTGCATCATCTGCGTATAGTAATATTTTTTGGTGGCAGGCACTGGGGAGATTGTTGATGAAGAGGGAGAAGAGTAGAAGACACAGAATAGACCCTTGGGGGACTCCGGAGCGGGCTGGTTTCTCATCCGAAGAGATCCCTGCAATCCTTACATATTGGATCAGATTATCAAGGTAGCTGGTGAACCATGGAAGGGCATCGCTGGACTTTCCTTGTCACTGGCTCAGTTACCTGTGGTTAGAGGTTTCTTAAGGAATTCTGCATACCAGACCTCCTATCAGGCGTCAGTCGCAGCCTAGGACATTAATCTTGTGCTAGACATGCTCACTTGATAACCTTCTGAGCCTCTAGCTACCTGTGAGTTAAAATTTTCACTTGGAAAATGGCCTCCTAGTTTCCATTACCTCAGCCCACAGGGTCTCTGAGAATGCATGCCTTGGTCATAGACCCTCCATATACTATGTTTCATAAAGACAAAGTAGTTCTTAGAACCCATCCTAAGTTTCTCCCAAGGTTGTTTCAGAATTCTATCTAAACCAACCTGTGGTCCTTCCTACACTTTCTGAACTTCCAAAATGAAGGAGAGCATTCTCTTCATTCCTTGGGCGTCAAAAGAGCTTTGCGTTTCTATCTAGATAGAACAAGAGACTTCATAAAGCTCAACAACTGTTTGTTTCTTCAAGCGAGACCGGCTGGGTCAACCTGTCGCCATCAGATGTATTTCAGCATGGCTAGTGGCATGCCTTAGCCACTGTTATTCCATGGAGTTGGTTAAGCTGGAGGGCAGAGTGTACGCTCACTCTACTAGAAGCGGTGTTGGCAACCCTAGCGGAAATACACAACGTGCCCATTGCAGATATTTGCCATGCGGCCACCTGGAGCTCAGTGCATACTTTCATCAAACACTATGCCCTGGATGTCCATGCCAGACGACATGTTTCTTTTGGCAGAACCATCCTTAATGGACTCCTGTCCTAAAACTGTGAGCTCTTGGTCTCTCCTGCCGCCCTTTCAGGGGATTATTAGCTCGGTACTCTCCCATTAGTGTGAATGAGTGGTGGAGACTTTATATCCAGGAAGATATGAAAATTACATACCTACCGTAATTCTTGATCTTCTTGGACGAGTCTCCACCACTCTTCCAAACGCCCACCCACCATCCCCCGAGCTCACCTCTTTTGTTGGCCTTCACTCCCTCAATCTTTAGGCTGTGAAGACTTCTTTGTTGACCCTTCTTATACGGGTTGTCCGGACTATCTTATGTCCGTTTTTGGTTAGGCTATTCTTCTAGGTTAGTTACGCTGCACCTCCTCGGAAAAAAGGTACTGAGGCGGTTGGAGGGTCGACGCCGAGATGGTCATTACCGCACCACCTGAGGCTTGCGGTGCCGATCCTCGCGGCTCCACCTCTGGCGCCGACCCTCTAGCAAAAAAGTTTGCTCCCGCTGGGTCCTAGTGCCTCCAGCGCAGATCCCATCAGTGTGAATGAGTGGTGGAGACTCGTCCAAAAAAATCAAGAATTACGGTAGGTACATAATTTCCATTTCTAGGGACATGGATATGTTGTTCATCCACACTTTCTGGCAGGTATCCTTGCCGCTTTAAATCTTGCGGAAGGTCTTCAAGCTCGCTCCTCCCACCCACCGGGTGGTAAAACTCAGCTCCGCCCCGTATACCAGATCTTCCTTACTGCTTGGAAGCTCAGGTTCCCTCCTTAACGCTCTGCGTATAAGACTAGTTCCTATTTCTTCAGTTACCGAAATACTTCTAAAGTTTTCAAGACTTGGTCATTTATTTCCTACGTGTGCTCGCGATAGACAAATCGACTCCTGGTTTCGGAGGTGCCCATGCAGGCAGAAAGATGTCTGTGCGGATCCGCCTCCACATGCATCTGCTTGGGCCTTGAGCCACGACCCACAGGCTTGCGACCTGTGCTCTTCTTTTTCGGCCACTCATCCTGGAAGACCACGCGCCCGTTTGCAACTTGGTGCCCCAAGACGTTACCTTCCGGTAAAGTCGGGAAGGCCCATTTGGCGGTTTCCGCGGCGGCGGGCTCGGCGGATCAGCTTGAGCAGATGATTGCCCTCGAGGAGGAGGCGGCGCAGGCCACATCTTCGTCTTCCTCTGCCGCGGCATTTATCCCGCTCTCCTTGGGATCCTCCTATTCAGCTTCTTTTAAGGAGCTCTGTCTCTCTCTCTCCACTAAGGGAGAGGGACCGTCATCTTCAGGGCCTTCCTCTCGGTCCAAGAAGAAGGACCACAAAGGTAAGTCCCTCCATCGACGCTCTTCGGACCGGGAGAGGTCCCTCTCACCGAGTAGTCGACCATCGACTTCGGTCAATCCTTCGGCCTCGGCCACTGGTCTCACGGTGTCCCCGTCAGGTCAGTTGACCGAGACTCCTGTCGATGCAGTCGAGATTTTTCTCGACCCGTCGGACGGGCTGTCGACCGGTGAAGCAGAAAACCCTCACTCCCCGGTTCCCCCTGCGGAGATTGAGGTTTCCGTGGACTTGCCTGTGCCTCCGGTTCCAGAGTCCACGGTTGAGCCCTCCGAGCCGAGGGGAGAGCGGGTTTCCCCCGCCCTGCCCCAGAACCCTCCTCGGAAAAGCCGAGGTTCGTGATCTCGGTCTTGGACTTCTTCTCGGTCCAGCTGATCCGCCCGTCATAGGCGGTCTCGAGTCTCAGTACTGTGGCAAGCGGTGGCGCGCTCATCCTGAATCCCGGGCGAGGGAGGCTGGCGCAAGTTGCGTGGCACTCCGAGGACCTCATGTGGCGGCAACTTCTTCTGTCCGGGAGCAAGCCGGCGTCGTCGCCTTCCCGGCTATCAAGTGGCTGTCACGGGCGGCGAAGCAACCCTCGCTCTTGCCGGCGCCTGTTCCCAGGCCTGTTGCTCGACAAAACGGCTGCCCCACCCGATTCTGGTGGAACCTCCGCCTCCACAGCCGTTGTTTGGGGCCCCGACCAAGAATTCTCGGTCGGGTCAGGGTCTGCCCCATAGGCTGTCTGTTACCCTCACTCCCGATCGCCCTTGGCAGGTGGAGGGTGGCTCAGGCCCAAGACAGGTCTTTGCGGACTCCTCCGAGTCCGACGACGATTCCTCCCTGTTCTCCAGGCGGGTCGACTTGGAGTCCTCAGGAGGTCAGTCGCTGGACGATAGCCCATCATCCTTCATGGGTTTGCTTAGGCTCATCTTGGAGTCCACCGGGATGCAGCTCGAGCCCGTATCCAAGCGGGCCAAGTATCCCCTCACGGAGATTTTGGACCGAGGGGATTCTCCTACGGAGGCCTTTCCGGTGGCCAAGGCCATTGTGGGCCCGGCCTTGGAGCTCTGGCAGCGTCCTGCTTCCTACCCTGCGCCTTTGGCCAGGATGGCGAGGAAGTATGCGGTCCCTACCAGCTCCCTGTCCAGTTTCTCGGAACACCCCTCAGCCGAGGGGTTGGTTACCGACAGCGTCTTCCGGCGTGCCGGAAGCGCCAGGGACGAGCACAAGCCTCCCGACAAGGAGTCCAAGAAGTTGGACTACACCAGGCGCAAAGTCTATGCTGCGTCCTCCCTTGGCCTTCGTCAGGCCAGCTCGGCTGTGCTGATGGTGCACTTCTCTCATGCCCTGTTGGGCTCCCTGGACAAGGTAGTCCCTCATCTCCCAGCTGACCTGCAGACCACGGTTAAGCAGGTGCGGGACCAGGGCAGGGCGGTGGCCAAGCAGCAACTTCAGACTGCTTTGGACATCGGTGACTCTTGCGCAAGGTCAGTTGCGGCCGCAGTGGCTATGCGCCGTCGGGCATGGCTGAGGATATCCACCTTCACAGCGGATACCCAGCACAAGTTGGCAGATGTCCCCTTCCTGGGAACCGACCTCTTCGGCCCTGGAGTGGAAGGTCACCTCCAGAGGATCGAAAAGTCCAATGCCACTCTGGACTCGGTCTCATCCACCCAGAGGGACAAGGGCCACAGACCGCAACCCAAGCCCTTTCGTCCATCTGCGCCCGCGGCATGTCAGGCCCAGCAACATCAGGGCCAGCAAGCTCGCCCTTGGCATCCCAAACCCAAGCCGCGGCTTCCTCCTCCAGGAAGCAGGGAGGCAAAGGCCTCAGTGGTCCTCAGCCAGTCCCTCCTCCAAGCCTGCTCAGTAGCGGGTTGAGGGTGTCACCCCAACCTCGTCACCCCAGCCCAGGTTCCCCTGGGGAGGCTCCGCCACTTCCTTTCCACCTGGTCCGCTATCACCACAGATCGGTGGGTGTTGGAAGTGGTGGGAAAGACCTGCCTCTGGAGTTCGAGCAGGCCCCGCCCTTCGAGGCCGTCGCCCCTGGGAACTCGTCAAAGTCCCAGTGCTGTTGGCTGCTCGAGCCGACATCGCTTCTGCTCGAGAAAGAGGGGTGATCAGAGAGGTGGCGGACCCCCTCAGACCCAGGGTTTGTGTCCAGGTACTTCCTGGTCCCAAAGCGGATGGGGGCTGGCCCCATTCTCGACCTGCACGACCTAAACAAGTTCCTAAGGTCTCGGACCTTCAGGATGGTCACTCTGGCTCAGATAATACCATCCCTGGACGCGGCATGTGGTTCTGCTCTGGACCTACAGGGACGTGTTTTTCACGTCCCTATCCGTCCGTCTCACCAGAGATTCCTTCGCTTCCGAGAGGAAGGATCCCTTCAAGTTCAGCCATGCCCTTCGGCCTTTCTCTTGCTCCCAGGGTTTTCACCAAATGCATGGCAGTGGTGACAGATTCCCTATATAGCGCCAAGAGGTCGGGTGTACCCTTACCTGGACGATTGGCTGATAGCAACCCCTCCAGACAGGAAGTGGAGGCGGTCAGAGATCCTGGCCCTCCAGCTTTGCTCTCAAATGGCCTCCCTCATCAAGCGGGCCAAGTCGGAACTCGGACCGAAGCAGGTGATTCTTTCATCGGGCAGAGCTCGACTCTCTTGAATCAGAGCACGGCTCCGGCAGACAGGGCGAGGTTCTTTCCTCCTTTGCCCAATCATTTCTGGTTGGGCAATCGCCTTCTACCGGGACTTCCTCGCCTCCCCTGGGTCTCATGGCGGCCTGCACCAGCGTGGTCCGTTGGGCCCGCTGGCACATGCGTCCCTTCAATGGGACTGGCAAGCCAGTGGTCACAACGCTGCGATCCATTGGACCAGCTAGTGACGGTGACCCAAGGGATGTGGAACACTCTCCAGTGGTGGACCATTCCAGCTCATCTGCAGGAGGGCATCCCGTTTGTCCGCCCCGAGCCGATGGTCTCTCTATCGACCGATGCCTCTCTGATGGGTTGGGGTGCCCATCTGGGGAACACTGACGCCGCGACCTCTGGTCCCCTCGGGAGTCCTGATGCCATATCAACCTGCTGGAGCTTAGGCGTCCATCTCACTCTCACCCGCCCGCTCTGTTCCACGGGTCAAGTGGTTCAGGTCCAGATGGACAATACCATGACCATGTACTACCTAAACCGCCAGGGCGGGACGCGCTCTGTGCAAGGAAGCTCTCCGCATTTGGTCACTCGTGTGCAGCCTGGTGGCGGATCTCCTAGCCATTCATGTGGCAGGAGCCTCCAACACCCTGGCCGATGCCCTAAGCCGGATAGGGGCTGTGTCTCACGAGTGGTCTCTCCTGCCGGAGGTAGCACAAGATCTGTTCTCCCATTGGGGCACACCTCAGGTGGACCTGTTTGCCTCAAGGGAGAACGCGAAGCTGAGCCTGTTCCATGCCCGCCCCCCTCAGCAGGGCTCACTGCGGGGGGATGCCTTCTCGAGGCCATGGGCCCCGGGCCTCTTCTACGCCTTTCCCGCATTTCCCTTGATCGACAAGGTGCTCCTCAAGGCGAGGAGGGACAAGGCACAGGTGATTCTGGTAGCCCCAGACTGGCCCGCCAATGCTGGTATCCAGATCTCCTCCGCCTCAGCTCCAGGCTCCCGAGGCAGCTTCCAGCTCGCCCAGACCTACTTTCAGTCAATCAGGGGAAGGTGTTCCATCCGTACCTTCAGTCCCTGCACCTGACGGCCTGGTTCCTGAGCGGCTAGAGTTCCAGGCCTTGGGTCTTTCCGACGAGGTCCTCAATGTAGTTGAGGCGTCCCATAAGGAGTCGACCAGGAAATGCTATGCCTTCAAATGGAAGAGGTTTTCCATTTGGTGTCAGGGCAAGGGCCTGGACCCTTCCTCCTGTTCTTTGGCAAGCATCTTGGACTATCTATGGTCCCTTTCTCCAGCGCAAGGGCTTGGGTCAAAGCCGGCCCTAAATGTGCACCTGCCAGCCATCTCTGCTTGCAGACACGGGCGGGAAGCAGTCAGTGGCACAGGAGAAGGTGGTTGGGCACTTTTCACAGGCCTTGATCACATTTCCCCTCCGGTGCGAGAACCTCCACCTCCGTGGGATTTACTGCTGGTACTGGCAAAGCTCATGGGCAAGCCATTCGAACCAATGCACAGGTGTGATCTCTCTCACCTGTTGTGGAAGACCCCTTCTTGGTGGCTATTACATCAGCCAGAAGGATGGGAGAGCTCCAGGCACTTTCCATTGAGTCTCCTTACCTGGTCTTCCACAGGGACAAGGTTGTCCTGCGCCCCCACCCGAAATTCCTTCCGAAGGTGGTGTCGGAGTTTCACCTTAACCAGGTGCTGACTCTGCGGTGTTCTACCCCAATCACACCTCGGAGGAATAACATAGGCTCCATACTCTGGACCCTAGAAGGGCGCTCGCTTACTATAAGGAGCGCACGGCTGAAATTCGGGGAGAGGTTCGCCAGCTGTTTGTCACCTACGCTGAAGCCGCACCTGGCAGACCTGCAGCCAAGCAGACGATAAGCAGGTGGGTCACCTCCTGCATAGATCTCTGCTATAGGTTGGCGGGCATGGAGCCTCCCAGAGGGATAAGAGCTCATTCTACCCGCCATACCGCTGCATCGGTGGCTGCTTCCAGGGACGTCCCTATCCAGGAAATCTGCAGGGCTGCTACCTGGAAGTCAGCACACACCTTCATCACCCACTACCACATCGACCTTGAGTCACGCCGGGATGCTGGTTTTGGGGCCTCGGTTCTCCAGTCTCTATTCCTAAAGTAGTGAAACATAGAAACATAGAATTTATTGACCGATAAGGACCGCTTGGCCCACTGGTCTTGCCATTTCCTACCTACTGGATAAGCTGCAGATCCTAGTTAACCAGCAGCCTACTTCTTCCTACCCCCACCCCCAGAATTGCCTAATGACTATCCCATGCATGCTTGAATTCCACCACTGATTTTGACTCCACAACTTCCTCCGAAGGCCATTCCATGCATCCACAACCCTCTCTGTGAAAAAAATACTCCTTAAATTACCTCTGAGTCACCCATCTTCAAATTGTGCCCTCTTGTTCTTGCACACCTCTTTTTGAAAGATGCTACCTCTTGGACTTTGTTGATTCCTTGAGGTACTTGAAAGTTTCTATCATGTCCCCCCTCTCCCTCCTTTCCTCGAGGCTATACATATTAAGCTCCTTAAGTCTCTCTTCATATGTCTTCCGGTGCAGACCCTGCACCATTTTAGTGCCTCCTCTGGACAGCTTCCATCCTGTCTATGTCTTTGCGGAGATTGGGTCTCCAGAACTGCACACAGTACTCCACATGGGGTCTCACCAGCTGTCTGTACAGAGGGATAACAACTTCCTGTTTTCTACTGGTGATGCCTCTCCCTATGCATCCCAGTATCCCCCAGCCCTCCTTGCTGCCTTCTCACATTGCTTGCCCACCTTTAGGTCATCTGATATGACTACCCCCAGGTCCCTTTCCATTTTTGTTGTTGTTAGTATCTCACCCCCCATTGTGTACTCTTCCCCTGGGTTTTTGTTTCCCAGGTGCATTACCTTGCACTTCTTAGCATTGAATCTGAGCTGCCATAGTGCCAAGTTACAAAGTAGGGGGTGTGCACCTTGCCTCCCTCCTCCCAGAGAACTGCTAGGAGTCTGCCAGAAAGTGTGGATGAACAACATATCCATGTCCCTGAAGTACAGGTTACTCACCTGTAACAGGAGTTCTAGGAATGGTATATGTTGTTCATCCACACGATTCCACCCGACCTCCCTGGCTTTGGACGCGACTACCTGAGCTTCCAGCGGGCCAGATCTGGCGTCATGGGGCGGAGCCAAGAGTTTTACCACCCGGGTGGGTGGGAGGAGCCAGCTTGAAGACCTTCCGGCAAGATTAAAGCGGCAAGGATACCTGCCAGAAAGTGTGGATGAACAACATATACCATTCCTAGAACTCCTGTTACAGGTGAGTAACCTGTATTTCTCGTACAGCCCTAAGCAACTGGTGAAACCGAGGAGACACTATCCTCTATTGGCACTAAGTTACAAAGATTGATATCCATGGTCTATGATCTTAACACTAAGATGGACTCTTATGGCACCAGACTGAAGCTAGCAGAGACCCCCATCGATAACCTTAAGGTTGTATCTGAGGATGTAAAACGGCAAGTGGAATCAGCCTCTGCAGCTACTGCAAACTTAGTGAAAAGAGAACGCCACTTTCAGGCTGGACTGAAGGCCTTAGAGAATCAAGCCTGGTCCTTGCACATAAGGATCCTGGGCTTACCCGAAGGTATCGAGGGCGATCATCCCCTTATGTTTATCCAAGAATGGCTACAAGAAACATTAGCCCCTGAAGAACTGCTAATTCCTTTTGCCCTCCAACAATCATACCAGATCACTCCCCAAGGCTACAGTGAAGACCCAACCAACCCGCGAACTCTTTTGGTAGTGACTGATGGAGTGGGGACAAGGGACACCATCCTGAGGCTGGCTCGATGAGCAGGGACTGTAACACAAGACGACCGCACAATTTATTTGTTCCCAGACTTTAGCTGTGCTACCTGCTTGAGGCACAAAAAGTTTGATGTGGTGCGGCAGAAGCTGCGAGTCTCCTGGGTCTCACATGCCATGATTTATCCAGCTAGACTGCGCTTGGTTTTCTACAGGAATGTACGGATTTTTTCAGGCCCGATTTGAAACTGGGAAGTGGTCGACTCATATTCAGTCACGGTGGCAGCACTCTGGCTTGTTAGAGGAGGCAGGAAATCTGGCTTCTGAGGATGATAAAGGGGACTGATCTTTTGGAGTGAGACTTTCAATTTCCTAAATATGGAGTATATTAGTCCATCTGTATAACTTTGCTCATCATAGATCTTCCTGGACATAAAAGTCCACCAGTCATTCAGCGATCAGAACTATGCCGGAGGTGCTAGAACCCAGTGGGAGCAAACTTTTTGCAAGAGTGAGGCGCCAGAGATGGCGCCAGAGCCTAAATACATACGTCAGTAACATCTCAGCATGACCTCAACACTCAGTTCCTTTTTCCCGCCATCGAGTGCGCTTCAGTAATGACGCCACCTGCCGGAGTCAAACTTCTAATTAGCAGCATAGTTTTCAGTTTATTATTTTGTAGAATTTCTGGAATAAATATCGCTACTATCATTTATTCTTATTTAAGAAAGAAGTCTCAGTCTGCATTGACAGAGTCGACCATGAGCAGGTCAGGTGATGGTAGGAAGACTTTGTATGAAAGCTGTTCAGTCAGCCAGGCTGGGTCCGGTCTGCCGCCATCTCTGGAGGGGGGTCTGACAACAGACGGTCCGATGCCGAGGGAGGGTGGTCCCCTGGAAGCATAAAAAGCGGTTGATTTCTCTGCACCGTTCGCCTCGAGCTCTTCTTGAGCCCACAGGTCCAAAAGAAAAGGCATCACTCGAGGTCGCCTTGTTATGTCTAAAGGCCGACGGTCGGTCATTACGCCAGTTGCCGGCCCTCCTCCTCCTGTTTTTTGTGACTGACCTCTTGGCATCGAGTCCTTCCCCGCCTTCTAGTAAGGCTTCAGATGAGCAGTTTCATCAGTGCGCTGCTCTGATGGAGCAATGGGCTTGGAGGTTGGAACAGCTGCTTGGCCGGGGGATGGGGTGGGCAGTTGGGCTTCCTAGTCTCGTGACGTCTTCTTGGTGCCATCGACTCCGCACTCAGGTGTTTTCCCCCCTCACGTGGCTGCGGCTAAGGGGGCCACACCGAGACCTCTATCTCCTGTTATTCTTCCTTCTTTCTCCCCTAATCCTAGTTTTCAGAGCCCTGTGTTTGTTTCGGCGCCATTGGTGTTGATGGATCGTTCGGCGCCATTCTCGGCACTGATGTGTCTGTCGGCACTGTCCTTGGCGCCACTGGGATTGTCAGTGCCTTCCTCTGCGCTGTTGGGGTTGTCGGCGCCGTCCTCGGCACAGTGCGGTTTTTCGTCGTGGAGGGCCCTGTCGGCGCCAAGGCTTGGTGTGATATCTTACACTCTTCAGCGCTTCTTGACTCTTAACCGTTTTCCTTCTGATTTTCACTCCTTTCAAACAACATGAAGTCTTGCTTTATTCTGACTATTGCAGTTAGCTCCAGCACTTGAACTGCCCCAGAGAGGGAAGGGTTAAAATTATGTGCAAGACATAGAACGTTGAGCTCGAGCTCGGTTGAAAAAACTGTCTGTAGCACATTGAAACCCAACCATCGGATTCTTTACTCCGCCTCACTGAACAGTCGCTCCAGAGATTTTCTCCTTTGCTCAGTTCAAAAAGTCAGTTAAAGTTGTCGGTTAGTCCGAAATTAGTTCCGTTTTGTCAGTTCAGGACTCTGTCTGCAGTACCGTAAGTACTTAGGCTAGTTCTTGTGGAAATCGTGAAAAGAATGTATTTTTCGGTCTGTTGGCTGAACCAACCCTTTAGTAGTCTTGTGTGGAAAAATTTGGTGTGTGATTACCGGTTCAGTATGGTTTAAAAAAAAACATGATTTAACTTTTTTTTTTCCATCACCGACAGGGGAGCCTTGCCTGGTGTTTGTCAAATAAGGGTAAGTTTGTTAGGTTTGTTAGGTTGGCAATGTCTGAAACCCAAGAAAAAACCGGGACCACTGGGTTTCAATACTGCAGTGTGTGTGGGGAGGTCTTTGCTAAGGATCCCACACCACCTGTGTTACTGTCTGGGGTTTGACCACCTTGATTCAGACTGCCAAATTTGCAAGAATTTCCCTAAGTGTACCCTGGAAAAAAGGTTAGGTAGGCTTAGGGATAAGGAGGCTGAAAAAATATAACTTATTTTGGGACTGACAGCTCTCAGAGCACAAACCACCAGGCCCGTTTTGGGGCTGGGAAGGTTTACATGTGTCTGACTTGGATGTGTGGATTTTTCTCTGTTTGTTTAGCAGGGTATTTCTCTATCAAATTGTTGTGTAGGGCATCTTGCTGACAGGAAGGCACTCATTGCAGCAGTGGGTCAGAGCTTTTAGCTGATTGTTTTGCGAGGGCACAGTTTAGGCCCAACCCCTTCCCACCCCTCACTCCACCCACCCCTGAAATAGTTCCTTTATACCTGGGGTTCTGACATCATTTCCTCAAGAGTGCAAGGTGCATGTCACTGTCATATCCTCTCTAGCACACTGCACTGACAATATAAGCATACACATTGTATATTATAAATATATATTTCTATATTACAAACCAATCACACACACACAAAAAAAAAAAATGTGGGGAGTAGTGCAATGTAATGGCTGTGGGGCAGCAGTCTTCCGGGAGTCTTTCTGGAGGCTGAGATGCTGCCTATTTGCAGACAACTCTCTGCCCTGAGGGAGGAAGTTGCCCGCCTTCAGGCCACACTGGACAGTAGTATGGGACCTTCCCCAGGCCACACTGGACAGTAGGAAGGGAACCTCCCCATCCAGGGAGCACCACAGCCACCACCACTACCTCAGAGGTTGCGAGAAAACACAGCAGTTGGACCACAGTGGGCTCAGGAAGGGTGAGGATGGTGGAGACGGAGGCACACCCAGTCAGTTGTTCCACTCCACAATCCACACACCATTCTGGGAGCATAGCTCCCCATGGATGCACCCACAGAGGAGACTAAGGAGGCTGAGGACAACTGTCACAAGGGAGGCCCACAGGAAGGAGGCAGAGGACACCACAAGGAAAGGAAGCAGCCCTGGTGGGGACCCAATTATTGGGGATAGAAATGGGAGGAGCTGGGAAAACTGAAGTAAGGTGCCTGCCTGGTGCCATGGCTTGGAGGGACAGGAAGCGATCCTCAAGATCACGACAACAGCTGCAAGGGATTCTGAGCTGGATGTAATTGTCCACCTAGGGACAAATGACTTGGCTCATCATGAGGTTAGAGCAGTGCAGGAGGACATTGCAGAGTTGGGGAGGGGCCTAAGACAAGTAGCACACACAGTATCCTTCTCAGAGGTGCTGCCTGTCAGAGGCATGGGGGAGACGAGGGTAATTGGCACCATGCAGTTTGATGAATGGTTGAAAAAATGGTGTAGAGCACAGGGGTTTGGCTTCATTGGGGACTGGGGTTCCACCTGAAGGGACACCAGCCTATACTGGCAGGATGGTCTGCATCTGTCCAGGAAGGGAACAAGTCTTTTGAGCAATCGGTTTAAATGCTTCATTGGCAAGCTTTTAAACTAGTCAAAGGGGGAGGCACTGACAAGCAGCAGAAAAATCCCAGCCTCTCCTACAAAACAGGGTACTAAATGAGAAAAGACCGAGGTAGAACGGTCAGTGGGGATGCTGCAACAGAAGGTAAAGCCATCAAAAATGGAGAGCAATGAGTACCAATGCCCGTAGTCTAGGTAACAAGCTTCCTGAATTAGTGGCCTTGATGGAGGAGGAACATCTGGATATCGTGGCAGTCACAGAAACATGGTACACAAAACCATGACTGGGACGTAAACATACCAGGATACACTATCTACAGGAGGGACAGGGAGGGTAAAGAGGAGGAGGAGTAGTTCTTTACATAAGGGAAGGAATAAAAGCAACAGAACAAAAGGGTAAACAGGGAGGAGAAGAAGCACTGTTGGTAAATATGGAGACAGGCAATGGCACCACAATCCGCACAGGGGTTGTATACAGACCCCCTTCTCAGGGGGAGGAAATGGACAAGAAAATGATAGAAAGTATACTTAGAATGGCAGAAAAAGGGGAGATATTGCTGATGAGTGACCTGAATATGCCAGATGTTAACTGGAGTGCAGTTGCAGCTGCCACTTCGAAGAGTGCAGTTATTCTAGATGCCCTACAGGGGGCATGCCTTAGACAACTAGTACTGGAGCCCACTCGAGAGGGAGCAATATTAGACTTGATACTCTCAAATGGAGATGGAGAGAGGATCACAGATGTAGAAGTGGGTAGCCATCTGGGAACTAGCGACCATCGAACAGTATGGTTCACAATAAACACAGCAATAGAGTCAAGCCATACAAAGACAAAAAGTACTGGACTTTAGGAGGCTGACTTTGCCAAAATGGGTGAGTGCCTAAGAATGCACTAGCAAATGGGCAGGAAGGAGGGGTGGAAGAACAATGGGGAATAATAAAACTGCCATCACAGAGGTACGAGCCTTTGTGTGAAGCAATAAACAAAGCAAGACGATGTAAGAAACCACTATGGTTCTCAAAGGAAGTGGCAGTGAAGGTTCAAGAGAAAAGAAAGCATTCAGGAAGTACAAGAAATGCAGAAGGAGCAGGACAGAGAACTGTATCAGTTAAAGCAAAGGAAGCTGGGAAGGCAGTCAGAGCAGCAAAGGCCCAAACCGAGGAAAAGATAGCCAACTCAGTTAAGAAGGGGATAAAACCTTTATAGGTACATCAGGGAGCGAAGGAAGACCAAGGAGGGATAGTGAGGCTTAATAAAGGGAGGAGGGTGGGCAGATAGAGACTGTGAAAAGGCAGAGATACTAAACAAATATTTTTGCTCAGTATTTACAAATGAAGAGGGGAGGTACATAAAACAAACAGTAGTAACACTCTGGATACAGAAGTTGATACCGGCCCATTTACAGAAGAAAGGGTTCTGAAAGAACTCTTAAAACTGAAGGTGGACAAAGCAATGGGGCCTGATGGGATTCATCCCAGAATTCTAAAAGAACTAAGGGTAGAACTAGTGACACCACTGACTACCCTGTTTAACAAATCATGGGAGGATGGGGTGGTACCCAAGGACTGGAGGAGGGCAGATGTGATTCCCCTTCACAAAAGTGGGAGCAAGGCAGAAGCAGGAAACTATAGACCTGTTAGTTTAACCTCAGTGATAGGGAAAATGATGGAATCACTTCTAAAGGAAAGAATTGTCGAGTATCTAGAGGCCAGAGGGGCACAGGACCCTAGGCAGCATGGATTCGCCGGAAGGTCATGCGGACAAATCTGATAGATTTCTTTGATTGGGTGACCAAAGTAGTAGATCAGGAGGGCTGTGGACATGGCCTACCTAGACTTAGCAAGGCATTTGACACAGTCCCACACAAAAGATTAATATACAAGTTAGCCAGCCTGGGAGTGGGTCCCAAGATGACAGCCTGGGTAAAGAATTGGCTGGAGAATAGGACACAGAGACTAATAGTAAATGGAGTCCCTCAGAAGAAAGGAGGGTTACTAGTGGGGTACCTAGGGTTCATTATTAGGACGGTCCTCTTCAATGTCTTTATGTTTACATTGCAGAAGGACTGAAGGAAAAGTATGTCTCTTTGCAGATGACACTTAAGATCTGCAACAGAGTTGATGCACAGAGTGGGGTGCAAAGGATGAGAAGGGACTTGGCAAAGTTAGAGGAATGGTCAAATGTATGGCAGCTGAGATTCAATGCTAAGAAGTGCAAGGAAATGCATCTGGGAAACAAAAACCCAGGGGAAGAGTACACAATGGGGGGTGAGATACTAACAACAACAAAAATGGAAAGGGACCTGGGGGTAGTCATATCAGATGACCCAAAGATGGGCAAGCAATGTGAGAGGGCAGCAAGGAGGGCTGGGGGATACTGGGATGCATAGGGGAGGCATCACCAGTAGAAAACAGGAAGTTATTATCCTCTGTACAGACAGCTGGTGAGACCCCATGTGAGTACTGTGTGCAGTTCTGGAGACCCAATCTCCGCAAAGACACAGACAGGATGGAGCGCTGTCCAGAGGAGGCAACTAAAATGGTGCAGGGTCTGCACCAGAAGACATATGAAGAGAGACTTAGGAACTTAATATGTATAGCCTCGAGGAAAGGAGGGAGGGGGGACATGATAGAAACTTTCAAGTACCTCAAGGGAATCAACAAAGTCCAAGAGGGTAGTATCTTTCAAAAAAAGAGGTGTGCAAGAACAAGGGGGCACAATTTGAAGATGGGCGGGCGGCTCAGAGGTAATTTAAGGAAGTATTTTTTCACAGAGAGGGTTGTGGATGCATGGAACGGCCTTCCGGAGGAGGTTGTGGAGTCAAAATCAGTGGTGGAATTCAAGCATGCATGGGATAGTCATAAGACAATTCTGGGGGGTCAGGGTAGGAAGAAGTAGGCTGCTGGTTAACTAGGATCTGCAGCTTATCCAGTAGGTAGGGAAATGGGCAGACTGGGTGGGCCAAGCGGTCCTTATCTGCTGTCAAATTCTATGTTTCTATGTTTCTATCTGCTGACCCAGAAGGCCAGCCCGGTTCGGTTCCTACTAGGGCGATACTTCTTCGGGCAAGAGGAGAGCCGATCCTGAGGGATCAGGTCCTACAAAAAGAAAGCACAAAGATAAGTCAGCCGGTTTGGATCCAGACCTTCATGTTCTGACAGCCGCCGAAGAGATAGCCAGAGCGATTTGGATTGTTGAATCGCTTTGTCTGGTTCCGACCGATCCGGCGCCTTCTAGCAGGGGCTCAGTTTGGTCGGTTCCCCTGATTCAAGATTATTCCCCTGAAGACTTTTACGAACCGGAGTTTGATGAGGAGGGGGATTTTGAAGAGGATGGTGATCATGGTGAAAGTCTGGATGTGCCTGTGAAACCGGACATCTCCCCAGACAGATCTTCGGGTGTTTCCCCTCCTAGGCTTTCTGAGTCCCTTCCCCACTATCTGTTTTACAGAAAGGTGGCTGAATCTCTCCAGCTTTCCATGGAGGAGGCTGTGGAGGATCAGGAGGAGCTTGATTTCGTTGAGATGATGGACATCCCAGAGTCTAAGAGACTGTCTATTCCCCTTCATAAGTCCTTTGGGAAACAGACACAACAAATTCTAAGGTCTCCTAAGTCTGTACCTCCTGTTGACAGAAGAATGGACAAGAGGTACACCTTGTCAGGCTCGAACATTAAGTTTTTCTATCAGCAATGCAGCCATGTTGGGGTAGTGCAGGCTGCAGCCTGTGACAAGGCAAACATTCCCTTGGGTTCACCGCCCCCGCCCCCAGACAAAGACTCCAGGAAGATATAGGCCATGGCAAAGAAGCAGTACATGGCATCATCTCTGGGACTCAGGCAGGCTAACTATATGACCTATACAGCCAGGTACCAGAAGTCCAGGTGGGACACTGTACTGGCACTAGCTAAGCAGGCTTCCCCCCAGCTAGCCAGGGAGCTGGAGGAGGTGGCTGCTGATGGGATTGAGGCATCAAAGGTGCAATTTCATGTTGCTGTGGACTCCAGTGATGTGTCATCAAGAGTCATGGTTACATCTGTAGCTCTTCGGAGAATGACTTGGCTCGGATGTACTAGCCTTTCACAGGACACCCAGGCTAAGGCCATGGATTTCCTGGTGGATAATTTCTGTTTGGGGAGCAGACAGAATTACATGAAGAAAATGGATGAGTACAGGACTACTTATAGGAGTGCCCAGGCCAAGGAGAGGCAGGCAACTCCTCAAAGGCAGCAAGCTAGGGGCAGGCCTTTTCACAGGCCTTTCTACCAAGCGCAGGCCTCTTCTCCCTTTTCTCAGAGGGGGTTCTTTAGAGGGCGAGGGAGAGGCAGAAGGGGGATGAGCAGGGCTACATCCACCCCTCAAACTAAGGCTCTTGCCAAGCAGACACCCTGATGTTTCAGCCCGGGTCGACTCCCCCATTCCGGTAGGAGGCAGGCTGGCTTACTTTGTCCAGGACTGAATGTCTGTTACCTGAGACAAGTGGGTCCTGAAGGTAGTAAGCAGGGGACTGGTTCTCAGTTTCAAAAACTTTCCAAAAATGAGACCCAGATCCTTTTCACCTGCAAATATATCAGAAACCCTTGCTCTAGAGGCAGAGGTTTCGTCTCTACTGGTCTTAAGAGCCATAGAGAGAGTTCCTACCCCATACAGGGGCAAAGGTCTGTACTCCTGGTACTTCCTTACCCCAAAAAAGACAAGGGAGTGGCGACCCATCCTAGACTTGAGATACCTGAACAAGCATCTTTAAAAGCCAAAGTTCAAAATGGTGACTCTGGGAACAATTCTTCCCTTTCTGAGGCTAGGAGACTGGCTAGCCTCCCTGGACCTCAAGGATGCCTATTTTCACATTCCCATCAGGTGCTCCCACAGAAAGTACCACAGGTTCGAATGGCCCTCAGGCCATTACCGGTTCAGAGCAATGCCCTTTGGCCTAGCTTCAGCCCCAATGGTGTTCACAAAGTGCCTAGCAGTAGTGGTGGCCTTCTTAAGAAGAAAGAGGGTTTCAGCCTTTCCGTATCTGGACGATTAGCTCCATGTGGGCCAGTCCCCAGACCAAGTCAAGTCAGATCTGCAGGTGACCCAAGTTCTCACTTCTCTGGGGTTCCTTCTCAATCTTCCCAAGTCAGTTCTCGAGCCTGTACAGCTTCTCACTTTTATAGAAGCAGAGCTGGACACGGTCAAGGCAAGAGCTTTCCTTCCTCTGGAAAGGGCAACAGCCATCTCACAGCTGGCCTCTTCCTTCCTCCCTCTGGTCTCTCGACCAGCAAGGCATTTTCTTCAGCTTTTGGGCCACATAGCAGCTTCCACAGCAGTGGTCCAAGAGGCCAGGTTTCAGATGAGGGACATTCAATTCCATCTGAGGGCTTTTTGGTTCCAAAGGAAAGAGCCTCTTACCAAACTATTCCCGGTTACTCAGACCCTTATCCAGGCCCTTCAATGGTGGCAGAATCTGGACAGTCTGAGGCAGGGAGTTCCATTCATCAGTCAGATTCACTCTGTGGTCCTTACCACAGATGCTTCCCTATTGGGGTGGGGAGCCCATATGGGGGCTCTCACAGCCTAGGGACTGTGGTCCCCTCAGGAATCCCTTCTTCATATCAACCTCCTGCAGCTCAGGGCAGTGTTTCTGGTCCTGTAAAGTTTTTCTCAGTCAGTACAGAACAAGGTGGTTCAGGTCAGGAGAGGCAACACCACCACCATGTGGTATATCAACAAGCAGGGAGGCACTCGGTCTGTGGCCTTGTGCACGGAAGCCATGAAAATATGGTCCCTGGCTTATTCCCTACAGACCTCTCTGGTAGCAGTCCACCTTCCAGGAAAGGAAAACGTGCTAGCAGATGCATTCAGCAGGATTTCCCAGGGCCATCACGAATTGTCCGTGGCCCCTCTGGTGTTGAAAGTGATTTTTTCAAGGTGGGGTGCTCCAGAGATGGATCTGTTTGCAGCCCCAGACAATCACCAACTTCCTCTGTTTTGTTGAAGACCCCCAGTCTTGGGCTCAGTCCCTCAGGATGATCTGATTTTAAACTGGGAAGGGAAATTTCTATATGCCTTCCCTCCCTTTCCTCTACTGTTCAAGGTTCTAGTCAAGGTAAGGTCCTGACCTTGCAAAGTGATTCTGATTGCTCCAGACTGGGCCAGGCAGCCTTGGTACCCCCTGTTGCTGTCTCTAGCAGTCCATCTTCCCCTGTCTCTTCCCAGGAATTACAACATGTTTACCTTCTCTCAGGGGAGGATTTGGTACCCCAATCTTCGGTCTCTCAATCTCAAGGCATGGCTCTTGAAGAGTTAGAGTATGCAGATTTGCATCTGTCCCAAGGGGTTCTGGATATTCTCAAAGCTTCTCGAAAGCCTGCCACCAGAAAAACTTACAACTCCAAATGGAAAAGATTCAGCATTTGGTGTTCCAAGAAGCGTACATCTTCAGACACTGCTGAATTGTCTACAGTTCTGGATTATATGGTTCACCTTGATGGCCTAGGCCTCAGACCAGCTACTCTCAAAGTACATTTGTCATCTGTTTCTGCCTTCTTGTCAGTGGGGAAGACTTCCTGTCCTCTCACCCTGTATTCTGTAAAATTTTCAAGGGATTACTTCATACCAATCCCCCCTTTAGGGATCCTGTTCCTGCCTGGGATTTGAATGTTTGCATTTCCCGACTTATGCAACCCCCTTTTGAGCCCATGTCCTCAGCAGAGCTCAAGTACTTGACTGGGAAAACTGTGTTTTTGGTTGCTGTTACCTCTGCCAGACGTATCGGTGAATTGCAAGCCCTGTCAGTTGAACCTGACTTAATTTCATTCCATAGGGTAAGTGGTCCTTAGAACCAATAGAAGGTTCTTACCCAAAGTGGTTTCTGATTTCCATTTAAATCAGTCTGTGTCTCTTCCTGTGTTCTTCACTGATCATACTTCCTCAGGAGAGCGGAGGTTGCACAGTTTAGATGCTAAAAGAGCCCTTAGTTACTACATAGAACGTACAAAGGGTCACAGGTTTGACTCCCTCTAGTTTTTCTTCACTTGTGGGGAAGTCAGTAAGGGCAGACCTGCCACCAAGAGAACTATTGCCAGGTGGATTGTGTCCTGTATCCAATTCTGCTATGAGAAACTGGGAAAATTCCACCCTCAGACCTGAGGGCTCATTCCACTAGAGGTACAGCTGCATTTCTGGCTGCGGCCAGGGATATTCCCTTGTTAGAAATTTGCCAAGCAGCCACCTGGAAAGCAGTTCATAACTTCACCAAGCATTACTCTCTGGATATCCAGGTTAGGAGCGATGCTAGGTTTGGCACAGCAGTACTTCAGAGCCTATTCCCAAAGTAGGTTCTGTCCCTCCTCCTTGGAGGTACTGTTTGGTAGTCTGCAATAGTCAGAATACAGCAAGACGTCATGTTGTTTGAAGAAAAAATTACTCACCTTAGTAATTGTTTCTTCTAATGGGGTCTTGCTGTATTCTGACCTCCTTCCCCTCTCAGAACCTGTTTTTGGGAAGTGGGTGGGCGGGTTCAGTGTTGCATCCCAGTGGTGTCTCAGCCCACTTTCTGTTGTTTGGGTGCTTTGTGTTTGATTAGTTAAGAATTTTATGCTCTATTACCTGGTTTTTGGCTTTTGGGTTTCCTGACTTGAGTCTTTAGGAATCAAAACCTTTTGTTGCCAGTTGGCTAGTTGAAATTTTACAATTTCCAAATGTTTAAATTCAGTGAGTTTTAGCTCGTAAGAATCTGACGGTTGGGTTTCAAAATGCTGCAGAGTTTTCAACCGAACGTGAGCTCAACGTTCTATGCTTTGCATAGAATTTTAACCCTTCTCTCTCTGGGGCAGTTCAAGTGCTGGAGCTAACTGCAATAGTCAGAATACAGCAAGACTCCATTGGAAGAAACATAATTATTAAGGTGAGTATTTTTTCCTTTCTGTCCATACAGTCCCTCCTGGACTGTCAGGAGATGATATTGAGACTGACCCAGACCTTAGGCTGGGTGATGACGTGGAAGGAACAGGATCTAATCCTATTGCAGAGCCTGTGGTCGAGGACCTGTCATTTAAGTCTCTGCTAAAAAATTTGAATTCCACTCTTTCTCTCCAGACTACAGATATCGATCCTGGGAAACTTTTAAGGCTCCAATACCCTCATGTCCCGGAGATCCCTATGGATTTAACTCCCCCGGTACAGCCTTCCTTTGAGATGCTTTCTCAAATGGTATGGAATAATCCACTCTCATTCCTTCTGTGGCTAAGTTCATAGATAGAAAGTATGCTGCTCCCAAGGAGCGACCCATTTTGGCATTCCATGCCTTTGCGGACCCTATTGTAGTCTTGGCAGAGAATGATAAAGTCATCCTCCCTCAAACTACTACAGCACGACCTATAAACAAAGAATCTCATAAGATAGATACTTTAGGTATGAAAGTCTTTGCTGCTTCCACCCTGGGTATTCGTATTGCCAGCTACCAGGTCTATTTCTCTCAATATGCGTATGTTCTTTGGCATTCACTCAACAGATGGTAGAAGCTCTACCAGAGTCTAACACTAACTCAGAGCTTCTTCAAACCATAACCAGGGGTATCGAGTCTAATAACCAGCAGGTTAAAGAGGCTATGGACACTTTCAATACTGCCTCCCGTGGGGCGGCGGCGGACTTTTGTACCCGCCATCACTCCTGGCTGCGCACTTCAGGCTTCCCGAATGATGCCCAGCAAAAGGTCAGGGTGTTACCCTTTGATAGTATGCTTCTCTTCAGTCCTCAAATAAAGCAAGCTCTGGAGGCCACACAAAAGACTAGGTCTGCCATTAAATTGGCTCGACCTGCTCCTGCCCCTTCTCGGGGGGGGGGGGGATGTTAATAAACGTCAGTTTCACAACAGTCAGTCCTTTCAAGGTAAGGGCAGTGGAGGTTTTACTAAAAACCAAGCCCCCCACAACAGAAAGCACAAGGGTCCAAAGCGCCCAGTGCCGCCTTCTGAGTTTCTGTCCCAAGTCCCACCTCAGCTGCCCGAGGGGGACTATTTCTCAGTGCTGGGAGGTCATCTGACTCAATTCTACAACCAGTGGAAGTCCATTACATTGGACAATTGAGTCCTCCGGATAATCCGCGAGGGGTATTCCCTCAATCTTTCAGAGACCCCTCTGAATCGTCCCCCCAAACGACAGCCCAGGCTGTCAGTACCTCAGTCAGAACTTCTCGCTTCCGAGATGCAAGGCTTTCTGAACAACAGGGGCAGCAGAAACATAGAAACATAGAATTTGACGGCAGATAAGGACCGCTTGGCCCACCCAGTCTGCCCATTTCCCTACCTAATGGATAAGCTGCAGATCCTAGTTAACTAGCAGCCTACTTCTTCCTACCCCCACCCGCCTAGAATTGCCTTATGACTGTCCCATGCATGCTTGAATTCCACCACTGTTTTTGACTCCACAACCTCCTCCGGAAGACCGTTCCATGCATCCACAACCCTCTCTGTGAAAAAATACTTCCTTAAATTACCTCTGAGCCGCCCCCATCTTCAAATTGTGCCCCCTTGTTCTGCACACCCTTTTTTGAAAGATGCTACCTCTTGGACTTTGTTGATTCCCTTGAGGTACTTGCAAGTTTCTATCATGTCCCCCTCTCCTCCTTTCCTCAAGGCTATACATATTAAGCTCCTTAAGTCTCTCTTCATATGTCTTCGGTGCAGACCCTGCACCATTTTAGTTGCCCTCCTCTGGACAGCTTCCATCCTGTCTATGTCTTTGTGGAGATTGGGTCTCCAGAACTGCACGCAGTACTCCAGATGGGGTCTGACCAGCTGTCTGTACAGAGAGATAATAACTTCCTGTTTTCTACTGGTGATGCCTCTCCCTATGCATCCCAGTATCCCCCAGCCCTCCTTGCTGCCCTCTCACATTGCTTGCCCACCTTTAGGTCATCTGATATGACTACCCCCAGGTCCCTTTCCATTTTTGTTGTTGTTAGTATCTCACCCCCCATTGTGTACTCTTCCCCTGGGTTTTTGTTTCCCAGGTGCATTACCTTGCACTTCTTAGCATTGAATCTCAGCTGCCATACATTTGACCATTCCTCTAACCTTGCCAAGTCCCTTCTTATCCTTTCCACCCCACTTGTGCATCAACTCTGTTGCAGATCTTTGTGTCATCTGCAAGAGACATACTTTTCCTTCAGTCCCTCTGCAATGTCGCTTATAAAGATATTGAAGAGGACCGGTCCTATCATGGAACCCTGCGTAATTCCCACTAGTAACCCCGCTTTCTTCCAGAGTGGACTCCATTTACTATTACCTCTGTGTCCTATTCTCCAGCCAATTCTTTACCCAGGCTGTCATCTTGGGACCCACCCCAGGCTGGCTAACTTGTATATTAATCTTTTGTGTGGACTGTGTCAAATGCCTGCTAAAGTCTAGGTAGGCCATGTCCACAGCCCTCCCTGATCTACTACTTGGTCACCCAGTCAAAGAAATCTATCAGATTTGTCTGGCATGACCTTCCGCTGTGAATCCATGTTGCCTTGGGTCCTGTGCCCCTCTAGCCTCTAGATACTCGACCATTCTTTCCTTCAGAAGTGATTCCATCATTTTCCCTACTACTGAGGTTAAACTAACAGGTCTGTGGTTTCCTGCATCTGCCTTGCTCCCACTTTTGTGAAGGGGAATCACATCTGCCCTCCTCCAGTCCTCGGGTACCACCCCATCCTCCCATGGTTTGTTAAAGAGGGTAGTCAGTGGTGTCACTAGTTCTACCCTTAGTTCTTTTAGAATTCTGGGATGAATCCATCAGGCCCCATTGCTTTGTCCACCTTCAGTTTTAAAGTTCTTTCAGAACCCTTTCTTCTGTAAATGGGCTGGTATCAACTTCTGTATCCAGAGTGTCTCTACTGTTTGTTTTAGGTACCTCCCTCTTCCTTTGTAAATGCTGAGCAAAAGTATTTGTTTAGTATCTCTGCCTTTTCACAGTCACCTCTGCCCACCCTCCTCCCCTTTATTAAGTCTCACTATCCCTCCCTTGGTCTTCCTTCGCTCCCTGATGTACCTATAAAGGTTTTATCCCCTTCTTAACTGAGTTGGCTATCTTTCCTCGGTTTGGGCCTTTGCTATTCTGACTGCCATCCCAGCTTCCTTTTGCTTTAACTGATGCAGTTCTCTGTCCTGCTCCTTCTGTGATTCCTTGTACTTCCTGAATGCTTTCTTTTCTCTTGAACCTTCACTGCCACTTCCTTTGAGAACCATAGTGGTTTCTTACATCGTTCGTTTGTTTATTTGCTTCACACAAAGGCTTGTTACCTCTGTGATGGCAGTTTTATTATTCCCCATTGTTCTTCCACCCTCCTTCCTGCCCATCTGCTAGTGCATCCTTAGGCACTCACCCATTTTAAAAGTCAGCCTTCCTAAAGTCCAGTACTTTTGCCTTTGTATGGCTTGACTCCATTGCTGTAGTTTATTGAACCATACTGTTAGATGGTCGCTAGTTCCCAGATGGCTACCCACTTCTACATCTGTGATCCTTTCTTCATCTCCATTTGAGAGAACCAGGTCTAAGATTGCTTCCTCTCGAGTGGGCTCCAATACTAGTTGTCTAAGGCATGCCCTCTGTAGGGCATCTAGAATAGCCCCACTCTTCGAAGTGACTGCTGCTGCGTCCCAGTCATGGTTTTGTGTGTACCATGTTCTGTGACTGCCACGATATCCAGATGTTCCTCCTTCATCAAGGCCACTAATTCAGGAAGCTTGTTACCCAGACTACGGGCATTGGTAGTCATTGCTCTCCATTTTTTGATGGCTTTACCTTCTGTTGCAGCATCCCCCACTGACCTTTCTACCTCGGTCTTTTTCTCATTTAGTACCCTGTTTTGTAGGGAGGCTGGGATTTTCCTGCTGCTTATCAGTGCCTCCCCCTTGACTAGTTTAAAGCTTGCCAATGAAGCATTTAAACCGATTGCTCAAAAGACTTGTTCCCTTCCTGGACAGATGCAGACCATCCTGCCAGTATAGACTGGTGTCCCTCCAGGGGAATCCTAGTCCCCAAAGAAGCCAAATCCCTGTGCTCCACACTATTTTTTCAACCATTCATTAAACTGCATGGTGCAAAGTACCCTCGCCTCACCCATGCCATTGATAGGCAGCACCTCTGAGAAGGATACTGTGTGTGCTACTTGTCTTAGGCCCCTCCCCAACTCTACAAAGTCCTCTTGCTCTGCTCTAATCTCATGATGAGCCAAGTCATTTGTCCCTAAGTGGACAATGATGTCCAGCTCAGACTCCCGTGCAGCTGTTCTCGTGATCCTGAAGATGCGCTTCCTGTCCCTCCAAGCCATGGCACCAGGCAGGCACCTTACTTCAGTTTTCCCTGCTCCACCCAGTTCTAGCCCCCTAATAATTGAGTCCCCCACCAGGAGCTGCTTCCTTTCCCTGTGGTGTCCTCTGCCTCCATCCAGTGGGCCTCCCTTGTGACAGTTGTCCTCAGCCTCTTTAGTCTCCTCTGCGGGTGCATCCATAGGGGAGCTATGCTCCCCCAGAATGGTGTATGGATTCTGGAGTGGAACAACTGACTGGGTGTGCCTCTGTTCCACCATCCTCACCCTCCCTGAGCCCACTGTGGTCCAACTGATGTACTTTCTTTGCATCCTCTGAGGTAGTGGTGGTGGCTTTGGTGCTCCCTGGATGGGGGAGGTTCCCTTCCTACTGTCCAGTGTGGCCTGGGGGAAGGTTCCCTTACTGCTGTCCAGTGTGGCCTGAAGACGGGCAACTTCCTCCCTCAGGGCAGAGAGTTGTCTGCAAATAGGGAAGCATCTCAGCCTGTAGAAAGACTCCCGGAAGACTGCTGCCCCACAGCCATTACATTGCACTACTCCCCACATGTTTATCTACTTTTTTTTTGTGTGTGTGTGTGTGTGAGAGATTGGTTTGTTATATAGAAATATATATATTATACAATGTTTATGCTTATATTGTCAGTGCAGTGTGCTAGAGAGGATATGACAGTGATATGCGCCTTGAGGAAATGATGTCAGAACCCCAGGTATAAAGGAACTATTTCCAGGGGTGGGTGGGCGGGGTGAGGGGTGGGCAGGGTTGAGCCTAAACTGTGCCCTCCACGAAACAATGAGCTAAAAGCTCTGACCCACCGCTCGATGAGTGCCTTCCTGTCAGTAAGATGCCCTGCACAACAATTTGACAGTAGAAATAGTTCTGCTGAATCAACAGAACACAGGGTCCTACTCCCATTATTTTCTAGTCCCAAAGAAAGCCGGGGTCATGCGCCCCATTTTGGACCTCAGAAAATTGAACAAATTTCTTCCCAAGGAAAAGTTCAAAATGATATCGCTAGGAACCTTGTTACCTTTGCTTCATCAACACGACTGGCTAGCCTCCCTGAACATGCAGGATGCTTACCAACATATTCCTATTCACCCAAATCATCACAAATACCTAAGGTTTGTGGCTTTGGGACAGCATTATCAGTTCAGAATCCTGCCCTTTGGGCTATCCTCAGTGCAGCATGTTTTTGCAAAGTGTTGTGCAATTCTCGGAGCGCATCTCAGAGAGATCTGAATACAAGTGTTCCCATATCTGGACGACTGGCTTTTAGCAAGTCCTTCCAGGCAGGGAACTCTCGACGCCGTAACCATGGTCTCAGACTTTCTCACATCGATGGGAGTTCTGCTAAATCTCAAGAAATCGCAGTTGCAGCCCTCCCAGAAGCTCCTTTTTATAGGGACTCTTCTGGACACTTTCTGTGCGAAAGCTTTTCTACCACAGGACAGAAGGAGCGATATCCTACAGATGGCCCGATACAGCATAGAGAACAGCTCGGTTCAAGCTATCTCGATGCAACGGATGCTGAGTCTCACGGCATCCTTGGTGTTCACTGTACCCCTAGCTCGCCTCCACATGAGAACCTCTCAATGGATGCTCAGTACTCTGTGGTCCCCAACCACTCACCCTCAGTCCTTTCACATCAAGGTGACAGAACCCCTGAAGAGGTCGCTCACCTGGTGGTTGCAAGAGGACATCCTTCTGGAAGGGTATCCCTTTGCTCCCCTGGATCACCCGATTTCCATTACCACGGATGTGTCCCTGATGGGGTGGGGAGCTCACTGTCAGAATCTCCACACCCAAGGTACGTGGAGTCAAGATGAGTCTCAGCTTCACATAAATGTCCTAGAAATGAGATTCGTATTGTATTTTCAAGCATATATCAAATGACATGGCACAGTAATCAGAATAACATGTCCTAGAAATGAGAACCGTCCTCTGTGCACTCCGGGCTTTGAAGGACATTCTCTGTCACAAGAACATTTTTCTTCAAACGGACAACAAAGCAGTGATGTATTACATCAACGAACAAGGTGGTGCACACTCTTACCCCTTATGAAGGAAAGCGATGAAAGTGTAGGAATGGTGCTTAGAGCACAAGGCTCTAATCCAGGCGGTCTACCTGCCAGGAGTGCAGACGAACTGGCAGACCATCTCAGTAGAATGGAGACAGATCCTCATGAATGGTCTCCCGACTCAACCGTAGTTCAGTCACTATTCGCAGAGTGGGGAACTCCAGACCTGGACCTTTTTGCATCCCCACTCAACACAAAACTGCCTCTCTTCTGCTCCAGAAATCCAGGGCCTGGCATTTTCTGTCAGGATGCGTTCAGGCTGCAGTGGACAAGACGCTTTCTGTACGCCTTTCCGCCTCTTCCTCTAATTCAGAGGGTACTTCTCAAGTTCAAGTCCCAGGGGACAAAATGATCCTATTTGCTCCCTTCTGGACTTGACAGAGATGGTTTCCATTATCAACAGTATGTCATAAACCCCTTGGAAAGCGCTTCCCCTTCAGATGAACCTTCTGACTCAGGGGCCTGTGGTCCATTCCAATCTGAGATCGCTTCACCTTCACGCTTGGCTCCTGAAGAGATGGAAGTGAACAGGTTCAATGTCTCTTGCAGAGTTTCAGATATTCTTTTGGCTGCACGCAAATCAGCCCCTAGAGAAACTTACACAGCCAAATGGAAGTGTTTCTGTCTCTGGTGTGCAAAATCCTCTTTGAATCCTTTTTCCTGCCCGCCAGATAAAGGTCTAGAGTACGTTTTAGACCTCTCAAATTCAGGTCTGCAATACTCTGCAGTCAAAGTTCACCTTTGTGCCATTTCAGCTTATCCTGAGCCAGTACTTTACTTGTCACTGGCTCAGTTACCTGTAGTTAAGAGGTTTCTTAAGGGAATTCTGCATACCAGACCTCCTATCAGACGTCCAGTCGCAGTCTGGGACATTAATCTTGTACTAGACATGCTCACTCTAAATCCTTTCGAGCCTCTTGCTAACTGTGAGCTGAAATTTCTAACTTGGAAAACGGCCTTCCTGGTGGCCATTACCTCTGCCCACAGGGTCTCTGAAATACATGTCTTGGTCACAGTCCCTCCATATATTGTGTTTCATAGGGACAAAGTAGTTCTTAGGACCCATCCTAAGTTCCTCCCTAAGGTTGTTTTAGAATTCCATCTAAATCGACCTTTAGTCCTTCCATCTTACTTTGCGAACTTCCGAAATGAAGGAGAGGGTACCCTTCATTCTTTAGATGTCAAAAGAGCTCTGCATTTCTATTTTGTTAGAACAAAAGAAATTCACAAAGCTCATCAACTGTTTGTTTCCTGAAGCGAGACCCGGCTGGGTCAACCTGTCACTGTCAGATGCATTTCAGCATGGCTGGTGGCATGCCTTCGCCACTGTTATTCCATGGCACAGGTTAAGCTGGAGGGCAGACTGTATGCTCACTCTAGTAGAGCAATCGCAGCATCCCTGGCGGAAATCCGGGACGTGCCCATTGCAGACATTTGCAGTGCGGCTACCTAGAGCTCAGTGCATACCTTCATCAAGCACTATGCCCTGGATGTCCTTGCCAGGTGACATCTTTTGTTTTGCAGGACCATCCTTAACGGACTTCTGTCCTAAATTTGTGAGCTCTTGTTCGCTCCTGCCACCCTCTTGGGGGATTATTAGCTCAATACTCTCCCATCAGTGTGAATGAGTGGTGGAGACTTTATGTCCAGGAAGATATGGAAATTACGTACCTACCATAATTCTTGATTTTCTTGGACGAAGTCTTCACCACTCATTCACACGCCCACCCACCATCCCCGACCTCACCTCTGTTATTGGTCTTCTCCCTCAATCTTTAGGCTGTGAAGACTTCTTTGTTGACCCTTCTTATATGGGTCGTTCGGACTATCTTATGTCCAGTTTTTGTTAGGCTATCCTTCTAGGTTAGTTACGCTGCACCTCCTCAGAAAAAATTGCCGAGAGTTTGGAGGTGACACGAGATAGTGATTGCCGCAGAAGCCGAGGCTCGCGGTGCCGTTCCTCACAGCTCCATCTCTGGTGCTGACCCTCTTGCAAAAAAGTTTGTTTCCGCTGGGTCCTAGCGCCTTCGGCATAGTTCCCATCAGTGTGAATGAGTGTTGGAGACTTCGTACAAGAACATCTAGAATTACAGTAGGTAAGTAATTTCCATTTTTTAGTAGGCCTTTAGTATACTACCTATACGTGACGTTGAGGTTGAAACAGTTAGTCCTCTTTACCCGTTTGGGATCAAGTGTTTGTTTATTTGAGAGAGTAGTGGAGCTATATTAAGCTTTTGAATGTTTTAGGTGTTAGACTGTAGATTTGGCTATAATTACAATATTGAATTAAAACACTCTAGGTAATAGTATGATGCCATTAGCCTCTGGACGGTGTGCATGTGTTGGACTACAATGGCCTTTAGAATAACAGTACAAAAGTCATACTGCTCTTGGGCTTAACTGGGCAGCACTTAATTTTTGGACTTTTTAATTTGGAGGTGTTTGAACTCTGAATACCCCCAATGTGGTATCAAAATGTCAAAGATGCATCATACCTATGATTAAGGAGATGTTAGCCTCCAAGTGTTGTTAAATGCTATACTTTGGATGTCTTGACTTTGCTGTTTCACTGCTATGTTTCATAGTATGAAAACTAATAAAAATAAAGTATAAAAAAGAAAAAAGAAAACAGAGTGTGGTAGTAAACAGTGTACAGTCAGAAGAAATGCAAGTCACAAGTGGGGTACCTCAGGGATCAGTCCTGGGACCAGTCCTCTTCAATATCTTTATCAGTGACATTGCAGATGGACTGGAGGGTAAGGTTTCCCTGTTTGCAGATGGCACCAAGATCTGCAAAAGAGTAGATGATCCAGATGGGGTGGGCAGAATGAGAAGAGATCTGGAAAAACTAGCAAAATGGTCTGAAGAGTGGCAACTGGGGTGTAACGCAAGGAAGTGCAAGATCATGCACATAGGGAAGATGAACCCTGAAGCCACCTATAGGTTGGGAGGGGAGTTGCTGACAATCATGAGGGAAGAAAGAGACTTGGGCATCATCATCACAGATGACCTGAACCATCCAGGCAGATCACTAAAGCAGTAGGTAAGGCTAGAAGGATGTTAGGGTATATTAGTAGGAATATCAAAAGTCGTAAGAGGGAGGTAATAATCCCTCTGTCTTCCTGGACATAAAGTCTTCACCACTCATTCACACTAATGGGATCTACGCCGGAGGTTGGTCCAGCTGCCTGGCCCGGTCACTCCGGGACCTTCGGGCCGTTTGAGGGACCAGGTAGGACGGTTGGACCTTCCTAGTCGCAGGGCACCTTCTTAGGTTCTGTCGACTCCGTGCTCAGGTGTTTTCCCCCTGCACATGGCTGCGGCACAGGGGTCAACACCGATGCCTCCATCTCCTGATCATTTTTCCTTCTTTGCCTTCAAATCGCAGTTTTTGGAACCTTGGGACACTTTCTGAGCCATCTGCGGTGCTGGGCCCTCTGTCGGCGCCGTGGCCTTTGTCGGCACGTTGTGCAGGGCTGTTTCAGATGGCGCCAACTTCCTTGTGTTCGGCGCTGTGTTCTTCCTGTGATGCGGAGCCGTCCAGCCTCCAGGGCTTTTCAACTCTGATTCTTTCCTCTCCTAATTTCCATTCTGATTTTCACTCCTTTCCTGTTCATACAGTCCCCCTTGGACTGTCGGGAGATGATTTTGAGCCTGACCCAGATCTTTGTCTGGGTGGTGATGTTGAAGGAGCAGAATTAATCCTGCTGCAGAGCCTGTGGTCGAAGACCTTTCCTTTAAGTCTCTGCTGAAAAATTTAAATTACACTCATTCTCTCCAGACTACAGAAATTGATCCTGGGAAGCTTTAAAGACTCCCAAGACCTACATGTCCCGGAAATCCCTATGGATTTAACTCCTCTGGTTCAACCACCTTTTGAGACCCTTTCTCAGATGGCGCAGGTGCCGACTCCAGGGGTGCTGAGGTGCTCAAGCACCCACAAACTTGATGGAACAATCCTGCTCAAGTCCATAGATAGGAAGTATGCTGCTCCCAAGGATCGACCCATATTGGCCTCACAAGCTTTTGCTGATCCTGTTGTAGTCTTGGCAGAGAATGACAAGGCCATTCTCCCTCAGGCATCTACTGCCCGGCCTATCAATAAAGAATCTCATAAGATAGACACCTTAGGTAAGAGGGTCTTTGCTGCCTCCACCCTGGGTATGCATATTGCCAGCTACCAGGGCTATTTTTCTCAATATGAGTATGTCCTTTGGCATTCACTCAAGCAAATTGTAGAAGCTCTGCCTGAGTCTGAAACTAATTCAGAGCTACTTCACACCATAACCAGGGGCATCGAGTCCAATAACCAACAGGCTAAAGCTGCAATGGACGCTTTCAATACTGCTTCTCGAGTGGGCGGCATTTGTACCCATCGCCACTCTTGGCTACATACTTAAGGCTTCATGAATGATGCCCAGCAGCAGGGCATGGCCTTACCCTTTGACGGTATGTATCTGTTCGGACCCCAGGTGGAACAAGCTTTGCAGGCCACACAGAAGACTAGGTCAGCCATTAAGACAGCTCGAACTGCACCCTGTCGAGAGTGCCAATAACCGTCAATTTCACAACCGTCAGTCCTTGGGCAAAAGCAGGTAGGCTTTAACAAAAGCCACACCCTGCAGCCACAAAAGAAAACGCAGCAGAAGGCACATGGCCCCGAAGCGCCCAGTGCCACCTTCTGAGTTCTTGGCCAGGTCCCACCTCAGCTGCCCGAGGGGAACTCTTACTCAGCGGTGGGAGGACGTCTCACTCAGTTCTACGACCAGTGGAAGTCTATAACATCAGACAAATGAGTCCTCTTGATAATCCGCGAGGGGTGTTCACGTAATCTTTCAGAAACCCCCCCCGCATCATCCCCCCAAATGACAGCCCAGGCTGTCGGCAGTTCAGTCAGACCTTCTTGCTTTCAAGGTACAAGGCCTTCTGAACAACAGGGCAGTAGAAGTAGTTCCACTGGACCAATGAAACAGAGGTTCCTACTCCCATTACTTTCTAGTTCTGAAGAAAACTGGAGGCATGCGCCCCATTCTGGATCTCAGAAAGTTAAACAGATTCCTTCACAAGGAAAAGTTCAAGATGATATCTCTAGGTACCCTTCTACCTTTGACTCATTAACACGATTGGCTAGCCTCCCTAGTCATGCAGGATGCCTACCAACACATTCTTATACACCCAAAACCCCACAAATACCAGAGGTTTGTGGCGTTGGGTCAACATTATCAGTTCAGAGTCCTGCCCTTTGGGCTATCCTCGGCACCATGAGTTTTTACAAAGTGTTGTGCAATTCTCTCAGCACATCTCAGGAAAATCGGAATTCAAGTGTTTCCATAGCCGGACGATTGGCTTCTAGCAAGCCCTTCCAGACAGGGAACTCTCGACGTCGTAGCCAAGACTTCAGACTTCCTCATGTCCACGGGAGTCCTGCTAAATCCCAACAAATCGCAGTTGCAGCCCTCCCAGAAACTGCTTTTCATTGGAACTCTTCTGGATACCTCCTGTGCGGAAACTTTTCTCCCAGAGGACAGAAGGAGTGATATCCTGCAGATGGTCCGATACATCAGAGAAAACAGCTCGGTTCGAGCTATCTCGATGCAACAGATGCTGGGTCTCATGGCATCCTCGGTGTTCACTGTACCTCTAGCACGTCCCCACATGAGAACCTCTCAGTGAATGCTCAGTACTCAGTTTTTCCCCAACCACTCATCCTCAGTCCTTTCCTATCAAGGTGACAGAACCTCTAAAGAGGTCACTCACCTGTTGGTCGCAGGAGGACAACCTTCTGGAAGGGTATCGCTTTGCTTCTCTGGATCATCAGATCTCCATTACCTCTGACACGTCCCTGATGGGGTGGGTAGCTCACTGCTTGAATCTCCACACCCAAGGTACGTGGACTCAGGACGAGTCTTGGCTTCACATAAATGTCCTGGAAATGAGAGCCGTCCTCTGTGCAGTCCAGACCTTGAAGGACATACTCTGTCACAAGAACATTCTCCTTCAAACGGACAACAAAGCAGTGATGTAGTACATCAACAAGCAGGGTGATGCACACTCTTACCCATTATACAGGGAAGCTATGAGAGTGTGGGAATGGTGCCTGGAGCACAAGGCTGTAATCCACATGCCTTACCTACCAGGCGTGCAGAACGAACTGGCAGACCATCTCAGCAGAACGGAGACAGATCCTCACGAGACCCAGGGACCCATGGTCCATCCCAATCTGAAGGCACCTCATCTTCATGCATGCCTGTAGAGAGAGAGAGGTGAATAGGTTCAATGTTTCCTGTAGGGTTTCAGATATTCTCTTGGCTGCGCGTAAACCAGGCACTAGAAAGACCTACACAGCCAAATGGAAGTGTTTCTGTCTCTCTGGTGTGCAAACTCCACTTTGAGCCCTTTTTTCTGCCCACCAAATAAAGCGTTGGAGTACCTTTTATATCTCTCAAATTCAGGTCTGCAATACTCCACTGTCAAAGTTCATCTCTGTGCCATTTCAGTTTATCATGAGCCGGTACATTCCTTGTCTCTGGCTCTGTTACCTGTAGTTAAGAGGCTTCTTAAGGGTATTCTGCATACCAGACCTCCTATCAGACCTCCAGTCGCAGCCTGGGATATTAACCTTGTGCTAGACATGCTCACTCGGAAACCTTTCGAGCCTCTAGCTACCTGCGAGTTGACGTTCCTCACTTGGAAAACGGCCTTCCTGGTGGCCATCACTTCGGCCTGTAGAGTTTCTGAAATACATGCTCTGGTCACGGACCCCCATACACTGTATTTCACAAGGCCAAAGTAGTTCTTTGGACTCACCCTAAGTTTCTTCCTAGGTTGTCTCAGAATTTCATCTAAACCAACCTTTAGTCCTACCTACCTACTTTGCTAACTTTCAGAATGAAGGGGAACGTACCCTTCATTCTTTGGATGTTAAGAAAGCACTACGATTCTATCTGGATAGAACAAAAGAAATTCGCAAGGCTCGACAGCTATTTGTTTCCTTCAGCGAGACACGGCTGGGCAGCCTGTGGCTATTAGGTGCATTTCAGCATGGCTGGTAGCATGCCTCCACCACTGCTATTTTATGGCACAGGTTAATCTAGTAGGCAGAGTGTGCGCTTACTCTACTAGAGCAGTCGCGGTGTCTCTGATGGAAATCCACAACGTGCCCATTGCAGATATTTGCAATGCTGCTTCATGGAGCTCAGTGCATACTTTCATTAAGCACTATGCTTTGGATGTCCATGCCAGACGACATCTGTCATTTGGTAGGACTATTCTTAACCGACTTCTGTCCTAGGTATGTGAGCTCTTAGTTTCTCCTGCCGCCTGTCTCAGGGGTTTATTAGCTCAGTACTCTCCCATTAGTGTGAATGAGTGGTGAAGACTTTTATGTCCAGGAAGATATGGAAATTACGTACCTACTGTAATTCTTGATTTTCTTGGACGAAGTCTCCACCACTCATTCACATGCCCACCCACCATCCCCCGAGCTCACGTCTCTGTTTCTGGTCTTCACTCCCTCAGTGGCTGGGCTGTGAAGACTCTATTGTTGACCCTTCTTACACTGGTCATTCAGACTATCTTATCTCCAATTTTGTAAGGTTAGACCTCTAGGTTAGTTATGCTGCACCTCCTTGGAAAAAAGGTACTGAGGCGGTTGGAGGGTCGACACCGAGTTAGTCTTTACTGCACGAGCCAAGGCTCACGGTGCTGATTACTTATGGCTCCATCTCTGGTGCCGACCCTCTTGTAAAGTTTGCTCCCACTGGGTCCTAGCACCTCTGGCATAGATCCCATTAGGTGAATGAGTGGTGGAGACTTCATCAAAGAAGATCAAGAATTACGGTAGGTACGTAATTTCCATTTACAAGACACTGTTTAGCCCCATCTGGAGTGCTGCATGCAGTACTGGAGACCGCACCTGCACAAGGACATTAACTAAATGGAGGCAGTCCAGAGAAGGGCAACCAAAATGGTGCAGGGACTGCATCAGAACACATATGAGGACAGCTTAATGGAGCTCAGTATGTATACCCTAGAGCAAAGGAGGGAGAGAGGTGATATGATCGAAACATTCAGACATCTTAAGGGCATTAACGAGGTGAAAAAGTCTAACATGTTTCAATATAAGAAAAATAGCAGGACAAAAGGATATAGCATGAGATTAGAGGGAAGCTGATTAGGGGGAAATGTGAGGAAGTTCTTTTTAACATAATGGGTGGTGGATTCATGGAACGGCCTACCTCAGGAAAGGGTGGATATGAATACAGTGCAGGGCTTCAAACAGGCATGGGATTGGCATAAGGGAGCAATACAGTTGAGTAAGAATAAATAGGCCACTGACAGAGTCAAGGCCTATGGCACATTCATAAGGTAGAAAAAAAATGGGCAGATTGGATGGGCCTTGCGGTCCTTATCTTCTGTCAACTTCTATGTTTCTAGGCCTGCAGCTTCAGTGTCTCTGTCCCAGGCGTCCTTCTGTCCACTTGGGAGCCTTTTGGTGAGCAGTTTGGGTGTCTCTTATGGAGCAGCGGTTTCAGCACTCACTAAGAGTGATGTCACTATTAGCAGTACTGGCTCCGGCCCTGGCGGCCCCTTTGTCATCTGAGCCTGTGCTGATGTTACCTTTGGTGGCATCAGTTGCAGCTGTGATGCTAAAGCCGTAAGCATCACTGCTTGCTGTGGCACTGATGGCTCTGACTCTGGGGTCAGCCTTGATACCGCCTCCAGTGCCAAATCTACAGTCAGTGCTGCCGCAGCCCTGGTGGCGTATATGGTGTCAAGGCATGTGCCCTCAGTACCAACACTGATGTCATTGCCACCGTGAGCACCAGTCCTTTTAGCACCTTTGTGCCTCTGTCTGCTGTCATGCATGACAATGATTACATTTCAGACTTAGTTCTGGATACGGACTGATGATGGAGGATCCTGTGGAGCCAGAGCCTGCTCCCATCAAGTTTCCACAGGAGGACCTCTAATTTTAAGCACTGCTGAAAAACTCAACACTTTGCAGTTTGAGACGATAGCTGTTGATCATGCTAAACCACTACTGTTCGAAATTTTGAATGTGCCTACTATGTCATTGTCCATGGTTCTGCCAATCTAGTCGTCTCTGAAGACCCTCATGGAGGCAGCCTGCCTCTGTCTGTCTGTCCTTAGACAGTTGAGTACTCGTCTCCCAAGACAAAGCCGGTGTACTGCACCCAGCCTATAGCAGATACTGCTGTTATAGCAAATAATGACCGGGTTATAGCCCCAAAAGGGTTCACTGTGCAACCCCCTAACAAGGAGTCGCGCAAAGTAGACATTATGGTGGAAAGGGCATTTGCTCCGGCTACATTTGGCCTTATGATAGCAAGGTACCAAGCCTACATTTCGGAGTATGACATTTTGGAGAGCATGCCCAAATCTGCTTTAGAGCAGGAGCTACTGGTGACCCTTGTCAAGGGATCAAGCCTAATAGTCACCAGTTAAAACCTTCTATGAATTCCTCCGATGCCTCAGCTCACTCTGCAGCTGCGGGAATTTGCATTCAGAGACACTTCTGGTTGCATACTGCTGGCTGCTGTACTCCCAGTACTTCCTTGTTCCCAAGAAATACAGGGGCATACGCCCGCTTCTTGACCTTAGTAAATTGAACAAGTATGTGGCTCAAGAAAATTTCAAAATGGTCTCCTTGGGGTCCCTGCTTCCATACCTGAATCCTCAGGACTGGCTAGCATTGCTGGATATCCAGGATGCACATGAGTACATACTGGTAAACACCAGATACCTCAGTATCTTTGGTTCTGTTTGGGGGAGAAACATTACCAGTTCAGTGTCCTTCCCTTTGGGATTTCCTCAGTGCTGGGTGTTTTTACAGTGTGTTTTGCAGATCATCCAGGAATTAATTTTCACCACTGATTCCCATTAGTGGGCTTGAACTAGAGGCAATAAGACTGAAAGGGAGCCTAAACTTTTCAGGACGACTGGCACCGAGGTAATTTTCACACATGCATGGCTCCACGAGACTGATCCCGTGGGTGCAGGCTTACCTTGGTATCCGCCCTCATCCACCTCAGTTCCTCTTTCCCTGTCATTGATTGCATATCAGTGGCGATGTTGCTCACCTGCCAGGAGTTAGAACTTCATATCAGTATGACAACAGCATTCAGTTCTTGTCGGCTTTAGTTTTTAACACTAGAGTTTTATGCCAGCCCAGTGGTGTGTAGTGCTGGGGCTTGTTGCCCTACCTCCTGCCATTCCGGCAACCCATGTTCGGTGTGCGAATGGGTCATCAGGGGTCGGCCGAGGACGGCGAGGATCGAGTATCCAGAGCACAGCTCTCCTCTCCCGGGGGAGGGTTGGAGTGGTGAACGGCACTTGCCTGGCCCCTAGTGGTGGCTGAGGGCTGGCGCCGAGTCCCAAAAGCGGCCAGGGGAGTGAGACAGGCAGATGCCCAGTGGCTGTGTACAGAAGCATGCATCAGCCATTGGCATCATTGCAACTCTCCTGACCCGCACTGGGGAGGGGGGTGGAGGAAAACAGCCGACTGGTAGGGTGACACCGCTCCGCACCCAGCCAGTGGCACACCTCCGAAGCTGCATGAGGTGAGTCCCAGCAGACGCTGGGGTGATGGGGCTGGGGGACCGGTAAGCAGGGGGAATATAAATAAATAGGAAAATAAAAAGCTAGAGTTTATTTTTGTTATCAGTTTAGTGTATTTACACAACATATTTTCTGTCATTCTGTGTCAGCCTACAGTCAAAGGCCGTTTAGGATGGTAGGGAGCCTGCTCAGGCAAGCTGCTCCAGCAGCGGGGCCATGTCTGGTCCACTTTCCCTTCGGGGGAAGGGTTCTAACTATTTGCAGTCCAGTGCTCGTGAAGAAGGACAGCTCTCCCACAGGCTCAAAAAGATACTGGACCAATCCCAGTTGGTATCTCAGCAAAGCTCAGCCTCGACTTCTTCCTTTTCCAACTGGAAGAGGAAGAAACCGCACTGGTCGAGGTTGCCCTCTGCAAGGTCTGCAGTAAGATCTCCTGTCTCTGGGAGCCAGATGCCTTCGCCATCACCTTTGGTGTTATTGAATGCCTCTGGTTCCAGGAGGTTGGAGTCTCGGGCCTGAAGTCCTTCTGTGTCTGTAAGTGGGGACTCTGGTGGGCAGTTCCGCCACTGGGCATCTCTTTTGCAGCAGTGGGTGTAGCCTCTGGCTCGTGTGCTTCTGCCTAAGGAACCAGTCCATGGCCACTCAGGGACTGTTGACTAGGAGCCGAAGGTGTGGCCTTCAGGCTGGGTTTGGTTCCAGCAGCAACTCTTGGGTCCTTGATGGTGACTGTGCTGCAGACTCCTGTTCCACTGGCTGCTCTGCTGTCCAGGGTTGGGATGGGGTCAGCTGCAGTGCCATTGCTGGTCACTTCATTGCTGGCTGGGTCGTTGTCAAGGGGTCTGGTTCTGGGGGCTGTGCCCAGCATTAAATGTGGATCCGGTTCCAGTTCTGCCCTGGAACCAGGCCCTTGTCCTTCTGGGCCAGTGTCCCCGCTGATGCCACAGTCGCATTCCGGCTTAGGGGGGCCTGCAAGCCACACAGCTCTACTACTCTCCATACAAGGAAGTTTTGAGGGGGATGAGTCTGACCCCGACCTCATGATTTCCGAGGACAACAACGAGGGCTCTTTGCCCTAGACACTTCAGGCCTGCATCCTGTGTCTGTGCCTCAAAAGGATCTAACCTTCCAGGCCTTGCTCAGAAATATGCATACTGCACTTAATTTCGAGCCTACTGCCATTAATCAAGGGATATGTCTCCATCTGGGTGCTTAAATGTTTCCAATATTCTGGTCAGTTTAGATCTTACTTCGAGAAACAGCTCTTGCAGCAGGTTACACCATTAGGACTGAAGCCAGCAGGTGCCAGGACCCCATGGAAATTTTCTAGCTAGCAGTATTCAGCGGGGACCACCTCCAACGTCGGTCCCGCACCCGATGTCAGGCACAGTACATAAGGAGGCGGTCCCCCAGAATCCCCAGTTCTTTTCCTGCCTTCGACTAGCCAGCATCGGCCTCTTGGTCTCTACCTAGTGCATGATGACTTAGAACTTCAAGAGTTTCATCAAAACTAATGTCCTCTCTAACTCCTTCACTTGAGGGACAACTTTCCAAGTGTTCCTGCGGAAAACAGATCCCTTTCAAGGATCCTCATTCCTCCTGCATGTGGTACTTAGGCCCGGACCATGACACCAAGGCCTGCTCCTTTTGCCAAGGGTTCAACAGCCGCACCAGGATCCGCCATCAGAAGGCACTTCAGGCTTATCTTCTGGAAGAAAAACTTAGCAGGATGGACCAAGAACCTTCCTCCAGGGGCGATTCTTCTTCCAAGGCCCATAAACACCGGAAGAAAGCAAGGTGCAGATCCCCGAACCGGGCCTCGGACTCCCATAGCTCAGGCTCCACCAGATCAGACCGCTCTCCCTCCAGGGCTCGTTCTCAGCCCCCTCTGGTCAAAGTCCGGGTTTCAGGCGGTTCTTCGACTCTCCAGCCCATCAAGACTTCAAGGCCCTCGGCTTCTTCCACTCCCTCTCGGGCCTCTTCCAAGTCTTTCGAATGCCACAAGTCTTCCTCATCAACTCGACGTCAGGACCCCGACTCCAGATTGGTCTCCCAGCCTCCCAGAAGTCCGGGTCCACCACCCAGGAAGACTAAAGACCTGACATCCCTAAAGCGGACGGCGGACTCGGCGTCGGCCAAGCACCCAATGTCGGTAGCTTATCACAATCGTAGGCGTCTCGCTGGAGCTGTGGACACCAGCCAGGCACCAGATGCCAGCCGGGCGTTCGTCGGACACAAAGGCGTCGGCCAAACGACTGACATCAGCCTCGCATTCACCAGAGCCGAAGACCGCCCCCCAGTCACCGGTGGACACCAGTCACAGGGATTCCATGGAGGAGGACACGACACTGCCCGAAGACCAGGCGGGCGACATTGAGGATGCCGGGCTCCTGAGGGAACCTTTGCCCACCCCAGAGACACCTGCGGACCTGACGCCCGACCCCGGCAACAGACCACAGGCGCCAGGCCTGTCGTCAGGCATGAATCTACAAGAAGTAAAGGATCTCTCTACTTTCTGGTGGGACACCATACGAAAGGATGTGGTCCCCGTAAAACCTCCTCCTCGTCCTCCTCCTACTCCTTCACCTCCTATGGCCCCCTCCTCCACCCAAGAGGCCAGCAGGACGACCACCAACCCCTAAGGAGCAGACTCCACCTCCTTGGGTAGATCCAAGGACAGGAGGAGGCCTCCCTCAAGATCTCCATCAGGGTCCCCTAGCCCCAAGCAACCCAGACGTCGTTGGTACACTCCGTCAGGGGAGGACTTCAGATCGGATACCACGTATTATTCCAGATCTGCCTCTCCACTCAGCATTCCATCACCTGACCCACATGACCTTCCCAGGTCTCCTCCGGATGATCCCTCCTTCTCCAAGATCATGAGACACATCCAGGACAACATGGGGTGGGATGCTGAAGACCTCGACCCCAAAAGACAGCGCCTTGCCCGTTATCTTCAGCAGAAAGACCCAAAGCCTGTGGTAGTGCCACCCTTGGTGGACATCTTCGAGGACGTCATCAAGACTGCGTGGAAGCGTCCACACTCCACTCCCGCTGTGCCGAGGAAAGCTGACCACCTGTACAAGGCCCCGAAAGAGGACCGGTATTTGGCTCTACAACCTCTGGCAGACTCCCTGGTCATTGCGGCCTCGCATGACCGGTCCCAAAGACTGCAGCACATGAGCACACAGCCACCGGACCAGATATCCAAACAACTGGATGCCCTGGGGAGGCGCATGTATGTGGCTGCTACATGGACCATCAGGTCCCTGAACTACCTAACTCACATGGTACAGTTTCTGAATGCCCTGTGGGAACAGGGCCAGGACCTGGTCAATAAACTTCCGGATGGTGATTAGAAGGCGGAGCTCCTAAACCTTCTCTTCAGAGTCTGATGTGGGTACCCAAGTACTACGAGCCGTATACGATTCTGTGGACTCGTCCGCCAGAGCTGCAGCTTCAGGCATCTGTCTCCAGAGACACTCTTGGCTCCATGTCTCCGGCTTCAGTCTGGACGTACAGAAGAACATTCTTGACATCCCCTACAACGGCAAAGTACTTTTTGGTGAACCCTCGGAGAAGGTTATCACCAAACTTCAGGACACTGGGAAGGCAGTCAGGTCTGTACAGGCCATGTACAGATCCAGGCCTGGTTCCTTTAATAGGAACCAGAGCCATTTTCGCAGCCGGCAACAAAGGTAGCAGCCACGTTCCGGCCAGCAACAAAGGGACACTTTTCAGCATAAAGACCAGGCTAAGTCGTCCCCAGGCAGAGGCCAACGCTACACTAAACCAGCCTAGCCTGCAGGGACTAGTGCTGCCACAGCATGACTTCTTCCCGGCCCCCGCCCCTCCTCTGGATCAGTGGGCACAAAAGGTCAGGGGTCACATCGCTCACCACTTTTTTAGGGTGGCAGTCGATTACTGCTGACCAGTGGGTTCTCCAATTGGTGAACAAAGGCCACTTCATAGAATTTCTCGACCACCCACCAGCAAGACCTCCCTTACTTTCCCGTTACTTGGGTCAGCACACCCTGCTCTTACAGCAGGAGTTGCTCGCGCTTCTTTGAAAAGAAGCTATAGAGCACGTAACACGGAACCAGAGGGATGCAGGATATTATTCTCACTTCTTTCTGGTTCCCAAGAAAACAGGGGACCTCCATCCGATACTGGACCTCAGCTACCTCAGTGAGTCGGTCCTGTACAAATGCTTCTGCATGGTGACCCTCCCAGGTCTGATTTCCATGCTCAAGCAGGGCACCTTTCTGGCGTCCTTGGACATGCAGGATGCTTACCTGTATATACCCATTGCTCAAGCGCACAGGAAGTTTCTGCGCTTTGAGTTTCAGGGTCACCATAATCAGTTCCGAGCCTTCCCCTTCAGACTGTCATCAGCACCTCGGGTATTCACAAAGTGCATGGCAGTCATAGCGGTGACTCGGAGGAGACAAGGCCACTACGTGTTCCCCTACCTGGACGACTGGCTTCTCATGGCGCCCTCTCGGGAGGCCCTGATATCTGCCGTTCATTATACTCGGTCTCTGTTCGAGACGTTGGGCATCATTATCAATCAAGAGAGGTCACATCTGGTTCCGTCACAGACTCTGCAGTTCATCGGCATAGTTCTGGACACCATCCAGGGGAAAGCTTTTCTCCCCCAGGACAGAGCGGAACACATCAGATCCCTCATCAGGAACATTTTGGCAAAGAAGACCGTTCCTGCCAGATTGGTCCTTTGCTTGCTTGGACACATGGCTGCGGCCATTGCAATAGTCCCACTAGCGCGTCTCCACATGCGGGTGACCCAGTGGATGTTACGGGTCCAGTGGGATCAAAAGCAAGACCGTCTGCAGCTCCCAATCCGGATCACGAAGGCCGTAATCCAGAATTGGCAATGGTGGCTAGATCCAAAGAATCTGTCGGCGGGAGTCCCCTTTATTGCGCCGTCTCCGATTGTGACACTCTCCACAGACACCTCAGGGCTCGGATGGGGTGCACACCTTGACGGTGTCCGGTCTCAGGGCCTGTGGACAGCCCAAGAGACTCATCTCCACATTAATAGCCTGGAAATGAGAGCAGTTCTTTATGCCCTGCAAGCCTTCCAGTTGGAGATTCCACCAGGTACTCTTCTGTTATAAACAGACAATTCCGCGGTGATGTATTACCTCAGCAAACAAGGAGGCACCCATTCCTACCCCCTTTGCAGGGAGGCCATGAGAGTGTGGTATTGGGTTTTGCAACACGGTGCAAACCTCATTGCTGTTCATGTCCCAGGAGTGGACGTCATCGCAGATGGCCTGAGCCATTCTTAGGCCAGAGTCCATGAGTGGGAACTACTCCAGGAGGTAGTAGAGGATCTGTTTCGCAGATGGAGTACGCCAGAGTTAGAACTTTTCGCGTCCCCATCCAACGCAAAACTGCCCAATTTTTGCTCGCTAGATCCAGGGCCTGGTGTTTTCTGGCAAGACGCGTTGTCCCTCTCCTGGGCGGGCAGATTCCTCTATGCCTTCCCCCCCCCCTTCCATTGATCAAGGGGGTCCTTCTGAAACCTCGCAAAGCGCAAGCGATGCTGATACTTATCGCGCCGTTCTGCCCCAGGCAGATCTGGTTCCCTCTACTACAGCAGCTATCCTGGGAACCTCCGGTGCCTCTGCCAATCAGCTCTCACTTGTTGTCTCAGGAGGCGGGCTCCTTGGTCGTTCCGGACCTTCGCTCGCTGGAGCCTGCACGCTTGCCCTTGTAGAGACATAGCCATTTTGGCGAATGGGTCTTGCAAGTGGTAGCTGGACGTTTCTGGTGGCTGTGAGAAAACCGGCCACTCATGCTACTTATGCCATGAAATGGCGCCGTTTTCGCTTGTGGGCTCAAGCGTGGAGGTTTTCGCCTCTATACTGTCCAGAAAAGTCGGTCTTTTACTACCTTCTGTCTCTTTTTCAGACAGGCTTGGCCTACTCCTCGATTATCTGTGCCATCTCAGCCTATCACATTCCTATAGGCCAACGCACCATATCTCAGTTGGATACGGCATGAGCCTTCCTGAGAGGTGTTCTCCACCTTAGACCTCCAATTAAGGATCCGATTCCGTCATGGGATCTACCCTTTGTCCTGGAGCAGCTTATGCTGCCACCCTTTGAGCCAGCCGCAGATTGCGAGCTACGTCTTCTTACTTGGAAGACGTTGTTTTTAGTTGCCAGTACCTTGGCCAGAAGAATTTCTGAACTTCATTCACTCATGTGCAAAGAACCTTATTTGGTTTTTCACCAAGACAGGGTATCCCTACGGACTAATCCTAAGTTTCTGCCTAAGGTGGTCTCAGCTCTCACCGTTAATCAGGACATCGATCTACCAGTGTACATCCCCAAGTATTCTAATAGAGGAGAGGCCCTGTTGCACACTTTAGATGTGCATAGGTGTCTCCAATACTACCTGACCAGAACCAAATACCACCGAAAATCGGACCAGCTTTTTGTCTCCTTTGCCCGTAGGATGATGGGAGCTCCTGTTTCCAAGCAGTCGCTGTCCAGGTGGCTCATTCACTGTATCACGTTCTGTTACCAGAAGCGCAACAAACCCTTACCAGGCGCGGTTAAGGGTCATTCCACAAGGGGGGTGGCTACCTCCTTTTCGGCCCTAAAGAATGTGTCCATCTCGGACATCTGTGCTGCAGCCACTTGGAGTTCCGTGCACACTTTCATCAGGCATTATAGCCTGGATATTGCATCGAGGGGAAGAGCAGGTTTTGGTCTAGCAGTCCTTCAAGGACTTCTGTCCTAGGTTCAGGTTCTATTAAGGATTTCTACCTTCCCTCCTCCCAATGATGTGGGATTTCCATTATTGCTTGGGAATCAGTCCTAATGGTGTAACCTGCTGCAAGGGCAGTTTCTCGAAGTAAGATAGTATAGTTACGTAAGAACTTACCGTAACAGTAGATCTTCGAGAACAGATCTTGCAGCAGGTACTTTCCCTCCCACCATCCCCGCTGGAGGTAGATTCTGATTCCAACATCCTTCTCCTAGGATCAGGTGTTCTCAGCATCTCTCTGATTGCCATTTGGTGGCAGATCCTCAGTCTCCTCTTCTGATGTCATCCAGCGGCCGGGAGTCTCTGGTGGAAGAACTGGGGATTCTGGGGGACCGCCTCCTTATGTACTGTGCCTGATGTCGGGGGCGGGACCGACATTGAAGCCGGTCGCCGCTGAATACTGCTAGCTAGAAAATTTCCGTGGGGTCCTGGTGCCGGCCGGCTTCAGTTCTAATGGTGTAACCTGCTGCAAGAGAGCTGTTCTCGAAGATCTACTGTTACGATAAGTTCTTACGTAACTGTACTTTCCTTCTGTTCCTCCTGCATTTGAAACTTTATCTGATGTGGTCTGGAGTAGGCCTGCTACGATGGTGTCTGTCTCCAAGCAGGATGACAAGAAGTACACTGCCCTCAAAGATAAGCCAGTGTATATTTCTGAACTTATAGCTGGTGCCTTTGTTACCCTTGTTGAGAATGGCAAGGCTGATATTCCCCAAGAGGTCACTGTGCACCCTGTTAACCGGGAGTCACGTAAGCTTGACACCATGGGCAAACATGCCTGTGCTTCCACTATCCTGGGCATGAGAACTGCTAGCTACCAAGGGCATTTTTCTAAGTATGAGTATATACTTTGGAAACTTAAATCTCTGGCAGCGTCTTCCAGATACAGGGGTTAAACAAGATATTCTGCTGACTGTTAAACAAGGTATCGAGTCCAGTAGTCACGAACTTAAAGCTTCTGTGGATGCCTGTGATGTTACATCTCACTTGGTTGCCACAGGCATTTGCATCAGAAGGCATTCCTGGCTATCTTTTGACGAGGCAACAATTACATCAATTTTGAAGCCAGACAAATCTGCACATAAATGTGGATCATATCATTCAATATCTTTATTGAACACTGGTTACATTTCTTCAAAAATTTTAGCTGATAGGTTATCATCAGTCATTCACAAAAAAATACATCCCGACCAAACGGGATTTATCCCTAACAGAAAACTGACTGATAATATCCGACACACACTCAATTTGATAGAATGCACCCTTAATAGGAATTTGGCACTAGCTGCACTGGACACAGAGAAAGCCTTTGATAGGATGAGTTGGGAATACCTCTTCCAGGTTTTAAAAGAATTTGGCTTTGGTCAAGAATTCTGCAAATTAATCAGATTAATATACCAATCCCCAAAGGCTCGTTTATAAAAACAAATACACAGCTGTCACCCTTTCTAGACTTAAAAAGAGGCACCAGACAGGGTTGTCCATTATTTCCATTACTCTGCAGTATTTTCTTAGAACCACTGGCACAAGCTATTAGACAATCTAATCAAATAACAGGAATAAGGTATTTCGACACATATCATATAATTTTACTTTACGCAGATGATATTTTAATTTACGTGGGAGATGCTTTTTTAGCAATTCCACCCTTATTTGACCTTATCAAAAGATTTACAGAAATCTCAGGTTATAAAATTAACCCCCAAAAATACAGAAATTCTGCTTATACACGAGGATTTCCCAGCCACTGAATTCAAAACAAAAGTTTCGCAGACCCTTTCGAACAACGTAAAATATTTAGGAGTTACCATATTGCAAAAAAAGAGGAGGTATTTAACTGAAACTTCGACTGTCTTGTATAAAAAAAAATGACAACGACCTTGATAGATGGCAAATGTTATCATTGACTATAATTGGAAGAATAAATGTGGTTAAATGAATATTCTACCCAGAATGTTATTTTTCTTCCAAGCATTACCAATTTGGATTCCAAATAAGATTTTTACTCACTTACAATCTAAAATTAGGAAATTTGTTTTGCAAAATAAACCCCCCAGAATAAAGTTAGCTAAACTATATGCACCAACTCAATCAGGAGATCTTACTGCGAGTGGGAGCTCTTGCAGCAAGCTATAACAGTCAGGACTATGCCGCAGGCACTAGGACCCTCCAGAAAACTTCTCAGCCAGCAGTACCAAGCAGGGACCACCCCCAATGTTGGCCCAGCTCTGTCAGCCCTGGTACAAAAGGGGGCGGAATCAGCTCCACCTCAGTTCTTTTACCGCCACGTCCCACACACGTGAGAAGAAGCCTACACTACTCCGCTTGCCAGGAAGAGCAAACAACGTTATTTTCAACCCGTTTTGTGCTGTTTTTCGACGTTTTATTCAGTTTCCTCGATGGATGTCTTCACCGTCGCCGGTCTCTCCGGAGATTCATCCGAATAAGTGCGACTGCAGACGGCAGATCTCTTCCAAAGACGGGCACAAGCGCTGCATCTTTTGCCTTGGGCCAGACCACGATACCGCGGCCTGCTCAGCCTGCCAGACTTTCACCAGCCGGACCCGGATCTGACATCTCAAGGCCCTGAAGGCTTTTTTGTTGGAAAAGAAGATGGATCTGCACACTTCGTAGAAGGGGAAGTGCAAGGAGAAGACCAAGCGCCATGGGAAAGACCGTAGTAGGTCCCGACACCGGTCCTGGTCGCGGTCCTGTTCTTGCTCGCAGCCCTCTCCCAAAAAGGCCCGTGTGTCCCCGGGCCCAAGTGAGCGTCCAAAGTCATCCCAGGCCAAGGCCGGTCCATCGGGGGAGAAGCTGGCCAAGCCTAAGGTGACCCGCTAAGTGTCACCACCAAGACCTTGGAGGTAAAAGCTTTGGCCCCACCTCTCAAGGCACCGGCGCCGCCTGCTAAAAGCGTGCCTCAGGGGCCGAAGAACTCTCCGGCGCCCCCCAGAGACACCCCATCATCGGTCCCACCTCTGACGCCGGTCGAAGGGGTGACCGGTTCGGGCACAGCCACAGAAGAGCCGACATCCCCTTCTCCCAAGTCCTCCTCCCCTGTGGGCTTCCAGGAGGGCTCCCCTTCATGGGCGGATGTCCCGTATACTCCCTTTCCAGGCCGAGCGGCCAAACTTTTCTCGAAGGACGAGCTGCAGGAGTTGTTCTCTTTTTGGTGGGGGCAGGTCCAGAAGAGGGCCCCCCCCAACGCCGGCCCAGTCACTGGTACCGGACCTGGCGGGCAAACCACAGCCTGGAGGTGAGCCTTCCCCGAGGAAGTCTCCCGAGCGGCCGCCTCCACCTCCACCCAGGGCTTGTTCCCACTCCTGGTCCTAAGACCACCGCTGATGCTCCAAGGACTCTGGAGACCGTCGCCGGTCCAGGTCTTGCACTCGCAGCCCTACTTATTCCTCTGAGCGAGAGCGCTCCTGACGTTGGTCCTCTGACAGTCGTCAGTCTACGCTCCGTCGCCGGTCTCGGGACCGACATTGGTCCCCCAGCTACCGATGACAGAGGGAGACTGGTCACAAGGAGAGATCAGACTATTCCAGACCTAGTAGTCAGTCCTCCTATTCTTCATCGGCATCCTCTTCCTCTCTTGGGATCGGGGGATCCCCGGGAGAGAAGGACCAGCCTCGCTCGCCTTCGGACGATCCGACCTTTATGGACGTCATGAGGCATATCCTGGCCTCCAGTGAGTGGGAAATGGAGGACCTGGATCCGGAACGCCGAAGGTTGGCCAGATACCTGAGGCAAAAGGAGACAAAACCGTTGGTGGTGCCTCCTTTGCTGGACACTTTCCAGGACCTGACCCGGACTACCTGGAAGCGTCCGGCCTCCATCCCGGCTGTTCCCAAGAAATCTGACAGGCTGTATAAGACCCTGAAGGCAGAAGCCTTTATAGCAGAAAACCCTCAGGTGGACTCTTCGGTCATTAAGGCTGCCCATGACAAGTCCAGACAGCTGAAACACCTTAGCTTGCAGCCTCCCGATCCGGAGTCTCGGTATTTGGGCCAGGTGGGCAAGAAGGTTTACTCTGCCTCCATCTGCTCCATCCGGTCCCTCAACTTCCTGAAGCATATGGTCCAGTACCAGAATGCTCTGTGGGAGAGGGGACAAGAGCTACTGAGAGCCATGCCAGATTCCAAGCAGAAGACAGAACTCCTGGACATACTTAAATCGGGCTCCAACATGGGCTCTCCTGTCCTGAGAGCCTCGTACGACACTACAGGTATGGCAGCCTGGGCGGCCGCTTCAGGGGTTTGCCTTTGGCGCCATGCCTGGTTAAGAGTTTCAGGCTTTCACCAGGATCTGCAGTCCGGTATTAAGGGTCTTCCATTCCAAGGTACTGTGTTGTTTGGGCAGGAGACAGAATCTCTCATTTCACGTCTCCAGGAGTCTGGCAAGTCCATCTGGTCGGTCCGTCAAATGTACCGCGGTGACCAGCGACGGAACGGCCTTTTCACAAGCTCTCAGTTGTTCAGGGTGGACAAGCTCCTGGTAACCAGCAGAGTCAGAGAGTTGGCTTCCGTAGGAGGGCCGGTAACCAGCGACCTGGAGGCGCTCCTAACCATGGGCCCACGTCCTCCCAGGCCTTTCTGCCTATGCCCGGCTTAGCCCAGTGACTACCTTCTGCCCCCCCCCCCTCCAAAGGAAGACTCCGGGGAGAAGGTCAGGGCTGCTTCTCCCTTCATCTTGAAGGGTGGAGCTCGATAACTGCGGACCAATGGGTCCTGGATATTATCAGGAGTGGACACACACTAGGGTTCACTGAGTTCCCTCCAAATACTCCAGCAAAGTACTCCCAATATCCTCCTTCACAGATCCCACTTGTAGAAGGAGAAATTCAGACCCTTTTGCAGAAAAAGGCAATAGAGGTAGTCCCCTTGCATCAGCGGGGAAAGGGGTTTTATTCCTGCTTCTTCCTGGTCCCAAAAAAGATGCAGGATCTTCGTCCCATCTGGGACCTCAGCTCTCTCAATCTCTCTATAGAGTACAAAAGGTTCAGGATGGTGACCCTTCCAGGTCTACTTCCCCTGCTGCACCAAGGAGACTGGCTGTGCTCTCTAGACATGCAGGATGCATATATGCATTTTGGGGGTCTTCCTTCCCCACCGGAAGTTTCTGAGGTTCCACTTCTAAAGGGAACACTACCGATTTTGAGTTCTTCCGTTCGGCCTCTCCTCCACTCCTCGAGTCTTCACAAAGTGCTTGGCAGTGGTGGCTGTGGCTCTAAGGCATCAGGGGCATTATGTCTTCCCTTACCTCGACGATTGGCTACTTCCGGCCCCGTCCAGGTTAAATCTGCTTCAGGCTCTCGGAGACACCTATATTCTGTTCTGAGAGCTGGGGATCACCCTGAACCTTCAGAAATCATCCCCTGAGCCCAGTCAAAGACTCGTCTTCATTGGAGCGGTCCTGGATTCTGTCCAGGGCATGGCCTTTCTACCCCTGGACGGGGCGATCGCCTGCGGGAGATTGCCGAATGGATCTCAGTAACTCCTCAGGTTCCAGCAAGAAACTTCCTCAGGCTGCTGGGGCACATGGCGGCGGCCATTCCAGTCACTCCTCTGGCCTGCCTCCACATGCGGGTCCCACAGTGGATGCTCAGGATGCAGTGGGACCAGGGCTCCGACATTCTAGACTTCCTAGTCAGGATCACCGAGCCAGTCAGGAGAACTTTGCTTTGGTGGGTGGACCCCCAGATTTGGAGAAAGGGGTCCAGTTTTGTCCAGAGCCACCAGGTCAGACCCTTACGACAGATGCATCAGATCTGGGATGGGGAGCGCACCTGGGTACTTGTCAAACACAAGGGGTTTGGACACCCGAGGAGTGATCTCTCCATATCAATGTACTTGAGATGCGAGCGGTCCTCTATGCCTTACAGGCATTTCAGAAGGACCTGGTACTGGGCTCTCTTCTAATTCAAACAGACAATATGGCGGCCGTCTTTTACATCAACAAGCAAGGGGGCACTCATTGTATCCCCTTTGCAGGGAGGCGATCAGAGTCTGGTACTGGGCACTGGAACGACACATTCAAACAACATGAAGTCTTGCTGTATTCTGACTATTGCAGTTAGCCCCAGCACTCAAACTGCCCCGGAGAGTAGAGGGTTCATTTTCTATGCAGGGCATAGAATGTTGAGCTCGAGCTTGGTTCAAACCTTTGTCTGCTGCACTTTGAAGCGCAACTGTCAGATTCTTTACTCCGCCTAACTGAACGGCCGCTCCAGAGATTTCTCCTTTGCTCACAGTTCGTAAGTCAGTTAAAGTCCTCGGTTTTGCAGATTATTTTTCACAAGTTTCGGTTCAGATCTCTCTCTGTGGTACAGTAAGTACTAGGTAGTGAACTAGACATAGTAAACTTGTGGAAATTGTAAAAATGTATTTTTAGACCGGTTCAACTGAACCAGCCATTTATTGATTTATATATTCTGTCTTTGTTTTTAAACTTAGAGTGTTTTTACCAGTCCTTATCGGTTTAAAAAAAAATGCATTTTCTTGTGTTTTTTTTTCCAATACCCGTGACACGGTTAGAAACCGATAAGGGTGTCTTGCCTGGTTGTTTGCCATAAAAAGGGTAAGTCTGTGGTTAGGATGGCTATGTCTGAGAAACCCAAAAGAAAAACTGGACCCACTGGGTTTCAACACTGCAGTGTGTGTGGGGAGGTCTTTGCTAAGGCTGATCCCCACACCTCCTGTGTTTATTGTCTGGGGTTTGACCACCTCGATTCAGACTGTTACATGTGTAAATATTTCCCTAAGTCTACACTGGAAAAAAGATTAGGTAGGCTCAGGGATAAGGAGGCCGTGAAGTCTGCTGCCCTGGATGGCCAGCCCGGTTCGGTTCCCAACGAACATGAGGGAGTGCCCTCTGACCAGGGCAATAGTTCTTCAGGCAAGAGGAGAGCTGATCCTGAGGGATAGGTTCCTACAAAAAGAAAATAAAAATCGGCCAGTTCGCTCCCAGAGACCCATTTTCTGACTGCCGAAGAGTTTGTGCCAATGCGATAAGGATTGTAGAATTGCTTCGTCCAGTTCCGTCTGATCTGGTGCCTTCTGGCAGGCGCTCGGTTTGGTTGGTTCCTCTGGTTCAAGATTATGCCCCTGAAGATTTCTATGAACCGGATTTGGAGGGAGATGAAGATTATGATGATGACGATGGTGTGGAACATCTGGTTGAGCCCTTTGAATCGGACATCTCCCCAGACAGGCCTTCGTGTGTTTCCCCTCCTAGGTTTTCTGAGTCCCCTTCCCACTACACGTTTTACAGGAAAGTGGCAGAAACCCTCCAGCTCCCTGTGGAAGAAGCTGTAGAGGAACAAGAGGAACCTGATTATGTAGAGATGATGGACATCCCAGAGTCCACGAGACTGTCTATTCCCTTTCATAAGTCTTTTGGGAAACAGACACAAAAGATTTTAAAAACTCCAAATTCTGTACCTCCTGTCAACAGAAAGATGGACAAAAGGTACACCTTATCAGGTTCTGGTACACAGTACTTGTATCAACAATGCAGCCATGTTGGGGTTGTGCAGGCTGCAGACTGTGATGAGGCTAATATACCCTTGGCTTCACACCCCCCAGATAAAGAGTCCAGGAAGCTGGATACCATGACAAAGAAACAGTACATGGCATCCACCTTGGGACTCAGGCAGGCTAATTATATGGCCTATGCAGCCAGGTACCAGAAGTCCAGGTGGGACACTTTACTGGCACTGGCTAAGCAGGCCTCCCCCAGCTAGCCTCGGAGCTGGAGGGGGTGGCTGCTGATGGGATTGAGGCATCTAAGGTACAGTTCCATGCTGCTGTGGACTCCAGTGATGTGTTCCCTAGATTCATGGCTACATCTGTGGCTCTTCGGAGAATGGCTTGGCTCAGATGTACTAGTCTCTCACAGGACACCCAGGCTAAGGCCATGGATTTCCCTGTGGTGGATAATTCTCTGTTTGGGGAGCAGACAGAGAATTACATGAAAAAGATGGATGAGTATAGGACTACCTATAGGAGTGCACAGGCCAAAGAAAAGCAGGCAACTCTTCAAAGGCAGCAGGCTTGGGGCAGGGGCAAGCCTTTTCATAGGCCTTTCTACCAAGCACAGGCCTCTTCTCCCTTTCCTCAGAGGGGGTACTTCAGAGGGAGAGGCAGAAGGGGGATGAGCAGGGCTGCATCCATCCCTCAACCTAAGGCTTCTGCCAAGCAGACACCCTGATGTGTCAGCTTGGGTCGACTCCCCCATTCCTGTAGGAGGCAGACTGGTTTACTTCGTCCAGGACTGGATGTCTGTTACCTCAGACAAGTGGGTCCTGGAGGTGGTAAGTTAGGGGCTGGTTCTCAGCTTCAAGAAATTTCCAAAGCTGAGGGCCAGATCTTTTCCACCTGCAAGCATCTCCGAAACCATTGCCCTAGAGGCAGAGGTTTCATCTCTACTGGCTCTAAAGGCTATAGAGTGAGTACCTACATTGCACAGGGGCAAAGGTCTGTACTCCAGGTACTTCCTTACCCCAAAAAAGGCAGGGGAGTGGCAACCCATCCTAGACTTAAGATACCTGAACAAACACCTTTTAAAACCAAAATTTAAAGTGGTGACTCTGGGAATAATCCTTCCCTCTCTAAGGCCAGGGGACTGGCTAGCCTCCCTGGAATTAAAAGATGCCTACTTTCACATTCCCATCAGGTGCTCCCACAGAAAGTACCTCAGGTTCGAATGGTCTTCAGGCCATTATCAGTTCAAAGCTATGCCCTTCGGCCTGACATCAGCTCCAAGGGTATTCACAAAATACCTAGCAGTAGTAGTGGCCTTTTTAAGAAGGAAAAATATTTCCATATTTCATACCTGGACGACTGGCTCACTGTGGGTCAGTCCCCAGACCAAGTCAAGTCAGACCTTCAAGTGACTCAGCAAGTGCTGACTTCCCTAGGATTCCTTCTCAATCTTCCCAAGTCAGTTCTCGAGCCTGTACAGCTCCTCACCTTCATAGGGACAGAGTTGGATACAGTCAAAGCAAGAGCTTTTCTTCCCCTGGAAAGGGCAAGGGCTATTGTAGAGCTGGCTTCTTCATTCCACCTTCTGGTCTCTCGGCCAGCAAGGCACTTGCTTCAACTTCTTAGCCACATGGCAGCTTCTACAGCAGTGGTCCAAGGGGCCAGATTTCAGATGAGGGACATTCAGTTTCACCTGAGGGCCTTTTGGGCTCAGAAGAAAGATTCTCTAACCAAACTAGTTCCAGTGACCCAGATTTTGATCCAGGCTGTCCAGTGGTGGCAGGATCAGGGCAACCTCAGGCAAGGAGTCCCATTCATCACTCAGTCTCACTCTGTGGTCCTAACCACGGATGCTTCTCTGTTGGGGTGGGGAGCCCATCTAGGAGCTCTCACAGCCCAGGGACTGTGGTCCCCTCAGGAATCCCTTCTTCATATCAGTCTCTTGGAACTCAGGGTGGTCTTTCTGGCCCTGCAAACTTTCTCTCAGTCAGTGCAGAACAAGGTGGTTCAGGTTAGAACAGACAACACCACCACCATATGGTACATCAACAAGCAGGGAGGCACTCAGTCCATGGCCTTGTGCAAGGAAGCCATGAAATTGTGGTCCCTAGCTTATTCTCTGCAGACCTCTCTGATAGCAGTCCTCCTTCCAGGGAAGGACAATGTGCTAGCAGATGTATTGAGCAGGATCTCCAAGTCCATCACAAATGGTCCCTGGACTCTCTGGTCTTGAAAGTGATTTTTTTCAAGGTGGGGCACTCCAGAGATAGATCTCTTTGCAGCCCCAGACAATCACCAACTTCCTCTGTTTTGTTGCAGACCCCCAGTATTGAGCTCAGTCCCTCTGGATGCTCTGATTTTGAACTGGGAAGGGAAATTTCTATGTGCCTTCCTTCCCTTTCCTGTATTGTTCAAGGTTCTAGTCAAGGTAAGGTCACAACCTTGCAAAGTGATTCTGATTGCTCCAGACTGGGCCAGGCAGTCTTGGTACCCCCTGTTGCAGTCCCTAGCAGTCCATCTTCCCCTGTCTCTTCCCAGGAATTACAACCTTTTAACCTTCTCTCGGGAGGATTTGGTACCCCAATCTTCTGTCTCACAATCTCAAAGCATGGCTGTTGAAGAATTAGAGTATGCAGATTTGCATCTGTCCCAAGGGGTTCTGGATATTCTCAAAGCCTCTTGAAAGCCTGCCACCAGAAAAACGTACAACTCCAAATGGAAAAGATTCAGCAGTTGGTGTTCCAAGAAGCATATATCCCAAGACACTGCTGAATTGTCTACAGTTCTGGATTATATGGTTCATCTTAATGGCCTAGGCCTCAGACTAGCTACTCTCAAAGTACATTTGTCAGCTGTTTCTGCTTTTCTGTCAGCGGGAAAGCCTTCCTCACTGTCATCTCACCCTGTATACTGTAAGTTTTTCAAGGGATTGCTTCATACCAATCCCCCCGTTAGGGATCCTACCCGTGCTTGGGATCTTAATGTTTGCATTGCTCAGCTTATGCAACCCCCCTTTGAGCCTTTGTCTTCAGCTCTTCAGCAGAGCTTAAGTACTTGACTTGGAAAACTGTGTTTCTGGTAGATTTACCTCTGCCAGGCGTATTAGTGAATTGCAAGCTCTGTCAGTGGAGCCTGATTTTATCTCATTCCATAGAGATAAGGTGGTCCTTAGAACTAATAGGAGGTTTTTACCCAAAGTGGTTTCAGATTTTCATCTGAACCAATCTGTGTCTCTCCGTGTTCTTCACTGATCATTCTTCTTCAGGAGAAAGAAGTTTACACAGTTTGGATGTTAAAAGAGCCCTTAGTTACATTGAGCGTACTGAGGCTCACAAGTTTGACTCCCTTCAGTTGTTTCTCACTTATGGGGAAGTGGGTAAGGGCAAACCTGCCACTAAGAAAACAATTGCCAGGTGGATTGTCTCTTGTATTCAATTATGCTATGAGAAGCTAGGCAAAATACCTCCCTTATGCCTGAGGGCTCATTCGACTAGAGGTACAGCTGCTTCCCTGTCTGCGGCCAGGGATATTCCTTTGCTAGAGATATGTAAAGCAGCCACCTGGAAAACAGTCCATACATATACCAAGCATTACTCCCTGGACATCCAGGCTAGGAGTGATGCTTGGTTTGGTACAGCAGTACTGCAGAGCCTATTCCTAAGGTAGGTTTGATTCCCTCCTCCATGGAGGTACTGCTTGGTAGTTTGCAATAGTCAGAATACAGCAAGACTTCATGTTGTTTGAAGAAAAAATTACTCACCTTAGTAATTCTGTTTCTTCTAATTGAGTCTTGCTGTATTCTGACCTCCCTTCCTACCTCCCCTCTCAGAACCTGTGTTTTGGGAAGTGGGCTGGCAGGTGCAGTGTTGCACCCCAGGGGTGCATTTGGGTACTCCCTCCTTTTAGAGAGGGGAAGTGGGTTATATTATTAATTTAACAGTCTTAAGTTGTTCACTACCTGGTTTTTGATTTTGGATTTCTTGACTTGAGTCTTTTGGGGATCCAAAATATTTGATTGCCATTTGGCTAGTAAAAATTTTACAATTTCCACATAGTAGTTAGTATTAGCTCATAAGAATCTGACAGTTGCGCTTCAAAGTGCAGCAGATAGAGGTTAGAACTGAGCTCGAGCTCAATGTTCTACGCTCTGCGTAGAAAATAAACCCTCTACTCTCCGGGGCAGTTTGAGTGCTGGGGCTAACTGCAATAGTCAGAATACAGCAAGACTCCATTAGAAGAAACATAATTACTAAGGTGAGTAATTTTTTCTTCTGCTGTCAGCGGTGCACGTTCCAGGCATCCTAAACAATCTGGCCGACAGCTTAAGCAGGTCTCGATCCAGAGCACACGGGTGGGAGCTGTTACAGTCCATAGCAGATCAGCTCTTTGACAAGTGGGGTCGTCCAGAGCTGGACCTTTTTGCGTCACCATGCAACACCAGACTGCCAATTTTTTGCTCGCGAGAGCATGTGCCTGGAGTTTTCTGGCCAGACGCGTCATCCCTTTGCTGGGCAGGGAGGTTTCTCTACGCCTTTCCGCTCTTCCCTCTCATTCAGAGAGTCTTGCTGAAGTTGCAGGCAGAAGAGGCTCGAATGATTCTAGTAGCACCCCGGTGGCCTCGGCAGATTTGGTTCCCACTTCTGCAGCGGTTGTCCACGGAACCTCCAACTCCACTGCCCATATGCTCGCAGTTGCTATCCCAGGAACAGGGATCGCTGGTCCATCCGGACCTCCATTCCTTACATCTGCATGCTTGGCTCCTTCAGACGTAGCCCAACAGAGATACGGGGTCTCCCCAGAAGTAGTGGCAGTCCTAGTGTCGACGAGGAAGCCCTCCACCCGCTGCGTCTGTGCTATGAAATGGAAGTGGTTTTGTTTATGGGCCTTGTCACAGCACTTGGACCCCGTCACCTGTCCCGTGAACTGAGCATTACAGTACCTCCTCTCCTTGTATCAACATGGCCTAAGTTACTCCTCTATTAAGGTGCACATGTGGACTGTCTCCACCTATCACGCTGTGATTGGAGACAAGGCTTTAGCACAGTTAGATGGAGTCCACACCTTTTTGAGGGGAATTTTGCATATGAGACCTCCCATTAAGGATGCTATCCCAACCTGGGACCTCCTTTTTGTGTTGGAGAAGCTTACCCTCCCTCCTTTTGAACTGGCAGCGGATTGCAAGCTGCATTTCCTTTCCTAGAAGGTGTGTTTTTTGGTTGCTGTTAGCTCAGTTCAAAGAGTTTCTGAGCTTCAGGCTCTGATGTGTAAAGAGCCGTATTTGGTTTTTCACAAGGAAAGGGTTTCCCTTAGAACAAATCCTAAGTTTCTTCCAAAAGTGGTCTCGGAGTTGACCCTCAACCAGTCGGTTGACCTTCCAGTCTATTTCCCTTCCCCTTCTAATAGAGGGGAAGCTCTCCTTCACACATTGGGTGTCCACAGGACACTGAGGTATTACCTCAAAAGGACGGCTACGCACCGTCAGTCAGAGCAACTCTTTGTGACCTTTGCACCACAATGCTTGGGCAAACCGGTGACCAAGCAGACGATTTCAAAGTGGATCGTTTACTGCGTATCCTTCTGCTATGGGAAGCACAATAAACCCCTACCTGGTCCGGTCAGGGGTCAGTCCACTAGTGGAGTGTCTGCTTCTTTTGCCGCCCTGAGGAATGTCTCCATAAGGGACGTATGTGCGGCCACTACCTGGAACTCGGTGCATACCTTTGTCAAGCATTACAGCTTGGATATAGTCTCCAGATGCCATGCCGGTTTTGGTCTGGCTATTTTGCAGGGACTTTTGTCCTAGGCCTCTGGAGTCAGTATTTTCCACCTCCCGGGGTCGACTACCTCTTTGGCGTGGGACTGCTTGTTATTCAGTCCTGACTGTTATAGCCTGCTGCAAGAGCTCCCACTGGAAGTAAGATAGTACAGTTATGTAAGAACTTACCTTAACAGTAGATCTTCGAGAGGAGCTCTTGCAACAAGTGTTACTTTCCCACCCGCCTTCCCCCTCAAGGTGTGCAGATCTTCGTCTAGTGCTTCATCGCCTTCTCTTGTCAGGGCTTGTTTGCGGGCCTTGGCGGGGGAACTGAGATGGAGCTGGGTTTGCCCCCCTTTGTACCAGGGCCGACATCAGGAGCGGTCCCTGCTTGGTACTGCTGGCTAAGTTTTCCGGAGGGTCCTAGTGCCTGCGGCATAGTCCTGACTGTTATAGCCTGCTGCAAGAGCTCCTCTCGAAGATCTACTGTTACGGTAAGTTCTTACGTAACTGTACTTTCTGGAACTACCAAATCTAAAATGTATTATTTTGTAGTGCAACTAGAACAGGTAAAATATTGATTCAGTGCAGTAGAAACCCTGGACTGGGTCAAAATCGAACAAAAGGCAACCCAGCTATAACGCCTTGCAGGAGTTCTGCAAGATAATCATAAAAAGAATAAAAATACATATCTAGAAGTGACAAAAGCATCAATTAAAATTTGGAAAGAAGTACATAAATGTATTTATTATTTATTTATCTGAAAAGTTTCACCAGGAAAGGCATACTGAGCTGGGAGCTCGTTTCCAGGTGTGTCCTGGGGGAAGGGGAAGTTGTACAAGAGGGATTTTGGTAGCCGACAGCATAACATTTATTTATTATTTATTTATTAGCTTTTGGTGACCGGGTAAGTGTATTAGGCAATATACCTGCCTATTTTCAGACACAACCTTGGAGAGTACAAGATACAGTAAAGGAGACAAACAGGAACATTCAGGAGTCATATCATATCATCAAGTATCCACGCAGGGATAGACATAGAAGTTACAGCAAGCAGGACCATCCACGCAGGGATGATTTAGAAGGTCAGGTACATTTGACTGACATACAGGTGTAAGGCAGAAACCAGGATTAAGACAGCTAGGATAAGGAAGGAAGGGAGCAGTCACAATAGTCAAGTGCTGAGAAGTGAGAGAAGATTGCTGATTTAAAGGAGGAGTGGGACAAAGAGCCCTTTAAACTATGGGGGAGAGAATTCCAGGTTTTGGGGCCAGAGTGTGCAAAAGCTTGTTCACCCATTTTTGTGGCGCCGTGAGGAACAGCTAGCAATGGCAGATGGGAGGACTTTAGTGGGCGGGAATGGAGCACAGGGGTAATCATGGCTGTAAGTGCAGTAGGGCTGGGAGTTCTGGTCATGGAATCAATGAAGCAGGCCAGGGAAAAAAGGCGACAGGATTCAGGTGACAGCCAATGCAGGGCCGAGTAGAGAAGACAGTGGTGGGTGAGTCGAGGTACAGATAAAGCAAATCTGCAAATATTATTGTAGGAGGTGTCCCACTTCTGGAGATCAACTGTTGTGGTCTGGGAAGTAATAGGTGGAGCATAGAGAAGACTAGGAAGAAGGACACCTCTGGCCACCAAGACCCTGGCTGCAGGGGTTAATGAGTGGCGCACTCGGTAGGCAGCCCCGATCTTCATGTTTACAGATCGACATAATTCATTAATATGAGCAGAGAAGTCAAGCACGGGATCCAGCATCACCCCAAGTTACTTGAAAGAGTGCGTAGTCGGTACAGCGCCCCCATCCTGGCATAGCACACGAAACATTGGGGACAAGGCCTGAACTTTTCTTAGAGACCTGAAGAGCATAGCTTGGGTTTTGGGAAGGTTAAGGATGAGGGAGTTAAGGGAGAACCAGGACTGAAGTAGTTTAAACCCTGAAGTCAGATGATCATTGAGGTCAGGAGTGGAACGGGAGGCCGAGAATAGTGGTAGGTCATCCGCGTACATTATGGAGCTACAGTGTGGTATGGATGTAGGAATATTGTTAATAAAGATTGAGAATAGTAGAGGACCAAAGATAGATCCTTGGGGGACACCCACAGAGATGTGAGCAGGGGAGGAAGGGGTTTTGCAAAAGGAGACAAATTGGGACCGTTTTTTGAGGTAGCTATTGAACCAGGCTAGAGAGTGTTCAGACACCCCCTAGGGACTGCAGCTTGTCTAGGAGAAGAGTATGACTAACTAAATCAAAAGCCTTGGTTAGGTCAGTGAACACAGAACCAGTGAATAGACCTTTGTCCATGTTTGACTTAACCTCACTGGTGAGTAGGGTGAGGGCAGTGGTGGTGCTATGTTCAGCCCGGAACCCGTGTTGCACAGAAGACTGGAGGTTGAAAGTAAGCTAATGAGCAGAGATCTGGATGTGGATCAATTTCTCCAGTAACTTGCTGAGAGTAGGAAGCAATGTGATGGGACGATAGCTGGATAGGTTTCTGGGGTCCCCTTTCTTGAACATTGGGATGGTCCTGGCAGCTTTCCAGGCAGCGGGCACGGTAGATGTACTGACGGATAGGTTAAAAAGCCTTGTTACAGGAATAGCAAGAAAAGGGATGGCTAGTCTGAGTATTCTGGGTTCAAGTCCATCTGGCCTGGCACTCCCCCGAGAAGGGATAGCTTGAAGTAACTTTAGTACCTCCTGGCACGTGACAGGGGAGAGCACCAAGTTAGGAGATGCCCCAGGAGTGAACGGAGTGCCGGGAAGGGAGCCACTGGGTGCAGGCAGGGAAGAGCATGGGACCTTGGTAAAAAGAACATTAAAGGCATTAGCAATAGTGCAAGGGTTATTGCAAAGGGTATCCTGGATTAACATATCGTGCGGCAACTGTGGCTTGTTGTTCCCCAAGATCTCATTAATCTGGTACCAGTATTTCTTTGGGCTGGAGGCAGATGAGTTAAGGAGATAACGATAGTACGCACTTTTGGCAGCATGAACCTCCTTTTTGCGGGAATTACGAATGGCCCGGTATTCTTGAAAATCAGCCTGGAGAGAGGAAGATTTCCACTTCGACCAGAGTTTGTCCCGCCACTTAATCAGTTGCAGGAGAGGCCTCTTTACCCACTTGGTCACTTTCCTGCTGACCCCACGTTCAAGGAAGGAATATGCTTGTTTTGCAAGACAAGTAGAGTTTTATTGAAGTAATCAGTGGCTTGGTCTATATTGGCGGTAGTAAAGAGGGGGGGACCAGTCAGTAAGTTTTAGGTCATTAATAAATGCCAACTGGTCAAGCATAGAAAAGTTGGCAAAGGACTACACTTTGTGAGTATATGATGGAGTGGAGGACCCCCTTACACAGTAGACTGGATAGTGATCACTAATTGAGTCTGGAAAAACCCCAGCAGGGGAGTAGCAGTCCTTCCTATTAGTGAGGACCCAGTCAATCGTAGTACGGTAGGAACCATTCTGAGATATTCTGGTAGGAGCCATAATGAGCTGACAGAGGTTCACCTTGCTGATGGTAGAGGCTAGGAGGGAAGAGTTTGACCTGAGCCAATCAAGGTTGAAATCGCCCAGACACATCACCTCATTTTTCTTGGATACAGAAGGAATAAGCTTCATAAGCTCATCTAAGCTTAGTTTGCTGTTTTGAGGAGGAAAGTAAACACCAAAGATGTGCAGTTTTTTTGTACCCTCAAGTAGAAGGAGGGCGTGTAGAACCTGCCCATTATTTAGAGCAGGTGTAGGCAGAAGCGAGATGCACAGGTGAGACTTATAATACAGGGCTAAACCACCACCCCTTTTGGAGGAAGGCCTGTCAACCTGGTGCAAATTATAGCCTGGTAATGTGTAGGCAAGCTCAGAGATAGAGGGTTTCAACCATGTTTCGGAAAGTACCAGTATGTCCGGATTACTGACTTGGACCCAGGCCTCAAGTTCAGGGAAATTATGGGTCAGACTTCTGATGTTGAGAGGGACGAAGGTCAAACCCAGGGCCTGGGATAAGAGATGGCCAGAGCTAATATTTGTTATGTTTGGATTGATTACTGGACCAGGGTTGGTCTCAATATCCCCAGCCAGAGTGAGGAATAGAGCTGTAGCCCAGAGTGAGGTGCAGTGGGCCATAAACGACGCCTGGAGGAGGAAAGTTTACTGTTTCGCAGGAATCTAAGGATGGACCCCAAGAATTTATACGTACTGGGAACTGGAGACGCAGGTCTGGAGGAGCTTCTGGCTATTATGTTAGAGAAGGTGAAATTGTTAAGAGTCTCAAACGTCCCGAATGAGGGGCTCCCTGAGCCAAGGCATAGAGATTCGAGGGCCAGTAAGGTGAAGAGTGCACAGGGCAGATGGTACAAGGCCACCCTCGTCATCATAGTAGGAAGATAAGTAAGGAGTAGGGAAGAATTAAATAAAGATCCTAGTATTAGAAGATTAGTGGGAGTGAACTGCTGAAGGACTAGGGGGAGGGTAAGCAGGGGGAGACCAGTCAGAAGGTATGGCTCAGGTGAAGCAGTCAGTGACAGCGGGAAGACAGGGCTCTGATTTGGGAAAGGAGGGAAGGGAGTAACCCCAGAGGAGAGAAATTGCAGCTAGAAAACTGCTTAAAGTTAAAATTCAGAGAGAAATCAAGAGCTTGCCCTCCTTGAAATCAGTATGAAACAAACTAGAAAGATAACAGAGCATGCCAAGCCGAGTGAAGGCTGATCTGAATGGCAGTAGGTGAGGACCTCTAGTGGTGGCTCAGTAAAATCTGCAAACGAGAAAGTAGGCAGATTAAAAAAAAAAAAAATTCTAGAAACACAACCACGTGACAATAGGTGCCTATATATGTAAAGCCAGCTAAGGGTGGGAGGGTAGCAGCCGCGAGGACTAGACCAGAAACTAGGTCCTGGCTGTGCTGCTGGAAACTGCCGACTTTCAGACGCTTAAAGTACTGAGCTAAAAAAGATGCAAACAAATCAGCCTAGCAGTGCACGAACGGCCCAGAAGACTGTCGATACACCCCTACAGTTCACTTTTCAAGTACAAAGGGCTACAGTGCTCCTAGGATTAAACTCGGTGGGTGGCGTGCTCTTCAGTAATGGTGCCAAGTTTGAAACCCATCCTGATCGAAGGCACACCTGCCAGCCTCGTAGAATTCCTACCTTCAATGTGGTGCTTGTCCCCACGCTGATCCAAAGGCAGGATGCCCTAAAGGAAACGAACAGGAGCTTCAATGTAGTGCTTGTCCCCACGCTGCTCCGAGCGCAGGATGCCCTAAAGGAAACGAACAGGAGCTTCAATGTAGTGCTTGTCATATACATGTTGGGGATCCGTCCGAAATCCCGACATCCAAAAGCCCGACAATAAATATCCCATCACTAAAATCCCGATTGTATTGATAGCCCGACTGAAATAACACTGCATATTGAAATACTGAAAAACCCCAACTGTCAGATTTAGCAACTAGTGACCAACAGCTTAGAGAGCTATTAACGCAGGTCTGCATTTCAACCTGTTTCTCTAGTAAGAGACAGTTCACAGTGAGAATCTCTTAAAATCAGTGAAAATTAAACATGTTACCTACGTGAACAAATAAATACTAGTTTCATTCACACTTTAGAACAAAGATAAGTTGTGCTGCAGTTTTAGCTGTCACTACATTTTGAAGATACTGTGCTTTTGCTAGAAGCACCTCAGCTGCGGGTTTGCTTTCTGCGCTTACATTGACTGTCTTATAAAGAAACTGAAAGTGAGGCTAGGTTTTTGTAAAGTAACGTCTGGTATTGCATTGCCATTTTAAAGTGTATGCTGTTGAATGAACTTGAACTGTTTTTCTGCTGTTTTAAAGCCCACGGCTACTGCTGCAATTAAACTAATGACTGATTGAATTGACTGTGTCTGTTCTACTGTAAGCGTAAACTATCTGCTGCTACATTTAATATTGGAAGTGCTCCCATAAGCTGTATGTGTTCTGTTGCCCCTAGCAACCACGCACACATCATGGTTTGCAGCCCACTCTAAATTTAGCTTACCTGCAGCCCATTAGCATCTCCTAACTTCTAATTCCCATTGGTGGCAGCTTTGGTAGGAGGAGGGGGGTATTTGCTAACAAAAGCCATTCTCAGGTAGATATGGCAGCATCTGCGCCACGGTGGCTAAGTGGGGGAGGCAAAGTGGGAGCAAAGGAGTCTGACTGGAGTGTGGCAGGCTTCGGGATACACTAGCCTGTATTCGATCCTGGGCACTAAAGCACCTTCAACCATCCAGCTTGGCTGCACTTTTCAGAACTGTGCTTGCATAAGTACTTTCAAACAGTGTATGCGCGGCAGTGGCTAAGTGGGGGAGGCAAAGTGGGAGCGAAGGAGTCTGACCAGAGTCAGACTGGGGCACGTTATTTTGCTTGTCTCAGTGTATATGTACTTTACGTGAGCACTATACTATCATGGCTGTTGGTGGTGTTATGGCGTTATTCTGCATAGCGTGTATTTTAAATTTTGATGCAGTGTGTATTAAGTGTAATGATTTAAAAAATGTTTCATCTGGGGCTATTATGGATAATACCAGGGTAGATATACTGTACAGTTTTACGCTGAATAGTGTCACAAGTATGGGGTTCATGTACAAATCCTTGGGTTATAGCCTGGGGTTTGCAGTAGAGAAGCAGAAGGGTATATATTCATTAAAACAACCGTTTACTTTTGTTCCTGGTTTTGCTTTGATGGCAATCAGAGTTGCTCTCTGACTGAAACTGTATTCTTTCAAACACAAGAAAATTAAGATAGTTAATGACTGTATTAGACTGTTGTGATGTTGTGGTACTGTAAGAATGTTAAGTGATGTGCAGGTGTTAGACTGTTGGGATGCTGACGTTCGGTCTTTAAAGTGCGTCGGTATTATTCATTTCGGGATAAAAAACACGGGATTTCAACAGTCGGGAATTTGACAGTCGGGATTTAGACCCTAACCCACATGTTGGATACCAACTGCAGAGCAGGTTAGAGTCGGACTCAAACATAAAGATAAAAAAAAAAAATGTTGAATAATACCATACAATCAAGGAAACAGTCGGCAGTTCATATACAGCGTAGACAAAAATCACTAAGTTAAACAACCATAAGTCAGAAAACATCTACAGAGGATTAGTGCAACCCAAGTTATTACAAATTTGAGAGATGCAAGTAAAGTTCATGGTTAACTAAAACAGAACATAAGTGCCTGATCACAGTGGTTACCCATTAAGGAAAGTCGGGGGGGCAGGAGGGAGATGTGGCTCTGAGGTGGTTTGAGAGGCCCCAGGAAGAGGAGGATTGGCAAATGTCGGGGAGTTCCAGATTTGAGGGAAGTGGTGACCGAATGCAGCTTTGCCGATGGTCATGGAGATCAGAGGGGCTATTAGGCTAGGAGCATTTGGGCTTCTGAGAGTGTGGGAGTGGAGGGGAGGATGGGAGAGGGAGGTAGAGGTAGAACGGTAGGGAACCGAACCAGAATCTGCCAGTGAAGCTGGCGCAGTGGGCATGGCGTCTGTCCACAAGAGAGAGAGATTGATACATAGAGCAGTGATTAGTGCAAGGGGGACAGTCAAGAGCATAGTGACAGAAAGAGCTGAAGAGAGTGTCCAGCTTGGCAAGGGTTGTGACTGGGGCAGCACTGTAGACAACATCGCTATAGTCGAAGATTGAGAGGATCATTCTCTGTATGATAGCATGGCATGCAGGAAGTGGGATACAGTCATGGTTCCTGTATAGTGCACCTAGCTTGGGGTGCAGCTTTTTGACTATAGCATCCACGTGGTCAGAGAAGTTAGATGCTGGTCGAGCCAGATACCTAAAGGTGCCTAAAGGTAAATTGCTCCTTTGGAAAGAAGAAATATCGCTCTATACATACATAAACCTCATTCCAATATTTAATGAGAATAACTTTATTCATAGGTGGGGGGGGAAAAAAGGTATTTATCACCTAAAACATCTTCTAAGACAAGGATCCTTTATAGATTTCTACCATTTCAAACAAATATCTAACCTAGAGGTGAGGGCACCTTCTTACTTTTCTTCAAGTAAGAGAGTATGTCAGGAAAACAAGGCTCTCTAAACTCAATATGTTCTTCCCTAATTGAGGAAATATTAATGTCTTATGGCATGAATAAAAAACTTATTGGACAAATTTATTTCGAGTGTGCACAAAAAAAGTCGCTCAGTCTGGCTAAATTATATAATAATTGGAGGGTTGATATAGGACCCGAATTAACAGAAGAAAATTGGAATGATATACTTTCGACAACCCTGAAGTCTCAAAAAATACAAAGTTGAAACAAATCCAGTATAATACATTACACAGAGTATATAACACTCTTAAGAAATTACAGAATTTTAATTCCAGTATCTCTTGACAAGTGTCCTATATGTAATAATGCAATAGGATCCTTTTTACATATGACAGTTAGATGTCTGAAACTAAAATCACACTGGACAGCAGTTCTAACAGTGTTGGGTAAGATCTTTGGACTAGATTTCCCATACGACCTGGAGATTATACTTTTTGGGAGCACTTTTATTTAAGTATAGCCTAGAGGTTAGAGGAATGAGGTATGAACAAGCTTGATACATTCAGCAGACCAGACCTGAGTTTGATTCTCAAAACCTCCACTTGCATACTGTGTGACTCTGAGCAAGTCACTTAACCGCCCAGTGCTCCCAGGTCACCCCTGAAAACAGGCACTTGTGCCTAGTGGGCCTTACCCAGTTACCAAAGGCTAAAATAAAAAAATAAAAAAAAGCAGCAGTTAGTAACAACTCATTGCTGATTGATATGTTATCAGTCAATGCAAAGAAACCTATATTTCAGAATTGGAAAAATAGTGAACCCCCAATTTGAATAATTGGCTAAACCTTACGATAGACTTTGGTAATCTAGAGAGAATTTTCTACTTTCAAGAAGAAAAAGTGTTTAAATTTAATAGTACATGTGATCCTTTTACAAATTACTTAGTCACGCTGAGGTAACAATTTTTTCCCCACCCTTTACTGACTCCCTTTTTTCTATGGGCTCAGCAAGTTGATACTCACTGTAATAACCTGCGGGTTATTATGGCATTCACGCAGTCAGTCAAAATCAAGCGCTCCCTCATTGGCTCTCATTCTGCTTGTGGGTGGGCTGAACAGTTCCACAAACATGACGACTTGTATCTCTGGCAGCGAGGAGCCACCAGAACAACAATCCTTTCCTTGTCATAGTTTATTTATTTATTTATTGATTTATTTTATTCAAATATCTGGTTGATCCTACTTTACAATTTAAAAAGAAAAATCTGTATCTGGTTGATCTTGCTAATCGCCAGCTTTAAGGGAACACAGATGTGGCTGACTGCATACAGAACAAGGTGAGTGCGATTGTGAATCCAAACTGCAAACTTGGGGAAAAAAAACAAAAAAACTAAATGCTGACTGTGTAAAAGGAGGCAGAGGGAGACTGTGTGTGTGTGTCCATGTGATACAGAAACAGGAGTCAGGCTGGAAAAAATTGCTTACCAGCAATTACATAAAATAAAGATGCGGAAGTGTGCGACACTCTAATGTAATGCACATCCTTGGTGTGGGATGCTTTAATAAACCCCAAGGACGAAGTATCCCACACCTCAGGTGTGTATTAAATTCTCGTATCACACACTTCCCCATCCTTTATTCTATATATATATATTATGCAGTGCAATATACTGTGTATTGTATACTTTAAGACTGGGAGTATTGTACTAAATGTCAAATAAAGGATTCTGACATAACATTCACAGACCTACCATGCCAAGTCCAGGAAATACCAAGTGTTCATTTAAAAGGTTGAGGAAGGTCTTACCAGTGACAGAATATTGCTTCACTCAGATTCTAGGGCACCCTCCAAATCAGTGATAGCAAAATGTCTAAATTCCTTGTATTTTCCCAGTTTTTAGAAGCGCTGATATTCTTATTTATGGAGCAACAACCTTATTCTGCCATGTTTTGTTTTGCAGGAGAATAGTAACCTGGGTTTTACTCTAGAAGGTGGCCACTCTGCTGAGCTTACTACAGCTGTTATAGATCATTCCAAGCTGGAGTTGCAATTACTCAACTACCTTGATCAGAAATGGAAGGGGCAGTGCCACATTCAAAGCAACCAGCAGGAAATCAGCTTTATTAAGTTCACTTGTGTCAATGAGGAGGAAAGGGCAGAATTAGATATTGCTATCCATGTCACACATAACACTGGACAGATGATTATAGGGTTACTCAGCCCTTACTGGATGGTGAATAAAACGGGGAGGCTGCTCCAGTATAAAGCCGATGACATTCATCGAAAGCATCCCTGCGATTATGACAAGCCCCTCCTTTTTTCATTCAGGCCTAAGAACTTCTTTCAAAATAACAAGGTAAGTAGGTGTAATGCTATGGGGATGCTGTGCATTATTGGAAGCAGTATATAAATCAGTGTAGGAGGTGATCTGGCAAGTCTTTATTAAAACAGAAAGTTAACTGGAGTAGTAAGGTAAGAAATACTTTTACACCTGTTCCACTGCAGCTAGGAGTAACCAACACAGAAATAAGTGTTGTTCTCCTTAAAGGGACACTGTCAGTCTTTTTTTGCATCATATTATTTCTAGTTAACCCACATTTTATGATTGCTTACCTTGTCTGAAATTTATGCAGAGTTGCTGGTTCTTTTATCTGCATCCTTGCTTAGTAGATCTGAAAAACATTTTAATGCATAGTTATACCCAATCTTGTTGCATCATAAATCCTTGATTTACTCTTATTTCATGCTTTTTGAAAATTAGAAGCACCCCCACACAGTGCAGCCACTCACCATGCAATAGTCTCCTCTACTCACACTGCGTAATTAATACTGTGTTTATTTTATTTTATTTATTTTGCTTTTGGTGATGTTGGTGGTGTTTCCAAGTCCAGGAAAGATGCAGTGGGAGTTGATCAAGAACTGCGAACAAACATGTTTTTGTGTAGTAACACCAGTATGGCGAGCAGTCTGTTTTTCACTTTGACATAGAAAGAGGGAAGCCGACTCAATCTACCAGCTGCATCAGCAGTCTCTACATAATATGAACAATCATGACATGTATTTTTGAAACTATAGATACTTTGAGACCTGAAGGGGTTGACAGTATCCTTGTAAGACTCATTGTTAGCCAGCCCAGTGGCGCTGAGGGTCGAGGTGCTGGATGCCACACCTTGCACCACGCCTGCGACCCAGGTCCAGGAATAATCTCAGGTCGCTGGGGGTCAGCAGGGCCAAGAGAGGATGGAGCGTCCGGAGGACTGCTCTCCTCTCCTCTCCTGGGGGGGGTGCGTCTCCCGTGGTATGGCGATTCCCATTGTAGACTTGGGGTACAGCAATCAGTGGAAGCCTAGTATTAGGGTATGGGGCCTGCAGCAAACATCCTGTGGGCAGGTGCGGGATCGTGCCCGTTGTGCGCTGGACGTCTTTCAACATCCACATGCCTGGGGCACTAGAAAACCAGGAAAAACCCTGGCACCCGGGTATGCAAAGGCTAGGCCCTGGATGACACCCCACGCTCATAGCCGCACCCGTCTGACCTACAGCTTCTCCTCACTCCGGCAGCCCACTAGATTATAAGATAGAGTGCTGGAGGAGTTGGCGGCTCTGCCTCGGGGGGGGGGGGTGCCAGAGCCGGGAGGATGGCTTAACTGGAGGTGTGGAGATGGAGTATCCCAGGACGGAGGTACAGCCAGTGGGGGTCTCAGGCAGAGCGGAACAGCATGCCGGACCCAGACAAGCCCGAGCTAAAGAGAGTTCTAAGGGGCCAACGAGGAGGGGGCTTAAATAAAGTTGGGGAAAAAAAAAAAGACTCGTTGCTGTGCAGTCACTGTCTCAGTAAGATACAGTACCAAGTCAGCCAAAACTGACTTTCCTTTTTCATGGTACAGACATTATATTCAACCCAGCAGCATTTCCAGCTTTGCTGCATGAAACTACAGAGCCACTGACAGCTTGTCTGCAGGCAGGTTTACCTGAATTAAAATCACTGACTCTGTCTCCCTGTTGTTTCCTCGTATTGGCAGGGGACTTGGGGTCTAGCTGGCAACAGAGGGAATGACCAGAGGAGCGTAGCTACAGTTTTAAAAATCCATGCCCTCGCCAGCCCGTCAGCGCAATGGTTGGATTTCCGCTCGCGATGCCAGCGACCCGGGTTCGGAAACAGTCTCGCGTGCTGGAGGGCTGGCAGGGGGGAGAAGGTTTGAGTGTCTGACGACTGCTAGCCTTCTCCTGGGGGTCATCCATGGCCCGGCACATGCTGACTCCTGATGGAGGCTAGGGGAACAGCAATGCATTGGACCCCTGCTGCATAGGGAGCGTGATGGATGTAGGCATGTGTCTTGACGTCAGTGGCACACCACACTCCAGGGGGAGAAAACAGGAAATGTGCTTCCCAGCCGGCCAGATGACGTTTGCTGGCCCCCACCACCATGAAGCCCTGGACGGCCTGGACCACCTTAGCAGCACCCGGGCAAAAGGTAAAAATAGTGCGCTGTCCGCCCCCACTGGTGCCTTCCCTCTCATAGGGGGGAAGACCCACCCGGCGAAGGGTTACTCTGGGTTACCCAGGGGCTGCAAATGTGGGGTGGTAGTTAGGGGCAGACCACTTGTTGGGTCCTAGGTGACCTGAAGGAGTGGCTAGTCAGGGAGCATGGGAAGGAGAAAAAAAAAAACTATGCCACCTCCACCATCTGACTCCAGCCCAGCAGCATTTCCAGCTTTGTCGTTTGAAACTACAGAGCTGCTGAATTTGTCCACAAGCAGAGTTACTTGCATTAAAATCATTGACTCTGTCTCCTTGTTGTTTTTTCATGCTGGCAGGGGGATCAGAGGTGAGCCAGTAGCAGAGGGAGCAACCAGAGGAGCTAGACTCGGACATTAAAAGCCCATGACGCCTCCGTCATCTGACTCCAGGACAGCAGCCTTTTCAGCTTTGCTGCATGAAACTACAGAGCTGCCGACAGCTTGTCTGCAGGCAGGTTTACCTGCATTAAAATCACTGACTCTGTCTCCCTGTTGTTTCCTTGCATTGGTAGGGGACTTGGGGTTGAGCCGGCAACAGAGGGAATGACCAGAGGGGCGGGGCTACAGGCGTTAAAAATCCATGCCACCTCCACCATCTGACTCCAGCCCAGCAGCATTTCCAGCTTTGTTGTTTGAAACTACAGAGATGCTGATTTTGTCCGCAGGCAGGGTTATCTGCATTAAAATCACTGACTCTGTCTCCTTGTTGTTTCTTCATGCTGGCAGGGGGATCAGTGGTGAGCCGGCAGCAGAGGGAGCAACCAGAGGGGCGAGGCTCAGACATTAAAAGCCCATGACGCCTCCGTCATCTGACTCCAGCCCAGCAGCATTTCCAGCTTTGCTGCATGAAACTGCGGTGTACTGTTACCGCATTGACTCCCTGATGACGAAGACCACCACAGTGACAGGAATCGGGCAAAATCAGCCCGTCGCTGTGGTGGTATGTGTGCCGATCGGGACTGCCTCGCTGGGTGATTGCCCCCCCTCGGTCCAACTCCGACTCAGAGTTAGAATCCTAGAGACTGGGTGTGTGTGGAGCAGTGTCCCCACGAGGGGTGGTTTGAAGTCGCAGCCCCGATTATGGCTTCCAACATCCCGTGGCTACAATGCCGACAGTTGGCATTGTAGCTGTCACTGTAGGGGATGTTGGCGCTAGCAGTGTCGAAGCGCTATAGGTAAAAAGTGAAACTACAGAGCTGCCAACAGCTTGTTCGCAGGCACGTTTACCTGCATTAAAATCACGATGCTGTCTCTCTGCAGGGGGCTCGAGTGAGCCAGCAGCAGAGGGAGCGACCAGAGGGGAAGGGTTGTGGCATTAAAAGCCCACACTGCCTGCATGGCACTCGCTGGAGTGGTGCAAGTGCCACTCTTAAGAAAATTTACCCAACTATTGCCGTTTGCAACTGTAGACTCCAGCTGCTGCAGTCTGCTTTCCCTACACATCTAACGGATGAATCTCTACTTTCACTGTTGTATTCTGTTAGACTGTCAGATTATTGAAAGCTGTTTGTGCACTTAATTTATAAATGAGCAAGTTAGCTATAAAAATATTGTTTGAGATGAGTTGTGCACAATTAAAAGCCATTCTTTTTTATGACACAATTCTGGTTGTCTTACAATGCTTAGCGGCTACTAAGTCTAGCTCAGATTAAAGACTAAATCAAGCTATTTGGCACTAATATTTAAAGAGCTAGTGTACTGCCTGGAATTAATAGTAATTTTCAGATGCAGTCAGTTATCACTTCCTATATCTGAAGTATTTTTTATATCTTCCTGGACATAAAGTCTCCACCACCTATTCACACTAATGGGAGTTTGCCGGAGACGCTAGGACACAGCGGGAGCAAACTTTTTCAAGAGGGCCGGCGCCAGAGGTGAAGCCGCGAGGAAGTGGCACCGCGAGCCTCGGCTTGTGCGGTAAAGATTATCTCAGCATCGACCCTCCAACGACCTCAGTTCCTTTTTCCTCGCCATCGAGTGCTCTACCAGTGATGACGTCACTCGCTCGCCGGGAGTTAAACATCACTAGCAGCAGTAGTTCAGTTTGTTATTTTGTAGTTTTATTTCGAAGTACCGAATATATCCCATGTATTTAAATTATACATCAGGAAGTCATCAGCCCTCCATTAACTGAGTCGACCATGAGCGGGTCAGGTGACGGTAGGGAGACTTCGTATGAAAGCTGTTCAGTCAGCCAGGGTGGGTCCAGTCCGCCGTGCTCCTCGGAGGGAGGGTCTGACAACGGACGGTCCAATGCTCAGGGGGATGGGCAGTCACCCCGAAAGTATAAAGGAAACGGTCTATTCTCGCGCTCGTCGTCTTTAGTTCTCTTGATGGCTAGGTCAAAGAGAAAAAGGCATCACTCGAGGTCGCCCTCTGGTATGTCTGTGCATAGACAGTCAGTTGTTGGGGCCAGGCACCGGTCTCCACCTCTGTCGGAGTCGCCGGTCTCTGTCTCCGTTGGCTGACCTCTTTGACATCGGAGACCCTCTCCGCCTTTCCGAGGAGCTTCCAATGAGCAGTTTCACCAGTGGGATGCTCTTATGGAGCAACAGGCTCGGAGGTTGGTCCAGTTGCCCGAGCCGGTCACTCCGACACTGGGGCCTTCAGCCCATTTGGCTCTGGTGGGACAGGTGGGATGTTTGGGCCTTCCTAGTCGTGCGGCGCCATTGGTGCCATCGACTCTGTGCTCCGGTGTTTATCCCCCTCACATGGCTAAAGTACAGGGGTCCACACCGATGCCTTTATCTCCTGCCATTTTTCCCTCTTTTTCATCAAATCACAAGTTTTTGTTACTTCTGGGACACACTTGGCACCGGGGGCTCTGTCAGCGCCATGTGCGCTGTTGCCACTGTCCTTGGCACCGTGTGGGCCATTGGCGCCATCCTTTGTGCCGTGTGGGCTGTTGGCCGCTTCAGCAGGCGCCCCCCACTTTTTTCTCGGCGCCGGGGGCTAGCGCAGCGACGACTGGTCTTCGGAGGTCTTCTACTCTGATTCTTTCCTCTTCTGTTCTTCCTCATAATTTTCACTCCTTTCCTGTCTATGCAGTCCCCCCTGGACTGTCAGAAAATGATTTTGAGCCTGACCCAGATCTTCATGTGGGTCAGTGGTTGTCAACCTTTTTTGGTCCGGTGACCCACTGGCCACCTGTCAACCATGTCAGGGTCCCCCTACCAAAAGTCTGTATATATTGTACCGCGTTTAGTGTGTGTACAGTATTTATACAGGTACTCTTAATAGAACACAAAAACAACAACAAGAAAATGTTATAAAAAAAGGAATCATCATTCTATTCCACTGCTTTAATGCTGGTGTGTACATGTGTGCGTGTTTTGGGGACTTTCAAATGACTGAGCCATATAAGAAATTTTTTTTTTAACTCACAGAAGCATCATTCTGTTCCATTCAGCTGACTGTATTAATGCACGTACCAAGGGAGACTACAGCTGCTGCAATAGTTTTTACTCTGCTAACTAACACAGAAACTGGAATATGTGAATGCGAAGAGTGAGGAGCGAGGAGAGCTGAGAACAACAAGCATGTATGAGCAATGGCAAATAATGACAGTCTGGTGCAGTTAGTGGAGAGAATGAATACGGGACCAGCATAAACTCACTAAATCAGGCAAGCAATGACGGATGACACAAATCAGGGGAGTAATCACCTAATAAAATAAATACATAAGTCATGGGTACAAGTGCATTTGAAACTTACTCTGTGGTCGCCACCTGCAAATCGGAAGCAATTAAAGTAATTAACAATCAGTTAGTGTCGCGAGTAAAGTATATGAATGAGCTAACAAGGTGCTAAACAGTTTTTAATGTGGAAACTTGTTCTGGTTAACTCGCAGTTACCCTATTACAATGTCCAAGGGGGGGGGGGAAACTATACCGTGCTTTAGTTTACTCGGACTGGTCCGTGGACCCCCAGGCGGGCGCTCGTGGACCCCCAGGCGGGCGCTCGCGGACCCCTGGTTGAAAACCACTGGTCTGGGTGATGATGTTGATGATTCTACCCTCGGAGCAGGAATCAATCCTTCTGCAGAGTCTGTGGTGGAAGACCTATCCGTTTAGTCTCTGCTCAAAAATTTAAACTCTACCCTTTCTCTCCAAGCTTCAGAGATTGATCCTGGGAAGCTTTTATGACTTCAATATCTTCATGTCCCAGAGATCCCTATGGATTTAACCCATCCGGTACAGCCCTCTTTTGAGACTCTCTCTCTGTCTCTGATGGTGTGGCAAAATCTGTCTCTCATTCCTTCTGTGGCTAAGTCCATCGATAGGAAGTAAGCTTCTCTCAAGGATCGTCCTGTTTTGGCCTAACAAGCCTTTGCTGATGCCATTGTGATCTCGGCAGAAAATGATAAGGCCATCCTTCCCCAAGGATCTATGGCCCAACCAATAAAGAATCTCGTAAGATAGACACCTTAGGTAAGAGAGTGTTTGTTGCCTCAACCCTGGGCATGCGCAATGCCAGCTACCCAGGCTATTTTTCTCAATATGAGTATGTACTTTGGCATTCCCTCAAGGAAATGGTGGAAGCTTTACCCAAACCAGAAGCTAGCTCAGAGTTGCTTCACACCATAACTAGGGGTATCGAAGCCAATAACCAACAGGTTAAAGCTGCAGTGGATGCCTTCGATACCACCTTCCAGGCAGCGGTGGCTGGCATCTGCACCTACCTCCACTCTTGGCTGCGTACTTCGGGTTTGACAAATGATGCCCAGCAGCGAGTTATGGCTTTACCCTTTGATGGTATGTATCTGTTCGGGCCTCAGGTGGAGCAAGCTCTGGAGGCCACGCAGAAGACTAGGTTGGCCATTAAGACGGCCAGACCTACACGCACTCCCTCCAGAGGAGGTGTGAACAAGAGTCAGTTTCACAACTGTCAGTCCTTTTGCGGCAAATACAGGGGAGGTTTTAATAAAAACCACAACCCTCAACCACAGAAGGAAGTGCAACAGACGGCACAAGGCCCCAAAGCGCCCAGTGCCACCTTCTGAGTTTATGGCCCAAGTCCCACCTCAGCTGTCTGAGGGGGACTCCTCAGCGGTGGGAGGACATCTGACTCAGTTCTACAATCAGTGGAAATCTATAATATCAGACAAATGGGTCCTTCGGATAATCCACGAGGGGTATCCCCTCAGTCTTTCAGAAACCCCTCTGGATCATCCTCCCAAACGACAGCCCAGGCTTTCGGCAGTTCAGTCAGATCTTCTTGCTTCCGAGGTACAAGGCCTTCTGAAAAACAGGGCAGTAGAAATAGTTCCACTGGATCAACGAAACACAGGTTTCTACTCCCATTACTTTCTGGTTCCAAAGAAAACTGGTGGCATGCGCCCAATTCTGGATCTCAGAAAACTAAACAAGTTCCTTCACAAGGAAAAGTTCAATATGATTTCACTACGAACCCTGCTACTTTTGCTTCATCAATATGATTGGCTAGCCTCCCTGGACATGCAGGATGCCTACCAATACATTCTCATTCACCCAAACTACCACAAATACCTAAGGTTCGTGGCATTGGGTCAACACTATCAGTTCAGAGTCCTGCCCTTTGGGCTGTCCTCTGCGCCTCGAGTTTTTACAAAGTGTTATGCAATTCTCACGGCGCACCTCAGGAAAAGTAGAATACAGTTGTTTCCATATCTGGGCAACTAGCTCCTAGCAAGTCTCTCCAGACAACAGACTCTAGATGCTGTAGCCACAGCCTCAGACTTCCTCATGCCCATGCGAGTCCTGCTGAATCTCAATAAGTTGCAATTGCAGCCCTCCCAGAAGCTCCTATTCATAGGAACTCTTCTGGACACCTGTGCGAAGGCTTTTCTTCCAGAGGACAGAAGGAGCGATATCCCACAGATGGCCTGATACATCAGAAAACGCAGCTCGGTTCGAGCCATCTCGATGCAACAGATGCTGGGCCTCATACCATCCTCGGTGTTCACTGTACCCTTAGCTTGTCTCCACATGAGAACCTCCCAGTGGATGCTCAGTACTCAGTGGTCCCCAACCACTCACCCTCAGTCCTTTCTCATCAGGGTGACGGAACCTCTGAAGAGGTCGCTCACCTGGTGGTCCCAGGAGTACAATCTTCTGGAAGGATATCCCTTTGCCCCTCTGGATCATCAGACCTCAGTTACCATGGACGCATCCCTGATGGATTGGGGAACCTACTGCCAGGATTTCCACACTCAGGGTATGTGGACTCAGGATGAGTCCCAGCTCCACATAAACGTCGTGGAAATGAGTCGTCTTGTATACAGTCCGAGCTTTGAAGGACATACTCTGTCACAAGAACATTCTCCTTCAAACAGCCAGCAAAGCAGTGATGTACTACATCAACAAACAGGGCAGCACACACTCTTACCCTTTATCCAGGGAAGCGATGAGAGTGTGGGAGTGGTGCCTGAAACAGAAGGTCTTGATTCAAGCAGCTGGCAGACCGTCTCAGCAGAACAGAGATGGATCCTCACGAGTGGTCTCTCCACTCAGCTGTCATTCAGTCACTCTTAAAAGAATGGGGAACTCCTGACCTGGACCTTTTTGCATCCCCACTCAACAGAAAAGTGCCTCTCTTCTGCTCCAGAAATCCAGAACCTGGCATTTTTTGTCAGGATGCGTTCAGGCTGCAGTGGACAAGACGCTTTCGGTATGCCTTTCCCCCCTTCCTCTAATTCAGAGGGTGCTTCTCAAATTGGAGTCTCAGGGGCAGAATGATTCTCATTGCCCTGTTCTGGCCTCGGCAAATATGGTTTCCACTACTCAGCAGTCTGTCGGAAACTCCCCCGAAGACGCTTCCTCTCCAAATGAACCTTCTGACCCAGGGTCCCGTGGTCCATCCCAACCTGAGGTCGCTTCACCTTCATGCTTGGCTCCTGAAGAGATAGAGGTGAATGGGTTCAATGTCTCTCGTAGAATTTCTGATATCCTTTTGGCTGCGCGCAAGCCAGCCACTAGAAAAACCTACACAGCCAAATGGAAGCATTTCTCTATCTGGTGTGTAAAATCCTCCTGGAATCCTTTTTCCTGCCCACGGAATAAAGTCTTGGAGTACCTCTTAGACCTCTCAAATTCAGGTCTGCAGTACTCTACAGTCAAAGTTCATCTTTGTGCCATTTTGGCGTATCATGAGCCGGTACGTTCCATGTCACTGGCTCAGTTGCCTGTGGTTAAAAGGTTTCTTAGGGGTATTCTGCATACTAGACCTCCTATCAGATGCCCGTAGCAGCTGGGACATTAATCTTGTGCTAGACATGCCCACTCATAAACCTTTCGAGCCTTTAGCTACTTGCAAATTGAAGTTCCTCACTTGGAAAACGGCCTTCCTGGTGGCCATCACTGCTCGTAGTTTCTGAAATATCATTGGTCAGGACACCCTTCAAGACACACTGTATTTCAGAGGGACAAAGTGGTTCTTAGGACTCATCCCAAGTTTCTCCCAAGGTTGTCTCAGAATTTCATCTAAACCAACCTTTAGTCCTTCCTACCTACTTTGCAAATTTCTAGACTGAAGGGAGCGTACCCTTCATTCATTGGATGTTAAGAGAGCATTGCGGTTCTATCTAGATAGAACAAAAGAGATTCACAAAGCTCAACAACTATTTGTTTCCTTCAGTGAGACCCGGCTGCATCAACCTGTTGCTATCAGATGTATTTCAGCATGGCTGGTGGCTTGCCTTCGCTACTGTTGTTCTATGGCACAGGTCAAGCTCAAAGGCAGAGTATACGTTCACTGTACCAGAGCAGTTGCGGCATCTCTGGCAGAAACCCATAACGTGCCCATTGCAGATCCTTGCAGTGCGGCTACCTGGAGCTCTGGGCATACTTTCGTTAAGCACTACGCCTTGGATGTCCATGCCAGACGACAGACGACATCTGTCGTTTGGCAGGACCATTCTTAACGGACTTCTGTCCTAAGTATGGGAGCTCCTTATCTCCTGCTGCCTGCCTCGGGGGATTATTTAGCTCGGTACTGTCCCACTAGTGTGAATGAGTGGTGGAGAGTTTATGTCCAGGAAGATATGGAAATTACTTACCTACCGTAATTCTTGATCTTCGTGGACGAAGTCTCCACCACTCATTCACACACACACCCACCCACCATCCTCCGAGCTCACTTCTGTGTTTTTGGTCTTCACTCCCACAATGGCTGAGCTGTGAAGACTTTATTGTTGACCCTTCTTACACGGGTCATTCGGACTATCTTATGTCTGATTTTTAGGTTAGTCCTTCTAGGTTAGTTACACTGCACCTCCTCTGAAAAAAAAGGTACTGAGGCGGTTGGAGTCGATGCGAGATAGCCTTTACCGCTGGCCGAGGGGCTATGACCTACTTCTCGCGGCTCCATCTGGGCGCTGGCCCTCTTAAAAAGTTTGCTCGCTGGGTCCTAGCGCATTCTAGCTTAACTCCCCATTAGTGTGAATGAGTGGTGGAGACTTTGTCCAAGAAGATCAAGAATTACGGTAGGTACGTAATTTCCATTTTTGTTTGCTAATTGGAGGATTTTCCACCTGGCAGTACTAGGATAATGTGTGCAGCAGTTCTCTGTTTGGAGGCTAAAAAAAAAAGTTCTGTTCTTCTTACTACATCGTCAGAAATGTGATCAAACACAATGAGGCACCACAATCCTTGCAGCATGAGCAGAGACCTTCACAAGTTACCAGTCAAAAGGCAGGAAATTGTAACATCTCTAGTAACCAAGAGCCAGTACCTGCTGCTTCATGTGAAAGAGAATAATCTGGCAGTGAGGAGTGGTTCTCCTTGGTTACTAGTGATGTCACAGTCAGTGTGGTTTTAGGCAGCGATGAAAGTGAACAGGAATGCACAGGAACTCCATTCCTGTACATTTTTTTGCAGCAGGAACGGAGTTCCTGTACTTCTTCCCATTGACACTAGAACTGGAATTCTTAAATCAGCAACATAATGACGGTTTCTGGGCCTGTGATCTGAAATCAGGGTTTCCATAACATTTGACTTGTACAACAATTGTATTTTCCTAGAAATATATAGAGAATAATGGATGGGGAAGTGTGTGATACGAGAATTTAATGTATACTCGAGGTGTGGGATGCTACATAAACCCCGAGGGCAAAGCCCGAGGGGTTTATCAAAGCATCCCACACCGAGGGTATACATTAAATTCAAGTTTTCACTCAATTCCCCATCTTTTATTTTATATAATTGCTGGCTAGCAATTTTTACAGCCCGAGTTCTGTCACACACACACACACTGCAGCCTAACTTGAACTTCTGTGTTTCACACACACACACACACACAGAGTCTGTCTCTCCCTTTCTAGAATGGGCATTATGTTTCTGCTATTTTTTTTAAAACTTAGTCTCCACTGGGTTTCGCGTCAGTCATCTCGGGGACCGTTACTACTCCTCGCACCTGCCAGCCTGTGTCAGAAGCAGAACAACTACGGGATCAACCAGATCATTTCCTTTAATCTTTACAGTGTTAGATAGGATCAACAAGATAGGGTCATATGTGACAGACACTTACCAGAAGACGAGAGATGAGTGTGTTTGTTGGGGCCCCATCTGTGGCAGCTCCTCGGTAACGGAAAGACGGATCCGCCATGTTTTTGGAAGTGTTCAGACCGCCCAGCTAGAAAATGCGAGCCAATGAGGGAGCTGGACGTTTTGATGGGCACATCGCGTGAATGCCATAATAACCTGCGGGTTATTACGTTAAATATCAACCGGCTCTTTCAGTACAAAAAATTGCTGGCCAGTAATTATTTCAGTATCTCTCACTGAATCTACTCGTGTCTAAAGAGATAGATTGTCTTACACAGCTATCCTTCAGATGGAGAATCGTCATTCTGCATTTCATATTTGCCAGTGTCTGAGTTCTTGTACTTCTTGTCTACCACTTGCACCACTGGTTTTAGGATTGATGTAGTGGGAGGAACAGAACTGACTTTTTTTTTTAGACCCCAGACAGAGTGCTGCTCCACACATTATCCCAGTACTGCCAGAAGGAAAATCTTCTAATTATCAAACAGAAAATAAGAAAATACTTGAGATATAAGAAGTGATGATAGTGTCAGTGGCTCAGCAGGTGGCATACTCGCCTCTGAGGCCAGGAGATCAGAAGGCTGCAGGTTCTAGCCCCACACCAGGCACTTGGGTTAATATCCCAGTACTGACACTGCAGTACAGCATGAGGGGGGATGCCGAACTCCTGAGGTGCCGTCTTTCGGATGAGATGTTAAACCGAGGTCCCATCTGCCTGTTCTGGTGGTAGTTCAGGTGGATGTTAAAGATCCCATGGCACTTTTTGAAAAGAGCAGGGGAATTTCCCTGATGCCCTGGCCAAATTTCTCCCATTCACTACAATACCACCAACAGCTTAATCTGGTTCAGAAAGTCAGTTGGCATTCATCTGTATCCCTTCCCCCGAGTCATGCCTGAAAATAGGCAGAATTTGTCTAGTGCACTTACCTGGTCAACAAAAACTAAATAAATAAACTGACTACATCTGAAAGTTACATTTAATTCCAGGCAGTTTCCAGGCAATACATTAGCTCTTTAAGGCACTTACATAGCAAATATACTTACTCTGCCTGCTAAACATAGCCATCTTGGCTCACTTGGTACTATTAGCCACTGCCTGTTACTTACTGCTGCCACACAGTTCTTTTATTTCTTTTATCTTATTATCTTAAATAGCATTTTGAATTGTTTTACTTGCCTTATTAGGACTACTTATGTATTTAAACTTTTTATTATTAATATATGATAAAGCCTACCCCTTCTGGCGCAGCAGTAGTGCTACCGCTTGCAACGCAGGCGACCACGTTCGAGAATGAGCCCGAGAGTCAGAGGGCTGGCCATGGGGAGGAGGCTTGAGTGTCACATGATTGCTGACCTTCTCCGGGAAGGAGGGGGAGCTGAAGGTCGGTGTTTGACTGACGTTAGGCGGAGGCCTACGATACAGCAAGCATCCAGCTGTATGTAGAAGGGGAAGGTGTGACAGACGTCAGCACTTGCACCTTAACGTTAGGGTGCATGTCATGCCCAGAACACCAGAAATTGCCTCCTTGTGCTCCAGGAAGACTGAGCACCAGGCGCAGATCTGTCCCGGACTGGTGTCCCGATGAAACTCAGAAGCTTAGGGTGTATGGGCCCCACCTTGTCCCCGCCTGGGGGAAAAAACAGGGCTCCGTTGGGAACTACCACTGCAGGCTCCAGGAAGGTGAACAGGGACAGATACCATAAGTGTCTCCCAATGAGGCAGAGTGCAAGGGATAGGGGGAGCATAAACAAAAAGTAAAAAAAAAATGATAAAGGCTACCTTGCACAGTTGTTATAAGGCTTTATATGGATGTAATCTTGCTGCTTTTAAGTGTCATTGTTAAAGTCCTAATTGCACAGCTTATTGTAAGACTTTTTATGGCTTTATGCCTTATTCATGTATGTGTGTCAAAGCTTTAATAACACGGTTAGTTATAAGGCTTCCTACAGATTCAAGCCTTGTTAGTTTGACACACGAGTGTTAAAATATGTTGAATGTGTGTTAAAGCCTTACTTACATAGTTAGTTCTGGGACTGTACTCTGATTCAAGCCTTAATGCCTTAAGTGTTAGTGGCAGAGAAATTTATTTGTAGTTAACTTAATTGGAATGTGTGTGAAAGCCTCATAGAAACATAGACTTTGACAGCAGATAAGGACCGCTTGACCCACCTAGTCTGCCCATTTCCCTACCTAGAGGATAAGCTGCAGATCCTATTTAACCAACAGCGTATTTCTTCCTACCCCCCAACAAAAATTGCCTTATGTCTGTCCCATGCATTCTTGAATTCTCCCACAGTTTTAGACCCCACAACCTCCTCAGGAAGGCTGTTGCATGCATGCATCCACCACCCTCTCTGTGAAAAAATACTTCCTCATATTGCCCCTGAGCGTCCCCCTTCTATCTTCAGATTGTGTCCCCTTGCTCAGTTGCCTCACTTGCACAGTTAGAAGTGGGGCCTTGCACAGATTTAGAGCCCTGTTTACACTGCTGTCTTTGTAGCGCATCAACCCATGTGCACCATTTGATGTGCTGCAAAGACAGCAGTGTAGGCACTTACCAGAGCGTGTTAAGAGTGCTGCGGATACATTTTTTGATCCGATGCAGGAGTGAGTACCTTTTTTCGAGTCAAGTGCATTAAGTGGCATTGTAATTGCTGTTCTGCGCTTGAACTGCTGCTAAGCCATCTCCCTGCCAACCAAACCCGCCCCACGGAGGAATGTCCTGCCCCCTATGTGACAGGACCTGAAGCACAGCAAAAGCCAGCTGTGTGGACAGAATTTGTGTGTGGAGCACACAGCGCAGCAGGACAGGACTGGCAGAGAAGGAAGAGCACTGCCGCTGTGTAAACACAGCTGAAGTCTTGGTGTTTTGGTGCCAGTGTTAAAAACTTTAATTGCACAGCTGACATGGGGAAGGGGGCCTCATGTTCTTGTGCCATGCTGTTCTGAAAATGCCAGTAACTTTGGAACTCTGTTGAAATTTGGTAAAGAGTTCAATAATATAGTTGGTTAGCCTTGAGTGTATTACACTTTACCTTTTCTTTTTTTTTTTTTTTGTACCTTCTATTTTTGCACCGTCCCATGAGGAACTCGCTCAGGGATCCACCATTGCCCCCAGCTCTAACTCCTTGCCTGAAACACCTCTCGCTCCTGGCACCAGCCCAGCGATCCCCCCGGCTCTGAGCCCCCCATGGTATGGCCGCCCTACCCGCCCAGGGTGCTCTATCTAGAATTTGGCAGACCAGGCTGGGCTCGGACCAGCCGAGGAGGATGTCCGGCAGTTGGAGTGTGGCTATGGGTGGTGGTGCCATCGCCTCTCCCCGTGGATGGGGATTTTCTACATAACTGTTTCCCCTCTGGGGGTGTGGCATGCAGTGACGTCCGTGCATGGCTTCCCTGCTGATGTGTGCCACACTCCCCACCCCTATGATCTGGCTGGTATCCTGTAGTGCCCCCATTCTCCATCGAGGGTCGCTAGGACACCGAGCAGCCCCAGGATCCCTCCCAGGAAGAGGAGAACAGTCCTCCGGATGCTCAATCTTCTCCCTCCCCCGTTGTCCCCCGGCTCCCCGAGTTCATCACCGAACCCGAGTCACTGACGTGGCACAGGTGTGGCGTCCTGCACCTCAACCCTCAGCACCACCAGGCCGGCCTACACTTTGTTACCTTATAAACTGTAAATTAAACCTTATGACCTGTTACAGCAGCTGTGGACATCAGTTCTGATTATTAACAATGAAAATACTAGGCCTTATAGTTGGGGTGGGGGCTTGGTTAATATTATATGGGACAATTAACAATATGCACAAAGTTCCTCTCGCGTGTACTTCAGGACAGTATTTGTGGGCATGGTGTTTTCAGCTAGCAGCACAGGCTTAAATTCTTCTATTCCGCCTCAGTATGTACATCACTTACTTATAAAAAGTAAGTATCAGATGTGGCGGAATGAGATTATGTAAAGCTGGTAACCTTGAGTCTGTCTGCTGCATTTACTATAAAAGGGACGTTTTGTGTACAGAAATGGAGAACAAATGACTTGCACTGTAGAACATTGCTACAGAAATTCATCAGTAAGAAAGCTGGAACAGGAAAGCTAATTTTTATGGCTATGGGTGGGGAGACTACAGCCATCTTGCTATCTATAGATGGAAAATGGAGTGTGATGGAATAGGTTTTTGACTTTTCAATGTATCCTTCCATGCCAGCTGAAATAAAATACTCCCATCTTCCTGGACATAAAGTCTCCACCACTCATTCACACTAATGGGAGTACGCCAGAGGCACTAGAACCCAGCAGGAGCCAAACTTTTTCAGGAGGGCCAGCATCGAGATGGAGACACAAGGAAGCGGCACATAAGCCAGGCTCATCGATATAGACTATCTCGGACGCTCACCCTCCAGCCGCCTTTAATTCCTTTTTTCCTGCCATCAAGTGTGTTCAGTGATGACGACGCCACACGCCGGGAGTCAAGCTTCAAACTGCAGCTTAGTTTTCAGTTTTGTTATTTGTATTTTGTCACAAAAAGTATCGATTGCATTTCACTTATTCTTACTTGTACAAGAAAGAAGTCTTCAGCCCTCTGTTGATGGAGTCGACCATGAGTGGGGCACATGACGGTAGGGAGACTCAGTTCAGTGGGCCGGGCCGGGTCTGGTCCGCCACCCTCTTTTGGGGGGTCTGACAACGGTCATTCCAGTGCTCGGGGGGGGGGAGGAATGGGGCCCCCTAAAAGCATAAAAAGAAACTGTCCCATTCATGGCACCGTTCAACCTCGAGTCTTCTTCGGTCCACTGGCCGAAGAAGAGACAGCATCGCTCGAGGTCACCCTCTGGTAGGTCTGCACGTAGACAGTCAGTTGTTGGGGTCAGTCGCCGGTTTCTGTTTCTGGCAGCCAGCTTCTTCAGCATCGGAGCCCCTCTCCCCCTTCTAGCGGGTCTTCCAATGAGTAGTTTCACCATTGGGCCGCTCTCATGGAGCAGTGAGCTCGGAGGTTGTCCCGACTGCCCGATCCAGCCAGTCCATTGCCGGGATCTTTGGGCCTGTCGGTTTCGTATCAGCAGGGAGGGCAGTTAGGATTTCCTGGTCGGGCAGCGCCTTCTTCGGTGCCATCGACTCCGCACACCGGTGTCTATCCCCCTCACAGGGCTGCAGCACAGAGGTCCACACCGATGTCTTTATCTCCTGCTATTTTTAATTTTTTGCCTTCAAATCACAGTTTTCAGACTTCTACGGTAGTGCCATTGCCTGTGGTGCCAGTTTCTCCGGCTCTGAGGTCCTTTTCAGCACCGCGAGTGCTGTCTGTGCCATATGCCCCGTTGGCACCATCCTCGACATCGGCAGTGGTGTTGGCACCCTGTGTGGTGCCACGCTGTCTGTCAGTGCCGTCCTTGGCATGGGGGTGGTGTCGGTGCCATGCGCGGTGCTGCACTTCCAGGCAGCTTCTATCACAGCACCATTTTCTGTGTCGGCGCTATTTCTATTCTCTCTGCCGCTCTCTTTCACGGCACCGAGGATGTGTATGGCACCATCTAGTTTTCAGAGGTTTTCGATTATGATTCTGTCTCCTCCTCTTCTCCCTTCTGGTTTTCATTCCTTTCCTGTCTATACAGTCTCCCCACCCCCACCCCGCCCAGACTGTCAGGAGATGATTTTGAGCCTGATCCGGATCATCGGCTGGGTGATGCCGATTCTGCCCTGGGGGCAGGAACCAATCCTACTGTAGAGCTTGTTATTGAAGACCTCCCCTTTATGTCTCTGCTCAAGAATTTAAATTCTGCTCTTTGTCTCCAGACCCCAGAAATCGATCCTGGGAAGCTTCTGCATCTCCAATATCTACATGTTCCACAAATCCCTATGGATTTAACCCCTCCAGTACAGCCATCTTTCAAGACTCTTTCCCAGATGGTGTGGAAGAATCCTGCTCTTATTCCCTCTGTAGCCAGGTCCATAGATAGGAAATATGCCCCTCCCAAGGATCGCACCATCTTGGCCTTTCAAGCCTTTGTTGCTGCCACAGTGGTTCTGGCAGAGAATGATAAGGCTGTCCTCCCTCAGGAATCCACAGCCCGTCCTATAAACAGAGAACCTCACAAGATAGACACTTTGGGTAAGAGAGTCTTTGCTGCCTCGACCCTGGGCATGTGTATTGCTAGCTACCAGGGTTAGTTTTCTCAATACAAGTACGTTCTTTGGCATTCTCTCAAAGCGACGGTAGAGGCTCTGCCCAAGTCGGAAGTTAACTCAGAGCTGCTACAGACCATAACTAGAGGTATCAAGTCCAATAATCAACAAATTAAAGCTGCAGTGGATGCTTTCGATACTGCTTCCAGGGCAGTGGCGGCTGGCATTTGCACCGGCCGCCATTCCTGGCTGCGTACGTCGGGCTTTACGAATGTCGCCCAACAAAAAGTCATGGCTTTACCTTTTGACGTTATGTATCTGTTTGGACCTCAGGTGGAACAAGCACTAGAGGCCACACAGAAGACTAGGTCTGCCATTAAGACAGCTAGTCCTCTGCCCGCTCCCTCTCGAGGAGTTGGGAACAAGCGTCAGTTTCACAACTGCCAAGTCCTTTCGTGGCAAGAGCAGAGGAGGTTTTAACAGAAACCAAACTCCTCGGCCACAAAAGAAAATGCAGCAGAAAGCACGGGGCCCAAAAGCACCCAGTGTCACCATCTGAATTTCCGGCCCTGGTACCACCTCAGCTGTCCAAGGGGGAATCTTCCTCGGCAGTAGGACAACATCTGACTCAGTTCTACGACCAGTGGAAATCTGTACCATCAGACAAATGGGTCCTCAGGGTAATCCACGAGGGGTACTCTCTCAACCTGTCAGAAACCCCTCCGGATCATCCTCTCAAGTGGCAGCCCAGGCTGTCTGTGGCACAGTCAGACCTTCTTGCTTCCGAGGTACAAGGCCTTCTAAACAACAGGGCAGTAGAAGTAGTTCCGCTGGATCAACGAAACACAGGATCTTATCTGGATCAGTCTTCACCATTCATCAGCTTTGGGTACTTGGCCGGAGGTTATGACCCCGCGGGAGCTCTTATTTTTTTTTTTTTTTTTGGAGGGGCGGAGTCGACGCACCATCGGTGCTGCCCTCGAGGCCGACGCACTGCGTGGCGCTCATGGGTTGGCTGTTAGGCACTGTCGACTCCGCCCTCCCGCCAGTTCTTCGTCTCCCACCATCAAGGTCACCTCGTGAGAAGCTCTCAGAAGAATTTGAGAGGCCTACCTCTACCGTTGAAGCATTCAACTACACATTTCGTCAACCCCATGTCGCTTCGTAGTCAGTAGACTCCGAGTATCCTGCCGGTTCTGTTCGCTCCACTCGACGTCGCCTGGTAAGACTGTTCCTTATTTCGTTTGGCGATGTCGGCTCTTGTTTTGGTGTTCTTTTTCTCATAGGTCATGTCTCGGTCGGAGGGCAAGAAAACTTCTAAGAGACAGCCCCCCATGCGACGGTGCCCATGCGGCTGTAAGTACTCCATCACCGACCAGCACGACCGTTGCCTTGCGTGTCTTTGCCTGCTTCACCACATGGATTCGTGCGATGCCTGCTTCTCCATGGACCGCTGGGTCATCGAGCAACACGCGTGGAAAGTGGGGTGAGTTCCGTCGACTTTCAGGGGACGGGCATGCACTCGTCGGGCCAAGCCGTGTTCTCTCTGCTTTTCCCCCGGGTCCCCTCCCAGTTCTATACAGACCGAGGAGGAGGATGCCTCTGCCTCTTGTAGCCTAGCCATGGCAGAGACCCCTTCCGCGGTGCAGGAGGCCCAGTCTGTTCCCCCCCAGGGGACAGGCGGGAGGCATCACTTTGAAAATCGCCCCTTCAGGGGGGTGAAGGCTCCCCCGGTGTCGTACCCACGGCTCGGAAGGCCTAGGTCGGCGCCGTCCTCGATGCCGTCAGTCGGTGGCATTCTTGTGCCTCTGCGCCGTTCGCAGTGCCGTGGGCCCTGATGGTGCCGTTGTCAGCACCGGTCCATCGCTCGGCGCCGATGGTGCTAGCGGTGCCATGGGAGGCTGTACAGCGCCATCCCTGACTGTTTCTTGCCCTGGCACCAATTGTGGCTCCGTGGTTGAGCACGGTGCTGTGTCCAGTTCTGGAGCCGTTCACGGCTCCGAGCATGGGCTCAGCACCATGGGGGTTTCGGAGCTTGGCGCCGAGAGCAGCAGTGAGAGGCGAGAGTGCTGTTGTGGCGTCGTCAGCACTCTCTCTGTGGCGCCATGGGGTGGGTCAGCACCATGGGGATCCCTGGCCTCGGTGCCGAGAGCATGGTCGGAGCCATCGGCGGCGCCGTTTCTTGTCTCTGCGCCGCTTGCGGCATTGTGGATCGGGACAGCAATGTGACAGGCTCCAGTTCCGAGGCTGCTGTCCTTGTTGGAGCCGTTTCCTCTTCAGGTACCGTTCGCGGTACGGTGGGGAATTTCGGCACTGTCTGTGGCGCAGTCTCTGGTTCTGGTGCCCTTTTCAGTCTGGATGGCAGTGGGCGTCCACACAGTGTTTGGCACAGGACTTCAGTCTCCACCTCTTCAGAGGAGGAGTCGGACTCTGAGTCAGAGAGGCAGTCTGGCTCTCTGGAGTTGGCTGCTCATGTGGACACTATGGTAGTGTCCTCGACAGACTGGAGCCAGCCCACCTCTGAGGAGCGTACAGTGACTGCTGGGGCCAGGGTCAGGGTTGCTGACCAGCAGGCAGTGGTGCAGGCCACCACTGCTCTGCAGCCTGGCCTCTGAGGGTTTTCTGATCCCTCAGTAGTGGTACCCCCTCAGGTGGTGTGCCTGGATCGCCCAACTTTGGGGCCGATCAAAGCACCCACGGGAGGGGAGGCTGCTGCTCCCTGGATATCCCCTTTGGGGGCCGACCAGGGCTGCCAGCAGCCTAAGCTGGCTCTCTTGAGGAGGAGGGCACTCTTGGATTCTGAGAGGTCGAGGGGTATGGGGTCTGTGTGGCAGCCTTTTTCCGGAACCCACCCAGGCTCTGGGAGGAGCCGTAGTGTGGATCTTCGCCCTTCTCTTTCAGTTTCCTCGAGAGGGCCTCGTTCTTTGGAGGAAGGGGACCGTCCTTCTGGACCTACACGGCCCCGGTGACCTCACAGGGGGGATTCTTCAGGGCGCAGCCTAGGCAGTTCCAGTTTGGTTGATCAGCTGTCGGCTGTGGAGTCTTCTGGAGCTCCTTCTTCCCCTAGGGCTCGTGGTGCGCTCCCTAGCCCAGGCGGAGGTCAGGTGATTCCTGTTGTCAGCTTTGCCCCCATTCCTCTGCCACATTCTCCTGCTCTCCCAGGCATTCTTGGTCCTAGCAGGCCTTTCCCCTGGGAGCAGTTCAGAGCAGTGGCTGATCAGTTTCCCTCTTATGTTAGTGCTATGGACAGACAGGTTTTTCAACCTCCCCCTCAGCAGCCAGCTTCTGAACCTTCGAGGTCCTCTGACTCTTCGTCTGTCCACATCTCTCTAGCTGCTCATCTCGCTGAGTATCAGCGATTCCTCGTGAGGATGTTAGAGGACCTGCACATCACCCCTCCCACTCAACACAATCCAGAGCAGTCTGCGCACGCCTTTCTAGGCGATTTCAGTGAGGACACCCTTGTGGTGCCCCCCCTGGCCTGCTCTCTTTCAGGAGGCATCGTTGCGTTCCTGGCAGAGACCCTTTTCCGGAGCTCCTGCCCCTAGGGATCTCTGCCAGTGGTATTGTGTCCCACCGGAGTCTCCAGGTTCCATGCCTTTTCCTCAGACAGGGTTGACGCAACTGGACACTCCTGATGGGCTTCGTGCCCCTCACCGTGACCGGCCCCCAGATCAACATTCCTCGGATTCTGACTTCTGGGGGAGGAAGACGTTCTACTCGGCATGGTTGCTGCTCTCTATTGCAGCACATCAGGCCCACTATGCAACCTGTGACAGGTTCCTGTGGTCCAGGTGGGTCAGCTCCTAGCATCCATGCCTGACATGGAGCAAACTAGACAAGCCATTGCACTCTCTGCAACGTGGCCTGGAGCTAGCAAGGCACCAAGCAAGGGCATTGTATGATGCCAGTGATGTAGCTACCAGGGTCTTAGGGACAGCGATCTGCACTAGGCAGACGGCATGGCTGCATCTTTCCCGGTTGTCACCCTTGGCCCGGCGTAGGGTGATTAACTCCGCTCACCAGAGAACCTATCTACTCTCCGGTAGAGTGAGGTGGCGTCTGTTGGGGCAACTTCCTACCCCTTCCAGGGGGTCCCCATCTCACTCTTCCCACACTCTGGCCTCTCCAGGCCCTGAAGGTTCTCCCTCTTAGTGTGTCACCCACTGAGAGCTAAGGGACTCAGTCCCTTAGGGTTAAAAGCCCCCTTCGGGGGGGGGGGGCTTGGCACTCACCCAAAGGTGATGAATGGTGAAGATTGACACAGATAAAATATGGAAATTACGTACCCACTGTAATTCTGATCTGTCTGTGTATCTTCATTCATCACAATCCCACCCTCCTTCCCCCTGGGGCCTCCGTTTCTGGGTCTCCCTCCCTTTCTGTGCCCGTCCTCGCCCCCCTCCTTTCTGTTATTCAGGAGTGTGGTAAACTGGGGCACATAGGGGGATAATTTTCTTAAGGGGCAGAATGGTCAGGAGGGAGGGCATTCCTTCTCCAGTGCTTCGGCTCCACCCCTGTGGGGTGGGGGTTGGCAGTTGCCCTCCCTTCTCTCCTCCTCTTCTTCCCATCAGTCCTTGGTTCCCTTGTCCTTTGGACATATCCTTTATTAATATAAGAAACTACATTTCTTACACCAAATATTTGCTTGGGGGGGGAGAATTCCCTGTATATCCTGTCTTTCTTCCAGAATAGTCGATTCTGCTTTAATTGGAGTTATTGCCAGTTAGTCTCTTGGCTACTCCTTCGCAGTTCCTATACAATCTGGAGACAGGTCAAGGTTCCAGGGTATGGTTTTTCATTTTCCCTCCTCTCACTCTTATCCTTATTTCTAGAATCCCTAACCCACTTTCCCTCCCTCCCTCCCTCCTTTTCTACTTCCAGAGATTGGGGCCCCTACCCAATCCCCTTAGTCTTCAACTTCTACTTCTTCTGCCCTCTCAGTCATTTATTTCTCCTTTTAGTCTATATATCTTTTCTTTTGTCTGTCCCTTAGACTTCCTTGTCCCACCCTCCCAACTCTTTTCTTATCTCTACGGCGACTCAGAACTGGTGGGAGGACGGAGTCGACAGCACCTAACTGCCAACCCACGAGCATCATGCATTGCGTCGGCCTTGAGGTCAGCGCCAATGGTGTGTCGACTCCACCAATCCCCCCCAAAAAAACCTCCCATGGGGTCATGATCTCCAGCAAAATACCTAAAGGTGATGAATGGTGAAGATACACAGAAAGATCAGCATTACGGTAGGTGCGTAATTTCCATTTTCTACTACCATTACCTTCTGGTTCCAATAAAAACTGGTGGCATACGCCCTATTCTCGATCTCAGAAAGTTAAACAAATTCCTTCACAAGGAAAAGTTCAAGATGATATCACTCGGTACTCTGCTACCTTTGCTTCATCACCACGATGAGCTAGCCTCCCAGGACATGCAGGATGCCTACCAGCATGTTCTCATACACCCAAAGCACTACAGATACCTAAGGTTCATGGTGCTGGTCAACACTGTCAATTCAGAGTCCTGCCCTTTGGGCTATCTTGACACTTCAAGTTTTTACAAAATGCTGAACAGTTCTTGCGGGCGCACCTAAGGAAAATCGAAATCCAAGTATTCCCATATCTGCCCTTCCAGGCAGGAGACTCTGGAGGCCGTGGCCACAGCCTCAGACTTCCTCACGTCCATGGGAGTCCTGCTGAACCTCAGAAAGTCACAGTTGCAGCCCGTCCAGAAGCTCATCTTCATAGGAACCCTCCTGGACACTTCCTGCATGAAAGCTTTTCTTCCAGAGGACAGAAGGAGCAATATCCTACAGATGGCCCGATTCATTAGAGAACACAGCTCTGTTCGAGCTCTCTCGATGCAACGGGTGCTGGGCCTCATGTCATCCTCAGTGTTCACTGTACCTTTGGCTCATTTCCACATGAGAACCAGTCAGTGGATGCTCAGTACTCAGCGGTCCCCAACCACTCACCCTCAGTCCTTTCTCATCAAGGTAATGGAACCTCTGAAGAGGTCACTCACCTGGTGGTCTCGAGGACAACCTTCTAGAAAGATATCCCTTTGTTCCTCTGGCTCATCAGATCTCCATTACCACGGATGCGTCCCTGATGGGTTGAGGAGCTCATTGCCAGGATCTTCACACCCCAGGGTACGTGGACTCAGGACGAGTCTCAACTTCACATAAACGTCCTGGAAATGAGAGCCGTCCTCTATGCAGTCCAAGCTTTGAAGGACATACTCTGTCACAAGAACATTCTCCTTCAAATGGACAACAAGGCAGTGATGTATTACATCAACAAACAGGGCGGTGCACACTCTTACCCATTATGCTGGGAAGCAATGAGAATGTGGGAACAGTGCCTAGAACACAAGGCTCTGATGCAGGTGGTTTACCTGCCAGGAGTACAAAATGAGCTGGCAGACCGTCTCAGCTGAACAGAGATAGATCCTCATGAGTGGTCTCTCGACTTAACCGTCATTCAATCACTTTTCGAAGACTGGGGAACTCCGGACCTGGACCTTTTTGCGTCCCCACTCAATGCAAAACTGCTTCTCTTCTGCTGCAGAAATCCAGGACCTGGCATTTTTTGTCAGGATGCATTCAGGCTGCAGTGGACAAAATGCTTTCTATACGCATTTCCACTTCTTCACCTATTTCAGAGGGTACTGCTCAAACTGGAGGCAAGGGGGGGGCAGAATGATTCTCATTGCCCCATTCTGGCCTCGTCAGATTTGGTTCCCCCTAATCAACAGAGTATCGGAAACCTCTCCGAAACCACTTCCCCTTCAGATGAACCTACTGATGCAGGGCCCTATAGTCCATCCCAACCTGAAGTCTCTTCACCTCCCGGCTTGGCTCCTGAGGAGATGCAGGTGAATAGGTTTAATGTTTCTCGTAGGGTTTCAGATATTCCTTTAGCTGCTCGCAAGCCAGCCACCAGAAAAACCTACACAGCCAAGTGGAAGCATTTCTCTATCTGGTGTGCAAAATCCTCTTGGAACCCCTTTTCCTGCCCACTAAATAAAGTCCTGGAGTATCTTTTAGACCTCTCAAGCACAGGTCTGCAATACTCTACAGTCAAAGTTCACCTTTGCGCAATTTCCGCATATCATGAGCCAGTGAATTCCATGTCTTTGGCCAAATTACCAGTGGTTAAGAGATTTCTTAAGGGTATTCTGCATACCATACCTCCTGTTAGGCGTCCAGTTGCAGCCTGCGACATTAACCTTGTGCTAGATATGCTCACTCATAAACCTTTCGAGCCTCTAGCTGCTTGTGAGTTGAAATTCTTTACTTGAAAGATTGCCTTCCTGGTGGCCGTTACTTCTGCTTGTAGGGTGTCAGAAATACATGTCCTAGTCACAGACCCTCCGTATACTGTGTTTCACAAAGACAGAGTAGTTCTTAGGACTCATCCTAAGTTCCTTCCTATGGTTGTGTCAGAATTTCACCTGAATCAACCTTTTGTCCTTCCTGTCTACTTTGCAAACTTCCTGAATGAAGGCGAGCGTGCCCTTCATTCTCTAGATGTAAAAAGAGCCTTGCAGTTCTATCTGGATAGAACAAAAGAAATTCGCAAGACTCAGCAACTGTTTGTTTCCTTCAGCATGACCCGGCTGGGTCATCCTGTTGCTATCAGGTGCATTTCAGCGTGGTTGATGGCATGCCTTCACCATTGCTATTCCATGGCACAGGTCAAGCTGGAAGGCAGAGTGTAAGCTCACTGTACCAGAGCAGTCACAGCATCTCTGGCAGAAATCCGTAATGTCCCCATTGCAGATATTTACAATGCGGCTACCTGGAGCTCCGTGCATACTTTTGTTAAGCACTGTGCCTTAGATGTCCATGCCAAACAACATCAGTCATTTGGCAGGACAATTCTTAACAGACTTCTGTCCTAAAAAGTGAGCTCCTCTTTCTCTCCTGCCGATCATCTCGGGATTATTTAGCTCAGTACTCTCCCATTAGTGTGAATGAGTGGTGGAGACTTTATGTCCAGGAAGATATGGAAATTACGTACCTACCGTAATTCTTGATCTTCTTGGATGAAGTCTCCATCACTCATTCACATGCCCACCCACCATCCTCCGAGCTTGCGTCTCTGTTTCTGGTCTTCACTCCCTCAGTGGTTGGACTGTGAAGACTTTGTTTTTTGACCCTTCTTAAACAGGTCATTCGGACTATCTTATGTCCAATTTTTAGGTTAGTCCTGTCTAGGTTGGTTACGCTGAACCTCCTCGGAAAAAAGGTACTAAGGCGGTTTGAGGGTCGACGGCAAGATAGTCTTTAATGCACGAGCCGAGGCTTGTGGTGCCGCTTCCTTGTGGCTCCATCTCAACGCCGGCCCTCCTGAAAAAGTTTGGCTCACGCTGGGTCCTAGCTCCTCTGGCATACTCCCATTAGTGTGAATGAGTGGTGGAGACTTCATCCAAGAAGATCAAGAATTACGGTAGGTATGTAATTTCCATTTCTTTATGTTAAGAATGTTGGAGACATGGGCCAGCCCGGTGACGCTAAGGGTTGAGGCGCTGGATGCCATACCTCGCGCCACACTGGCGACCCGAGTGCAGGAGCGAGCTCAGGCACCAGGGGTCAGCAGGGACGGGGTGAGGATTGAGCACCTCGGGGGTGGGTAGGGGACAGCTCGGCACACCAGCGGCTCCTGGTGGAGATTGGGGGCACTGCACCGCGTCAACTGCACGTCATGCAGCGTGGATGCCACTGGCAGGGTTGCCTTGCACCAGAGCGTCGTGGGTGCACTACATGGTGGAGGAGCACCAAGAACAAAGAACAGCCCGGCTCCGAGGGAAGGTGACGGCACCTGACACCCATGCCCACCGCCGGATCCACCCTGCCTGGCCTTTCAGGTCCTCCACTCAGAGCCCACTCCCTCAGCCAGAGTGTTTGTTTGTGATGGCGCCCAACGAGAAGGGGTGGCCCCACCCAGGAGGCATTAAGCTGGGGGTGCTGGCTGTGGGAGGGGTGGGGGAGAGAGGAGACACAGATTCAGGGGGACCCCAGGCGAGCAGGGACAGGCAGGATGCCTGAGAGATGCCTCCTTGGGCCGTGACTGGAGGGAAAAAGAATCGAAAAAAAATAGAAAAAAAAGCATGCTGGAGACATAACTCCAAAGCAGCTTATCAGATGCCTTTAGGAAACTGAAACATCTTGCTAAATGTTTGTTAAATATTGGTTGCCTATTAAACTGGAGATTTGTTTACTGCCTTCGGAATGCAACAACTTGCACATTTAGATAGTATTTAAACAGCGTCTTGCTACTAGTTTCACTTGGGAATGTATTGTCTTTCAATAAAGATTCATACCTCATAAATGTTACTCTTTCCCAGCAAACCTATAATTTACACTATTTTTTTTTAACCTCTAAAGACACTACCTGATAAGACCTGTCTCATACATATGCCAGGTCTTCAGTGAACTATCCATACTAAATATGTACCAATCAGCAGGCATTTTCTAGTATGCTTTTTGGGAAAAAATATATTGAGCTACAACAAACACACACACTGTACACACCATCCCGATTGCCACAGCATTCAAAATAAATACTACATTCTAATATGTTATAAAACAATAGAGAAACTATTTGTTTATGTCGGTGGACATGGTGAAGTTCAGTTTAGAGTAGATATCCTTAAAATATTTCTTATCCTATATGTTGTATCCTGGATAGTGCAGGGGAGATGCTACACCTCATTATCATAAGGATCTTCATTTACACATTTTTGCACTGTATTTACTCAGGCTGTCCCAGATTGGATGCAATATCTTGTTTTCAGTGGGGTCATGATTTTACCATTTTGATAATGTATTTCTTCAGGGTAGCCTAGTCCAGGGCCCCCATATTCAAAGGAGATGCGCGGTGCATCCCAGTGGAAAAGGGAGGTATGCTGCTCAACTCCAACAATGTGCCACAGCGTGATATTCAAATGTGCAGGATGCACCGACCACAAGTGAATGGGCCAGGGTGCACACAAACAGTATGCTGTGCAAGTCGAGAGTGCGTTTTCATGCATATGCCACGCTGAGGCATACTCAGTGGGAATGTGCCCCTCGCAGTCCAGAGCAGCACGGCCCAAAGTTAGGCCATGAATAGCTGGCCTAACCCAGCCAGCCACCCACAGGTGGGCTGCAGAAGTGCACCCAGGTGCACAGCAGCCTGGTGGACTAGAGGTACCCCCTCCCATCCCTGATAGATCCAACTCCATCTCCAAAGAGCTCCATATTGTAGGGCCCCCCCCGGACCCACTCACACCTGAGGAAACCACTGTCCATATCCATGGCATAGAGGACCCACATCCACCACCTTGGAACGTAGACACCCCTGCTCCCCCCATACCTGACCTGTTGCAGAGACTGGCACTGCCCTCCACACCCTGCTATGGCCAGCTGCTGACTGCATTGGCCCTGGGCTGGGGACCTGCACTCCGGAATGACCCAAGTGGCTGTTCCGTGCATTGGAGCACTACGCAGGCTGCGGATCCACCAGTGTATGCAGCCGTGTGCATCTCCCTGGCAAACCGTAAGAGAGAATTTACATACCTCCAATGCATGCCTTGTCAATGTTGTATCTTCCTGCTGTCATACACTGCAGCAGGCCCACACTCTCTCCTCTTCCCCTGTGTAACATGCCACCCTTCGGACTGCTGAGGTATCCCAGGTGCCATGGGGTGCGGTATCCTGCAGTGCCATTTACAGTGTACGCTCCAGGCTATGGATAATAATAAATTTATTTTTAAGGCACCTTATCAATTTCCAAGGTGCCTAACAATATAAAACAGGGAGAAAACAATTATACAAACATCAAACATCAGTTCAATTCAATTAAAATCACATAACAATAAATCAGTAATAAATTTTCAATTAATTAAAAAGGCTTGTTGCCACAGAAAGGTTTTTAAGCCCCGCTTAAATCCCTCCACAGTTGCAAACTCCCGTAACCGACAGGGTAGAGAATTCCAAAGGGTGGGGGCTGCATAAGCAAAAGCTCTCATACCAGATGATTTCAGATTCACCCTTGGAATCTCTAACAACTCCAGTCGGCCGATCTTAGTGATCGACCAGGGCAGTAGGGGACCAGAAGCTCTTTCAGATAGTCCAGGCCCTGTCCATGTAGGGCTTTGAAAGTCAGTAAGCCGACTTTAAAGGTGATCCACCACTGTACTGGCAGCCAGTGCAGTTCACGCAGCATGGGTGTAATATGACAGGATCGAGCAGATCCTGTCAAAAGCCGGGCCACCGCATTCTGCACCAGCTGCAAGTGACGGATTTCAACCCCAGAAAGCCCTAGATACAAGGAGTTGCAGTAATCCAAGCATGAGCACACAAAGGCATGGACCAAGGTAGAAAGGTCATCAGACGGAACCAGGCGCCTAATCCTGGCGATATTCCTAAGATGGTAAAAGGATGTTTTGACAACAGCCGACACCTGGGCATGTAGGGTCAGTCCATCATCAAAAACTGCCCCAGGTTACGTACCTGTTCAGAAGTCTGGAGTGAGATGCTGCCAAGAAAGATTCCAGAGGGCGCACCAACACCCGACCCCCCTATCCGACGACCCGGATCCACAACCAATACCTCAGTCTTTTCCAAGTTCAGCTTCAGCCAACTGGACTCCATCCAGTCCTGGATTTTTTTCAGACAGTTATTAAAGACCGAGAGAGCTCCATCCTGGTCGGGTGCAAAAGAAAGGTAGAGCTGGGTATCATCTGCATAGCAGTGAAACCTCAGCCCATACCTTCTTACAGTGTCTCTGAGGGGTAGCATATACACCACATACAACATGGGTGACAGCACTGAACCCTGACGCACCCCACAAGACAGAGAAATTGGGCCTGAAGAATGAATACCAGACACAACTCTCTGTGTTCTACCCGTGAGGAAAGAAGTAAACCATCTGAGGACTGTCCCCGACAGTCCACAGATATGCCTCAGGCGTCCTATCACACCATGTGGTCCACGGTGTCAAAAGCTGAAGAGAGAGCCAGAAGGACCAAGATAGTGCGGTTCTTCCGATCTCTTGCCATCAGGAGATCATTGAGCACCCGAACCAGTGCTGTCTCAGTACTATGTCTCTTATGAAAATCGGACTGGAGTGCTTCATAGATGTCATGGAAGGTCAAATGGTTCTCCAGTTGAGCTACCACTACTTTCTCAATCACCTTCCCTACAAAGGGAAGGTTAGAGATAGGTCTGTAGTTTGCATGGCATTCAGGGTCCAAGGTAGCTTTCTTCAAGAGTGGTGTCACCACCGTCTGTTTCAGGGAGCTAGGAAGCTCTCCAGATTCCAAGGAGCATCAGACTATCCGCACAAGGACTGGACTGATGACATCAATACAACCCAAAATTAGGGAAGTCTGTCGAGGGTCCAAACTACAGCATGTAGGGCGCACACTCTGGATAATCCTCATGACATCCATGAAATCCAGTCGACTGAAGGTACTCCAGGAAAACTGAGGTACGGTGACCTCGTACTGATCAAAAACAACCACCACAGGGTGTGTTGGCTGAAGTACCGCCCTGATGTCAGCCACCTTATTTGCAAAGAATCGAGCAAGCTCATCACACTGTAATTGCGAAAAAGCTTTCCGAACATGTAGACAGGCTAGGTTGCACAGTCTGTCCACAGTTTGAAAAAGCTGAACTGGTCGATTCTGAGCAGCCGCAATCTCCCCGGACAGGAATTCTGCCTTCTTACGGGTGATTGCAGATTGATAGACTTGGTAATGGTCCATCAATCTAAGGTGGTCAGCATCAAAGGCGGACTTTCGCCAGCAACGCTCTAACCTTCGTCCTAATCTCCGCATCTCCCTCAAAGTCCTGTCAAACCAAGGGGACCTGGGACGAAAGGAGAGAGGGTGAACACAGACTGGAGCAATGGAATCCAGAGCCGCCAAGATGGCTAAATTCTAAGCCGTCACAAGGGTCTCTGGATCATTGCTTGCCAACGAGAGGTCAGGTACCGCCAGGCCATGGGAGCTTATATCCCGTAAAGGGCGGTACTTAATGATCTCCACGGGGCCGGGCCTACGAGGAGGGTATCAAAACTAAACCCCAAAGTGTAATGATCAGATCACCCAACTGGTTGCACCCCCAAGTCAGATGTTTCGATCCCTAGGAGAAAGATTAAGTCAAGAGAGTGTCCATGTTTATGAGTAGCAGTAGAAACCACCTGTCTGTGGCCCAGAGATGTCATTAACTGGAGGAAGTGTTGACCAAATTGCAAGAGTTCGTCATCGACCCAGGCATTGAAGTCACCCAGAACCATCAGTCTGGGTGACTCAAACGCCATGTCGACGACGAAGTCCGCCACTTCCTGAAGGAATCGCTTCTCATCACCAGGTGGACGATAGATGAGGGCGATTCAGTAGCCTACACCTGCTACTATGGCACACTCAAAAGACTCAGCCTCCTCAACTAGTACCCTCATGAGGTTAGGTTCGGTCTTGAAACAGACTGCAACCCCCCCCCAATGATCCAGTCTCGGGCGGTGAATTACCGAGTACCCAGCTGGAGTCATAGCCTCCAAAATGGGGCCAGAATTTTCATCCAGCCAGGTCTTGGTAATGCATGCCAGGTTCATGGTTTCAACAAGGTCTGCAATAATTGCAGCCTTGTTCTTAATGGACCTGGCATTGCATAGCACCACCCGAGTTGGATGAACCGCCCGGGCCATCTGCCTGTCATAAGCAGTAGTGACCGTGGGTATGGGCACCAGACATGGAGGACCAAGGTCTGGATTCCATTTCGCACCAGGGCATCTTCTGGATCCTACCACTCCAACTCTGTGACCCCCCTAGTGCATCCTCCACTGTTCGCAACCCTCCGCACCCCTCATCTTCCTACGCATAATACCCAGTGCTCTACAGTGCTGGTAGGTCACAAACTGGAGAGGAGGAGTAGAGAAAGGGTGGAAGGCACAGAGAGCAGAGGATGAATAGCGCACAACTGTGGGAGCTGGCATCCAACACATTCTACGGCTCAAATAAATAAATAAAACTAACAAAAACTATTAAATTCCCCCAATCCAATCCCAACTAGAACAATTTTCCCAAAATGTAAATTATGAATCACAATAACAGATTTATAAAAAACTAAAACCCAAAATAACCAAACAATCCACTCTAACGCAATAAAACAACACTTAAAAGCTATATATTATCCTATCCCACATATGATGAATCACTCAGTTTTATACTGAACACTGCAATCCTCCCTCATAGAGTACTATTTTGTTACTTTCTCCCCCAAGTCCTCTTACGGCCCAGGAGACAGGGAAAGCAGGCACTCTCACTGCCCTAAAAATCCAGATCCACAAAGGGAGTTCAAAAGTTGTTTACCTCTTATAAGTAATAAAATAATATTCTAAATACTGAAAATAAGGAAAAGAAAAACAGGCACTCTCACTGCCCAAGAGAATCCAAGTCCTCAGAGAAAGTTCTGGAAATGTTCCAATCCCTTCTTGTAGTTATACCTTCCCTCCCCCCAAGTCCTGTCATGACCAGGAGGGCACGTAAATTCAGGCATTCTCACTGCCTAAATTAGAGGTCAGATTCCACAAAGAAACAAAATACAGTGCACAAAAGAAAAGGAATCAAAGACAAATGTGGACACCTGGGTCCTCTCATCACCAGGGATCCACTAAAATAATTTTAAACCACAGAGGGGATGCATATTTTCCCTCCCTCCCTCCTTCCCCTCATTTTATGTTTTACATGGTCTCCAAATCCTGTTCGCTCCTGCAGTCAGGCCTCTTCCTGGCTCCAGCGGAGAACTGGGCCGGGCACATGGGACTGCCCACTATGCTCTGATCCATGACATTGGTAGCGTGATGTGCGGTCCCCCATCAGGGATTGCTAGAAAAGTCTGCTGTGCTGCCTGACGCCATGTGGTGCCAGTCCAATATGTGATGACCTACTGAAGAAACCTCTCTCGAAGATCTACTGTTACGGTAAGTTCTTACGTAACTGTACTTTCTCTGTACATTTTGTTAAAAATTATTTTTAAGGGACTTATTAGCTCGTTCATGCTTTTCTTTATAAAACACACATTTTTAAGTTATCAGGGCTTGAAGATGAATTATTTTTAAGGGAGAGAATTGCAGTAATAACTTCCTCTTCAGTGATTTCAATATAGGTATCCATTAGAGGAATGTTGAAATTTGTACCGTCTTTCTGTAGGAACACAGTCCCAAAATATTCATTAAAAATTGCACTTATTTCACTCCATCACTAATTTCCACTCCATTTTTTGTAACTGAAATTGATTGTGTGATCACCATTTTTATTTGAGTTGACATAAGCATAAAAGGCCTTTGTATTTCCTTTGGAAACAGATAGTTTAAATTCTATTTTGCACCTTTCCTTTTTAATAAATTCTTTTGTTTTCTTTAGTTCATACTTATATCTCATCTTATTTTCCTCTGTTTGGGATTGTTTTAGTTTTTTTAAATGCTTTTTTTTTTTTTTTTTTATTTGAATCATTATTCTTGGGGTAAGCCATAATGGTACCTTCCTTTTGTTATTTCTTGGTTTTTTTAAAGGAATATAAAGTTGTTCGAGTTCATAAATGGTTTCTTTTAATAGTTCCCAACATTCAGTAGTTGGTAGATTTGAGAATAATGATGTCCAATCGTATTCAGTTAGGGTTTTCTTAATTTTATTGTAGTCCCCCTTATTATAATTGTATTTATAAACATTCTGCCTAAGGTTTTGTGTTTGTCTATTAAGATTAAACAATACGATATTATGATCGCTGTTACCTATGGCTTCAACTATGTCCATATTTGAAATTTCCATGGGTATATTAGTTAGGACCAGATCCAAAATATTTTTGTCCCTGGTCGGTTTAGAAACCATTTGCTCTAATCCCAGTGTTAGAAACGTATCCAGAAATCTGAGCTCAGTTTGTGTATTTGATGTTAAGTTTTGTCAGTCTGTTCCTGGTAAGTTAAAATCACCTGTGAGCACTGCATTCGGCCTGTTAGCTAGTTCAGTAATAATTTTAATAGCTTGTTTCCATAATCTATGTCAGCTGTTGGGGGTCTATAAAAGTTAGCAACTATTAAATTACTTCTGTTTTTAAATTCTAATTATATACAGCAACCTTCTATGTTAGGACCATCATCAGATTGAATTGATATTTCATGTGATCCAATGGAGTTTAACATATATGCAAACACCTCCTCCTTTCTTAAAAACTCTGTTTTTGTAATACAGTGTATAACCTAGCAAGGCATTATGCCATGAGAAAGCCTCATCCCACCATGTTTCAGGAATGGTAGTTATGTCTGTACCTTTTTGTTCTATTAACACCCAACAATTCACTCATTTTTGTAATGTTAAGACTTCTGGTGTTGGCCATAAGAACCTTAACACTATCCTTTATGTTGGGTGGATCAGTTTTTATTGTCCCCCTTTGCCCCTTGGTATCTAGTTTAAATGCTTGTCAATTACGGACAGGATACTTTTTCCCAGAATAGAACCACTCTTTTTGCCAAAGTGTAGACCGTCCCAGCTGAACAGACTGTCATCATTACTGAAACACTCCCAATGAGTGATGCATGTTATTTTTATTTTTTAATGTCCATTTCCACAATCATTCATTGTTTTTGGTTTTTTTTATTTTGTTTCTATTAACCATTGTGGCCCATGGTACTGGCAGGATTTCAGAAATGCAAATATCACACATTTTTAATCTAAGGGTCTCAACTAGTGATATGTAACTGTTTTTAATTTCCTCATATGTAAATTTATTGATGTCATTAGTACCAACATGTACTACCACTAGGGGGTTGGTACCAGCATGATTCATGATTTTAGGGATCTCTCTTTCTGTGTCCCTAATCCAGGCCCCCCTGTAGCTAGTACACGTTTTGTTAACTTTATCTTGTCTACAGATTTGTCCATCTACATACTTTGATTGAATCTCCCAGTACCAGTACCTGTCTGGGGTTTATGCTTGTATTATTTGCAGCCTCAGTAATATGATACTCTGTCTCCATTGACAGAATCTCACCTTTAGCAGTTTTATTCATTTCCTGAACAATGGACGTAGTAGTCTGTCTATCATTCATGTTTGGTAGCATTGATTTTCCTGATTCTGTACTAGTTGATACTGTTTCTACATCTGGTAGAAACGTTACCTGCCCTACAGTATTATAGTGTACCTGAGCAGAAGATACCATAATATTGTCATTTTGTTGTGTTATCATGTCAGAGGTATTTTTTTCAATGCAGTCTACAGTTTCTGGGTTGCTTGTCACTTCAGTACTAATACTAATCTGATTTGCAATGCTTACTATTCTTTCAACCGCTGTACATTGCAGAATTGTCTATAGCTGGACCACCCAATTCCTGGCTTCATAGGTAGGCTTGTTTCAGGACATAGGGTCATGACAGAGTCACCTGTGGTGGTGTTGCAGACTATGGGCCTCATCTGGGCAGCCGATAGAGAACCCACCATGGTCTTTTTGCCCTCAAAGACAAACCGTCCGAAAGTCAGGGGTCAGGGTAATTTATTTTGACCAATTCCTTGGTGACGTTGATGGTAACTGTTCATGCTGCTGAAGCTGTTGGCACCATTCGCACTGATGTCTCTGAAAGCAAAACCAGCATCTGTGCTGACCCTAGTGCTGACACCGCATGAGGTGCCAAGCCTGGTGCTAGTGTTGGTGTCAGCCACAGCATCGACCTTGACCTCATTGTTGCTAGCAGCGCTGAGGAAAATGTCAATGTCGGGCTCAACACCGATTTCGGTGTCAGGGTCTGTACTTCCACCAGTATCCGGTGATCCTGGCATTCGTACTGTTGCAGTTTCCATTGTCATCCCTGCTACCAGTGCTGAGTAAGAGAGCGATGACCGTGCAAGTGCTACGTTCTCTTCTGGCTCTGGCATAGACGTGGGCACCTGACTGAGGTCCAGTCCTTCAGTGGGGCCTACCCAGTCACAGTTGTTTACCATTCTCCCAGGTCTATCCCCCTGGGCCACTGCTCTGCCACCTTCTTTGAGTTAGGGGTGTCAGAAGCATGAGTCTTGCTCAATATTCCCTTAGGGTGAGGAGATCATCAGAGCCTCAGGGTCTTCCCCAAGATATAGGTGCTGCAGCCCAGTAGGTTGTGCTGTCCCCCTCCAGGCCTATGCTTCAAATGTCTCAGGCACAGATAGACAGGTGGCCTGCAACTGGCCTCTGGCCCCTCTGATGCATGACCATTACCATATTTAGGCAGAGACTGCAGAGGCATGATACGCTTCTATTCCCTTGATGTGCTCCTCAGAAGACAGCAAGTCCTCCATACACCTTTCCTCCCTAACACTGAAAACAGTATTGTTCCTGCCTGACACAGGGCCATAGAAGAGGCAGCCAGGGCCCTGTGGAGGTGGCTCTTTTGTACCATCCTGTCCCCAGGGACTTCCTAGTCAGGTATTGCGTTCCTTCTGGGTCGTTTGGAGATCCATCTCTCCCTGCTCATGAGCTTAAGGTTAACACAGAAACATAGACGATGTCAGCAGAAAAAGACCATTGGGTCACCCAATGTGTCAAGTTTTATCCTACCCTAACCCATGACCAGTTGTATAGACTGGGTTTACGCCCTTGCCTCCCCCTTCACTCCCTGCCTAACTGCTACCCCGCTGAATAACTGTTAAGCCCTTTACTCTGTCCCAACCGTGCTTCAACCCATTAATGTTTTTTGTGCCCACCACCACTTCTGCAGGTGGGCTGTTCAACAGCTCAACCACTGTCTCCTTAAATAAAACTTTCTCATATCTCTGCTGAATCTCCCCCTGCCAGCTTCCATTTATGTCGTCTTGTTTTCAATCTGCTAGTCCTGCTGAATTGTTCCTTGCAGTTTAATTTGTTTATTCTTGCCAGGAACGTGAAGGTCACTGTCATGTCCCCCCTTCTGGCTTCCAGTGAGTACATGTTCAGTGCACTGTGTCAGTTCTCATAGGATCTGCCCTGTTGTCCCTGAATCATTTTGGGTATTCTGTATTGTACCATCTCCAGCCCATCTCTGTCTTTCCTCAGGTTAGTAGTCCAGAACTGGGCACAGCATTCCAGATGAGATCTAGCCAGTGTTCTGTAGAGAGATAGTATTACCTCTGTCCTCCTGCTGTCACAACCCCTTTCAGTACACTGCAACATTCTGGTTGTCCTGCTGTACAACTTGTTACGTTGGCTAGTTGTTTTAGGTAGTTGCTTATGATGACCCCAGGTCACTGTCTTCTGAAGCAGTGGCCGGTTTAACCACTCCCATCTAGTATTCTGTCTTGGGGTTTTTGTTCCCTGCTGCATGTGCATCCCATTACACTTTTTGGCATTGATGTCAACTGCCAGACCTTGGATCATCTCTCCAGTCTTTGGAGGTCCCTTTGCAACTTCCTTGCCCCCTCCTTGCTGTCTAGTCTTCCACAAAGTATAGTGTCATTTTCGAAGCGGCCCATCTTGGCCCATATTCCTTCTCCTATGATGTTGATAAACATATTAAAAAGAACTGGTCCCAGGACTGGCCCCTGCAGTACTCTGCTCGTGACTTCCCTTCCCCCAATTTGATACTGTTTACCACTACCTTGTGCTGCCTCCCCATTAACCAACTTCCCACCCATCATATTATTATATTGTTTTTAATGTCTTGGATTACAACCTTTGAGCTAGTAGCTAATTTACAAAGGTCCTTTGTTGTTAAAATGTTATTTATAAACAGGATAAAACTTTTTTTCCCAATTGTTTTAACCAGGTGAGACACACTAAGCTGAAAGCTTGTTTACAGGTGCAACCTGGGAGCACAGGGAAGTTAAATGACTTGCTCAGGGCCACACAGTATGCAAGTGGGGGCTGTGGGATTCAAACTCAGATCTCCAGATTTGCAGCTCAGAGCCTTTAACCACTGTGCTGTTCTGCCAGAGGACCTATCTACAAAGTTGCTGCTCCCAGATCTTTTGATTTCTTCAGCAACCTTCTTTGTGGTATTGAGTGGAATGCCTTACAGAAGTGGTAATCAAATAAATCTTCTGCTTGTTCCTTTCTCGTCTCCCTTGTTACCCAGTCAAAGAAAACTGTCTGGCTGCCAAATGGGGGCATGGAGCTGCGTCACCAGCAAATCCCAGTGCTACCCTGGTTTGAGGTTTGGAGAACAGTGGCCACTATAAGGGAGTACTCTGGAGCCAAAAAATGCATGCCAGGATTCTTTATTACTTCATATTGTTTCTAGATTTCATTGCAGCAGGAACCCTGGTGCTTTGAGGCCACACACAGCCTCTTTGTTGGGGGGCATACTGTACTAGCAGGTTGGCCTGACAAGATTTCCTGCACACGCACCGTGCTGTTTACTATGCTAGAGCTCATTCCTCTCCAGTTAGTCTACTAGGTCCTCTGTTTTCCCTTAATCCTTTGTTTCTCCTGTTTCTCCTCCTGCACTTCCTGTCCAGCCCCCTACCAACAGTGACCCTCAGCCCCATCAGCTGTAGTCCCAAGACTTATCCCACCTACTTCCTGACCACCAGAGGTGATTGAGTGCCACAAGCAGTGTTGTGGAGCCTGCAAATTCATCGTTCGTATCCTGCTGGTTGAGGTTTTTTCCTCCTTGTTTCTCCCCATCTCCTGAGATCAGCACATGTGCAATGATGTGTGTATAGTGTGGATGCTGCACATACTCAGCACCACCCTCTGAGAGACCAGTGCTGCTGTGCAACCTAGCCTTTGCTATGTGACAGTCAAGCAACAGAATACACTGTCCCTTCCCTCCTTGTATGACAAGAGACATCTGTGGATGCCCATTTCTCCATCCCCTAGCCGGTCCCTGAAAAACCCTGATCCGTTTGCAAACCTAGGTTGCCACTGCCAGTGTGGTAGGTGGTGACACTGCCTGCCACACCAGAGGGCAGGCTCTGTGCTAAGCTCTCTTTAATTTCGATGTACTATGGAGGAAGATTTTTACCTCTGCCCAGTGTGGGGCAGATTAGTTTATAGGTTGATAGTCAATTGGCCAGTAGCTTTCAACATCTGGTAGCCATGCCAAATCTTTTAGTGACCTTCATTTTTAAGATTCTATTTAGCATACTACCATAGTTGGGGAAAAAAATCACTTTGTGGGCAAGTGACCACTTCACTGACTTTCAAAATCTGGTAGCCAGACCAATTTGCTTTGTGCCCCTTGTCTACCTGATTTATGCGACTGTGTTTCGGCCAGGTCACCTTTGGCCATCTCCTTATTTTAGGCCCATATGGCACCTTACCAGCACCACCTATGGATGGAAGTGAAAAATTATTATATGTGATGCCCAGTCTTTTTCCTAGCCAGCCTGTTTTTTTCATGAGTCTTGGGGCCCTGACAGACTGTTTCTAAATTAAAAATGTTAAAAAGAAAAACTAAGTAAATATAAAAAAGAAAAAACGCAATAACTTTTTTTCCTGTTATTCTCTTCTTTTCTCTTCTCTGCCCAGGGTAAATCCCCTTTGGTTCGGGTACATGCCTATTAGTTGCTATATGCAACTGTGCACGCTAGTGGTGTTCTGACTATTCTGTCTAATTCTACCTGGTAGTAACCCTGTCAGTGTATGCAAGTCAGTGATCTGCACTGTTCTGCCTGAACTAGTCTGTCTGTGTATCTGGGCACTTTGTGCACAAATGTCTGCTTGGTTGAATCCCTATTCATATACCTGCGGGGGGAAGACACCTTTAGACACAACGCCAAGGCCTTGTTACCATAAGTGTTGCTAGTAACTGGTCATTCAGCTTATATGCAACCAATCTGCTGGTCTGGAATTATTTTTTTTCTAGAAGTGATCCCTGGAATCCGACTTCTTCACTCGGATGGGGAAAGAGTGGCTCTTATTTTCTTTACTCTCCCATATATCATATACCCTTGTGGGTGAGCAGTGAGTTCCAGTGGTTTGCACAGGTGATCTCAAGTGACCTTTGTCTCCTCTTCACCCTAGTAAAGAGAGGGTTTTAGATGGATACATCTCTTATTTATTCCAGTAAACAAAACATCACAGTCTTCATATTGTTCCTACTTGAAAATGCTTTCTGGGTGAGAGGGTCCCTCCGGCAGACATTCAGGGAATTCAGGGTCAAGTTCAATACTAGAGCTGTTAAGATTATGCCACTTTTGGGGCTGCTGCCCTTGTTTTATTTCCCAACAGTTTTCTTTCTCCCACAGTGGAAAACTCTGTAGGACCCTCCATCTGTCAGGCTGTGGCATTAATACTGTATTCATGTGATGTTTAACAACATTTTTCTGTGCTCATTTTTCCCCTTCACTCCTTGCCTTCCCAGCACTGTATTTCTTGCAAAGATGGCAGTTGAGTGGCTGTCTTCCTAACTAACAAACGTGTTGCTGATACTGCTGGTTCCCTCCATTCAACCCCCACCACCTCGTGCTGCTACAGCTTAATCAGAACAGTAAGGACACAATACAAATTCACAAGATATTGTTCTGTATTTTTATATTAAATTGTAGCTTTCTAAAGCTTTGTTTACACTGAACAAGCTGTTACACAACAGTGTGGCTCACACCAGTGTCTGTCTGCACCTGGTGATTTATGAAGCCAGTGGTGTACACCACTTAAGGACATCGGCTGCCACACCTGTGTCTTGGGAACCGCACTGTAGAACGTATCCTACAAGGAGTTCCCTGTGTGTTATGATGCTGAATTACCCTCAGGTACTGAGGTGAGAAGTGGCCACTGTTTACACAGCACTTGAAACCACCTACACCAGCCCAGCTCCTCTGTCTGAGAGAGGAGCAGAACAGCCACACCGGTTTGATGCCTGCGCGTTTATACACACACGTCCACTGGTGTGGCTCTCCAAACCATCTATACCAGTGTAGAAATGACCAGTGTAAACAGGGAGTAGGACACCTGCTTGGCATTACAGTCAGTGAATGCAGGGTTTGTCTGCAAGGGCCTCTTGTGGAAGTGAAAGTCAGCCTTGGCATCCCATTGTTACTCTTAAGCCTCACTCAACCTCTCAGTGCTTCAGTCAACCCAGCAGTAATATTGGTACAAGCCGGACCCCACTGAAAGCAAGATGTTTCATCTTAGCTGAATTGTGTTGGGTAAATAAAATCTAAAAAAAAATGCTGACTCTATGGGTCCGAGTGATGAGTGTTCGCTCGGCACGCTGGCGACTGAGCCCGGATGTCAGGAGCAGAGTCTGGCAGGGAGAGAGAGTTATAAGAGTCCTATGGACACTTCCTTCCGGGGAGGTGTGATGTTTGGCGGCTCCTGGTGGTGGCTTGTTGTTGGTGTTCATGGTGGTGTGAGCCTCGATATGTCGCCAAACTCCCCCCCCCCCCCGAATGCCACCACAGTTGGACCAATACATGGGATTGGTGGTGGGTAGGGGAGAAAAGCAGGAAAACGCAGCGGCTTGGCTGACCAGATGATGGTGGCCAGTCCTCCCTCACCACGAAGCCCAGCAGTGTCTGCACCGACCCCATGCCATGTGTCCAGCATAAAAGGAAGCCCTCGGGCAAGTCTCTCGCAATTCCCCTGCCCCAGGGGCCCCTGCGAGTGGGGGATACATTGAGTCAGCCAGGCCACGGCAGTAAAGTGGGATGGCGATGGGGTCCTAGGCTGCCCAAAAGAGTGGTTGGCCGGGGGCTTGGGGGAGCATAAAGAAATAACACACACAAAAAAATCTAAAAAAAAAACACCTTCTGGTATTGGTTTGCCAAGATGAAGAGCTGGTGGCCAAGGGTTTGTAGTAGCTGCATTAGGCTGGTAATGCAAAAGTACATGTGAGGTTTTGTTGAAGAAATCGCTTGAAACAACAGTGGAGGTCTGCATCCCTGTAAGCAATAAGGGAAAGAGGGTGAAGAAGTGGCACCTCCAGTTCAGTGGGCCTGAGGCAATTGATCCTGCTCAAAAAGAGGAATCTGTAACTGTTGGAAAGAGACATATTGCTTCCAGGGTCTGTAACTGTTGGAAAGAGACAGACTGCTTCCAGGTAAGAGAGCTTTACAGAGCAGCATGGAGAGACTTCAAGCCTAGAATCAAATTAAGCCCATGCTAACATTAGAAGCTGCGGAATAACACCAGTGCCTTCTTCCAGTACGTACATGGAAAGAGGAAGGTGAAAGAGGGGATTGGGCCCCTGAAAACAAGGAAAAGGGGAAATAACCTGTAAGAGAGCCAGGGATAATGGATAAAATTCTGAATGAATATTTACTTTAGTGTTCACCAAAAGGCCCACAGGGGAGAGGTGCTCATTTAACGTACCCAGGGCATCAAGGGAAACCATAATGCAGCTAGAAGACATGGTGACCACCCTGGTACCTTGGTACCTGACTAACCAGCCAAGATCAACTCAGGTAAATAACCAATAGGCAGACATGATACACTTCAAAATCAGTGGAGCTACTGTACAGGAACAGTCGTCGGGGCCACTTGCAGTAATATGCCTCGGTTTGTACAAGTGTCATGCCAGACTGCAATGTGGCCATTGTTGTCCCCATCTTTAGAAAGGAGCCATGTTTGTACGCAGGCAACTACAGACTAGTCATCTAACATCAGTATTGGACAAGGTCCTGGAATTCGTTATCATGAATAGAATAATGTATCACTTGATTGAAGCCAAGGCCCCCATCCCCTCTCAGCATAGCATGCCAAACCAACCTGATCATGTTCTATAAGTGGGTGACCATGGAGATAAACAGGAGCAGGGCCATAGACATAGTCCATTTGGACTTCAGCTGTGCCTTAGACTGTGTGGTACATGATATGCTTCTAGTCCAAGAGCACCAGTCCAGTATACTTGAGGCATACACAAGGTGGATTGCTAACTGACTGTGGAGCAGGAAGCAAAGAACTGTAGTTCAAGGGTGTTACTCTGAGTAGAGAGGAGTACTTGGTGTTCCTTAGGGATTAGTTCTGGTGACACTGCTGTTGAACATTTTTTTATCAACAGTCCGGAAGCTGGAGCCTTTTGTGGGTGCTTAAATTGGCTGAAAACACTAAGCTGATCTGGGTGGAGGACCCCCTTGTGGATGGGGGCAAACCTCGGGAGAAGCTGAACAAGTTTGGCAACTAGTCAAACTCCAGGAATCTTAGATTCCATGTAGCCAAATGCAAGGTGCTACAATTTGGGAGGAAAACCATTATTTGGATCTACTGCACACTGGAGGGGCTCCTCTTGCTGCAGTGGAGGGGAAGGTGTCTGTAGTCCATCATAGACAAGGGGCTAAGGCATGACAAGCAGTGAAGCTGTTGTTAAGAAGGCTGGAAGAATTCTGGGGAGCATCAAAATGGGGTTAACCAGCAGAGCAGGGGAAGTAATCCTACCATTTTACAAGGCACTGGCATAGCCCCGCCGAGAGAGGATCTCTGTACAAAACGAATAGTAAGGCAGTCGAGAGGGTGCAACACAGGGCCACCAAAATTAGCAGGACTATCTTGAGGGAGAGGCTGATGGCCCTTAACATAAGCACCCTGGAGAAAAGGAGGCTAAAAGGGGGTGGAATCTGTCTTTCACATTCCCGAGGATATTGACAGGTTAAGTCTGAGATGTTTGGTCTGGTGTACTGCAGCAAGATATATGCCCTGAAGCTCATGGGTGGTAATGTTTAGAGGCACTTTTTCCTCACAGAGGGCGGTAACCCTAAAGAACAGCCTACCAGTGGAGACAGTTGTCATGGACACAGTATAGGCCTTTAAGGTAATCTTTGACAAATTTATTTTTGCCAAGGGAATAACCAATTACCTTGGGTAGTTGAGTGGGTGGGAAATTGCTATAAGTCAGAATGTGGTTGCACAGCATACTTTTTTAATGCCATGAAGCAAGGGGGCAGTCATGATGGGCCTAAAGTCCCATTTGACCTTAAATTACGATGTGACTATGTTACTAGCTCTTTACCAGTATTCACTTCCTGTGTTGGTATGGAGCATTAAGGCACTGGCAGAATTAATCTAATTGACTTCTAACTGTCATCTTGATTATTCCTAGTTGCAGGATGTGTAATACCAGAGAAAGATATTGTGTCCGGGAACTTCAGGTCCAACCATGTGAGCCGGTAGCCCAGTGATTAGAGCACCAGGACAGTATTCTGGGAGCCTGGGTTCATTTCCCAGTAGGTCACATTATTCCTTTCTCACTACAGTACCAGCAAGATATCCAAGTATGTTTCTGATTCATTAACATTATTGTTGGGCCTAATTTAACAAAAATAAGAAGTGCAACTCATTGTCACCTGGGCAGTTGTTTTGTATCAGGTTAAGCAATGAATGGTTCGGATTTCATACAGGGCTATTTTGGCAGTGGGTTAAAGAGCCTGTTTCTTTTGCAGGTCCAGCTTATGGTGACCGACAGCGAATTGTCAGATCCCTTCTCTCTTGATACAGTTGGCAGCCATGGTAATGTTAAGTGTAAAGGCAAGAAAAGGGAATACCAAGTAAGTTGGAAAGATACAGTACTGACTTATTAGAGTTCTTAATTTAATATGCCAAATCATAAAAATTAACTAACTAATTGATTCTACTAAACATATCTGATACATTTTCTTCGGTAACAGGTTGGTGTGAAAATAGATGCCAGCAGCTTTACCCTGACACGTATTGTTACCTTTAAACCCTTTTATATGCTGTCGAATGGAACCAAACACACACTACAGGTAACTGAAGAGGGCAAGGAGGAGTGGATATTAATTAAATCAGAACAGGTGAGTTTTATTTTAGACACCAAGAAGACTTGGTACCTTTAAAGGCCAAAAGATGAACTTCAAATGCTATGATAAAATGGGTAGGGGGCATACTGCATTCTTTGTTTTTTAAGTTTTTGAGTCAGTTGCATGTAAGTACAGCAGTACCTATACCATATTAATAAATCACATATTTCTGATTTGTTTTGTTCACAAATATTTCTTGTGCCTATGCCCCAGTGGCATACATGTTCAGATATTCACCGGGTAGGCTATATTTTTAAAACATAAACTTTACGTAAGCCTCTGGCATAACCCTATGAACATTAGCCTTGCTTAATACCTACCTGCTTAAGACCTGTGTCTTTCTTGCCGAAACCATATACAGAGAGAACTTAAGCTCATCCCTGCTGTAAAGACAGTGTTATGGTATAAAAGTTTCATCAATATTCATATTATATTGTACCCAGGTTTGCCATTTCCACAAAAATTGAGATGTTTTACCTTTTAGAGCAGCCGTAATTTGTTCCATCTGATATATCTCCTGTAGTATCTGGCACGAGGCAGCGATTGTAGGGGGTTGTTGTTTCATCCAAAGCCTGGTTAAGGCACTTTTGGCTGCCAGTATATATTCATGTTCTATGTGTAACCCCTAGATGGCGCTATCCCAGGGGCTACTACCCCTGCCTGATTTGCCACTAACAGGTTGAGGGGCCTGGATCCAATGGCGGGTGCCTCCACCCAGAGGTCAGGGTTTGCAATAGTTAAACTAACTTGGTCACAGCCCTCTGGGACACTGCAACCCCCCTTTCTTCCCACTAGTGGCCCACAATATATCAGAATTACCTTCACAGTATACACTTACCCCAGGTCTGGTTCCGGCACTGGGACCTCCTGTGAAATGAGATACAGTGCAACAATCACAGTACAGTACTTTAACATAGACAAATACCTCAGGCAGTATAACTTTGCTGAAACAAGCAGCTCTGATTTATTTAGGGGGATATAACAAGGACAGGGGAAATCGGGTTAATTAGCTTATCACTCTAATAATCTACCTATGGCTCTGTGCACAGGCCTATCCCTATCAGTTACTGTCCCTGGGTACCCAAGCCCTAGTGGCTAGTCCAAACCGTGGCAGCTGGTAGGGGCCCTTTCACACAGAGAAAAGGAGAATTAAACAGTCAGCAGTACAGTAATTCCATTTGGATTTAATGTGGCAATTCAACAGGGAGCGACCCTGAATTAGTACTCACGACCTCCAAATAAGATAGGGTCCTTCAATGTCAGCAGGGCTCACTTGAGGTACACAAACCTCTTCACACATCCATATAAAAGAAAGCACTATACCAGGCAGGCTGCATCTGTATCCCGATCGAATTACTGCACAATACCGGAGAACACACAGCAGATTCAGTTCCTGACAGACCGAGTGCAATTTTCAGCAATTCCTCCAGTCTTCTACAGGGTGAGCCTGGTTTCTACTCTTCAGAGATCCTTTGATTCTTTTCACAGGACGGATTCAGTCCTAACAAGCTGTTACACAAGCTGCAGACCGAACTCTGGGCCTTACACACGTTTTTGACTAAAACTGCACACTGAAAAGCACAGGGCCCTTCCTTCTTCACTGCCAAAGCTCAACTGAAACTCCAACCGACAAAACCTGGCACTTCCTTTGAGTTCCTCCCAGTTCTTGACTGGATTGGCTGTCACTCACAATAGACTGCTGCTGTTGGTCCAAAAGGCACTGAAGTCTAAACTACATCTCCCAGAGTCACTGCCCATACAATCCTCTTGTGGCTGGCTCAGATTATGAGTCCAAGTTCTGATTCGTCAAGACACCATTTTAGAGCTAGCTTACCCACACTGATTGGTCCAGTTCAGCAGTTCAAAACTAGAATGGGAACTAGCAGACACAGTTCTGACTGCAAAGAAAGCAGGTTAGACAAACTGTAATTTCATTATTACTCTAAATAATTTCTGGCAAACAGTTACATCTTTCAGATAGGTTCCTTTGCACTCCTAGTGACTGCAAAATGAAGTGAATTAGGGCAGCTTGAGTGGTACTCAATCAAAGAAACACACAGTCCCCATACAAATAATTATGTCTGCAAGCAGACAGCTCTTAAAGAGACAGTACCAGAGGTTCTAAAACACTCACTGATAAATGGCTTAAATGCCAAACACCATTCAGGCTTGGAGTATTCAAGCAAGCTCCTGGAAGTCTTTTGGGAACCCCCATTTGCAGGGGTTACACCTTCCTGGCCTGGGAAAGCTTGATCGCGTCAAGCAAGTACCCATAAGTTTCAACTGCAACCATATACATTTGCATTAGGCTCGCACATGTAATCATCAGTCAATATATCATTTACCAAGAACACATTTCTGAAACATTGCAGTACGTCACTCTTTACACAGTATTACATACACATTGTACCATAACTCAAGTTATTACCTCTTGTACATGAAACCTGAAGAGAGGGGCCCTTCCCTATCAGTTACCTTGGGGCTGGATGGGCAAGGGCACCATACTTAGAGGGCAACACAAGTAACTTGGAGTTAGCACTGACGCTCAGTTTGGGCAATGAGCTCGGGGACACATACACTCCTTTATGGACAACATTGAGAGGCAAGTCCACAGGCCTCCCAAGGGAATCATAACTGAGGTGCACCATAGGCTTTACAGCTCGACCAGTCTTTCTAGGGGGAACTGTTACAGTCTCTGCACTCTGAGCCTCATTTTCAGCATTGTCCTCACTTGTCAGGGAGTCTCCATGGGGGTAGAGAGGCTGAGAACTTGGGCACTTTCAGCTCCAGGAGTTACAGTTTCTGAGTCCACAACATTTGGCTCGCATGGAGAGCTTTCGGACACTGGCAGTGGACTGTCAGGGCACTCAAAATACTCTTCTTGTTGGTGTATCACCAGTCTGCCCCAATCTATCATTTCCTCCTGAAAGCTCAAACAGTTCAACCATGCACAATGATTCCATTTCATCTGATCTGATGCTTTGCACTTCACTTTCTGGGAGCATTGGCTCCAGGGATGAAGCTGGGGCTTAGACAGTCCAGAAGTCCCAGCTTCATCTCCAGTATTGACTAGGGATTGCCCGAAACAATTGACTCAGTTCAGTAAGAAGGATAGTATTCAAAGTCACTCTCACTTTCTTCCGATATGGACTGACAGTCATGCTCAACTGGGACTTGTGGAGGAACACTTTAACTTTGCTTCTGTAGGTGCAGACTTTCTTGATCTTTTCTTAGCAGCAGCTCTAGTCACTGGTCCAGAGGGGCATCTTCTAGGGCTCAGACTCAATTAAGATTTGTCCAATGGGCAGTAAATGATTTCTATGCATTGTTTTACATCTTTGAATTATTCTCAGGCCTTACTTTGTACACTGGCAGATCATCTAGTTTGCCCACTACAATGTGAGGAGATGGTGCCATCTGTCAGCAATCTTGTGCTTGCCATGCAGTCCCAGATTTCTTAGCAATACCCGATCTCCTTCTGGAGTTCCTGTGCTTTCACCTTTTATCTACCTTTTTTGTTGGCCAGATTTCTTTTGGCAGCCATGGTTTGAGCCAGTTGGTACGCATGAGTTAGCTGGGCCTTTAACTTTTGCACATACTGTAAATAGTTGTCAGCTTGAACCCCATCAGGAGAGACCCCAAAACACACATCTACTGGTAGTCGAGCTTCTCTTCCAAACATCAGGCTGTAGGGGGAGAATCCAGTGGCATCACTTTTGGTGCAGTTATAAGCATGTACCAGGGTGCTAATTTGTTGGCTCCATCTAGGCTTGTCCTTTGGGTGCAGGGTGCCTAGCATATCTAGCAAAGTGCGGTTGAAACGTTCAGGCTGTGGGTCCCCTGGGGTGGTAAGGAGTGGTTCTGGACTTTCGCACTCCCCACAGAGAAAGCATCTCTTTGATCAGCGACTCTCAAAGTCTCTCCCTTGATCAGAATGGATTCTTTGTGGAGCCCCATAGTGAACAAAAGTTTTCTACAAGTACTTTGGCCACAGTGGATGCTTTCTGGTCTTTGGTGGGGAAAGCTTGGGCATATCTCGTGAAATGGTCAGTGACCACCAGCACATTACTGATATTTCTTTGATCTGACTCCAAACTCAGAAAATCAATACAGACCAGCTCCATGGGTGCACTGGTGGTGATGTTAACAAGGGGGCAGCCCTCTGGGGCAAAGCTTTCCTCTGTAGCGACTACAAGTTCGAATGTGTTGCTCCACATCAGCCCCCATCTTAGGCCAATAGAATCTGGATCTCACCAAGTCAAGTGTTCTGTCTATACCAAGGTGCCCCATGTGGTTGTGCAAGGACCTCAGTACTGAGTCTCGAAAGGCAGTTGGCAGCACTAGTTGTTGTTTGTCTACTTGTCCCCCTCTGTCTACTGTTTCTCTGTATAACAGTTTATTGATCAGTTTCAACTTAGGACCTTCTTTGTATAACAGTGCAGTTCTCAAATCAGTGGAGCGTAATTTGGACACATCTTTTCCTGCATAGAGGGCTTCTAAAGCTGCTTTGATCATGGGATCGCGGGATTGAGCTCACGAATACTGTCATTGTCCAGCTGAGGCAGTGCACCAATGTCTATTGCAGAAAAGTGGCATAAGCAGCAGCGTATGCAATTCTCAGAGGCTCCCAAGCAATCCACCATGCAGTCCACTGCTCCTGGTGGACATTTGTTCCTCCCTGTCAAACTTCCAGCAGAGTGCCCGAATGTCAGGTTCTGCCAATCGGACCCAATCATTCTGGGGAACAGGCCTCGGGAGAGACATCAGCATCTATGGTTCAGACCTGCTCGGTATTCGAGAGCATAGTCATATGTAGATAATGCAGAAAGCCACCTATGGCCAGTGGCATCCAACTTAGCTGAGGTCTGCACATAGGTCAAAGATTATTGTCAGTTTTACTAGTATTTTAGCCCCATACAAGTACTCATGGAATTGGTCAACAATAGCCCACTTCAAAGCTAGGAACTCTAACTTATGTACAGGATAGTTCTTTTCGATGGGTCAGGCTTCTACTGGCAAAGGCCACTGGTCTCAGGCCATTCTCGTGCTCTTGGTACAACACAGCCCCAACCCTTGCAAGCTAGCATCAGTGTGCAGGACGTAAGGTTTTCTTGGATCGGCATAGGCCAGCACTGGAGCATGGGTAGTTGATATATGATCTCATGAAAAGCAGTCTCATAATCAGGAGTCCAGCGGGCCCCAAATACTTCACTCGGATGAAAATATACTCTTTCAGTCTTGAGGGCGCTGACTTTGGTATTTTTGTGGGTTGGGGATACCCTTGAGTAAGGTTAAGTAAAGGCGGATCACTCTTGAATAGTCCTTGATGAGCGCTCGATAATAACCACAGAATCCCAGGAATCTTTGCAGTTCTTTTTAGATTTTTGGGCTGTGGCCAGGTGGTCAAGGCCTCAACTTTACTTGGGTGGTCTCTATTCCTCGGTGGATACTATGTGTCCCACATACTTTACTGATGTTTGAAAGAATTGACACTTATCAATGGACAGTTTAAGGCCAAAGTCCTCCAGTCGGTCCAATACCTTAAATAATCTGCTCTCATGTTCCTCCAGTGAGCTGCCAAACACAATAACATCATCTAGGTATACCAGGCACTCTAGTAGTTCATGTCCCCCACTGCACGCTCCATCAATCGCTGAAAGTGACTGGGGCACCTGAAATCCTTTGAGGCATCCTCATGAATTCATAAAGCCAAGCTCTGACAGATAAAGGCCGTCTTCTCGCGGTCCTCTGGGGCCATCGGGATCTGGTAGTACCCACTGCGAAGATCAGCACAGAGAAGCTCACTTGCTCCCCGTTTAGGCAGTCCAAAGCATCCTGAATGCGGGCATTGTGTACTGATCAGGGATAGTCCGCGGTTTAAGGTGCGATAATCCACACACATCCTTACTGTTCCATTCTTTTTCCTCACTACCACAATGGGAAGCATAAGGGCTTCTGGATTCTTGTATTACACCAGCAGCTAACATCTCTTGCAGATGCCGCCTCACATCATCTATGTCAGCAGGTGCCAGGCGTCGAGACCTCTCACGAAATGGTCTTTCGTCATGCAGCGGATATTGTGCTCAGCCCCTTGCACGCATCCTACATCCCATTCCTTTAAAGAAAACACCTGGTCTCTCTGGGCAAGCTTCTCACTGATCCTCACTTTCCATTCAGCTGGCAGCGGGAGTCGCTCGAAATCAAACAAGTCAGGCGTTACTCTGTCATTCTTCCTTGAACTCTTGCTGCTGGGTAGCACTGCAGTGTCTGCACAATGCACATTAGCCAGGATGCAACCTCTGTTTACCAATGTCTCTTCAGACACATTATGAACTTGGACCATTACCCTTCTGGCATAAGCATGGGCTCTAGCGGCAAAATACTAAGCTTGACCAGCAGTCCCTCTGGCAATTTTCCTACGCCTGGTGCATCCAACATTAATATTTTATTCTTAACATCCTTTCTGATACTGGACCTCTCCTGTAAGGTACACTGGGCATTTGCGCCAGGATCAGAGACTCAGGATCCTTCTTCCATACAATTCCGACCGGTTCCTCTGGTTCTGTTTTTCAGCATCTCTCTGTGCCTCATAGGCCTTCTTAATTAAAGCCGGAACTCTTAAAGCTCTACTAGTCTTTGACCCTGTTTTCCTAACACAACTGTGCCAGCCTTCCGAACATATGAGCATTTGTTCCAATCAACAAAGGACACCATCCATACAGTCCAGTGGGGACACACTAAGGCTAGGGTCTCTACTTGTTCGGCCACTCCAGCCACGAGGTGGGGAAAGACAGCCAAATTCGGATATACCCGAATAGGGTAGGCCTTCTCACTTAACCCCCATACATGCAGTCCTTCTAATGGTTGTAAGGTACGCCTGACAAATGCTTCTGATACCAATCCTGGAACATATTTGTCACTTGGGAGCCACTGTCTAATACAGCTCTTGTAGACACTCCATTCACCTTTACAGTGGTCTCCATGGAGGGACCCACTATTCTGGACCAGTCTGGAGAGGCGGTAGTAGGGGCCTGGGCAACTGACCTGCCACAAAAGGACGTGAATTAGCATTTTGGTGCCTCTCACTGGGATCATGTCGTGCACCTCTAACCACTGATTTCTTCTCCAAGCTCTCCTTGTAGCCTATATGCAACTTTGTCAGTGTCTTTTGGGGACTGGCATTCCCTTTCGTGCCCATCTTTCCACAATTATAGCAAACATACTTTCTGGAGTTTGAGCTGGCGAGGCGACACTGGGAGCCAGAGCGGGGTATTACTAACTGGAACCTGGGTGCCATCTCTGTCTCGCGGCGTGATAAGCATTTGGAGACATCTCGTCAGTTTCTCCACTTCCATGGTCAAGGAATTGAGTTTGGAGCTGTTATCAGCAGAGATACATGGGTGGGTACCCCACCCCCATAGGAATGCAGCCGGATATAGGTCAGGGCCCGTACTTGCAGGCGTGGCCTTCATAAAGGACTGTTTTGAATTCCGGATCTCTCTCAACAGTTCGCCCCATTGTGGCATATCTTTTCCTTGTCAGAGCACTCATTGACTGTCAACCTCTGCCCCTGAACTTCACTTGATGGGTCACCTCAGTCACTGGTCATAGCCACAGCTGTTGGTGCAGGTACCTCCCGAGGTGGCCTTTTCTCAACTCCTCAATTTCTCTCATTAACTCATCATAGGAGGGTGGGGATTCCAGTCGATTGCCAGGCGTAACTAAGCAACAGCAGTTCTGAGAAGGGGCAGACTTAAGGATTCTGTCCAGTCTGGTTCGGTCCAGTTCAATCGCTGGCAAACTACCCTTTCTGAGGCATTCTTGCAACAATTTTTCCAGCCGAGAGACATACACAGACAACAACTCCCTTGGTACTGTTGTGCATTTCTTACTCCACCATAGGTCCTCATCAGAATCTGGGCTCCCATACACATTCTCCAAGGCTCAAGATAGGCCTGTGCAGTCGCTTCAGGGTTACTGGCCCGCTTAGCACGGATGGTAGCCAGGGCAGGACCTCGGAGGCTCTCACTAGCCCTCTTTAAGCTTTTCACCTTCCGAGCATTGCCATTCTAGCACTTGGGGGCAACATAGTCTATCCAGGTCTCCCAGTCATCCTCCCTTGGGAGGTGGGAGGGTGCCAGAGAAGATCCTCAACCTTCGTGAGAGTCGTGACTAATGGCAGGTGCAGAAATAGGAGTCTGCATTGGTTCAGCCACCATTACGGGCACTGGAGCAGGAGAGGGTGTTGGGAGAGGAACACTCCAGGTGGCAGAATAGTTTCTTCAAGTCTCTCACAGTTTTCCTCTCCCAGCAACCATTCAGCAAATTTCTCCTCAAAAGTTTCAGATAGTGGTGGGGGCTGATTCCCCGGTCTTTACTGTCCTTAGTTATCACTCTCCAAGCAGTGAGGGCTCCTCTGGGGTAATGGTCTGTGGCACTTTGGGCTATCTGTGGGATCATAAACTCTACTAGAAGCCCAGGAAAGTGTGGGTGAGCAGATTAGCATGCTGACCCACCACCACAGGGTTTTGTAAACCTTCCACCTTGGAAAGTACTCCTGCACAGTGTCCGTATTGATACCCAGGGGGATGTCCAGGATAAGCATAGCATTTTGGGGGTCGATCTCCTCCCCAGTACACCACTCCACCAGCCGGTGCACAGCCACTTCTGTCGGTGTACCCATTTTTTCTTAACAGTGGTTCGTAAATATGGCCACTAGAGGACACACAATCCCAGCGGTGAGCCTCCAAGATGTAACCCCTAGATGGCGCTATCCCAGGGGCTACTACCCCTGCCTGATTTGCCACTAACAGGTTGAGGGGCCTGGATCCAATGGCGGTGCCTCCACCCAGAGGTCAGGGTTTGCAATAGTTAAACTAACTTGGTCACAGCCCTCTGGGACACTGCAACCCTTTCTTCCCCTAGTGGCCCACACAATATATCAGAATTACCTTCACAGTATACACTTACCCCAGGTCTGGTTCCGGCACTGGGACCTCCTGTGAAATGAGATACAGTGCAACAATCACAGTACAGTACTTTAACATGAACAAATACCTCAGGCGATATAACTTTGCTGAAACAAGCAGCTCTGATTTATTTAGGGGATATAACAAGGACAGGGGAAATCAGGTTAATTAGCTTATCACTCTAATAATCTACCTATGGCTCTGTGCACAGGCCTATCCCTATCAGTTACTGTCCCTGGGTACCCAAGCCCTAGTGGCTAGTCCAAACCGTGGCAGCTGGTGAGGCCCTTTCACACAGAGAAAGGAGGAATTAAACAGTCAGCAGTACAGTAATTCCATTTGGATTTAATGTGGCAATTCAACAGGGCTGACCCTGAATTAGTACTCACGACCTCCAAATAAGATATTAGGGTCCTTCAATGTCAGCAGGGCTCACTTGAGGCACAAACCTCTTCACACATCCATATAAAAAAGCACTATACCAGGCAGGCTGCATCTGTGTCCCGATCGCAATTACTGCACAATACCGGGAGAACACACAGCAGATTCAGTTCTGACAGACCGAGTAATTTTCAGCAATTCCTCCAGTCTTCTACAGGTGAGCCTGGTTTCTACTCTTCAGAGATCCTTTGATTCTTTTCTGGGGCAGTTCAGTCCTAACAAGCTGTTACAAGCTGCAGACCGGAACTCTGGGCCTTACACACGTTTTTGACTAAACTTGCACACTGAAAAAGCACAGGGCTCCTTCCTTCTTCACTGCCAAAGCTCAACTGAAACTCCAACCGACAAAACCAGCACTTCCTTTGAGTTCCTCCCAGTTCTTGACTGGATTGGCTGTCACTCACAATAGACTGCTGCTGTTGGTCCAAAAGGCACTGAAGTCTAAACTACATCTCCCAGAGTCACTGCCCATACAATCCTCTTGTGGCTGGCTCAGATTATGAGTCCAAGTTCTGATTCGTCCAAGACACCATTTTAGAGCTAGCTTACCCCACACTGATTGGTCCAGTTCAGCAGTTCAAAACTAGAATGGGGAACTAGCAGACACAGTTCTGACTGCAAAGAAACAGGTTAGACAAACTGTAATTTCATTATTACTCTAAATAATTTCTGGCAAACAGTTACATCTTTCAGATAGGTTCCTTTGCACTCCTAGTGACTGCAAAAATGAAGTGAATTGGCAGCAGCTTGAGTGGTACTCAATCAAAGAAACACACAGTCCCCCATACAAACTAATTATGTCTGCAAGCAGACAGCTCTTAAAGAGACAGTACCAGAGGTTCTAAAAACACTCACTGATAAATGGCTTAAATGCCAAACACCATTCAGGCTTGGAGCATTCAAGCAAGCTCCTGGAAGTCTTTTGGGAACCCCCATTTGCAGGGGGGTTACATATGGATTGGGAGGCCACCCTAACACCTATGGGAGGGATCGACAAGAGTACCATTGAGAGAGATACAGTTTGCCTTGGTTGGGATAATTGATGTATTTGGTGGGGCATACTGCATTCTGATTAACATAGAAACATAGACTTTGATGGCAGATAAGGACCACTTGTCCCACCCAGTCTGCCCATTTCCCTACCTACTGGATAAGCTGCAGATTCTAGTTAACCAACAGCCTACTTCCTGCCACCCCCACTACAATTGCCTTGTGTCTGTCCCATGCATGTTTGAATTCCCCCACTGTTTTAGCCCCAACAACCTCCCCAGGAGGCAGTTCCACGATCCACCACTCTCTCCATGAAAAAGATTTCCTCACATTACCCTGGAGCTGTCCCCTCTATCTTTAAATTGTGTCCCTTGTTCTTACACATCTCTTTTCTGAAAGATGCTACTACCCTCCTGGACTTTGTTGATTCCCTTGAGGTATTTGAGCGTTTCTATCATGTCCCCCGTCCTCCTTTCATCAAGGGTATACATATTAAGCTCTCTAAGTCTCTCTTCATATGATTTCTGATGCAGACCCTGCACCATTTTAGTTACCCTCCTCTGGACTGCTTCCATCCTGTCTATGTCCTTATAGATGAGGTCTCCAAACTGCACACAGTACTCAGATGGGGTCTCACCAACTGTCTGTACAGAGGGATAACCACTTCCCTTTTCTACTTGTGATGCCCTTCCTCTGCATCCCAGTATCCCTGGCTCTCCTTACTGACTTCTCACATTGCTTACCAACCTTTAGATCATCTGATATGACTACCCCCAAGTCCTGTTCCATTTTGTTGTTGTTAGTACCTCCCCTGCTATTGTGTACTCTTCTCCTGGGTTTTTGTTTCCCAGGTGCATTACTTTGCACTTCTTTGCATTGAATCTAAGTTGCCATATGTCTGACCATTCCTCCAACCTTGCCAAGTCCCTTCTCATCCTTTCTACCCCCGTTGTGTATCAACTCTGTTACATATCTTTTATCATCTGCAAAGAGGCATACCTTTCCTCTAGACCCTCTGCAATGTCACCTATAAAGATGTTAAAGAGGACTGGACCCAGTACTGGAGCCCTGAGGTACTCCACTAGTAATCCCCTTTCTTTGGAATGTGTTCCACCACTTTTACCTTCTGTGTCCTGTTGTGCAGCCAGTTTGCAACCCAGGCTACCACCCTGGGACCCACTCCCAAGCTGGCTAGCTTGATTATTAATCTTTTGTGCGGGACTGTGTCAAATGCCTTGCTAAATTCTAGGTAGGCCATATCCACAGCCCCTCCCTGGTCTATTACTTTGGTCACCCAGTCAAAGAAATCTATTAGATTCGTCTGACATGACCTTCCTGCTGTAAATCCATGCTTCTTTGGGTCCTGTGCCCCGCTGGCCTCTAGGTACTCAACAATTCTTTCTTTTAGAAGTGATTCCATCATTTTCCCTACCACTAAGGTCAAACTTACAGGTCTGTAGTTTCCTGCTTCTGCCTTGCTCCCACTTTTGTGAAGGGAATCACATCTGCCCTCCTCAGGTACCACCCCATCCTCCCATGATTTGTCAAAAGTGTGTGTCACTGGTGTCACTAGGTCCTCCTTAGTTCTTTTAGGATTCTGGGTGAATCCATCAGGCCCCATTGATTTGTCCACCTTGAGTTTTAGGAGTTCTTTCAGGACTCTTTCTTCTGTAAATGGACTGGTGTCAGCCCCCTACCAGAGTGCTTCTATTGTCTGGGTTTAGGTAACTCCTCCTCATCTTCTTTTGTGAATACTGAGCAAAGTATTCATTCAGTATCTCTGCCTTTCACTGTCTCCTCTGCCCACCTCTCTCCTTATTAATCTTCACTATTCTCCCTTAACCTTTCTATGCTCCTAATGTACGTATAAAGGTTTTATTCCTTCTTAACTGACTTAGCTATTTTTCCTCAGTTTGGGCTTTTGCTATTCTGACTGCCTTCCCACTTCTTTCTGCTTTTATTGATACAGTTCCCTGTCGTGTTCTTCTGTGATGCCTTATACTTTTGAATGCAGCCTTTTCTCCTTAACCTCTCCTGCCACCTCTTTTGAGAACCATAGTGGTTTTTACTCCGCTTTTGTTTTCTTTATCTGTTTCACACAAAAGCTTGTTGCCTGTATGATGGCAGTTTTGATTTTTCTCCATTGTTCTTCCACCCCTCCTTTTTGGCCATTTGCTAGTGTATGCCTCAGGTATTCACCCATTTTGCCAAAGTCAGCCCTTCTAAAGTCCAGTATGCTTGTTTTTGTATGGCTTGTCTCCATGGTTGTGCTTATTGTGAAGCACACTGTGCAGTGGTTGCTTGTTCCCAGATGTCTACTGACTTCTAAATTTGTGATCATCTCTCCATTTGAGAGTACCAGGTCTAGTATTGCTTCCTCCCGAGTGGGTTCCAACACTAGCTGTCTAAGGCCTGCCCCCTGCTGGGCATCGAGAATGACCCTGCTCTTGGATGTGGCTGCAGTACATGTCATCCAGTTAACATCTGGCATATTCAGGTCCCCCATTAACAGTATCTCCTCTTTTTCAGCCATTTTGAGAATGTCCTCTATCATTTTCTTGTCCATTTCCTCTCCTTGAGATGGGGGTCTGTATACAACCTCCATGTGGCTTATGATGCCATTCCCTGTCTCCAAGGTGACCCAGAGTGCCTCTTGTCCTCCCTCTTTACTTTTTAGTTCTGTACCTTTGATCCCTTCCCTTATGTATAGAGCTACTCCACCTCCTCTTTTCCCCTCCCTGTCCCTTCTGTAGACTGTGTACCCCAGTATGTTGACATCCCAGTCATGGTTCCCCGTGTACCATGTTTCTGTGACTGCCACAATATCCAAGTGTTCATCTTCCATCAAGGCTACTAGCTCAGGAAGCTTGTTTCCTAGACTACGGGCATTGGTACTCATTGCCCTCCATTTAATGTTGGCTTTTTTCCCCCCCATGCCTGCTCTTTTTGCCCTTGTCTATTTTTCCATTTACCCCTGTCCTGCCCCCTGTTGAGCACTGTACCTCAGTGTTTACCTTACTACCCGTCATATTTTGTGGGGGGAGGCTTGAAATTTCCTGCCTCTTATTAGCACCTCTCCCCATGGCTAGTTTAAAAAGCTTGCCAAGGAAGCATTTAAACCTGTCACTTGGGATCTTGGTTCCTTCATGGACAGATGCAGACCATTGTGCCAGTATAAACCTTCATCTCCAGGTGTACCCCAGTCCCAATGAAGCCGAAGCCTGTGCTCTGCACCAGTTTTGCAACCATTCATTAAACTGCATGGTGTGTGGTACCCTATCCTCACTCCTGCCATGGACTGGCAGCACCTCTGAGGCAGTAACTGTGCTTGCTACCTGTCTGAGGCCCTCCCCAACTCCACAATTTCATCCGGACTGCACTGATCCCATGCCTAGCTAGGTCATTTGTCCTAAGGTGGACAATGATATCTAGTCTCTCCTGTGATGCTGCTTCTGCAATCCTGAGGATTCACTTCTTGTCCTTCCAAGCCATGGCACCAGGCAGGCACCTTACTTCCCTCTCCTCTCCCTTCCACAGGTCTACCCCTTTAACAATTGATTCCCCTATCAGAAACTGTTTCCTTCCCCTGTGGTGTCCCTTGCCACCCTTCTGTGGGTCTCCCTTGTGGGTGTCCTCATTCTTCTTGGTCTCCACTGAGGGTGCCATCACAGAGGAACCTTGCTCTGCCAGACTGGCATATGGTTTGTGTAGCGGTACAACTAGGAGGCTTCACCTCTATTCCACCACCCGTACCCTCCCAGAACCCACTGTGGTCCAACTGCTCTTCATACTTCACAGCCTCTGTGGCAGTGGTTGCCTTTGGGTGGGGGAGCCTCCTTAGTCCTTGCCAGTTCAGCCTGGAGGTGGGCTACCTCCTCCCTCAGTGCTGACAGTTGCCTGCAGATAGGACAGCAACGCAGCTTCCAGAATGTCTCCTGGAAAACTGCTGCCCCACAACCAGTGCATTGCAGCACTCCCCACATGTCTCTCTCCCTTATAACATACAATATGTAATATATATATGTATATATATTTTTTCTTCCTTTGTGTGGTATGTTCTTACCCTTTATGCACTGTGCTGGGTTATTAAGAATATGACAGTTCTGCCCCAAGACCTGTTGAGGAAGTGATGTCAGAACCTTGGCTATAAAGGAAACGTCACACCTGGGGTGGGTGGGTAGTCCACAACCACTGGTGACTGTTAGAAACAATCAAATACACCACTGCTCCACCACCCTGGTGAGTACTGCCTTATAGTGTAATTCAGCTAACCTCCAGTAACTGATTTGTCAACTATTTAAAAGTAATTTGATGCAAACTGTTACAGAATACTAGTAGACAGTCCAGTTAGCCACAAAGGAAAATCAAATATGCAGTTATTTCAACCCTTCTGAAGTTGCTCACAAGATAAGTAGTTTTGAAAGCCCCCTTCCTGATTTAAAAACGAAAATAATTAAACACAAAGCAACATCAATGTAAAACTGTAAAGTAAGGAAAACTTCCCTCAAATGTAAGTAAGAGAGATCAGTTGCAGATTTCTAGTCCAATATAGTATATCCCATGCAGCTTCTCAGTTGTTTCAAAGCACACCCTGTTACACCACTTGAAGAGATGGGCTTCTGTCTGAAACAGGATCACACCAGTAGTTTATAGTAATTGATCAATGCTAGAATGTTCCTCCACCCAGAACAATTGGCTGTGATGCAAGGTCTCCCTGACTAGTGAAGACAATTTCCCCCACCTGAGGCTGTGTCTGGCATCAAATTACAAACTGCAGCCTTTGCTATTCAAAGTACACAGCTACTACCAGTAAATTATTTCCAACTATATTAATGCAAACTGTCATAGAATACTAGTAGACAGTCCAGTTAGCCACAAAGGAAAATCAAATATGCAGTTATTTCAACCCTTCTGAAGTTGCTCACAAGATAAGTCGTTTTGACAACCCGCTTCCTGATTTAAAAATGAAAATAATTAAACACAAAGCAATACCAATGTAAGATGTAAAGTAAGGAAAACTTCCCTCAGATGTAAGTAAGAGAGATCAGTTGATTGTCTACTTGTCATATTTACAGTATTGTACTACCAACACATAAAAATCCCAGCTGTGCCATCTAGTCTCTTTCAAAATTGGCAGCCTGAATTCTCTGCTCCTCAGAAACAAAATGGAAATGTCAGACTTTCTATCAGTTACCTTGGAGTTATCCATAGATGCTACCTAAATCCGTTGCTGGACCAAGCAGAGATAGCATCTGAAAAAAATGATTAATTTCAAAGCCGTAACTATTTTCTGTTTATAATTTTATGATCATAAACCCATTTTGTAAGTGCAGTAAGACAGTCCAGGTTGTTAGTAGTACTGACCTGAATGCGCTTCCAGGGCTTGACAGCACTTGTCCTGCAGCCTTGTGCCTTACTATGCACTGGACATGCATTCATAGCACTGCTGCAAACATCCTGTTATGTCTTAGTAATGTGTATATCTTTTAAAAATGTGGGGTTTGTAGCATCAAGCTTGAAAGTTATTTTTCGGGAGGGGGCTACTGTGTCATTTGAAGTGGTGTAAGCTGTATTCAGGACACTGTGATTCTCAGTACCCTGAGTGCCCTGTTGCAAAAAAACATAAAAAACAAACTAAACTTTGTATATTCTGCCCAGGTGAAAAGCCTTGCCTGAGGGGACTATATCTGGATCAATTGTTACTTTGCCAGGGGGCCAACAATGGCTGCTGGTCACGACTTCCATGCTCCTCCATGTGGTGCTGTGTGCCTGCTATTAATCATTGCTGGCTCTCTTACCTACCTCAGTTCTGTTTTTCCCACTGTTGAGTGTGTGCCATGACAGCAGTCTCTCGTTAATTTGGTTAGAGTTCATTGTCGCTTTTCTTAACTGCATCATTGCCATGTTTCAACAGTGCCATCTCTCTTGATCTTAATTTTATTATTTTTTCACGATGCTGAAGTCCACATCAAAGGGGGCTGTGGAAAAGAAGCTACCCGTCATGAGTCTATGCCCCCCTCTGACAATAAGATGACTTCTGTATACTGCCATCAGATCTGTGCAGCCTGCCCTGGACCCCAACATGAAATGCACTCCTGCTTCTCGATGGACCACCTAGCACTGGAAAATCACTGTGGAGGTGGGGGGTCAACTGATCCCAACCTTTGGAGGCAGGCGATGCACTCTGAGTTCCAAGGTAGGGTCATTAGGCCCTTCTTTTGATCCTCTTTCAGGACTTTCTGTGTCCTCTGGAGTATAGGATCCTCCTTGCCTTCACTATGCCAAGGCATCAGAGGCCCTGGTAGTCAGTCTGGTAGACTGACTGATTCCTTCTGGGCGATCAGCTGAGGACTTTCCACAGTCTGTTGGCCCTGAGCAACAGACATCCCCAGTGGCCGGGGGCGAAGCTATACGCACGGTCCATAATAGTGGACTTAATGCCATCCACTAGTGATACCCACACTGTTATCACCATTCAGGGTGGCAACGCTTTGGGCAACAACAAGGACAGCACCAGGCCTCCCCCCAGACATGTCAGCCTGCTGCCTGCCCGCAACTTTGGTGTCTCCTCAGACACCAAGAAGGAAGATGGCATTAGCCCTGATGTCAGTGCTGAGCACGAAGTTGAGGATGGCGACTAAGAGATTCTTGTCACCATAGTCATCCCAAGCTTGATACCAGAGGCAGCACTGACTTGAACGGACAGTGGCTCGGGGTTAGGTTTCTGTCCTGAGCCGCCTCTTGACCTCATGCCCAGTGAGTATCAGAGTGTCTGTATGGGACCTGTGTGGCTGCAGTCTCCTCATCTGGGGGTTCCCCCATGGACACTGATCTGGCCACTTTTCGGAGTCAGGTGGACCATGATTGGGCGATTCTGTTTGACCGTCCCTTAGGGCGAGGCCCCCTGCCAGAATTACACAGCCCTGGATGTGGCCCTCATTGCCAGGAGCCTCAGTTCCCTTTAGAAGGGCCTCTGCACATTTTTGAGAGGTTGCTCTCATTCTGTGGCTCTTCAGGCCACAGGCATAGGATCAACACCGGGTGTGAGTTGGCACCATATATCATTGGTGCAGGGAGTCAGACAGGGCCCATTTCAGGCCCCTATCTCTGGTGCTGACCCTGCCTGGAGCCAGTGCCTTGTCTTCATCCATGCCCTACTCAGAGGACAATAAACTATCTGTCAGCCTAGCCTCTTCTGTAGAGTATGCCCTGTTCCGGTGATTTCCTGCTGGAAGTGCTTCGGGTGCTGGAGGTCCAAACTTTCACAAGCCACAGTCCAGCTGCCCTGCCATTCAGACTCCTAGGAATTCCCAAATCTGACTGTGTTGGTATTCCCCATGACCCAGATCAATGGAGGAGGCATCCAGGGCCTTATGGAGGTGTCCCTTTTCTACCCCTGCCATACCCAGGGACCTCCTTTTGTGGTATCGCATATCCTCAGGGACTGCAAGAAGTGTACCTCACTCCACATCAGAGATTCAGGCACTGCAGATCTGTGGGGGTTGCAGAGTCTCAGGTACAACCGACCACCAGAGGCAGATTCTGCTCATACGGATGCTCTTGGGAGGAAGGTTTTCACCTTGACATGCACCCTTATATGCAGCTTTGCACTTCAGGCCCATATGGTTGTTGTCAATGCACAGTTCAGGAAGCATAGGAAAAAACCAGGAGCAGTTGTAATATTTGCAATAAGAGTTTTATTATGAATACCAATAAAATAAAATAATGAAATTGTTCAGAATAACTATTTACAAAGATCAAATAAACAGAGAAGATCCATCTGAGTTTTCCTTCAATCTCTGTGCAGCTCTGTCTTATAAGTCTCTGCAACCCCCATTCTTAACAAGCATCTTTTTATTTTTCTAAAATGTTCTTATATATATTTGCCTCGGTCTCGCCTCTGGCACTAGTCCCAGCTATACTCTGTAACCTGTCAATAACATGTCTTGTTAGTAAAATGCATTTGTCTGTAACTGAAAAGATGTCTGCTGTACACTCTGACGTGGAACCTTTGTAAAAGAGCCTCAGCTCAAAGGTATTGTTGTAATCCTAGATTGAAATAAATAAATAAATAAAATAAATATCAGGCAGGTGCAGGCCAGGACACAGTGTCCCAGAACTGAGGCCCCTTCTCCTCAGCTTCTGGCAAACAGTAAAGTTTAAACTCATACATTTGTTTTTTCAACCTTCAGAACCCTCATTTCCTGATCCATATCTTGACAGAAAATCAGCATTGCTATTCTCTTTACCAGATTTGTGTATCACCTTGCATTTAAATGGCTGTAGTCTCAGGTACCAGCTTGTGATTCTGGCATTTTTATCTTTCATTTGGTTAAGCCAACAGTGAGGATTGTGATCTGTTGTAAGTACAAAGTCAGTTCCTAGTAAATAAAACTTAAGGGACTCCATGGCCCACTTTGCTGCTAAACATTCCTTTTCAATGGTGGAGTACTTTTTCTCTCTGTCATTCAACTTCCTGCTTATGTACAGAATAGGATGTTCTTTCCCATCTATATTTTGACTCAAGACTGCACCTACGCCTATGTCTGATGCATCTGTTTGTAAAAAAAGTGGTTTCTCAAAGTCTGGGCTTCTTAAAACAGGGGCTGAACATAATGCAGCCTTTTTTTTTCAATGTAGTCTTTTTATTTAATGTATAAATGCAGCAATTTTACAGGCAGCAGTGCATCACATATTAATACCAGTTGATAACATCACAATACATTACATGTATGCTTGTAGCTGTCATATTAGGGGAAAATAAATTAACATCTTATTACTTCAGTGTCCAGAGAATCATAATTACTCATTTTAAGTTCAGTCTGTGACCCATTCAAATCAAATTAGGCATAGCACGGTGAGCCCTCCCCTATCCCTCCCGGATTTTATTCCCATTAAAATTCAAGGAGCATCACAGATCATATCCCGAGTATCTTTTCAGTGCAAAAGAAGAGCAAAATTACACGTTCAGTACATAGCTTAAGGTACAAAATCATCATAATGATTTAGTTGGTATGCTATCCACCTTTGCCATTGTACATCAAATTTTTTTACTTTGTCTATCATCTAAGCTGAGAATCGCTCAAGGGCATATATCTCCCTGGACAAAAGAATCCAGGCTTTTTTAGTGGGTATTATATTTGTAAACCATAGTCTAGTGATAATTTTGTGGGCTGCTGTTATAAATTGTAAAATTTGTTTCAGCAAGTTTTTGTCAATCCGCAGACCTTTTGGTTTAATAAAAGTCAGTATAAATGTGGGAGTAAATAAGTCAGTGGTGTCATAAATTGCACTCAGCCCCTCGAGGATCTCCTTCCAAAACTTGGATAGCTTAGGACATGACCAAAGGACATGGCTCAATTAGCTTCATCATCCCCACATTCTCTCCAACACTGTCCTTCCCCTAATTCTCCCATACTAGCCAGCAAGGCTGGTGTGCGGAAGCAACGAGAACGGAGTTTCCACGTGTATTCATGCCAGTATGGTGAGAAAAAGATTTTTATAGTTTGTAAAGCAGAGTCATTCCAGTCCTGCTCACTGATTGATACCTGTAGTTTTTGTTCCCATCTAAACCTGATTGAGTTGGTCGAGTCTCCCTGTCTTTCATTTAAGACCTTATATATCGTACTAATCAGGTGATACGAGGTCGTTCCTCTGATATGAGCTTGTAACAGTTGTATTATTTGGGTAGGGTTTTCACTTAGGGCCACGAGTGACCGTTTGTTTGGCTGAAGGTATGATTTAAGGTGTAAATAAGAAATAAAATATTTATGGGGCAAGTGATATTCCTTCTGAAGGGAGACAAAGGGAAGGAGACCTGTTCTGCCCTCTAACTGGAAAATGAATAAAATGCCTCATCTCTGCCATTGAACTACATAGGGGCCTTAGGGACCTGCTGTCAAATTTGCTTTATACTTCAGTGTTACCAAGAACAATTTTTCAGGGAATGTACAATAATCATTACTGACCTTAAACCATATTTTTAAGGGTTCCCTGGTGAATTTCAGATGATTCATTATCCCTTGGCACTTGGGGGGTGTCCCAAAAAGGAGCTCTTGAGTGTTGTATAGGTCTCCCCAGGTTACTTCTAATTGTTGCCAGTGTGCATCGTACTGTTTATTTAGCCAGTATAGCACTACCCTTAACTGTGCTGCCATTGCATACTTTTTGAGGTCAGGGAGGTTAAGGCCACCTCTCTCTCTGGCCAGTTGCAGAACAGAATATCTAATTCTGGGATGCTTTCCACTCCAAATAAAGCAGGATATCATTCTGTACCACGCCTGGAAATATGTTTTAGCTGGGATGAAGGGCAGTGTCTGAAGAAAGAACAATATGTGGGGAAATACATTCTGCTTAATTGTATCTATCCTACTGAAAAAGCTTAGGGGGAGATGTGACCAACGAGATAGATCTTCTGTCAATTTTAGGGTTAAAGGTTCAAGATTTGAGAGCTCTGCATGAATGGGGTTTCTTGTGAGCTTTATTCCCAAGTATCTCATCTCTTGTCTGTGCCACTTAAAGGGGAAGTCTTTTTTGAAGTGGGAGGGAGGTAATTGTACGTCAATACCTCGGTTTTTGATTTGTTAATTTTATATCCTGCTACCATACCAAATGTCTGTAGCTGTTTCCATACCTCTGGGATGGATTGTTCAGGCTCGATAAGAGCCAGCAGAATATCGTCTGCAAATAGTGATATCTTGTGCGGGCGACCTCCTAATGGAAGGCCCTCTATGTCCTGAGAAGATCTGATGGCAATGGCCAGGGTTTCGAGATATAGAGCAAACAACATTGTGGACATTAGGCATCCCTGGCGGGTGCCCCTGGAGAGTTGGAATGTATCTGAAAGTGCCCCATCCACCTTAACATTTGCTTTAGGGGAGTCATAAATATTTTGTAATTGTTTTATAAGTTGTTCCGGGACTCCAAAGTGCTCCAGAGTCTGCCATAAAAAAGACCAGCTGACTCAGTTGAATGCCTTTTCAGCATCTAACCCTAATAGCACTAAAGGGATTTGTCTTTCTGTGGCATAATCTACTAAGAAATGTGCACACCTTATGGCATCGTGGGCCTGTCTGCCCTTAACAAAGCCCACTTGATCAGGGTCAATAATAGCTGGTAGTAAATGGTCTATTCTAGAGGCCATGATTGACATGAACATTTTGTAATCATAATTTATCATTGAAATGGAGCGAAATGAGGTGGGGTGTTCAACATCTTTATGGGGTTTAAGTATGGCTGATATGGTGGCATATTGCCATGTGGGGGGGGGGGTCTCCCTTCTGGACCTCATGTAAGGCCGGGAGTAATATGGGTAGTAGCAGCTTTTTGAATTTGTTATAAAATTCAGAGGGATACCCATCTGGACCTGGCACCTTCAGGGTCTGAGCTTTTTTCAGAACTTGGAGTAGATCTTACCTGTGTCAGTCTTCCCCATTCATCACCTTTGGGTATATGGCTGGAGGTCATGACACATGGGAGCTTTTGATGGGTGGAGCGGCCTTTTCATCGGCGCCCGTATCAGACCGACACTCGTGCTTTTCATGAGTTGGCCGTTAGGTGCTGTCGACTCCGCCCTCCTGCCAGTTCTTCATCTCCGCCGTTGAGGTCACCTCGTGGGAAGCTAGAAGAAGATTTTGAGGCCTTCCTGCTTCGTATTTGGACTCCGTCGTTTTCTTAATTGATTGCGAAGTCAGTCGGTTCCTTTCCTGCTAGTTCTATTTGCCATACTAAACGCCGCTTGTAAGACCTTTCAATTATTCTGTTTTCATGCGACGTCCGAGTCTGTTTTTTGGTGTTTTTTTTCTCCGTAGGTCATGTCTCAGTCAGAGGGCAAGAAATCTTCCAGGACGGGACAGCCCCCCATGCGACAGTGCCCATGTGGCCAAAAATATTCCATCACCGACCAGCATGACCATTGCCTTGCTTGTCTTGGCCCACTTCATGACATGGATTCATGCAACGCCTGTTTCTCCATGGACCGGAGAGTAATCGAACAACGCGCGTGGAAAGTGGGGCGGACTCCGCCGATTTTCGGTGGTCAGGTTCGCACTCATCGGGACAAGCCACGTTCTCTCGGCCTTTCCTCTGGGTCCCCTCCCAGTTCTGTACAAACCGTGGAGGAGGGAGCTTCAGCCTTTCCCAGCCTAGCCGTGGCCGGGGCTCCTCCCACAGTGCAGTAGGCCCAGTCTGTTCCCCCTGGGGAGCGGACGGGAGCACTATTATGTGTCGCTCGCCGGTGAAGGCTTCCCGGTGTTGGACCCGTGGCTTGGAAGGCCTGGGTCAGCACTGTCCTCAAAGCTGTTGGTTGGTGCCGTTTTGGGCCTTGGCGCCATTCACTGCTACGTGGGTTCTGATGGTGCCATCATCAGTGCTGGCCAGTCACTCGGTGCTGTGGCTGCTATCAGCACAGTTCGCGGCACTGAAAGTGCTAGCGGCGCCGTCGGAGTCTCTACGATGCCATCTTCATCATTCTCTTGCCTTGGCGCCGCTCGTGGGCGCCAACATTGATCGTAGTTGCCGTGTCCACCTCCAGGTGGATTACAGTGGCTCGAGTGAGGTCACGCGCAAGCGTGGAGTTCTGGATCTCGGCACCATTCACAGAGCAGAGACCGCTGTCAGTGCCGTTGGTGCCGCCTCTGCCCTCTGCGCCGCTTGCAGCGCCATGGGGTCGGGCGACACCGTTCTCAGCGCCGATGGGGCTGTCGGACCTGACGTTTGTGTCATCTCTGTCCCCGGAGCCGTTCATGGTTCCGTGGGGCCGGATGGCGCCATGTCAGGTTCTGGCACCGGGACTGCTGCCCTTGTTGGAGCCATGCCACCGTTCGCGGGGCTGAGAGGGGCACTGGAACCATCTCAGGTGCGGTCTCCTTTTCTGGTGCCCTGTTTGGTCAAGATGGCGGAGAGCGCCCACCCACTGTCTGGCACATGACTTCGTTCTCCACTTCTTTGGAGGAGGAGTCAGACTCTGAGTCGGACAGGCAGTCTGGCTCCTTGGAGCTAGTTGCCCAGGTTGTCACTCTAGTAGTTTCCTCAACAGGCCGCTATCAGCCCCCTTCTGAGGACCAGACAGTGACTACCATGGCCAGGGTCAGGGCTGCTGACCAGCAGGCAGTGGTGCAGGCCACCATTGCTCTGCAGCCTGGCCTCGGAGGGTTCGTTTACCCCTCAGTGGTGGTACCCCCTTGAGTGGTGTGCCTAGATCGCCCAACTTTGGGGCCGATCGGAGCACCCACAAGAGGTTAGTGCTCCTTGGATAGCTCCTTCGGGGGCCGACCAGGGTTGCCAGCTGCCTAGGCTGGCTCTCTCGAGGAGGAGTGCACTCTCGGATTCTGAGGGGTCAAGGGGTGTGAGTTCTGTTCGTCGGCCTTTTTCCGGAACCCACCCGGGCTCTGGGAGGAGCCATAGTGCGGATCTCTGCTCTTCCTCCTCGGTTTCTTTGAGAGGGCACTATTCTTTAGAGGTAGGGGACCATCTTTCTGGATCTACACGGCCCCGGTCACCTCACAGGGGGGGGAAATCTTCCAGGCACAGCCAAGGCAGTTCCGATATGGTTGTTCAGCTGTTGGCTGTGGAGTCTTCCGGAGCTCCTTCTTCTTCTGGAGCTCTTGGTCCACTCCTTAGCCCAGGTGGAGGTCAGTCGACTTCTCTTCTCGGCTCTGTCCCCATCCCTCTGCCACATTCTCCTGCCCTCCCAGGTATTCTTGGTCCTTCCAGGCCTCTCTCCTGGCAGCAGTTCAGAGCCGTGGCTGCTCAGTTCCCCGCTTATGTCAGGGCCATGGACAGACAAGTTTTTCAACCTTCCCCTGAGCAGCCGCTCTCCGAACAACCAAGGTCCTCCGACTCCTAATCCCCCTCTTCTGGAGGACAGGAAACATCTGTCCACATTTCTCCAGCTGCTGATCTCGAGGAGTATCAGCGATTCCTCGTGAGGATGTAGGAGGTCCTGCATATCACCCCTCCCACTCAAAGCAATCCAGAGCACTCGGCGCACCCCTTTTTAGGTGATTTCAGCGAGGACACCCTTGTGGTGCCCCCCCAGCCTGCTCCCTTGCGGGAGGCATCGTTGCGTTCCTGGCAGAGACCTTTTTTTGGAGTTCCTGCTCCCAGGGATCTCTGCCAGTGGTATTGCGCTCCCCCGGAGTCTCCAGGTTCCATACCTCATCCTCAGTCAGGATTGACGCAACTGGACACTCCCAGTGGGCCTCGCGCCCTTCACCGTGACCGGCCCCCAGATCAAGATTCCTCAGATTTTGACTTTTGAGGTAGGAGGAATTTCTTATCGACATGGTTGCTGCTCTCTATCGCAGCACATCAGGCCCACTACACAACCTATGACAGGTTCCTGTGGTCCAGGCTCAGTTAGCTCCTAGCATCAGTGCCTGACACGGAGCAAACCAGACATGCCATTGCACTCTCTGCACGTGGCCTGGAGCTAGCAAGGCACCAAGTGAGGGCATTGTACGATGCCAACAAGGTAGCTACCAGGGTCGTAGGGACAGCGATCTGCACTAGATGGACGGCATGGCTACGTCTTCCCGGCTGTCACCCTTGGCCCAGCGTTGGGTGATTAACTCCGCTCACCAGATAACCTGTCTCTTCTCCCATAGAGCGAGACGGCATTTATCAGGGCAACTTCCCCGTCTCACTCTCCCCACTCTCAGGCCTCTCCGGGCCCCAAAGGTCCTCCCTCTTAGTGTGTCACCCACTGAGAGCTAAGGGACTCTGTCCCTTAGGGTTTAAAAGAAACCCCCCTTTGGGGGGCTCGGCACTCACCCAATGGTGAAGATTGACACAGATAAGATATGAAAATTATGTACCTACCGTAATTATGATCTTTCTGTGTATCTTCACCATTCATCTCAATCCCGGCCTCCATCCCCCTGGGGCCTCAGTCTCTGGGTCCCACTCCCTCTTTGTGTCCAGCCTCCCCCCTCCTTTCTTTGTCAGGAGTGGAGTAGACAAGGGCACATAGGGGGATGATGTTTCTAAGGGGAGAGTATTCCCGTCCATCTTTAATTTTCTTTGTCCGTTGGTCATATCGTTTATTGTTTAAAAAATTAAAAAATAAAAAAAATTTTCTTTCACCAAAAATCTTTTCTCCTGAGAGGGGGAGAATTCTCTCTGTCCTGTCTTTCTTCCAGAATAGTCGTTTTCTGCTTTTGGAGTTATTGCCAGTGATTCCGTGCCTTGAATTCTGACAATGAGCCTTTTGGCTACTCCTTGTAGTTCCTATACAATCTGGAGATAAGTCAAGGTCCAGGGTATGGTTGGTTACCTTTCTCCTCCCTCTCTCATGCTTATCCTAAATCCTTCCTTTCTTCTTTTCCTATTTCCAGAGATTGGGGCCCCTACCCAATCCCCTTAGACTTCCTTCTTATTCTGTCCTCTCAGTCGTTTATTTCTCCTTTATGTTATTTATCTTTTCCTTTATCTGTCCCTTGGACTTTCTTTTCCCACCCTCCCAACCCTTTTCCTCACCTCTCTGGCGACTCAGAACTGCGGGAGGGTGGAGTAGACAACACCTAACTGCCAACCGTGAGCACCACGCGGTGCGGCCGAGACTCTAATTACCCACGCCGATGGTGCGTCGGCTCCACCCATCAAAAAAAAAACTCCCGTGGGTTCACGACGTTCGTCCATATACCCAAAGGTGATGAATGGTGAAGATACACAGAAAGATCATAATTACGGTAGGTATGTAATTTTTATTTCTCCCTCTTTGATTGGTGCCAGCAAGGCTTTAGCCTGTAGTAGGCTGATTTGTGGTATTGGTAAACTCTGTAAATATGATTTGATGTTGTCTAGGGGAATTTCCTCTTCTTTAGTTTACAACTTGTGGTAAAACCGCTGTAGAATAAGTCTAATTTCTTGGGGTCTTTTTGCTAGTCTCCCTGTTTTAGGATCTACCATGCTGATTATGTTTGCTCTGGTTCTCTGATCTTCCTGGACATAAAGTCTCCACCACTCATTCACACTGATGGACACTACACTGAAGGTGCTAGGACCCAGCGGGAGCAAACTTTTTGCAGGAGGGTCGGCGCCAGAGATGGAGCCACGAGGAGCGGCACCGTGAGCCTCGGCTCGTGTGGCAATGACAATCTCGGCGTCGACCTTCCAACCGCATCAGTTCCTTGTTTCCCTGCCATCGAGTGCGCTACAGTAATGACGTTGCTCGCCCTCTGGGAGTTAAACTTCAAACTAGCAGCATAGTTTCAGTTTTTTATTTTGTAATATTTCTTGAAATAAATTATAGTGAGTGGTACTTTATTATAAGAAAGAAGTCTCAGCCTGCATTGACCGAGTCGACCATGAGCGGGTCAGGTGACAGTAAGGAGACTTCGTATGAAAGTTTGTTTGGCCAGCCGGGCTGAGTCTGGTCCGCTGCCCTCTCTGGAGGAAGAGTCTGACATCGGACAGTCGATACCTGGGGAGGGCGCCCCCCCACCGGGCTTGTAAAAAGCGGTGGCGCACTCGACGCGTTCGACCTCAAGCTCTTCTTGATGCTTAGGTCCAGAAAGAGAAGGCATCACTCGAGGTCGCCTTCTGGTATGTCTGCGCGTCAAAGGTCGGTCATTGGGTGAGTTGCCGGTCTCCTCCAGAGTCGCCGGTTTCTTTCTCCGGTTTCCAAACTCTTCGACAGCGGAGCCCTTCCCCGCCTTCAGGTAGGGCTTCAGATGAGCAGTTTCATCAGTGGGCCGCTCTGATGGAGCAGTGGGCTTGGGGGTTGGTCCAGCTGCCTGGTCTGGTCACTCAGGGGCCCTCAGACCCTTTGGGTGATCGGATAGGGTGGTTGGGCTTCCCTAGTCGCGCGGTGCCTTCTTAAGTGCCGTCGACTCCGTGCTCAGGTGTTTTCCCCCCTCACATGGCTGCAGCACAGGGGGCCACACCAGTGCCTCTTTCTCCTGCTACTTTTCCTTCTTTTGCCTCAAATCTTGGTTTTCGTGGCCCTGCGTTGGTTTCGGCACCATTGGTGTCAGTGGGTCGCTTGGCATCGGCATCGATGCATCTTTTGGTGCTGTCCTCAGCGCTGTTGGGGACGTTGGCGCCCTCCTAGGTGCTGTGCAGCTTTTCAGCACCAATGGGCTTGTCGGTGCCATCCTCGGCGCCGTGCTGGGCCAGGCGCCGCCGTGCTCTTCTTTGGCGCAGAGACTTGGTGTGACATCTTCCAGTCTCCAGGGCTCCTTGACTCCAAACCACTTTCCCTCCTATTTTCCTTCTGATTTTCACTTCTTTCCTGTCCGTATAGTCCCTCCTGGGCTGTCAGGAGATGATATTGAGCCTGACCCAGACCTTAGGCTGGGTGATGATGTGGAAGGAACAGGATCTAATCCTGCTGCAGAGTCTGTGGTCGAGGACCTGTCATTTAAATCTCTGCTGAAAAATTTGAATTCCACTCTTTCTCTCCAGACTATGAATATCAATCCTGGGAAGCTTTTAAGACTCCAGTACCTTCATGTTCCGGACATCCCTATGCATTTAACTCCCCCAGTACAGCCCTCCTTTGAGACGCTTTCTCAAATGGTGTGGAATAATCCTACTCTCATTCCTTCTGTGGCTAAGTCCATAGATAGGAAGTATGCTGCTCCCAAGGATCGACCCATTTTGGCCTCTCAAGCCTTTACAGACCCTCTTGTAGTCTTGGCAGAGAATGATAAGGTCGTCCTTCCTCAGACTACTACAGCTCAACCTATAAACAAAGAATCTCGTAAGATAGATACTTTAGGTAAGAGAGTCTTTGCTGCATCCACCCTTGGTATGCGTATTGCCAGCTACCAGGGCTATGTCTCTCAAGTATGAGTATATTCTTTGACATTCACTCAAACAAATGGTTGAAGTTCTACCGGAGTTGGACGCTAATTCAGAGCTTCTTCAAACCATAACCAGGGGTATCGAGTCCAACAACCAACACGTTAAGCAGCTATGGACACTTTCGATACTGCCACCCAAGCGGCGGTGGCGGGCATTTGTACCCGCCGTCATTCCTGGCTGTGCACTTCCAGCTTCACGAATGATGGCCAGCAACAGGTCATGGCGTTGCCTTTTGACGGCGTGTATCTCTTTGGTCCTCAAGTAGAACAAGCTCTAGAGGCCATACAAAAGACCAGATCATCCATTAAATTGGCTCAACCTGCTCCTGCCCCTTCTCGGGGGGGGGGTGTTAATAAGTGCCAGTTTCACAACCGTCACTCCTTACGAGGCAAAGGCAGAGGAGGTTTTCATAAAAGCCAAGCCCCTCAGCCTCAAAAGAAAATGCAACAGAAAACACAGGGGCCCAAAGCACCCAGTGCCGCCTTCTGAGTTTCTGGCCCAAGTCCCACCTCAGCTGCCCGAGGGGGACTCCTCCTTAGCGGTGGGAGGTCATCCGTGAGGGATATTCCTTCAATGTTTCAGAGAACCCTCCGGATTGTCCCCCCAAACGGCAGCCAAAACTGTCAACTCTTCCTTCAGAACTTCTCACCTCCGAGATACAAGGCCTTCTGAACAACAGGGCAGTAGAAGTAGTTCCGCTGGATCAATGGAACACAGAGTTCTACTCCCATTACTTTCTAGTTCCAAAGAAAACCGGGGGCATGCGCCCCATTTTGGACCTCAGAAAACTGAACAAATTTCTTCCCAAAGAGAAATTCAAAATGATATCGCTAGGAACCCTGTTACCTTTGCTTCACCAACACTACTGATTAGCATCCCTGGACATGCAGGATGCTTACCAACATATTCCTATTCATCCAGGGCATCACAAATACCTAAGGTTTGTGGCTTTGGGCCAACATTATCAGTTCAGAGTTCTGCCTTTTGGGCTGTCCTCGGCGCCGCGAGTTTTTACAAAGTGTTGTGCAATTCTCGCAGCGCACCTCAGAAAGATCAGAATACAAATGTTCCCGTATCTGGACGACTGGCTTCTAGCAAGCCCTTCCAGGCAAGGAACTCTCGACGCCGTAGCCACGGCCTGAGACTTCCTCACGTCCATGGAAGTCCTGCTAAATCTCAAGAAATCGCAATTGCAGCCCTCCCAGAAGCTCCTTTTCATAGGAACTCTTCTGGACACCTTCTGTTGGAAAGCTTTTCCACCAGAGGACAGAAGAAGCGATATCCTATAGATGGTCCGATACATCAGAGAGAACAGCTCGGTTTGAGCTGTCTCAATGCAACAGATGCTGGGTCTCATAGCATCCTCGGTGTTCACTGTACTCCCTAGCACGCCTCCACATGAGAACCTCTCAGTGGATGCTCAGTACTCGGTGGTCCCCGACCACTCACCCTCAGTCCTTTCTCATCAAGGTGACAGAACCTCTGAAGAGGTCACTCACCTGGTGGTAGCAAGAGGACAGTCTTCTGGAAGGGTATCCCTTTGCTTCTCTGGATCATCAGATTTCCATTACCACGGACGCGTCCCTGATGGGGTAGGGAGCTCCCTATCAGAATCACCACACCCAAGGTATTTGGACTCGGGACAAGTCCCAGCTTCACATAAATGTTTTAGAAATGAGAGCCGTCATTTATGCAGTCCGGGCTTTGAAGGCCATTTTCTGTCACAAGAACATTCTCCTTCAAACGGACAACAAAGCAGTGATGTATTACATCAACAAGTAGGGCGGTACTCACTCTTACCCTTTATGCAGGGAAGTGATGAGAGTGTTGGAATGGTGCTTGGAGCACAAGTCTCTAAATCAAGTGGTCTACCTGCCGGGAGTGCAAAATGAACTGGCAGACCGTCTCAGCAGAACAGAGAAAGATCCTCACGAATGGTCTCTCGACTCAACCGTGGTTCAGTCATTGTTCGCGGAGTGGGGGACACCAGACCTGGACCTTTTTGCATCCCCACTCGACACAAAACTGCCTCTCTTCTGCTCCAGAAATCCAGGACCTGGCTTTTTCTGTCAGGATGCGTTCAGGCTGCAGTGGACAAAATGCTTTCTATACGCCTTTCCTCCTCTTCCTCTAATTCAGAGGGTACTTCTCAAGTTCAAGTCCCAGGGGGACAAAATGATCCTCATTGCTTTCTTCTGGCCTCGACAAATATGGTTTCTGTTACTCAACAGTATGTCGAAAACCCCTCTGAAAGCGCTTCCCCTTCAAACGAGCCTTCTGACACAGGGGTCTGTGGTCCATCCCAATCTGAGATTGCTTCACCTTCACGCTCCTAAAGAGATAGAGGTGAACAGGTTCAATGTCTCTCACAGAGTTTCAGATATTCTTCTGGCTGCGCGCAAGCCGGCCACTAGAAAAACTTACACAGCCAAATGGAAGCGTTTTTCTCTCTGTTGTGCAAAATCCTCTTTGAATCCTTTTTCCTGCCCACCCAATAAAGTTCTAGAGTACCTTTTAGACCTTTCAAATTCAGGTCTGCAATACTCTACAGTCAAAGTTCACCTTTGTGCCATTTCAGCTTATCATGAGCCAGTACTTTCCTTGTCACTGGCTCAGTTACCTGTCGTTAAGAGGTTTCTTAAGGGAATTCTGCATACCAGACTTCCTATCAGATGTCCAGTTGCAGCCTGGGGCATTAATCTTGCACTAGACATGCTCACTTGAAAGCCTTTTGAGCCTCTAGCTTCCTGTGAGCTGAAATTTCTCACTTGGAAAACTGCCTTCCTGGTGGCCATTACCTCGGCCCGCAGGGTATCTGAGATATATGCTTTGGTCACAGACCCTCCGTATACTGTGTTTCATAAGGACAAAGTAGTTCTTAGGACCCATCCTAGGTTTCTCCCTAAGGTTGTTTCAGAATTCCATCTAAACCAACCTTTGGTCCTACCTTCTTACTTTGTGAACTTCCAAAATGAAGGAGAGTGTACCCTTCATTCTTTGGATGTCAAAATAGCTCTGCATTTCTATTTAGATAGAACAAAAGAAATTCACAAAGCTCAACAACTGTTTGTTTCCTTCAGTGAGACCCAGCTGGGTCAACCTGTTGCTATCAGATGCATTTCAGCATGGCTGGTGGCATGCCTTCACCACTGTTATTCCATGGTGCGGGTTAAGCTGGAGGGCAGCGTGTACGCTCACTCTACTAGAGCAGTCGTGGCTACCTGGCGGAAATCGCAGTGCTGCTACCTGGAGCTCAGTGCATACTTTCATCAAGCACTATTCCCTGGATGTCCATGCCAGGCAACATATTTCGTTTGGCAGAACTATCCTTAATGGACTTCTGTCCTAAATTTGTGAGCTCTTGGTCTCTCCTGCTGCCCTCTCGGGGGATTATTAGCTCAGTACCCTCCCATCAGTGTGAATGAGTGGTGGAGACTTTATGTCCAGGAAGATATGGAAATTACGTACCTACTGTAATTCTTGATCTTCTTGGACGAAGTCTCCACCACTCATTCACACGCCCACCCACCATCCCCCGAGCTCACCTCTGTTGTTGGTCTTCACTCCCTCAATGTTTAGGCTGTGAAGACTTCTTTCTTTGACCCTTCTTATACAGGTCTTCCGGACTATCTTATGTCCAGTTTTTGTTAGGCTATCCTTCTAGATAAATTACGCCGCACCTCCTCGGAAAAAAGGTACTGAGGCGGTTGAAGGTGGAAACACTGAGATAGTCATTACCGCCCGAGCACGTGGCTTTCATGACACCCTTCCCTGCTGACTCCATCTCTGGCGCGATCCTCCTGCAAAAAGTTGCTCCCGCTGGGTCCTGGTGCCTCCGGCATAGTTCCCATCAGTGTGAATGAGTGGTGGAGACTTCGTGCAAGAAGATCAAGAGTTACGGTAGTCACGTAATTTCCATTTCTCTCAATTTTCTTGCTAAACTTCTGTAGGCCTTAGGTCCGCCCTCATGATGTCTTGACATTAGATAAAATAATTGGTCTACCATTTTTTGTACCTTTTGTTTTACAATTCTTAATCGTTGTCGTATTGTGGGGTCCTTTTGATCTGGCCAATGCTGTAAATATAATAGCTCCTCCTGCAGGTCTTTGTGTTTTTTCCCTCTGCCATTTTTTAATGACAGAAAATCGTATAATCTCTCCTCTCCTCTTAATACTGCTTTTAAAGTATCCCACAGAATTGTGGGTGCAACTACATGTTGCATGTTTTCTTGTTTAATTCTAGATACAGCCTCCTGAACCAATTAAAGGAACTCTGGGTCCCTAAGATGGGCAAGGTTCAGGCGCCAATTGGTTTGCTTATATTGCGCCTCTAAGTCCTCCTTGCGATATAAAGGAGCATGATCCGATAAGAAGGTGATCGCATGCCATACATCACAAATAGAATCTAAGTGCTCAACCATGGTTATAAAGTAGTCCAGTCGAGCCCCACTTCCCACGTGCGGGGCCCAGTGGGTGTATTCTTTTGTCTTAGGGAAAAAAATGACTCCAGGTGTCCACCAAGCCCAGAGAAGTGATGGTTTGTTTTGTGTATTTTTGGAGAGCATAGATCTGTGGGCCAGAGGGTTATCAGCATCAAGAGGTTTAAAGTGATAGTCAAATCCCCCAGCCTTGTCCCTCCACAGGGACATTAACTCTACAAAATTTTACTGCTAAGGCCTTCCCTGACCCAGGAGGAAATAGACAGATGCCAGAGAGCTGGTCTTGAGTACAGCTTGCCCGTCACTATGGCATAGTGGCCCTCTGGGTCACTAATCTCACTTTGTTTTTCAAAGGGCACCTCCTGGGAGAGTAGAATCATCACCCCTCTCCTTTTCCCACACCTGTAGGTTGTTTCAGTTACTACAGAATACCCACGCCTCTAAAATGTTTTATGTTCGTCCGAGGACATGTGGGTTTCCTGCAGCATAATATGCCCCGGTCTCTCTTTTCTGAATAATTGAAATAATTGAGAGTGCTTTATCGAATTACCAATTCCATTCACATTTAAAGACAAAATCAAAGTTGACTTAGCCATATCTACTTCTGATTAGTCCTTGTATTCATATTTCCTGCATGTTAAAAGTACAATATATCCCCTTCCTACCGTACTTATGCCTTTTCACCCCATGCTCAATAATATTGTATTATTAATTGCTTTATATACTGTCACTGATATAAACAAATTATAATGTCTGTCTGTTGTTCTATTTAAACACCATAACACTGTCCGAGTGTTTAAAACTACACGAGGATCTAAAAAATTCAGCACTAGGCCTGTAACAACTAAACATGTGCAGGCCTGTTGCATTTTAACATTAAACATGACGCTCAGTAATTTTAGGCCTGCCAGAATAACCAAATGCCAACAAGGCATCAACTTTTTTGTACTAACAAATTGTATCTGCTGTAACAGATCTCTGAACCTGGCAGAAAATTTAAGCGGCTCCCAAGGTAGGGAGAGGACAGATACCTCTCTCCTTTAAAGGGGCAGGTGTATGCGCCCTGAGTGTCAGAGCAACTCAAGGGCCCCCAACACTGTTTCCCTGGTACCTCGTGGTGCAGCAGGCCACACTGGAAATAAAAATGAGGAACAGAGACCCCCAGAAAATGGTCCCTGTGTGCCTCATCTCCAGTAAGGCCTTCTGGATACGTCGACAATTTAGGGATGGATTTCTGACCCCCTATAATGGTCAGGTGGGCATGTAGTGCTGCAAAAAATGCATTGTCATGCCGCCTTTCTGGGCTATAGTATAATTAAACAATAGCTATGGGAGGACTATCAGCAAGCTTCTGGGGGGGGGATAATCCAAGGGAAATTCAGAAACATCCTTCTGATTCACTAACCTTTTTCCCATCTATCAGCTTGGGAATATAAACAGGATTTCCATTTCCCAATGTCCCCACCCCAAACAGACTTCCCCAAGTTGCGTTGTGTAGTCCCTGTATGCAGAGTCACCTCCGCATCAAGTTACCAGTTTTTAAGTCTCTGCAGAACCTCTCTCGCCACTCACTCTGGTGCAGGTCGCTGAAATCTTTGTAAAATTTTTTTCACATCCTCTGGGTTTGCTCGACTCTGTCTCTTTCTGGAACCCGGATCCCTAGCAGTGTCCCAAACAGCATCGCAAAGACCTTGCTGAGTTTTCCTGAGTGAGGAGTCTTCCTGGGTTAATTGAACCAGGCCCCTGAGTTGAAGAGTTTTCGTTGCTTCATCTGGTGTCTTAAATGTTTGGGGGCCATCTGGAAACATGATGACTAGTCAAGCAGCGTATGGAGTAGCACATTTTAGATCTTCCCTTGTCAATCTTCACCATTCATTACTTCCTGGGTGTAAGCGGGAGGCGCGCACCCGTCACGGGAGCTTTTTTTTTTTTTAAAGTTGCCTAACGGCCCGCCCTCGAAGCGGCGTCATCGTCATGCGCGGCGGCGTTCTCGTGACCGACTCCTCCTCAACTCAGTTCTGTTTCTCCGCCCGTCGAGGCAGCACCTGTTTCGGGCGTCCATTCTCCCACTCGTCAGCGACTCCTCTTTCACACACTCAGCGACCGGTCGGTAAACCGTTCTTTTCTTTTTAAAGCGGCGGGTGTGTTTTCTACTGTTTTTCTTGTTGATTTCGCGTTATGTCCGGGTCGGAGCTAAGCGTGTTTAGACGGGCGCCCCTATCGTCAGTGTTACTGTGGCGGCATTTCTCCGTCTCGGACCGGCATAGCGTTTGTCTTCGTTGCCTGGGACCAACCATGACATGGATTACGTACCAGCCTGTTTCTCCATGGACCGCCGTGTCCTCGAAGTCATAGCGTTCAAGCTCGGCAAAGCCCGCCGACCGCCAGGAGGGCGGCGTCGCTCAAGGATTCTCAGGTAAGGTCTCTAGGCCCTTCCCGGGTCCCCTCCGGGCCTGCTCTGATCTGAGAGGAGGGTCTCCTCGTCTTTTCTTGCCGAGGAGGCCTTCTGCGGTGTCGGGGGCGTCGTGAGTCCCTTCCGGGACAGGCGCGGCCACCGCCTCGCAATCACCTCTTGGTGCAGAGGCTCCCCAGTGGCGAGGCCCTCGTCTTTTGGGCCCTAGCTCGGGTGGACCCCGCGCCGCCTTCGGCGCGTTTGAGATCCTGGCGTTCGCGGTGCCGGTGATCGAGCAGCGCCGTTTCAACGCCGTTTGAGTCGGCGCGTTAGCGCGCCGGCAATCAAGCGGCGCCGTTGGCGCGCCGCTTTGGATCAGCGCCGTTAGCGCCGGTGATAAGCGGCGCCGTTAGCGGTGCCGCCTTGGGCCTTAGCGCGTTAGCGGCGTCGATGAACAAGCGGCGCCCGTCGGCGATGCCGCCTACGCCTTCCAGCAACGCCAGCGCCGTGGAAGCCTGGTCCTTCCTCCAGGCGGTGCCGGCCTCGCCCGGCGCCGTTGAAATAATGAGCTGAGCCTGGCTGCTACACGGCGTGAGGGGCGGCGGCGCCTCCCTTAATACGGGGCGTTCGCGGCCCGTAGCCTCGAGGACCCCTGGGGTGGCCAGCATTGAGGTCCTGCTGGTCTCGTCCTCCTCGGAGGTGATGATTCAGGCGTGGACCCATCCTGGCACCCCACTCTTCGAGTCTGGGTCCCGGTGGCTAGAAGTGCCAAGCGGCGCGCGAGCCCCTCCCTCTGTCCCCCTTTACGTCGCCTCCTGAGGGTTCCCGGCTGGGGGTGGCGGGAGCCCTGGGGGCAGGCGGCGGGGGTGGCGCAGGGGCTCCCTCTCTGGAGGCCAGTGACAGCTACCTTCACGGGGTGCTGTCACTCTCTCTAGGGACAGGGGCGCTGTGTGGTGGGAGGGCCCTCTCTGAGTCCGAGAGTCGAGGGGCAGGGGTCTGCTGCTCGGTCTTCCTTGGCCACCTCAGGGGGGGTGGCCAGGAGCCGAAGTGCAGAGCCTCGCCCCTCCCTCCAGGGTTCTAGGGTGTCCTTCGGCGGCGTTTGTGCGGACTGCCCTTCTGGATCCATGCAGTCTCGGCGTCGTCACAGGGGAGGTTCTCCCCCAGGGCTCTTCCAGGCTCCGCTTCCCCAGAGTTCCGTTCTGCGGCCTGGTCTGATATCCGGGATCCCCCTTTCCAGGGCTCCTTTCCCCGGATTCCAGAGCCCTCGCAGAGAGCAGTTGCCTCCGCGGAGGTGCCCCTCTCCCATCTCTCTGCCTTCACCACCCCCACTCCCAGGCCATGTCGGCCCTACGGGTCCGTTATCCTGGGAGCAGTTCAGGGGTTCTGCGGCGGCCTTCCCCTCATACGTTAGGTACATGCATGGTGGGTCTTCGGCTCTCCACCGCCGCAGGAATCCTCTGGGCATTCAGTTCCCCATCATCCTCGTCTCCCTCCTCCGGGAGAGAGACCCTCTCATCTGTCCTCCGATGCTGATTTCACAGAATATCAGGCGTTTCCTCTCGAGGATGGTGAGGGATCTCCAGTTCCTCGTTCGAAGAGACAATCCGAGCAGGAGGAGCGTGAATTCCTTGGTGAGTTCAGTGCCCAGCATCTGGTGGTACCTTCCTGGCCTATCCCTTCCAGGGCGTCTATCCGGTCATGGCAGTCCCCTGCGCTTCTTCCCCAACCCGGCGGACTGCCAGCGCAGGTATTGTGCCCCTCTGAGTCTCTAGGTTCCCTTCCCAACCCGTCCTCAGGTTTGGTATACCTGGATACTCCTTCTGGCGCGTTGCCTGGCCCCGACCGCACGGTTCGGACTCTCTCAGTTAGGCCGTTGGGGCGAAGAGTGTTCTCTTCTGCTTTCGTCACGGTGCTTGTATTGCATCACATCAGGCTCACCCGCTGCCTACACCGGCATCTGTGGTCGATGATGTCCCAGCTGCTGGCATCTATGCCTGATCGAGACAAACCAGACAAGCCGTTGCCCTCTCGCGGTAGGCCTGGAGCTGACAAGACACCAAGCAAGGGCATCTTCTGGCGCCAATGAGGTGGCTTCCAGGCTTCGCGAGGACAGCGATCTGCATCAGGCAGACGGCATGACGATCTTTCCAGGTTGTCACCCTGGCCCGGCGTGGGGTGATTCGCTCCGCCTTCGGGGGACCGTCTTTTCTCTTCCAGAGCTAGGAGACTTTTGGGGGCTCCCTCCGTCTCCTCGTCCTCGGGAGGCACCTCCTAGCTCTTCTCCCTCTTAGGCTTTCTGAATAAGCCAGGGTCTTCTCCTTCTGTTTCTCACCAGCAGAAGGCTGGGGTCTTGTTCCCTCAGGGTATGGCCTCTTCCCCTCCAGGGAAGAGGAGCAGTACTCACCAGGAAGTAATGAATGGTGAAGATTGACAAGGAAGATAGGAAAATTATGTACCTACCGTAATTCTTGATCTTCTCTTGTATCTTCACCATTCATTACCTATCCCACCATCCCTCAGTGCCTCTTCCTGTGCTTCTCCACCCCCGTCTCCTTCCTCTCTGCATTTATATAAATATAGGGAAAATTCCTTAAATTTTCCAAAAAAAAAAGACAAAAGTAAAAAAAAAAAAAAATATATCTTTTTGGGGGTTCTAAAATCCAGAAAATTACTTACTCTAAGATTCATGGGCCATCTAGTGGATTGCATTGGCGATCAGACTGCACAACTATCTCTTGCTATTCTTATGGCAAGATACCTCTGAGGTTTTGGCCTGGCTCAGGCTATTCAGTTTTGATCCTGCAATCCCGTGTTCAGATAATTGCCCTGAAATCTGATTCCCCCTCTATTCTTATCTTGCAGAGCAGAGGAGCAATTACGTCTGTTCCTTTCTCTTTAAAAAAAAAAAAAAAAAAAAAATGCTGAGGGAACTCTCTCCGACTGCTGTAGGCATCTTGGTATCTGGGTCATGCATCTACTAAAAAAAAAAAAAAAAATATTTTTTATCTGTGAAAAAAAAAAAAAATGGAGAAATCAAACAAGAAAGCAAATGAGAAGGTAGGCTATCCCTCTCGCTGTTTTGCTAGTGGTTTCTCCCTTTAAGTGTCCTCCTGGACAATTTTTACAGTAGAGCTCTGCTGACCATATCCAATTTTAGCCAGCCTAAGCCTTGCCGGCCTTAGCCAGTCAGTCTGAGTCCCATTTCTATCTTAACGCCTGAAAGGCTTACATTTCTATTTCTAAACCCCTGAGCAGCGCTCTCATGCTGCTAGGGTTTTATTCTTCCCCTCTCGGCTGTCCTCCATAAAAGGCCCTCCATGGCCAGGAGCCGAGGTGGGTGTCAAGCAATGGCATGTTGAAGATGAGGACTATGCCCTCCTGAGTCTGTCTAGCGGGTTGGTGAACCTTCTCTTCAGCTCTATCTCCGAGGATTCTTGCTTCCCTTTAGTCGAGCCCTCAGCTACAAGCTAACTATGCTCGTTGGGCCTTCTGGTCCCTTCAACATCCCATCTCTCTCTTCTTTCTTCTTCTTCTATTTTCTCATTTCTTACTCATCTCTCCTCCTAGAGTCGCCCAGGTAAGGAGGCCCTGCACTCCTAGGCTAGGGATGTTCTTATCTCCTCTGTCCTTCCTCCATCGGCTTATTCCTTTTTCAGTTCATTCTTCCTTGCTTTGCTATCCCTCGGCTATCTTGCCTGCCTATCTATATTTTCTGCTTTCACTTTTGCCTCTCCGGCTCACAGAACTGAGTTGGAGGAGGTGATATAACAGCGCCTCGCCGCATGACGATGGCGTGTCTCGAGGTGGGGCCGTTAGGCAACTTCTTTAAAAAAAAAAAGTTTCGTGTGGTGCGCGCCTCCGCTTACACCCAGTAAGTAATGAATGGTGAAGATACAAGAGAAGATCAAGAATTACGGTAGGTACGTAATTTTCCTTTCTTGTTGCTTTAAAAGCCGGAGTATTGGAGCGTAGGCCCTGCGCTTGGCTGAAATAGATGGAGAGTAATCATTGTCAAAATAAATGTGCTTTCCTTTATACTTAGTATCCCTTATTCTTCAGGCTCTAGTAAGTATAGTTTGTTTAGTAGTATAGTTTAAAAACTTCATTATGGTGGAGCGAGGTCATCTGTCTGGCTGAGTTGGTTTCGGCGATAGAACCCGATGGACTCGCTCTATGTCGAATTCTAAAGCTGGGTCTAATTGCAGAGAGTCGCGGAGGAGCTACTCCACAAATTTTAAAATATCTCTCCCTTCCTCGTTCTCCGGAATCCCATGTATTCTCAAATTATTCCTGCGCGATCTGTTTTCCAAATCCTCACATTTCTCTTTTAAAGCATGCTGTTCATCTAGCACTATCATGCGTTCTAGCCTGTCAGTCTGATCATCTAATTCAGTATGTTGTGCTTCAACCTCAGTAACATAAGATGAAAGTTTACTGATTTCTGTAGTTAATTCTGACCAGAAAGTACTACCCTCAGTGCTGAATTCCTGCAAGTCTGCTAGAATGGTAGCACTGCTGGGTTGTTGAGAGGAGGCCCCATTTGGAGCCGCCATGTCTGGTTGAATCTCTGCAGAGCTTGATGAAGGGTGAGGGAATCCTGCCAAATACTTGCTTCTGGGGGTGCGTGCAGTCCTTTTTTTGCCTCCCATTCAATGCTGTGGCTCTCCCTGATATTCTGTTTTGATTATTTTTGTGTTTTATTTGTGAGAGTGTTTTTAGCCCAGGATCAGCAGAGCTAGATTTTACCCTTGCATCTCGGTCGGTGACATCACCGGAAGTACATAATGCAGCCTTAATGGCTTGAAAAGCTTCATCACACTCTGGGGTCCATTTCATATTATTTGGGTACTGTTTTCTCTTGAGTTCAGTGAGGAGAATAGCTAACTCAACAAAGTTGGGAACACATCTCTGATAATAACCAGCCAGCCCTAAAAATGACCTGACATGTTTCTTTATTTTAGGGACAGTGCTGTTAGCTACAGCTTCTATTTTAGAAACCTCTGGCTTGACTCCTCCATTTCCCAAAACATAACCCAAATATGTGGTTTCAAACAACATGACGTCTTGCTGTATTCTGACTATTGCAGTTAGCCCCAGCCTTTAAACTGCCCCAGAGAACAAAGGGTTAACTTTCTATGCAGAGCATAGAATGCTGAGCTCGAGCTCGGTTGAGGTCTCTTTCTGGAGCTCTTTGAAATCCAGCCACCAGATTCTTTACTCCGCCTCACTGAACAGTTGCTCTGGAGATTTCTCCTTCAGCTTGGTTCGAAAGTCGGTTTAAGTCTCGGTTAAGTTGTCGGTTTTAACCGAATTTATTTCCGCATAGTTGATTCAGTCTCTGTCTGTGGTACCATGAGTACTAGATAGTTTTTGTTCTGTTTTTCTATGTGGAAATTGTAAAGTGTTAGATCGGTTCAGCTAAGGCCGAGAAGTCCGCTGATCCAGATGGCCAGCCCGGTTCGGTTCCGACCGAACCAGAAGGAGTGCCCTCTGACCAGGGCAATACTTCTTCGGGCAAGAGGAGAGCTGATCCTGAGGGGTCGGTTCCTACAAAAAGGAAACACAAAGAAAAATAGACTGGTTCGGATCCATAGGTTCATGTTCCGACCGCCGAGGAAATAGCCTGAGTGATTCAAATTGTGGAATCACTTCGCCCGGTTCCGACCGATCCGACACCTTTTTGCAGGGATTCAGTTCGGTCGGTTCCCCTGGTTCAAGATTATACCCCTGAAGATTTTTAGGAACCAGAGTTTGTGGAGGAGGGGGAGTTTGAAGATGATGCTGATGATGATAAAAGTCTGGATGTGCCTGTGGAACCGGACATCTCCCCAGACAGACCTTCTGGTGCATCTCCTCCTAGGCTTTCTGAGTCCCCTTCCCATTTTTTGGTTCACAGAAAAGTGGCTGAAACCCCCCAGCTTTCTATGGAGGAGGCAAGGGAGGATCAGGAGGAGCCTGATTATGTGGAAATGATGGACATCCCAGAGTCCAGGAGACTGTCTATTCCCCTTCACAAATCCTTTGGGAAATGGACACACAAAATCCTCAAGTCCCCCAATTCTGTACCCCCTGTTGACAGAATGATGGACAAGAGGTACACACTATCAGGCTCAGATACGGAGTTTTTATACCAGTAATGCAGCCATGTTGGGGGTAGTGCAGGCTGCTGCCTGTGACAAGGCAAACATTCCCTTGGCTTCACACCCCCCAAACAAAGACTCCAGGAGGATTGATGCCATGGCAAAAAAACAGCACATGGCATCTTCCTTGGGACTCAGGCAGGCGAATTATATGGCCTATACAGCCAGGTACCAGACGTCCAGGTGGGACACTGTACTGGCACTAGCTAAACTGGCCTTCCCTCAGCTAGCCAAGGAGCTGGAGGAGGAGGCTGCAGATGGGATTGTGGCATCAAAAGTTCAGTTTCATGCTGCTGTGGACTCCAGTGATGTGTCATCAAGAGTCATGGCTACATCTGTGGCTCTTCGGAGAATGGCTTGGCTCAGATGTACTAGCCTTTCGCAGGGTGCCCAGGCTAAGGCCATGGATTTTCCTGTAGTGGGTAATTCTCTGTTTGAGGAGCAGACAGATAATTACATGAAGAAAATGGATGAGTACAGGACCACTTACAGGAGTGCTCAGGCCAAGGAGAGGCAGGCAGCTCCGCTTAGGCCTTTTTACCAGCCACAGGCCTCTTCTTCCTTTTCACAGAGGGGGTTCTTCAGAGGGAGAGGCAGAAGGGGGATGAGCAGGGCTGCATCCATTCCTCAGCCTAAGGCCCCTGCCAAGCAGACACTATGATGGGCCTGCCCAGGTTGACTCTCCTATTCCAGTAGGGGGCAGTCTGACTTACTTCATCCAGGATTGGATGTCTGTTACATCAGACAAGTGGGTCCTGGAAGTAGTAAGCCAGGGACTGGTTCTCAGCTTCAGAAAATTTCCAAAGATGAGAGCCAGATCTTTTCCACCCGCAGGTCTCTCAGAAACCCTTGCCCTAGAGGCAGAGGTTTCATCTCCGCTGGCTTTAAGAGCCATAGAGAAGTACCTACCCTACACTGGGGCAAAGATCTGTACTCCAGGTACTTCCTTACCCCAAAAAAGACAGTGGAGTGGTGACCCATCCTAGACCTAAGATACCTAAACAAACATCTTTTAAAACCAAAGTTCAAGATGTTATCTCTGGGAATAATCCTTCCCTCTCTAAGGCCAGGGGATTGGCTAGCATCTCTGGACCTCAAAGATGCCTATTTTCACATTCCCATCAGGTGCTCCCACAGAAAGTACCTCAGGTTCGAGTTGCCCTCAGGCCACTATCAGTTCAGAGCAATGCCCTTTGGCCTAACTTCAGCCCCAAGGGTCTTCACAAAGTGCCTGGCAGTAGTAGTTGCCTTTTTAAGGAGGTAAAAGATTTCCATTTTTTCATATCTGGACGACTGGCTCATAGTGGGCCAGTCCCCAGACCAAGTCAAGTCAGACCTGCAAGTGACCCAGCAAGTGCTGACTTCTCTAGGATTTCTTCTCAGCCTTCCCAAGCCAGTTCTTGAGCCAGTGCAGCTTCTTACCTTTATAGGGGCAGAGCTGGATACTGTCAAAGCAAGAGCCTTTCTTCCCCTGGAAAGGGCAAGAGTTCTTATAGAACTGGCTTCTTCCTTCAGCCTTCAGGTGTCTCGACCAGCAAGGCATTTCTTCCAGCTCTTGGGCCACATGGCAGCCTCTACAGCAGTGGTCCAAGGGGCAGGATTCCAGATGAGGGACATTCATTTCCATCTGAGGGCCTTTTGGTCCCAAAGGAAGGATTCCCTTACCAAACTGATCTCAGTGACTCGGACCCTGAGCCAAGCCCTTCAATGGTGGCAGGATCGGGACAATTTAAGGCAAGGGGTCCCATTTTCTACTCAGTCTCATTCAGTGGTCCTTACCACGGATGCTTCCCTCCTGGGCTAGGGAGCCCATCTGGGGGCCCTCACTACCCAGGGACTGTGGTTCCCTCAGGAATCCCTTCTCTATATCAATCTCCTAGAACTCAGGGCAGTTTTTCTGGCACTGCAAGCTTTCTCTCAGTCAGTGCAGAACAAGGTGGTTCAAGTCAGAAGAGACAACGCCACCACCATGTGGTACATCAGCAAGCAGGGAGGCACGCGGTCTACAGCCTTGTGCATAGAAACCATGAAGTTGTGGTCCCTGGCTTATTCCCTGCAAACCTCTCTGATAGCAGTCCACCTTCCAGGGAAGGACAATGTGCTAGCAGATGCACTGAGCAGGATTTCAGAGGGCCATCACGAATGGTCCCTGGACCCTCTGGTCTTGAAGGTGATTTTTTCAAGGTATGGCACTCCAGAGATAGATCTCTTTGCAGCCCCAGACAATCACCAACTTCCTCTCTTTTGTTCCAGACCCCCAGTCTTGGGCTCAGTCCCTCTGGATGCTCTGATTCTGAACTGGAAAGGGAAATTTCTGTATGCTTTCCCTCCCTTTCCTCTACTGTTCAAAGTTTTAGTCAAGATAAAGTCACTACATTGCAAAGTGATTCTGATTGCTCCAGATTGGACCAGACAGCCTTGATACCCCCATTACTGTCCCTAGCAGTCTATCTTCCCCTGTCTCTTCCCAGGAATTACAACCTGGTCACCTCCTCTCTGGGGAGGATTTGGTACCCCAATCTTCAGTCTCTCAATCTCAAGGCATGGCTCTTGAAGAGTTAGAGTATGCAGATTTGCATCTGTCTCAGGGGGTTCTGGACATCTTCAAAGCCTCTCGAAAGCTCGCCACTAGAAAGACCTATAACTCCAAATGGAAGAGATTCAGCATTTGGTGTTCTAAGCAGCATATTTCCCCAGACACTGCTGAATTGCCTACAGTTCTGCATTATATGGTCCATCTTAATGGCCTAGGCCTCAGACCAGCTACTCTCAAAGTACACTTGTCAGCTGTCTCTGCTTTTCTGTCAGTGGGGAAGTCTTCCTCACTATCATCTCATCCTGTGTTGTGTACATTTTTCAAAGGATTGCTTCATACCAATCCTCCATTTTGAGACCCTGCCCCTGCCTGGGATTTAAATGTTTGTATTGCTCAATTGATGCAACCTCCCTTTGAGCCTATGTCCTCAGTAGAGCTTAAGTATTGACTTGGAAAACTGTTTTTTTAGTAGCCATTACCTCTGCTAGACGTATCAGTGAACTGCAAGCCCTGTCAGTGGAACCTGATTTTATCTCCTTTCATAGGGATAAAGTGGTCCTTAGAACCAGTAGAAGGTTCTTGCCCAAACTGGTTTCAGATTTTCACCTGAACCAGTCTGTCTCTTCCTGTTTTCTTCACTGATCATTCCTCTTCAGGAGAGAGGAGGTTACACAGTTTAGATGTTAAAAGGGCCCTTAGCTACTATACTGAGCGTACCAAGGGTCACAGGTTTGATTCCCTCCAGCTGTTCCTCACTTATGGAGAAGTGGGGAAGGGCAAACCTGCCACCAAGAGAACTATTGCCAGGTGGATTGTGTCTTGTATACAATTCTGCTGTGAGAAACTAGGAAAAATTCCACCCTCAGGCCTGAGGGCTCACTCCACCAGAGGTGCTGCTGCCAGGGATATTCCTCTCTTAAAAATGTGTCAAGCAGCCACCTGGAAAACAGTCCATACCTTTACCAAGCATTACTCTCTGGATATCCAGGCTAGGAATGATGCTCGGTTCGGCACAGCAGTACTTCAGAGCCTATTCCCAAAGTAGGTTCTGTCCCTCCTCCATGGAGGTACTGCTTGGTAGTCTGCAATAGTCAGAATACAGCAAGACTTCATTGTTGTTTGAAGAAAAAATTACTCACCTTAGTAATTATGTTTCTTCTAATGGAGTCTTGCTGTTTTCTGACCTCCTTCCCTGCCTCCCCTCTCAGAACCTGTTTTTGGGAAGTGGGTGGGCGGTGCAGTGTTGCATCTCAGGGGTGCTCCTTTTACATCCTCTTCTTTTTGTCTGGGTGTTTGTTTTATCATTATTCTTATTTGGATTGGTTTTTGGTTTTGGGTTTCCTGACTTGAGTCTTCCTTTGGGGATCCAAAACTTTTTGTTGGCAGTTGGCTAGTAAAAATGTTACAATTTCCACATAGAATAGTGAGTTTTTGCTCGTAAGAATCTGACAGTTGGATTTCAAAGGGCTCCAGACAGAGACCTCAACCAAGCTCGAGCTCAGCATTCTATGCTCTGCATAGAAAGTTAACCCTTTGTTCTCCGGGGCAGTTTAAAAGCTGGTGCTAACTGCAATAGTCAGAATACAGCAAGACTCCATTAGAAGAAACCTAATTACTAAGGTAAGTAATTTTTTCTTCCTGCATGCCAAATACACATTTGGTAGGATTAATAGTTAGTCCTGCATTTTTGGTAGCTTGGACAACTGCTCGTAGGTGTTCCAGGTGGCATTTCCAGTCTGGACTGTACACCACATCATCCAGGTATGCAGCACAATAACCAGTGTGAGGTGATAAAATTACATCCATGTACCGCTGGAATGTAGCTGGCGTACCATGTAAACCAAATGGCATGGTGGTGAACTGATAGAATCCAACAGGAGTGGCAAATGTGGTTTTGTCTCTGGATTCTTTAGCTAATGGGATTTGCCAGTAACCCTTGGTGAGATCGAGGGTGCTGATATACTTTGCACTCTCCAGTCTGTCCACCAAATCATCTATTCTGGGCATAGGATAACTGTCAAATTTTGATACTTGATTAAGTTTCCTAAAATCAAGGCAGATTCCAACACCCCCTTCTGTTTTGTTTACAATTACTATTGGAGATGACCAAACATTCTTCGACTCTTCTGTGATACCCTAGTCTTTAATTTTTTTGTATTTCCTTAACCATGTCAGCTCAACGTTCTGGTAACCTGTACATCTTTTGCCTAATAGGGCGAACATTCCTTGGCACTGTTACCTGCTCGACCCCTTTTGCTCGGTCTGGTACGGTGGTAAAAGTGCTGTTAAATGTCTTTAGCACGTTACGAATTTCTGCAGTTTCTTCTAAGGTTAAGGAAGCATTCACCTTTACAGCATCAGCAGTTACAGTTTGTTCCAGTCTATCATAAGCTACATCAGTATCTTCTTTATCAGTTTCTGGTAAAACTAGCAAAGAAGCGGGGGCGCTGTGGAACACATCTACCGACCAGAAGTGTCACAGATCTGCGCCTCAACCAGCAGACATATAAAGTAATAAAACTGGTATTTTGAACGGACTAAACAAATTTTTACAACCTGCACAGTAATCTACGGGCTGTGCCACACACGGAGATATAAGTTGTCAGAGGGATGGGTCGTACAAATAAGGGACCAATGACCAGCTCTAAAACAAGGCCTACTGAACATGAGCAGCATGAAGCGGCAGTACAACTTGTGTCGGGGAGTGATCCACCCTGGACAGCCTTGCAAAGGTCGATGCAAGCAATCGACAGCAAAGCAGAATCTGTCTTGTCTCGGTCTGTAGAGCAAGACAGTAAAACAGCAGAGGCCATAAAAACTGCCTCCCTGGCAGAATCTACTGCAACCAGAGCAATGGCAACGACTAATACAATTGTTAAGGAGAACTCACAACTACGATACCGCCTAGAAGACATTGAAAACTCTCAAAGGGCCCCAAATGTCCGTATTGTAGGTCTCCCGGAACATTGCGAGTGGGATAACCTCCTGTATTTCCTCCAGAAGTGGCTACCGGGTGCCTTAAGAATAGGTTCAGAGCTCGAAGAGGAGAGCTTTATTCGAGCCTACCGGATCTCTTCCCCCGTACAGGAGCAACACGAGGAGACGTACCTTGGACTGCTCTTTTGGTCACCTCTAGTCCGGCTATTCGGGATCAGATGTTGCAAGCTGCTCGAGGAACAGATAAACTAAATTTCCAAGGTACTTCTGTCCATCTGTTTCCAGACTTATCTTATGCGACCGGAACAAGGCGTAAGAAGTTCGACGGGCTGAGAACGAAACTTCGTAGCCTGGGAATTACTCACTCACTACTGATGCCAGCCAGACTTAGGGTGCATTGTGGTGGGCATACTTATCAGTATACCGACCCAGAAGAAGTGGGGAAGAAGGCAGAAGCCATCGCAAAGGAATTCCAGCATGCTGACAATCAGGAGAGAGATCGGAATTAGAGGATGAAGAAACCTGATCAATTTGGGACTTAAAAGTTGGCTTATAAAAAATAGATGATCACCATCAGGTTTTACCTTACTTTGTTTTTCTATATTTCCTCTGACCCCTTTAAATGTTTGCCTTGTTTTGGGCAGGTTAAAGTAAAGATGATAAGGGCCTTGTTGCCGTGTTTTGGCCCATGTGGAGGATTTAAGCGCCGCTATGGTGCAGTGCTGTTTAGTTCTGTTCACTTGTTCTAAAAGGGTGACTAAATCCTTTAAGTAAATCTCATGGTTTGAACTGTGTCGGCTGGGAAAGAGCTGAATCTTGCTGGACACTAAATATCTTATGGGGGAAAAATGTTTGAAATGGGGACCATAACAATGTAGGTTGTTGTAGAAAAATGTTTAGTAGTTTCTTTCTTGGATCAGGTCACCCAGAAGTCTTGTAGGGTGCAGCTTATCATGGACTTTTCTTCAGGCTGAAAACTTAAAGTGAGAGAAATACCCCTAAATCCGAAAACCAGAATGTATAGATTAATTTTCCTGGCAACATTTGATGTACTGTAATGGAACATATTTGAAGTCTTACATGAGAAGACTATATGTATTGTTTTCTGTAAAGCAATAAAATATAAGTAACCAAAAAAAAAACTAGCAAAGAAGCTTTTGGCATTTTTTCAACCCATTTCTTGAGGAGGTTAGCATGGTATATCTTAGCAGGATTTTTCCTGTCAGGGGTCTCAGTCTCGTAGTTAACGGTGCCAATACGTCTAAGCACTCTGTAAGGCAATTGCCACTTCATTAACCGTTTATTTTCTGTTGTGGGTAACAGTAGCAAAACCTTTTCACCTTGCTCAAAACCTTTTTCTTTTACCCCATGGTCATAATATACTTTCTGCTGGTTTGGGGCCTCTTCCTGATTACTGTGGGCAATTTCAACATATTTTGCCCGCTTCTTCCTTAGGGCACACATATAAGAAGTCATAGATTGTTTCTGAGTGGCGTTATTTTCCCACGTTTCTTTTATCACATCCAGTGGTCCTCTTAGTTGCCTACCATACAGCGTTTCAAATGGTGAAAACCCTGTTGATGCCTGTGGCGCTTCTCTAAGCAAAAAGTAGGTAAGGCAAGTATTAGTCCCAATCTTTCCCTTCCCCTTTTACAAGACTTTTTAACATCCGTTTTAGGGTTTGGTTAAAATGCTCAACAAGACCGTGCTACCAACAGTCCCTGTTTTCCCAGGACAGTCCCTATTTTAGGCAGCATGCCCCAGTGTCCCCACAAATTTTGCAAAATGTCACTTTTGTCCTGGTTTTTGCTTACTTGTTCCAGTTTTGTCCTTTTTTTTTTTTTTGCTGACTGCTAATCTGTGACTGACAGTTTTTTCAGCACCTCTGTGGAGCTGCTTGAGTTGGGCAACAGTTTGCAACTTCAACCCCTGTTCCTATGTTGGTCTGCAAGCATGTCAGCAGGAGCACGATAAAGCATGTTCCTTTCAGTTAGGTTAGACTGGGTAGTAGTGCAAACAACTGTACTTGTAACATGGCATAAAAAAGAGAAACGAAATGAAGCAGTCAGATAGGTGCAAACACTCCATGTGGTACAGTAGAAACCATGGTCTAATACCATAGTAGATCATGGTTTGTATTGTAATACCTCAGCAATCCACTACAGGTAAGAAGCAGTGTAAAAAAGAAAGCAATATGTAAATAGCTTGCAGTGTATAATTGTCCCACGTTGTATTTACTCAGAATTTTCCTGCACAGGGATTTTGACTTTTTCAAGATTGTTCTATATTGTAGCTACAACAGAAGTTCATGAGTTACTAATGATTGTACATTTAAACTCCACATATACTGTTAATTATGCTGCAGCAATATTTCTGTAGAAGTGAACAGTTACATACTGTCACCATCCCTTCTGATGTACTGCTTTCTAAGCAACTGTGGGTGCAATGCATTGTGGATGACTGAATAACATTATCTGGCCTAGCCTTGTCTTGGTGAATACACAGTGGTAAAGATGACCGAAAGCAAAAGTAACAGACAGTGAGATAAACAAAGGAAAATTAAAGAGAGAGGATATTTCTGTGGGTGAAAAGAAAAATAAATTGAGAGAAACGGAAAGAAATCAAAGATACAGACTAACAATAGTAGTCAAAACAAGTATTTGAAAGATGAAAGCAGTAAATGTTATGTTGTTCTATGTCCTGCTGAGTTAGGTAGTTTAGAGGAAAAAAAAGTGAAAATAATATTCCGCAAAATAGTAGTTGTTCAATAAAGTGTTTTTCAGATTGTCTTAGTTCAGTACATTTGGAGAAAAGGTGCTTGTGCTATTAGGATTGTGTGATAGCCACCTATTGGTGTGCAAAGGAACTGGAGAAAGAAAACTGAAATGTACCATAGCACACTCCCATCATGCAGTGCAGCCCATATCTTCTAATACATAGAGAGGAAAATCAAAGCACCTAGAATAGAAAGTGAATTGCAAGGTTTTGAAAAGTTGTAAAATATGTTTTGATGTTAGAAAGCTTAAAGCTTGTAATCTAATGTATTTTAACAAAAGTGAAATAGCGTCCACAATATTTCCAATAGGTGTGTTCCAATTGTTTTCAAGTATATGAATATCATGTTTAATAGTTCAATTTATAGTATTCTGAAAGTAAGTCAGTGTGATTGTACTCATTTATTCAAAACCTATTAGTTATACAGTCATTGCCATGTTATAAGCAGATTAAGCCACTCGTAAGGATGGGTCTACAGTGGAATTAATACATGGTTGGTTGGACCCACTCAGCCTTTGGCCTCGTGGCTCCAACCCCCGCCTCGCACCATGGATTAATACCACAGTAGACCCATGCTTTCTGTGGCTTAACCCCCACGTGACGTCTGCCTGCTAGCAGCTGAGAGGGACTCCAGACAGAAGAGACCAGCAGCAGTGAACTGAGGTACCCAAACCTGATCAGCTGCAGGGAAGTGTGTGAAAACAGTCTGGTGTGGTGGTGAGAGTCACTGAAGTGAAGTTTGCTCAGCAAATGAGATGAGCGTAAGTGGGTTGTGATGGGACTGTCAGGAGGAGCATACATGCAGCTCAAATGTCTAACCACAGTTTAACGCAGGTTTTCTTCTAATGAACTATTCTGTACATCAATCAATCAATCAAGAATAATGTACTGTTTTAATCTGGATGTTTGCTACTTGTGTTACTGTGGGGTGGCATGGCCACAGCAAGCAGCAAAATTTGACTGTGTGCAGCATTGTCAGCTGTAGAGCCCGTGGGTGTGACATGAAGGGTTGGGGGAGGGCATGGTCAGGATGGACCCTGTCCCAGTTTTAGGCCTTAGAAAGTTGGTAGCTTTATTAATGGTCAGAATCCCTTGGGTGGTGGGATAGTATCAGGTGTCCCCATGGATGCAGATGACACCAGTACCTGATCCTTTTGCACAGTGTTTTTCTAGCGCTTCAACATGCACTAGGGTCTGTCTGCTTCCCGAATCAGTGAGTCTCTTTACAGTCTTATCCCCCACCTTCACATTGGTTAACTACTTGTCCCAATTTGCCAAGGACAAATCTGCTCCAGTGCCACTCTCCTTACTATGGCAGTTTCTTGCAGTATGGCCTGGCGCATTACAGTTATAGCAAATAACGTCTTTGGGCACAGATTTGTTACCTCCATCAGAGTTCTTATCAGACTTGGAGTTTAAATGGGGAAAAAGTGTGTCTATCCAGTGCTTGGCTGTTACCTCGCTGTTGTGGCGTCTGTCTGGCCATTTGGTAGTCCTCGTCCAAAGAAACAGCATTTTCCCCCCTTTCTGATTTGTGTTCCTTTACCCAAAGCTGCACTTCTGTAGGCAGGATGTTGATGAATTGCTCCATTGCAAATGTGTCGATGATCTGTGGGACTGTTTTGCCTTCTGGTTAGTGTCATTTTATCAGGAGTTCTCAGAGTCGGGTGAAGGCTTCTCGAGGATTGTTAACTGAGTTGTACTTCAGAGTTGGAAATCTCTGCCTCTGCGTCTCTTCTGAGATGTCGAATCTTCAGGATTTCACTTTTCACCAGGTCATAGTTTTCTGACTGTGCAGTGTCCATATTGCTGTAGGCAAGTTGGGCTTTCCCTGTCAGGTAGGGTACCAGTCTGATTGTTCATTGCTGCTTTGGCCATTGGCAGGCTGAGGCAACTCTTTCAAAAATTGTCAGGTATGCCTCGATATCATCTAAAGGACACAACATTGTAAGTTTAATGGCTTTTAAGTTGCTTGTGTTTTGTTGTTTGGATCTGTGCCAGATCCTCTGCTTTTGTTAGCTTGCAAGGCATCCTTCCATCGCTGCCCCTGTTGCTGCATCTCTTCTCTCATCTGCTGCTTCTCTTCTCTCCTCTGCTGCTCATGCTGCTGCATCTCTTCTCTCATCTGCTGCTTCTCTTCTCTCCTCTGTTTCTCTGTCTCTTTTTGTTGTATAGCCCACCATTTGAAAAAGTCCATCAGGCTTTCAAGTTCTGTCACTGCCTGATCTTCACTGTGTCAGTCTTCACCATTCATCACATTTAGGTATGGACGGAGGTCACGTCCCTGCGGGAGCTCTTTTTGGGGGGGGGATGGGTGTGGTGCTCGCGGGTTGGCCATTAGGTGTCATCGACCCCACCCTCCCGCCAGTTCTTCATCTCCCACTGTAGAGGTCTCACCTCGTGAGGCACTCCAAGCAACTACAGGCCTATTCTTTGTGTCCTTCAACACCGAGTTATACCTGCCGGTTCCGTTTCGCCCTACTCGACGCCGCTGTTTGGTAAGACTATTCCTTTATAATTTTCAGCGACGTAGAGTCTGTTTTTGCCGTTGTTTTTCCATCAATCACATCTAGATCGGAGGGCAAAAAGTCGCTAAAAGCAGGGCGGCCTCCTATGCGATGGTGCCCATGCGTCCACAAGTTCTCTGTTCTAGGGACATGGATATGTTGTTCATCCACACTGTCTGTCAGGTTCCTTGCCGCTTTAAATCTTGCCGGAAGGTCTTCAAGCTGGCTCCTCCCACCCACCCGGGTGGTAAAACTCTCGGCTCCGCCCCATGACGCCAGATCTTCGTTACCGCTTGGAAGCTCAGGTTCCCTCCTTAGCGCTCTGCGTTTTAGACTGGATCCTAACTCTTTGGTTCGTCCGAAACTAGTTTTGAAGTTTTCTAAACTTCGGTCTTCTTTATCCCTCGTGGCTGCGGCTTTCGGAGGTGCCCTTGCGGGCAGAAGATGTCCAGGACGGATCCGCACTCCACGTGCATCTACTGCCTCGGCCTAGACCACGACCTGCAGGCCTGCGAGTTGTGTCGCTCCTTCTCGGCCAACGTCCTGGAGGATCGCGCTGCCCTATTGAAGCTCGGGCACCCTGAGAAGCGTTACCCGCCGGTAAAATCCAAAGAGGCTCATTGGGCGGTGTCCGCGGCGGCTGGCTCGGCTGAGCAGCTCGAGCACATGATCGCCCTCAAGGAGGAGGAGGCGGCCCAGGCCGCATCTTCCTCCTCCTCGGTCGCGGCATTTATCCCGCTCTCTCTGAGTTCCTCTTATTCGGCTTCATTCAAGGAGCTTTGCCAGTCCCTTTCCACGAAGGAGAGGCCATCGGGACATTCCTCTCGGCCCAAGAGGTCGAGAGGGTGAATCCACCGCCCGGCGTTCGTGGGCGGGAGAGGTCTCCTTCCCCGGACAGCCGACCGTCGACTTCGGTCAAGGTTGCGGCTCAGGCCACTGGCTTCATGGCGTCCCCGTCAGGCCAGCCTGCTGAGACACCCGTCAACGCAGTCGAGATATTCCTCGACCCGTCGGACGGGTTGTCGACTGGTGAAGCCGAAAACCCCTCTTCGCCGGTTCCCCCAGTGGAGACCGAGGATCTGCCTGTGCCTTCGGGGCAGCAGTCCCCGGTTAAAGTGTCCGAGCCGAAGGAAGAGCAGGTGTCCCCCACCCTTTCCCAGGCCCACCCTCGGTTACACCGAGGGTCTCGGTCTCGGACTTCATCTCGGGCAAGCCATTCCCGCCGACATCGGTGGTCTCGGTCTCGGCACCGAAGTAAGCGGCGACACCGTTCCTCCTCGTCCTCCTCCTTGGAAGAGAAGAGGCTTCGACGCAAATTGAGTCAGCGTTATGAGGAGCTTATGTGGCAGCAGTTACTGTTGTCTGGGAGTAAATCGACTCGGATTCATCCCCCGGCCATCAAGTGGCTGTCTCCCGAATGGCCAAAGCAACCGCTCGCCACAGTCGAGATGCCCATTTCTGGGCCGGTTGTTTGGCTGAAACTAGCTGCCCCACCGATTGTGGTGGAACCTCCGCTTCCACAGCCGAAGTCTGGGGCACCGACCAAAGATTCTCAGTCGGGTCACGGCCTGCCTCACAGGTTGTTGGTCACCCTCACTCCCGACCGTCCTCGGCAGGTGGAGGGTGGCTCAGGCCCGAGGCAGCTCTTCGCAGACTCTTCGGAGTCCAATGACGACTCCTCCCTGTTCTCCAGGCAGGTCAACCTGGAGTCCTCCGGGGGACAGTCATTGGATGATAGCCCATCGTCCTTCATGGGTGTGCTTTGGCTCATCTCGGAGTCTACCGGGATGCAGCTCTAGCCCGTGTCCAAACGGGCCAAGTATCCCCTGACGGAGATACTGGACCAAGGGGATTCACCCACGGAGGCCTTCCCTGTGGCTGAGGCCATTGTCAGCCCAGCCTTGGAGCTTTTGCAGCGGCCTGCTTCCTGTCCTGCGCCCTAGGCCAGGATGGCCAGGAAGTATACGGTCCCCACCGGCTCTTTGCCTGGTTTCTCGGAGCACCCCTCTGCCAAGGGGTTAGTCACCGATAGCATCTTCCGGCGTTCTGGAAATGCTCGGGACGTGGATAAGCCCCCCGACGAAGAGTCCAAGAAGCTGGACTATGCCGGGCGCAAGGTGTACGCTGCGTCCTCCCTCGGCCTCCGACAGGCCAGCTCAGCTGTGTTGATGGCACACTTCTCCCACGCCCTCATGGGCTCCCTGGATGAGGTCATCCCTCATCTCCCGGCCGACCTGCGGACCACGGTCCGTCAGGTGCGGGACCAGGGTAGGGCGGTGGCGAAGCAGCAGCTTCAGACTGCTCTGGACATAGGTGATTCCTGTGCCAAGTCAGTAGCGGCCGCGGTGGCCATGCGCCACAGGGCGTGGCTGAGGATATCCACCTTCCCGGCGGTTACCCAGCACAAGTTGGCAGACATCCCCTTCTTGGGGACTGACCTCTTCGGCCCTGGAGTGGAGGGACACCTCCAGCGGATCGAAAAGTCCAACGCCACTCTGGACTCGGTCATCTCCGCCCAGAGGGACAAAGGCCACCATCAGCAACAGCATAAGTCCTTTCGTCCTTCGGCCCCTGCAGCACGACCGGCCCAACGGCACCAGCACCAGGGTCAGCAGGCTCGTGCTTGGCGTCCCAAACCCAAGCCAGCGGCTTCCTCCAATAGGAAGCAAGGAGGTAAAGGCCCAGGAGGTCCCTCGGCCGGTCCCTCCTCCAAGCCTGCCCAGTGACGGGTTGAGGGGTGTCGCCCCCAACCTCGTCACCCTTCCCTGGGTTCCCCCCGTGGGGGGACGGCTCCGCCACTTCCCTTCCGCCTGGTCCGCTATCACCACGGACCGTTGGGTGTTGGAGGTGGTAGGAAAGGGCCTGCCTCTGGAATTCGAGAAGACCCCTCCCTTTCGAGCTGTCACCTCCCGGGGGGCCACGGGGTCCGAAGCCTCGCTGTCGGCCGGCCGAGCTGATATTGCCCTGCTCCTCGAGAAAGAGGTGATCAGGAAGGTGGCAAATCCTCCTCCAGACCCGGGGTTTGTGTCCAGGTATTTCCTGGTCCCAAAACGGACAGGGCGCTGGCGCCCCATTCTCGACCTGCATGATCTGAACAGGTTCCTAAGGTTTCGGACCTTCAGGATGGTCACTCTGGCTCAGATAATCCCATCCTTGGAACGAGGCATGTGGTTCTGTTCCCTGGACCTCCAGGATGCGTTCTTTCACGTCCCGATCCGTCCGTCTCATCAGAGATTCCTCCGCTTCAGAGCCCTTTGCGAGTTCCGGGCCATGCCCTTCGGCCTCTCTCTAGCTCTCAGGGTCTTCACCAAATGCATGGCAGTGGTGACAGCATTCCTGCGGCGCTGAAGGGTCCAGGTGTACCCCTTCCTGGATGACTGGATGATTGCAGCCCCCTCCAGAGCGGAAGTGGAGCGGTCCAGAGATCTGGCCCTCCATGTTTGCTCTCAGATTGGCCTCCTCATCAATGAGGCCAAGTTGGAACTCGTGCCGAAGTAGGTGATACACTTCATTGGGGCAGAGCTCGACTCTCTTCGAGCCAGAGCTCGGCTCCCAGTGGACAGGGCCGAGGTTCTTTCCTCCTTTGCCCAATCATTTCTGGTTGGGCAATCGCGCCCTGCCCGGGACTTCCTGCGCCTCCTGGACCTCATGGCGGCCTGCACCAGCGTGGTCCATTGGGTCCGTTGGTACATGCGTCCCCTTCAGTGGGGACTGGCCAGCCAGTGGTCAGAACGTACGATCCATTGGATCAGTTGATGACAGTGACCCAGGAAATGTGGAATGCTCTCCAGTGGTGGACTGTTCCGGCACATCTGCAGGAGGGCATCCCGTTCGTCCGCCCCGAGCCGACGGTCTCTCTATCGACCGACGCATCTCTGATGGGTTGGGGTGCCCATCTGGGGGCACAGGCGCCGCGGCCTCTGGTCCCTCGGGGTCGATGCCATATCAGCCTGCTGGAGCTCCGCGGTCCGCCTAGCTCTCGCCTCGCCTCCATTTCTATGGGGTCAAGTGGTTCAGGTCCAGATGGACAATACCACGACCATGTATTACCTAAACCGCCAGGCGGGATGTGCTCCATGCTGTTATGCAAGGCTCTCCATATGGTCTCTTGTGCGCAGCCTGGAGGCGGATCTCCTAGCCATTCACATGGCAGGAGCCTCCAACACCCTGGCCGATGCCCTACGCTGGATAGGGGCTGCGTCTCACAAGTGGTCTCTCCTGCCGGAGGTAGTACAAGATCTCTTCTCCCACTGGGGCACGCCTCAGGTGGACCTGTTTGCCTCCAGGGAGAATGCGCAGCTGAGACTGTTCCATGCCCGCCCCCCTCAGCAGGGCTTGCTGCAGGGGTATGTCTTCTCAAGGCCGTGGACCCCGGGCCTCTTCTACGCCTTTCCCCCATTTCCCTTGATCCACAAGGTGCTTCTCAAGGCGAGGAGGGACAAGGCACAGGTGATTCTGGTAGCCCCAGACTGGCCCCGCCAGTTCTGGTATCCAGATCTCCTCAGTCTCAGCTCCAGGCTCCTGAGGCAGCTTCCAGCCCGCCCGGACCTGATCTCAGTCAATCAGGGGAAGGTATTCCATCCGGACCTTCAATCCCTGCACCTGACGGCCTGGTTCCTGGTGACTAGGTTCCAGGCCTTGGGTCTTTCCAGCAGGGTCCTCAATGTCGTTGGCGGCGTCCCGTAAGAGTCGACCAGAAAATGCTATGCCTTCAAATGGAAGATTCTCTATTTGGTGTCAGGGAAGGGCCTGGAGCCTTCCTCCTGTTCCTTGGCAAGCATTCTGGACTACCTGTGGTCCCTTTCTCAGCAAGGGCTTAGGTCGACGACCCTTAAGGTGCACCTGGCAGCCATCTCTGCTTACCGGGTGCAGGCCGGGAAGCAGTCAGTGGCGCAGGAGAAGGTGGTCTGGCGCTTTTTCTAAGGCCTTGATCACATTTCCCCTCCGGTGCGAGAACCTCCACCTCCATGGGATCTACTGCTGGTATTGGCCAAGCTCATGGGCAAGCCATTTGAACCAATGCACAGGTGCGAGATATCCCACCTGTCGTGGAAGACCGCCTTCTTGGTGGCTATCATGTCAGCCAGAAGGATGGGAGAGCTCCAGGTGCTTTCCATCGAGTCTCCTTATCTGGTCTTCCACAGGGACAAGGTTGTCCTGTGCCCCCACCCGAAGTTCCTTCTGAAGGTGGTGTCGTAGTTTCACCTTAACCAGGTGTTGACTCTGCCGGTGTTCTACCCCAATCACACCTCGGAGGCCGAATATAGGCTCCATACTTTGGACCCTAGAAGAGCACTCTCTTTTTATAAGGAGCGGACGGCTGAAGTTGGGGGAGAGGTTCGCCAACTGTTTGTCACTTATGCTGAAGCCGCACCTAGCAGACCTGCAGCCAAGTGGACGATAAGCAGGTGGGTCACCTCCTGCATAGATCTCTGCTGTAGGTTGGTGGGCATGGAGCCTCCCAGAGGGATAAGAGCTCATTCTACCCGCCATACCGCTGCATCGGTAGCTGCTTTCAGGGATGTCCCCATCCAGGATATCTGCAGGGCTGCATCCTGGAAGTCGGCACATACCTTTATTACCCACTACCACATCGACCTTGAGTCACGCCGGGATGCTGGTTTTGGGGCCTCGGTTCTCCAATCTTTATTTTCCAAGTAAGTATCGGGGGTGTGCGTCTTGCCTCCCTCCTCCTGGAGAACTGCTAGGAGTCTGCCAGACAGTGTGGATGAACAACATATCCATGTCCCTAGAAAGACAGGTTACTCACCTGTAACAGGAGTTTTAGGAATGGTATATGTTGTTCATCCATATTCCGACCTCCCTGGCTTCGACGCACAACCTGGCTTCCAGCGGGCTAGATCTGGCATCATGGGGCGGAGCCGAGAGTTTTACCACCCAGGTGGGTGGGAGGAGCCAGCTTGAAGACCTTCTGGCAAGATTTAAAGCGGCAAGGAACCTGCCAGACAGTGTGGATGAACAACATATACCATTCCTAGAACTCCTGTTACAGGTGAGTAACCTGTATTTACTGACCAGCATGATCGCTGTCTTACGTACCTGGGCCCGCTTCACGACATGGATTCGTGCAACTCCTGTTTCTCTATGGATTGTCGTATCCTGGAACAGCACGCATGGAAAGTTGGACAAGCTCCCCCAACTTTAGGGGGACGGGTGCGCACTCATCGGACCAAGCCGCTCAGCTTTTCCTCTGGGTCCCCTCCTGGTTCTATACAGACCGTGGAGGAGGGGGCTTCCACTTCTTGTAGCCTCGCCATGGCAGAAGCCCCTTCTGTGTTGCAGGAGGCCCGCTCTGGGAGTCGCCCCTTCGGGGGCGAAGGCTCCCCCTGTGTCGTTTCCTCAGGCTGGAAAGCCTAAGTCGGCACCGTTCTCTACGCTATCCATCAGTGCCGTTTTGGGCCTCTGTGCCGTTCGCAGAGCTGTGGGCCTTGATGGTGCCGTGGTTGGTGCCGCTCCACTGCTCGGCACTGTCTCTGCTGTTGGCATCATTTGTGGTGCCGATAGTGCTGGTAGCGCCATGGAAAGTTCTACAGCACTGTCTTTGACCGTTTCTCACCTCAGTGGCATTTGTGAGGACACGGCACCATGGGAAGTGTCAATCTCGGCACTGCTCATGACGCCGAGGGAGCTGTCATTGTTGGCGGCGTCCCTGACTCCAGTGACTTTCACGGTGCCATGGGAAGGGACAGCTCCATGGCAGACATCGACTCTGGTTCTGCTGCTGCTCTCGGCACTGTCTCTTCTTCGGGCACCATTCGCGGTGCTGTGGAGGAGTTCGGTGCCGGCTCTGGTGCGGACACCTGGACTGGCACCTCTCTTGGTCCAGACAGGAGCGGGCACCTGCGTACAGTCTAGCACCGGACCTCGGTCTCTACCTCTTCAGAGGCGGACTCCGGGTCTGGTTTGGACCGGCTGTTCGACTCTTTGGAGTTGGCAGCCCATGTGGACACCCTGGTGGTTACTTCGGCTGGCCGGATCCAACCTCCCTCTGAGGAGTGGGCGGTAGCCCCCGAGTCTGGGGTCAGGGGTGGTGACCAGCAGGCGGTGGTTCAGGCCACTATTGCCCTGCAGCCTGGACTTGGAGGGTTTTCTGCCCCCTCAGTCGGGTTACCCACTTAGGTGGTGTGCCTGAATCGCCCAACTTTACGGCCGTCCAGAGCGTCCTCAGGAGGGAAGGGTGCTTCTCCCTGGGTGGTCTCCTCGGGGACTGACCAGGGTTGTCAGCTGCCTAGGCTGGTTTTTGCGAGGAGGAGGGCTCTTTCGGACTCTGAGGGGTCAGGGTTCGATGCGGTGACCCTTTTCTGGGACCCACCTGGGTTCGGGGAGGAGTCACAGCATGGACCCCTGCCCTTCCTTCTCAATCTCCTCGATAGGGCCCTAGTCTTTGGAATGAAAGGACCACCCTTCTGTGTTTGCACGGTCCAGGTCACCTCACACCTCACAGGGGGGATTCTTCAGGGCATGGCCTAGGCAGTTCCAGTGTGGTTGATCAGCTGTCAGCTGTTGGGCTTTCCAGAGTTCCTCCTTCCCTTGAGGCTGCTGGTGCGCTCTCTTGCCCAGACAGAGGATGGTCCCCTTCTGTTGTGGACTTAGCCCCAATTCCTCTGTCACAATCTCCTGCTCTGCCAGGCATTCATGGCCCTATGGGACCTCTCTCTCCTGGGAACAATTCAGGGGTGCAGCTGCTCACTTCCCTACTTATGTCAGGGCCATGGACGAGCGGGTGTTCCACCCTCCCCCTGAGCAGCCAACCTCTGGATCTCCAAGGTTTTCTGCTTCCTCATCCTCCTCTTCTGGGGGAGAGGAGCCTTCCTTCCACATCTCCCTTGCTGCTGATCTCGCTGAGTATCAGCATTTCCTCGTGAGGATGATGGAAGACCTGCATGTCACCCCACCCACTCAGCACAATCTGGAGCATTCAATGCATGCCTTCCTAGGCAATTTCAGTGCGGTCACCCTTGTGGTGCCCACCTGGCCTGCTCCTTTCCAGGAGGCATCATTGCGGTTCTGGCAAAGACCCTTTTCCGGAGTCCCAGCCCCTAGGGAGTTGAGCCAGAGGTATGGTGCCCCCCCCCCCAAAGTCTCCAGGTCGTATGCCTCATCCTCAGTCAGGACTGATGCAGCTGGACACTCCTGATGGGCTTTGTGCCCTCCACCGTGATCGGCCCCCAGATCAAGTTTCCGTGAATTTTGACTTCTGGGGGAGGAGGACCTTCTACTCGGCATGGTTGCTTCTTTCAGTTTCTGCTCATCAGGCCCACTATGCTACCTATGATAGGTTTCTGTGGTCCAGGCAAGGTCAGCTCCTAGCCTCTTTGCCTGATTCGGAGGTAACCAAACAAGCCATTGCACTCTCTGCACGTGGCCTGGAGCTAGCAAGGCACCAAGCAAGGGCATCTTATGACACCAACGAGGTAGCTGCCAGGGTCATAGGGACAGCGATCTGCACTAGGCGGGCGGCATGGCTACGTCTTTCCCGGTTGTCACCCTTGGCCTGGTGTAGGGTGATTTCCTCCGCGTACCAGAGAACCCACCTTTTCTCCTGTAGGGTGAGACGGCGTCTGTAGGGGCAACCTCCTGCCCCCTCCAGGGGGGATCTCCGTCTCACTCTTCCCCAGTCTCTGGCCTCGCCAGGCCCGTAAAGATTCTCCCTCTCAGTGTTTTCCCCCACTGGGAGCTAAGGGACTTAGTCCTTTAGGGTCTAGGGTCCCCTTCAGGGGGCTCAGTACTGACCCAAATGTGATGAATGGTGAAGATGGACACAGATAAGATATGAAAATTACATACCTACCGTAATTCCTGATCTTTCTGTGTATCTTCACCGTTCATCTCAAATCCCAAGCTCTATCCCTTTGGGGCCTCAGTCTCTGGGTTCCCCTCCCTCTGTGTGCCTCCCTTCCCCCCCCTTCCTTTACGCTGGTCAGGAGCGGGGTGACCTTGGGCACACGGGAATTTTTACCTTCTGGCGGGGGGGGGGAGAGGGATCGGGAGAAAGGGTGATTCACTCCACCCCTTTGGGGTGGAAGTTGGTGGCTTGCTTCTGTTCTCTCTCTCTCTCTCTCTCTCCCCTTCTATCCTCCTCCATCCTTGTCCTTAGGGACTCAGCCGTCATTTTTAATTAGGGAAACTTATTGTTTCTCCCCTATCCAATTATTTGGTTTCGGGGGGGGAGGGGACAACTACCCTGGATTCCTCTCCCCTTCTGTCCCATTATAGCCGCTTCTGCTTCTGCAAGGCATTTGACTCAGTCCCACACAAAAGATTAATATACAAGTTAGCCAGCCTGGGAGTGGGTCCCAAGATGATTGCCTGGGTAAAGAATTGGCTGGAGAATAGGACACAGAGGGTAATGGTAAATGGAGTCCACTCTGAAGAAAGGGGGGTTACTAGTGGGGTGCCACAGGGTTCAGTATTAGGACCGGTCCTCTTCAATGTCTTTATTAGCAACATTGCAGAGGGACTGGAAGGAAAAGTATGTCTCTTTGCAGATGACACAAAGATCTGCAACAGAGTTGATGCACAAGGTGAGGTGGAAAGGATGAGAAGGGACTTGGGAAGGTTAGAGGAATGGTCAGATGTATGGCAGCTTAGATTTAATGCTAAGAAGTGCAAGGTAATGCACCTGGGAAACAAAAACCCAGGGGAAGAGTACACAATGGGACGTGAGATACTAACTACAACAAAAATGGAAAGGGACCTGGGGGTAGTCATATCAGATGACTTAAAGGTGGGCAAGCAATGTGAGAGGGCAGTAAGGAGGTCTGGGGGGATACTGGGATGCATAGGGAGAGGCATCACCAGTAGAAAACAGGAAGTTGTTATCCCTCTGTACAGACAGCTGGTGAGACCCCATCTGGAGTACTGTGTGCAGTTCTGGAGACCCAATCTCCACAAGGACATAGACTCGATGGAAGCTGTCCAGAGGAGGGCAACTAAAATGGTGCAGGGTCTGCACTGGAAGACATATGAAGAGAGACTAAAGGAGCTTAATATGTATAGCCTCGAGGAAAGGAGGGAGAGGGGGACATGATAGAAACTTTCAAGTACCTCAAGGAATCAACAAAGTCCAAGAGGTAGCATCTTTCAAAAAGAGGTGTGCAAGAACAAGAGGGCACAATTTGAAGATGGGGGTGGCTCAGAGGTAATGTAAGGAAGTATTTTTTCACAGAGAGGGTTGTGGATGCATGGAACGGCCTTCTGGAGGAGGTTGTGGAGTCAAAAACAGTGGTTGAATTCAAGCATGCAGGAAACAGCCATAAGGCAATTCTAGGGGGTGGGGGTAGAAAGAAGTAGGCTGCTGGTTAACTAGGATCTGCAACTTATCCATTAGGTAGGGAAATGGGCAGACTAGGTGGGCCAAGCGGTCCTTATCTGCCGTCAAATTCTATGTTTCTATGTGATTCTGTGCCTTGAATTCTGCCAACACAGCCTTCTGGCTACTCCTTTGCAGCTCTTAATCCAGTTTGGGAACAGTCAGTGAATCCAGGGTATGTCGTCCCCCTTCCACTTCTTGTTTTTCCCTTCCTCCTCCCTTTCCTTTTCTGATTCCAAAGATTGGGGCCCCTTCCCAATCGCCTTAGTTTTTCTCAATCTCCTATCTGTCCTCTCCGTCGTTTAGTTTTCCTTTTTGTTTATATAGCTTTTCTTTTGTCTGGTCCTTGGTTCTTGTCTCCCCCCAACCCTGTCTTACTCTACGGTGGCCTTAGAGACTGGGCGGGGAGGCGGGGTCGATGACATGTGACCAACCTGCGAGCACCACGGTGTCGCCGCCCTCGGTGGCACCATCAGTGCATCAAGTCCGCCATCCAAACAAAACAAAAAAAAGAGCTCCCGCAAGGCTCTGAGCTCCGGTCATACCTAAATGTGATGAATGGTGAAGATGCACATAAACATCAGGAATTCCGGTAGGTACATAATTTTGATTTCTTTTTCCATAACTTGTGCTGTCTGTACAATATCAGCTTGGACTTCTGTCTCTGATAGTTTGACTGCCATTCTCCTGCTAACCACTCCTGGACTTGCTGCTGCAGAATCCATGCCTTACTCTATGCTTCTCTGGTACTAGGTCCAGTATCCACGCACAAAACACCTGGCTTAGAGTATGCACAGTGTAAATTCCACTTAGGCTGACACCATCTGTCGTCAAGACACAGGTCAGGAAGCATAGGAAAAAACCTGGAGCAGCTGTAAAATTCAAACAAGAGTTTTATTATGGATATCAGTAAAATAAAAAAATAAAATTGTTTGGAATAACTATTTACAAAGGCCGAATAAACAGAGAAGATCCATCTGAGTTTTACTTCAATCTCTTGTGTCTCTTGCAAGCAATTGCAGCTCTGTCTTTTAAGTCTCTGCAACCCCCTCTTCTTAACAAGCATCTTGTTTTTTTCTAAAATGTTCTTGTATATATCAGACAGTTGCAGGCAGGAACACAATGTCCCAGAACTGAGGCCCATTCTCCACAGCTTCTGAATGAGGGCTTACGAATTGCATTTCAGGTTAACCCCTTGAGTTTCCAATAGCTTTTTGCAGTCATCTTAAACTATAATTATATACATTTCAACAGTAACACTATATAATTTCTAAACAAAGGGATCCCGATATCAGTTACATTTCCACGTAATGATATGCATTAGTTTTATACCAGCAGATATGCAAGGGATGAAAAGACAGAAACAGCAAGGGAAGACTGAGAGACAGAGAGAGGCAAAGAATTGCGAGACTGTCGGGGTGATTAAGTCCTAGGTCTCACAGGAAAATTTGGATCTGACTTCGAGATGGAGCCTTTGGAGCAGGTATTACCATTAGGACTAATGCTGCCAGGCGTTAGGACTCCACGGAAAAATCTTGTAGCTAGCAGTCTGAGGCAGGGGAACCCCCGGCACCATCTCAGTTCTTTTCCCTGCCATCAACCCGCTTAGTTTGGCTCCACGGATGCCTTTCATCACAGTCGACAGTGCTTTTTACCAGTTTCTTCAGCAGATCTCTGTGCTGCCGCAACTTGGTGCACAGTCCACACCTTCATTGGGCATTATAGCCTGGACATTGCCTTGAGGAGGAGAGCAGGATTTGGACTAGCTGTCGTTCAGGGCCTACTCTTGAGGTTTTTCGGCTGTTAGTTCTTCTCCCCCTCCTTTCAAACCTGGGCCTATTTTTGGGTACTGCTTGGGACTCCGTCCTAATGGTAATACCTGCTGCAAGAGCTCCACCTCGAAGTCAGATAGTACAGTAACGTAAGAACTTACCGTAATAGTAGATCTTTGAGAGGAGCTCTTGCAGCAGTTGGCATTCCCACCTACCATCCCCCAGGAACTACTGTTGTTACCCTTCTTTAGAGCAGGGGAGATCCTGCATGTTTCTCCATTTACTTTCAGCCAGGTCTCCAGCAGGAGAACTGAGATGGCACCGGGGACCGCCCCCTTTATACCACGTCTGCCGTCGGGCGGAGCCAACATCATGGGTGTTCCCCCGCCTCAGACTGCTAGCTACAAGATTTTTCTGTGGGGTCCTAACGCCTGGCGGCATTAGTCTTAATGGTAATGCCTGCTGCAAGAGCTCCTCTTGAAGATCTATTGTTACGGTAAGTTCTTACATAACTACTTTGTGCAACCAAACAGATGAGACAGGAAAGGAAAGAACAGAACAGATCCCTGCCTTCAAACTCTCCATAACAACTGGAACAGGGTCCTATTCAACCCTGTCACAATAGTGACCTGCAACCATCAACTGTTGTTGCAGCTGCACAATCTGTTTGCTGCATTGCCACAGTGTAGAACAGTCTGGCAGGCTACTGACCTTTCTGCCCATGGTCTAGAGGTAGCACTGCACCATTCAAGGGCTTCTTATGATGCTGAGATAGCCTTCAAACTGGTAGGAACTGCAGTCTGTCTTCAGCGGATGGCCTGGCTTCACCTCTCCCAGCTGGCACCTTTACTCACTTCTCCCTCAGGGTCAGGTAGAAACTTTCAGGAAACCCTCCTTCTACTGTGCCATGGGAGCACCTGCCTGACCGAGACCTGTAAGAGTCCCTGTCCTCTTCATAATTCATCACTGGTGTGTACAAGCCAGAGGCACCAGGACCCCGCTGGAAGCTTTTGGCTAAAGCTTTCTATTAGGAGGAACTGACAGGGATGGCACCGTCCTCGAGGCCGATGCATTGCATGGCACTCGAGGGTTGGCCAGTAACCAACGCTGGCCCCTCCACCAACTCAATTTTGTTTTTCCCGCCGTCAAGGTCAGATGACTCCGTGGGTGAGCGACTCTTCATCGAAGCTTCCAGAGACTCACTCATTCTGCCTGTTCATTTACTCGACACCGCTTTAGTACTTCGCCATTTTCTGGTACTGTTTATCTAAAGAAAGTGTGGCATCGAGTCTTTTACTTCATTTTTTATTGTTTTTGTGCTTGGCCAGTCATGTCGGGTTCGGAGCAAAGATGTTCAAAGATGGGACTATCCCAATGCGTCGGTGCCCCTTTGGTAGTCTTTTCACCATAATGGACCTGCACCATCAGTTTAACATGCCAAGGGCCAAACCACAGTATGGATCATTGCAACACCTGCTTCTCTGTGGACTATCACACATTAGAAATCCACGTGGCGAGGTTGGGTCACAGTCCCCCAACCTTCAGTGGTCGGCATCGCACGAGAGCCACTAAGGTAAGGTCCTTGGGCCCTTCCCCCGGGCCTCCCCCTGCTACTATACGCACCAGGGGGATGCCTGGGAATGGGGTCAGGTGGACACTCGGCCTCCTCCGGGGGTCCAATTGTGCACCCCTCACAGCCTAGTTCCCCTTTGGGGATTTGGGCCATCCGGTTTTTGAGGTCTCAGCTACACGCGGGGCCTGCATCAGTGGTTCCTTCCATGGCTCCGGCAGGCGCGACCTTGGCTCCTGGCACTGTCCTTGGTGTCTGTGAGTGAGGTGGCTCTGCTGCTGCCGCTGGGTCCCCCCCGCCACCTTCCCTTGTGCCGGCATGGGTAGAGTGTCTGGGGTTGCCTCTCTGGGGTTCGTCTTGGTCTCCTCCCTGGAATTGGAGGGTGAACTGGATGACATGGACTGGCAACAGAGTTCCCCAGAACTCACTATGCTCCCCGGACTCAGCAGGAGTTCCTCTTCTGGGTCTGTACTGGGGTCGACACCATGCACGACACCACCTCTTTCTCTGCTGGTACAGGAGATCCACAGTGCCGTCCGGTGTCAATGCCGCTTCCGTTTTCAGCGCTGCCTCTGAGGTCCGTGCCGCCTCCAAGGAAGATGCCACTTTTGAGGTCGGCGCTGTGGTCAATGCCGTTTCGGATGTGGGCCCCACCTGTGGTGGCAGCACCATGGTCAGAGCCACGGCCGATGTCAGTGCCACATTGGGTGACGGCACTGCCTCCGATGCCAATGCAGTCTACAGCACCAAGTCGGCAGTGGGTGCTGACCTGGAATTCGAGGGGTAGTTGGAAGCTGACCCAGGTGCCAGTTTTTCTTTCCCTTCTTCCCTCAGGGCAGTATCCAAGGTAGGGCCTCTCTCATGCAGCAAGTCCCTGTCCTCTGGGTCGGGTGGGGAGGAGGGCATGGTCTAGTGTCACATTCAGTCCCAGTGGCCTCGGCTACATTGGGGCGGAGCCAGAGCGCTGGCTTAAGCACTCCCTCTCCAGCTAGGAGCCAGAGTCCTGCTGTGGGTGGAGATAGGAGCCGCCCTTCTGGGCCGGTACGGCTCTGATCTCCTCACCAGGGGTCTTCCCCCTTAGGGTTCCACCTTGTTGGCTCAGGGAGGATTGAACAGCAGTCGGTGACTGGGCAGTGCAGCCTCCTTCCCAGGGAGTGGTTCCCTGCTTGTGCCCACAGCCCTGGCAGAGGGGCGTCAGTCTCCCAGGACTTTTCTGTTCCCCTTCCTTCCTCTCTACCTCTTCCCCACCCCCAGGTCTTTCTGGTCCATTGGGGCCCCTCACTTGGGAGCAGTATAGGGTGATGGCAGATGCATTTCCTGCTTATTTTAGGGCCATAGATGCAGTGGTTTTTCCACCTGAGGCAGTATTGCACCCTATGCAGAGCCCTTGCACATTGTTGGCTTCCTCCTCTGAGGAAGAGGACTCTCCTTCTTACTTTCCTCTGATGCTGACTTCACTTTGTATCAGTGGTGCCTCATGACAATGCTGGAGGAGCTCCATCTCCCCTCATCGACTCAACGCAATCCTGCGCATGTAATGCTGGCATTCCTAGCGGAATACAGCCAAGAATCTGTGGTGATCCCTCCATGGCCTCATCCTCTCATGGAGGAGTCACACAGTATCTGGCAGCTTCCAGCTTCCCTGTCTCCAGCACCTTGGGACTGCCAGAGCAGGTACTGCACTCCACATGGGTCTCCAGGAACTATACCCCCATCCCAAGACAGGGTTAGAGTGACAGGATACCCCTTCAGGGCGTCTACGCCTATCAAGAGACTGCCCCCCAGACTCTGACTCCGCGGAGTTCGATCACTGGGGCAGAAGGGTCTTCTCCTCAGCGCGGCTCTTCCTCTCCATCTTAGCACATCAGACACACATGGTGGCCTATGAAAGGCATCTGTGGGTTACGTGCTTCCAGATTCTGGTGGCCATGCCTGATAGTGAGGCAACCAGGTGAGCCATCACCATTTCTGCGTGAGGCCTGTAGCTGGCGAGACACCAAGCAAGGGCATCTTATGACACCAGTTCAGTAGCCTCCAGGATTGTAGGAACAGCAGTCTGTATTAGGTGGATGGCATGGCTCCACTTATCCCAGTTGTCACCCTTGGCCCTGGCATAGGGTGATTGCCTCGCCTTTCAAGGGGGCCCAGTTCTTCTTCCGCTGGGCCAGGAAAGAGCTGTCGAGGCACCCTCCTTCTCCTGCGCATCAGGAGCCTCAACCTGACCCTGACCAGTAGCGGAACTTTCCAGACCCATGATGGGCCCCCTCCTCTTGTGACTCCTCCACAAAAGGCTGAAGGAAGGTTCATCCTCAGTGAGGTGCCAGCGCTACATTCATGATGCTTGGCACTCACCCACCAGTGATGAATGATGAAGAATGATGCAGGTAAGATATGAAAATTACATACCTACAATAGTTCTTGATCTTCCTGTATATCTTCACCATTCATCACTGCTTCCCAGCCGACATCCCCTCTTTGGCCTCAGCTTCTGGGCAGTGCCTCCTCCCTGCTTGCCTTCCCCCCAGTTGATGCCAGATCTTCCTGGACATAAAGTCTCCACCACTCATTCACACTAATGGGATCTACACCGGAGGCGCTAGGACCCAGCGGGAGCATATTTTTCAAGAGGGTCGGCGCCAGAGGTGGAGCCGTGAGGAGCGGCACTGCGAGCCATGGCTCATGCGGTAAAGACACCTAGGCGTCAACCCTCCAACCACCTCGGTTCCTTTTTCCCACCGTCACGTGCGCTTCACTGACAACATCGCTCGCCCGCTGGGAGTCAAACTTCAAACTAGCAGCATAGGTTTAGTTTATTGTTTTGTAATTTATCTTCGAAACAAGTACCGATTAGATTAAATTTTATTGATTATAATAAAGAAGTCTTCAGCCCTCCATTGACTGAGTCGACCATGAGCGGGTCAGGTGACGGTAGGGAGACTTCGTATGAAAGCTGTTAAGTCAGCCAGGCTGGGTCCAGTCTGCCGCCCTCCCCGGAGGGTGGGTCTGACAAGGGACGGTCCAATGCTCAGGGAGATGGGTGGTCCCCCCAAAAGCATAAAAGAAAACAGTCCCATTCTCAGCACCGTTCGGCCTCGAGCTCTTCTTCAGCATACAAGTCGAGAAAGAGAAGGCATCACTCGAGGTTGCCTTCTGGTATGTCTGCACGTCGACAGTCAATCATTGGGGCCAGGCATCGGTCTTCTCCTCTCTCGGAGTCGCCGGTTTCTGGCTCCAGTGGCCGACCTCTTAGACATCGGAGCCCATCCCCGCCCATTGGAGGGACTTCCGATGAGCAGTTTCACCAGTGAGCTGCTCTTATGGAGCAGTGGGCTCGGAGGTTGGTCCAGCTGCCTGGACCTGGTCACTCCTAGGCCTTCGGGCCGTTCAAGGGACCGGGTAGGGCGGTTGGACCTCCCTAGTCACACGGCGCCTTCTTCAGTGCCGTCGACTCTGTGCTCAGGTGTTTTCCCCCCTCACGTGGCTGTGGCGCAGGGGTCCACACTGATGCCGTTATCTCCTGCTGATTTTCCTTCTTTTCCTTCAAATCAGTTTTCAGAACCTTGGGACTCTCTCTGTGCGCCATCTGTGGTGTCAAGGGGTCTGTTAGCACCGTCCTCGGTGCCGGGGGCTCTGTCGGCACCATCCGTGGCACTGGGGGTTCTTTTGGCGCCATCTGCAGGACTGGGGCTCTGTCGACACTGTCTGTGGTGCTCTGGGCTCTGTTGGCACCGTCCTGGCCATAAGCTCTTTCGGCATCGTGGCCTCTGTTGGTGCCGTGTGCTCGTCTGTTTCCGATGGCACCGACTTCCTTGTGTTTGGTGCCGTGTTCTTCGTTGGCGCCGATGCTTGGTGCAGCGCCGTCCAGCTTCCAGGGCTTTTCGACTCCAATTCCTTCCTCTTCTACTTTTCCTTCTGATTTTCTCTCCTTTCCTGTCCATACAGCCCCCCCCGGACTGTCAGGAGATGATTTTGAGCCTGACCCAGATCTTTGGCTGGGTGATGATGTTGGAGGAGCAGGGATCAATCCTGTTGCAGAGCCTGTTGTTGAAGTCCTTTCCTTTAAGTCTCTGCTGAAAAATTTAAAATCCACTCTTTCTCTCCAGACTACAGAAATCGATGCTGGGAAGCTTTTAAGACTCCAATACCTACGTGACCCGGAGATCCCTATGGATTTAACTCCTCCGGTACAACCATCTTTTGACACCCTTTCTCAGATGATATGGAACAATCCTGCTCTTATCCCTTCCGTGGCTAAGTCCACAGATAGGAAGTATGCTTCTCCCAAGGATCGACCCATTTTGGCCTCACAAGCCTTTGCTGATCCCATTGTAGTCTTAGCAAAGAATAAGGCCGTCCTCCCTCAGGCATCTACAGCCCGGCCTATAAATAATCTTGTAAGTTAGACACCTTAGGTAAGAGAGTCTTTGCTGCCTCCACCCTGGGTATGCGTATTGCCAGCTACCAGGGCTATTTTTCTCAATATGATTATGTCCTTTGGCATTCGCTAATGCAAATGGTAGAAGCTCTGCCTGAGTCGGAAACTAAATTCAGAGCTACTTCACACCATAACCCGGGGTATCGGGTCAGTAACCAACAGGTTAAAGCTGCAATGGACGCTTCCGATGCAACTATAAATGAGCATTTGTACCGCCGCCACTCTTGGTATGTACTTTGGGCTTCACGAATGATGCCCAGCAGTAGGTCATAGCCTTACCCTTCGGTGTGTATCTGGTCAGATCCCAGGGTGGAACAAGCTCAGAAGGCCACACAGAAGACTAGGGCAGCCATTAAGACAGCTCGACCTGCTCCCACCCCCTTCCGGGGGGGGTGCCAACAAGTGTCAATTTCACAACCGTCAGTCCTTTCAGGGCAAAGGCAGTGGAGGTTTTAACAAAAACCACACCCCTCAGCCACAAAAGAAAATGCAACAGAAGGCACAAGGCCCCAAAGTGCCCAGTGCCATCTTCTGAGTTCTTGGCCCAGGTCCCACCTCAACTGCTCGAGGGGGACTCTTCCTCAGTAGTGTGAGGACATCTGACTCAGTTCTACAACCAGTGGAAGTCTATAACATCAGACAAATGGGTGCTCCGGATAATCCGTGAGGGGTATTCACTCAATCTTTCAGAACCCCCAACCCCCCGGATCATCCCCCAAACGACAGCCCAGGCTGTCAACGGTACAGTCAGACTTTCTTGCTTCCGTGGTAGAAGGCCTTCTGAACAACAGGGCAGTAGAAGTAGTTCTGCCAGACCAACAAAACACAGGTTTCTACTCCCATTACTTTCTAGTTCCGAAGAAAACTGGCGGCACACACCCTGTTCTGGATCTCAGAAAGTTATACAAATTCCTTCACAAGGAAAAGTTCAAGATTATATCTCTAGGTACCCTTCTACCTTTGATTCATCAACAAGACTGGCTAGCCTCCCTAGATATGCAGGATGCCTACCAACACATTCATATACACCCAAAGCACCACAAATACCTAAGGCTTGTGGCATTGGGTCAACATTATCAGTACAGAGTCTTGCCCTTTGGGCTATCCTCGGCACCTCAAGTTTTTACAAAGTGTAGTGCAATTCTCGCAGCGCATCTCAGGAAAATTGGAAGTTAAGTGTTCCTATATCTGGACAACTGGCTTCTAGCAAGCCCCTCCAGACAGGAAACTCTGGACGCTGTAGCCACGGCTTCAGACTTCCTCATGTCCATGGGAGTACTGCTAAATCTCAACAAATCGCAGTTGCAGCCCTCCCAGAAACTCCTCTTCATAGGAACTCTTCTGGACACCTCCTGTGCGAGGGCTTTTCTCCCAGAGAACGGAAGGAGCGATAACCTACAGATGGCCGAGTACATCAGAGAAAACGGCTCAATTCGAGCTATCTCGATGTAACGGATGCTGTGTCTCATGGCATCCTCAGTGTTCACTGTACCCCTAGCATGTCTCTACATGAGAACCCCCAGTGGATGCTCAGTACTCAGTGGTCCCCAACCACTCACCCTCAGTCTTTTCCCATCAAGGTGACAGAACCTCTGAAGAGGTCACTCACCTGGTGGTCACAGGGGAACAACCTTCTGGAAGGGTATCCCTTTGCTCCTCTGGATCACCTGATCTCCATTACCACAGACACGCCCCTGATGGGTTGGGGAGCTCACTGCCAGAATCTCAACACCCAGAGTACGTGGACTCAGGCCGAGTCCCAGCTTCACATAGACGTCCTGGAAATGAGAGCCGTCCTCTGTGCGGTCTGGGCCTTGAAGGACATAGTCTGTCACAAGAACATTCTCCTTCAAATGGACAACAAAGCAGTGATATATTACATCAACAAGCAGGGCGGTGCACACTCTTACCCATTATGCAGGGAAGCTATGAGAGTGTAGAAATGGTGCCTGGAGCACAAGGCTCTAATCCACATGGTTTACCTGCCAGGAGTGCAGAACTAACTGGAAAACCGTCTCAGCAGAACGGAGACAGATCCTCATGAGTGGTCTCCCGACTCAGCCGTCGCTCAGTCACTCTTCGAAGAGTGGAGAACTCCAGACATGGACCTTTTTGCATCCCCACTCAATGCAAAACTGCCTCTCTTCTGCTCCAGAAATCCAGGACCTGGCATTTTCTGTCAGGATGCGTTCAGGCTGCAGTGGACAAAACGCTTTCTATATGCCTTTCCTCCTCTTTCCCTAATTCAGAGGGTACTTCTCAAATTCGAGTTTCATGGGGACAAAATGATTCTTATTGCTCCCTTCTGGCCTCAACAGATATGGTTCCCGCTGCTCAACAGTCTGTCAGAACACCCCCTCCCCCGAAGCACTTCCCCTTCAGACGACCCTGCTGACCCAAGGTCCCATGGTCCATCCCAATCTGAAGGCGCTTCACCTTCACGCTTGGCTCCTGAAGAGAGAGAAGTGAATAGGTTCAGTGTTTCCCATAGGGTTTCAGATATTCTCTTGGCTACACGTAAGCCAGCCACTAGAAAACCTACACTGCCAAATGGAAACGTTTCTCTCTCTAGTGTGCAAAATCCTCTTTAAACCCTTTTTCCTGCTCACCAAATAGTTTTGGAGTACCTTTTAGACCTCTCAAATTCAGGTATGCAGTACTCTACAGTCAGAGTTCATCTCTGTGCAATTTCAGCTTATCATGAGCCGGTAAAGTCCTTGTCTCTGGCTCAGTTACCTGTAGTTAAGAGGTTTCTTAAAGGTATTCTACATACCAGACCTCCTATCAGACATCCAGTCGCAGCCTGGGACATTAACCTGGTGCTAGACATGCTCACTTGGAAACCTTTCAAGCCTCTGGCTACCTGCGAGTTGAAGTTCCTCACTTGGAAAACAGCCTTCCTGGTAGCCATCACTTCGGCCCGTAGAGTTTCTGAAATACATGCTCTGGTCACAGACCCCCCGTACACTGTATTACATAAAGACAAAGTAGTTCTTAGGACTCACCCTAAGTTTCTCCCTAAGGTTGTCTCAGAAGTTCATCTAAACCAACCTGTAGACCTGCCTACCTACTTTGCTAATTTTCAGAATGATGGAGAACGTGCCCTTCATTCTTTGGATGTTAAGAGAGCGCTGCGATTCTATCTGGATAGAACATAAGAAATTTGCAAGGCTCAACAACTATTTGTTTCCTTCAACGAGACCCGTCTCGGTCAACCTGTTGCTATTAGGTGCATTTCAGTGTGGCTAGTAGCATGCCTCCGCCACTGCTATTCTATGGCACAGGTCAAGTTGGAAGGCAGAGTGTACGCTTACTCGACTCGAGCAGTCGCGGCATCTCTGGCGGAAAATCTGCAACATGCCCATTGCAGATATTTGCAGTGTGGCTACATGGAGCTCCGTGCATACGTTCGTTAAACATTATGCTTTGGATGTTTATGCCAGGTGACATTTGTCATTTGGTAGGACTGTTCTTAACAGACTTATGTCCCGAGTATGTGAGCTCTTAGTTTTTCATGCCACCCATCTCGGGGGATTATTATCTCGGTACTCTCCCATTAGTGTGAATGAGTGGTAGAGACTTTATGTCCAGGAAAATATGGAAATTATGTACCTACCGTAATTCTTGATCTTCTTGGACGGAGTCTCCACCACACATTCACATGCCCACCCACCATCCCCCGAGCTCACGTATCTGTTTATGGTCTTCACTCCCTCAATGGCTAGGCTATGAAGACTCTATTGTTGACCCTTCTTACACAGGTCATTCGGACTATCTTATGTCCGTTTTTGTTAGGCTAGTTATGCTGCACCTTCTCGGGGGGGGGGGTACTGAGGCGGTTGGAGGGTCGATGCCGAGGTAGTCTTTAAAACACGAGCCATGGCTTACGGTGCCGCTCCTCGCGGCTCCACCTCTGGCACCGACCCTCTTGAAGAAGTTTGCTCCCGCTGAGTCCTAGTGTTTCCGGTGTAGATCCCATTAGTGTGAATGAGTGGTGGAAACTGTATCCAAGAAGATCAAGAATTACGGTAGGTGCGTAATTTCCATTTGTGGGCATAGTCCTGCTGGCACCTCTGGGCCCACTTATCCTTCTCGGAAGTGACAGAGACCCACCTCTGGGGGGAGGGCAAGTAGAACTGCTTGCCCTCTTTGGCCAAAGTGTTCTTCGGAGCTCCATATGACCTCCACGTAACCTGGTGATATCATCTTGGGGTGGCATTGCCGCAAGGTCCTAGATCTGGCCCCCTCCTTTTGTAAAGAACCTTTAGGGTACTGGGCCTGGTCGTCGAGACTCTGAGGATCCTTATATTCTTATTCTTCCTCTTTCTGTCCCTCTCTGCGGCCGCAAGTGGTCCTTTACATTTGTGTGTGCGTCCCAGGATTGTCCATGGGGCAGGGTCCCTCTGTCCCCTTACCTCTTCAAGGATAAACCCTACCTTGCTCCTCCTAGATACAAGTTAGGGCGAGATAGCTCTCCACTGGACCTCACGGGGGGGAGGCTCATTGTCAGATGACTCCTATTCTGCGGCAGGGGGGACCTTGTCCTAGGGTGGAGTATTTTCTCCCCCACCCTTATGCAGCGGGTTGGGAGGGTAGTGAAGGGGGGGAAGAGTGGTTTTGGAGGGAGAGGGTGATTTGGTCTGACACCTCTTTTTTTTTTTTTTTATTTATAATTTGTGGTAATTTTTCGATTTTCTCCCCTTCCCTCCCATGGCCACAGCGAACACATGTGTGTACGTGCGTGGAGGCGCATGCACACGCCAGGATCCAGTGGCCCCTCCCCAGACTTACATCGCTGCTCCATCTGCCTGTGCTACCCACCGGACGTCTACCCGGTGGGAGCAGGACTATGGCAGAGTGGGCATCCACCCCTTTGGATTGGAGAGCCATAGCTTGATCCTGCTCCAGCCCCCACCCCGAGCTGGCTCCCCAGCGACCTGAGGTCATTCCGGAGCCCAGGTCGCTGGCATAGCGTGAGGTAAGGTGCCAGCGCCTCAGCCTTCTGTGCCACCGGGCCAGCTGGTGTGACCCCTCTTTAAGGACCTTCAAGGTCACGTTGTTGACGTATAAGACCCTACACGGTCAGGGACCGGGCTACTTGGAAGATCTCCTTCGTCCCTACCGCCCACTCCACTGACGAGGGATTGCTGGAGATTCCCAGGGTTCGCCTTCAGTCATCTGGGGCCAGGGCTTTTTCTTTTATGGCCCCAACCCTGTGGAATTCTCTACCTCATCAGATTAGAGAGTGCCTGTCCGTGGAATCATTTAAGGTGTCTCTGAAAAGCCATTTATTTGCATAAGCTTATGGCTGTTTTTTACTGTTTTATATAATTATTTATTATTGTTGATGTTTATACTTGATATGTATTTGCGCTTTAATATATTGAAAAGCTCTCTATAAATACATTTTTTGATTTGATTTTTGATTTGATTTAAGGGATCCTAGGAGACAACTTTCTGTAGCGGCCATTTCCCAGCACCACTTTGGAGTTCCTTGTGTTTACTCGGACCGGGCTTAAGGCCTTTATAAAAGAGATGCTGGGTCAGTCTCCTCCCTTTAGACCTCAGGCAGTAGAAGAACCTCCGCAGTGTTGCCAGTCGGGGTCAGTCTCTATCTCTCTGTCCCTCTCCTTTCATTTATTTACTCCACTCTCCCGCCCTCTTCTTCATTTTCTGTTTCTATCTCTCTCTCTCCCTCCTCCCCCACCCATTCTTTCAACCTCTTTGGCCTATCCAGTGGTTGGGTCCCCTTCCTACAACAAAAGTTAGGGCCTAATCCTCCTTCTGGTCGGCTTTTCCTACGTTAAGTTTACATCCTTTCCTTTTCTGTCCCTTGGGCTTCCTTGCTCCTGTCTTTTCCTCTGTCTCTAGTCTCACTCTCTGGTGAGCAGAACTGAGTTGGTGGAGGGGCTGGCGTCGGTTACAGGCCAACCCACGGGTGCCACACAATGCAGCAGCCTCAAGGTATGGTTCTGTCACTGACGTCGGCTCTTCCTCTTAATAGAAAGCTTTAACTAAAAGGGTCCTGGTGCCTCCGACTTGTATCCACCGGTGATGAGTGGGGAAGATATACAGGAAGATCAAAAATTATGGTAGGTACATAAGTTTCATTTCTTCCCCCACTCAGAGGGCTGAGGGTATTTTTGTACCTTCAGGAAAAAACAGCTCTTCCCTCGTAAAATCGGGAAAGCTTAATACTCTGATTCGTTAGTGGGACTCGGTGTAGAAGACTGATTCAGGTATGATACAAAAGTTACATTCTTACCATAACTGGTGATATTCCTGAATATCTTCTCCATTAAGTACCACACCTGCCCACCACCCTTCTCTCTCTGGAGCCAGGGCCTCTGGGCAGCTCACCCTGTGGCATGCACTTCTGGTGCTGTCCTTGAGGATTGTGTGCCACTCTCCCAGTTGCTTCTCTTGTTGGGACTTGGGTGAAAACAAAACAAAAACTCTGAAATTCTTTTTTTTTCTTCTCCCTTCTCTTGCCGAGTGTACATCCCCTTTACCTTGGGTAAATCCCTATTAGTTGCTAAATGCAACTTGCACTCACTATGTGTCAACCAGTTTTAACTCCACCTGATATTTGCCCCGTCTGTGGAATTGAGCTTTAGCACCAAATGGGTCTAAGTGAAGTAGGGTACACCCCTGTTAGCTGCAGCAAGGGATGATTGACCTCTCTGACTTTCTGCTACTGTAGTTTTTTTTTGCCATATGCTATTCAGTGGTTTTTCTCCTCTGCTCTGCCTAGCTGACATGTTTTTCTTCTAGTGGCCATACTCTGGCCCTCTTATTGTCCTGCTGGCTTAGAGGGGCAACCTGGAAGACTGGCATATTCCTGCTCCTCCTTAGAGCTGTTAACCCTACAATATCATATGCACCAGTGACCTGGGCTGACACCTTCTGTTAAAAAAAAAAAACAGTTTTATTATTAGTGGCATGAAGCTTTTGTTTGTTTTAGTGGTCACTTATACCTTTGCTGATTGGCTCATATGTTTACGGCTATGTGGGTGGAGCTCTGCAGACATTTTTCCATCACTGTAGGAGGAAAAGGGTCTGCAACCGGAACGCGACCCTGTGTTCTCCTACAGTGATGTGGCTTTGTCTGTACAATGCTCCCTCCATTGGCACTGCCGTCCGCCAACGGAGCTCCCCTCCGCAGCAAGATCTCCCCCCTGTGGGCATACCACTACGCAAATGAACTTCTGGGATAACTGTGCATGCACGATTAGCACCCATGCGCAGTTATGTCATCTCCGCCATCTTTTGAATGGCAAAGCACTGCTGCCACTGCTCCCAAAAATCTGCCATCCACTCCGAAACCACACCACCACTCCAATACCCATGCGCCACTGCAGGTCAGACCCCCAGCGCTCCGATTCTTCCAGCACCATCATAGGACGTTTTACACAGCCGTGTCGGCTCTGACCAGGTTTTGTTTAGCCAGAGCCCATGTGCATACAGGGCTTCTGCCTTCTACCCACTATCCTCTTATCAGCCTAGCCTTGCTTACTGGCTAGTGGGTGTCACTTTTAGGTGCTGGCTCAGTGGCCCAGACTACCATGATCTGTGCAACCTTTGGTGTGCTCCCCTCCATCTTTCTGTCCCTGAGAGTTGGTAGTCAAGTTTTATTTGATTGTTTTTTCGTATATCCTTTGCTCTGTCTCCTTGAGCTAGTTGTTCACAAGCACCAGCTTGTGTTTTTCTACATTTTCTTCTTCTCTCATGCTGAACAGAACTGAGATTGGTGAGGGAGCCAGCAGTGGTTATTGGAGGGCTTTTTTGTATTATTGTAAACAACAAAGTACCTGGAAAAGCACGGTGAAAATGTAAAGAATGTGTTCACTTTGCCATTTACTGTCTTTAATGGTGAACATATTGCAAAACACAAACATTTACACACTGTGCAAAAAACACACACACACATTTGTAAGCGTTGTTCTGGTGGAGAGGGTGAGTGATTCTGAAAATGCAGAAGTACCAAGTAGCACAAACATAAGGAAAAGTAAATCCACTGACAGATTTTATTTCTAGTATGGTACTTCACAAACTTTGTGACAGTTCTTTGTTTAAATGCTTTTTGCATTAAAAAATAATGCTCTGTAGCATGTGACTGCAATAAACAGAGGTTTAAAAGTGCTGCCAACCCAGTTATTAAATAACCTAACCAGTAATTATAAAAAAAATATGCTATTTAAGGAATGTCCATTTTCAGATTTATGTTACTGTCTGGAGTAGTGCTTGATCTCCGTTCTAGATTGTTTCAATATTGTTGGGAATCTGTTGTCTGTTACACTGTTGACAAAATGAAACTTTTTTCCAGTGTGTTCCTTTTTGGCCAGAAAAAGATTCCAACAAACTTCAAGTTAAACTTCCAGACTGCCAAATGCCTCTAAAGTCAGTTTATTTCAATAAGCAGGAAGACGGCATTTTGCTGCAGTTGGACAATAAGGTAACTACATTTTTTTTTTTAGTGTACTGGAAATGTTTGGAAAAGTTGTTGTACAACAGGCGTGAAATGGTGTTCATCTTTTAGGAGGCCTTACCTGTTCGAATGAGGGATGAGAAGAATAAGAATGCCAGCCACTTTTGTTGACTTGGCAGTCTAACACAAACTAGACTTCAATTTACAATCTTTTGCTCAACTCAACTTTTTTTTTTTTTTAATCACTTTTTCCCCTGTGAGTAGAACTCCGTACCTCAATCCAGTGCATGTCAACACCAGTCCCAGCACCATTCCATGGGCTTTGGGTACCTTGTAACTGCTTCCCCTTTGCTGACTCTGCGCCCCCCCCCCCACAGTAGGGCATCAGACTACGTGTCCCCACCTCAGTCATTTTCAATCAATTAATTTACCCACCTCCTATCTCCAAAGATAGATGCTGCCATGCCCTTTCTGCAGTTGGATAAGTCTGATGTTGTGTGATCACCCATGGTATCATTGTTGCTCCTGAACCCATCTGAGGAAGTGCTGTAGCAGCAACAGCACCCACCCCCCTGCCCCCCGGACAAGCTGACAATAGGAAATATTTCTTTGTCCTGCCTTCCCAGTCAACAAAAATAAATTAGTAAAGCCCTTTTTTTGGAGTCTCAGTGCGCTGTCCTTGAAGTGTGCTGTACATTGCACCAGCCTAATGTGAGAGTTTGGTTTGCTATGCAAATCACAGGTCTTCTGGATGACAGCTTGATGCACTACAGCTTCCCCATTGGGCCAGGCATGACAGCTTTTGAGTGAGAGTTGGAAGTGGTTCCCAAAATCAAGGGAAATTGTTATTTATGGAGTATTCTAAATATAATTCAAGCCCCGGAAATCCCTCAATATGCTTTCACTGACGCAGCTAACTTGATGGCTTGAGCTGCCCTGGAGCGCGTGGAGGACAGATTTAAATATTTAAATTAGCCTCTTGGGAGAGTTGAGGCTCGTGGACACGTTATTCTGCATAGCTCAATGGCAGATCCATTTCTCTGCCCGAGCAAACAGCATCGTCCCGAGAGCTCTCTTCAGTTTTCCTCTTCGGGAGTCTGCGGTTTACTTCAGTTTCTTTCTTTTACTTCTAGTTATACATTGTATTATTTTTCTAGTATCTCCAGTCCCTTCTTTTGCCTCATAGGAACCGGAGATACAGTTCCTTTCATTTACTTTAATTTTACTTCGGTGATCAGACAGAACGTGGTGTCATTGCTTCGGCTGTATTTAAAAAAAAAAAAAAAAAAAACTCGGAACAACCTTTTCTCATTTTCCTGCCATTCCTGCAGGTTTGTTTTTCTCTAGGGTCTGTTTTTTTTCCTGTAGGCATATATACCCATTTGTTTTGTTTTGAAAAAAGAAGGGGGGGGGGTATTCTTAATTCATTCTCCTGGCAAGGGCAGGTAGCCAGGAGTTGTGCTGATGGTGTCCCTTTTTAACATGTTTTTCCCAAACATCTTTTTGGGCAAAGTTGTGAATTTTTCATTGTATTATGGCATCTCAGACTGCCTCTGTGTCACCTAAACTTACTGAGGAGGGTCCTTCTTCGCATAATAAACACAGAGAAAGACCCACCCCAAAGGATATTAATGAAAGTAAAAATTCTGCCAGAAATTTGGATGCTTCTAAACATAAGAGACCCCTGGAGCAGATCCCAGATGCAGGATCTGCAAAACGAAAACAAAAAGAGAAGCATGTCGCTGCCCCTTCTGCTGAAAAAGCAAAGAAGTCTGCAGTGGACAATATGAAAATGCCCTTTGCGGAGGACTTGTCTAAATTATGACAGATGTTTAAAGCTTTTAAAGCCGTGGATTCCCTTATGAAGGTACCCCATCCAGCTCTTATTCCTACCCCAACCCCCAAGGACGTGGAAGTCGAAATTTTCTATGAAGAGGAGCATGATGGCGGGGACTCCATTGATCCTGAAGGCTCCTCAGAGCATGAATTCAATTTCACTTCCTGTGAGTCAGAGGATTTTTCCTCCCACTATACTTTCGTGAGGCAGATGGCTTATATCCTTGGTCTCTCCACCCAAGAAGATGAGTAGGAGAAAGAGGAGCCTGACTTTTTGAAGATGATGTGGTTAACTGCTTCTAATAAATTGGTCCTCCTTGAGCATAAATCTTTTAAAAGAGCTGCCTGCTGGGTCTTGCAGAGTCCTACTTTGCCCCCCAGAGATAAACAAAAAAGTTAAGAGGTACTGGCTGGTTAGGCGTGATCCTGAGTACCTCTGCGTTCACCCTGATCATGAAGGAGTAGTCCAGGTGGCCGCCTGTGACAAGGCCAAGGTGGTCTTCTCTGCCCAGCCTCCAGAGAAACACTCCAAAAGTTGGACAATATGGGTAAGAAAGTTTATATGGCTGTGTCTTTACTGCTGAGGCAAGCTATGTACTTAGCTTATACAGCCCAGTATTAAAAGGCGCTCTGGAATTCTGCTCTGGCCTTCATTGACAGGATATCTGGGGATGCAACACTGGATCTAATGGAGTTGGCCAAAACTGCCATCAAGGCCACCAGATACCTCTTCCACATGACGGTAGATATTAATTACACCGCCTCTAGGGTTATTGCACATGCTGTTTCCTTATGTAGATTTGTTTGGTTACAGACTACTAACTTGTTCCAGGATACCCAGACAAAAGCCATGGACTTCCCATGTGACAACAACTTGTGACAAGACAGAGGGTTACATGAAGAAGGTGGATGAGTACAAGACCACCTACGAAAGTAATGCCCAGAAAGAGAAGGCCTTCACTTCCTACAGACCTCAGGGAAGGGGAGGTAGAGGTAGGGGTACTTTTCCTGTCCTTTCTAGTCCATGCCCTGTGACTGCTGTCAAATGAGGGATTTCTTTAGGGGCAGAGGCAGAAGACCTTCTAAATGGTCTGCTCCATCCCTAACCCTTAAGGCCCAGCCTAAGCAAGCACCCCTGACTGTCCTGCCCAGGTCGCCTGTCCATTACTAGTGGGAGGAAGGTTGACTCATTTCTTTCATGAATGGAAACATTTCACCACAGACAAGTGGGTACTGGAAGTAGTGAGTCAAGGCCTCACCCTGCAGTTCTGCAAATTTCCCAATCTGCACTACTGCAGAATCTTCAAACCTCTCACTCCAACAGAAAGGATACTGTTGGAGTTGGAGGTCAAAAGGTTACTGCAGGCAAATGCAGTGGAGAGGGTTTCTTCTGAGCAATGGGGGAAAGGCCTCTACTCAAAATACTTCCTCACTCAAAACAAAAATAGGGAGTGGCGACCCATTTTGGATCTCAGGTTTCTGAACGAGCATCTAAAGAAAACCCAGGTTCAAGGTGGCAGCGCATCTTTGCAGACAGTGCATGATGGTCTTTCCCTACCTGGAAGACTTGCCAATTGCAGGGAAGTCTCATCAGTAGGTCAAGGACTCCCTGCACTTAACTCGAAGCACTCTAGAATCACTGGGACTCCTCATAAATGTACAGAAATCCTAAACAGAACTAGTGCAGCTGTTGGAGTTCATAGGAGCAGAATTGGCTGCTGTCCAAGGCAGGGCATTCCTTCTACAGGAGAGGATAGAAAATCTCCTGAGTTTGGCAAATTCTTTTGTCCTGGGTCAGCCCAGGCCTGCAAGAGTTTTGTGATGGTTATTGGGTCACATGGCCTCCACTACAAGCATAGTTCCAGGCACCAGATTCCAATTGAGGGACATTCAGTACCATCTGTGAGCACACTGGTCTCAGAAAAGGCACCCTCTCTCAAAGCTGGTTCCGGTCACAAAGACACTGTTACAAGTTCTTGGTTGGTGGAAGGAAAGGGACAACCTCAGTGGGGTAGTTCCTTTCCAACAAAGATCTCCCCACCATGGTCCTGACATCAGATGCCTCTCTGTTAGGCTGAGGAGCACACACAGTCTACCAGACAGTCAACCGAGAATGGCCTCCCCAGGAGTCCAGGCAGCATATCAGCCTACTGGAGCTAAGAGCAGTCTTTCTTGCCCTGTGCTCTTTCGCCCTTTAGGTGACAGGTCAATCCATCCAAGTCAAGACAAGACAGCACCATGTATTACATCAACAAACAGTGCGGTGCCAGATCCTCAAGGCTGTGCACAGAATCCATGAAGATTTGGACTCTGTCTTATTCCATGGATGTGCAATTGTCGGCAGTCCATCTCCAGAAAAAGTACAATGTCCTAGCAAACTCCCTCAGCAGAATCAGCCAGAGGCACCATGAGTGATCCCAAAATAGACAGGTACTGACCACAGATTTCAGGAGGTGGGGCACACCGGAAATGGACTATCTTCGCTGTATCAATCTTCACCATTCATCACTGGTGGGTACTACGACAGAGGCACTATGATCCCGTGGGAAGCTTTTTTTTTCAGCTTAAAAAGCTTTTCTCCTCTAGGAGGAGGTGTGCGTCAGGGATGGCGCCACCCTCGAGGCCGACGTATTGTGTGGCACTCGCAGGTTGTCCAGTAACTGACATCATCCCCTCCACAACCTCAGTTCTGCTTTTCCTGCCGTCGATGCTGCAGGGACTATGTGGGACATGAAGAAATTACCTGTGACATTCCTAGTTCTACTGTTGTTCTGCTTTTTGGACTGAATAACTCAACGCCACTCTAGTTGACGCCACATTTGGCATCATTTTATTATTTTCTTGAATGTTTCAGTCTGGCATCAAGTCCTTTTTCCTTAGTTTTTCATTTAGTTGGTGTGGTCAGCTCATGTCAAGTTCTGGGCATAAAGGTTCCAAGGCGGGGACTTGCCCGATGTGTCAGTACCCCTGTGGAAGTCTGTGGAAGTCTGTTCTCTGCAACGGAACTGCATGACCGATGCTTCTCCTGACTAGGGCCGAACCATGATATGGATCGTTGCGACTCCTACTTTAGTAGGGACTACCGCACCTTAGAAATCCACGCGTTGAAGTTGGGACGCATCCCCCCAACTTTCGGTGGCCTGCGTTGCATGAGGGCTGCTAAGGCTATGACCTTAGGCCCATCCCTGGGTCTCCCAGCACCGGGGGAGAGCAAACCTCCACTGGCTCAGGTCTCGCTGAGCCCAGACACCTGACTGGGCGGTCGGGGGAACAGTCAGCCACCTCCTGGGGGCCGCCTATGGATCGCTTAAGGTCTGGTTTCATTTTGGGGAACCTGCTGACCCCGGTGTCAAGGCCTCAGCTACACACTGGGTCTATATTGGCAGTCCCTTCGAGGGCTTTGGGGCTGCGGCTTTGGCTCCTGACACCGATTCCAGTGTTGGTGAGCGAGGCTGACCCTCCAGTGCCATGGAGTCCCCTCCTGACACTGCTTTTGTTGCCGGCATGGGTAGAGTGGCTGGGGTTGCTTCACTTGGGGTCTCCATGGTCTCCTCATCAGATTCGGAGGATGACCCAGAGGATCCTGATTGGCAGCCTAGCTTTCCAGAACGGTCGCTCCCCAGGATCTGCTAGAGGCCGTCTGTGTATTCTAGTCTTAGGGCTGACACCATACATGACAACGCTCTTTCTTCCATCGGCGCTGTGCTCAGTGCCACGGGGGACTCCACTAATGTCAGTGTGTTTTCTCGGGCGACGAGGACGCTTGCGGCGCTGTGCCCAATGATGGTGCTGCGGATAGTGCCGCAGTCGAGGAAGGTGCCGTGGTAAGTGCCATGCCTGGTGACAGCGCCACAGTCCGTGCCATGCTTGGTTTTGGTGCTGTGGACGGTGCCGTTTTAGGGGTCAGTGCTGTGGTTGGCACCCTCCCCAAGGTCGGTGCCGCATTTGATTTGATGCTGCAGTCAGCGTCGATATCGGTGCTGCTTCTGGTGGTGGTACTGCAGCTGGCTCCAGTGCCACAGTCGGTGCTGCTTTCGGTGATGGCACTGCTTTTGGGGCTGTCTCTGTGGAGGAGGTCGATTTCAGTGCCGACCTGAAGTTTGAGGGGGAGTCAGAGGCTGACCTTGGTACCAACTTTTCTGCCCCCACCCCTTGAGAGCAGTTGCTATAGTGGGACCTCAAGCAAGGGACAGGCCTTGGTCCTCTGTGGGGGGCTTGTGGGCCTGGTCAACTTCCCACTCTGTTCAGGTGACCTTGGTCACTCCGGGGCAGAGTCTGAGTGTTGGGCTGGGCACCCCCTTCCCCTCTAGGGAGCAGAGTCCTGCAGTAGGTGGGGACGGGGCCACTCTGCTGGGTTTGCTCAGCTCTGGTCTCCCAACCAGGGGTCTTCTCCCCGTGGGCTTCCCCTGCTGGCTCATGGAGGGTTGAGCAGCAGATGGGGTCTGGGCAGCGCACCCCCCTTGTTTCAGAGGTGTCCCCTGCTTGTCCCCTCAGCCCTGGCAGAGGAGGTCCGGTCTCTCAGGACCATTCTGCCCAGCCTTCTCCCCCTCTGCAACCTTCCCCCTTCTTCTGGGTCTTTCTGGTTCCTTGGGCTTCTCACCTGGGAGCAGTATAGGGCCATGGTGAGTGTTTTCCTCATCTTGCAATCAGATATTGCACAAGGAGTTGGGAGCAGGGTTAGTTTGTTTGCAGATGATACCAAAATGGGGGCAGTGGTGGACGAAGAGGATGGATGGAAACAACTACAAGGAGACCTAATCAAACTGAGGTATGGTCAGAGAAGTGGCAGTTGGGATTTAATGCGAAAACTCTGGTTATACACTTCAGGGCAAGAACCCAAGGAGGGACTATAAGTTGGGAGTGGTGAGGCTGGGGATTGTGGAGGAAGAGAAGGACCTAGGGGTGTTGGTAACGGGGAGCATGAACAACTCTGCCCAATGCAGGAAAGCAGCAGCTAAGACAAACAGAATGCGCTGGGCAGTATCGCAAGGGGTTTCTCATCCAGGCATAGGGAGGTGATCCTGCCCCTCTACAGATCTTTGGTCAGGCTGCACTTGGAGTACTGTGTGCAGTACTGGCGACCATATCTGAAGAGGGATATTAATTTACTGGAAGGTGTGCAATGAAGGGCAAGAAAATGTTACAGGGGATGGAGGGCAAGGCCTACGAGGACAGGCTGAATGAGCTGAATATGTACACATAGGGGAGAAGAGGGATGGGGGATATGATTGAAACCTTCAAGTATTTGAGGGGGATAAACAAAGCTAGCACTGAAGGGGTGTTTAAACTGAGGAAGGATAGGGACACGAGGGGGCACGGACTGAGTTTGGAGGGTGGAGGATTTAGGAGGGAGATGAGGAGGCACTACTTCACAGAGAGGGTGGTATCTAAATGGAACACTCTACCAGAGAGGGTGGTATCATGTAAGACAGTAGGAAGTTTTAAGGGGGCATGGTACAGAGCATGAGGGAGGGTCTGGGTGGAGGGAGCTGAGGCCATCATGGGAATGACAGATGGGGAGGAGGTTGGGGCAGCTGCAGTCAAGGGGCTAGCTGCACACTTGAGCAGACATTGAGAGACCAGGTGGTCTGTTTCTGTGGGCAGATTTGTACGTTCGTATGTATGTATCTTTTACAGGGCCATGGATGAGATGGTGTTCGCATCTCCTCTTCCTGCACCATCATTCTCTATGCAGAGCCTCTCCACTTTGTCAGCTTCCTCCTCTGAGGAAGAGGACTCCACATTGTACCGGTCTTCTGATGCTGACTTTTCAGAGTATCAGCAGTTCCTGGTGACGATGATGGAAGAGCTCAGTCTTACCCCAGTGACTCGCTGCAGTCCTGCATGTGCGACTATGGTGTTCCTTGGAGAGTACAGCCAGAAATCCTTAGTGATCCTTCCATGGCCTCGGCCCTTTATGGAGGAGTCGCACAGTGCCTGGCAGTTGCCCGCTTCCCCAGCCCCTGGAGACTGAAAGCACAGGTATTGTGCTCCCTCAGGGTCTCCAGGGTCTTTGTCCCACCCCACATCAAGTTTGGAGTGGCTGGATATTCCTTCTGGGCATCAGCACCTGACAAGAAACTGTCCCCCGAACGTGGAGTTTGACTGATGAGGCAGGAGAGTTTTTGCCTCAGCGTGTCTCTTGTAATCCATTGCTGCACATCAGGCACATATGGTGGCCTATGAGAGGTGCTTGTGGGCCGCGGTTGGGAAAATCCTAGTGGCCTTGCCTGATAGCGAGGCAGTCAGGCGAACCATTGCCATTTCCACAAGGGGCCTGGAGCCAGCGAAACACCAGGTGAAGGCATCTTATGACACCAGCGCAGTAGCCTCCAGGATTGTGGGATCTGCAGTCTGCATTAGGTGGACGGCATGGCTTTGCCTCTCCTGGTTGTCACTCTTGGCCTGGCGTAGGGTGACTGCCTCGCCATTCTGGGGGGGGGGTGTTTTCTTCCCCTGTAGAGCCAGGTGGGAACTGTCAGGGCACCCTCCCTCTCCTACTAAGAGCCCTGTCCTGGCTCTGAGCAGTAGCTGGTCTGTCCAGACCCATGATGGTCCCTCTCGCCTCGTGACTCCCCACAAGGGGCTGAAGGCTATCCAGCCTTCAGGGAGGTATTGGTCCACTTTCTGGGCTTTGCACTCATGCACCAGTGATGAATGGTAAAGATTGATACAGTGAAGATATGAAAATTACGTACCTACCGTAATTCTTGATCTTACTGTATATCTTCACCATTTATCACTGCTTACCACCCACTTTCCCCTCTTGGGCCTCAGCTTCTGAGTAAAGACTCCTCCATGCTTGCCTTCCCCCCCCCCCCAGTTGAGGCCAATTGTGGGCGAAGTACCACTGGTACCTCCGAGTTCCCTGCCACTTCTTTGAAGCACTATGGGCCCACTCGGGTGGGGGGTGAGCAAGTAGGAGCTCTTGCCCTCTTTTCCTTGGCTCCTGGGGCCCTCTTGCCAGTAGAAGGGGTCATCAGGTCTGTTCTGAGAGTCCTGCCTCAGGCTCCCCCAGTGAGATCCTGCCCTCCTCTTAGAATCCTTCTGCTGGGATTAGGGTGCCACAGACCCTCTCTATTTTGGTCCTTTCTCCTTTACAGGAGACCCTCCCCTGTGTCCCTTGTCCACCCTCAGTCCATTCGGACTTTCAAGGCTTAGGAACCTCCTTGAGGTCTTCTTTTCCTGTTAAAATCACCTCCTTGGTGGTGCTAAATATAGGATCTTATACTATTACACTCTGAGACTTCCCCTTGGGCACCAAGGTGAACTCTTGACGTGAAGGCAGGTTCTGTCCCTCTTCCGGCCTTAGGAGGAGGGGGCGAAGGAGCATTTTAAAACCAGATGTTCCTCCCCTGGTGGACCTGGGGCTAACTTTGACCTGTCAGGCAATGCCTCCTATCGAATCCCTCTTGCTGGTGAGGGTTTAATTTTTCCCTCTCCTCATGGGAAGATCCAGTTCTCTGGATTATTGCCTCATCTCAGGCTCTTTCCAAAAAAGAAAAAAAAAATCTCCTTTTCGCAAGTGAGTGTTGACAGTGAAGTTCCCTTTTTTGTTCACAGAAACTTTGGGGAACATGGGGGTATGGAAGCTCATCCTCCCACTTCATCTCCTTCTCCTCCTACCTTGTTCTTTTTCTTCTTCCTCCTTCTTTCTCCTCACCTCTCCTCCCTCCCTAGCCTGCCCAGAGGTTGGGGCCCACCTTCCAGAACCAACTAGGCTCCAAACTCAGTGCCTCCACTTCTCTGGTTGGCTTATTCCTTTTCAGTTTATATCCTTTCCTTTTGCTGTCCCTCGGGCTGTCTTGCCCTACCCTCCTCCCTTGTTTTTCTCTATACCTGTTTTCCTCTTCGGCGAGCAGAACTGAGGTAGTGGAGGGGACGAAATCTGTTACTGGCCAACCCGCGAGCACCCCGCAATGCGTCAGCCTCAAGGACAGGCTGGCTCCAACATCACCCCTCCTCCTACAGAAAAAAAGCTTTTTAAGCTTACAAAAAAAAAAAAGCTTCCCACGGGGTCGTAGCGCCTCTGGCATAGTACCCACCAGGGATGAATGGTGAAGATATACAGTAAGATCAAGAATTACGGTAGGTACGTAATTTTCATTTTTTGCTTCCATAGAAAATCACCAGCTTCCCCTGTTTTGTTGCAGGCCTCCAGCAGTGGGTTCAATGCCCATGGATGCACTGACCCTGGATTGGTCAAGGAAGTTCCTATATGCCTTCCCTCCATTTCCTCTACTGCTACGAGTTCTTCTAAAATTGAGAAGCCAGCCTGCAACCATGATACTGGTGGCTCCAGACGGGGCTAGGCAGCCCTGGTACTCCCTGCTTCTGACCCTTTCTGTCAGATGACCCATTTGTGTGCCTCAGTCACGCAGCTTGTTGACCATGTCCCAAGGCAGAATACCTTTTCTGAACCTCAAGGCTATGTGCCTCAAAGCGTGGTTCTTGAAGAGTTAAGAGTTCTGCAATTTTCAGATCTTATCTGTGTCAGTCTTCATCATTCATCACAGATGGGATATCTGGCGGAGGTCAGGACCCAAGGGAGCTTTATTTATTTATTTATTTTTAAAGAGGGTAAGCGGAGCCGACACACTATCGGCGCGGCCTCGAGGCCCACGACATGCGTGGCGCCGAGGTTGGCCGTTAGGCTGTGTCGACTCGCCTGCCTGCCAGTTCTTCGCCTCCGCCGGCCGAGGCCACCTGTGGGAAGCTTCAGGAAGATTTTAGGCCTGTTTTAGTCCTTCACCTTCGCTAAGTCCGTCTGTTACCTGCGTGTCTGTTTTCTGCCCACCGACGCCGCCCGCTAAGATCTTTCCTTTTTATTTGAATTTTGCGACGTCGAGTCTGTTTTGGTGTTTTTTTGTCCTTAGGTCATGTCTCGGTCGGAGGGCAAGAAGTCTTCAAAGACGGGTCGGCCCCCCATGCGGCTGAAAATTCTCCATCACTGACCAGCACGACCGGTGTCTTGCGTGTCTTGGCCCGCTTCACGACATGGACTCGTGAGACGCCTGTTTCTCCATGGACCGGGTCTCGAACAGTGCGCTGCTGAAAGTGGGGCGAGCTTCTGCCGACTTTCAGGGGTGGGTTTATTCTGGGGCCAAGCCGCTGCTTCTTGGCCCTTCCTCCGGGTCCCTCCCGGTTCTATATGGACCGAGTAGGAGGAGCCTGCTACTTGTAGCCTGGGCATCGCCGAGGCTTCTCCCACGGCATAGGAGGGCCCGCCCCGCCCCTCACAGGAGCGGGCGGAGGCGCCATGGCAATCGCCTTCGGTGAAGGCTCCCCCAGTGTCGCTCCTGCAGCTCGGAAGGCCTGTCCTCGACCCCAGTGTCGCCTCGCTGGCATGTCTCGCCTCGCGCCGAGGTTGAGCACGGCACCGTGCCCGGGATCGGGCGCCGCGGGGGCTCGGCCACCATCTGTCGTTGCCGCCCCGCAGCGCCGCCCACGCCGCGGGCGCTTGAGGAGCTGAGGCACCGGTCCACCTTCGGGCTGTCATCGGGCGCTGCACGTCCTCTGTGCTTCTGCAGCCGGGTGGTGGTATCGACGCGGCACCGAGTGTGCCACCGGGTTGTTGTCGGTGCCATCCCTGTCCTTGGTACCGCCTCCAGTGCTGGTGGATTGGATGGTGCCGCGACTGGTCCTGGCACTAGACCTCTGGCTCGGGCTAGCGCCATGCCTCCTGCAGGTCCCTCTCCCGGGGTTGCGGAGGGCACGGGCGCTGACTTGGGCACAGCAGTGGCTTCCAGGACCGGTGGCAAGGTTGGTTCTGCCCACCCTCCTACGGTTTGGCTCGGAGCTTAGGACTCTACCTCTTCGGAGTCTGAGTCAAGCTCCAAGTCGGATGGGCAGTCGCACCTCTCGGGGTTGGCTGCGGCCGTGGGCAGCACAGTGGTCTCGTCGACGAGTCGGAGCCAGCCCCCTACTGAGGAGAGTTCGGTGGCCCTCGAGACTAGGGTCAGTGGTGCTGACCAGCAGGCAGTGGTGTGTGCCACCATAGCTCTGCAGCCTGGTCTTGGGGGTTTCATCGACCCCACGGTGGTGGTACCCTCCAGTGGTGTGTCTTGATCGCCTGACTTTGGGGCCCATCGAGACGCCTGCAGGTGGGGAGGGTACTGCTCCCTGGGTCTCCTCGTCGGGGGCTGCCCAGAGCTGCCAGCTACCTAGGCTGGCCCTCTTGAGGAGGAGGACTCTTTCGGACTCTGAGGGGTGTGGGATCACCACGTAGGCCCTTTTCTGGGGTCCACTCGGGCCCTGGACAGAGCCGTAGTGCAGATTTCCACCCTTCCCCCTCGGGTTCCTTGAGGGAGTCCCGTTCTTTTGAGGCAGGGGACCGTCCTTCTGGACGTCTACGGCCCCGGTCGTCTCACTGGGGGGATTCTTCCGGGCGCAGCCAAGGCAGTACCAATGTGGTTGTACAGCTGTCGGCTGTGGGGTCTTCTGGGGCACCCTTCTCGGGTGCTCGCGGTCTGCTCCCTAGCCCTGGCGGAGGTCAGCCGACTCTTCCTCGGCTCTGCCCCTATCCCTCTGCCCATTTTCCTGCGCCCAGGCATCTTCGGTCCCAGCGGCCCTCTCACCTGGGAGCAGTTCAGAGCGGTGGCTGCCCGGCCCCTCGCTTCACGTTAGGGCAATGGACAGCCAGGTTTTCAACCTCCCCATGCAGCCATCCTGTGAGCACATGGTGACCTCCAGCTCCTCATCCCCTCTTCAGGGGAGAGGAACCTTCTGTCCACGTCTCTCCGGCTGATCTCGGAGTATCAGCGTTTCCTTGTGAGGATGTTGGAGGATTTGCACCTTTCATCCTCCACTATCAGTAATCCTGAGCATGTGGCGCACGCCTTTCTAGGCGATTTTGGCGAGGCCACCCTTGTGGTGCCGCCCTGGCCAGCTCCCTTCCGGGAGGTGTCATTGCGTTTCTGGCAGAGGCCCTTCTCCGGAGTTCCTGCCCCAAGGGACCTCAGCCAGAGGTATTGCGCTCCTCCGGAGTCTCCAGGTTCCATGCCTCATCCACAGTCTGGTTTGACGCACTTGAATACTCCTGATGGGCTTCGCGCCCATCACCGTGACCGGCCCCCAGATCAAGACTCCTCGGATTTTGATTTTTGGGGGAGGAGGACCTTCTACTCGGCACGGTTACTCCTCTCTATTTCTGCTCATCAGGCCCACTATGCAGCCTACAACAGGTTCTTGTGGTCCAGGCTAGGTCAGCTCCTAGCCTCGTTGCCTGACTCGGAGCAAACCAGACAAGCCATCGCCAACTCTGCACGTGGCCTGAGCCAGTAAGGCACCAAGCGAGGCAGTATTTTATGAGCCAACGAGGTAGCTACCAGGGTCATAGGGACAGCGATCTGCACTAGGAGATCGGCATGGCTACGTCTTTCCCAGTTGTCACCCTTGGCCCGGCGTAGGGTGATTAGCTCCGCCCACCAGGGAACCTACCTTTTCTCCCGTAGAGTGAGATGGCGCTTGTCGGGGCAACTTCCTTCTCTCCGGGGAACCCCATCTCTCTCTCCCACTCGGCCTCTCCAGGCCCCTGAGGTTCCCCCTTAGTGTGTCACCCACTATGGGCTAAGGGACCTTTGTCCCTTAGGGTGTAAAGAAACAACTTCTCTCGGGGCTTGGTATCACCATTTCAGGGATGAATGGTGAAGACTGACACAGATGAGATATGAAAATTACGCACTCACCGTAATTCTGATCTTTCTGTGTATCTTCACCATTCATCTCAACCCCACCCACCATCCCGCTGGGGCCTCAGTCTCTGAGTCCCCTCCCTCTCTGTGACTCCCCCTCTCCTCCTTAGGAGCGGGGTAAAGTAGGGACACACAGGGGGGTATTTTCTAATGAAGAGTAGACAGCTCGAGCGGCACTCTTTCTCTACTACTTTGTCTCCACCCGGTGGGGTGGGAGTTGGTAGTTGTCCTCCTTCTGGTTTCCATCCAACTATTTCTCAAGAAAAAAAAAACCCTTTTTTTTCACGAAAAATCTTTTCCTGAGAGAGTACTAAATCCCTGTACCCTGTCCTTCCTCCAGAATAGCCGACTCTGCTTCTGGGGTATTTGCCAGTTATTCTGTGCCTTGAATTCTGGCAGAGAGCTTTGCTACTCCTTGCAGTTCCTATACAATCTGGTGACAGACAAGGGTCTTGGATATCTTAATACCGCTCCCTCTCTCCTAAATTCTTTTCCCTCCCTTCTTCCGCTTCCAGAGATTGGGCCCCTACCCATTCTCCTTAGTCTAACCTCTTCTTTACTGTCCTCTCAGTCGTTATTTCTCCTTTTAGTTCAGTCATCCTTTCCTTTTTCTGTCCCTTGGATTCTCTTGTCCCACCCTCCATCCCTTCCTCTTACCTCTCTGGCGACTCAGAACTGGCAGGCAGGTGGAGTCAACACTGCCTAACGGCCAACCCTCGAGCACCATGCAGTACGTTGGCCTCGAGGGTGGCGCCGATGGTGTGTCGGCTCCGCCTACCCCTTTTTAAAAAAAAAAAAAAAAAAAAAAAAAGCTCCTGCGGGGTCCTGACCTCTGGCCAGATAACCCATCTGTGATGAATGGTGAAGATACACAGAAAGATCAGAATTACGGTAGGTACGTAATTTTCAGTTTTCGGAGGGCATCCTCAAAGTCCTCAAGGTTTCTAGAAAGCTGACTACCAGGAAAACTTATGCCTCTAAGTGGAAAAGGTTTTCTCTGTGGTGTGCCCATAGGCAGCTCAATCCCTTGCAAGCAGATCTGCCCATACTCCTGACTGCTTGGTTCATCTTCAGGTTCTCGGTCTCAGGCCCTCAACCCTCAGGGTCCACCTAGCAGCTATCTCAGCATTTACTTCTGCAGGGAAGGAGAAAACACTGGATTTACACCCCATTTTTAAGAGGTTTTTGTAAGGGCCTACTACACCTGTATCCACCTGTTCGGGACTCGGTTCCTCCATGTGATCTGAATGTGTGCATAGCCAAGCTTATGGAGCCTCCATTCAAGCCTGTGGCTATTGCAGATTTGAAATATGTCACGTGGAAGACATTCTTCTTTGTGAAAATTGTCATGAACACACTGCTGAGGGTCAGGTCGACTAAGCTCACAGTGCCCACCCCTAAGTGCAGTCCATGACAGGGAGGGGGAAAACAAGGATACCCACCCTCCCTGTGTCCTTCTAGAATGCTAACCGAGGTCATGACTGGAAACCCGCCACAAGGCCCCAGGGCTCCTTCTTTACTGTGGATAAGGGTACAATACCAGTCTCAAGTCTTGTAACCAAATGAGAACCCATTCTTGGTTGTTAGACAAAGGGGGAAGAGCCAGGTATTATAATCTCTTCGGGGTAACCTTGTAACCCTGATTTTGTCGTCTCCCACGGGCGTGCAACAGCCTGGTTCAAATCCCCGTAGACCCTTCCTTGACACTTTGTATTCTCCATAGCCCCAGATTTCCCTAGACAAACCCTTGATCGATTGGTAGCTTATGGTGACACGGCTTAGCAATAACAGTTTAGTCACAGATTATTATTAAACGTCCCACAACCACATGCAGTATGAAAAATCTCGCTCAGGCAAGTTTCTTAAAAACAAATGTTTTTACTAAAATAATTAATAAACATACAGTTACAACTAAAAGATTTAAAACATTTTGGTCACAGAATAACACAAATAAAAGTGAAAAATATACATGAAAAATGCACTATAACTGTTATCTAAAGTTCTAACTTAAATTCGTAGTAAACTGTAGTCCGGAAGAATAAGTGAAGTATGAAAAATCCTTTCTTCCTTTTCAGCCACTGGCAGGTTGTTCTGTGTCTTGTCAGGAGAGTGTCCAAAGTGCAATGCAGTGCACTTCTGTTTACAGGGGGTATTTATAGTCCCTCTGGCAGTCTGGAAAAAAAAAACACCTTTCTGGTTTATAGCTGGTGGCCTCCTCTTTCAGCCAGCAGGTGTGTTTCCTGCTCTTTCCAGATTTTTTTTTGTAAGTAGTTTGAAAGTTTTATGGCTTTTGTTCCCCGACCCCATGCATTCCAGCATCGCACGTGCATGTGGAGGCACATGTACGCCTTGTACTATGGGATGCCACACCCTACTTGTCACGCCATTACTGCCTGCCACCGGATCTCCATCTAGTGACGACGGGACTATGGGCAGGCAACCCCCCCCCCAAGGAGAGGAGAGGAGAGCCAGTGCTCAGTCATGCCCTCCCACATCCCCGTGCCAGTGCCCCGACAACCCAAAGTCATTCCTGAATCAGGGTCGCCAGTGTAGTGCAAGGTAAGGTGTCCAGCACCTCAGTCCTTGTTGCCAACAGGCCGGCTGCTCTTTCCAGATTTTAAGGAATTATTATTTTTTCCTTATTTGGGTCCTCATAGCACCACTTCCTGTCACCATTAAATAATGTAATCAGACTGTGGTAACCTTGCTGACACCTCCTGTCTAAAATAATTTCTCCTTTTTAGCTTAAAGGTTTATGACAGGGTGTGGAGGGGTTGTGGGATAACAGATGGACCAGACACCGAACTTCAGGTTCAACACACAATCTCTGTGTAATGCTTATTCAGAATACAGGAAATAACCTTCAGCAGTGGCATACTCCTTCTTTCTGACACTGATCTCTGATTTAAACATTTTTGTGAAAACCCTTCATCCCTATGTGGGCCTTGTTTGCTTGGGTAGTGGGGGCTCAAATAAGAAACAAACAAAACAAGCTGTAGACAAAGAACCTCAGTGCAGAATCACTGAAAAAAATGTTACCCCAAAGGGCATTGGCAACAAATCAAGTTTAAAAGAAATACAACATCATACATACTTCCATTATGCAAAGCATCGTGGGATATACACAAATCACCATGACATATCAGACTTGTTCAGTTTACAGCAATTTACATGCATTTTAAATAGCAGAGCTAACTTTATTTCTATTATAGTCACCTAGTACTTTTTACCATTATCAAAAACACCTAATGCCATGGTATTTTCAACATTTACAGGTTTCATAAACATAAGGTATATACATCAAGGTATTTTATGACATAGTGCTATTACATATTAAATCCAACAATGATAAACACAACCTGTTTTACATACGCTTGGAGGTCACCACAATAACCTCCCTGTATGAGGACCTGAGAGGGAAAAGGAAAATTAACGAGGACACTATAGCATAGTAAAGAAAGGGGAGGGGATGCCCATAGGTGGCCAGCCTTATGGACTAGAAATTGTAAAGGATAGATTAGGCTAAGAAATAGAAGAAATGTTGCAACAGATTTAAGAAAAGGTCAGTACTCAAGAGTCGCAGAAGCTCCCTGTCACACAGGGGAGATAGCTTCTCTTATCCAGAGATTTTATTATACCAATTAGCTTACCAGGGACTTCCATCCCCTTTCAAAATGTAATTTTCAGCTTCCTGGCTAGTAGCTGTTTTCCTGGGTCACATAGGAATGTCACATATTTTGCAAGAACCTTTCTCTCTTCCTGTGACCTTTCAGTAACACTGGGCATTTTCTTGTGGCATTTAACATACACAAAATCACATCAAAAAATATGACAGAGCACTGAGGGTTGAGGCGCTGGATGCCACACTTCGCGCCACGCCGGCGACCCAGGTTTGGGAACGAGCCCAGGTTGCTAGGGGTCAGCAGGGGAGGGAGAGGATTGAGCGTCCGGAGGACAGCTCTCCTCTTCCGGAAGGGACAAGGGTCCCGAGTTGGTGCTCGGTTGCCCTCTGGCAGAGGCCGGAGTTGCAGCAAGCATTGAAGACGCAGAAGAAGGAGCGGGGGACTGGCAGACGTCGGTAACATGCCTTGACATCAGAGTGCCAGCCACTTCCCAAGAAACAGGGAAAGCACCCTTCAGCTCTGGTGGAGACGGAGCACCGGAGCTTGCCCTTGATCTGAGGCCACCCGACCGACCGACTGCTACTGAATACTCGGGGTGTTGGGGCCCATCTCGTCCCCGCCCAGGGGGGTAAACCGAGGCTACATGGGCAACGGAGGATTGTCCAGGCAGGGCGGACCGCAGAGGGATGACTCCTTGGTATCTCCCAAGGAGACCAGAGCTGAGGGGCAGAGAGGAGGAATAAACATGAGAATAAAAAAAAAAAATGACAGAAATATATCTGCAAATAATGGCTGCCAGTTGGCTAGCTTGCCACAGCTATCACCTCTGCCAGAAGGGTGTGCAAGCTGCAAGCCCTTTGCACAGACACTAATTACATCATCTTCCAAAGGGACAAGGTAGTCCTTAGGACTAATAGAAAATGTCTCCCTAAAGTAGTGTCCATGTTCCATCTCAACCAATCCATCACTCTTTCAGTGTTCTTCACAGAAGGATTCAGTCCTGGTGAACAGATGATGCACAGTTGGGACGTTAAGGACCTCAGGTCCTCCAACTCACAGCTCTTCCTCACATATGTTGAGGTGGGTAAGGGTAGGTCAGCCTCCGAGAGAACTATTGCTCGTTGGTTAGTCTCTTGTATACAGTTCTGCTATGGCGAGGCTGGCAAGCAGCCACCACAAGGTCTCAGGGCATATTCCACTAATGGCACTGCTGCCTCGGTGGCGGCTGCAAGGGATATTCCTTTGCTGAAAATTTGTAAAGCAGCTACCTGGAAAACTGTGCATACCTTTACAAAGCACTACTGTTGGATGTACAGTCCAGAACAGATGCCAGATTTGGCACTGCTGTCTTGCAGAACCTTTTCCCTATGCAGGTTCTGTGACTAGCCTCACAAGGTGCTGCTTTGTAGTCTGCATCAGTGTAAGTATAATGAGGGATTCCCAGGGCTTGAAGAAAAAATGACTCATCGTAGTAATATTGTTCCTTCCAGGGATCCTTCATTTTACGTACACCTTCCCCCCAACCTCCCCTTACAGAACCTGGAAAAGGTTCTTCAAGAATCAGTGTTTTCTTTGCCGTTAAAGTTACTGCTTGAGCATTTCTTGTTCCTTTTTCCACAGTCAGTTGCCAATAGCCTTTTGTTTAATCTGCCATAGACTCGTCGAGGAGGCTAGTCTATTTTATTTTGCATGTTTATTTAATTTTATTATTTTTCTAGTACAGATTGGTTGTTAGGTTCGCATTCTTGCTTTCTGCATCTCCAAAATAGATCTGCCATTGAGCTACACAGCACAATGTCTCCACGTGGCTAATTTAAATATTTAAAGTTGTCCTCCATGTGCTCCGGGGCAGCTCAAGCTGTTGAGCTAGCTGCATCAGTGTAAGCATAATGAGGGATTCCCCTGGAAGAAAAAAATATTATTATGGTGAGTCATTGTTTCTTATATTGCACTCCACCCTCTGTCCTTGGTGAGCTTAGAATTTTTAGGATTGTGTTCCAGCCCTGGCAGTGCTACCAGATTAGTTTGTCGTTTTTCCTTGAAACTCCAGGATGACTTTGTTGTATTTACCTTTATATTTCATTATCTCATATGGAACCTATATTATTCTGTTTTCCAATGTAACCAGTGCAACTGTATGAGAACAATTTTCCTGTAGACCGTTCTATTTCCCTATAAAGTTCAGGTAACCTTGTAGATCTGGGAGCTCTACCCACTGGTCAGTATTACTGGCAAAACCACAGAAGGTGTCAGTAACTCGGCTTCTGGTCCCTCTTAGTCTTCACTGTGGTGTTCTTTTTATTGCACGTGTTCAAATCCAACACTTTCTGATGTAACTGTAAGAGTCCTGGCAACCCTCCCCCACACACACACATTTATTTTTTAGTTACATCTTAAATGTGAAACTCCATTTGCTACCTTAGTGTCTATGCTATGATAAAAGCCGTTCTTTGGTGCACCCATAATACTTGTTAATGCATTTATTGCTGATGTTGACACAAAAGAAAAATGACCAAAGCTTTTTAGCAGCTTTAATGGATTGGTCCAGTGTGTGTTCTAGTAACGATACTGAAGTGTGGCTATGCATAACCTCTAATTGTTGCCTTCACCGACTAAGTAAGTAAATAATGCATACATTTATTTGTTGTGTATCATAGCAGTTTGTTCTCCTCTTCACCCTACCCCCAAAAATATTTCCTTCTTTTTCACTTTCGAAATGTTTTAACACAAGTATTTTACCAAACAGTATGGTGGTATCGTAGTGGATGTTAACCGGGCAGAGCATTCTACAATAATCACTTTCTCAGATTATCATGATGGTGTCGCTCCATTCCTCATTATTAATCATACCACGATGAAAGTTAAGTATCAGCAAAGGTAAGAGATGCTTAATTATTGAACACTTTGATAGAAAATGATGAACGAAAATATGCCTAATTTTCCAGTTGTGAATACCTCAGATATATATGTATGTAAGCAATAACTCCTGACAGAGCATGCATTTCTAGAGAATGCACGCCCCAGGTGAATTGGAAGGCATGAGGTCAACGGCTGAGTGCCTTTCAACACACCCAGGAAGTGTATTAATGCCTGACTACCTGTAGCACTTTTTTTTTGTAAAAACTCTGCTTTAGTCAAGTTGACAACATCGCAGTATGAGTATACCACACCATACTAAGATCCAGCTGTAGACAATTTAGCTGGGAAAAATGGAAACAAAAGGTCAAGTAAACTGTGAACATTAACTATGGAGCACCACAACGCTCCCTTAAACTCTGTAAAAACACTGAGTGTTAACATAAGTCATGTGAAGTGTATATAAATGCTCCAGTACAGAAACAGTCCCACCATTGGGTTATTACTTGTTTAACTGTCCTGTTTCCTTCCAGTGTGAGTGGTTGTGCATGTTTGTACATGACTTCTTGCAGCAAATAAAAGTAGAATAGGCAGGAGGGTAATACAAGTAAAATCCACATTATAGTTCAGTCTCATTATTTATGTCCATTCCTTGGATCTAGTAGGTGTTCCAGGGAGTTGAAATATCCTTGAATGAGTTTCATCTAAGAGTAATGGTGGCTGTTAAAATTTCTGTAACCTCTAGGTGGCGCTATCCCAAGGGCTACTACCCCTGCCTGCTTGGCTAGTTGCAGGTTAAGGGGCCTAGGTTCTGATATGGGTGCCTCCACGTGGAGGTCAGGGTTGATAGTAGTCAAGCTGACCTGGGCACAGCCCTCCGGGACACTGTAACCCCCTTTTGTCCTTCTAGTGGCCTGAACATACACAATAATCACTTTCACAATGACCCTTATTCACCAGGCAGTTACCCACACTGTTTGCACTTACCACCAGGGCTGGTTCCTCTAGCTTGACCCTGGGGACCCCCTGTAAAACAAGGTTAAGCACAGCAAATTACAACAGTACAATACTCTTGGCACAAACTGCAACCACAGTCAGGTTAAATGCAAACAAAGTTAAATCTGATTTATTCAGGGGACTTGAACAAGGGAGGGGCGTAATCAGGTTGATTTGCTTAAAAGCTATATCAGTCAGACAGTTATACATGCAGTTCAGAGTCCCTACACAGTCACACCCTCTGGGTACCCAGGTAGAAAAACAGTGGGCTAGCCAGGAACATTGCAGCTGGTTGGGGCCCTGTTATGGAAGAAAGCAACATGCACAACACACACTATTTGTAATCCGGAGCTGGCGGGCTCAGTTCGTGAAAGAAAAGGCAACAAGACAATGAGATGACAACACTTCTAGATTTCGCTGTTGTTGTAGGGAGCTACCCTGATGTTTACTCACTATACCCAATACTGGACACAGGCAGGATGAAATCGAGACTGCAGGCTGTTGTGCTGGAGTGCCTGGAGAAGCAGGGTCCACACGAATCACTGAGGCATCATTCCTGTTCAAGGCATTGAGCAGGGGGCTGATCCCCAGGCTGGTCTCTCGTCGATGACTTTCTCTGCGTAGCAGGTATTCTGGCTGGGCCAGTGTAGCAGGGCCCAGGCAAATAGAAATGGATATGGATTCAGTCTGTGGAGCTGGATACTGCCTCCAGCAAGCAAAACACAGTTCAGACAAACAGTGGGGAACCAAATCACGACCCACTATAAGCACACAGCACATTCACATGTAAGGAAATTCCAGTGTACCAGGCAAATGGCTCTCTGGTCGCAATTACAGAGTCTCTGCACAATCTGGGAGTTCAGAGGTAGCTGGAAGTCCTGACAGGCTGATCACATTTAGCAAATCTTCGGTCTTCTTCAGGTTAAAGCCTGGTTACAATTCAGTGGCTTAAATCGCTCTCCAAGTTCGGATTTAGTCTGAAAAAAAACCCACAAGTTCTCTTTCAGGAACAGCAGACAGGCATACAGACCAAACTCAGGCTTTTCCACAGTTCTCCCATGTGAATCCACTATGGATTGCTGCTCAAACTATCTCAAGCTGTTACTTCTTCACTTACCAACTCAGATCTAACTGAAACTGCAAGCAGTGTTGGACTTTCCCCAAGATCCAAAAGGTTCGTTTGGTTGATCTGTCTGTCAGTCACGACAAGGGCTCCTCCTCCAGGTTATTTTAGGTGTCAAAAGCCCAAAACTACAATTCCTACAGGTTTTGGCCCCACCAAGCCCCTGTAGGCAGGCTCCATTTTAGAGTCTCAAATGTACTGATTGGCCTATTCTGCAGTCCAGGCCCAAGATGATGGAAACAAACAGAACTGTCCATGCTGCAAAGAAGGCAGGTTAGAACAAACTGCAATATTATTACTACTCTAAGAAATGATCAGCAGCAAGTACATCTTCTAACAGAGCTCCCTCTCAGATTAATTATGACTGCAAGCCAGGCAGCTCTTAAAGAGACAGTACACAGAGGCTATACACTCACTCTCTGGCAATCGCATTTAAACTGCTAAAACACAGGACAGCACCTTGGCAGTGAGCATTTAGGCAAGCTCAAGGAAGACTTTTCAGGAACCCCCATTTGTGTGTGTGTGTGTGTGGGGGTTACATTTCCATACTGCACACTTCCTGCATTTTGTGCTGCCAGATTTCAAATCAGCGGGTGAGATGTCTGATAGCCAGTTAGCTATAACCCTTTGTGCGAGTATGATGATGTCCTGTAGTGCTTTTTGAAGTCTGAGCTTTCTATTGCTTAACCTTGATACAAAATGGACCCCTATGCAACATTGAGTTAGGTCTCAAGAAAAATGCATGTCCTGAAGTTCTTTTTTTTTATTAAAAAAAGTTTTATCTTTGTGTAGGTAGGCTGTTGCTAGGTAGATTATGTTAGGTTGGTGACAAACTGTGCATGTACTGGGAATTAATGAATGGTCACATGATGTGTTTCAGTCATTGAGGTTGCTAGGATTATGGAGAATTTGGAAGTCCATTTTATATTTATTTTATTTGAAAGCTTATGGCCGGGAGAGGCACACTGAGCCAAGGCTCATTTTCAGGTGTGACCAAGGGGAAAGGGTAGGGGAATATATGTACAGTTGCAAACTGGCTTACAGAACCAGATTAAGCTTTTGGTGGTATTATTAGTGAATTGGGGAAATTTGGCCAGGGTACCAGGGAAATTCCTGTACTCTTATCGAGAAGTGCCATGGGACCATTAACATCCACCTAAACGACCACCAGAACAGGCAGACGGGACCTCGGTTGACCATGCTGCTAAAATGGTGTACGCAGTGGCTACTCTGGGTTTCAGGCAGGCTAGTTATGCCATTGTGATGGCTAAGTATGGCCATGCCATGATGGGCATGTTCGATATCCTCCTCCACTTCTACCCAGAGCAGCATGCAGAAGTGGAGATCATCTGGGACCATGGTCAAACGCTAGCTAAACACCAGCTCCAGACAGCCTTAGACATGGGCGACTCATGTGCCCATGCAGTGGCTGTCTCCGTGTTTCACAGGGCCTGACTGCACTTGTCCGTCTTCACTGCAGACACTCAACAGAGGCTGGCAAATGTCCCTTTCTTGGACACTGACCATGTCAACCTGGGGGTGGAAGGACACCTCACATGGATTGAGAAGTCCTGTGCCACCCTGGACTTCATGACGTTGTCTCAGAAGGACCTGAAAAAGAAGCCCAAGAAATTGGTCTTCCAATACCTGTCCTTTCAGTCACCTCCTTCTCAGCAGCAGCCCCATCAAGGGCAATTCCAGAGCTGGCACACCAAGAAATCTGGGGAAGGGTCAGGGTCCAAAAAAGTAGGGGATAGGGTAGTGGTGCTCCTTCAGTAGCAACCGCTGGTGCCTCCTCCAAGGCTTTCCAGTGACAGGTTGGGGGTGTCATCCCTCTGCCTGTCCTGTCCCCAATTGCTCTTCCCGTCAGAGGCGGGTTGCATCTCTCTCTTTTCCACATTGGTCTGCTATCACAATGTACAAGTGGGTAGTGGACGTAGTGGGCAGGGGTCTGTCTCTTGATTTCAAGACTCTCCCACCATACCACCTCCATGTGCCTTGAGGGTCCGTGGTGTCTTGGGGCACACTGTCTGCCCTTCAGAAGGACTTTGCTCAGCTCCTGGCCAACAGAGCCATAACCCATGTCCCTGACATCCTGTCTGGTCAGGGGCTTACGTCCAGGTACTTCCTTGTCCTGAAATGGACAGGGGGCTGGCGCCCCATACTGTATCTTCTTTATCTCAACCAGTATGTATGGAAATGCAAGTTCTGGATGGTCACTCTGAACCAGATTATCCCATCTCTGGAACAGGGCATGTGATTCTGCTCCCTAGATCTCCAGGACGATGGATGTGTTCTTCCACATTCCCATCCACAGGTCCCACCACTGGTACCTTCAGTTCCGAGTGGAGGAGATCCTATACCAATTCCAGATCATGCCGTTCAGCCTCTCCTCAGCCCCCCAGGGTCCTCGGGGTCAGAGTTTACCCCTACATGGATGACTGGCTGATAGTCAGTCCATCCAGAGAGGCGGTTGCGAGGTCCACAGCCCTGGCTGTACAGATCTGCTGGGACTTGGGCATTTTGGTCAAACCAGAAAAGTCTGAACTGGTACCGCAGCAGGTAATCAAGTTCATCGGGGCAAAGCTAGACTTCCTGTGAGCCAGGGCCCGCTTCCTAGTGAACCGGTCACTGGATCTTACCACCTTTCCCCAATTATTTCAGGTTGGGCATTTGCACCCTGCCCAGGATTTCCTGTGTCTGCTGGGGCACATGGCATCCTGCACCGCCGTAGTTCATTGGGCCTGTTGGCAGATACACACTCTCCAGTGGGAGCTGGGCTGTCAGTGGTCTCAGCACTGAGGACACCTGGACCAGCCGGTCTTAGATACCCACTCAGTGTGGGACATCATCCAGTGGTGGCTGATCCCAGAACATCTGAAGGAAAGAGTCCTGTTTGTCTGCCCAGAGATACCCGTCACATTGATGACAGATGTTACTTTGGTGGGGGTGAAAAGGGCATCTGGGGAACCACGCCACCCAAATGTTCTAGTCACCCAGGAAGTCCTGTCACTACATAATCCTGCTGGAGCTTTGTGCAGTGCAGCTAGCCCTCTGGGAATTTGCTCCTCTGATCAAGGGTTAGGTCATTCAGGTCCAGACAGACAACACCAAGACAATGTTTTTCCTGAACAGACATGGCAGCAGACACTCCCTTTCCTTGTGTCGGGAGGCACTTCGCACCCGGACTCTCCTGCATGCCTCCCACAGTCCAGGACAGGATGGGGGATGCTTTTGCGAGGCCCTAGAGCCCGGGCCTCATGTATGCCTTTCCTCCCATCCCCTTAATCTACAGAGTTCTCATCCCAGGAATCCCTCAGTATGCTTGACTAATGCAGTTATGCCTGCTGGGTTCAGTTGCTCCGGAGGTGGAGTTTATGCCAATGATAAAAATAATTAGCCTATCAGATTGTAGTAAGAGAGTCCTGCTGTAAGCCAGTTAGATTCATTTCTCCACTTGACTGGACAAGTCTGCCCCTGAACTCTCTCTGTCTAGCATTGCTTGAAGAAGTTCATTTCTTTTTAAGTTGGTATTATTTTATAGTTTGTGATGCCTTAAGTGGTTTTAGTAGTTTTTTTGTGGTTTGAGTGTGTTTCCTTGGTTCCCATCGGTTCCCAGGAACCGAGGAAACTCTCCTCACAGCGGTTCTTTCTGCAGTTCCCACACTTTATTTTCTGACTAAAAATACTACTTCTGAAGTGAAATTTTTGTATTTGCAATATTTTAACTTTAGATCTTCTTTGCAAGTATCTCAGTCATCCAGTAACACTGTAGGAACCTTTTCGATCGGTGAAGGGGAATCCACACAGAAGATTTTCAGCGGTACAGCTAGAGCTGTCAACGTCCATTGATGTCAGCAACCCTATAAATTATAATTGGGTGAGCAGCCCCACTCCCTCCTCAGTTCTTTCCTGCTGTCGACTCTATCACATGGGTCTCTGAGGAAGCTCAGACGCAGTATTCTTGCCTTTTTTTGCCTTTGGCTTTTCTTCTGTATTTTTCTGAATCTCTTTTATTAAAGACATTCCTCTAATTTGTTTATGTTGAGAGTTAATCCTTTGACTTCTCTCTTCTGTTGTTGCCGCCGTGGAAAGATGATTGTCTCCACAGACGAACACTCTGTGTGTGTCTGCTGTCTTGGGCCTGAACACAAGATTTCTGACTGTGAGCTCTGCCAGAAGTTTAACAAAACAACTCTCAGGCAATGCAAAAAGGCTCTTAAAAATTTCCTGATGGATCAACAGGTAGCCAGCTCTGGGCAGGGGTCCTCCGGGGTCCCAGACTCTCAGTCGCCAGCTGGATTGTCGAGCTCCCAGACCTCCAGTGCCCGAGACACATCCTTGGAGAAAAGTCATAAGAAAGACTGAGATCGCAGCTGCTTCACCCGGCGTTGATCTCGTTCCCCGACGGCCTCTTCTCCTTCTTCTGGGGGATCCTCATCAGCGATGGCTGCATCAACAAGGATGACTGCTGTCCAAGTCTCTGAGCCCACCAGACCCATACCGACAGTGCCTTAGCCCGATTCTCAGGGTGGCCGGCCGTCGACCTCTGGGTCTTTAGCCCATCCTTCATCGATGACGTTCTCGTCGTCGATGACTCTCCCATTGAGACCTGCCCCTTCTCCCTCCAGGGCTATGGGCTCTTCGGGCTGTCGGGACCTAGCAGGCGAGTCATCAACACCTGTGCCGTTGAACCGTTCTCCGTCGACTTGAACGGAGTCCTGCTCAAATACACTAATGTGCTTGTACAGCAGCTGGGTGCCTTAAGGCCCCCTCACCAACGCTGTCAATGTTAGCTTCATCGTCAACACCTATTCCTTGGCCATGGGAGGCTCTCTGTGGGCCATCAGGGCATCCGATGCTAGACCCAGATTTTGAGGAAGTCAATGTCGAGGAGCAGTACCACCCACACCTCATTCTTCCTGATGATGAGGAGGAAGAAGAGGAAGAGATTCTGCTGTCTGACAGATCTACCACCTCTTCTGTCAGTGAGGACTCGGTGAAGCATACTCCCAGATCGTCTCTTGAGGACCCCACATTTTTCAATGCAATGAAGCAGCCATCCTCAGCCATGGGCTTCAACACTGAAGAAGAGGATGCCACCAGAAAGGAGCTGGTGGACTTCCTGGAGATGTCTTGATCTCCCCCCCCTCCCCCACCAGATACCATTCCTCCGATCCTACCTGCTCTGAGATTGCAGTCACAGCAGCCTGGCACAGACTAGAGATGGTGCCAGCTATGCCTCACAGGGCAGATAAACTCTACTATGCCCCCCAAGGGCTCCCCTGCTATGCCGCTCAGCCCGAGATGGACTCAGTAGTCATCAAGTCAGCTCATGACAGGTCTAAGGTGCCTAAGTACCTTTGTTCCCTTCCCCCAGTCAAAGAATCTCGCAGAGGGTGTATGCCTCTTTCTACCCTAGGTTTGAAGACTGCAAATTACCTGTCTCACATGGTAACATTTTATTTATTTATTTAGTTTTTGTTGACCGGGTAAAATACCAAAATGCCACCAAGAAAAAGGGCAAGGCCGCAGTACAGACCATTCCAGATGGCACTAAGAAGCAGGAGTTGCTTTGGTGCCTCCAAGCAGCTGAGGATGTTAACAAGTACCTCCTCAGAGCCCTGTATGATATGATATGACTGACACCATTGCCAGGGCAGTCACTATGGGCATATGCCTACATAGGCACTCCTGGCTCAGAGTATCTGGGTTCACTGCTGATGTACAGTAAAAAGTGCTTAAGGCACCCTTTAATGGCACTAAACTGTTTGGCCCTGATGTCCAGGATAATATTAATGATCTGCAAGCCTCAGGTAGGGCCCTCAAGTTTGTTCACTCCCTCTACCATACCCAGTCAAGAGGTAGAGGGTGCCCTCCCTTTCGCAAAGCGCCCAGTAGGCCCGGTGCACCCCCCTAGCCCCAAAGGCACTGGCAGCCTCCAGTGCTGGAGCTACGGCCAAGCGCCCCAGAAATGAGGGACCAGCTGAAGCAACTGGCTCCTTCTGCGTTTGACTCCTTGTCGGACCCCCCTCTTCTGGTCCTGGTGGTCAGCAGTTGATTCTCCCTCCATTTGAATCAGTGGAGAACCATAACTTCAGATGCATGGATTCTGAAGATCATAGAGAAGAGACATACCCTGGAGCTTGTCGAGCAACCTCCAGAAACCCCTCATCCACCTCAATTACCCCCCCCCCAGTCCTTTCCACACAAGCAGGCCATCAAGCCAGTTCCCGGGCACCAGAGAAACAAGGGGTTCTATTCCAGGTTCTTCCTGGTACCCAAAAAGACCGGCGATCTGATGCACATTCTAGACCTAAAAGACCTCAATCATTATGTCCAGTACAAAACATTCTGAATGGTAACCTTACCGGGCCTAATGCCCCACCTCAAAGCAGGGCATTGGCTATGTTCACTGGACATGCAGGACACTTACCTGCAAATTTTGGTCTTTTCCCCTCCACAGGAAGATTCTCTGCCTTGGGTTTCAGGGCGAGCGTTATCTGTTCAAAGTGCTGCCCTTTGGCTTGTCCTCTGTGTCGCAAGTCTTAACCAAATGCTTAGCAGCGGTAGCAGCAGCTCTCAGAAGGGAGGGGCTGTGTGTTTTCTCATATCTGGACAATTGGCTCATAAAGGCCCCATCCAGGGAACAGCTTTTGGTAACTCTGGAGTGAACTCTTCAGCTTTTCCACCTCCTTGGCATCACTGTCAGCATGCCCAAGTCAGTTCTGGTACTGTCCCAAAGACTACAGTACATAGGGGCAGTTCTAGATTCAGCCCAAAGAAAGGCCTTCCTGCCCCAAAACATGGCAGAGTGCCTTATTGCCCAAGCTCAGGAAGTCGCCCAGAGTTGCCACGTTCCAGCCAGGGTGTATCTGAAACTGCTGGGCCTGATGGTGGCTGACATACCCACTGTTCCACTGGCCAGAATTCATATGCATGTTCTCCAGTGGACCCTCCAAGTGCAGTGGGACCAGCGCACGGACGAGTTGGACCATCCAGTTCTAGTTTCTTCCTCAGTTCACAAGATACTGTAGTGGTGGATGGACCCCTCGAACCTGCTTCAAGGCGTTCCATTACAGATCTCCTACCCACAGCAGATCTTCACTATGGATGCCTCAGTTCTGGGCTGGGGAGCACACCTGGGCTCCTTTCAGACTCAGGGTTCTTGGTCCCAATTGGAGACCTCCCTGCATATCAGTGTCACGGAGATGAGAGCAATGCTGTACGCCATGCAGGCTTTTCAGGGGCATCTTGCTCCAGGGCAGCTGCTACTGCAGTAGAGAATTTGAGTGTAGTGTACTACTTCAACAAGTTGGGGGGTACTCCTTCATACCCCCTATGCAGGAAAGCCATGAGAGTGTGGTACTGGGCACTAGATCATGGCCTACTTCTCTTGACAGTCTACGTGCTAGGTATGCTAAATACTCTGATGGACTGCCTCACCCGGACTCAGTCCGGTATGCATGAGTGGGAGCTCCTCTCATCCATCACAGAAGACTTGTTCGAAAGATGGGGTTGTCCAGAACTGGACTTTTTTGCGTCCCCACTCAAGGCAAAACTGCCTAATTTCTGCTCGCTAGATACAGGGCCTGGAAGTTTCTGGTGAGACGTGTTGTCCCTCTCTTGGAGAGGGAGGTTCCTTTATGCCTCCCCGCCATTTCCTATAATTCAGAGGGTGCTCATCAAATTACAGATGGAGGGGGCCAGCATGATTCTGGTAGTTCCATTCTGGCCTCAGCAGATAGAGTTCCCCCTGTTTCACCAGCTGGCAGAGGAGTCTCTGGTCCCTCCTCCCCTCTGCAGGAACCTGCTGACCCAGGCTCAGGGGACTCTGATCCATCCTAACCTTGGGTCCCTCCATCTAAATGCTTGACTCCTGAGGACATAGCCATCGCTAGGTTTGGGGTCTCTATCAGAGTGGTGGACATCCTTGTGACCGCCCAGAAGCCATCCATTCAAGCCATATGTGCCATAAAGTGGAAGCGGTTTGCCATCTGTGCTGCCAAACATAGTTTGGACCCTTTTACCTGCCCTGTGAACCACATCCTGGACTACCTGCTCTCTTTGTCTAACTCGAGTCTCCAGTACTCCTCCCTCAAGGTGCATCCTTTCAACCATTTATGCTTTTCATGAACCCGTAGTTGATCGCACTGTTGCTCAGCTGAATGTCTCCTGTACCTTTCTGAAGGGCATCCTGCATCTGAAACCCCCCCGTCCTTTCTCCTGTCCTGGCATGAGATTTGAATTTTATTTGGGAGAAATTGACCCTTTCTTCTTTTTGAGCCTGTTGCGACTTGCGATCTGCGCTTTCTGTCTTGGAAAGCATTATTTTTAGTTGCGATTACTTCCGCTCAAAGAATTTTGAGAACTTCAGGCCCTATGGTGTGAGGAGCCTTATTTGATTTTTCACAAAGACAGGATGTCTTTGTGCACAAATCCTAAGTTTCTCCCTAAGTTTTCTGTGTGCTCCTGGTGCTTGGTGGCATAGTCCTACATGTGTGGCCTGCTGCAAGAGCTTCTCTCGAAGATCTACTGTTACGGTAAGGTCTTACTTAACTGTACTTTCAAGTTATCTCTCAGCTCTGCCGATCAAAGAAGTCGACCATGGATTGTGACGGTAGGGACTATATGTTAGAAGGCTGCTCTGGGAGCTGGGCTGTGTCCGGTCCACCGCCCTGTCCGGGGGGGGGGGTCTGACCACAGGCAGTCTAGTGTTTGGGAGGGATGACAGTCTTCCTGTGAACACTGAAAGTGGGCCCATTCATGATCCAAGTCAGGGACCCATCACCGCTCTGCCTTGAGTTCTTCCTCTTCCCACCAGAAGTGGAAGAAGCGGTACCGCTCAAAGTCACCTTCTGGTACGTCTGCTAAGAGGTCTTCAGTGGTCGGGAGCGGTCGGCCATCTCTGGCTCCATCCATTTCTCCGATGGCTTCTGCTCACGATTGCTCAGATTCTCAACACCAGAACCTTCCTCTGTCTTCTTGTGGTGTTTCTGGTGAGCAGTTTCACCACTGGGCTGCTCTTATGGAGCAGTGGGTACAGCGTCCGCCTCGTTTGCCCCTCCCAACGGATCCAGTTCCGGGGTCTTCGGACCTAAGAGCCTCAGAGCCGTGGTTGGGACCTTGTGGGCAAGTTGAGCCTTTGGTGCCAGCAACAGAATTTTCTTCCTTGCTGGTGCCCACACCACCGACGCCAGTTCCACGTGCCTTTCCCTCTCTTTTCTGTTTCTTCGCAGGTGCCGACACAAGTACCATCTCTCTCCCCTTCTTTTTTTCAAGGTTTTAAGTGGATCTTCGGGCGGCGCTGTCTCGGTCGGCATCGACTTCAGTGCCACGTCTGACGTTGACTCCCCGTGGGTGTGTCGGGCCTGGCGCCGGGTTCCGTGGTGCCAATTCTGGCTCCAGAACCCACACTACCAAGTTCGGTGTTGGGGTACACAGTACTGGGTCTGGTGCCAGTTTCGGTGTCTCTTGTTTATCCTTTGCCCAGACCAGGCAACAGCCTATTAGGGGCAGCTCCCGCTCTCTCTGAGGGTGGTATGGAGCAGGATGAGTCTGATCCTGACCTTATAATTTCTGAAGAGGGTGACGAAGACTCTTTCTACAGTTTGGATGGTAAGTCCTCGCTTCCAGCTGAAAACCCAGAGAAGACCTTTCCTTCCATTCTCTGCTCAGGAATATGAGGGCAACTCTGGCTCTACCGATAGCTTCTGTGGACCCAGGTAGACTTTTGCTCCTGGAATGGCTTCATGTTCCTAATATTCCAGCGAACCGTACACCACCAGCCCCCACCCTTTGAGACTTTGTTCAAGGCTGTGTGGGCAATCCATAGTCAGTAAATATGTCTCTGCCAAGGAGAGACCCATTTTAGCCTCACAACTCATTGCAGATGCAATGGTTGTCATCACTGAAAATGACAAAGCTGTTCTTCCACATGAAGTATCAGCTCATCCTATCAGTAAAGAATCTTGTATTTATTTATTGCTAGGATTATAATACATTTGAACCAGACGTTCTTTTACAAAGGTTCCGCGTCAGTTTACAATTTCAAACTCCGTACAATACAGAATAGGAGGTTTACATTGCTAGGTAACAAATAACAAATGAGGTTGCAAAATTTCACAGTTACATACAGTAGTAGATGGAACAACATGTAGGTTGTTGTACAAAGTAAGTTACAGAGGAATATAGAGCATAATACAATTGCAAGAGAGAGGGAGAAGGGAAGAGAGCGGGGGAGAGAGAGATGGAGAGGGGAGAGAGAGAGAGCGAGAGACAGGGAGGGATGTAGAACAAAGAAAGGGGGAGTGTAGCAGACAACAGGTGTCATTGTCAGTCAGGTTGAAGTGATTGTTAGGTTGGGGGGAAGGATGGGAGGAGAAAGGGGTGGGGTAGGCAGGGGAGTGGGTAGTTAGTAAGGTAGATGTGGGATAGACTAGTGCATAGAGTTGAGCAGGGTCTAAGTCTGAGGGGCAGTCACAGCAGCTTAGCTGGGTGAGATGCTGGTACAGGTTAAGCTTAAAGGGGCCAAGGGAGGAGATATGGAGGATCTCTTGCGGGAGGTTATTTAGCCAGGAGGGGGCTCTATAGCAAAAAGATTGCTGACTCTTCGCAGTCCAGTAGTACAGGACCAGGAATGTCGTCGTGGATGCCCTGCATATGTTGCAGGGGTTTGAGGCTGGTACTAACAGGGGTTGGGTGCTTGGTGGAGCTTTGCCGAGGATGATTTTTTGACAAATAGACAAGTTTGCTAAGTGATCCTATTTTTGAGGTTCAACCATTGAGCTTGCATATAAAGGTCACATGTGTGGGTGTACCTGAGAGTGCCCTTAACCAGCTGACACGCTATGTTGAGAGCAAAAGTGATTCTTTTCAGGGTTGTATCCAAAGCTGCTCCATAAAATATTAGCCCATAATTAGCTAGAGAAATGATGGAGCTCTATACAGCAAGCTTAAGAGCCTCGGGGGGGTGAGGCAGTACCCATGTTTATATAGGATGCCAATGCGAGAGTTGATTGCTCTAGATATTAGGTTGATGTGGGCAGAGTAGGACAGGGTGCTATCTAGAGTTATACCCAGATATTTGAAGTCCTTGACTTGCTCGAGGGGGTGGTGGTGTTTGTTTAGCATGGTTAGACAGGTGGCTTTGTGCCGATTTTTGCTGGATAGTGAACAGCATCGCCTTTGTTATCTTCATCAGTAGTTTATGTTCACCAAACCAGCATTCAACCTCCTCAAAACCAAACTGAAGGTGTTTTGTGAGTAGGGTGGGATCAGTATGGGCAGCAAACAGGACATCATCATCTGCGTACAAAATGATGTTGTGAGGACATGTTTTTGGTAGCAAGTTTAGAAAAAGGCTGAACAGTAATGGTCCAAGGATGGAGCCTTGGGGTACTCTGGACCTTACTGGTGGCAACTGGAGTGTGTGTCATTAATTCTAACCTGCTGCATCTTACCAACAAGATAGCCGGTGAACCAGCTGGTGACCTTGTTGGAGAGACCGATGGCCTGAAGTGAGTGCGGCAGGAGTGAGTGGTTCACAGTGTCAAAGGCTTTAGTGAGGTCAGTGTAGACTGACCCCACCATCTGGCCTCTGTCAGTTGCACTGTGTATGTAGTCCATATACTCCAGCAAGGCAGTAGAAGTGCTATGTGCTTTCCTAGAGAAATGCTGATCTTCCTGAACATAAAGTCTCCACACTCATTCACACTGATGGGATCTACACCGAAGGCACTAGGACCCAGCGAGAGCAAACTTTTGCAGGAGGGTCAGCGCCAGAGATAGAAGCCACGGGGAGCAGCGCCGTGAGCCTCAGCTTGTGCAGCAATGACTGTCTCGGCGTTGACCCTCCAACTGCCTCAGTTCCTTTTTTCCCGTCGCCGAAAGTGCGCCATATTGACTACTTTGATCGCCTGGCTGGAGATAAACTTCAAACTAGCAGGATAGTTTTCAGTTTTTTATTTTGTAGCATTTCTTGAAATAAAGTACGCTTACTATAATTTATTATAAGAAAAGAAGTCTCGCCTACATTGACGGAGTAGACCATGGCCGGGTCAGAGTGGTAGGGAGGCTTCGTGATGAAAGTTGTTAGTCAGCCGGCTGGGTCTGGTCCGCTGCTCCTCTGGAGGAGGGTCTGACAACGGACGGTCCAATGCCTGGGGCGGTGGGGGGACATGAGAACCTCTCAATGAATGCTCAGTACTCAGTGGTCCCCTACCATTCACCCTCAGTCCTTTCTCATCAAGGTGACAGAACCTCTGAAGAGGTCACTCACCTGGTGGTCGCAAGAGGACAATCTTCTAGATGGGTATCCCTTTGCTCCCCTGGATCATCAGATTTCCATTACCATGGACGCATCCCTGATGGGGTGGGGAGCTCACTGTCAGAATCTCCACACCCAAGGCACATGGACTCGGGACGAGTCCCAGCTCCACATAAATGTCTTAGAAATGAGAGCCGTCCTTTATGCAGTCCGGGCTTTGAAGGACAGTCTCTGTCACAAGAACATTCTCCTTCAAATGGACAACAAAACAGTGATGTATTACATCAACAAGCAGGGTGGTGCTCACTCTTATCCTTTATGCAGGGAAGCGATGAGAGTGTGAGAATGGTGCATGGAGCACAAGGCTTTAATTCAAGTGGTCTGCCTGCCAGGAGTGCAGAACGAACTGGCAGACTGTCTCAGCAGAGCAGAGACAGAGCCTCACAAATGGTCTCTCGACTCAACTGTAGTTCAAGTCACTATTTGCAGAGTGAGGAACTCCAGACCTGGACCTTTTTGCATCCCCGCTTAACACAAAACTGCCTCTCTTCTGTTCCAGAAATCCAGGGCCTGGCATTTTCTGTCAGGATGCGTTCAGGCTGCAGTGGACAAAATGCTTTTTATACGCCTTTCCGCCTCTTCCTCTAATCCAGAGGGTACTTCTCAAGTTCGAGTCCCAGGGGGACAAAGTGATCCTCATTGCTCCCTTCTGGCCTCGACAAATATGATTTCTGTTACTCAACAGTATGTCGAAAACCCCTCCGAAAGCGCTTCCCCTTCAGACGAACCTTCTGACTCAAGGGCCTGTGGTCCATCCCAATCTGAGATCATTTCACCTTCATGCTTAGCTCCTGAAGAGACAGAGGTGAACTGGTTCAATGTCTCTCACAGAGTTTCAGATATTCTTCTGGCTGCATGCAAGCTGGCCACTAGAAAAACTTACACAGCCAGATGGGAGCGTTTTTCTCTCTGGTGTGCAAAATCCTCTTTGAATCCCTTTTCCTGCCTACCCAACAAAGTTCTAGAGTACCTTTTAGACCTCCCAAATTCAGTTCTGCAATACTCTACAGTCAGAGTTCACCTTTGTGCCATTTCAGCTTATGAGCCAGTACTTTCCTTGTCACTGGCTCAGTTACCTGTGGTAAAGAGGTTTCTTAAGGGAATTCTGTATACCAGACCTCCTATCAGACATCCATTTGCAGCCTAGGACATTAATTTTGTACTAGACATGCTCACTCAAAAGCCTTTTGAGCCTCTAGCTACCTGTGAGCTGAAATTTCTCACTTGGAAAACGGCCTTCCTGGTGGCCATTACCTCGGCCCACAGGGTGTCTGAGATACATGCCTTGGTCACGGACCATCCGTATACTGTGTTTCATAGAGACAAAGTAGTTCTTAGGACCCATCCTAAGTTTCTACCTAAGATTGTTTCAGAATTCCATCTAAAGCAACCTTTGGTCCTTCCTACCTACTTTGCGAACTTCCAAAATGAAGGAGAACGTTTCCTTCATTCTTTGGATGTCAAAAGAGCTCTGCATTTCTATTTAGACAGAACAAAGGAAATTTGCAAAGCTCAATAGCTGTTTGTTTCCTTCACCGAGACCCGGCTGGGTCAACCTGTCAATATCAGATGCATTTCAGCATGGCTGGTAACATGCCTTCGCCACTTTTATTCCATGGCACAGGTTAAGCTGGAGGGCAGAGTGTACGCTTACTCTACTAGAGCAGTCACGGTATTCCTGGCGGAAATCCGCAATGTGCCCATTGCAGATATTTGCAATGCAGCCACCTGGAGCTCTGTGCATACCTTCGTTAAGCACTATGCCCTGGATGTCCATGCTAGATGACATATTTCGTTTGGCAGAACCATCCTTAATGGACTTATGTCCTAAATTTGTGAGCTCTTGGTCTCTCCTTCCGCCCTCTCGGGGTATTATTAGCTCGGTACTCTCCCATCAGTGTGAATGAGTGGTGGAGACTTTATGTCCAGGAAGATATGGAAATTACGTACCTACCGTAATTCTTGATCTTCTTGGACGAAGTCTCCACCACTCATTCACACGCCCACCCACCATCCCCCAAGCTCACCTCTATTGTTGGTCTTCACTCCCTCAAGCTTTAGGCTGTGAAGACTTCTTTCTTGACCCTTCTTATACTGGTCTTCTGGACTATCTTATGTCCTGTTTTTGTTAGGCTATCCTTCTAGGTTAGTTACACTGCACCTCCTCGGAAAAAAGGTACTGAGGCAGTTGGAGGGTCGACGCCAAGACAGTCATTGCCGCACAATCCGAGGCTCGCGGTACCGCTCCTTGCGACTCCATCTCTGGCCGACCCTCCTGCAAAAAGTTTGCTCCCACTGGGTCCTAGCGCCTCTGGCGTAGATCCCATCAGTGTGAATGAGTGGTGGAGACTTCGTACAAGAAGATCAAGAATTACGGTAGGTACGTAATTTCCATTTCTTTGCACTGGAGGTTGTATTTGGTCAGATATTCCGTAAGCTTGTCTGCGACAATACGCTCGAGTGCTTTGGAAAGGGGGGGAGGATAGAGATAGGGCGGTAATTGGAGGATTGCGTCCTGTCGCCGCTCTTATGGACTAGCACAACTGAGGCAGACTTCCAGCACTGAGGGAGTTGTTGACCAGAGAGGGAGAGGGAGAGGTTGATAAGTGAGGTAAAGGGTTTGAGGGCAGACTCAAGGGTGAGGTTAAGGAGTCTGAGATCCAAGGAGTCACTGCTGTATCTGACTTTTCCCAGTACCTTTTGGAGGTATTTTTCACCTCCAGCATGGAGACTCTTTTGAAATAGAAGGGGGGAGGACCATCTGGAGGGGGAGATATATGGGTGGTAGGAGGATAAGCACCCTTAATTAGATAGTTGAGGGGGTATGCCAGTGAGGTCTGAGAAGGCCTTATTTAGAGTATCCGATCTTCCTGGACATAAAGTCTCCACCACTCATTCACACTAATGGGAGTTTGCTGGAGGCGCTAGGACCCAGCGGGAGCAACCTTTTTTTTGGAGAGGGTCGGCGCCTGAGATGAAGCCGCAAGGAAGTGGCACCGCGAGCCCCGGCTCATGTGGTATTGACTATCTCAGTGTCGACCCTCCAACCGCATCAGTTCCTTTTTTCCTGCCGTTGAGTGCGCTTCAGTGACTACGTCACTTGCCTGCTGGGAGTCAAACTTCAAACTAGCAGCTTAGTTTTCATTTTTTTGTTTTGTAGTTTATCTTCGAATAAAGTGATTATATATTTAATTTTGCTTATAACAAGAAAGAAGTCTTCAGCCCTCCATTGACAGAGTCGACCATGAGCATGTCAGGTGACAGTAGGGAGACTTCATATGAAAACTGTTCAGTCAGCCAGGCTGGGTCGGTCTGCGCCCTCTCCGGGGTCTGACAATGGATAGTCCGATGCTCAGGTGGCAGGCGGTCCCCAAAAGCATAAAGAAGCGGTCCTACTGGCGGCACTGTTGACGCATCGTTCTTCTTCGGCACACAGGTTGAAAAAGAAACTGCATTGCTCGAGGTCGCATTCTGGTACATCTGTGCGTAGACGGTCGGTTATTGGGGCCAGGCGCCGGTCTCAACCTCTGTCAGAGTCATCGGTTTCTGTCTCTGGTGACCGACCTCCTTGACAATGGAGCCCTTCCCCACGTATTGGAGGAGGTTCCAATGAGCAGTTTCACCAGTGGGCTGCTCTTATGGAGCAGTGGGCTCGGAGGTTGGTCCAGTTGCCTGAATCGGTCACTCCGAGGCCTTCGTGCTGTTCGGAGGAACAGATAGGGCGGTTGGGCCTTCCTAATCATTCGAGGCCTTCTCCAGTGCCGTCGACTTCGCGCTGGAGTGTTTTTCCACCTCACATGGCTGCGGTGCTGGGGTCCACACTGATGCTTCTATCTCCTGCCAGTTTTCCTACTTTTTCTTCAAATCGCAGTTTTCAGACCCTTGGAACTCTCTCGACACCATCCGCAGCTCCGGGGCCTCTGTTGGCGTCCGTGGCACTGTGGGCTCTGTTGGCACCGTCCGAGGGTTTTCTTAAGGCTCTGTTGGCGCCGTGGTTCTACTCGGCACCATGTGCTGGGCCATTTTGATGGCGCCTTGTGCTCGGCACTGCTTTTCTTCGCCGGTGCCGAGGCTTGGTGCATCATCATCCGATTTCCAGGGGTTCTCGACTCCGATTCTTTCCTCTTCTGTTCTTCTTCCTGATTTTCACTCCTTCCCTGTCCATACAGTCCCTCCTGGACTGTCAGGAGTTGATTTTGAACCTGACCCAGATCTTCGACTGGGTAATAATGTTGATGACACTGCCTTGGGAGCAGAGATCAATCCTTCTACAGAGCCTGTGGTCGAAGACCTTTCCTTTAAGTCTCTGCTTAAAAATTTAGATACTACTCTTTCTCTCCAGACTGCAGAAATCGATCCTGGGAAGCTTTTAAGACTCCCAATACCTCCATGTCCCAGAGATCCCTATGGATTTAACACCTCCAGTACAGCCCTCTTTCGAGACCCTCTCTCAGATGGTGTGGAAGAATACGGCTCTCATTCCTTCCGTGGCCAAGTCCATAGGAAGTACACCCCTCCCAAGAATCGCCACATATTGGCCACACAAGCCTTTGCTGATCCCATTGTAGTCTTGGCAGAGAATGGTAAGGCAGTCCTTCCTCAGGCATCTACAGCCCGGCCTATAAATAAAGAATCTCACAAGATAGACACCTTCAGTAAGAGAGTCTTTGCTGCCTCCACCCTAGGTATGCACATTGCCAGCTACCAGGGCTATTTTTGTCAATATGAGTATGTCCTTTGGCATTCGCTCAAACAAATGAATCAATCAATCAGAATCTTTATTTATCCAGGCGAACATCATTGAGCAGAGCTCTTTTACAAGATGGACCTAGTTAGAACAGGGTCGGGTAACATCCATCATAAAAACATATAAATACATGTAAATAAGTATATAAACACAAACACAATGGTGCAGTAATAGGGGAATCAAATGATAAAAGGAAGACAAGGCAAGCCATAGCAGAGGAGGATTCAAATACAAGGGGGCAGGCCCACCACTGAACCATGCAACTGTATATAAATCATGTTCTCTGTATAGAAGTACCAGTTAGTTCATTTACCAGGGGCAGTCACTAGTACTAGCCATGAAAATGGCTTGGAGAACCACCAACTAATGGCAGATGGGGTACCATGAGGTAATATGTAAGCGAAGGATAAACATTGTGAGAAGTGAAGTCTCAAGGATAGGTCGGTAGAACTGATGCAGCGGTGGGGGCCTATGGGGAGAGGGAAAGGGGAGTTAGGACTTTTATAGCATGATTGCATGTAGATTGTGGATGAGTGCAGTGTAGAGTTGTGAAAAGAAGGCTGGAGAAAGTGGGAAGATAGACCAGTATCAAAGGGAGGACAGAGGCATCAAGGTGTTACATGAAAGCATGATGACAGATGGTAGAAGCTCTGCCCGAATTGGAAGTTAATTCAGAGCTACTTCAGACCATAACTGGGGGTATTGAGTCCAATAACCAACAGGTTAAAGCTGCAATGGACACTTTCGACACTGCTTCCCGAGCAGCGGTGGCTGGCATCTGCACCTGTCACCACTCTTGGCTACATACTTGGGCTTCACGAATGACACGCCCAGCAACAGGTCATGGCCTTGCCTTTTGACAGTATGTATCTCTTCAGCCTCCAGGTGGAACAAGCTCTGGAGGCCACTCAGAAGACTAGATCTGCCATAAGGACGGCTAGCCCGGCACCCGCCCCCTCTCGGGAGGGGGGGTGCGAACAAGCGTCAGTTTCACAACTGTCAGTCCTTTCATGGCAGAGGCAGAGGAGGTTTTAACAAAAGCCACCACCCTCAGCCACAAAAGAAAGCGCAGCAGAAGACACAAGTGCCCAAAGCACCCAGTGCTACCTTCTGAGTTTCTGGCCCAGGTCCCACCTCAGCTGTCCAAAGGGGACTCCTACTCAGCAGTGGGAGGATGTCTGACTCAGTTCTACAACCAGTGGAAGTCTATAACATCAGACAAATGGGTCCTCCGGATAATCCGCGAGGGGTACTTGCTCAGTCTTTCGGAAACCCCCTCTGGATCATCCCAACAAAACGACAGCCCAGGTTGTCTGCAGTACAGTCAGACCTTCTTGCTTCCGAGATGCAAGGCGTTCTGAACAACAAGGCAGTAGAAGTAGTTCCGCTGGATCAACGAAACACAGGTTTCTACTCCCATTACTTCCTTGTCCCAAAGATAACCGGTGGCATGCGCCCCATTCTGTATCTCAGAAAGTTAAACACGTTCCTTCACAAGAAGTTCAAGATGATATCACTATATACCCTGCTACCTTTGCATCATCAACACGATTGGCTAGCCTCCCTGGACATGCAGGATGCCTACCAACACGTTCTCATACACCCAAAGCACCACAAATACCTAAGGTTCATGGCATTGGGTCAACACTATCAGTTCAGAGTCCTGCCCTTTGGGCTATGCTTGGCGCCTCGAGTTTTTACAAAGTGTTGTGCAATTCTCACGGTGCACCTCAGGAAAATCGGAATACAAGTGTTCCCATATCTGGACGACTGGCTCCTAGCATGTCACTCCAGGCAAGAGACTCTGGAGGCCATAGCCACAGCCTCAGACTTCCTCACATCCATGGGAGTCCTGCTGACTCTCAACAAGTCGCAGTTGCAGCCCTCCCAGAAGCTCCTCTTCATAGGAACTCTTCTGGACACCTCCTGTGTGATGGCTTTTCTTCCAGAGGACAGAAGGAGCGGTATCTTGCAGATGGCCCGATACATCAGTGAAAACAGCTCGGTCTGAGCTATCTCAATGCAGCAGATGCTGGGCCTCATAGCATCCTCAGTGTTCACTATACCCTTAGCTCGTCTCCATATGAGAACCTCTCAGTGGATGCTCAGTACTCAGTGGTCCCCAACCACTCATGCTCAGTCCTTTCTCGTCAAGGTTACGGAACCTCTGAAGAGGTCACTCACCTGGCGGTCACATGAGGACTATCTTCTGGAAGGATACCCCTTTGCCCCTCTGGATCATCAGATCTCCATTACCATGGACGCATCCCTGATGGGGTGGGGAGCTCATTGCCAGAATCTCCACACCCAAGGTACGTGGACTCAGGACGAGTCCCAGCTTCACATAAATGTCCTGGAAATGAGAGCCGTCCTTTATGCAGTCCAAGCCTTGAAGAACATACTCTGTTACAAGAACATTCTCCTTCAAATGGACAACAAGGTAGTGATGTACTACATCAACAAGAAGGGCGGTGCACACTCTTACCCATTATGCAGGGAAGTAGTGAGAGTGTGGGAATGGTGCCTGGAGCACAAGGCTCTAATCCTGTGGTTTACCTGCCAGGAGTACAAAATGAGCTGGCAGACCATCTCAGCAGAACGAAGACAGATCCTCACAAGTGGTCTCTCAACTTAACCATCATTTATTCACTCTTCAAAGAGTGGGGAAATCCAGACCTGGACCTTTTTGCATCCCAGCTCAATGCAAAACTGCTTCTCTTCTGCTCCAGAAATCCAGAACCTGGCATTTTCTATCAGGATGCGTTAAGGCTGTGGTGGACAAGACGCTTTCTGTACACCTTTCCTCCTTTTCCCGTAATTCAGAGGGTACTTCTCAAATTCGAGTCTCGGGGGGCAGAATGATTCTCATTGCCCCTTCTGGCCTCGACAGATATGGTTCCCACTGCTCAACAGTCTGTCGGAACCCCCCAGCGCTTCCCCTTCAGACAAAGCTTTTGACCCAGGGCCCCGTGGTCCATCCCAATCTGAGGTCTCCTCACCTCCCTGCTTGGCTCCTGAAGAGATAGAGGTGAATAGGTTCAGTGTTTCTCGTAGAGTTTCAGATATTTCTTTGGCTGCAGGTAAGCCAGCCACTAGGAAAAACCTACACAGCCAAATGGAAGCGTTTCTCTATCTGGTGTGCAAAATCCTCTTGGAACCCTTTTTCCTTCCCACCGAATAAAGTTTTGGAGTACCTTTTAGACCTCTCAAATACAGGTCTACAGTACTCCACGGTCAAAGTTCATCTTTGTGCCATTTCAGCATATTGTGAGCCGATACTTTCCATGTCACTAGCTCAGTTACCTGTAGTTAAGAGGTTTCTTAAGGGTATTCTGCATACTAGGCCTCCTATCAGACGTCCAGTCGCAGCCTGGGACATTAACCTTGTGCTAGACATGCTCACTCGAAAACCTTTCGAGCCTCTAGCTACTTGTGACTTGAAGTTCCTCACTTGGAAAATGGCCTTCCTGGTGGCCATCACTTCGACCCGTAGAGTTTCTGAAATACATGCACTGGTCACAGACCCCCCTTACACTGTATTTCACAAGGACAGAGTGGTTCTTAGGACTCATCCTAAGTTTCTCCCTAATATTGTCTCAGAATTCCATCTAAACCAACCTTTAGTCCTTACTACCTACTTTGCGAACTTCCAGAATGAAGGGGAGTGTACACTTCATTCACTGCATGTTAAGAGAGCGCTGTGATTCTATTTAGATAGAACAAAAGAATTTTGCAAGGCTCAGCAACTGTTTGTTTCTTTCAGTGAAACCAGGCTGCGTCAGCCTGTCGCTTTTAGATGCATTTCAGCATGGCAGGTGGCATGCCTACACCACTGCTATTCTATGGCACAGGTCAAGCTGGAAGGCAGAGTGTACGCTCACTCTACCAGAGCAATTGCGGCATCTCTGGCGGAAATCCGCAACGTACCCATTGCAGATATTTGCAGTGCGGCTACTTGGAGCTCAGTGCATACTTTCATTAAACACTACGCCTTGGATGTCCATGCCAAATGACATCTGTCATTTGGCAGGACTATTCTTAATGGACTTCTGTCCTAAGTATGTAAACTCTTTATCTCCTGCCGACCGTCTCGGGGGGGATTATTGGCTCAGTACTCTCCCATTAGTGTGAATGAGTGGTGGAGACTTTATGTCTAGGAAGATATGGAAATTACGTACCTACCGTAATTCTTGATCTTCTTGAGCGAGAAGTCTCCACCACTCATTCCCAAACCCACGCACCATCCCCTGAGCTCACTTCTCTGTTTTGCTCTTCACTCCCTCAATGGCTAGGCTGTGAAGACTTTGTTGTTGACCCTTCTTACATGGGTCATTCAGACTATCTTATGTCTGATTTGTAGGTTAGTCCTTATAGGTTAGTTATGCTGCTTCTCCTTGGAAAAAAGGTACTGAGGCGGTTGTAGGGTTGACGCAGAGATAGTCATTACCACACGAGTTGGGGCTCACGGTACCACTTCCTTGTAGTTCCATCTCAGGCGCCTATCCTCTTGAAAAAAAATTTGATCCCACTGGGTCCTAGAGCCTCTGGCGAACTATTAGTGTGAATGAGTGGTGGAGGCTTTGTCCAAGAAGATCAAGAATTATGGTAGGTACATAATTTCCATTTATTGCAGTGGAGTCTTGTGTAAGGCCTCCTTCAGAGATGATCATGTTTGGGAGTGCTTTGGAGGGCTTCCCAGTGAGGGATTTGATGTTGTCCCAGAGTTGTTTTCCATCACCCCATGAGTTGGAGAGCTCTCAATTAAAGTACTCCCTTTTGGCATGTCATATTCCGAGGGTACAGGAGTTTCTTGCGGCCTTGTATTGTTGCATGTCCGCTTGTCTCCAGAAGGGGGCGTAGATGTCACAAGCTGTGTTGAACTGGAGGATGAAATAGTCGAGGGCAGTATTTAAGGGCAGTATTTATACAGTGGGTGTTGTACATAGGGGACCAGTCTGTGTGTTCAAGAAAGTGCTGCAGGTACTTGAGATGTCCTTTCTTGAGCAGTCACTGGGACTGAGCCTTGGCAGGAACTTTGGGGGCATTGTTTGACCAGTAACAGATGACTGGGGAGTGGTCACTAAGTGCATCTGGTAATTCTTCGGTGAGGGTTATCCTGTTAGTGTGGGTGGTAAAAACAAGGTCAAGAAGTGAGCTGTTGCTGAGTTCTGTAATTGACCCTCGTGGGAGTTGTGACAAGCTACAGTATGTAATGTTGACAACTGCAGTGGTGTCCTTGAAGGGGTCTGCCTCAGGGGCCAGCTGGCTTGTGTTGAAGTTCCCTACACAGCCTCATTGCTAGAGGGCCGATCAGCTATGTAGTCAAGGGGAAGTTTAAAACCCGCTGATTGTTCTCAAGGTGGGATGTAGACAGAAAGTATAGTTATTGATTTACCATTTTGGCTAAGTAGGACCCTGACAGCTAGTACTTACATAGAAACATAGAATTTGACGGCAGATAAGGACCGCTTGGCCCACCCAGTCTGCCCATTTCCCTACCTACTGGATAAGCTGCAGATCCTAGTTAACCAGCAGCCTACTTCTTCCTACCCCCACCTCCTAGAATTGCCTTATAACTGTCCCATGCATGCTTTAATTCCACCACTGTTTTTGACTCCACAACCTCCTCCGGAAGGCTGTTCCATGCATCCACAACCCTCTCTGTGAAAAAATACTTCCTTACATTACCTCTGAGCCGCCCCCCCCCCCATCTTCAAATTGTGCCCTCTTGTTCTTGCACATCTCTTTTTTTGAAAGATGCTACCCTCTTGGACTTTGTTGATTCCCTTGAGGTACTTGAACGTTTCTATCATGTCCCCCCTCTCCCTCCTTTCCTCGAGGCTATACATATTAAGCTTCTTAAGTCTCTCTTCATATGTCTTCAGGTGCAGACCCTGCACCATTTTAGTTGCCCTCCTCTGGACAGCTTCCATCCTGTCTATGTCTTTGCGGAGATTGGGTCTCCAGAACTGCACACAGTACTCCAGATGGGGTCTCACCAGCTGTCTGTACAGAGGATAATAACTTCCTGTTTTCTACTGGTGATGCCTCTCCTATGCATCCCAGTATCCCCCAGCCCTCCTTGCTGCCCTCTCACATTGCTTGCCCACCTTTAGGTCATCTGATATGACTACCCCAGGTCCCTTTCCATTTTTGTTGTTGTTAGTATCTCACCCCCATTGTGTACTCTTCCCTGGTTTTTGTTTCCAGGTGCATTACCTTGCACTTCTAGCATTGAATCTAAGCTGCCATACATTTGACCATTCCTCTAACCTTGCCAAGTCCCTTCTCATCCTTTCCACCCCACCCTGTGCATCAACTCTGTTGCAGATCTTTGTGTCATCTGCAAAGAGACATACTTTTCCTTCCAGTCCTTCTGCAATGTCGCTTATAAAGACATTGAAGAGGACCGTCCTAATACTGAACCCCGCGGTACCCCACTAGTAACCTCCTTTCTTCTGAGTGGACTCCATTTACTATTACCTCTGTGTCCTATTCTCCAGCCAATTCTTTACCCAGGCTGTCATCTTGGGACCCACTCCCAGGCTGGCTAACTTGTATATTAATCTTTTGTGGGACTGTGTCAAATGCCTTGCTAAAGTCTAGGTAGGCCATGTCCACAGCCCCTCCCTGATCTACTACTTTGGTCACCCAGTCAAAGAAATCTATCAGATTCATCTGGCATGACCTTCCTGCTGTGAATCCATGCTGCCTAGGGTCCTGTGCCCCTCTGGCCTCTAGATACTCAACAGTTCTTTCCTTCAGAAGTGATTCCATCATTTTCCCTATCACTGAGGTTAAACTAACAGGTCTGTAGTTTCCTGCTTCCTCCTTGCTCCCACTTTTGTGAAGGGGAATCACATCTGCCCTCCTCCAGTCCTCGGGTACCACCCCATCCTCCCATGATTTGTTAAAAAGGGTAGTCAGTGGTGTCACTAGTTCTACCCTTAGTTCTTTTAGAATTCTGGGATGAATCCCATCAGGCCCCATTGCTTTGTCCACCTTCAGTTTTAAGAGTTCTTTCAGAACCCTTCTTCTGTAAATGGGCTGGTATCAACTTCTGTATCCAGAGTGTTTCTACTGTTTGTTTTATGTACCTCCTCTTCATTTGTAAATATTGAGCAAAATATTTGTTTAGTATCTCTGCCTTTTCACAGTCTCCTCTGCCTGCCCACCCTCCTCCCTTTTTTAAGCCTCACTATCCCTCCCTTGGTCTTGCCTTCGCTCCCTGATGTACCTATAAAAGGTTTTATCCCCCTTCTTAACTGAGTTGGCTATCTTTTCCTCGGTTTGGGCCTTTGCTGTTCTGACTGCCTTCCCAGCCTCCTTTTGCTTTAACTGATACAGTTCTCTGTCCTGCTCCTTCTGTGATTCCTTGTACTTCCTGAATGCTTTTTTCTTGAACCTTCACTGCCACTTCCTTTGAGAACCATAGTGGTTTCTTCACATCGTTTTGTTTTGTTTATTTGCTTCACACAAAGGCTCTGTTACCCCTGTGATGGCAGTTTTTATTATTCCCCATTGTTCTTCCACCCCTCCTTCCTGCCCATTTGCTAGTGCATTCCTTAGGCACTCACCCATTTTGGCAAAGTCAGCCCTCCTAAAGTCCAGTACTTTTGTCTTTGTATGGCTTGACTCTATTGCTGTGTTTATTGTGAACCATACTGTTCGATGGTCGCTAGTTCCCAGATGGCTACCCACTTCTACATCTGTGATCCTCTCTCCATCTCCATTTGAGAGAATCAAGTCTAATATTGCTCCCTCTCGAGTGGGCTCCAGTACTAGTTGTCTAAGGCATGCCCCCTGTAGGGCATCTAGAATAACTGCACTTTTGAAGTGGCAGCTGCAACTGCACTCCAGTTAACATCTGGCATATTCAGATCACCCATCAGCAATATCTCCTTTTTCTGCCATTCTAAGTATACTTTCATCATTTCCTGTCCATTTCCTCCCCTGAGAAGGGGTCTGTATACAACCCTGTGTGGATTGTGGTGCCATTGCCTGTCTCCAAATTTACCCACAGTGCTTCTTCTCCTCCCTGTTTACCCTTTTGTTCTGTTGCTTTTATTCCTTCCCTTATGTAAAGAACTACTCCTCCTCCTCTTTACCCTCCCTGTCCCTCCTGTAGATAGTGTATCCTGGTATGTTTATGTCCCAGTCATGGTTTTGTGTGTACCATGTTTCTGTGACTGCCACGATATCCAGATGTTCCTCCTCCATCAAGGCCACTAATTCAGGAAGCTTGTTACCCAGACTACGGGCATTGGTACTCATTGCTCTCCATTTTTGATGGCTTTACCTTCTGTTGCAGCATCCCCACTGACCTTTCTACCTCAGTCTTTTCTCATTTAGTACCCTGTTTTGTAGGAGAGGCTGGGATTTTCCTGCTGCTTGTCAGTGCCTCCCTTGACTAGTTTAAAAGCTTGCAAATGAAGCATTTAAACCGATTGCTCAAAAGACTTGTTCCCTTCCTGGACAGATGCAGACCATCCTGCCAGTATAGGCTGGTGTCCTCTCCAGGTGGAACCCCAGTCCCCAATGAAGCTCAAACCCTGTGCTCCGCACCATTTTTTCAACCATTCATTAAACTGCATGGTGCTAATCACCCTCGCCTCCCCCATGCCTTTGACAGGCAGCATCTCTGAGAAGGATACTGTGTGTGCTACTTGTCTTAGGCCCCTCCCCAACTCTGCAGTGTCCTCCTGCACTGCTCTAATCTCATGATGAGCCAAGTCATTTGTCCCTAGGTGGACAATTACGTCCAGCTCAGACTCCCTTGCAGCTGTTCTCATGATCCTGAGGATGCGCTTCCTGTCCCTCCAAGCCATGGCACCAGGCAGGCACCTACTTCAGTTTTCCCAGCTCCCCAGTTCTATACCTAATAATTGAGTCCCCACCAGGAGCTGCTTCCTTCCTGTGGTGTCCTCTGCCTCCTTCCTGTGGGCCTCCTTGTGACAGTTGTCATCAGTCTTCTCTGCGGGTGCATCATAGGGGCTATGCTTCCCAGAATGGTGTATGGATTGTGGAGTGGAACAATTGACTGGGTGTGCCTCATTTCCACCATCCTCACCCTCCCTGAGCCCACTGTGGTCCAACTGCTGTGCTTTCTTCGCAACCTCTGAGGTAGTGGTGGTGGTGCTAGTGCTCCCTGGATGGGGGAGGTTCCCTTCCTACTGTCCAGTGTGGCCTGGGGGAAGGTTTCCTTACTACTGTCCAGTGCAGCCTGAAGACGGGCAACTTCCTCCCTCAGGGCAGATAGTTGTTTGCAAATAGGGCAGCATCTCAGCCTCCCGGAAGACTGCTGCCCCACAGCCATTACATTGCACTACTCCCCACATGTTTATCTACTTTTTTTTTGTGTGTGTGTTGTATTTGTGTGTGTGTGCGCGCGCGTGTGATTGGTTATATAGAAATATATATATTATACAATGTGTATGCTTATATTGTCAGTGCAGTGTGCTAGAGGGATATGACAGTGAAATGCACCTTGCACTTGAGGAACTGATGTCAGAACCTCAGGTATAAAGGAACTATTTCCAGGGGTGGGTGGGGTGAGGGTGGAAGGGGTTCGGCCTAAACTGTGCCCTCACAAAACAATCCGCTAAATGCTCTCACCCACCGCTGCAATGAGTGCCTTCCTGTCAGCAAGATACCCTACACAGCTTACACTATTGATCCTGCCCCCAGTCCTACCATCCTTTCCATCTGCCCTCCCATGGCCCTTACTTTCCTCCCATGTCTATTTCAGCCTCTCTGAAGCTGCCCACAGTCTTCATCGAGACCACCTCTTCTGGCAGCACATTCCATCCAGCCACCACCCTTTCTATGAAGAAATGCCTCCAAACCTCTCCCCATTCAGCTTAAGACATCTCCCCTCATGTTCTGGTTGCCACTTAGCTTAGAGAGACCTCTTCATCCATCCTATTTATTCAAGTATTTGAAGGTCCCTATCATTTATCCCTCTCTCCTCCTCTCCTCCAGGAGTACATATTCAGGGCCTCCAACCTATTCTTGTATGTTTTACCCTGCTGGCCCACTGTCCTCTTTGTCCCCCCCAGACCACCTCCAGCAGTCTAATGTCTTTCTTAAGGTGTGGGCACCAGAGTACTTTACTCCGTACTCTAGGTGTGGCCTCACCAATGACCTGTACAAGGGCAGTATCATCTCCTCCCGCCTACTGTGGATTCCTCTGGCAATACATCCCAGCATCCTGTTTACCCTTGCAGCTGCTCTGCCTCAAGTCGCTAGTGATCACCACCCAGAGATCCTTCTCAGGTAGTACTCCGTCCTTGGGATCCTCCCTCCAGTGTGCATGACTGCATTTCTTTGTACTGAAGCCAAGCAGACCACCTCTCAAGCTTTCTCAGATCATCCTGCAGGTCCTGTAACTCCTCAGCTGTGTCCACCCTCCCACAGAGTTTGGCGCCGTCCTCAAACGGGCACATTTTGCCCTCAATACCGTCCCCAATGTCACTGATGAAACACTGAACACAACCAGACCCAGCGCCGAATCCTACTGGTGATTTCCTAGTGCTGATAACTTGCCCACCACCACCCCTGGATGCTGTTCTGTTGCAATTCCTCACCAGACAAAAAAAGACAACCAAATATTTATTTTGCATTCAAAGTTTATTACTTATTAATGGCAATAAAACTTTTTTTTTTTTTTAAATTGGAAAAAAAAATTTTTTCTCGTCATTATTGTGCTGGGCTAGTGAAAAATTCTGTTGAGCCAGCAGATTTTTCCAGTCACTAGCCCAGACCTGCCAGCTAGTGGCTGAAAAAATTAGTTTCACCTCTTGAAGACATAGTGGCATCTTTGGCAGAATGGTTGCCCAACTTTCTATAGCTGCAGAATGTTTATTCCTAAATTGTATCGGCCATAGGCTATCTAACGTTTAAAATCCACAACATAAAGCCGGTCCAGGGATGCGGAGGGTTGTGACGCTGGACGCTAAACCTTGCTCCACGCTGGTGACCTGGGTTCAAGAACATCTCGGGGTTATCGGGGTTAGCATGGGGGTGTGGATAAGCAGGATTGAGCATGCTGTCAGGCTGCTTTCCTCTACCGGGGTGGTGCGGGTGGGTTGACGACTCTCCTGTAGTCCTATCCCCATCAGGTGGAGGTCCGATGGAGTAACAGAGGCAGGCAGGGCGGCAGTATGGGTGAGAGGAAGGGGCTGAGCTGGCTTCCGGTGTGCGTGCATGCCTCCACGTGTATGTACGGCGATGTGCCAGGGCCTTGGGAGGTACAGGAGAAAACTCATAAAAATCTAAATAAAAAAAAAATATCCACAACATAAAACATGGGTTTCCATGCTTATTTTTAAGTTACATGATAGACTTAATCCCTCTTTATTGGAAAAATCTGTACGGGGTGAGATTGTTTTATATAGTTAATAGAAGTGGCCAGGCTGGAGCAGGGTCAAGCCTGGCTCGAGCCTAGTGCTTGACTCGACCTCTATAAGCAAATGAGAGCCAGTATTAAGCCAAGCCAGTTATGATCAAAGCAAGCCTTTTTGTCAGCCTGAGCAGTTAGTGCTGTGGCAGAAACCTTTAACTCCTCTTGTGCAATTCATAAGGGACACAGTTAGCAGCTGTAACTCAGCTTTTGCTTTGGCTCGCAGAGTCAAGCCACACCCCTGGCTCGGTTCTAGGTTAAAGATTCCTGGCTTGCCTGCCTCTAACAGTTATAACATCATGGTTTTAGGTGTCAACATGATATGAGAGAAAAAGTGAAACAACGACGCATTATTTGTCATGATGTTTGAAATGCAAATTACAAATACTGTGTGTGACAGCCCTTTTAAACTAACACTCCTAAAAATGCTGGCAATAGTTGCATGTTTTTATGAATAAAATCATTTAAAACCCATGTCATTTTCATAAAACTATTTGGAAAGATATAGTATATGGGTGTGAATATAGCAAAAGAAAGAAATGTGGGGGTTGTCATGCTGCTTTTGGTTGCATCTGCTTTCAGTGTTGCAGTTTCAGATCTGTCTGACTCGGGACAAAAGTAATTAAAAATCCTAATAAAACATAAAACTTTCCAGAAAGCTATTTGACCAATTCAAAAGTACATGCAGAATGAAAATGACAAATTTAAAAGAAACAGAGCAACCAAAGACAGACAGACATGCACATACAGCCGTGGCCAAAAACATTGGCGCCCTTGCACTTTTTCAAATAACTCATAATTCCTCTAAACATAAGTTGAAATTAACAACAGTACGGTATTTGGTCTCCACAATTCTTTATTTCTCTGTTAATATTACAGAACCTTTGTTTTTGATTCAGAATTTAATATATCCTTTTAAATCAGAAAATGAAAAGAAATGGCATTGGCAAAATTGACACCATAGACTTACTATTTGGTGGCACAGCCTTTGGTCAAAATAACTGCAATCAACCGCTTCCTATAGCCATGGATGAGCTTCCTGCACCTCTCTACTGGCAGTTTGGCCCACTCTTGTTGTACAAACTGCTCCAGTTCTCCCAGATTTGAAGGGTGCCTTCTCCCAACTGCTGTTTTCAGATCTCTCCACAGGTTTTCAGTGGGATTTAGATCTGGACTCATTGCTGGCCACTTCAGAACAGTCCAGGCCTTATCTTGAACCATTCCTGGGTGCTTTCTTGAAGTGTGTTTGGGGTCATTGTCCTGCTGGAAGACCCATGACCTTGACGGAGACACAGCTTTCTGACACTGGGTTCAACATTGCGCTCCAAAATGGCCTACTAATCTCCAGATTTCATGATGCCATGCACACATTCAAGGCATCCAGTGCCAGAGGCAGCACAGCAACCCCAAAACATCACTGAACTTCCTCCATGTTTGACTGTAGGGAAGGTGTTCTTTTCTTTGAAGGCTTCATTTTGTTTTGGGATTTGCTTTCAACAGCTGGATGGGGTAGAGCCTGACCTTTGAGAGATTCTTTGATATAGAGCGCACAACTCCCCCCCTTTTTTTACCTGTTCTGTCATGCCTAAATAGGGTGTGGCCTGCTAGTGAGACAGAGGTGTCTGGGATTTTAGTGGACAACCAGGTTTCATTAATAGCAAGCTAACTAAGGGTAGAACTAGTGACACCACTGACTACCCTCTTTAACAAATCATGGGAGGATGGGGTGGTACCCGAGGACTGGAGGAGGGCAGATGTGATTCCCCTTCACAAAAGTGGGAGCAAGGCAGAAGCAGGAAACTATAGACCTGTTGGTTTAACCTCAGTGATAGGGAAAATGATGGAATCACTTCTAAAGGAAAGAATTGTCGAGTATCTAGAGGCCAGAGGGGCACAAGACCCTAGGCAGCATGGATTCACAGCGGGAAGGTCATGCCAGACGAATCTGATAGATTTCTTTGACTGGGTGACCAAAGTAGTAGATCAGGGAGGGGCTGTGGACATGGCCTACCTAGACTTTAGCAAGGCATTTGACACAGTCCCACACAAAAGATTAATATATAAGTTAGCCAGCCTGGGAGTGGGTCCCAAGATGACAGCTTGGGTAAAGAATTGGCTGGAGAATAGGACACAGAGAGTAATAGTAAATGAGTCCACTCAGAAGAAAGGAGGGTTACTAGCGTACCAGAGGGTCTAAGATTAGACTGTCCTCTTCAATGTCTCTTATAGCGACATTGCAGAAGGACTGGAAGGAAAAGTATGTCTCTTTGCAGATGACACTAAGATCTGCAACAGAGTTGATGCACAGGGGTGGGGTGGAAAGGATGAGAAGGGACTTGGCAAGGTTAGAGGAATGGTCAAATGTATGGCAGCTTAGATTCAATGCTAAGAAGTGCAGTATAATGCACCTGGGAAACAAAACCCAGGGAAGAGTACACAATGGGGGGTGAGATACTAACAACAACAAAAATGGAAAGGGACCTGGGGGTAGTCATATCAGATGACCTAAAGGTGGGCAAGCAATGTGAGAGGGCAGCAAGGAGGGCTGGGGGGATACTGGGATGCATAGGGAGAGGCATCACCAGTAGAAAACAGGAAGTTATTATCCCTCTGTACAGACAGCTGGTGAGACCCCATCTGGAGTACTGTGTGCAGTTCTGGAGACCCAGTCTCCGCAAAGGCATAGACAGGATGGAAGCTGTCCAGAGGAGGGCAACTAAAATGGTGCAGGGTCTGCACCGGAAGACATATGAAGAGAGACTTAAGGAGCTTAATATGTATAGCCTCGAGGAAAGGAGGGAGAGGGGGGACATGATAGAAACTTTCAAGTACCTCAAGGGAATCAACAAAGTCCAAGAGGGTAGCATCTTTCAAAAAGGAGGTGTGCAAGAACAAGAGGGCACAATTTGAAGATGGGGGGGCTCAGAGGTAATTTAAGGAAGTATTTTTTCACAGAGAGGGTTGTGGATGCATGGAATGGCCTTCCGGAGGAGGTTGTGGAGTCAAAATCAGTGGTGGAATTCAAGCATGCATGGGATAGTCATAAGGCAATTCTGGGGGTGGGGGTAGAAAGAAGTAGGCTGCTGGTTAACTAGGATCTGCAGCTTATCCAGTAGGTAGGGAAACGGGCAGACTGGGTGGGCCAAGCGGTCCTTATCTGCCATCAAATTCTATGTTTCTATGTATGTATAAGCACATCAGGGTTGTGCTGTGTGACCTAAACTTGGAGATCATCCATCTTTGGTAAGAGGCTTCTGATGTTAATTGAGGCGAACTTTAGGGAGAAGCTGCTCTTATTGGTGCTAGGAGATGGGACAGGGTTAGGGTGTATGTTACTCGATAGGAGGAGTAGGAGTAGGAGAGATCTGAGTAGGTAGTGTCGGAGTACCCAGCATAGTCTGCATTGCCTGGAGTCAGGGTCAGCTGTGGTGAAGGCGCTGAAGGAGGGGAAGTAAGGAGATGAAGGAAGGGGTAGTACAGAGTTAGGGAGTGTATGCTAGGGCAGGAGGCTTGAGCAAAGTGACTAGGAGGGCATCTTTCAAAAGTGATAATGATACCAATACCCTAATTTATTTCTCATATGCCCACAAGCTGGGTATAAGATGGGGGGCAGGTGGCATAAGGGCAGCTAAGGGGTACTTGGGAGAGTAAAATGATAATCATTGCCAAATTTTGAAGCGGACACATCATGATAGTTCAACAGGAGACAAGTTTCTCTAGCTAGGTGAGGTAAAGAGTTGGTGAGGAAAGTAGGACAGTTAAGCGAGTGCTGTGGGCGGTGCAATTTTAGAGGGCATGCAAGGTGGTTGCTAAGCTTTAGGGGATGCTGTCCCTTTAAGACACCTGTGGACCTGATTGGAGAGGGGGCAGGATTGGTGGACTGCTGATTGTGTATTTAATAGAGGATGGGGCCGGGTAGGGTGGGTGGGACAAAATAGTTCTCCAAGTGAAAATTCAGCCACAGCAAGTAATGAGAAAATGAAGCTGAGAAATTGCGGCTATTCTTGCAGCATGGGGTCTGAACCAATGACTGTCTTGCTGCTCGAGAGGGCGGACATTCAGTGGTAGGCAGAGCGTGGGCACCAGAAATTAAATCTACGGCACTGTGGAGAACCGTAACTAGAGCTTTTCCTTCCATGAGCAGTTGAGAGCTGCAGGATGGAGAGCCACACCGCTGGGCGTATCAGCCCTGTCAGGGCACTAGTCTGTGGGAGGAAAGAGCGGAAGTTAGAATTACAAACGTGGAGGCATGGGCGGTGTTGCCAGAGGTGGCAGAGACAGGAGAGAAAACAGTTAAGGTTCATCACGGGCAGGGTAGAGCAGGAGTCAGAAAAACAGCAGGGGACTGGAGCATGAAAGGAGTGGAAATAGAAATTTCTTAATCGATGCGGCAGGTCATCAGGAAGTAGAAGGGGGCAGGTGTGTCAGCACCAAGAGGACAGGCAGGAGAGGAAAGAGAGAAAAAGGCTTGGGGATAGAGAACGAGCAAGTGCGAGCAATCAATTAGAGGAAACCCTTGCAGTGCATCCAGATAGATTCAGTAAGTTCAAAATTAACAGGGCAATTTATCAAAGTGCTGTGCTAAAATTTAGGATTACATTGAAGAAGACAGTTTCAAGAATTATAGGAGTTCATATTAACAGTTTTGGGCAAATTGAGCAAAAAGAACTAAATCAGCAAAATGTAACATAAAAATTAGCCCTGCTATATTTAACAGTCTTTAGGTCTACTAACTTGAGGTCATAGAAAACAGTTCATAAGAGATTACTTTAATCACCTCTACCCAATTTCAGGGCAAAATTGAGTAGGAGAGCTAAAACAGCAGACTAAAATACATCAGGATTAGCCCTTCTCTACTTTACAAACTGTAGCCTAGCTAAAAGTAAAAATAGTTCCCCAAGTGAAAGTTTAGCCGCATCAAGTAATGAGAAAATTAAGCCGATAAATTGCAGCTGTGCTTGCAGCATGGAGTCTGAAATTGGTGAACCAATGACTGCCTTCCTGCTCAAGAGAGCGGACAGTCAGTGGTAGGCAGAGCGTTGGCACCAGAAATTAAATCTGCAGCGCTGTGGAGAACCATACCTGGAGCTTTTCCTTCCATGGACAGTTGAGAGGGGCGGCAGCATGGAGAGCCACACTGCTGGGGGTATCAGCCCAGTCAGGGGCTCTAGTCTGGAGCCTTTCCTTCCGTGGGCAGTTGAGAGGTGCAGCAAACAGCGGCAGTGTGAAGAGACGCACTGCTGGGGGGTATCAGCCTGGTCAGAGGCTCTAGTCTGGAGCATTTCCTTCTGTGGGCGGTTGAGAGGTGCAGCACATGGCAGCATGGAGAGCCACACCGCTGGGGGAATCAGCCCTGTCAGGGGCTCTAGTCTGTGGGAGGAAAGAGAGGGAGTTAGAATTGCAAACGTGGAGGGAGGGGAGAGGTTGTCAGAGGTGATAGAGACGGGAGAGAACAGTTAAGGTTAGTCGCAGGGCGGGGTAGAGGAGGAGTCAGAAAAACAGCAGGGGACCAGAGCCTGAAGGGAGTGGAAATAGAAATTTCTTAATCAGTGGGGCAGGTCAGCAGGGAGGTAGAGGGGGGCAGGGCGTGTCAGCGCCGAGAGGACAGGTAGGAGAGGAAAAGAAAAAAACAGAAAAGAAAAAAAAAAGGCTTGGGGATAGAGAACGCAGCAAGTGTGAGCAATCAGAGCATTTGTTCTCACACTTTGTGATACTGAGCCGCCCCCAAGCCATGGAAAAGATTTCAAACCTCCCTCAAATTTGGAAAAAAACTTGACGTCCCATAGACAAAATACATTTTGCACAGTACACCAGAAATAAAGTGAGACCGATAAAGTTTACTGAGTACATTCTCTTTTTATTCAAGTTTTTGTTCTACTCCCAACCCCACACCCCAGGTTATCCAGTCACTCTATTTTTCTGACTCTTGCGCCTTGTTACTCTGTTTCCTCTCTGTCTGGAACAACTAATCTAGTCACATCATCTCTCCCTCTTACTAGGAAACTTCCTGTACCTTACCTTAAGGCACACCTGAAACAAACACTAACTCTGTGTGCCTTTCCCAGTCACTAATCTACTACTTTAGACAGTGCCAACATTGGGGGGTGCAAGGACTCCACTGCTCCCAGGCCCAGCCCTGCTTGTATATCTCTAGCCCCTCCGTCTTTACTAATGCACAAACTGGTGACCAGGAAAGGCACAATGAGCCAAAACGTGTTGCTTGGTGTGTATTTATATGCAAACTGAGTGTTAGGCTTGAGAATCCCAAGGCACACACCCCACACCTGCTGTCCAGCATGGTTTGGGAGGGTGGGGTGTTAGGGAAACCCTAACGCCTCATTTCCCAACTTTTGACACTTTGACCCTAACTGGAGCATTAACGAAGATCTTCCCTTGTCAATCTTCACAATTCATTATTGCTGGGTGCAAGCCGGAGGCGCGCACCCGCTGGAGTTTTTTTTTTTTGAGGGAGGAGACGGTGCCACCCTCGAGGGTGACGTCCATAGGTACGGGAGGGTGGTTGTTAGGTGCCACAGACTCCTCTTCCATCCTAGTTCTGTTTCTCCCGCTGTCGGTGCTGCACCTGCTGCTTCCGAAGTATGCCATTAGGCCTTCATTCGACGCTGTCTACCCTACGATGACTCCTCATCCCAGTTCTCTCCCGACACCGGTAAGTTCGTTCCAATCATGTCTTTTAGCAGTGCTGGGAGCTTTTTCTGTGTTATATTTTATTTTGCATCATGTTCAGTTCAGGAGCCAATAGAAAGCGGGCCTTGCTCCCATGCGTCGGTACTCCTGTGGTCAGCATTTCTCCTTGACAGACAGGCATGATGTCTGCCTGAGGTGCCTGGGACCTAACCATGATATGGACAGCTGCGACACCTGCTTTTCGATGGACCGCCATGTTCTTGAAATCCGCGCATTCAAAGTCTGCAAGACCCTCCGACTTTTGAAGGGCGTCGTCATTCTCGCGCTTCCCAGGCCAGGACTTTAGACTCTTCCTCCGGGTCCCCTCCCAGGCCTATACGGTCTGGTGAGGAGGAGGCCTCCTCATCTTCAAACTTTGCCGAGGAGGAGGCCAGTTTTGCGGTGTCAGAGGAACGTCGTGGCCCCTCCCAGGATCCCATCGGAGACACCACCTTGGCAGTCACCTCTTCAGAGGTGCAGACTCCCCCAGTGTTGCAGCCCATGGTTGCTGGGTCTGCCACTGGTGGACCCTCGACGGCTCCCTGTTGGCAGCACCATGTTGGGGTCCAGTGCCGCATGTGGTGCCGGGGATTCCACCAGGGTCGTAGGCCGGGCCGGGTCTCGGAGTCGCGGGCAAGGTGCTGGGAGTGGCAGATGTCGCGAGCGAGACTGGTGCAGTTTCCCAGGGGACTCTTGGGGTTGCCAGCATTCAGGTCCTTCTGATAGACTCTTCTTTGGAAGCAGGTGATTCAGATGTGGACCCGGTCTCGCACCCCGATTCTTCGGGATCAGAGTTCTCTGTGGGACACGGTGTTAGGCGGCCGAGCACACCCATTCCAGAGTCCTCACAGCAGTCTTCCTCCGAGGACTCCCAGGCTGGATGTGTCCTGGAGTCTATGGAGGAGGGTGGCTTGGCGGTCAGGAAGGGGGCTGTCCCCCAAGAGGGGGCTGTGGCAGCTGCCATCCCTGGTGTTGCTATGCCTTTTTGGGGTGGATCGGGGGGTCATGTCTTTGGAGGCCCCCCTTGGAAAGCCTTGGGATCGACGGACCCTGTTGCTGGAGTCGAGGAGTACGGCATCCTTGGAGTCTGAAGGGTTGAGGGGTCGGGGTGAGGGGCATCGGCATCCCCTTGCCACCCCTTGGGGTGCAGGGAGGAACTGTAGTGCCGAACCCCACCTCTCCCTCTTTGGCTCAGGGGACCCTTCAGTTGGCGCCGCCGTGGGTTGCCCTTCTGGACCCATGCAGTCCCAGGTACATCACAGGGGAGATTCCCCTTTCAGGCTCTTCCAGAGTTCGCATCCCCAGGGTTCCGTCTTGCGACCTGGTTTGATTTCAGGGACCCCACCAACTCGGGCTCCATTCCTGGATTTCAGAGCCCTGGCAGAGACAGTTGCTTCCTTGTGGGTGCCCCTCTCCCATTCCCTGTAGCCACCCCGCTCTCCCAGGCCATGTCTCTCGGTTGCCTTATCCTGGGAGACGTTCAGAGAGACTGCGGCAGCCTTCCCGTATGCACGAGCGGGTATTTCACCTGGCCCCACCACCACAGGAGTCTTCTGGACATTCGAGTTCCCCATCCTCCTCGACTCCCTCCTCAGAGGGAGAGGAACCCTCTGCTCACCTTTATTCTGATGCTGATTTCACTGAATATCAGCGCTTCCTTTCGAGGATGGTTGTGGATCTCCATATCTCCTATGTCAGATGGGACAATACTGAGTGGGAGACAGGTGAATTCCTTGGTGAATTCAGTGCCCAGCATTTGGTGGTGCCATCCTGGCATATTCCCTTCCAGGAGGCATCTATCCGCACCTGGCAGTCTCCAGCTGACCCTACCCCAGCCCCGGCAGACTGCAGGAGGAGGTATTGTGCCCCATCTGAGTCCCTAGGTTCTCTCCCCAACCCACTTTCAGGATTGGTGTTCCTAGAGACTCCCTCTGGGCGCTGCCGCCTGGTGCACAACCATCCACCGAACTCAGATTCCCTACAGTTCGACCGATGGGGGCAAAGTGTGTTCTCTTCCTCTCGTGCGATGTTGTGCATTGCATCACATCAGGCACACCATGCTGCCCATAACAGGCACTTGTGGTCGATGCTATCTTGGCTACTAGCATCAGTACCCGATACAGAGCAATCTAGACAGGCCATTGCCCTCTCCGCTATAGGCCTGGAACTGGCAAGGCACCAATCAAGGGCATCCTGCGACTCCAATGTGGTGGCTTCGGGGACAGCTATCTGCATTAGGCAGACGGCATTGCTTTCTGCCTAACTAAGGTTGTCACCCTGGCCTGGCATAGGTGATTCGCTCCACCTTCTTTTCTTCCATCTCTAGGAGGCTTCTGCAGGGGCTTCCTCTGTCCCCTCATCTTCAGGAGACACCTCCTAGCTCTCCTTGGCCTTAGACTTCCAGTCTAGTATGGCCAGGGTCTCTTCTTCCTGTTTCTCACCAACAGGAAGCTGGGGGTCTTGTTACCTCAGGGTTTCTCTAGCCCCGGCCGGGTGGGCTTGGTACTCTCCCAACAGTAATGAATGGTGAAGATTGACAAGGGAAGATATGAAAATTACGTACCTACCATTATTCTTGATCTTCTCTTGTATCTTCACCATTCATTACTGAATCCCAGCTCACCTTCCCCTCATGGGCCTCCTTCTTAGGTGTCCCCTCCACCCTGCTCGTTTTTTCTCCCCTTCTCCTCATGACCTTCGAGCCTAGTTTCCTGAACCTGAGCCTCTGTTCTTCTCTTTGAACAGGTAGCATAAGTCTAGAAAGGGAGGAGAACAAGTAGGATTTTCTCTTTCTCCTGAGGGAACTCTTTCTAATTACCTTTGAAGGTGCCCTGCAGGCCCCTTCCTAGGCCATATTTGCTCAGTCACCAGTTTAAAAGGCTAATCAAACGGTCCTGTTCCTTGGTTCAGGGTCCCACTGGCATTTCTGGATCTTCCTGTCTTTGCCAGTCCGTACTAGTCTAACTGTAGTCTAGCATTCTTTCAAATTGCTTTTTTGGAACTGGTGATCTGCTTTTGCCTCTGCCTCCCAGGGAGTCAGAATGAGTTTCCTGCTGTCCTTGTCCGCCTCCCAAAAGGGTGCCCTTTGTAGGGCTTCAACCTTCCCCACCAGTATTAGCACGTAATAATGTGCTAGTGGGGTCCTTTCTCCCCTATCATAATTGGGCGCTCTTCCTCAGAAACAGATTATGTGCCTTAGCAGTCTGTGAGCTCTCAGCTTGAGTAAAAGGTTGGCGGCGGCGGGAGGTGTAGAAAGTCTGCCTTTTGTGTATCAAGCTGTGCAAAAGGTTCCGTCAAACCATCTTAGGCCAGTTTTGTTTGATGGGATCTTTGCTGCCTTGCCTTGGGTTCCAAAGCTGATAAGCCTTTAAGCCAAATTAACTCACAACTTGGCAGAATTTTTCCCTCCTCCCAACATCCCTCTCTTTCTTTTCTTTTTCTCATTCTTTCTTCCTCTCCCTTATCTGTTCCTCCCTCGGAGCCACCCTGGCAGTGAGGCCCTGCGGTCCCTTAGGGTAGGGTTCTCCTCTTTCCTGTCCTCTATCGGTTAATTCCTTTTTCGGTTTGTTTCCTTCCTTTACCTATCCCTCGGCTCTGTTTCCTCGCTGTCTTTCTCTTAATCCTTATTTCACCTCTTCAGCTTACAGAACTGGGATGGAGAGTCTGCAGCGCTTCATGGCCACCCTCGCGCACCACATAGTGAATCGCTGTCTAGGGCGCCGTTGGCACCGACTCCTCCCTCAAAAAAAATAAAAAAAAAATCCGTAGCAGGTGTGTGCTCCAGCTTACACCCAACAGTAATGAATGGTGAAGATACAAGAGAAGATCAAGAATTACGGTAGGTACGTAATTTTTATTTTTTGCAGCATATATGTGTATAGTTTTTCACACAGGCATCAGTTGTATACTGTATGCACCATTAGTTATACATTGATTCTCTTGTTTCTTTACTCTGATTTCAGTTCTGCAATGGAGCCAGAAGACAGCCTTCAACCAGGTAAAGCCGTACTTTACAACTGGTTTGACCCTATAGGCGCCAAGGTGATCAAATGCACATGTGGAAAAGTATCCGAAGAGTTTAAGCAAACAGAGGTATGCAGTCTCTCTAGCTGCTGTTTAATTACTTTAGAATCGGTGAATCCCCTCTATATGTATTCCAAATCCAGTGGTGGGAATTGGAGACTACAGGATCTTCGTTCAAGACATGAATTTAAAATTTAGGTTGACTTGGTACCAATAAATATAAAATGGTGAATGGTTGCTGTGGTGTTACATGTAGACTCAAAATACATTAAATGCACCAGAAATACAATACTTCATAGCAAATCACACTCAAGACTTCTCTTCAAGATAAAGATTTTATTTTACTCCAAACATGGTTGGTTCCCTCAAGTGATATGAGCCACATCATTATTTCTAGCTAACCTGTCTGTCAGTGAGGTCATTTTCTTAATTTTTTTTTTACTTTTTGTTTATTAAATAATAAATGTGAACTGAACGAACTGGTCCAGCGTGAAAGCATTATCATCTGCAGTCTGTACTTAGCTGTGTCAAAACCAGATTTTACATGGTGTAACCTCTGCCCCTTTCTCAGTGGGCAAGGTGTCACAAAATGGCATCACTGATTTTCTGAGTGCCAATCTCATTGCTAAGTAATGCTGTCTGACTCATAAGGAGTGTGGCAGAAGAATAAGATCGCTTTCCTGATGTGTTAGTGTTTCTAGTCTCTTTATCAAGAGGGTGCAGATGATTTTTTTAATTGCTTTTTCACATGCAGCAGCTTGATTTAGCACCTCTGAATTCTGATGTGCATAAAAGTATTCAGAACCCTGTTTGGTCAGGAAATACCTATATCTTCCTGGGCCATATTTTCACCACTGATTCACACTGATGGGTTCTGAGCTGGAGGTACCAGAACCGTGTGGGAGCCAAAAATCTTCAGGAGGGTTGTCTCCGAAGTAGGCTGCATTCATGCACGGCACCACAAGAGTAGCTTGCGCTGCATGGCTTGGCTTGGCACTGGCTCTCAACCACCTCAGTTTCTTTTTTTCCCACTGAGTGTGCTTCAGTGATGACGATGCTCACCTGCCAGGAGTCAAATCTTCATGTCTATACGAAAATAGCGTTCAGTTCATTCTGATTTAGAGATATTTTAGCTAGAGTTTATTTTTCTGTCGGTTTGGTTAAAAAAAAAGAGTTTTTATTTTCTGTCAATTTCTCTCAGTGCTACCTTCAATGACTGAAGACCATGGATGGCGACAGTGACAGTAGGGAGCCTCTTCAGGCGTGCAGCTCTGGCAGTGGGGCCATGCTCGGTCCACTTCCCTCTCTGAGGGAGGGTTCTGACGACAGGCGGTTCTGTGTCCAGGAGTGGGGGGACAGTCCTCTCATCAACACAAAAAGATGCGAGACCATTCCCAGTTGGGGACCCAGCACCGCTGGACTTCCGGGAAGTTCTTCTTCTTCACGCTGAAGGTGAAGAAACAGTACCACTCAGGCTCATCTTCTGGTAGGTGTGCCCCGAGGTCTTCTAGGTCCAGGAGCAGGAGGCCTTCTATGGCGCTGCTGGTTTTTCTGCTGACTCCTGCTCACGATCGTTCTAGATCTTACTTTGAGGGCTCTTGCAGTAGGTAATTACTTGTAGGACTGCGCCCCCTGGTGTCAGGACCACATGGAAACTTTTGCTAGCAGTGTCTTATGAGGGTCTGCTCACACTATATAGTGGGCAGTCCTGACATCTGCCTTCCAGTTCTTTCCCGCTGTCAACCTGTGTATGTCAGACTGACTGAAGCTCGTTGCAGCAGTTTGAATGCCTAATTTGGATGAGTATCCGTTTTTTTTTCTACTTACCTATTGTTCCTAATAATCGTGTATTTTGTCCTCTTCTTCCACAGAATTCGTAAGAATAAGTGCATTTTTGCAATGTTTAGCTACAGCATAAGACAGCATACCCTCTACCTCTTCTGCTTGGGACTGGATCCCAACGTCAAGGAGTTTGAGGCCTGCACCCAGTTCAACTAGGCTACACGGAAAAGGCTTCAACAATCCCTCGAAGCTCATCTCCTGAAACTAAAAATGGCTTAGATGGAAAAGGAGCTGAAGACGTTGAAAAGCACCTCCTCCTCCTCTCCAGTGGCCCCCATAAGAACAAAAAGAGGGACAAGGAAAAACATTGGGACTGGGAGCAGTCCCTTCCCCTTCTCCGAAGCCACCCATGGGCCCTTAGGCAGAGGCTTGGCCCTCTTCCTCCGGGAAGATGTGCACCGTGGCCAAGCCTGCACTCCCGCCCAAAGAGCAGCTATTGGCCACCCCGCTACCACTGGTTACAGTGATGGCGGGTACCTCGGATTTGTCTGAGGACGCAGCTGCACTTAGGTCGATCACAACCCCAGTCTCTAAGTCGGCAGACACGGCCAATAAGCTGTTCATCAGACCCTCCGAGCGCCCAGCCGGGGCTGGTAAGTCTTGGGTTGACTTCTCTGACTCCTGCATGACCCAGGTGGTTGAGTTGATCGTTGGACCCTCCGACGATCACAAGGCCATTGAGCGTCCATCAGGTTCTGACTATGCACAGCTGGACGCCGCCCATCCCAGCTGGAGGTCCAGGGTCACACGGGATTCCATTCATGGAGAACCCTCATCTCCTTCTCCATCAGAGATTCCTCCACTGTCACTGGACCCGCAGATCCCGGCGAAAGAAGACCTTTTGTCAGGTATGCCTGTTGACAGAGCTGCAATAGACCTAATAGTAGCTCCACCACCCCAGCAGGGTGCCAGATCTACTACTTCTCCTCATATAGTCAGGACTGCCAGCAGGCCATCCTCTGTTGGGGCCCCCATCAGGCTTCCCACCTTCGGGGCCTTTGCTGTGGTTCCCCACATCAGGGCCGCCGGCAGGCCTTTCTTCAGGATACCCACCTTTGGGGCCGCCATCCAGATATCCTCCATCAGGGCCGCTGTCTGGCTTCCCTCCATCAGGGGCACCATCAGGCTGTCCTCCATCAGGCCCGATGCCGGACCCTTTTTCAATGGGTTACTACTACCCAAGTTGTTCTGGTCATCATCCAACTCTGTATCAGTCACCAGGTTACTCTCACCATTATCCTACCACAAACTTCTTGCATGGTGCCAGGTCAGGGTTCCATCCCTGTCACCCTCCTCCTCCTCCTCCTCCTGCTCAGCCACAAGTGGATTTTAGGGAGATTTTGAAGTTTTGGTGGTCCGATGATTCCGAAGTGGATTCTGATTCCTTCTCCGATGATTCGGGATTTGAGATGCCTCCTCCTGAGGAGCCAGTCCCAAGAGAGTCTCCCAAATCCCCACCTGAAGCTCCCTCCTTTGTGGACCTCCTCAGACAAATGGTGGAGGCACAAGGATGGAAGTTAGATGCTCTAGACCCAACATAGCAAAGGTTGGCTGAGCATCTGGATTTCCCCATAGACGAGTCTGGTGTTTACACCCCCATGGTTGGAACCACATGAGGATTTATCCTCGTCCATCTGGCAGAGGGCCTCCTCTATCCCGGCTATGACCAAGAAAGACGACTGGGTTTACAGGACTCCAGAAGACAAGGACCACCTCAGCGTACACCCTGAGGCTGATTCGGTGGTCATCACTGCGGCCCACGATAGGTCCGCTAAGTCCAAGCACCTCAGTACCTTCCCTCCTGACAAGGAGTCCAGACAGCTGAACCAGTTCGGGGAGGATGTTTTATTCCTCTTCTACACTAGCCATTCGTGCTCTTAACTACGTAGCACACATGCTAGTGTACCAGAAATCTCTGTTCCACCAGCTCGAGCCCATAGCTGAGGCCCTTCCGAATTCTGAATCAAAATCCACCTTGACGAATATGCTCAGATCTGCCAAAGTGGTGGGACACCATTCTTTACGGGCCACCTACGACACGGTGGACTTCCTCTGCTAGAGGTACAGCCATGGCAGTAAGCCTTCGTAGATACTCTTGGCTAAGAGTATCGGGTGTAGTCCCTGCTGTCCATTTGGCTATCCAAGATGCCCTTTTCAAAGGCTCTGTCCTGTTTGGCGGAGATGCACAGGATATTATTACAAGCCTGCAAGATAAAGGCACTGCACTTCAGTTGGTACACACTATGTATCACCTCAAACCTCAGCCAAAGCATCCTTTTCATCAGCAAAATAGACGGCAGATGAAAGCACAACAGGCACTTAAGCACCAATTTAAATGTAGGGCTCCCAATACAGCCTCTGTCCTTCCAGCCAAGACTCCGAGAGCTTCAGGAGTGGCCCTCCATACCCCCCACATTCCTGACTTGCTGACCGCTCTCCCTCCTCCACATCCATCGGAGGAACAGGTGGGCGGAAGATTCACAAGGCATCTGGGAGACTGGGAGTCCATCACATCTGATGCTTGGGCACTTCAATTAATAAAGCTCGGTCACACTCTCAAATTTCGAGAAAAAAAAAATTCTCTGGGGTTTTCCCACTACCCAAGGGTGCACATTCCCTCGTTAAGGAAGGAGATCACGGCTCTTCTTTGAAAAGAACCAGTAGAGCCAGTGCTGGCAAACCAGATTGGGAGGGGATTCTACTCCCACTTCTTTCTGGTACCTAAAAGATGGGGTTCTACACCAGATTCTAGACTCCAGCACCCTAAACCTCTTCATAAAATACAAGAGGTTTCGGATGCTGACATTACAAAGCCTGCTGCCTCTCCTTTCAAAAGGACAATGGCTTTGTGCCTTGGACATGCAGGATGCAAACCTGCACATTTCTGTATTCCGTCCACATCGCAAATTCCTCAAGTTTTTCTTTCCCAAGGGGAGCATTACCAGTTCAAAGCTCTTCCCTTTGGCTAGTCCTCTGCACCATGGGTTTTTATCAGGTGCCTAGCGGTTGTGGCAGGAGCCTTGAGGAGTCAGGGACACTGCGTCTTTCCTTACCTCATTGATTGGCTTCTTGCAGTCCCTTTGAGGGAGGGGTTGGAGGCTTCCCTATCAGCTACCCTGCACTTCTTTGAGCAACTGGGTATTACTATCAATTACCCCAAATCCCAGCTCGCTCCCTCCCATCGTTTGCAATTTACTGGGGTGGTTCTGGACACAGTACAGGGCATGGCCTTTCTTCCCCTGTACAGGGTAGAAACCCTGGAGATACAGGCCAAGCTGGTATCTTCCAACTGACACATTTCGGCCAGGGCGGTCCTTCACCTCCTTGGCCTCATGGCAGCAGCTATCCCCACGGTTCCTATGGCCAGACTCCACATGTGTATCTCTCAGTGGTCTCTCAGGTCTCAATGGGATCAGAGGGCAGACAACTTGGACAGCCATGTCCTAGTTTCCGGTCTGATGCAGAAAGATCTGCAATGGTGGCAGAACTGACAACCTGTCTCAAGCAGTTCCTTTCCTGCCCCTCCTCACTCCCAAATACTGACCACAGATGCATCAGGATTGGGATGGGGTGCCCATCTGGGACATCACAGGACCCAGGGCCTATGGTCACCTGTAGAACTACACTTGCACATAAACATGCTAGAAATAGCCGGCCGGTGGCTGAGGGTTGGGCGCTGGATGCCACACCTCGCGCTCGCCGGCCAAGGTTCGGTAACAGACCTGGGAGCCGGGGCTGGCGGGGGAGGAGGATTGAGCGCCCCACGGATGCTCTCCTCCTCAGGGTGGGATACCCGGACGCAAGCGTCCATCATTCTAAAGGAATTCGTGGAAGCACTCGATTCCTGAAAGGGACAGGCGACTCTACTAGGGGTCGGGAGGGGGGGACAGACGGCGCATGAGAGGTCTGTGCGCCAGCATCGTTACCTCCTCGGGACGTAGTCCCAAGCCGGCGTCCCCAGGGATGTGGCCTAAAAGTTAAGGGGAAAATCACCCGCGGTCCTGGATGACAGCCCTCCGCCAGACCGCCACACCAGACAAGACCCCACTGTGCAGGAGAAAGGAGAGGAGGCACTCTAGGGGCAGATCTAGGGGACGGCAAAAGAGCATTGAGAGGCCCGAAGGAGTAGGACATGGTGCTTTTTGGCAAGACGCACTGTCACTTTTCTGGACAGGGAGTATTTGTACGTATTCCATCCCTTCCCAATTTTACAGAGTGCTGATCAAGCTCCAAACAGAAGGAGCGCAAATTATTCTAATAGCTCTCTTTTGGCCTCGACAAATTTGGTTTCCGCTGCTTCAGCAGCTGGCAGTGGAACCTCCAATTCTTCTACCACTTTCTTATGATCTCCTGACCCAGGAGGGGGGCACGCTGGTACATCCAGGCCTGAAGTCCCTTCATCTTCATGCGTGGCTCCTCAAGACATAGCTGCTTCCAGGTTTGGGGTTTCCCCTCAGGTAGCTCAGATTTTGATAGAGGCCAGAAAGCCTTCCACCAGAACTTACCTATGCCATGATGTGGAAGCGTTTTTCAATCTGGGCCACCTCGAAGAGTTGGGACCCTTTTTCATGTCCCGCTCCTCAGGTCATGGAGTATCTTCTCCATCTGTTTGACATGGGCTTGAGCTACCCTCACTGAAGGTGCATCTAGCATTTCTGCTCACCATTTTAACACTTATCCCTCTGGTCACGGTCAGCAGGGGCCTCTTCAGGCATCCTGCCGGGTTCATGCCCAGCCTGAACTCCTCCTTGCCTGTACCTTCTCTCCTCCTCCGACACCACACTTGGCAACCCCAGCTTAACCCCTCCAGGGTGGGGTCACCCCTCCTTGGGTGCTCTTCTTAGTCATTCTCCGTGGGCGAGGACCCGGTGTTGGAACCTGGGAGGTCAGGCAGGCCAGACCCGACTGCGGGCATGGGGCAGGTGCTGTTGCCTACCCCTGCCGACCGGGTTTTTCTTGTTCTGGTACTGGCGCCTGCATGGGCACGCCCAATGCAACGGTACACTGCAACCTGCCTGCGTCAAGCCACGCTGCTTGCATGTTGCCCAGCTGCATGCAGCACTCCCATTCTCCATCAGGAGCCACTGGCACACTGGGACTCCCCTCATCCCCGGGAGAAAGCAGCCTGGTGGGCGCCCATTCTCGCCCCCCTGCCGACCCACGGTGCCCGAGCTCACTCCAAAGTGGGTCGCCGCATAGCGAGGTGTGGTGTCCAGCTCAACCTCTGTGCCACCGGCCAGCCTCAAAACCTTGTTAAAGGTATCCTGCATCTGAAACCCCAGTGTGTAATCCTGCTCTACCATGGGACCTTAATTTTCTTTAGAGAAATTGACCTTGCCACCTTTCAAACTGGCAAGCTCATGTGACATACATTTTTTGTCTAGGAAAGCGCTTTTTAATTGCAGCCACTTTGCTCAAAGAATTGCCGAGCTTCAGACCCTGATATGTAAGGAGCCTTATTTGATTTTTCACAGAGACCGAGAGCTCACATAGACAAATGCTAAGTTTCTTTCAGAGACTACCCTGAATCAGTTTCTTCAGCTGTTGTATAGTACCCTGGAGCATTCTAGTCAGGGGAGGCCAATCTGCATACATTAGACGCTCACAGAATTTTACATTATTACTACTAACAGGACAAAAGATGTCCGAAAGACGGATCACCTTTTGTTTGTTTCGCACTGAAGAGAGAAGGGCTGCAGTTTCCAGACAATTCCTTTTCAAGTGGTTGACAAACTGCATTGGTTTTGTTACCAGTAGTATGGTAAAGTCCTTCCAGGTCAGGTGAAAGGACATTCTATCAGGGGTTGGCTGCCTCTGCAGCCTGTTTCAGAAATGTATCTGCCACAGAAATCTGGCGGCTGCTACTTGGAGATCTTATCTGTGTCAGTCTTCACCATTCATCACCTTTGGGTACTTGGCTGGAGGTTATGACCCCGCGGAAGATTTTTCTTTTTTGATGGTAGATTGATGCACCGTGGCATACCCTCGAGGGCCGGCGTTATGTGACGCCTGTAAGGCTGTTAGGTGCTACACCCCGCCCCCTCCCGCCAGTTCTTTTTGTCTCCGCCTTCAAGGGTCACCTCATGGATGCTTCAAAAGAATCTACTACTGATAGGCCTACTCTTCAAGCTCTTCGGTTGCACAGTCCAATTTTCTTCAGCTCCGTGTCGACTCCTGTGTCAAGTCCGGCTCGTCTTTTCCTGCCGATTCTGTTAGCCTCCTCAATGTCGCCTGGTAAGACTGTTCCTTGTTTATTTTATTTTGTGACGCCGAGTCTGGTTTGATGTTTCTTTCTCATAGGTCATGTCTAGGTCAGAGGCAAAGACTTCAAGACAGGATGGCCCCCCATGCGGCGGTGCCCTTGCGTCCGTAAGTACTCCATCACCCGACCAGCACAACCGTTGCCTCACTTGTCTTGGCCCGCTTCACGACATGGATTAGTGTGACCTTGTTTCTCCATGGACCACTGGGTCATTGAGCAACGTGCATGGAAAGTGGGTGAGCTCCGCCAACTTTCAGGTGTCAGTGCGCACTCGCCGGGTCAAGCCGTGTTCTCTTGGCCTTCCTCCGGGTCCCTCCCAGTTCTATATGGACTGAGGAGGAGGGGCCTCTGCCTCTTGTAGCCTAGCCATGGCAGAGACCCTTCCGTGGTGCAGGAGGCCCGGTCTGTCTCCCACCCCAGGAGACAGGGGAGGCACCGCGTGGCAATCGCCCATTCAGGGGTGAAGTGCCCCTGGTGTCGCACTCCGTGGCTTAGAAGACCTGGGTTGCGCTCCCTGCACCAGCTGTCGGTGCCGCCTTGGACCTCTGTGCCGCTTATGGTGCCTTGGGCCCTGATGGTGCCATCATTGGCACGGTCCGCGCTCAGCACCATTGCTGCTGTCGGTGCTGTCAGCTCCGTGGGAGGCTCCTTCGGTGCTGTCCCTGACAGTTTCTTGCCCCAGCGCTGTTTGTGGCACCATGGTTGAGCATGGCACCATGTCCAGTTCTGGAGCCGTCTCTGTCCTCAGCGCCACTCGCTGCGCCATGGGGCGGGTCGGCACCATGGGGTCTCTGGCCTCAGCACTGTTCGCAGCACCGAGGTGCAGTCGGAGCTGTTGTCAGCGTCATTGCTGGTCTCGACACCGCTATGGTGTCGTGGGTCAGACGGCACTGTGACAGGCTCTGGCTCCGAGGCTGTTGCCCTTGTTGGAGCGGTGTCCTCTTCTGGCACCGTTCGCATTGCGGAGGGGGGCACCGACTGTGGTGCAGTCTCTGGTTCTGGTGCCCTGTTCAGTGGGGAATGGCACCAGGCGTCCATGCACTGTTTGCCACAGGACTTCGATCTCCACCTCTTCGGAGGAAGAGTCGGACTCTGAGTCAGAAAGGCAGTCTGGCTTCCTGGAGTTGGCTGCTGATGTGAACACCCTGGTAGTGTCCTTGACAAACTGGAGTCAGCTCCCCCTCTGAGGAGTGGACAGTGACTACCGGGGCCAGGGTCAGGGGTTCTGACCAGCAAGCAGTGGTGCAGGCCACCATTGCCCTTCAACCTGGCCTCGGAGGGTTCTCTGACCCCTCAGTGGTGGGGTACCCCCTCGGGTGGTGTGCTTGGATCGCGCAACTTTGGGGCCGATTGGGGCACCCATGGGAGGGGAGGGTGCTGCTTCCTGGATAGCCCCTTCGTGGGCCAACCAGGGCTGTCAGCTGACTAGGCTGTCTCTCTCTCGAGGAGGGTACTCTCTGATTCTGAGGGGTTGAGGGGTATGGGGTTTGTGCAGCAGCCTTTTTCCAGAACCCACCTGGGCTCTGGGAGAAGCCGTAGTGCGGATCTCCACACTTCCCTTTCAGTTTCCTCGAGAGGGCCTCATTCTTTGGAGGTAGGGGACCATCCTTCCGGACCTATACGGCCCCGGTCACCTCACAAGGGAGATTCTTCAGGGCGCAGTTTAGGCCATTTCAGTTTGGTTGATCAGCTGTCGGCTGTGGTTTTCTGGAGCTCCTTCCTTCCCTAGGGCTCCTGGTGCACTACCTAGCCCAGGCGGAGGTCAGCCAATCCCGTTGTCGGCTCTGCCCCTATTCCTCTGCCACATCCTCCTGCACTCCCAGGAATTCTTGGTCCTAGCGGTCCTCTCTTCTGGGAGCAGTTCAAGCTCAGGCTGCTCAGTTTCTCTCTTCGTTAGGACTATGGACAAAGGTTTTCCAACCTCCCCTGAGCAGACAGCTTCACAGACAGGTCCTCTGACTCTTCATCCCCTCTTCTGGGAGAGGAGCCATCTGTCCACATCTCTTCAGCTGCTGATCTCGCTGAGTATCAGCGATTCCTCATGGGGATGTTGGAGGACCTGCACATCACCCTCCCCTCAACACAATCCAGAGCACACAGCACACGCCTTTCTAGAGCGTTTCCAGTGAGGACACCCTTGTGTGGTGCCCCCTAGCCTGCTCTCTTTCGAGGTGTCATTGCATTCCTGGCAGAGGCCCTTTCCGGAGTCCTGCCCCTAGGGATCACTGCCAGTGGTATTGTGCCCCCTCGGAGTCTCCAGGTTCCATGCCTCATCCTCAGTCAGGACTGACGCAACTGGACACTCCTGATGGGCTTTGCGCCCCTCACCGTGACCGGCCCCCAGATCAGGACTCTTCAGATTTTGACTTCTGGGGGAGGAGGACATTCTACTCGGCACGGTTGCTGCTCTCTATTGCAGCACATCAGGCCCACTATGCAACCTATGACAGGTTCTTGTGGTTCAGGCTGGGTCAGCTCCTAGCCTCCATGCCTGTCATGGAATAAACCAGACAAGCCATTGCGCTGTCTGCACGTGGTCTGGAGCTAGCAAGGCACCAAGCAAGGGCATCGTATGATGCCAGTGAGGTAGCTACCAGGGTCGTAGGGACAGCGATCTGCACTAGGCAGACGCCATGGCTACGTCTTTCCCGGTTGTCACCCTTGGCCCGACGTAGGGTGATTAATTCTGCTCACCAGAGAACCTATCTCTTCTCCGGTAGAGTGAGGCGGCGTCTGTCGGGGCAACTTCCTACCCCTTCCAGGGGGTCCCCATCTCACTCTCCCCACTCTTGGGCCTCTCCAGACCCGTGAAGGTTCTCCCTCTTAGTGTGATGAATGGTGAAGATTGACACAGATAAGATATGAAAATTACGTACCTACCGTAATTCTGATCTTTCTATGTATCTTCACTGTTCATCAATCCCACCCTCCCCTGGGGCCTCTCAGTCTCTAGGTCCCCCTCCTTTCTGTTGTCGGGAGGCGGGGTAGCTGGGGCATATGGGATAATTTTCTGGGGAAGAGTGGTCAGGATTGGGGCACTCCTTCTTCAGTGCTTTGGCAGTTTCCTCTTTTCTTTCCTTCTCCCGTCAATCCTTGATTTTATTGTCCTGTGGACATAACCTCAATTAATTTAAGAAACTAGGTTTCTTGCACCAAAATCTCCCTTTGAGAGGGAGATATCCCAGTATCCTGTCCTTTCTTCCAGAATAGCCAATTCTGCTTTATAGGAGTTTTTGCCAGTGATTCTGTGCCTTCAATTCTGGCAGTTAGCCTCTTGGCTGCTCCTTCACAGATCCTATACAACCTGGAGACAGGTCAAGGTTACAGGGTATGTTTCTCCTGTCTTCCCCCCTCTCACTCTTATCCTTACTTCTAAAAATCCTTAACCCTCCCTCCTCCTTTCTACTTCCAGAGATTTAGGCCCCTACCCAATCCCCCTTAGTCTTCGAACTTCTTCTGTCCTCTCAGTCATTTATTTCTCCTTTCAGTTTTTATATCTTTTCCTTTGTCTGTCCCTTGGACTTCCTTGTGCCACCCTCCCAACCCTTCTACTAACCTCTATGGCAACTCAAAACTGGTGGGAGAGCGGAGTTGACTTCACCTAACGGCCAACCCGTGGGTGCCACAGTGTCGGCCTGGGGTGGCCAGATAATGCCGACTCCTGTCCCCAAAAAAAGCTCCTCTTGGGTCATGACCTCCGCCAAGTACCCAATGGTGATGATGAATGGTGAAGATACACAGAAAGATCAGAATTACAGTAGGTACATAATTTCCCTTTCCATCACGTTTCCACAAGACACTACAGTTTGCACATTGCCTCTGGGTGCAGGGTTGGTTTCTGGCTGGCAGTCCTCCAGGGACTCCTGTCCTAAATATCTGGCTACCTACTAGCTTCCTGTTCCAGCCTCCCATGTTTTCCTGTCCCTTGGACTCTTATTGCTTGGGACTGAGTCCTACAGGTAATTACCTACTGCAAGAGCCCTATTGAAGTATGATAGTACAGTTACATAAGAACTTACTGTAACAGTAGATCTTCGAGAGAGGCTCTTGTAATAGGTAACCTTTTTCCCAACCTCCTCCCCCCTTTTTTAATCTGTAGCTCTTTTTCCAGGAGCCTTTTCTTGGATTCAGGAACCTCTTCCCATTCTCATGTCATGACTCTTGGAGGTCTCCAGCGGGAGAACTGGAGGGCAGACGTGGCGACCGCCCACTATATAGTGTCACGCTGACGTCCATCACATGACGTCGGGTGTGTGGTCCCCCATCAGACACTGCTAGCAAAAGTTTCCATGTGGTGCTGACGCCAGGGGGTGCAGTCCTACAAGTAATTACCTACTGCAAGAGCCTCTCTTGAAGATCTACTGTTACAGTCAGTTCTTACGTAACTGTACTTTCTTGGGCCTGGGCCTCTCCGTCCTCCTGTGGGGATTCTGGTGGACAGATTCACTACTGGGCAGCTCTTATAGTAGAGGGTATGGCGTCTGCCTAGTTGCCACTTCTGCAGATCTGATCACGAGCCCTTCAGGGCTAGGGACTTCAGTGCCGCAGTTGGAACATTCTAGCGAGGTAGAGCGTTGGCTTTGTCAGCAGATCCTGATCCCTTGTCAGTGATCACGCCACTGACAGCAGTTCCACTTGCCATACTCCTTCATAGTGTCAGTGTGCAGGGACTGACCCCAGTACCTTCGCCAGTCACTTCGGTGTTGGCTGGACCTTCTTGGGGGGCAGCGCTGAATTTAGTGGCGGGCTCTGGCTTTCTTGGGCCTGTTCCAGTGCACCACTTAACACCTGTGATGTTGAGGGTTTCCTCAGCGCTGGGTTATGCATCAGGGACGACACCGGTTTCTTTGGCGCCGACTCCCGTGGGCGCGATGCCATCACTCAGTGAATGCTCAGCACTCAGTGGTCTCTTGACAACGTATCCTCACTGTTACCTTGTAAAAGTGAAAAAGCTTCTGCTTTGATCACTTGCATGGTGGATGCAGGAGTACAATCTCCTCCAAGGTCTCCTCTTCTCTCCTTCAGAGCCTCAGATAATCCTTACCACAGATGGGTTTATGTCTGGCTGGGGGGGGGGCTCATTGCCAGGGCCATTATACTCTGGGAACCTGGAACCTTATGAAATCTTGCCTCTATATCAGTATAATAGAGATGAGAGCAGTTCTGCATGCCCTCCGGGTCTAGTCAATCTTTTCCAGCTCAAGGTAATCTTTCTGCAGTCATTCAACAAGACAGTCATGGTACCACATCAACAATCAGTGGGGAGCACACTTACCTCTTTGCAGGGAAGTGATGAGAGTGGGAATGGTGTCTGGAGAAGAACCCTCTGATCCAGGCAGTTTACTTGTAGGGGCTCAGAACAGTCCGGCAGATGAGCTCATTTGGACAAAAGCAGATCCTCATGAGTGGTCCTTAGCACCAGACATCGTGCAGTCTCTCTTTGACAAGTGGGGAACTCTAGAGCTGGACCTTTTACATCACCAGTCAATGCTGAACTGTTTCAATTCTGCTCCAAAAATCCAGAACATGGCATTTTCTATCAGGCTGCATTGAGGCTGCAGTGGACAAATCTCTCTCTGTATACATTTCCTCCCCTTCCTCTAGTTCATAGGGTACTGCTTAAATTGGAGGCATACTGGAGACAGATGATTCTTAGTGCACCCTACTGGCCTCAGCAGATCTGGTTTCCTTTACTCAACAGCTTATCAGTTGCCCCTCGGAGGCCTCTTCTCTTGTGGACAGGCCTTCTGATGCAGGGGTTCCTAATGCATCCCAGTCTATGCTCCCTTCATCTCACGCCTGGCTCCTGAGAGATAGAAGTGAGCAAGTACAAAGTCTCTCAGGGAGTCTGTGAGATTCTGCTGGCTGCTTGCAAGCCTTCTACCAGATAAACTTACTCTGTCAGATGGAGGTGTTTTTCTGAATGGTGCTCCAAGTCCCTTACAGATCAGTTCTGTGTTGCCCACCAAATAAGGTATTGGAGTATTTGCCAGACCTCTCTGATACAGGGCTATAGTACTCGTCAGTCAAGGTCCATATGTGCGCTTTCTCGGCTTACCACGAGTCTGTTCAGAACTTCACACTAGCTCAGCTACCCTTTTTAAGAGGTTCTTGAAAGGTATCTCGTACACCAGGCCTCTAGTCAGGAAACCTGTTGCTGCCTAGGATCTCAACCTGATGTTGGAGATGCTCACCCGTAAGCTCTTTGAACCTCTGGCTACCTGTGACCTCAAACTCCTGACTTCAAAAACTGCATTTTTGGCCAGGTTCGGGCCCACTCTACAAGAGCGGGTGCTACATCTCTGGCAGGGATTTGCTCGGTTCCCATCACTGATAGTTGCAGAGCTGCCTTCTGGAGCACAGTACATACTTTCACCAAGCACTATGCCAGGCAACATGCCGCTTTTGGCAGGACAGTCTTCAGTGGACTTCTGTCCTGAGTGAGATCTGGCTCCTACCGCACTGTCCGGGGGACTTTTTATCTGAGTTTGATACTTGAACCCATCATTGTGAATCAGTGGTGAAGATACGGTCCAGGAAGATATGAAAATTATGTACTCACCTTGATTCTTGATCTTCTTGGACCATCTTCACCATTGATTCACACGGTCACCCACCATACCCCAGGCTCACTCTCCCTGTTCTATGGTCTTCATCCTCCCTGTTTTGGGTTGGCTGTGAAGACACTGTTTTCTTCTTATTGGCGCTTCTTACACGGGTCACAAGGGCTGTCTTATACACTTGTCAGGTTAGGTGTTATGCTTAGTTAGGTTATGCTGCACCTCCTCGGTAAAAAAAGGTACTGAGGCGGTTGAGGGCCAGTGCTGAAGTAAGCCATGCAGCGTGAGCTACTCCCGCGGTGCTGCACATGCATGCAGCCTATCTCAGCACCAACCCTTCTGACGATTTTTGGCTCCCACGGGGTTCTGATGCCTCTGGCTCAGAACCCATCAGTGTGAAACAATGGTGACGTCGTGAAGATGGTCCAAGAAGCTCAAGAATTATGGTGAGTATATAATTTTCATTTTCCACTTTCAGTTGCTGTTACAGATGCTAGCAATTGCAATATTTTGTTGTTAATTTTTTAATGGTATCACTGATGGGAATACTAACTCTTGTTGTCATCAGACTCAGCATTTGTAAGAAGTAGTACTACCCAGTGTCTGTCAGCAGGGGGGACGTTAAACGACATGGCTGAGAGTAACAAGAATGCAGCTAGGAGAGTCTTTGTGGTTGGGGATTTTATGATTAGGGGAGTGGAGACGGTGGTGGGTGGGGGGAGTTAGGTTTGGATATCTTTCTGGGGCATCAGTCATTCACAACATAGACAGAATAGGGAGGATTGTTGGGTGGGAGGAGCTGGGGGTGCTGTTACACTTGAGTACCAATGATCTAGTGAACCAGCCTGTGGAGCAAGTAAAGCAGAACTTTCAGAGGCTGATGGACAGTTTTCAGGCACACTTGGCCTCTTTGATCTTTTCCAAGGCGTCTTTGTGTGGAATGGGGGAGGTAGGATAGAGTAAGAAGGGAAGAGATAAATGGGTAGTTACAAGGATGGTGTCAGGAGAAATGGTACCACTTTGTGGGGTACTGGGGGAGATTTTTGGAACAGGAGGCTCTTCACAGGTGACAGCCTTTACCTGACGAGAGAGGGGACCAGCGCGCTGAGGCAAAAGTTTGACGTCTACATTAGACAGTTAAACTGACTGCGGGGGACACTGAAGCTAGGGGAACCCCAATAAAGGCAGTGAGGGATGGGAAGCTAGCTAGTGCTTTCCCTGTACTGGGGACTGGTAGCAGTAAGGTGAGGTCAAAATAAGGTTGGGGTTCAAAAAGGACTAGTGGAAGAGTAATAGGGTGGGTCAGGCTGTCAGGGTCTGCATGCAACAGGAAAAATAAAAAGGTAAGGAGAAAGAGAAGGACAGCAAGTGTAGGATCACAAAACAGCAAAAGAGGATCTGGACTAGTTGGAAGGGGTCTACCTTAATGTCAGGAGTCTAGGTAATAAAATTAGTGACCTCTAGGCATTAGTGGCACACAAAAAGGTTGACCTTGCAACTATCACAGAAACTTGGAACACAGAGACTAAATACTGAGACTTGTCAATCCCAGGTTATGCAATGTTTAGACATGATAGAGGTCATATTACTCCGGTATTCATGTGCATGCTGGCTGCCTGTCAGGTGGAGTACTGTTCAAGGTGGGTTTTCTCACCTATAAGACCCTACATGGACAGGGCCCTGGTTACCTTTCTGATCTCCTGATACTGTCCACCTCTGCTCGGGATCTCCGTTCTTCAAATGGTGGCCTCCTCAAAGTTCCGAGAGCGAGGTTGAAATCAGCTGGGGATCGATCATTTGGAGTTGCTGCTCCAGCTCTCTGGAACTCATTGCCATTTGATGTGAGAGAGGCCCCCACTATAGAAGCTTTTAAGAGCCGTCTGAAGACCTTTTTATTTATGCAGGCTTTTGGAGATTGAATTTCATATGTGTGTTATTTTAAATGAAATGTATACGGTATGACATACTGTACAGTTTTGTGCGGCGCCCAGAGCCTTTGGGATTGGGCGTCTTTTTAAATAAAATTGACATTGACATTGACAAGGCAATGGGGGGGGGTATAGCCCTATACGTCAGGGAGGGCATAGAGGCCGTGGCGGAGGGACACATCAGGGGAAGCAAAGGGGAAACAGAGTTGCTGTGGCTTCATCTCACAGCACCTTCAGGCATGAAAATATGGGTTGGGGTGATCTATTTACTACCAGGACAAGGGGAAGAGGGAGATGGAGAGATTTGGGAGGCGTTGACAAGGGGAGAGAAGAAGGGAAAAATAGTGGTGGTGGGTGAACTGAACCTACTGGATATCGACTGGGACATTCCAGTGGCCAATGCACCAGATGTCAGGCCCTGTTGGATACATTGCCGGACTGCCTGCTGGTGCAGCTGGTTAAGGAACCAACTGGACAGGTGGCTATTCTCAATTCAGTATTTACCAACTTGGAGATGATGAGTGGTGTTAGGGCAGGGGACTACTCTGGTCTAGTGAGCATAACTCTGTTAGGTTCAGGCTGGCCTGTGGGACCAGAATGCCTCTGTCAAAAAATGAAGTCCTAGATTTCAGAAGCGCAGCCTTCAGCCGAATGAGGGAGCTGATCCAAGACAAATTGTCCTGGGTGTGCAGCATTGGAGGTGTTGAGGATGGGGGGGGGCAGCCAAGGTAACCATTCTCAAGGCAACAAAGTCATGCAAAAGAATTGTTTCAAAATCTAACTGGTAGAAGAGACTGGTATGGTTCTCTGAAAGGGTCAGAGAAGCAGTGAGGTCAAAGAAAATGGCTTTCACCTGGTACAAGGGAAAAAAGATGAAGGTGAATGGGAAAATACCAAATAAAAACTAGGGAAGCAAAGAGATTGGTCGGGAGGTAAAGGCCGACACAGAGCTGTATATTATGAAGGAGGTCAAGGGTGGCTGAAAAACAATTCTGCAACTATATTAAGGGAAAAAGGAAGCAGGAAGGAGTATTGTTAGGCTACAAGAGGGGAAGGATACTACAGGAAGATGAACAAAAGCAGCCATTCTATGTGATTACTTTTGCTCTGTCTTCACAAGGGAAGACCAGGGCTCCTGCCTGAGACTGGCATCAAAGCAGCTGTTGGGAACATTCCTGAAATGAGGCAGCGGTATTTACCAGAGAAGGGTCGGAGGAAGCTAAAACTCCAGAGCCAGATGGGATGCAGTAGTGCTGTTCAGTAGTTCAGTTCAGACAGGGGTAGTTCTGAAAGTCTGGAGGGTAGTGGACATACTCCCACTACAGAAGGGAAGGGGAGAAAGGAGGAGGAATCTGGGAATTACAGACTTGTCAGCATTACCTTTGTAGTGGGTAATCTGATGGAATCACTGATCAGAGAGGGCCTTGTGGACTACAGCATGAGTTTGTGGCAGGGAGGTCTTTTCACACCAGCCTGATAGTTTACTTTGACTGGGTAACAAAGGTAATAGATAAGGGCCATGCTGTGGATTTACCGTACTTCGATTTCAGCAAGACTTTTGACTCAGTGCCACATGAAAGGTGAAGAAGCTGGAGGACCTGGGCACAGCTAGGGGCACTGAGTAGGGAAGCTGGCTGAAAGAGAAACAGCTGAGGGTATTGGTAAACAGGGTCAAAATCGGAAGAGAGGGAGATCACGAGTGGGGTGCCACAGGGATCTGTCCTGGGTCCTGTCCTCTTCAATATGTTCATCGGTGTCATTGGAGAGAGCATCCAGGAAAAGTTGTGCCTCTCTGCAGATGACACAAAGCTCTGTGGGAGGGTAGATAGTGACATCGAAACATAAGAATTTGATGGCAATAAGGACTGCTTGGCCCACCCAGTCTGCCCATTTTCCCTACCTACTGTATTACTGCAGACCCTACTTGATCTGTGGCTCTACCCCTCCACTAAGGTTCCCTTTCGTATCCTACAGTCTTGCCCCACCACCTGTGCTGGGAGGCTGTTCCAGGCATCCACCATGCTTTCTGTGAGGAAGTATTCCTCGCATCTCTCTTGAGTCTACCCCAGCTTCATAGCATGACCCCTTGTTCTTGAGCATCTTTTCTCTGAAAATGCTTGCCTCATGTCGTTATTTATACCCATGAGGTATTTAAAGGCCTCTATCATATCCCCTCTCCTCCTTTCCTCCAAGGTGTACATATTGTGGTCCTACAGTCTCTTCTCATAAGTCTCTCTGTGCGGACCCTGTGTCATTTTAGTTGCCCTCCTCTGGACCACTTCCACCCTGTCTGTGTCTTTCCGGAGATGAGGTCTCCAGAACCGGACACAGTACTTCAGGTGAGGTCTCACCAGTGATCTATATAGAGGTAAAACTACCTCCCTGTTTCTGCTGGTGATCCCTCTCCCAATGTACCCTAGCATCCCATTAGCTCTCCCAGCTGCCTTGTCACACTGCCTGGCCACCTTTCAGGTCATCAGATATGATTACCTCTGGGTCTCTTTCCTGTTTGATGGTTGTCAATACCAGTTCTTCCTTTTTGTACTCCACCCAGGGTTCTGTGCCTTAAGTGCATGATTTTGTACTTTTTCACATTGAAACTTAGCTGCCATACTCATGACCAGTCACTTTAACTTTTCACTGCTCATTTTTCCACCCCTCCTGGGTGTCTACTCTGTTGCAGATTTTAACGTCATCTGCAAAAAGGCAGACCTTCCCATACAGTCCTTCTGAAATGTCACTAATAGACATTAAAGAGGACTGGTCCCAGTACTGATCCCTGTCGCACCCTGCTGGTCACCCTCCCTTCTTTGAAGTGAACTCATTTTACCACCACCCTCTTGCCCCATCCCCTAACCAATTTCTTACCCAGTTTACCACTCTCCTAATCTGCTCGGCTTGCTTATGAGTCTCCTATGTGGAGCAGTGTCGAAGGCCTTACTGAAGTATAGGTAAGCCACATCCACCGCTCACCCTGATCCAATTCCTTGGTCATCCAGTCAAAGAAATCTATCAGATTTGTTTGACATGACCCTCCCAGTAAATCCATGCTGCCTTGGATCTTGTAAGCCACTGGATTCAAGATATTCCACAATCCTTTCCTTCAGTAGTGATTCCATTAATTTCCCCATCACGAAGTCAGGCTGACTGGTTTGTAGTTGCCAGCCTCCTCCCTGCTACCATTTTTTTTGAAGTGGGACTACATCAGCCCTCCTCGGTCCTCCAGAACCACTCCCATCTCCAGTGGTGGTTAAACAGGACTGTCAGAGGTGCAGCCAGTACCTCCTGAGGCTCCCTCAATATCCTTGGATGTACCTGCCTAGCCCCATTACCTTGACCGCTTCAAGGTTTGTGAGTTCTTCAAATTTCTCTCCTCTGAAAAGGGACTAGTGTCCATGCCCCTTCCTTTGATGCTCCTGTTAACATTCTGTGACTATTCACCTTCCCTTCCTCAGTGAATACTGAACAAAGTATTTGTTCAGGATGTCTGCTTTTCGGTCCCCTCCACCCAATCCCCTCCCCCTTCCTTCTTAGCCTTATAATCCCTCCTCTGGTCTTCCTTTTTCACTTACACAACTGAAAATGTTTTGTCACCTTTTGTTACTGCCTGGGCTCTTCTCTCCTCCGTTTGTGCCTTTGCACTCCTTAGTGCTTTCCTTGCCTCTGTTTCTCCTGATATACCTCCCTTTCCCTCCTCCTTCTGTGTCTTATACCTCCTGAATGCTACCATTTTTGCCCTTACCTTTCCAGCCACCTCTTCTGAGAACTTTTGCTCACTTGCCTGACACAGAGGTTTGTTGCCTTCTCTATGCCCCCTTTTAGCTTCGCCCACTGTTCCTCTGCTCCACCAAAGACCTCTCCCCCTGCCAGGACATCGCGTAGGCATTCACCCATCTTTTTAAAATTTGCACTCCTGAAGTCCAGGACCCTCACCCTTCTGTGGTTCAGTGCTGCCACAGTTCTTATATTGAAACACACTGTACAGTGATCACTGGTACCCACTGTGACATCACCAACACTGTTCCTGTTAGTAAGTACAAGGTCCAGAATTGCCCCATCACAAGTGGGCTCCTTACTAGTTGCCCGAGGAGTGCCTCCTGCAGGGAGTCCAGGATGTTCCTGCTCCTAGCTGAAGCTGCAGCTGGGAGGCTCCAGTCCACATCCAGCAGATTGAAGTCCCCCACCAGCAGCACCTACCCCTTATTCTTTTGGGTGGCTTCCACAGAACCTTATTCAGCCTCCTCTTCTCTCCCCCCACCCCCGCCCCTGTGCTGAGAGTCTATAGATCACACCACTATGAATAGCAGCTCCATTCCCCGTCTCTCGGGTGACCCACATTACCTCCACCCTTCCCTGCATTCCCTGTATCTCAGTCATGTTTATGCTTTTCCCTCACATAAAGCAGCACTCCCCCTCCTTTCCTTCTCACCCTGACCTTCCTCAACAGATTATAGCCTGGTATGGCTATGTCCCAGTTACGGTTCTCAGTGCACCATGACTTGGTCATGGCAACAGTATCTAGGTCAGTCTCTGCCAGTGGCCTCTAGGTCCAAATTTTATTTCCCAGACTTGAGGATTTGCACTCATGGCCTTCCAGATTTGCTGCTACTCTGCTTGTCAACCCCCTTTTGCTCCTTTCCTTACTCCATCTGCACTCATTCCTGTCTCCCTTAATTACCAATTTGTTTTCTTATTAATAGATAAAGGGATCAGGAGATGCAGAGGGATCTACTAAAACTACAGAGGTGGTTTAAAGTTTGTCAGTTGAAATTCATCTTCAAAAGTGATGTAAACATCAACCAGTGAACATCAGTTTCATAAAAACATATTTAATTTTTATTATTCTTGCTATAGCCAAAATATATTCCCAAATGTTTTCCTTATGACATTCAACTTTTTAAGGAACTACTTGATATAATAATGTTTATTACTAGACAGAACCTGTTTCCTAATCCATAGACCTCCATGACATAATGTATTGATGTTATGTATTTCAAAACATTGATCTCCTTACTAAACCCATCATCCTACCTTTCCTAAACTCCCCCAACCCTGCCCTATACCGAACCATCCAGGAATTCATAGTATGAGGGATCTGGCTATGATGTAATTACCTAATAGTGTTTTTTTTTTTTTGCTTCAATGTATATTTAAATGATGTTTACGAATAAGAACCAAGGGGTTACTTATTTTTTTTTTTTGCAAATGGGATATCTGATATTAAGGTACTTGCAAATAGGAGTATCTGACATCAAGGTACCGATGTGTCTTCCTGGACTAAGTCTCCATCACTCATTCACACTTGTAGGATAGCGCCAGAGGTGCTAGAACCAATGAAGACCTAAAGTTTTCAGAAGAATTCGGCGCCGAGAGAGGCCACGCGTGACGGCACCGAGACAAGCTCGTGCCTGTGTAGGCTATCTCGGCGATCGACCCTCCAACCGCCTTCAGTTCCTTTTCTCCTGCCGCCGAGTGCGCTTGGATGTCATCGCCGCCGTCTGCGGAGTCGAAGTTTTTGTCTATCGACAACAGCTCTTAATATTTTAATATTTTAAAGTACTAATTTATTATTTTATGAAGAAGAAGAAGATGTGAAGAAGAAGAAAAAAATAAATTATTTCCTGACATCAGGAGTCGTCCTAGGCAGTAGCGGTGACGGTAGGAGGACTTCATTTGAAAGTTTTTATGGCAGAGGGCTGTGTCCGGTCCGCGCGCCCTTAATTAACCGGGGGGTCTGACTACAGACAGTCCTGTGCTCGGGGGGAGGACGGCCCTCGAGCTGGAAGTCTAACGAGTTCCGGTGATCCGGCTCCGCTTGACCTCGAGTTCCTCTTCCTCGTTCGGGGAAGAAGAATCGGTGCCACTCGAGGTTGCCCATTGGTATGTCTGCACAAGGAATATTCGTCTGGAGGCTGATTTGCCGAACCAACTGGTGGGTTCCTCTTGGCCCCGCCTCCTAATGGCTGCTTTCTCGACCCGAGCTCCATCTCTGTCCTCGCTGGAGCTCCAGTGAGCAGTTTCACCTTTGGGTCGCTCCTATGGAGCAGGGGGTTGGACTTTCCAGTTTTCCTGGCTCTGTTCCTGATTTTGGGACCTCTGGGCCTCGGAGCCGTTGGACCGGAGCCGGGTTGATTGGATCACGTATGGTGAGGTGCCCTCTGGGTGCCTTTGCCATCGTGTCGACCCCTCATGCCTATCCCCCCTCTCCCTTTCCCATGCAGGGGCAGGCACAGGCACCACCTTTTTCCTTCTCCCCTTTTCAGGATTTCCATTGGCATTTTCCTTCAACGCCGTGGTTCGGCACCATGGCTCGGCACTGTGCCTCGGAGCCGTGGCTCTGTGCTTGGTCGGCGCCGTGGCTGGAACCGTAGTCGCGCCATGGCTCCGGTGCCCGCTGGTCGGGCGCGTGGCGCGGGCCATGGTGGCGCCATAGCTCGATGCCTTGGTGGCGCCATGGCTGGAGCCATGGTGGGCACAGGAGCTGGCTGGGGTGCCTTGGTCGGCGTGCCCGGCGGAGCTTTGGCTCGGTGCCTTGGTTGGCGCCTGCGCTTGAAGCCATGGTTCCACGCCGTGCCTCGGAGCCATGGCTCGGTGCCTTGGTCGGCGCCATGGCTCGGCGCCATGGTCGGCGCCGTGCCTCGGCTCGGTGCCTTGGTGCCGTGGCTCGGGGCCAAGGTCGGCCGCAGCACTGTGTTGGCACCGTCACTGTGCGGGCGCCGTGGGTGCTCTCTTTGCTGCCACTGGTTGTCGGAGCTGTCAGTAGTGCCGTGCACCTGCAGGCGGCGCCGTGCACCCACGGGCGGTGCCGTGCACCCGCGGGTGGCACAGTGCTCCCGTGGGTGGCGCCTGGCACCTGCAGGTGCCAGAGATGCCAGGGGTGGCACTGGGAGCACCCATGGGTGCTGCGGGTGACGCTGTGGGCACCCATGGGTTCCATGGATGCTTCAGGTGCCATGGGTGCCACTGGTGCCTTGGGTACCGGGTTGACACCCGTGGGTGCCGCGGGCTGGTGCCCTCAGGTGCCATGGGTGCTATTGGTGCCCTCGGGTGCCATTCTTGCCATGGGTGTCATGGGCGTCGGAGGTGCCCTCAGTGCCATTGCTACATGGGTGCCGGGAGTTCCTGCGGATACTGCCATGGCTGCCCTTGGGTATTGCCCAGGTTGGCATAGGCACTGCTTGGTGCCCTCCTGTGCCACGAGTGCTGCTGATGCCACACGGGTGCTAGTGAGTGCTGTATGGCAGAATTAGTGACACATTTTTCCTTTCAGACTCATTTCCACAGAACTTGTGGAGGGATGTTTACCGCAGAATGAACTCCTGTTCTGCGGATTATTTTTTCCACACGTTTTAGTGAGTGTTGGTCTATGTGGGATCTTGTGTCATCCAGCGGTTTTCTGCTATGGAACTCTGCTGTACCGTTCTGCCAGCGGAATCTCATTCTGCTCAGCACTTTCTCTGCTCCCTATGTGGTACCAAGCTCCTCGACATCCTCCTGATGGCAGAGTCTCTAGTGGCTCTGACCTAGACCTCTATTGGAGGTCCTTCTGGGGTAGAAGTGCATCTAGATGAGTCTTTCCCTGTCCTTCTGGCCAGTAATGCAGCGGACAGCTCATTCTATGTGCGGAGGCGCATCATCTCTATCTTCAGAGTCCATGATGGAAAATCCTTTCAGTAGTTCCTCAGTGACGGGGTCCACTATAGTATTTCACACTGCGTCTGTGGACCATACTCTTCTGTGTCTAGACTTTTTCAATCGTCAAGACAGTTATACTCTGTGGAACATTTTAATTTAATGGTCAGGGGCCGCTTTGACTCTTCCGCTCCTTTGATAGGGGTATATAGCCCCCTTGTGATATTGCCTCTTCGGTGGCTTCTTCGGCACAGGTGGTCAACTTCTCTCCAGCTGTGATTGTTAGTCCGGTCATGATTTCAGTATGGACACTCAGGCTCTTTCCACACTCAGGTGGAGAACATCATCTTCTTTTTGTATCAAGACAATCCTCAAAATAGCAGCCTGAAGGCCTTCTTAGGCTCGGACTAAAAAAAAAAAAAAATCTTTATATCATATGGTTTTTATCACAGCACATGGCCTAGCTGAAATTACCCGGTCTCTCCACCCCCCCTTTTTTTTTGGGGAATCTGGTCAGATTCCTCCTCAGCCCTGGGCGCTCGTCTCTGGATACGGTAAAAGTACCTATTTTTCTTCCCCTCACGAGGAATCCGATCCGTGACGATATGGGTCATCTCTTTCTCTGAGAGTTTCTCTCATTCAGAGACATTTTCTAGACCTAGGCGACTGCCCAGTCTGTTAATTCCTATTCTTTTATCAGGCTTTCTTCTCTCGAACAGAGCCTTACAGCAGCAGAAGCGACTCTCCACAGAGTTGGAACTCAGTTTCCTGCTTCCTTGCTTGCTTAACAGGCAATTTTCTCCTTCTTGACGGATGGTCAAGTAGGTCCCTTTTTCTGAGGAAGCTTCTCAAATATTCACACCTTCGGTTCCTGCGCTCTGGTCCATGCCAGTCGCTCACGAAGCTGTCCTCTTCAAGTGTGAGAGGGAGTGGTGATGTTTCTTTTTCAGCAAATGAACTAGAATCCTTTCCTACTCCTTTCAGGAAAGCCAGAGTGGCTAGTGCCTCACCGCATTGAGTCACTGCCTCTTTCAGTCACTTCAACAAATGGGTTAGCCCTAACTTGGTCCTGTTGTGTCCCTCCTCGACGCACATCTGCCTCTATTGACCTTAGAAATCCAGCCCCTGGTTTTTTTGTTGGAATATTTTTTTCCGCAGTGGACACATCCTCCTGTACACCTTTTTCCTTTCTTCCCTGAGTTCAGAGACTGCAGCTACAGTTGTACACACAGGGGCAGAATTATTCCTCTTGGAATATACAGTGGGTAGGATCTGGTTTTACTAGACCACCACGAGAGGCTTCTAAGTCGTGCTTGGCCTTCCATCAGGAAGATCCTGTGACTAAGTGGAGACCATTCTCCTTGATGGGCTAACCCCACCTGGACCCCCTTGCTCACCAAGTAAGGGGTTCAAGTCTTCTGGACCTGTTGTTTACAGGTCAACCATACTGGATAGTGGGGTTCCCATCTGCACTTTCGGTCTGCCCTGAACCAGTAGACTTTACCTCCAACTCTTTCAGTTCCTGGGGTCCCTTACGTTACATTAGTACATATTTTGTCACTATTACTTTTGGTCCTAGACCAAATTGTGAGACCAGGTTCTTACCACTCTCCTAAAGTGGTTGTGGTTTCCTGGCAGACTTTCATTTGTGCCCATTGCAGTCGTCTGTAAAGTGGTGAGTTACAACTCGAGCGCTTATCTTGTAAACACTATGTTCTAGATGCTCTTTCCAAGCCAGCTCTTTTTATTAGCAGGACAGTCCTTGGCCGTCCTTTCTGAGTGAACCCTATCTCCTACCACCCTACTCAGGGTTGTTGGTTTTAGCTTGGTACTCTCCCACAAGTGTGAATGAGTGATGGAGACTTAGTCCAGGAAGATATGGAAATTACGTACTTACCGTAATTATTGATCTTCTTGGACAGTCTCCATCACTCAATCACACGCCCACCCACCATCCCCTGGATTCACTTGTTTTCTTTCCTGGTCTTCATGGTCCTATGATTCAGACTGTGAGGACATTATTCTTTAGCCTTTCTTGCAAAGGCCATCTGGGCCCTCTCAGGCCCAGAAACTCAGGATGAGTTATTCTCATTAGTCACGCTGCACCTCCTCGGTCGAAAAGGTACTGAGGCGGTTGGAGGGTCAACGCCGAGATAACCTACACAGGCGCAAGCTAGTCTCGCGGTGCCGCACATGCGTGGCCCTCTCTCGACACCGACCCTTCTGAAAACTTTAGGCTCCCGCTTGGTCCTAGCACCTCCGGCGCTATCCCACAAGTGTGAATGAGTGATGGAGACTGTCCAAGAAGATCAATAATTACGGTAAGTACGTAATTTCCATGTACGAAGGCACCTTTGTAAATAATGAAACATTGTAAATATTGTTTAGAAAGCAGTATAATAGCCTCTATCAGGATGGCTCATCAAAATTAATTATGATAATGATGTAAAAGTTAATGACCTTGCACTTTCAAATTTGACCTCTCTCCCACCGAAACAAAGGTATTAGTATACATTAAATATAACTACATCCAGTAGTATTATTGAAATTTGAACAGTCAAAAGAATCTAGAACATTTATACTAGTATAAAAATAGCTATACCATCAATTTCGGTTTAGGGAGGTTGTAGCTGACTTGCATAGCAGCCAGTTACTCACGGACTTGGCACTCACCTGAGTGCTACTGACATCTCCCAAGGGACAGGTGAGGTTCGTTGGTATAGCATACATCAGTAAAGACTTAAAAGCCTGGCTAGTCACTGCACGTCAGATTTGCACTGGCATGGTGGCAGTGGTGCACTGAGCGACACATTTTGGTGTTAAAGAATGATTAAACAAAACTGGATGGTTAAGAAATAAATTAAAAATGTTAATGATAAATTTCCAAATGTGAAAATTGAACGCTAGGTGTAGAAATTTTGTAAGAAAGTAAGATTGCAAATATTATTGTGCACAGAATTATATTTAAAGTCAAAATTTGTGTCTATATACAAGATCACTGTTCCCTTAAAAAAGCTGAAGGTGATCAGCGAAACGTTTTGAGCATATATTTGGTGGTCATAGCAAGAAACTGGCGTTCACTGATTGATGTTTGCGTCACTTTTTTAAATTAAAGCTGTCCTTTGCTGTCATCTTGGTGGATTTGTATAAAACTAAAACCAAGGGTTGACCACCACGGTGCTGATCCATTCTGGAGTCCACACCTGAGGAAGGACAGAGACAGGCTGGAGACGATACACGCAGGGTGACCAAGATGATTCAGGGCCAACAGGGCAGACAAAGATCATCTTAAGATACTGAACATGTGCTCTCTAAAGACCAGGCGAGAGTGGGGGTATGTTAGAAACCAAGTTGCTGAAGGGAATAAACAAGATGAGCTTGTGTGGGGAACTATTTAACAGGAGTAGAGAGTCAAGAACCTGAGGTCATGAGTGGAAACTGACGGGGGTTAAGAGGGATGTGAGGAAGTTCCATTTACAGAAAGCATGGTGGAGCTCTGAACAGTCTGCCAACAGAGGTTGTGGGCATCAAGACCGTAAATGGTTTCAAGCATGGCTGGAGAGAGTGAAGGGTTGGTGGTTGCTCAGGTCAGTAGCAGTAGTGAGGGAGCAGGGGCAACGGGAGGGATAAAACCCCATATGGACAATAGGTTAGATGGCCGATGGGGAACTCGGTAGACTAGATGGACCTTTAGTCTTTTCTGCCATCATTGTCTATGTTTCTGTTTTAAGATAGGAACTGAATTTTCCTTGTTTATGTCTTCACATTTTTCATAACCAGCAACATGGGAATTTCATTGCCTCTTAGATGACATTGGTTATCCTTTGGTGTTATTAGTGGCCTACATAAAGCAAGCTTGGGGACAATAAACTCCCATTTAATTGTATATTTTTTATCTTTCAGGATAAATTTAAATATTTCGAAGTGGACAAGAAGAAGATCTACGTAGCTTCATTTTTGAAGGCTTGCAAAGGGTTTATTGTTAACTGAAGATGATTGTGTGTATAACGCTGCACATGACAATGAGAAAGCAGAACTGGCTGAACAGGAAATCGTGGTATCATTGGTGGGTGTTGAAATTTCACTGGTCAATAATGACACCAAGCAAGAGATATCCTATATTGGTATTTCAAGGTAAGTCTGAAAAGCACAAAAGTCTTTATGAAGGATTTCTGGAAATACTGGAGGAAGCAAATCATAGCATTAGTAGTAGTAGTTTTTGCTGCTCCTTTGCCTTTTTGCACCAATATTTTTATGGTATCACCCTTTGTGAGTTTGATAGATTAATTCATGTTCTTATTTATGTACTGTAGCACCATACCATATTGCTTAGGGGCTGCAAAATACAGGATGTAAACAATAATTTAAATTTAGATTGATCATAATAAATATCCAGCTTCTAAAATAATGCAGGTGGGGAGGTCCTTCTTACTCAAATCTGACAGGTTACTTCGCTTTGCCACTGTCCTATGCAAATCGTCTCCATAGCAGAGCCCCAAATGCACAGTCATACAATGGAGAAACAATTACCTTTAGCACACACCCTGTTCCCATGATTGGAGCCAGTAACAACAGCAACTCTCTCCAGTCATGCTGAGAGTCAAGTACAGTTGTCACATCAACTCTGAAGGATTTTTAGTTCAATATCAAGAGATTGAGCATGTTGCCGCTGCCACAATTGTGGAGCTTCCTGGCCTACTGTAGGTGTGAGAGCTAGTCTGAGGATTGAGAAACCTGGACTCTGGTACACAGTAGCACAAATTGCTGCCAGCCTTGCCACTAGGGTGTCCATATCATGCTGTTTCCACAGTAGCTATGTTGTCCTCAACATGTTCTTTCTGAAGTAGCCTTGTGTTTTCAAAACTCTGGACTCTGGATAGTAGTCCAACGATTCTGTTCTGCATGAAAACAAAGCACTTGACCTACTGATAATTAGATACTAGCTCTGTATTAAGATTCTGTCATTATACTACAGCACACGTATGATGCATAAAACGTGCTATTTTCACAGTGCAGCTGCAAAAACATGATTCAGCCTACCAAGTAGTGCAGTGCAGGTAGTATAGCTTAGTAGTTAAAGGCACTGAACTGCAAACAAGGAAACCTGAAAACCTGGTTTTGAATCTCATCAACCCCCACTTATATATGGTGTGATCCTGAGTAAGTCAATTAACTTTTCCCTTAAGGAAAGGAGGGAGAGGGGGGACATGATAGAAACTTTGAAGTACCTCAAGGGAATCAACAAAATCCAAGAGGGTAACATCTTTCAGAAAATGAGATGTGCAAGAACAAGGGGGGCACAATTTGAAGATACAGTGGGGATGGCTCAGAGGTAATGTGAGGAAGTATTTTTTCACGAAAGTGGTTGTGGATGCATGGAACGGCCTTCCTGAGGAGGTCATGGAGTCAAAAACAGTGGAGGAATTCAAGAATGCATGGAACAGACATAAGGCAATTCTAGTACAGAGTAGGAGGAAGTAGGCTGTTGGTTAACTAGGATCTGCAGCTTATCCATTAGGTAGGGGAAATGGGCAGACTAGGTGGGCCAAGCGGTCCTTATCTGCTGTCAAATTCTATGTTTCTGTGTTTCTAGTTGCAGCAGATGCTATCTACCTGGTTTGTGCTTCAATTTAGGGAGGTTCTAATGGGCTTACAGGAAGAGGCTGGAGATTGCCGAGCATGGTCTCTGGAGTGGGATGGCTGAATCTCCCACTGCATTCCCATAACCTTCAAGACCAGAGGTGGCAACGCAGTTTGGTAGAGCATTTGGGAGGGGAGCATGCACACTTCGGTACATCTGGCGTACTAGCACTCGGGGTGTCCCTGTTTCCTCATGGGAGTGAGTCAGAGAAGGAGGAAGACAAACAACGATTGGGCAGATGATGATGTGGCTGCCCCCCCCCCCACGCCCTTTTGGGCTTTCTTGTCCTGCCCTGGACGTGACCTCATGTTCTTACACCCCTAATTTCTGGTAACTGGATTTTGGGGGTGGGATCAGCTGCCTAAGTGCTGCATAGCAATGTCTCTCCCTCCCCCCCCCGAGGTACAAGCCTAAGATGTGGGGTACTGCAACAGTGGGCCTTTTGCAGAGGTATGAGGGTCCTTAAGGACCAAGAAAAGGCAGCTTCTGGGACAGTAAGGTGACACTGAAAGAAGCTTAAGGAGGCCCTAATTAGAGAATAATAGTAACAGGGAAAGAGTTGGGGGGGGTGATCTTCCCATACTTAAAGAAGCAGTTCGTAATATTGCAAAATTGTGCACGTATACATCATCCTTTTTTCACTTGTTTTGCAGTTTTCCTTTTTGTAACCATTTTTGGTCTACTTTAGCATTTTTTTAGGTTTAAAATAATCAGGGTCCCGAGTTTTCCGCGATTCCAGCGGCACGATAGCAAACCAGCGAAATATCAGCGGATTTTGCCATCACCCGTGGAATCCGGCCGCCAACCGGAACAAACGTCCGCTTCATTTGCCGGCCGGGTGCCCAATCCCCGTCGGCTTCACTGTCCCTCCCAATGCTTACATGCCACGCTGAGAGCTCCACCCCAGCGCGGCAATCAATAATTTTGCCACGCGGTGCCCAATCCCTCATCGGCTGAACGCCCCCAAAGGTCCTTGCCACGCTGGGAGCCCACCCCAGCGTGGCAAGCGCACCAATATTTTTTTTTTTTGCCGGCAGGGGTGCCCAATCCCCGTCGGCTGAACGCCCCAAAGTCGTTGTGCCATGCTGGGGGCCCACCCCAGCGTGGCAGCGTCCCAGCGACGCCTGTTTTTTTCCCCTGTAAACAAAACTGTCCCACGGCGTGTCTCCCAGCCCTCCCCCACATCCCGCACTCCACCCACTGCGCACTCCAGCCTCCCACACCCCCCAACCCCATACTTACCTCCGACTCCGCCGCGATCTTCGGTGGACCGGGAACACGTCTGCACTCTTCAAAGCGACCGCGAACTGAGGAAATGCCGGTAAGCTGTATAATGGGCTAGATAGGAGGGGTTCAACTTTATTGCATATCTCAGGCATTTTTGGGAATTTTTGCACCAAATTTTCAACATGGGGTTTTTGGGACCCCTTCTCATGAATGATGTCACTGTCATGGCATTATTCGGGCTCGATGGGTGATTTCGTGCAGTGACTGCGAAATCACCCTTCGGGACCGAATACCGCTATGACAGTGACATCTTTCATGAGAAGGGGCCCAAAACCCCCATGTTGAAAATTTGGTGCCAAAATTCCAAAAAATGACTGTTTAACGAGCGTGCGTTGCGCAGTTCCTACGCAGGCTCGTAAGTTCGTGAAATTTCAATATTTTCACTCCAGAGTTTCAATATTGCCATTTCACCACACTGTCTTATGAGTAGTACAGCTGTCATTTTTCACATCTCACCCAAAATGTGTTTCCACCCTTGTAGCGCAGAATGGCGCAGTCGGTGTGCGAAATCAATGTACAGGACAAATTAAGAAAATCACAGTGACACTGTTCATGAGCAGAGGTCTTGAAATGGCTATGTTGAAAATTTGGTGAAAAAATTCCAAAAAATGACTGTTTAACGAGCGTGCGTTGCGCAGTTCCTACGCAGGCTCGTAAGTTCGCGAAATTTCAATATTTTCACTCCAGAGTTTCAACATTGCCATTTCACCACACTGTCTTATGAGTAGTACAGCTGTCATTTTCACTTCTCACCAAATGTGTTTCCACCCTTGTAGCGCCAGAATGGCGCAGTCGATTATCTTGAAATCAATGTTCGGGACAGATTAATAAAATCACAGTGATACTGTTCATGAACAGAGGTCTTAAACTGGCTATGTTGAAAATTTGGTGACAAACACCCATAAAATGACTGTGTTACGAGCGTGCATTGTGTCAGATATGGCAAAAAAACCGAAAAAAATTAAGGGTAAAAATGTGCCGCAGAATTGCAGCCGAAATTGGTGTAGAGTGCCGCAGAACTTTGCTCCGATGTGCCGCAGAAAAATCGGGGCCCTGAAAATAATCAGTGGTGAGAATCATTAAATATGACTGTCACAAGGTTTTCATCAATATTCTCAGCTGTATTTGAACACCCATAGTGTAACGTCACTTTGTTGGGGGGCGTGGCCAGCAGCCGAGCTGCTAGCAGCAGGAGTTCGCAGCTCCGTGGACTTTAGGTAACGAAAAGGATTACAAGGTTTAGACATTTATAAGATACTGCTCGACAGCATTTACCCGAGAAGATCATTTTGATACCGAAAATGGGAGTTTGGGGGATATTGGAGACAAGATGGGTCAACCAAAAGCTATAGCTGGGGGAGAGGGCACTAAAAGAAAAGACGCACTTCCAGGCCCAAGCAGTGTGCGAGATCTGCCCAGGGATGATCCCATGCAGTCAATCAATGCAGCGCTATTAAAAGCAATTCAAACTCTAGATAAGAAAGTGGAGAAAGTGTGCGACCACTATGCAAGTGGTTGATACTAAGGTATGGATGGTTGAGGAGGCTAAAGGGGCAGCAAAAACAGCAGATAAGGCTCTGATGGTCTCCACTGGTCTCACTAAAGAAAATGTTCTATTAAGAAGACGCCAAGAAAATACTGAAAATGGCATGAGGGCTACTCACTTAAGAATACTGGGTGTTCTGGAGGCAGAAGAGGGTGAGGAGCTGCACAGCTGTATGGAGAAATTGTTTACAGATACTTTACAGCTGTAATATTTGGTGATTATCCTCAGAGCATACCGTATAACACCATGAGGCAAAAGACCCCAGTTGGCAGCAGGCGGAACCCAGACATGCACGATCTTGGTGGTGTTTGGCTTCGAAAGAGAGCGGACACCATTACAGAGGGCAAAACAAAAGGCACCACTTCAATGGCAAGAATCCCTGGTTCATATTTTTCCTGACTTAAGTTATGCCACCCGCCAGAGGTGTAAAGGATACGATGGGGTCAGATCTTGTCTGCAACAACTGTGGATCCACCACTTTCTTTTGTTGCCTGCAAACCTGAAAATCGTGTATGGGGCAAAGTGTACCAATTCTCTGAACCCGTGGCTGCAGCCAAGGTGGTAGACAAGACTGAGAAGGACTACTCTGCCCAGGACAGAGAACCAGACTCTAATGAGGATGAGCCTCAGTAAGGTAATGCTTACACACAAATGTTGAAACTGAAGGCAACAGGGTGTGAGCTATGGATTAAAAAGAGACTGCTGTTCGCTTGCCGAACTTTGGAATACCACACTCGGTTACCAGACCTCACATTTGTTGCAAAATGCTGTTAATTAAGGATTAAAGTACTATTCAGAGGTTGGTTCAGAGTGGGGTTGTTGTAAAATGGTTTCGTATGTGGCGCGCTATCACTTTCTTAATGGTCCCTTACTGTGACTAACCCCCGCAGTGCTAAAATATTTTTTCTTAGACATAGGAGGTTTTAAAATAGGCGTCGCAATGAGACTTTTTAGTGTAACCTAGCGAGTGCGTCCAGTTAAGTAAGTAATAAGCCATGACAGGGTGTGCATTAAAGGATTTTAATGCACACCACAGGGGTGTGGTAAGGCACAAGGCCAAAGGCTGAGTGTCCTTACGCCCCTAGGAAGTGCATTAAAATCCTTTAATGCACACCCTGGAGTGGCTTATCACACTTATAAAATGGGCCACCATCATAAAAGAATTAGTTTGATTTACTCTGATAGGGATTAAAACGTATTTACTATTTTCAAGAGTGTACAATACATTACCTGTAAAACATCTAAAAATGGAAAAAGTAGTCCCTATTAATGCATAAAATGGCATATCTCAGCAGTAGGTTAACTGTTGCAGTACTTTGCAGTGAAAGTATTTATTAGTAGAGTTGGTTGAAAATAAATATTTTCTATGTGACGTACATTTTATGTTATAAATGCACTGTAATATCTGTAAATTTGTAAAATATAAGCAGTGTTTAAAACTACATTTTCATTACACTGTAGTTATATAGTTTCATTGAAGGCAACCTTCTCTTTATTTTTGTTTTTCACTTATGTGTTATGGTCCAGTACATAACAGGAAAACTGCTATAGGATAGAGGTGAAAGGTTAGTAAGAAAAAAAAAAAACTTTTAAGCCTGCCAAGTTGCCTTTTTTTGTGGTGGGGAAGGGGGTACATTTCACCTGAACACACCTCTATGTGATTCAAATGTATGTGCTTTTATAAACATCAGCGATGTATTTGAGCAATTTGAGTCTGCCTCTGCCTATGTACAGTGTGTTTTCCCACCTTTTCTCTTTGTTTGTAAAAGTATTACTGTATTGCCTACTTTCTTCATCCTGTTTTTTTTTTTCTCTGTGTCACACATTCAAGACATAGAATGTTTTTCATGGAATGTTTACCATGGAATACAGGGATTCAACATTCTGCTCTGTTCCACTGGTAGAATGTTACTCTCCTAACATTCTATACACACAGACAACAAAGGCCTGTTTTAGAGCCACAGACTCAATTATCTTACTATCAGGTAAGCAGAAGAGATTTCCCTGATGAGCAGGTAAAGGCAGAAGGGGGATTTCTCACTGTTAGTAAAGAAACAGTTGTAATGAAAACTATAAACAATATTTAATGTTTCTAATTTGTTTATGTGTGTAAGGAGAGTGTGATGATCAGGAAACAACATTTAATTAATTTGTTTTATTTTTTAAGGTAGTTTTATTTTAGGGCCCAGTTGAAGGTTTTTACAGTGTAAAGTAGCAGCCAAGTTTGTGATGGAAAACCAGCTCTGGTTGCGGGGGACTGATGGAAGATAGTTCTGGCTGTAGGGCGACTGATTTGTTCATTGTGTGATGTGGTTTAGGACCAAGATGACTGTGCGTATAAAGAGATATAATTAATGGTCTTCCCTTTTCCCATAGGAAACACGTGGCATAATTTGCCGTTATAAAGGAGGCGTTTATAATGGCAAACACGCAGCAGATTTTCCCACACTACGCATCTCTAACTCCTCGTTTGCTGTATCCTTCCAACAGGAAACTGCAAACCCATCGAGAGAGAAACTGCCAGGGACACTCGGCAGTAAGTAATTTTTAATTAGTTGAAATGTTCCACACAGCAACGGATTGACCACCAAAAATATTTTAAATAAAGTTAAAGCGGACCTCACGCGCTGAGGTAATCTGACTGCACTGGCACAGCAGTCTTTTTTTTTACATAATTGCTGAGGCGAAACAGAAGCCCAACAATTATATAAAATAAATATGGTCTCAGTGTATGGCAATTTACACACACCCTCTGGGTTTGATGCTATGCATAAACCCATCGGTGTGTGTAAATTCTCTGTACCTAAGACCAACTTTATCCTATATTTAATGTACAGTCAGCTGATGTCTCTTGGCCAATGAAATTTGTAGATTTTTTCTTCCCATTTTATAAGGTAATATTAATCTAGTAAGTGCCTAGGAAAGGGTACCTTATAGAAAGAAACATTTTTTCCTTTTCTTCGTTTTAACTTTGATCTCTTCAATGAATTGCATGAGATAAATACCTACTGCAGAATGCTCTTTTACAAGCCAGAAGTCTAGGAGGGTGGGAAAAACTGCTCAAGAGTTGATCTTTCTATGTACTAGTTTGTTTAAGTTAATATAGGGGTTGCAAACCTACTCTAAGGGTAATATAAATCTTAATACTGATATTGGACTGCCCCTGCTCATGACAGCAATAGCCAATCTTATAATGTGTAGTAATAAAGAAAGATGATAACCCCTCTATGATGTAACAAATACAGGGGCATATACCAATACTTACTGTAAAAATGAAGTACAAATATGCCTATATGTCTGCCTGATGGAGATGACTTGTATAAGTTGACTATAAAATCAATAAATATGAGTTTAAAAAATCACTTTGTTGTGACTGTGATAAACTGGCATGCAACAGACATTGCTTACTGACCTTATAGGGAAACTGGGGCCATCAGGACCAATTCTGGGCTGAAATAAAAATCTCACCTGAGGAGGCTCTTGTAGTAGGTTACACCATTAGGACTGAAGCTGGCAGGTGCCAGGACCAACGGAAATCTTCTAGCTAGCAGTATACAGTGGGGACCACCCTGACATGGGCCCACCCCGATGTCCACCTGTGGTATAAAAGGGGCGGTCCCACAGCCCTATCTCACTTCTTTTCCCCGCTGTCCACCCATGCAATTCTGGATCTTCACGGGCGCCTTCTGCTATAGCTCCACCATTTTCTATGCTATCTGCTTTATTATTTTCCTTTTCTCACAGTCTTTACAGCTTTTGTGCATGTCTTCTTTCCATCCTCTTTTGTGGAGCAAAGGCAAACTAAATGTGCTTGTGGAAAGCAGCTTGCCCACAAGAATGGACATTCATCGTGTCTGCTTTGCCCAAGCCTCTGTGCCACTTGGGAGCTTGCTCCCTGGGACTAGCCTTCCCTTCTAGGCCGGTGCCGGCTGCATCACCAGGCCAATGTCCACCTGCACCTGTCCCGTCAACACCGGCCACCCCAGCGTCGAACCCAGTGACTCTTCAGCCATTGTCTGCCAACCCTCCACAGTCGCTGGCTGGCATCGTCTTTACACAGCTGATGCCCAAGGGACCAATGTCCAGCCTCTGTACTCCAGTTGGACTGACACCGGATAGTTCCTTACCCCAGTGTCCGACGTCAACTAACCTGACACCAGTGGATCTGACACCAGGGTTATCGCAGCCTAAGGAACTGACACTGGGGCCCTGTCAACCTACCCCACAGATGCCGGTTCCCCCGTCCATGCCTCAGAACCCACCCACAGACCTTAACACTCTGTTTGCACCCTGGTAGGCATACTTAGGATAAGAAGGCCCCAAAGGCCCTCGGAACCAATCTGAGGGACCCTCTTCCAATCCAACTAAGGAGCGGTCCCCAAGAAAGGCCCCAACACTGCCCTCCATGAGCCTACTCCACAACCAGACGGAGCTGGCGCTGGTGACCCGAGGACCCACTGTGACAAGGTGGAATAGGACCCTGTCCCGTTGTTATGGAAAGAGTTGGAAGGCAGGATCTGATCTTCCCTTATCAGTCTTCACCATTCATTACTGCTTAGGTAGTGCGGAAGCACGCACCGCTACAGGAGATTTTTTTTTTTGAGTCAACTCCCAAGCAGCTCCGCCCCACGAGAGCGACACGCTGTGTCATGCTCGGTACGGTCGTTCGTGCCTGAACTCCTCCTCCATCTCAGTTCTGTTTCTCCCGCCGTCGAGGCTGCACCTGCTGCGCGGTTAGATTCAGTTTTGGGCCTAGTGTGACATCAGCTGTTCCAGACTCCTTCTCCTGTTTTTCTTAACGTCTCTTTTTTTGATGGCGCCAAGAGCTGTGCTTGTTTTGGTCTTAATTTTTTCGCATCATGTCAGGTTTGGGGGCAAGACGTAAGTCGAAGGCGGGCCGCGCCCCTATGCGTCGGTGCTCCTGTGGCTGGCATTTTTCCGTGACAGACCGGCATGATGTTTGTCTCCGTTGCCTGGGATCCAACCACAATATGGATGCGTGCGATGCCTGTTTCTTGTTGGACCATCGCATCCTGAAGTCTGCATTCAAGATCGGCAAGGCCCGCCCGACTTTGGGGACAGCACCGCTCCAGGGATTCCCGGAAGGTCTCTAGACCCTTCCTCTGGGTCCCTTTCAGGCCTATATGGTCTATAGAGGAGGAAGCTTCCTCATCTTCTCTTGCGCAAGGGAGGCTTCTTTTGCAGTGTTGGAGAGGAACACCGAGGTCCACTCCCAGGGCAGCAGGACACTGCCTTGGCAGTCAGCTCCTCGGAGGTGCAGGCTCCCCAGTGTCGAGGCCAGGTCTGCTGTGCCGGCACGCGGTGGACCCTCGAGCGCCGCTTCCAGTGCCGTTCGGATCCTGCATCGTTCACGGTGCGGTGATTGAGGCGGCACCATTCACTTAGCGCCGTGTTGGCTCTCCAGCACTTCCAGCGGTGCTGTGGGCTGACTCGGTTCTTCTAGCAGTGCCAAGTCGAGTCATGGCACCGAGGGCAGTGCCGTGGGTCTGGCCGGCTCGATTGGGGAGTCGGGGCTGGGTCTAAGCGTTGCGGGGGGTCCGGGGTTGTCAGGCGCCGCCGCTGGCACTGGCACCGTTCGCTGTGCTGTTTCACTGGAGACCCACGGGGTGGCCAGTATTGTGTTCCAGCTGGTCTCTTCCTCCTCGGAGGAGGATGATTCAGATGTGGACCCGTCCTGGCACCCTGTCTCTTCAGAGTCCAGGTCTCCAGTGGGACGAGGTGCTAGGCGGCCCAGCGCGCCTGTTCCTCTGTCTCTGCTGCTGTCCTCCCCTGAGGCCTCCCAGGCTGGGGGTGGTTTGGGGTCCCTGGAGGAGGATGAATCGGAGGTGGAGGGAGGGGCTCTCCCTCCTGAGAGGGTCGTGGCAGCTGCCGATCCCGGTGCTGCTGCACCCCCTTGGGGTGGGGGGGTCGCTGGGGTCGAGGAGGAGGGCATTCTCAGAGTCCGGGGGATCAAGAGACAGGGTTCGGGCACCTCGGTCTTCACCTGCCATCCCTCGGGTGGCGGGTAGGAGCCATAGCACTGGACCCCGTCTTTCCCTCTCGAGCCCCAGGGACCCCTCTGGTGATGTTGCCGTGGGCTGCCCTTCTGGACCCATGCAGCCCCAGGTTCGTCACAGGGGAGGATCCCCTACTAGGCTCTTCCAGGCTTTGCATCCCCAGGGTTCTGTTCTGCAACCTCGTTTGTTGTCCGGGATCCTGCCAGCTCCGGCTCTGTTCCCCGGATTCCAGAGCCTCAGCAGAGGGACAGTTGCCTTGCCTGAGGTGCCCTCTCCCATTCCTCTGCAGCCACCCCTCTCTCACAGGCCATGTCGGTCCTATGGGCCTGATATCCTGGGAGTCGTTCAGGGCTCTGCGATGCCAGCCTTCCTCTCATATGTTAGTTACATGCATAGGCGGATATTTTGCCTATCCCACCACATAGAGTCCTCTGGACATTCGAGCTTCCATCATCCTCGTCTCCCTCCTCTGAGGGAGAAGAACCCACTGCTCATCTCTCCTCCGATGCTGATTTCACTGAACATCAGCAATTCCTTTCCGAGGATGGTGAGGGATCTTCATATCTCCTTTGTTGAGCGAGACAATAGCGAATGGGAGCGTGAATTCTTCAGTGAATTCAGTGCCCAGCATTTGGTGGTACTATCCTGGCCCATTCCCTTCCAGGAGGCATCTATCCATTCCTGGCAGTCACCTGGCGCCCTTTCTCCAGCCCTGGCAGACTGACGAAGGTATTGTGCCCCATCACAATCTCTAGGTACTCTCCCCAACCCACCTTGGGATTGGCCTACCTAGAAACCCTCCAGGCGCTGCTGCCTAGCGCACGAGCAGTCCACCAGACTCAGATTCTCTACAGCAGACGACGTGGTGGGGCGAAGAGTCGGCTCAATGGCACCCATACAGGCGACACGCTGTGTCATGCTCGAAGGGCGGTCGTTAGGTGCCGCAGACTCCTCCTTCATCTCAGTTCTGTTTCTCCCGCCGTCGAGGCTGCATCTGCTGCGCGGTCAGATTCAGTTTTAGGCCTAGTGTGACATCAACTGTTCCAGACTCCTCCTCCTTTTTTTCTCAACGTCATCACTGGTAAGACCGTTCTTTTTCCCTTCTCTTTTTTCAATGGCGCCGAGAGCTGTGCTTGTTTTGGTCTTAATTTTTTTGCATCATATCAGGTTCGGGGGCAAAACGTAAGTCGAAGGTGGGCCACGCCCCTCTGCGACCATGCTGCCTACAGTAGGCATTTGTGGTCGATGCTTTCCCAAATCTTAGCATCAATGCCTGATACGGAGCAAATCAGACAAGCTATTGCCCTCTCTGCTATAGGCCTGGAGCTGGCAAGACACCAAGCAAGGGCATCTTATGACACCAATAAGGTGGCTTCCAGGCTTGCAGGGACAGCGATCTGTATTAGACGGACGGCATGCCTTCGTCTATCAAGGTTGTCACCCCTGGCCCAGCATAGGTTGATTCGCTCTGCTTTCTGGGGAACCGGTCTCTTTTCCTCCAGAGCTAGGAGACTTCTACAGGGGCTTCCTCTGTCTCCCCATCCTCGGGGGACACCTCCTAGCTCTCCTCCACCATAGGCCTCTCACTTGATTAGCCCAGGGTCTTCCTTCTGTCTCCCACCAACAGGAGGCTGGGGGTCTTGCTCCTCAGGGTTTCTTTATCCCCCCTTGCGGAGGGCTTAACTCACCCAAGCAGTAATGAATGGTGAAGATTGACAGGGAAGATCTGAAAATTACGTGCCTACAGTAATTCTTTATCTTCTCTTGTATCTTCACCATTCACTGATACCCACCCACCTTCCCCCAGTGGCCTCTACTGGGTGTCTCCCTCCCTCTCGTTCCTCTCCTTTCCTTTGGCCTTTATGCCCCCCCAAAAAAAAATGATCCTGGTTTCCATGCTTCTTGGATGGGTCTTTTTTCCTCAAGGTAAAGGGGAACGAGTAGGACTTTCCTATCCTGAGGGAACTCTTTCTGACTGCCTCTAGGGGTGACCTCTGGGCTGCTTAGCCACGATGTTCAGCTTACAGCTGAAGAGACCGTCCCTCTTGGCTCGGCTTCAAAATTAAGGTTCTCCCTGGTGGGCATTATTTAATTGTCAGCTTCTTCTGGTTGGTGCTTCTGCACTTCTTAACCTTGAACTGCTGCCCTTGCCTTGCCTTCAGGGAGTCTGACTGAGTTCCCACTGTATCCTTTATACAAAGCTGCCTTTTGTAGGGCCTAACCCCTACCCACACACTTCGGTGTTAGCACTTAACAAGGTGCTAAGGGGCTTCCCCCTTCCCCCCATAGTTGGGCGCTCTCTTTCCGGAACAGTTTTCTGTCCGGCAGTCTGTAAGCTCTCAGCTAGAGTGTAGGGGGTTGGGATGATGAGATTATAGAGAACCTGCCCTTTGTGTCCAATCTATACAAGCCGTTCAGTTGAACCTTTTCTCACTCCTACTAAGAGGGATTCTTGCTCCCTTGGTTTTTGGTTCTGAGCTTATAACCCTCTCAACCAATATATCTATGGGCAGTGTTCTCCCCTCTCAACATCCCTTCTTTCTTCTCTTTCTTCTTCTTCTTCCTTTTCTCTTTATCTGTTCCTCCCTTAGAGCTGCCCCAGATGGGAGGCCCTGCGGTCCCTTAGGGTAGGTATTCTCCCTCTTCTATCTGTCCTCTACCGGCTTATTCCTTCTTCAGTTTATATCCTTTCCTTTTTCTGCCCCTCGGCTCTCTTGCCTCGCTCTCCCTTTTTTTTCTTTACCCTTTTCTTCGCCTCTCCGGCTACCAGAACTGAGATGGAGGAGGAGTCTGGGTACCTAGCGGCGCCCCTCGCGCATGCTTGAGCTGTCACACTCTGTAGGGCAATGCCGTTGGAGCGACTCACAAAAAAAAATCTCCAGAGTGGGTAATGAATGGTGAAGATACAAGAGAAGATCAAGCAATTACGGTAATTTTCATTTCTATCTCTCCTTTTCTGTCTCTTCTCTGTCTGGTTGCACAACCAAATTTTCCTGTGAGACCTAGGATTTGATCACCCCGACAGTCTCGAAGTACATTGCCTCTCACTGTCTCTGTCATCCCTTGCTTTTCTAACTTTTTCCTCCCTTGCATATCTGGTGATATAAAAATATATGCAAAGCATTATGTAGAAATGTAACTGATATTGGTATCCATTTGGTTAGCAATTATATAGTGTTATTGTTGAAATGTATATAATTATAGTTTGAGATGATTGCAAAAAGCTATTGGAAACTCGAGGTTAATTAGCACAATTTTTAAGCCTTTTGCAAAAGCTGTAGAGATGGGGCCTCAGTTCTGGGACACTGTGTTCCTGCCAGCATCTGCCTGATACTTACAAAAACATTTTAGAAAAAAAAACAGGATGCTTGTTAAGAAGGGGGGTTGTTGCAAGGACTCATAAGACAGAGCTGCAATTGCTTGCAGGAAGGACACTGAGATTGAAGGAAAACTCAGATGGACTTTTTTTGTTTATTCGGCCTTGGTAAATACAGTAGTTTTACTGAACAACTTTTGTGTTACTGTTCTATTTGAATTTGTGGCTGATTTCCGCGCAACCTACTCTGGCTTAGAATTTTCTCCGCCTCTCCCCACCCTCCGCTGTATATATCCACTTCTAGGGACATGGATATGTTGTTCATCCACACTGTCTGGCAGGTTCCTTACCGCTTTAAATCTTCCCGGAAGGTCTTAGCTGGCTCCTCCCACCCACCCAGGTGGTAAAACTCTGCTCTGCCCCATGATGCCAGATCTTCCTTACTGCTTGGAAGCTCAGGTTCCCTCCTTAGCGCCTACGCTTAGACTGGATCCAAACTCTTCGGTTCACCGAAACTAATTTTAAAGTTTTCTAGACTTCGGTCTGCTTCTTCCTTCACAGCTGCGATGGACAAATCGACTCCCGGTTTTCGGCGGTGCCCATGCGGGCAGAAGATGTCTAGGACCGATCCGTACTCCACGTGCGTCTACTGCCTCAGGCTTGACCACGATCCGCAGGCCTGCGATTTGTGCAAGTCCTTCTCGGCAAATGTCTTCGAAGACCGTGCTGCCAGGCTCCAATTTGGGTGCCCCGAGAGACATATACCGCTGGTGAAGTCGAAGGGGCCAGTTGGATGGTTTCCTTGTGGCTAGCTCGGCTGAGCAACCAGACAGATGATCGCCTCGAGAGGGAGGCAGCCCAGGCCGCATCTTCGCCTTCCTCGGCGCGCATTTATCCCACTCTCCTTGGGCCCTCCTATACAGCTTCTTTAAGGAGCTTTGTCAGTCCTCTCCACGAAGGTGAGGGCCATCGGACATTCCTCTCGGTCCAAGAAGAAGGACTGAAGGGTAAGTCTACCATCGACATTCGTGAGGTGGGAGGGTCCCTTCCCGGACAGTCGACTTTCGACTTGGTCGAGGTTGCAGCTCAGGCCGCTGGCTTTCATGGTGTCCCCGTCAGGTCAGCGTGCCGAGACACCCGTCGACACGGTCGAGATTTTTCTCAACCCGTCAGGCGGGCTGTCGACTGGATTGGCCGGGCAATCCTTCTTCACGGTTCCCCGGTGGAAACCGAGGACTTTGCTGTGCCTCCTGTCGGAGTCCCCAGTTAAGGCTCCCAAGCCGAGGGAGGGAATGGGTTTGCCCCGCTCCCTTCCAGACCCACCCTCGGAGACACCGAAGGTCTCAGTCTCAGTCTCGGACCTCTTCTCGGTCCAGCCAATCCCGTCGACACCGGCGGTCTCGGTCTCGGTACCGAGGAAAGTGGCGGCGCCGCTCGTCCTCGTCTTCCTCCTCCTCAGAGGAGAGGCTTCAGCGCAAGTTGCTTCGATGCTGCGTAGGACTTAATGTGGCAGCAGCTCCTTCTGACCGTGGAACAAGCCGCACGTCACCTTCCCCGCCATTAAGTGGCTGGGTCACCTGAAAGGCCGAACAACCTCGCAGTGGTCGAGGAGCCCAAACTGGTGCCGGTTGTTCGGCCAAAACCAGCTGCCCCACCGATTGTGGTGGAACCCCTGCCTCCACAACCGAAATCTGGGGCTCCGACCAAGGATTCTCGGTCGGGTCAGGGACTGCCCCACCAGTTGCCAGTCACCCTCACTCCCGACCGTCCTCTGCAGGTGGAGGGTGGCTCAGGCCCTAGGCAACTGGTTGCAGACTCCTCGGAGTCTGATGACGACTCTTCCCTGTTCTCCAGGCCCCTTGACCTGGAGTCCTCCGGGGGACAGTCGATGGACGAGGGCCCATCCTTGTTCATGGGTTTGCTTCGGCTCATCTCAGAGTCCACTGGGATGCAGCTCGACCCCATATCCAAGCGGGCCAAGTATCCCCTCACGGAGATACTGGACCGAGGGGATTCTCCCACAGAGGCCTTTCCGGTGGCTGAAGCCATTGTTGGCCCAGTCCTGGAGTTCTGGCAGCGGCCGGCTTCTTGTCGTGCTCCTTCGGCCAGGAAGTACGCAGTCCCTACCTGTTCACTGTCCAGTTTTTCGGAGCACGCCTCTGCGGAGGGGCTTGTTACCAATAGTGTTTTCCTGCGTTCCGGGGACGCTAGGGACGTGGACAAGCCTTCTGACAAAGGGTCAAAAGCTGGACTATGCGGGCGTAAGGTGTCGCTGCATCCTCCTTAGGCCTCCGTCCAGGCCAGTTCAGCCATACTGATGGCACACTTCTCCACGCCTCATGGGCTCCCTGGATGAGGTGATCCCTCATCTCCCGGCTGACCTCCAGACTACGGTCAAGCAGGTGCGGGATCAGGGAAGGGCAGTGGCAAAACAGCAGCTCCAAACGGCTCTCGATATTGGAGACTCCTGTGCCTGGTCAGTAGCGGCCACAGTGGCCATGCGCCGCAGAACTTGGCTGCAGATCTCCACTTTCACGGCGGATACCCAGCACAAGTTGGCAGACGTCCCCTTCCTGGGTACTGACTTGTTCGGGCCTGGGGTGGAAGGCCACCTCCAGAGAATTGAGAAGTCCAATGCCACCTTGGACTCGGTCGCTTCTGCCCAGAAGGACAAAGGCTGCCGGCAGCAACATAAGCCCTTTTGCCCTTCTGCCCCTCCGGCACGTCTGGCCCAGCAGCACCAGCATCAGGGCCAGCAGGCTCACACTTGGCACCCCAAAGCCAAGCCTGCAGCTTCCTCCAGCAGGAAGCCGGGAGGAAAAGGCCCAGGAGGTCCCTCAGCTGGTCCTTCCTCCAAGCCTGCCCAGTGACAGGTTGAGGGGTGTCGCCCCCTGCTGCATCGCTTCCCCCTGGGTTCCTCCCGTGGGGGGATGGCTCTGTTTCCGCCTGGTCCGCTATCACCGTGGACTGCTGGGTGTTGGAGGTGGTAGGAAGGGGTCTGCCTCTGGAGTTCGAGCAGGCCCCGCCCTTCCGCGCCGTCTCCCCACGGGGGGCTACGGGGTCCGCAGCCTCTCTGTTGGCCCATCAAGCCGACATTGCCCTGGTCCTCCAGAAGGAGGTAATTAGGAAGGTGGCGGATCCTCCACCAGACCCAGGGTCTGTGTCCAGGTACTTCCTGGTCCCGAAATGGACAGGGGGGCTGGCGTCCCATTCTAGACCTGCCTGACCTGAACAGGTTCCTAAGGTCTCGAACCTTCAGGATGGTCACTCTGGCTCAGATCATTCCATCCTTGGAACGAGGCATGTGGTTCTGTTCTCTGGACCTCCAGGACGTGTTCTTTCATGTCCCAATCCATCTGTCCCACCAGCAATTCCTCCACTTCAGAGCAGAGGGGTCCTTCTACGAGTTCTGGGCCATGCCCTTCGGCCTTTCTCTAGCTCCAGGGTCTTCATCAAATGCATGGCAGTGGTGACAGCATTCTTGCGGCGCCGAAGGGTCTGGATGTACCCTTACCTGGACGACTGGCTGATTGCGGCCTCCTCCAGACTGGAGGTGGAGCGGTCCAGGGATCTAGCCCTCCAGGTCTGCTCTCAAGTTGGCCTCCTCATCAACGAGGCCTAGTTGGAACTCGTGCCAAAGCAGGTGATCCAATTCTTCGGGGCAGAGCTCGACCTCATGTAGCCAGAGCACGGCTCGCTGTGGACAGGGGCCAAGGTTCTTTCCTCCTTTGCCCAGTCATTTCAGGTTGGGCAATTGTGCCTGGGCAGGACTTCCTGCACCTCCTGGGCCTCATGGCGGCCTGCACCAGCATGGTCCATTGGGCCCGTTGGCACCATGTGTCCCTATATGGGGACTGGCCAATCAGTGGTCACAGTGCTCCGGTCCTTTGGATCAGCCAGTGACAGTGACCCAGGAGATGTGGGCGCCTTCAGTGGTGGATCGCTCCAGCTCATCTAACATAGAAACATAGAATTTGACGGCACATAAGGACTGCTTGGTCCACCCAGTCTGCCCATTTCCTACCTACTAGATAAGCTGCAGATCCTAGTTAACCAGCAGCCTACTTCTTCCTACCCCCAGAACTGCCTTATGACTATCCCATGCATGCTTGATTCCACCACTGATTTTGACTCCACAACCTCCTCCGAAGGCTGCTTCCATGCATCCACAGCCCTCTCTGTGAAAAAATACTCCTTAAATTACCTCTGAGCGCGCCTCTATCTTCAAATTGTGCCCTCTGTTCTTGCACACCTCTTTTTTGAAAGATGCTACCTCTTGGACTTTGTTGATTCCTTGAGGTACTTGAAAGTTTCTATCATGTCCCCCCTCTCCTTCTTTTCTCGAGGCTATACATATTAAGCTCCTTAAGTCTCTCTTCATATGTCTTCCCGTGCAGACCCTGCACCATTTAGTTGCCCTCCCTCTGGACAGCTTCCATCCTGTCTATGTCTTTGGAGATTGGGTCTCCAGAACTGCACACACAGTATCCAGATGGGGTCTCACCAGCTGTCTGTACAGAGGGATAATAACTTCCTGTTTTCTACTGGTGATGCCTCTCCCTATGCATCCCAGTATCCCCAGCCCTCCTTGCTCTCACATTGCTTGCCCATCTTTAGGTCATCTGATGTGACTACCCCCAGGTCCCTCTCCATTTTGTTGTTGTTAGTATCTCACCCCATTGTGTACTCTTCCCTGGGTTTTGTTTCCCAGGTGCATTACCCTGCACTTCTTAGCATTGAATCTAAGCTGCCATACATTTGACCATTCCTCTAACCTTGCCAAGTCCCTTCTCATCCTTTCCACCCCACCCTGTGCATCAACTCTGTTGCAGATCTTAGTGTCATCTGCAAAGAGACATACTTTTCCTTCCAGTCCTTCTGCAATGTCGCTTATGGAGGACATCCCATTAGTCTGCCCCGAGCCGACAGTCTCTCTATCGACTGACGCCTCTCTGTTGGGTTGGGGCGCCCATCTGGGGGAGCACAGAGCGCATGGCCTCTGGTCCCCTTGGGAGTCCCGATGCCACATCAACCTGCTGGAGCTTCGAGCAGTTTGTCTAGCCCTCACCGCCTTCACTCCGTTTGTACAGGGTCAAGTGGTCCAGGTCCAGATGGACAATACTACCTACCAGTGTGTTAACTTAACTGCCAGGAGTGGGACGACTCCATGCCTTTGTGCAGAGAAGCTCTCCGCACTTGGTCCCTCGCAAGAAGCCTGGAGGCGTGATCTCCTTGCCATCCATGTGGCAGGAGTCTCCAACATTCTGGCCAATGCACTAAGTCGGATAGGTGCTGCGTCCCACAAGTGGTCTCTCCTGCCGGAGGTAGTACAAGATTTGTTCTCCCACCGGGCATGCCTCAGGTGGACCTTTTCCTCCAGGAGAATGTGAAGCTTGAGGCTGTTTCATGCCTTCCCCCTCAGTGGGGCTCGCTGCAGGGGATGCCTTCTTGAGGCCGTGGACCCCGGGCCTCTTCTACGCCTTTCCCCCATTTCCCTTGATCCACAAGGTGCTTCTCAAGGCAAGGAGGGACAAGGCGCAGGTGATTCTGGTAGCCCCAGACTGGCCTCGCCAGTTCTGGTATCCAGATCTCCTCAGCCTCAGCTGCAGGCTCCCGAGGCGGCTTCCAGCCCACCCGGACCTGATCTCAGTCAACCAGGGGAAGGTATTCCATCCAGACCTTCAATCCCTGCACCTGACGGCCTGGTTACTGAGTTTCAGGCCTTGCGTTTTTCTGACGAGGTCCTCAACGTTGTTGAGGCATCCCGTGAGCAGCCCACCAGGAAAATGCTATGCTTTAAATGGAAGAGATTCTCCATTTGGTGTCAGGGAAAGGGCTGGACCCTTCCCCTGTTCCTTGGCAAGCATTCTGGACTACCTGTGGTCCTTTCTCAGCTAGGGCTTGATCGTGACCCTTAAGGTGCACTAGCATGCATCTCTGCTTGCAGTGCGGGCGGGAAGCAGTTGACGCACAGAGGAAGGTGGTCGGGCGCTTTTTCAAAGTCCTTGATCACATATCCTCCAGTGCGAGAACCTCCACCTCTGTGGGATCTACTGCTGGTATTGCTCTAAGCTCATGGGCAAGCCATTGAACCGATGCCACAGGTGTGACATCTCTCACCTGTCGTGGAAGACTGCCTTCTTGGTGGCTATCCGTCAGCCAGAAGGATGGGAGAGCTCCAGCGCTTCCATGGAGTCTCCCTATCTGGTCTTCCACAGGGACAAGGTTGTCCCGTGCCCCCACCAAATTCCTTCTGAAGGTGGTGTCGGAGTTTCACCTAACCAGGTGTTGACTCCATGTTTTACCCCAATCACACCTCAAGGCCGAATATAAGCTCCATACTTGCACCCTAGAAGAGCTCTCTTATTATAAGGAGGCGAACAGCTGAAGTTCAGGGAGAGGTTCACCAGCTGTTTGTCACCTATGCTGAAGCCGCACCTGGCAGACCTGCAGCCAAGCGGGCGATAGGCAGGTGGTCACCTCCTGCATAGATCTCTATTACAGGTTGGTGGACATGGAGCCTCCCAAGGGATAAGAGCTCATTCTACCCGCCATACCGCTGCTCCGGTGGCTGCTTCCAGGGACGCCCCTATCCAGGAAATCTGCAGGGCTGCTATCTGGAAGTCAGCACACACCTTTATTACCCATTACCACGTCGACCTGGAGTCACGCCGGGATGCTGGTTTTGGGACCACGGTTCTCCAGTCCTATTCCTAAGTAGGTGTGCACTTGCCTCCCTCCCTCCTAGAGAACTGCTAGAGTCTGCCAGACAGTGTGGATGAACAGCATATCCATGTCCTAGAAATACAGGTTTACTCACCTGTAACAGGAGTTCTAGGAATGGTATATGTTGATTCATCCCTAATCAACCCTGCCTCCCGGCTTTGACACACAACCTGGCTTCCAGTGGGCTAGATCTGGTGTCATGGGGCGGAGCCGAGAGTTTTACTGCCCGGGTGGGTGGGAGGAGCCATCTTGAAGACCTTCCGGCAAGATTTAAAGCGGCAAGGAACCTGCCAGACAGTGTGGATGACCAACATATACCATTCCTAGAACTCCTGTTACAGGTGAGTAATCTGTATTTTCTGCAGCCTCCTCCCCCCTTTACAACTTGCCATCCTCTTTTCAGTGCTTTAAAGTGAAATCCTCCCTCTAGCTTCCGCCTTCATTGTGCCCCCAGTAGCATTGGCTGCCAGTCCTTCGCTTACCAGGGAGTTACCACACTGCCAACAACTAGTGTACTGTCATTGCCTCATTGATTCAACCATGAACTGCCTGCTATTGCCATTTATGGTTATCTCACTGTCAGGCACCCTCCTAGCAGTGGATCTCAGCGCCTCCATCCTTGCCACTGATCAGGATGCACTCAGACACCTCAGGACTACCTCTAGCCACCTCAACCACTTCCTTGTGCCACCCGGTTGGGAATTCTCCTTGCTTGGACCCCACGCTTAGTACTGTTATTAACCCTGAGCATCGCTGTTCTCGACTTTTCCTTCACCCCTTCCATCTCGACCCCCCCAGCACCCTGCAAACCTATCTCGGTTTTCACGCCGTTCTTCTGGGAGGTGACATTGAAACCAACCTCTGGCCCTGTTAACATCCCCATTACATCCACCTGTGACACCTGGGTCCATGCTCAAGGTGTGAAGCTTGCAAATATAATGTATGCAGCCTCCTGCCAGATTTCCCGACCTTGAGGCCTGGGTTTCTCAGCACAGACCCCATGCACTCTGTCTCACTGAGACCTGGCTGAAATCCCATCAAAACAATGTCATGTTCCAGCCATCCTAGTCAGGGACCCTCTTACTGCCTGCACCACCTCTCTGCATACTCTGACTCCGTGGTGACTGGCTCGTTGCTGAAATCATAGTCAGTTCCACAAAAGTTCTATTTGAGCTGCTGCACAACCCGCCGTGAGTGGTGGTGGTGATCGGCCTCCTGAGCCTGCTCCAGGGCCTCAGGATCTCTCTCTCCTCGATAGAGAAACCATTCTTTTGGGCGACTACAACCTGGTCTGGCTGGGTCCTAAAGAACCTGACTTTGCTAGCATGCTCAAACAGCACAGGTTGACACAAATCCTCACTCTCCCAACCCAATCAAATCAGCAACCCACTCACCCTTCATTGACTGGGTGATGACTAACGAGGACCATATCCTCAACGGGTAACCTATCAGACTCTATAGATCACTCCCCAACTTATGCCATCTGGTCCTCCAAAGCCACCCGCCCTCCTCCCAGATATATATAACATTCTGCAACTTCAGCCACCCCGAGACCACAGCACCTCTAGAAGTGGTTAGAAACATAAACTGGAATGCCCTCTTCACGCTCTCAGACGCCACCCTAGCCGTCACCCACTTCACTAACACTCTGCTAGACATCCAAGACTGTCATTTCCCTGTAACTACTAGAAGAGTTCATGGTGGGTACACTCACTGGATCTCCAAGGAACTCCTCTCTGTTATGAAAGAGAGGGACCACAAATGGATCACTCATAAACAAACCCCCCTCTCCTGCCTGGTGGAACAATTACCGGTGCCTGCACAACTGCTGCAGACACCTAGCCCGATCCCTCAAACACAACTACTGCACTGAGCATCAGAGGGAGCGCCTTGGTAATCCTAGAAACTTATGGAATTCCATCAGCTCCCTTCTTGCCCCCGCTCTAACAGCCAACGCATACACCTTAGCTCCCCATCAGGCCTCCTGACCGACCCCGGTGAAGTAGCCAGTGCCTTTAACCTCAGATTTACCGACCTGTCAGTCCTGCTGAAAAACCTTCCTTCTCGTCCCCTCCTCTACACGGTCCTGTGCCAGCAACTATCATCCCACCCCTGCCTGGTACCCTACACACCCCAGCTCTTCTCAGTCTCATCCGCCTCCTTCCCACAGCGCCCCTTTCCATTTCAAGGTAATCTCCCCAAAAGATGGCCTTATATCTTAACTGTGGGAGCCCAGGCTCTGATGGTCTCTCCCCTGCATTCCTCAAAATGATGGCCCCGCCATCATCAAACCCCTCACCTTCATTCTCAATCTAGCATTGACCACCTTGTCCATGCCCCTCCCTTGGAAAACTGCCAAGGTCATTCCCATCTTAAAAACAGGTAACCTCACTCCCCCGATAACTGCTGACCAATATCTGTCCTCCCCCACTTAGTAAAATCCTCAAAAAGTCATGCATCAACAACTGTCGGACTATCTTTCCATACTCGATATCCTTTGTAGTCAGCAACATGGCTTCTGCAGCACCACAGCACCTCCACTGTCTGCCTATCACATCATATCCTTATAAACATGGATCGAGGAAGGCCACGACACTGTATTTGTAGATCTGTCAAAAGCCTTTGATCTGGTTAACCACTCTCTTCTCCTCTCCAAACTGAACACCATTGGCGCCTCCGAGGAAACCACGCGGTGGTTTCTGAGCTACCTTACCTGCCGTTTCCAATATGTCTGCATAGGCTTCTCCACCTCTCCCACCATACCAGTCTTCTCCGGGGTCCCCCAGGGCTCCATCATGGGCCCCCTTCTCTTCACCATTTTCGTCAACACCCTTGCCTTGGACAGCCTCACCTGCAAATCCCTTCTTTACGATGATGATCTGGTTATATACCACAGTGACAGATCTGTCCCCCACTTATCCTCTGTCCTCACCCAGAACTACTGTGCCGCCTATAATTGGTTCTTGGACAACCTGATGATAGCTAACACCAAAAAGACCAAGATCATGCTATTCAGGTCCAAACATTTCCTTAACAGTGCCCACAAAACCAACTCTTCTCTCCTTGTCCCCCATTGGCCTCGTCTACAAAAATCGCTCACTCCTTCAAATACCTGGGAGTCACATTTGACCCTCCTCCTCTTTCACCAACATGTTAACTCTGTGGTTCTGAGGATAAATCTGAAACTCTGTGCGGCATATCGCGTTACATCCTCCTGACCCTGAGGCCCGTATTTCCATTGCTAGAGAGGTAACCTCCTCCCATCCTGGACTACTGCTCCCTCAATCTACTCTCCTATCTCCTCTGCCCTTTGGACACTATTCAGTGACTGTTTACAATAACATCTGCCACTTGTGCTGGCCGCCCCTACTCCACCCACCACTGCAATTTATACCACTCAGTAAACTGGTTTCTCTCTGCAAGGTCGTATTTCACCCTCGGCTGCCTCACTGACACTTGCATCAGGCATGGCCCTGTTTCCTCTATATCTTCTTTACACCACGTGCCTTGCCTAGACATCTCCACTCCTCCTCTGCCCCTCCCTGAAATACCACAGACCACCTCTAACATGGGTGGGAAAGTTCTCTCAGCTGCCGCCCCTGTTATGGAATGGTCTGCCTGCCCTGTTCAGATCATCCACTACGCCTCATACCTTTAAACAACCCAAAACCTGGCTCCTCAGCTAGAGACAGCTGCATCTTTCCCTCAGGTAACACCCTCTCCCCTGCTATGGTCCCCATCCCTCTACCCTTCTGATGTTACCATTGCCCGTCCTAGACACATCCAGCATTTGGTGGGAGTGGGTGGGGTACTGGCTCATCTCCCAGTGGTCAACCTAAGAGCAGCTAATTTCTTTGCTTCCATTGGCTTGAACTTGAACAACTGTACTGTCAGTATTGAACAACCTGTACTGGCTCCATTATTGGGCTGTACCTCAACCTTTCCTGTTTGTTAATAACTTTTTTTTTGACAGGTTATCTTGCCTGTACTTTGCATATTCTGTATTTGTATCTATACCTAATGGGTGTTGTTACGCTCTTGTGTTATGTTGTTGTTTCTTACTTGTGCCTACTAGGCCTGGGTCGTGCCTGTAAATGGTCCCCTGGACCAGCGCACCCTACCTGGGTAACAAAGTCATAAATAAATACTCTTCTTGTGACTTTTACAGCTGCTCCTGGTTTTTCCTATGCTTCCAGACCTGTGCCTCGACACAGATGGTATCAGCCTAAGTGGGATTTATGCCGTGCATACTCTAAGCCAGGAGTCTTGTGCATGGGTACTGGACCTAGTACCAGGGAAGCATGAAGAAAGGTAAGGATTCTGCAGCAGCAAGTCCAGGAGTGGTTACCAGGAGAATGGCAGCCAAACTAGCAGAGACAGAAGTCAAAGCTGAGATTGTACAGCTAGCACAAGTTTTGGAAAAGAACAGGCAGTGACAAAACCTTAAACCTGATGGACTTTTTCAAATGGTGGGCTATACAACAAAAAAAGACGGAGAAACAGAGGAGAGAAGAGATGCAGTGACAGGAGCAGCAATGGAGAGAAGAGAAGCAGCAGATGAGAGAAGAGATGCAGCGACAGGAGCAGTGATTGCTGGATGCCTTACAAGCTATCAAAGGCAGAGGATCTGGCACAGATCCAGATGAGCAACAAAACACAAGCAACTAAAAAGCCATTAAACTTATAAAGTTGTGTTCCTCTGATGATATCGAGGCATACCTGACAACTTTGAAAGAGTTGCCACAGCTCAATGGCCAAAGCAGCAATGGACAATCAGACTGGTACCCTACCTGACAGGGAAAACCCAACTTGTCTACAGCAATATGGACACTGCACAGTCAGAAAACTGTGACCTGGTGAAAAGCGTAAACCTGAAAAGGTATGACATCTCAGGAGAGACCAACCGGCAGAGATTTTGATCTCTGAAGTACAACTCAAGTTGACAATCCTCGAGAAGCCTTCACCCGACTCAGAGAACTCCTGATAAAATGGCTCCAACCAGAGGGCAAAACAGTCCCACAGATTGACACATTTGTAATGGAGCAATTCATCAACATCCTGCCTACAGATGTGCAGCTTTGAGTAAAGGCACACTGACCAGAAAGTGGGGAAAAATGCTGTTTCTTTGCCCAAGGACTACCAAATGGCTAAACAGATGCTACAGCAGCGAGGTAACAGCCAAGCACTGGTAAGACACTCTTTGTCCCATTTAAACTCTAAGTCTGATAAGAACTCTGTTGGGGGTAATAAATCTGTGCTCGAAGACATTATTTGCTATAACTGTAATGCCGTAGAGCCATGTCTAGTAAAACTACTTAGTAGAGAGCGGCATAGGAGCAGATTGTCCTTGGTAAATTGTAAGTACTTAACCATGTGAAGGAGGGGATAAGACTGTGAAGGGACTCATTGATTCGGAAGCAGATAGACCCTAGTGCATTTTAAAGTGCTGGGAAAATACTATGCAAAAGGACCAGGTACTGATGTCATCTGCATCCACGGGGACACTCGATACTATCCCACCATCCAAATGACTCTATTAAGGGTGTGTTGCACCAAATGAAAGTGGGGGTAGTACATAAGTTACCTGTACCTGTGATTATTGGAAATGACTGTCCAGGATTTACTGAGTTAATCACAGAGGAACTGAACCCTCCAGTTTTATCAGCAGTGGTAACAAGAACGCAGGCAAAGAAAATCTCAGATGGTGGGGACTCTCTTCCCTTCGCTGATTTTTATTCGGACTTGTTTGAGCCCAGCTGCAAGATTCAGAAATCCAGGAAAGAAAGATCGATGTCTGAAGAAACTGTGGCAACAAATGATATGGGGACAGACTGGGAGTGCAAAGTATATCAGTACTCTCGATCTCACCAAGGGTTACTGGCAATCCTTTAGCTAAAGAATCCAGAGATAAAACTGCATTTGCCACTCCTATTGGATTCTATCGGTTCACCACCATGCCATTTAGTTTAAATAAGCGCTCTCGCTACATTCCAGTGGTATATGGATGTAATTTTATCCCCTCACACTGGTTATTATGCTGCATACCTGGATGATGTCGTGGTGTACAGTCCAGACTGGAAAAGCCACCTGGAACACCTACAAGCAATTATCCAAGCTATCAAAAATGCAGATCTGACTATTAATCCTACCAAATGTGCATTGGGCATGCAGGAAACCAGATGTTTGGGCTGTATGTTGGGAAATAGAGGAGCTAAGTCAGAAATTTCTAAAATAGAAGCTGTAGCTAACAGCCCTGTCCCTAAAACAAGGAACCATGTCAGGTCATTTTTAGGGCTGGCTGGTTATTATCGAAGATTTGTTCCCAACTTTGCTGAGTTAGCTGCTCCCCTCACTGAACTCATGAAGAAACGATTCCCAAATACTGTGAAATGGATCCCAGAGTATGGTGAAGCTTTTCAAGCCGTTAAGGCTGCATTATGTTCAGCCCCTGTTTTGAGAAGCCCAGACTTTGAGCAACAGTTTTTGTTACAAACAGATGCATCAGAGGTAGGCCTAGGTGCAGTTCTGAGTCAAAATGTACTGTAGATGGGAAAGAACATCCTATTCTGTACATAAGTAGGAAGTTGCATGACAGAGAGAAAAGGTACTCCACCATTGAAAAGGAATGTTTAGCAGCAAAGTGGGCCATGGAGTCCCTTAAGTTTTATTTGCTAGGAACTGACTTTGTACTTATAACAGATCACAGTCCTCTCTGTTCGCTTAACCAGATGAAAGATAAAAATTCCAGAATCACAAGATGGTACCTGGCACTACAGCCATTTAAATTCAATGTGATACACAAATCTGGTAAAGAGAATAGCAGTGCTGATTTTCTGTCACAATATGAATCAGGAATTGAGAGTTCTGAAGGTTGAAAAACAAATGTATGAGTTTAAACTTTACTGTTATTAAAAAAAAAAAGGATACTACACGTGTGTTAATTTCTGAAAGTTAGAAGCTAATATTATTAGAGAATTAATAGAAAGTTTTGAAAACCTGTTTGATGAAACAGGTTCCCTCTTAAGGAGGGGGGTGTATTTGACAAGGTTGAATAGGACTTTGTTCCAGTTGTTATGGAAAGAGTTTGAATGCAGGGATCTGTTCTATTCTCTCCTTTTCTGTCTGTTCTCTGTCTGGTTGCACAACCAAATTTTCCTGTGAGACCTAGTATTTGATCACCCCGACAGTCTCGCAGTTCATTGCCTCTCACTGTCTCTGAGTCTTCCCTTGCTTTTCTGTCTTTTTCCTCCATTGCATGTCTGCTGATATAAAAATATATGCAAATCATTATGTGGAAATGTAACTGATATTGGGATTCATTTGGTTAGAAGTTATACAGTGCTACTGTTGAAATGTATGTAATTATAGTTTGAGATGATTGCTAAAAGCTATTGGAAACTCAAGAGGTTACCTTAGTGCAATTCTTAAGCCTTTTGCAAAAGCTGTGGAGATGGGGCCTCAGTTCTGGGACACTTGTGTTCCTGCCAGCACATACCTGATACTTACAAAAACATTTTAGAAAAAAAAAACAGGATGCTTGTTAAGAAGGGGGGGGTTGTTGCAAGGTCTTATAAGACAAAGCTGCAATTGCTTGTAAAAGAGGCAGAGAGATTGAAGGCAAACTCAGATGGACTTTTTTGTTTATTCGTCCTTTGTAAATAGTTATACTGAAAAATTTTATTTTTTATGTTACTGCTAGTAGAAATAAATACTCTTATTGTGAATTTTATAACTTCTCCTGTTTTTCCTGTGTTTTCTGACCTGTGCCTCGATGACATTCACCGATGTAGACTTTGTCACTCTCCCTCTCAGACTCTGGCAAGTCAGGGGATATTTTGCCTCCTCTTTTATGATGATTCTGGGACTCTGACCTACCGTCAGAACAAGAGGAGCCTAAGGACACCCTGCGGTCTCCTCCAGATGACCCAACTTTTATGGCTGTGATGAGGCACATCCAGGCCTTATGGGTTGGGACACAGAGGAACTGGATCTTGAGCGATGTCATCTAGCCATCTTCCTCTGTAAAAATGAGTCTTTGCCCTTGGTTGTCCCACCCCTTATTGACTCCTTCAAGGATGGCAATAGGGCTGCTTGGAAACATCCCTCTACTACACTGGCAATGTCCAAGAAGGCAGACTGCTTGTATAATGCTCTGAGGGGCCGAACCTTTCTATGGCAAACATTCAGAGGCTATTTCGGTTGTTATCGATGTGGCCCATGATTATTCATGCAGGCACCTTAGCACTTGGGCCCCCCACCCGACAAGGACTCTAGGCAGATAGACTTTTTGGAAAGAAGGTCTGTTCCTCAGCCACCTGTGCTATCCGTTCCTTAAACTTCTTAGCACACATGGTTTAATATCAGATTTCCTGTGGGAGAAGGCTTTTCGGTGGCACAGGCTCAGTCTAATCTTTCTGGAAAGGCTGAACTCTTACCTTCAAAGTCGGGTTCAGATGGGACCTCGCTCTCTGAGCCTCTTATGACTCTGTAGACTCCCCAGGTAGGGCTGCGACCATGGGAGTTTGCCTTCATCACTACTTCTGGCTTAGAGCCTCGGTTTTGCTCCAGATGTCCAGCCTAAGATCCTGGATGCCCTTTCAGAGGCCCCATTTTGTTCACGAGGATTCTCAAAATATAATCACTCATCTCCAAGAATTGGGCAAGGCTATACGTTTGGTTCACACATTGTGCGATCTCAGCAAAATCATCCCAGCGGGAGTCCTTTCATACACTTCCAAGCAGCAATCCAGAAGACAACACTTCAGAGGTGAATTTAAGAGGAAGGCTACTTCCCAAACTACAGGAAGTTCTGCCCCCAGTGCTTCCAGAACCTCCCAGGCCGTGTTGCCTGTCCCTGGCTCCTTTGCCTGACTCCTTACCTGCCCCCCCCCCCAGCCGAATCTCTGGGGGAGACCGTGGGGGAGGTCGTTTCTCTCTCACTACACAGAGTGGTGGTGCAGAATAACTTTGGATCAGGGGTTCTGCAGTTAGTGGAACAGGGGCACACCTTCGAATTTTTAGAGATTCTCCCGGACAGTCCTTCTGTCTCCTCTCGTATCCTCTGGCCCATCTCGTCCTTATTCAGGAAGAGATCCAAGCTGCTTGCTAAAAACAGGCCATAGAACTTGTCCCACCTGCTCAGCAAGGGAAGGTGTTCTCACACTTCCTTCTAGTCCCAAAGAAAATGGAGACCTGTTCCCCATCCTGAACCTCAGCCACATGAACCAGTTCATAGAATACAAGTGGTTCAGGATGGTCCTCTCCTGGCCTTCTCCTTACATCATCAGGGGATTAGCTCTGTTCTCTGGCCATGCAGGATGCTTACCTTCACATCCTGGTGTTACCACCCCAGAAGAGGTTCCTTCACTTTCGCTTCCAAGGAAACCATTACCAGTTTTGGGCTCTGCTGTTTTGCCTGTCCTCAGCCCCTGGAGTGTTTACAAAATGCCTCGCAGTAGTGGCAGGGGCCTTAAGGAGGGAATGTCATTATGTCTTCCCTTACCTAGACAACTGGCTTCTGACAGCTCCCACCAAGGAGTGGTTGCCCAGAACCATGGAGGCCACTTTCTCTCTGTTTTGGTATCGGGGGATAACTCTCAACCTCCCCAGATCCTCCCCTTGGCCAAGGCAAAGACTTCAATACATAGGAACAATCATGGACACCGCCCAAGGCAAAGCTTTTCTTCCCCCGAACAGAATAGAATGCCTTCAGGCACAGGCTCAGCTGGTCTCCTCATCTCACCAAGTCCCAGCCAGAGCATTCCTCAGGCTACTGGGACACATGGCAGTGGCCATTGCAACAGTGCCCTGGCTTGCCTCCACATGAGGGTAGCCCAATGGAACCTTTGGGTCCAATGGGATCTGCACACAGACGATTTGGAACAACTGGTGTCAGTCTCCAACCCAGTGTGATAGTCCTTGATGTGTTGGTTGGACCCCGTCAATCTCTCCAAGGGGTTCACTTCAGTCGGAGTCACTCGACAGATCCTGACCATGGATGCGTCAGGGTAGGGTTAGGCGCCCACCTGGCAGACTGCCAGACTCAGGGGTCCTGGTCCCCTCCGGAGCAGCATCTCCACATCAAATGTTCTGGATATGTGGGTGATCCAATATGCTCTAAGGGCCATTCAGATGAACCTACTCCCGGGTCCTCTTGAGCCAGACAGACAACATATCAGTGATCTTTTACATAAACAAGCTGGGGCTTAGCCATTCTTACCCCTCTGCAGGGAGGCCATGAGAGTTTGGTATTGGGCCATAAAGTTTCACCTAGACCTGACTACTATGCATGTTCCAGGCATTCAGAACACCTTGGCCGACAGCCTAAGCCATTCCCAGTCCAATGCACACGAGTGGGAACTTCCTCCCTCAGTAGTCGAAGATTTCTTTGACAGGTGGGGCTGTCTCAAGTTGGACCTCTTCTTGTCCCCATCCAACACAAAACTCCCCAGTTTCTGCTGCCTGGATCCATGGCCTGGTGTTTTCTGGCAAGATGCGTTGTCCCTCTCCTGGACAGGAAGGTTTCTGTACACCTTCCCTCTCTTTCCATTACTGCAGAGGGTGCTTGTGAAGCTGCAGTCAGAGGGGACAGAGATGATTCTAATAGCCCCATACTGGCCATGTCAGATATGGTTTCCACTCCTCCAGCAGTTAGCAGTGGCACCTCTGATTATCCTGCCTCTGTGCCCCACTCTCCTCTCCCAGGAACAGGGCACTCTGGTCCACCCGGACCTCAAGTCGCTTCACCTTCATGCATGGGTCACTCTAGAAACAGGAAATGGGACAGCCATATGAACTGGGGTTGACTACAGGCCTCCAGACCAGGGGGAGGACATAGACACATTACTGATAGAAGATATACAAAACATGACAGCTAAAGGGGTGGTTCTGATAATGGGAGACTTCAACATGCTACATACAGATTCGTCAATACCAGCAGGAACATCTGCCAGAACTAGACACATAGGTGGATTCCCGCACGGGTGGCCTCACAACTGGTACAAAACAACCCACAAGAGACAGGGCTATCTTAGATCTAGTACTGACTAACAGGAAAGGATCACAGATCTCAAGGTAGAAGGTCACCGGGGCCAGTGACCATCACATGGTATGGTTCAATTTGGCCACTAGAACTAAATCATCCCATTCCAAGGCAAAAATATGGGACTTCAGAGGAGCTGACTTTGATAAGATGGCTAACACAGTTAAGCTAGCCCTGGCAAGAAGAAATACAGGTGAGGGGATACAGGCAAAGTGGGCAGACATTAAGGATGCTATACTTGAAGCAACATCCCATTGTGTTAGAGAGAAAAGGAAGTGCAAAAGAAGAAGAAAACCACTTTGGTTCTCAAAAACAGTAGCAGAAAAGGTCAGAGCCAAAAGGCTGGTCTTCAGGAAATATAAGGGAATGCAGCAGGATAAAGATAGGGAGGCATACCAAACTTTCCTAAGGGAAGCAGGAAAGGCAGTAAGGCAGGCAAAGGCCCAAAACGAGGAAACACTAGAATGAACCGTAAAAGAAGGTGACAAGACTTTCTGTTGATACATTAGTAACTAGAGATGAGAAAGTCCAGAGGGGGTATTGCTAAGATCAGATAGGATAAGGGGCCGAGAGAGGAGGAGGACCATGTAAAAGCATCTGTCTTAAATAGATACTTCTGCTCAGTATTTACTGAAGAGAAGGTAGGGCAGGCCCCACAGCTCAGCACCATGGACACGGGGGAGGGAGGTGTGCACTACTCCCTTCACAAAAGAAAGGGTCCTACAAGAGTTCGCTAAGCTCAGAGTGGACAAGGCAATGGGACCTAATGGCATACATCCCAGGGTGCTAAAGGAGCTAAGGGTGGAATTAGCATAGCCATTCTCAGAACTGTTTAGTGAGTCTCTGAGCACAGGAGAGGTCCCAGAAAACTGGAGAAGAGCTCACGTGATCCTGCTCCACAAGAGTGGTAGCAGGGAGGAGGCAGGGAACTATAGACCAGTCAGTCTCACCTCAGTAGTGGGCAAGATTATGAAGGCACTCCTTAAGGAAAGGATAGTGCAACATCTTGAATCCATAGGAGCACAGGATCCAAGACAGCATATGTTTACAACAGGAAGGTCCTGTCAAACTAATCTCATAGATTTCTTTGACTGCGTAACCAGAGTGGTGGACCAAGGGGGAGCAGTTGATTTCACCTACCTTGACTTCAGCAAAGATTTCGATACTGTTCCACATAGGAATCTGGAATAGGATCTGCAGTTTATCCTCTAGGTAGGGAAATGGGCAGACTAGGTAGGCCAAGCGTCCTTATCTGCAGTCAAATTCTATGTTTCTATGTACTGTTCCACACAGAAGATTGATTAATAAGCTGGGTAGGGTGGGTGGTCAGAAGATGGTCAACTGGGTGGCAAACTGGTTGATAGGCAGAAAACAGTGTGTGGTGGTAAACGGTATACAGTCAGAAGAGATGCAGGTCACAAGTGGGGTACCTCAGGAATTAGTCCTAGGGCCGCCTTTTCAATATCTTCATCAGTGACATTGCAGATGGACTGGAAGGTAAGGTTTGTCTGTTTGCAGATAACACCCAGATCTGCAACAGAGTAGATGATCCAGATGAGGTGGGCAGATTGAGGAGAGATCTGGATAATCTGGCAAAATGGTTGGAAGAGTGGCAACTGGGGTTTAACACAAAGAAGTGTAAGATCATGCACATAGGGAAGAGAAACCTGAAGCCACCTATAGGCTGGGAGCGGAGTTGCTGGCAGTCACCAGGAAAAAGAGACTTAGCCATCATTATCACAGATGATCTGAAACCATCCAAGCAGACCACTAAAGCAGTATGTAAGGCTAGGGGATGTTGTGGTGTATTAGTAGGGTATCACAAGTCGTAAGAAGGAGGTAATAATCCCTCTTTCAAGACACTGGTTAGGCTCCCATCTGGAGTACTGCGCAGTATTGGAGGCTGCACTTTCACAAGTGCATTAACAAAATGGAGGCAGTCTAGAGAAGGGCAACCAAATGGTGCAGGGACTGCATCAGAAACATATGAGGACAGATTAATGGAGCTTAATATGTACCCTGGAGCAAAGGAGGGAGAGGTGGTATGATCAACACATTCAGACACCTTAAGGGCATTACTAAGGTGAAAGAGCCTGACATGTTTCAATATAAGAAAATAGCAGGACAAGAGGACACAGCATGAGAGTAGAAGGAGGCCGATTAGGGGTAATGTGAGGAAGCTCTTTTCACAGAAAGGGTGGTGGATGCATGGAACGGCCTACCTCAGGAAGAGGTGGATGTCAATACAGTGCAGGGCTTCAACCAGGCATTGGATAGGCATAAGGAGCAATACAGATGAGTATGACTAGCTAGGCCACTGACAGAGCAAAAGACAATGGCACATTCTTAAGGTAGAAAAGAAATGGGCAGACTGGATGAGCTCTTATGTCCTTATCTACTGTCAACTTCTATGTTTCATGGTTCTTACAGACTTAGCACTTGCCCGAGGGTATCTCGCTGGCAGATGTTCTAGTGACTGCACATGAAGCCTTCCACTAGAGCCGCTTATGCTATGAAGTGGAAGCAGTTCTGGATATGGGCCACCGCTCATCACCTAGATCCATCTACTTGTCTGGAGAATCTCATTCTTGAGTACCTCCTTTCCCAGTCAGATTCAGGCTTGAGTTACTCCTCGATTAAGGTGCACTTATCCGCCATTTCTGCGTACCATTCACCCATAACTGACAAGACTCTTGCCCAGCTAGAGCTTTCCTGCACATTTTTGTGGGGCATACTGCATTTAAAACCTCCCATCCGGGACTCTGTTCCCCTGGGATCTTTGTTCATTTTAGAAAGCTTACTTTGCCTCCTTTGAGCCTGCCAAGCAGCCAGCTACGCTTTTGTCCTGGAGCATTATTTTAGTTGCTATTACTTTGTTCAAAGAATTTTCGAAGTTCAGGCTTTGATGTGCAAAGAGCATTTTTAGTTTTCCACAAGGACAGGGTGTTCTGCAGACTAATCCTCAGTTTCTTCCCAAGGTGATGTCTGAGTTTATTGTGAATCAGGACATCCACCTGCCTGTGTATTATCCAGAGTATTCGAATCAAAGGGAGGCCCTACTGCATACTCTGAATGTCCACCAGGTGCTTCGCTGGGAGGACCATCTGCAAGAGTAAAACAGTATAGTACATGAAAACTACCCCTAGGCTCCATCTGTACTGCAGTAAATCACTGTTAGCTCGCCACCACTTATCGCATAGGAGCCAGAAGTCTAGGAATAGCTGGGATGAGCCAACAAATTGTCGCACAGAGCAAAACCAGGGACTCAGACTTCTGGACATGAGTTAGGGAATGGGTACACTGCAGGGGACATAGGAGAGGTGGGTGGTGGAAGATGCACAGACCCAGAATAATAAACATAAGTAAACAGCACTATATAAAGCTTCTTGGGTATGAAGACGTAGCCCCATTAAGGCCCATGTGCCCTGCCCAAAGATGATGTACCTCGCCTGAAATGTATTTATTTATTTAAAAATTGCAATCTGGAAAAGGCACATTGAGCCTAGACTTCTTCCAGGTGTGACCCCAGGAGAGGAAAACAATGAGAAAATACAATAGAATAGATGTTTACAAACAAAGTGCAAACAGCACTAGTGCAATTTTAACAAAGATGGAAAATTTGCAAAGATATGGGTATCAGGAGTGAAAGCATTCTACATCCTAAAACAAAATCTAGTAACTGGTAGAAAATCACAGTGGGGGGGTATACAACCATCCCAAGGGAGGGGCATGAAATGGGGAGAGAGGAGGGAAAGGCAGGTCAGGAAGGAGTTGCAGGGGCAGGAGGGGAGGGAAAGAGTTTAAGCTGGTGCTTAAGGAGGGTGACAGAGTACAGAAGGGAGGAGATTCCAGAGGAAGGGGAGACAGTAGGAGAAAGCTGACTGCCTGGTGGGGAGGGAGAAAGTGAAGGGGATCCCTGGAATGAAGGGGGTATGAGGCAGGTGGGATGGGATGGGAAAGATGAGAGTGGATAAGTACCAGGGCAGTTCCTCAAACCTGTATTTAGAGATGAAATAAGCACAGTGATGCAGGCAATGGAAGGGAAATGGGAGTATGGATAGGGAAGAGTAGAGTGTGGAGTGATGGATACGACGTGGTGAGTTTGTGGCAGAATGACAGAAGGCATTACAGAGGGTGTCCAGTCTGGCAAGGAAAGAGGAGGGAGCAGTACATTATACTACGTCAGTGTAGTTAAAGACTGGGTAGCACCATTTTGGTAACCAGTTCTTGGCGGGGACAGGCGGTCTTTATACTGGTACAGGCGTCAAGTTTGGGGTAGAGTTTAGCGTGAATATCATAATTGTGAGTAGAGAAGTTGAGCATGCTATCAAGCCACACACCGAGGTACTGGAAAGAATGGATCACTTCAAGGGGTGAATCATCCAGGGTGGCGAAGGGAGGCAAGCCTGGGCAGTTTCTGATTGGAGCCAGGGGTCATGGACACGCTTTCCTTTGTGTTGACCTGAAGTTGGTTGGCCTGAAACCAGCACAAGAAATTATGGAAATCTTATTGGAGCTTGACGTCAACAGCCTCAGTTGATGCGCCTGAAGTGTAGAGAACAGTATCGTCTGCATACATGTAAATCTGCATATTGACACAGGCCAAGGGGAAGTCATTAACAAAAATGGAGAAGAGGATGGACCCAGGATGGAGTCCTATGGGACTCCAGCTTGGATAGGGCGTGTGGGGGACAGGATGCCACCTACCTGCACTGACTGCTGATGGCCTGAAAGGTAGGAGTGAAACCACCCAACAGTATGTCTTATAGGCCAGCAGAACTCATCTTATCCAGGAGAAGTGGATGGGCCACCAATAAAATGCTTTGTTTAGATAGATGAAAATGGATGCCATAATATGCCCTGTTCCTTCCCAGAGAAGATGGAGTCCGTGACACATAGGAGGAATGAGATGGTGGAGTGATGTTTCCAAAAACATATTGGAACAGAGAGAAGTTAGAGGAGTGGAGGAAGTTAGTCTGCCATGGGTTGACCAACTTCTCTACGCAACTTTGTAAGAGAGAGAGGAGGAGAGAAATGGGACAGTAGTTTACAGGGGATGAGGGATCACTACCTTTATAAAGTGGGAGAACTTTGGCCAGCTTCCAAGCCTGTGGGACACCACTTAGGGTGAAGGAATGGTGAAGGAGATGAGTGATGGAGGAGGCACAGCTGGAGCTGAGAGATGGAGGAATATGGGATCAGACCATCAGGACTAGATCTGGATGGGTTGAGTGAACGGAGAATAAACAGGGTTTCCTGCATAGTTATAGGAGAGAAATGAAACCCTTGGAGGAGGAAGATGGAGGGAGGTGGAAACAAGGGGGTGAAAAGAAGGATTGGAATGAGGGTAAGGGAGGGAGAGGACAAGTGGTAAAAAAACTAATTGAGGTGAGTAACAACAAAGGAAGGGTCAGAGACTGGTGAGTCATTTACTTGAAGGGCAAGAGGAGCAGATTGGGTTGGGGGGTCAAACTGATAGATGATCACCTTCCAAAACTTGGCAGGGCAGCTGAGATTGTTCTGGAGAATGCTTTTGAAGTACAGGGATTTAGCAGTTCAAATGGCCTTAGTGCATGAGTTCCTAAACGCACTGTAGGAGTGAAGGTCAGACAGTGAGTGGGAGAATTTGAAGTGAGCTCCAGGCTTGATCCTGAGTCCGACACAAATCAGTGAGGTCAAGGGTGATCCAGGGATGGTGGGAAGACTTTCCCTGGCCTTCGGATAGGGTTGGGACATGTTTGTCCCAGCTAGAGATAGATCGAATGGAAGGGAAGGGCATTGTCTCTATGGGAATGCAGTAAGCATGGGTAACAGTCATTTAGAGTGTCTCAGTTTCCATGACTATAAGGATCAAGACCAGATGTACTTGGGGTGGGAGACCCTGGACTTTTCTGCACAATAAGTCATACAGTGGTCTCTGAAAGTATCGGACAATATGCCTGAAGCAATGATGCAGTGTGGCAGGAGGAAAGAATCTGGTTGTGAGAATATGATTTAAAGAATATGGATTGAACCAGCTGGATTCAGTGATGAGTTGTGAGATTTAGGGATTCACTTCACAGGGGAGGCAGACTTAGAGACAGGGAAAAGTGAGTTAATATTAAAGTCTACTAGGAGAATTAGTTAATTGGAAATGGAGTAAGCAGTGATGGCGGAGAGTGGGTCAATAGGAGAGGAGGGAGTGATTTTAGGCGATGCATAAAAACCCCAATGAATATGGGAGAGCAGGGGAAGAAGATTTCTGCAAGCAGATACTCATGAGAGGAGAATGAAGGCCTCCTGAGGTGAAGGTACAGGGAGGCTCCATGCTACTCAGGCTGCTATCTCACCCCCGTCCTGCCTGAACAGGTGCCAGTTAGAAAGGGCCAAGCTAGAATCAGGATGTCTGGAGGAGAGCCATGATTCTGTAATACAGAGAATATCAGGAGCATTATGGGAAAGTCATACCTACTGCAACGTCAAGTTTAGGAAGAAGGATCCTAGCATTTAGATGAAAAACACTAATACCATTAGGGATAGAGGGGAAAAGGGGCTAGAGTTGACTTCCACATCACCAGCAAGGATGAGAAGCAAGGTAAGGAGATGGAAGATATGGAAGGACTTGTGTCCCATCAACCTGGGAGGAGAGGGAGAGGAACAGGAATGGAACAGATTGATTGGTGAAGAAACTCTGGATCAAGGAAATACTGTGGCAGGAGAACAGGAAAGGGGAGGGGAAGAGGGAAGAAGTGGACAGTAGGGAGAAGGGTGAGGGGATGGTGGGCGGGAGATCTGGCAAGGGAAGAGGAGGAACCAGAACTGTGTTTTGTTTTTGTCTGCTTTTGGGGTTTGCTTATGCGGCTTTGTGCTGGAAGGTACTGAACAGTAAAAAGTGCTTGTGACTGGTACTGGGACATATCAAATGCAGTCATAGATTGTGATTGCTGACCCATCTGCTGTCAAGGGATTAGGGCATATGGTTCACCACAAGACCATGGGAGCCATGGCCTACCTCGGAAGCCCCAAATCCCACACTGTGTACCGCCAGTACATTGAGTATTGTAGCAGGGGTTGTGTGGGTCTTAACAGCCAGTAATAGGACAGGGGACTGGGGCATGAAAAGCAATTATGGAGAAGTTATCAAGTCAAAGGAGGTCAAGTCCCTCCCCCACAGCACCCCAGGTACCCACATGAAACACAGAGAAAAGAGCCAGTCTGGTCTTGTTAGGTGGTTGGAGCATCTCATTGGAGGATTTCAGTGTAGCCAGTATTTCTACCATCATGGAGTCAGTTTTCTGTTGATGCTGTTTGGTTGCTGATGCTGACTGCCAACCCGGGGGATGGGGGGGCAGATTTTTCTGTGAGCAGTAGTCCTTTAGCCAGCATTCCTCCATTGCCTTCACTGAATGGTAAGTACACTGGCCATCTGGATATTGGACTATCAGCCAGGCTGGATAGGGAGTCCTGGATTTGAGCTGCTGTTTACAGAGAACTTGCAGTAGAGGGATGTAGTCCCTCCTTGTCTTCATCGTAGAAGGGGCATAATCATTGTCGAAGTACATTTTCCCATAATAAAGAGCTTTTCTAGGGACGTGGATATGATGTACAACTCCACACGTCTGCAGTGTTCCTTTCCCTTTAGTTCCTGCTGAAACGTCTTCAAGCTGGCTCCTCACACCCACCTGGGTGGTAACTCCCTCGGCGCCACCCCGTGATGTCAGATCTTCCTTTCCGCTGGAAAAAGAGAATTCCCTCCTTACCACTCTCCACTCTGAGTAGGCCCTTTACTTTCAAATCTTAAAAAATTCAAGTCTTCAAAGTGAATTTCGAACCTGTTCGAATCCTTCATCATGCACAACTCAAAGTCAGTGCCCGGTTTTAAAAGGTGCAAGTATGGGCAGAAACTGTCCTGGGTGGTTCCACACACCTCATGCATCCACTGCCTAGGCCACAATCACGATCCCCAGGCATGTGGCCTATGTTGCACCTTGCATCCCAGTACTCTGGAGGACCAGCACACTCTGTTACTTTTAGGGTGCCAAGATGATTGGGACCCTCCTGTTCAATCGAAAAGAGGCCCATCAGGCGGTCTTCACAGCTATGGGATCTGCAGAAGCATCTTGAAGCTTTTGAAGAGGCAGCGGCTGAACCCCGCGGAGCATGCCTCTTGACTTTGCAACAACTTGCCACTTACTTTTGGTGCCACCTTCACGGGGGCATTTGCGATTGTGCCTGTTAATTCTCACCCTTGGGCAGGGCCCTTCTAAGGGCACAGAATCCTCCAAATTGTCAGAAGGGGGACTAAGCAGAAGTCTCGTTGATGATCGTGGGATCACTAGTGCTTTCGGCCTTGGTCTCCTGTGCTTTCCTGGAGGTTTCAACTACGGTCGATCCTTCTGTCCTGGCCATTGGCTCCACAGTCTCCCCATCGGGTCAATTGGGTGAGTCACCCATCGACCAACCTGTCGAGATATTTCTCTAGCCGGTCGATGTGCTGTTGCAGGGTGAGGTGGATACCTCACTTTCTAGGATTTCTGTCCTACATGTTACTTCTCCGGGTGGGTCGGGACTAGCATGCTGATCCAGTCAGTAACCCTCGCATCCCATTACCTGGGAGGATCCTCTGCTTTGCTGTTTCCTCCATTTCTCAATGTTGGGTTGCCCGAAGGTCAGTATCACAGACAAGTCTGGAGTCGTGCAGCCCGCACCAACATCGGAGTTCATGCTCTTGGCACTCAGGCAAGCGGTGCCGCCGCTATTCTTCTTCTTCCTCTTTGGACGAGGGAGAGGCTCTGACACAAGATGCGCTGATGCTATGTGGCAGCAGCTCATGTTTTCTGGGGTTAAGCTGATTCGCCTCCCCACCCCAGCTCTTCCATCTCTGGCTCAGTCTATTCCAGCCTGTCCAGCCCATCCAGGTGAAGCCACCTTCTAAGCAGCTGAAGGAGGGTCCCTCCCAGAGGTGCCCGTGCCGCTCCCAGGCTCCTCGTTGGCTGTCGGTAACTGTGACTCCCGACAGAACCCGTCAACAGAGACTTGTGTGATGGGCAGCTTTTTGGCGAATCCTCAGAGTCTCATGACTCCTCCTCATTCCTGTCCATTGACACCGAGTCGGGGAGGATTTGTCCACGGAGCACAATACCACTTTTTGGGGCTTGCTCTGTTTGATTTCAGATTCATCCGGGATCCAGATGGAGCCCATCCAGAAATGGGCCAAGTATCCCTTGACCGATATTCTTGACTGAGGGACTAACCTGGGGTTGCCTTCCTGGTCACCGAGGCCATTCTTGGCCCTGCTCTGGAGCTTTGGCAACATCTGTCCATCGGCCCATATGGCCCGGAAATATGCAGTCCCTACGGGTTTCCTGTCATGTTTCACAGAGCATTCTTTGAGCGATGGTCTGGTGGCTGACTCGATCTTTCAGCGTACTGTGCAATTTAACTAGCGTGAACAAGCCTTCTGACAAGGAATCCAAAAGTTGGATAAAATGGCCTATGCAGCCTCTTACTCGGCCTTCCACAGGTGAGTTCAGCTCTTCTATTTTTTTGTGTTATCTATTTTCCTCCTCCTCCTCTTGGCACCCCTGCGCCTCTTCTCCTTCAGAGCACCAATGCCGTACACACCTCATGGGCCCACACCACCATTCTCGTGTCCCGCCATGCAGTCTTACCGTGGGTAACCCGCTGTCCCTGTCGGGAGGATCCCTCTCTCCGGGGAAGTGCCTGTAGGTGAACTCTGTATCCTAGTAAGCTGCCCAGGGGTCATTCAGGCTGGTCCGGGCTTTGTGGTGGTGCAGGCTGGGAGCTCGTCATCCGGTTGGCAGGAGCCGGTATTTCCATTTTCTCCTCTTGGACCACAGCATGCCACAACAACTAGGCATGCGCTGACATCCTTCGCCCCTCCTCCCAGTTGGGTCAGCATACTGCAATACCTCTGGTCTCCACGGGGTCAGTAGACATCGGCCCATCCCCCTCCCCAGAGAAGGCGAGCAGTTGTGCAGGCCTAAGCCTTCTCCTCGGCGCCTCCAGAGACCAGAGTCCGTTCCAACCGGGTCGCTGGTGTCTGGCGCAATCAACCGCTGTGCTGATGGGCCAGCTAAGTTCGGCCCTTTTGGTGGCCCATTTGGCACATGCCCTTCTGAGCACTCTCAATGAGATGCTTTCCAAGTTAATGGCTGACTTACAGGCCATGGTCAGGCTAGTCCAGGATCGGGGCTAAGGGGTGGCAAAACAACAGCTCTAGACAGTCATGGACATTGCCAATTCCTGTACCTGGTCCATGGCTGCTGTGGTGGCCATGCACCGCAGGGCTTGGCTGTGGACCTCTACCTTTACGGCAGATGCCCAGCACAAGTTGGAGGATGTCCTCTTCTTAGGCACCAACCTGTTTGCGCCGGATGTGGAAAGACACCTCAGTTGCATTGAGAAGTCCAGTGTCACCCTGGACTCTGTCACCTCCACCCAGAGGGATGCTAAGGGCTCAAAGCTTCAGAGGAAGGGGCCCTTTCTGCCCCTCTCTGCCCCTGTGGCCAGGCTTCCCAGCGCTGGGCTGCAAGCACAGGCTTGGCATCCTCGACTAGAAGTCAGTCATTTGGGACGCCTACAAACCAGGTGGTTGAGGTCCCACTGCTTCCTCAGCTGGACCCTCCTCCTCCAAGCCTGCCTAGTGACAGGATGGGGGACGCCTCCGGCATATCCGTCAAGTTAGGTCTCCCCTGGGTCCTCCTATGGGGGGCCAGCTCCACCACTTCCTTTCCGCCTGGTCCGCGGTCACCACAGACAGTTGGGTTCTTGAGGTGGACGGCTAGTTCAAGGCTTACCCACCTTGCAGAGCCTGCACCCCACAGGAGGGAATGGTGTCTGCAGACATGCTGTCAGCCCTGCAGGAAAACATTGCCCAACTCCTCCAGAAGGAGGTAGTGGCTCAAGTCCTGGACCCTCCAGTAGGTCCAGGGTTTGTATCCAGGTGTTTCTTGGTTCCAGCGGACACGAGGCTGGTGCCCCATCTCTTGAATCTGCCGATCTGAACAAATTCCCGTTTGCACATTCAGATGGTCAGTCTGTCTCTGATCATTCCATCTCTGGAGCTGAACGTGCTGTTCTGCTCTCTGAATCTTTGGGATGTATTCTTCTATCTTCCCATCATCCGTCCCACCGCCGGTTCCTGCGGTGCCATGCGGAGGGAATTTTTTACGAGTTCCAGGCCATGCCCTTCGGTATCTCCTTGGCTCCCAGGGTCTTCACCAAGTGCATTGCAGTGGTGGCAGCCTGCCTGAGACACTGAGGGTTCCGAGTGTATCCCTACCTGGATGACTGGCTTATAGCAGGTCCCTCAAGGGAGGAGGTGGAACAGTCCTGGGACCTGGCCCTCCAGATCTGCTTCTCCTTTGGCCTCCTGGTAAAAGAGGCCAAGTCAGAGCTCGTACCTTCACAAATGATACATTTCATCGGAGCGGAGCTCAACTCTTGCAGAACCAGCACTCGGCTTCCGGCGGAGGCTCTCTCCACCTTTGCCCGATCTTTTCAGGTTAGGCAGTTGTGCCCTCCTTGGGATTTCCTGCATCTCCTGGGATACATGGCCACATGCACCAATGTGGTCCATTGGGCCCATTGGAGAATACGCTCTCTGCAGTGGGAGCTCACCTGTCAATGGTCTCAGCGCCAGGGCCATTTCGACTAGTCAGTCACTGTGACGCAGCCGATGTGAGATGCCCTCCAATGATGGTTAGTCCCGGAACATCAGCAGGAAGGAATCTCATTTGTCCATCCGGAGCCAATGGTCACCATCTCGACCAGTGCCTCCCTGATGGGCTGAGGGAGCACAGATCCCATGGACTAAGGACCTCTGAGGAGTCTGGTGCTGTATCCAACCAACTGGAGCCTTGGGCAGTTTAGCTGGCACTGACAGCCTTTGCTCCACACATTTGGGGTCCGGAGTCATTTTCAGGTCCAGGCCAGGGGACAACACCGTGACCATGTACTACCTCAACAAACGGGGTGGGACGCACTCCCTTCCTCTGTGCAGGGAAGCTATCTGCATCTGGACCCTCGTGTGCAGCCTGGATGCCAATCTCCCATCCATTCATGTGGCCAGCGTGTCCAACCAGCTGGAGGACCGCTCTCAGCAGCATGGGCGAGGCATCTCAATAGTGGCCCCTCCATCCACAGGTAGTGCAGTCTGTTCTCCCAGTGGGGCACCACTCTGGTGGATCTGTTTGCCTCCAGGAAGAATACAAAGCTGAGGCTGTACTGTGCCCACCCCCCTCAGCAGGGGACGCTGCAGGGGGATGCCTTCATGAGGCCCTGGACCTCGGATCTCCAGTATGTCCTCCCTTCATTTCCACAGATCTACAAGGTGCTGCTCAAGTCCAGGAAGGACAAGGCATGGATGATACTGGTGGCTCTAGACTGGCTCTTCCAGTTTTGGTACCCTGATTTCCTCAGCCTCAGCTGTAGGGTCCCGTGGCACCTTCCTCTCTGCCCAGAACTGCTCTCTTGCAGTCAGGGGAAGGTATGCCATCCAGACCTTCAATCCCTGCACCTGACAGCCTGGTTCCTGAGCGGCTAGAGTTCCAGGCTTTGGATATCTCCAAAGATGTCCTCACCATGGTTGAGGTTTCTCGGAAAGTCGACCCGAAAGTGCTATGCCTTCAAATGGAAGAGGTTCTCCATTTGGTGCCGGGGCAAGGGACTTGACCCTTTATCTTGTTCAGTGGCTAGCATCTCAACTATGTTCCGTCCCTCTCTCAGTTGTTCCTCTGGTAGACGGCCCTTAAGGTGCACCTGGCAGCCATCTCTGCATACTGGGCATGGGCTGGTTTGCTGTCAGTGGTGCAGGAGAAGGTGGTTTGGTACTTTTTCAAAGGCCTTGACCACATTTCCCCTCTGGTGCGTGAAGCACCACAACCATAGGACTTGTTACTGGTGTTGGCAAAACTCATTGGCAAGCCATTTGAACCAATGCACAGGTGTGAAATGTCACACCTGTCATGGAAGATTGCCTTTTGGTGGCTATTACGTCATCCAGAAGGATGAGTGAGCTCCAGGTGCTCTCGGTGAAGTCTCCTTACTTGGTCTTCCTCAGACTTAAGATTGCCCTTTGCCCCAACCCAAAGTTCCTGCCAAAGGTTGTATCTGAGTTTTACCTTAACCGGGTGATGCATCTTCCGGTGTTCTTCACCAGTCACACCTCAGAGGCCGAGCATAGGCTCCATACCTTGGACCTGCAGCGAACGCTTGCTTATTATAAGGAGTACACAGCTGGAGTTCAGGGAGAGGTTTGTCTGCTCTTTGTCACCTACGCTGAAGCCGCACCTGGCAGACCAGCAGCTAAGCAGATGATTGGCAGGTTGAGTTTATCCTGCATTCACATCTGCTGTAGGTTGGTGGGTTGGGAGCCTCCTGTAGGGCTAAGGGCTTATTCCACCCTTCATACCGCTACCTCTGTGGCTGCTTCCAGGGATATCCTCATTCCTGTTCTTGGAAAAAGCAGTACTCTGTGAACAGAAGAAAAGGGGGTGCTTCACCTATATGATCCAGGCTAGGATCAAATTAAATCATAGGCAGCCTTTGTGCTGTACGCAGATGGAAGGTCAGCAACAGGGTAGGTGGTAACATGTAAAAAATTCTCATAAGCAATCCTTTTCAAAAAACGTTCTTTGCTTTATTGCAATATAGCAATGGATGACAAGCAGAAAAACACACCTTACCCAAGTCCAGCAGCCAGCCACATTAACCCCACCTCTTCACCACAAGACTTCTTCCCTATCCAGGAAATCTGCAGGGCTGCTACTTGTAAGTCAGCACACACCTTCATCTCCCACTACCACATCGACCTTGAGTCACACCGGGATGCTGGTTATGGGTCCTCAGTTCTCCAATCTCTCTTCCCTAAGTGGGGTGTGTGTGCCTTGTCCCCGCCTCCCTGGAGAACTGCTAGGAGTCTGCTAGAAGTGTGGAGTTGCACATTATATCCACGTCCTGGAAAAACAGGTTACTCACCTGTAACAGTAGGTCTTCCACGGCGATAATCTCTTGCAGCAGGTAATACACTTGGGTCATCACTAGAGGGTGATGTGGTGCACGGCAGCTCTCGTCTAACAGTCTTTTTCCAGGGGCCATCCACACATGACATCATCATTCTGCTCCTATGTAAGAGTGGGCAGTCCCTAGTATCCTCAGTTCATTTTCCCACTTCTTCAGCTAGCACGCAGCAGCTAGTGCATAGAGTAGCAGTCATCGACAAGAATTTGAGCTGGAAACTTATTTATTTCTCCATTTTTTTCTCCATTTCCCTTCCTTTATCAATGAATGTCCAAAGAATCTACAGGCAAGTCAACGCTATTTTGATCATGTCGTTGCAGTAGGAAGATCTACCACTACGACAGCCACACCGTTTGTGTTAGGTGTCTGGGTCCACAACGACACCATCTCCTGCATTCATTGCCAGGAATTCAACCAGGCAACCTGTCGACGACGGCTACAGGAGATCGAAGCTCACCTACTGGAGCAGAAAGTGTCTCTCTTACAAAAGGGGGCCCCATCCCAAGGAGCCCCCTGCTACTGCTTCACATAAGAAGCATAGACGTGACAAGGATAAAACATCCTCATCTTCATCGGGCAGACACTCATCGACAGCCACCATCACAGGTGCTTCACCGTCGGTCGTGCTCTCCAGAACTGCTTCCTCATTGATGGGGGTTTTCACCCTCTCATCGCCGGCACTTTCTGGTGCCCTTTCAGCAGTTACTATGGAACCCTATGTTGGTACCATCGACATCCTGTCGACGGGGCTTCATTTACCGTCAATGACGTCTCCTTTTAAGCATTCTAATGCCTTCTCCCTTGCTGCCCCCTCGATAACGAATCATGCTTACATGGGGAGAACTGCTGGTTTTGCAGTTTCCACTGCCCCTCCTCCTTCACAGCCATTCTCTCACAGGGGCCATTCGGACAGGGATCAGGACCCTGGACTTTACCACCCAGGGGCTAGACCTGTTTATACCTAACGTCCTGTTTCCTCCACAGTCCCTCTGGTTTCTCAAAAAAACCCTACCCCACCCCCTACTTCTACCTCACTGGACGTGGCCACAGTTGTACAACAGGTTCTACAAGTAATTAGGCACTCTTAGCCTCCCACTCCAGGGGAGCTGAGTTACCCTTCCCGTTCTCCTACCCTTCCACCTAAGTGCTTCCATGGAGACAGGGAACCCTCTCCACCCTGGTTCCCTCCCTCCTATGTGGAAGAGTATTTTTCAAATGAGGCAGAGTTTCCGGAAGATCTTCCCTTGTCAGTCTTTACCATTCATTACTGCTGGTTGTAAGCTGGAAGTGTGCACCTGCTACAGGAGTTTTTTTTTTTTTTTTTTTTTGAGGGAGCATTAGAGCAACGTGGTGCATGAGGGGTGGCCGTTAGGCGCCTCCTCCATCCCAGTTCTGTTTCTTCCGCCGTCGAGGCTGCACCTGCTGAGTGAGTACAGTGTGTTTTCTGAAGTATGCCATTAAGCCTTCTGTCGACACCGCCTGTTCGTCGATGACTCCTCAATCCCGGTTTTCATCCTGACGCCGGTAAGTTCGTTCCGATTATTTGTTTAAAGGCGTTGGGAGCTTTTGCTATGATTTGGTTTATTTTGCATCATGTCTAGTTCGGGAGCTAAGCGTAAGTCGAAATCGGGCCACACTGCCATGCGTCGGTGCTCCTGTGGCCGGCATTTTTCCGTGACGGACTGGCATGATGTCTGCCTCCGGTGCCTGGGACCTAACCATGGTATGGATAGATGTGATGCCCGTTTTTCCATGGATCACTGTGTTTTGGAAATCCGCGCATTTAAAGTTGTCAGGGCCCCGCTGACTTTCAGAGGACAGCGTCACTCTCGGGCTTCCCAGGCCAGGTCTTTAGACCCTTCCTCCGGGTCCCCTCCTAGGTTTACATGGTCTGGTGAGGAGGAGGCCGCCTCATCTTCAAGCCTTACCGAGGAGGAGGCCTCTTTTGAGGCATTGGAGGAGTGATGTGGCCCTTCTCGGGGTCATGTCGGCGATGCCACCCGGCAGTCACCTCTCCTGAGGTGCAGGCTTCCCAGTGTCGGCGGCCGGGGTTGCTGACTCCGGCACTGGTGGACCCTCGACACTGCCTCATGGCGCCGCTTTGGATTTTGGTGCTGTTTGTGGTGCTGGTGATTGGGGTGGTGCTGCCTGCAGCGCCTGTTTGGTTCTCGGCGCCGGTGGCCTGCGCAGCTCTGTCGGTTGCACCGTTTCGGGTCCTGGTGACGCATGCGATGCCAGTGTCCAGCCCAGGGCTGTCGATGGGCCGGCATTGGGCTCCAGGGCCATGAGCGGTGCGGTGGGAACAGCTGGCACTGCTGGAGACGCCGGTGCCATTTGTGGCGCCATCCCTCAGGGTGGTCTTGGGGTAGCCAGTATTGCGGTCCTGCTAGTCGATTCCTCTTCGGAGGGTGTTGACTCAGATGTGGACCCAGATTGGTTGCCCGATTCTTCGGAATCAGAGGCCTCTGTGGGACATGGAGTCAGGCGGCCCAACGCCCCCATCCCTGAGTCTCCACAGCAGTCTGCCTCTGAGGATTCCCAGGCTGGGGGTCATCTGGAGTCCACTAGGGAGGACAGCTTGGCTCTTGGGAGGATTGTCCCCTTTGGGGGCTCTGGCATCTCCTGGCTTTGGTGCTGTGCCCTCTGGGGATTGGAGCCTGGACTCTGGAGGCCTCCTTGGAGGCCTCTGGATCAAGGGACTCCTTCGCTGCGGTCGAGGAGGAGGAGGAGTCCTCGGAGTTGAGGGGCTGGGGTGAGGCGGCACTCCTCTGCAACCCACAGGGTGCAGGGAGGAGCCATAACGCCGAACCCCGTCTCACCTTCTCGGGCCCCATTGGCACCACCGTGGGTTGCCCTTCTGGACTCATGCAGCCCCAGGTGCATCACAGGGGAGATTCCCTGTCTGGGTTCTAATGGAGTTCGCATTCCCAGAGTTCCGCCATGAAACCCGTTTTGATCTCAAGGATCCCTCCAACTCTGGCACCATTCCCTGGATTCCAGAGCCCTGGCAGAGGACAGTTATCTCCTTGCAGGTGCCCTTCTCCCATTCCTCTACAGCCACCCCCTTCTCTCCTAGGCATTGTGGGTCCTATGGGGCCTTTATCCTGGGAGAAGTTCAGAAGCACTGCGGCGGCCTTCCCATCATATGTTAGGTACATGTATGAATGGGTCCTTCGCCTGTCCCCACCGCCACAAGAGTCTTCTGGATATTCCAGTTCCCCATCCTCCTCGACTCCCTCCTCGGAGGGAGAGGAGCCTCCCATTCACCTCTCTTCTGATGCTGATTTCACTGAATATCAGCACTTCCTGTCGAGGATGGTTCGGGATCTCCATATTTCTTTCATCAGACTGGACAATACCGAGCAAGAGACGCACAAATTCCTCAGTGAATTGAGTGCCCAGCATCTGGTGGTGCCATCCTGGCCTATTCCCTTCCAGGAAGTGTCTATCCACACCTGGCAGTCTCCAGCTGCCCCTTTCCTCAGCCCCGGCAGACTGCAGGAGGAGGTATTGTGCTCCTTTGGAGTCTCTAGGATCTTCCTGGACATAAAATCTCCACCACTCATTCACACTGATGAGACTACACCAGAGGCTCAGGGACCCAGTGGGAGCAAACTTTTTGCAGGAGGGCTGGCGCCGGAGATGGAGCCACGAGGAGCGGTGCCACAAGCCTCAGCTTGTGTGGTAATGACTATCTCAGTGTCGACCCTCCAACTGCCTCAGTTCCTTTTTTCCCACCGTCGAGTGCACTTCAGTGACTGTCGCTCGCCCGTCGGGAGTCAAACTTCAAACTAGCAGCACAGTTTTCAGTTTTATTATTTTGTAGTATATCTCGAATAAGTACTGCTTATGACAATTTATTCTTTTTGAAGAAAGAAGTCTCAGCCTACATTGACGGAGTCGACCATGAGTAGGTCAGGTGATGGTAGGGAGACTTCATATGAAAGCCGTTCAAGTCAGCCGGGCTGGGTCCAGTCTGCCGCCCTCTCTGAGGGGGGTCTGACAACAGACGGTCCAATGCCCGGGAGGAGGGGCGGTCCCCTCGGAAGCATAAAAGGAAATGGTCACTTTCTCGGCACCATTCAGCCTCAAGCTCTTCTTCAGCCCACAGGTCAAGAAAGAGAAGGCATCACTCGAGGTCGCCCTCTGGTATGTCTGCACATTGATGGTCGGTCATTGGGGTTGGTTGCCGGTCTCCCTCAGAGTCGTCAGCTTCTGGTCCTGGTCACCACCCTCTTCAACATCGGAGCCCTTCCCCACCTTCTGATAGGGCTTCAGATGAGCAGTTTCATCAGTGGGCCACTCTGATGGAGCAATGAGCTCGGAGGCTAGTCCGGCTGCCTGGCCTGGTCACTCTGGGGCCCTCGGGCTCTTCAAGGGGTCAGGTAGGGGGGTTGGACCTCCCTTGTCATGCGGCGCCTTCCTCTGTGCTGTCGACTGCGCGCTCAGGTGTTTTTTCCCCCTCACATGGCTGCGGCGCAGGGGGCCACACCGATGTCTCTATCTTCTGGTATTCTTCCTTCTTTCTCCTCAAACCCTAGTTTTCGGAGCTCTGTGTTGGTTTCGGTGCCGTTGGCATTGATGAGTTGTTTGGTGCCATCCGCGTTGCCGATACACCTGTCAGCGCCGTCTGCAGTGCCTGTCGACACTGTTCTCGGCGCCATGCCGCCTTTCAGTGCTGTCGAGATTGGGTCAGGCGGCGCTGTGCTCCTCTTCAACACTGAGGTTTGGATTTACGTCTGCCAGTCTTCAGGGCTTCTCCTCTCCTCTCCGAATCCTTTTCCTTCCTCATTTTCTCCTGATTCTTTCTCCTTTCCTGTCCATGCAGTCGCACCTGGGTTGTCAAGAGATTATATTGAGCCTGATCCAGACCTTCGACTGGGTGACGATGTGGAAGGACCTGGACCTAATCCTGTTGCAGAGCTGGTGGTCGAGGACCTGTCATTTAAGTCTCTGCTGAAAAATTTGAATTCCACTCTTTCTGTCCAGACTACTGATATCGATCCTGGGAAGCTTTTATGGTTCCAATACCTTCATGTCCCGGGAAATCACTATGGAATCAACTCCACTGGTACAGCCCTCCTTTGAGACGCTTTCTCAAATGGTATGGAATAATCCCGCTCTCATCCCTTCTGTGGCCAAGTCCATAGTTAGAAAGTACGCTGCTCCCAAGGGTCGACCCATTTTGGCCTCCCAAGCCTTTGCTGACCCTATTGTAGTCCTAGCAGAGAATGATAAGGTCGTCCTCCCTCAGGCTACTACAGCCTGACCTATAAAAAAAGAATCTCGTAAGATAGATACTTTAGGTAAGAGGGTCTTTGCTGTATCCACCCTGGGTATGCATATTGCCAGCTACCAGGGTTATTTCTCTCAATATATGAGTATGTTCTTTGGCATTCGCTCAAACAACTGGTAGAAGGTCTACCAGAGTCAGATTCTACTTCAGAGCTTCTTCAGACCATAACCAGGGATATTGAGTCCAACAACCAGCAGGTTAAAGCAGCTATGGATGCTTTCAGTACTGCCTCTCGAGCGGCGGCGGGTATTTGTACCCACCGTCACTCCTGGCTGCGCACTTCAAGCTTCACGACTGATGCCCAGCAACAGGTCATGGCATTACCCTTTGACGGTGTGTATCTCTTTGGCCCTCAAGTGGAGCAAGCTCTAGAGGCCACTCAAAAGACTAGGTCTGCCATTAAATTGGCTCGGCCTGCTCCCATCCCTTCTAGCGGGGACATTAATAAACGCCAGTTTCACAACCATCACTCCTTTCGAGGAAAGGGCAGGGGAGGTTTTAATAAAAATCAAACCCCCTAACATCAAAAGAAAATGCAACAGAAAGCACAAGGGCCCAAAGCGCCCAGTGCCGCCTTCTGAGTTTCTGGCCCAAGTCCCTCCTCAGCTGCCCGAGGGGGGACTCCTTCTCGGCAGTAGGAGGTCATCTGACTCAGTTCTATGGCTGGTGGAAGTCCATAACTTTGGACAAATGGGTCCTGTGGATAATCTGCGAGGGGTATTCACTCAATTTTTCAGAGACCCCTCCGGATCGTTCCCCCCAAACGTCAACCCAGGCTGTCAGTACTTCAATCAGAGCTTCTCGCTTCCAAGACACAATGCCTTCTGAACAACAGGGCAGTAGAAATAGTTCTGCTGGATCAGCAAAACACAGGGTTCTACTCCCATTATTTTCTGGTCCCAAAGAAGACCGGGGTATGCATCCCATTTTGGACCTCAGACAATTGAACAAATTTCTTCCCAAGGAAAAGTTCAAAATGATTTCACTAGGAACTCATTACCTTTGCTTCATCAACATGACTGGCTAGCTTCCCTGGACATGCAGGATGCTTACCAACATATTCCTATTCATCCAAAGCATTACAAATACCTCAGGTTTGTGGCTTTGGGCCAGCATTATCAGTTCAGAGTCCTACCCTCTGGGCTGTCCTCGGCGCCACGAGTTTTTACAAAGTGTTGTGCAGTTCTCGCAGCACATCTCAGAAAGATTGGGATTCAACTGTTCCCATATCTGGACGACTGACTTCTGGCAAGCCCTTCCAGGCAAGGCATTATCAATGCTGTAGCCACAGCCTCGGACTTTCTCACGTCCATGGGAGTCCTGCTAAATCTCAAGAAATCACAGTTGCAGCCCTCCCAGAAGCTCCTTTTCATAGGAACTCTGCTGGACACCTCCTGTGCGAAAGCTTTTCTTCCAGAGGACAGAAGGAGTGATATCCTACAGATGGCCCAATACATCCGAGAGAACAGCTTAGTTTGAGCTATCTTGATGCAACAGATGCTGGGTCTCATGGCATCCTCGGTGTTCACTGTACCCCAAGCTCGCCTCTACATGAGAACCTCTCAGTGGATGCTCAGTACTCCGTGGTCCCCAACCACTCACCCTCAGTCCTTTCTCATCAAGGTGACAGAACCTCTGAAGAGATCACTCACCTGGTGGACACAAGAGGACAATCTTCTACAGGGATATCCCTTTGCTCCCCTAGATCATCAGGTTTCCATTACCACGGACGCATCCCCAATGAGGTGGGGAGCTCACTTTCAGAATCTCCACACCCAAGGTACGTGGACTCAGGACGAGTCCCAGCTTCACATAAATGTCCTAGAAATGAGAGCCATCCTTTATGCAGTCCGGGCTTTGAAGGACATTCTCTGTCACAAGAACATTCTCCTTCAAACGGACAACACAGCGGTGATGTATTACATCAACAAGCAGGGCAGTACACACTCTTACCTTTTATGCAGGGAAACAATGAGGATGTGGGAATGGTGCCTGGAGCACAAAGCTCTAATTCAGGCGGTCTGCCTGCCGGGAGTGCAGAACGAACTGGCAGACCATCTCAGCAGAACAGAGACAGATCCTCATGAATGGTCTCTCGACTCAGCCATTGCTCAGTCACTATTCACAGAGTGGGGAACTCCAGACCTGGACCTTTTTGCATCCCCACTCAGCACAAAACTGCCTCTCTTCTGCTCCAGAAATCCAGGGCCTGGCATTTTCTGTCAGCATGCGTTCAGGCTGCAGTGGACAAAACGCTTTCTATACGCCTTTCCTCCTCTGCCACTAATTCAGAGGGTACTTCTCAGATTCGAGTCCCAGAGGCACAAAATGATCTTCATTGCGCCTTTCTGGCATCAACAGATATGGCTTCCATTACTGAACAGTATGTCGGTGACCTCTCCGAAAGCGCTTCCCCTTCAGACGAACTTTCTGACCCAAGGGCCAGTGGTCCATCCCAATCTGACGTCGCTTCACCTTCACGCCTGGCTCTTGAAGAGATAGAAGTGAACAGGTTCAGTGCCTCTCAAGGAGTTTCGGATATTCTCTTGCCTGCGCGTAAGCCGGCCACTAGAAAAACTGACACAGCCAAATGGAAATGTTTTTCTCTCTGGTGTGCAAGATCCTCTTTGAATCCTTTTTCCTGCCCACCAAATAAGGTTCTAGAGTACCTTTTAGACCTCTCAAATTCAGTTCTGCAATACTCTACAGTCAAAGTTCACCTTTACGCCATTTCAGCTTACCATGAGCCAGTACTCTCCTTATCGCTGGCTCAGTTACCAGTAGTTAAAAGGTTTCTTAAGGGTATTCTGCATACCAGACATCCAGTCGCAGCCTGGGACATTAACCTTGTGCTGGACATGCTCACTCGAAAACCTTTAGAGCCTCTAGCAACCTGTGAGCTAAAATTTCTCACTTGGAAAACGGCCTTCCTGGTGGCCATTACCTCAGCTCGCAGGGTCTCTGAAATACATGCATTGGTCACAGACCCTCCGTATACTGTTTTTCATAAGGAGAAAGTAGTTCTTAGTACCCATCCCAAGTTTCTCCCTTTTGCAAACTTCCAAAATGAGGGAGAGCGTGCTCTTCATTCTTTGGATGTCAAAAGAGCTCTGTGCTTCTATTTAGACAGAACAAAAGAAATTTGCAAAGCTCAACAACTGTTTGTTTCCTTCAGCGAGACCCAGCTGGGTCAGCCTTTCGCTGTCAGATGCATTTCTGCATGGCTGGTGGCATGTCTCCGCCAGTGTTATTCCATGGTGCAGGTTAAGCTGGAGGGCATAGTGTATGCTCACTCTACTAGAGCAGTCGCGGCATTCCTGGCAGAAATCCACAACGTGCCCATTGCAGATATTTGCAATGCAGCTACCTGGAGCTCAGTGCATACTTTTGTCAAGCACTGTGGCCTGGATGTCCATGCCAGGCGGCATCTCTCTTTTGGCAAAACCATCCTGAATGGACTTCTGTCCTAAGATTGGAAGCTCTTGGTCTCTCCTGCTGCCCTCTTAAGGGATTATTAGCTCAGTACTCTCCCATCAGTTTGAATGAATGGTGGAGACTTTATGTCCAGGATGATATGAAAATTACATACCTACCGTAATTCTTGATCTTCTTGGACGAAGTCTCCACCACTCATTCTCACGCCCACCCACCATCCCCCGAGCTCACCTCTGTTGTTGATCTTCATTCCCTCAATCTTTAGGCTGTGAAGACTTCTTTGTTGTCCCTTCTTATACTGGTCACCTGGACTATCTTATGTCCAGTTTTTGTTAGGCTATCCTTCTAGGTTAGTTACACTGCACCTCCTCGGAAAAAAAGGTACTGAGGCAGTTTGAGGGTCGACACCGAGATAGTCACAGCCGAAGGAGCCGAGGCTCGCGGCGCCGCTTCTCGCGGCTCCATCTCCGGCGTAGTCCCATCAGTGTGAATGAGTGGTGGAGACTTCGTCCAAGAAGAGCAAGAATTACAGTAGGTACGTAATTTTCATTTCTCTCCCTAACCCCACCCCCCGGGCTTGGTATGCCTAGAGACCCCTTCCGGGTGTCGGCACCTGGCGCACGACCGGCCACCAGACTCTGATTCCCTACAATTCGACCAGTGAGGCAAAGAGTTTTCTCTTCTTCTCATGCGATGTTGTGCATTGCATCACATCAGGCACATCATGCTGCCTATAATAGGCACTTGTGGTCGATGCTGGCTCAAGTGCTAGCATCAATGCCTGATTCGGAGCAATCTCGACAGGCCATTGCCCTCTCTGCCATAGGCCTGGAACTGGCAAGGCACCAAGCAAGGGCATCTTATGACGCCAGTGAGGTGGCTCCCAGGCTTGCAGGGACAGTGATCTGCATTAGGCGGACGGCGTGGCTTCATATATCGAGGTTGTCACAACTGGCCTGGCGTAGGGTGATTCGCTCCACCTTCCGAGGAACCCGCCTCTTTTCCACCAGGGCTAGGAGGTTTCTGCAGGGGCTTCCTCCATCTCCTCGTCTTCAGGGGACACGTCCTAGCTCTCCTCTGCCTTAGACTCCAGTCTAGTACGGCCCGGGTCTCTTCTTCCTGTTTCTCGCCATCGGGAAGCTGAGGGTATTGTTCCCTCAGGGTTATGCTAAACCCCCTACGGGGGCTTGGTACTCACCCAGCAGTAATGAATGGTGAAGATTGACAAGGGAAGATGTGGAAATTACGTACCTACCATAATTCTTGATCTTTTTTATCTTCACCATTCATTACTGAATCCCGTCCACCTTCCCCTCTTTGGCTTCACTTCTTGGGCGTCTCCCCTGCCCTGTTTGCCCTCCTTCCACCCCCCCCCCGAGGCCACTCGTGGGCTAAATCACCTGGTTCTTCGGGACCTTCTGTTCTTCTCTAAAGAACAGTGAAGGATTTGAAGAAGGAGGCGAGCGAGCGGAGCTTCATCCTGTCTCTCTGAGAAAACTCTTTCTGATTTCCTGGAAGGTGTTCCCTTCGGGTACTTTTCCTTCAGGCCAGATTAGTTCAGTCACAAGCCAACAGGGTTAGTCTCCAAGACAGTCCTCTAACCCTCAGTCTTCGGACTTAGCTGGTGTCCCTAAATCTTGTCTTGTGAATGCCAGACTGGGGCTAGTCAATGGATGTTCTAGCCCAGTTCGAAAATCACCATCTTGTTCTGGTGGTCTGGTTGCATTTGACCCTTGCCTTCTCCAGGGGTCAGAAGGAGTTTCCTTCTCTGTCTCTGTCCATCTTGCCAAAGTGGTTGCCCTCTCCTAGGGCTTCCCCACCCCCTAGTACTAGCACATGGCTGTGTGCTAGTGGGGCTCTTTTCCCTAGATCTAGTTTGGGGCTCTTCCTCTCCGGAACAGATTATTTGCCTTGGCAATCTGTGAGCTCTCAGTTTGAGTGATAGGTAATAGGACAGCGGGATGTGTAGGGAAATCTGCCCCTCTCGTATCAAACTGTGCAGAAGGTTTGGTTGAACCATCTAAACCAGTTTTGTCTGAAGGGATCCTTGCTCACTTGCCTTTTAAGTTCCGAGCTGATAAGCTTCAAGACAGTTTCTCTCAAAATTCATGACATAATTTTTCCCTCCTCCCAATATCCTCTTTTCTTCTTCCTCTCTCTTATCTGTTCCTCCCTCAGAGCTGCCCTAGGAGTGAGGTCATGTGGTCCCTTAGGGTAGGGTTCTCCTCTTTCCTGTCTACTTTATGGCTTATTCCTTTTTCAGTTTGTTTCCTTTCCTTTATCTATCCCTCAGGTCTCTTGCCTCGCTCTTATTTTTCTAACTCTTTTTATTTCGCCTCTCTGGTTTACAGAACTGGGATGGAGGAGGAGTCTGTGGCGCCTAATGGCTGCCCCTCATGCACCACGAAGTGCCTTGCTGTCATGGGCAGTGCCGTCGGTGCAGACTCCTCCCTCCAAAAAAAAAAACCCTCCCGTAGCGGATGCGTGCTTCTGGTTTACACCCAGCAGTAATGAATGGTGAAGATACAAGCGAAGATCAAGAATTACAGTAGGTACATAATTTCCATATTTTCCCGGAGAGGTGGAGGATGTTGACCTACAGGACTTGGACTCCTGTCCGTCTCCTCTTTCTCCTATTTCCTCCTTACATGAGGATGCCTCCTGCTAGGCGGCTGCCTCTCCTCCTGATAACCCATCCTTTCATGAGATGATGGTCCAAATTCAAAAAATTATGGGATTTTCAACTACCGAACATGATAAACAAAGAAAGGATATGTCACATTATCTACAACTGCCTGATGAGCCTATAGTAGTGGTACCCCTACTTATACAAAACTATCAAAATGCGGTCCTGGTAGTTTGGAACCAACCCTCAGCGGTTCCAACCATTCCTAGGAAGGCAGATCTTCTGTATCAGGCCCCTCTCGATCATCCTTTTCTTTCCAGCAGTCCTGAAGCAGATTCAGTTGTGATCACAGCAACAGCTCATGATCGTACTGAATGACCAAAACACATGAGCTCATTACCCCCCTGATAAGGAGTCCCACAGGCTTGACTACCTTGGGAAAAAGGTGTTCGAAGTGGGTACCATGAATCTCAGAATTCTAAATTATATGGGACACATGGTCAAATACCAACGTACCCTTTGGTCCTCTACTATAGAACTAGTCAATAAACTCCCTCCATCTCAAGAGAAAGACCAATTATTGGCAACAGTTTCCACTGGCAATTCCATCTCTTTTTTTTTTTTTTTTGTTGTTTCTATTTTTCCTCGTTCTCCCCCCGCCTCAGCTCCAGTCTCTTCGGGAGCACCTAGGAGTCATCCCACTGCGGTCCGCTCCTACCTAGTCAGTCCTCCATCGCCCATGTAGCCTCAGTTTACTCCCCCCCGTGCGGGGACGAGGCGGGCCCCAACACCCCGAATTCCTCTGGCAGCGTCGGTCAGGAGGGTGCTAGGAGGATGGCCGCATATCGTGGGCAAGCTCCGGTGCTCCATCTCTGCTTGAGCTGAAGGGTGTTTTTCCCCTGTTCTGGGGAGTGGACGGCGCTCTGACATCAAGGCGTGCCACCGATGTCTGCCACTCCCCGCCCCCTTCACTACGCTCAGTGCTAGCTGCATCTCCGGCTTCCACCAGAGGTCAGCCGAGCGCCAAACAGGGACCCCTGTCCCTCCCAGGAGAGGAGAGCTGTCCTCCGGACGCTCAATCCTCTCCCTCCCCTGCCGACCCCCAGCAACCCGGGCTCATTCTTGAACCCAGGTCGCCGGTGTGGTGCAAGGTGTGGCATCCAGCACCTCAACCCTCAGCGCCACCGGGCCGGCCAGCAATTCCATCTCTTGTCACCAGCTCTGCTCAGGTCATGATGCGGTGGATACTGTGGCCTGCATGTCAGCCACGGGGATTACCCCAGGGATGCCAAGCTTGGCTTTGTGTATCAGGATTTGCACCAGATATACAACATAAAGTGGTAAATGCCCCTTTAAATTGATCTAAACTTTTTGGTCCAGGTACCCAAACACTTCTGGATGACCTCCAGGCTTCAGGGCGGACCCTGCATACAGTGCATGGCATGTATCATACCTCATAGCCATCCTCCCACTACCACTCCCAGTCCTCCTGTCAGTCAGAGAGGCGATAAACATAGAGGCACCTACAGAGGCAATTCTGTGGTCATTCTCAGCCTTCTTCCAAGTCCACCACTCGTGCCTCCAAGGGCTCTCGCTCCCAACCGATGGGTACAGCCGGTCAGCCCACTTCCCAGTGAACAACTGGGACATTGCCCGGACTTCCTCCTCTGGGGCCTCTGAAGCCATGGGCAGTCACTTTGCCCTCCATTTAGAGGCCTGGCAAGTGATAACATCAGACGAGTAGATAGTTCAGATCACAAGGACAGGGCACACACTGGAGCTCACTTCAGTGCCTCCCCATCATCCCCCCTGCTCTGTCCATCACCCACCCGACCATATTCCTGTTTTACAGGAGGAATTTCAGGCACTTCTTCTCAAGCAAGCCATCTGTCCAGTGCCCCCCATTCGAGTACCACCAGGGATTCTTTTTTCTGGTACCCAAACGCACTGGAGATCTATGACCTATCTTAGATCTCAGACAACTGAATCTACACATTCAGTACAAAAGGTTCTGGATGGTCTCCTTAATATCCATTATGCCGATGTTAAAACAAGGGGATTGGTTATGTGCATTAGACATGAAAGATGCCTACCTACATATCCGCATCCAGCCCACCCACCACCGGTTCCTTCGCTTTTACCTGCTAGGACAACATTACCAATTTCGGGCACTCCCATTCGGGCTCTCATCCACCCCGAGAGTCCTTACCAAGTGCCTAATGGTAGTGGCGGTGTCCCTGAGATGTGACTGACATTTTGTCTTCCTGTACCTGGATGACTGGCTTATAAAAGCAGACTCTGAAACCTCTCTGCTTTTGTCCCTTCAGGCAACCCTCACTCTGTTCCAGTCCCTAGGGATTACGGTCAACTGGCCCAAGTCCAATCCAACCCCTACCCAGTCACTCCAGTATATAGGAGCGGTACTGGATACTGCCTCCACCAGGGCTTACCTCCCTGCCGACAGACAAAACACTTCTCTCTCTGGCCTCCCAGATATGAACTCAGCAGTTCATCACAGCCAGACGTCTCTTATGCCTTGTGGGGCATATGGCTGCATCCATCTCCACAGTGGCCTTTGCCTGTCTACATATAAGACCAGTCCAGTGGTCTCTTCAGAATCAGTGGTGGCAAAAGACAGGAGATTTCAAAGACAAAATCAGAGTCACTCCCACTCTCCGCTTGGCTCTGACTTGGTGGACCCAGCGTGCCAACCCATCTCAAGGCATGCCCTTTCAGTCCCCTCCTCCCCTGCAGATGTTGACCACAGATGCTTCCCTCGATGGGTGGGGGCACAACTGGATCCCTACAGGACAAAGGGCAGGTGGCCTCGATTCTCCGTTTCCATCTGTTGAAAATGTGGGACATCCACCTCGCCCTTCAGGCTTTCCGCCTCCACCTCTTTCCGGGGCCTCTGCTGGTCCAATCAAACAACACCTCAGTGGTGTACTACCTGAACAAACAAGGAGGCACCAAGTCCCACACTCTCTGCTAGGAGACGATGGCGGTTTGGTGAGAAGCCATATGTCAACACTTATCGTTGATAGCCTTACATCAACCGGGACGCCACAACACCCTGGCCAACTATCTCAGTCGCCAGTCCTCCATGCATGAGTGGGCACTTCATCGTAGAGTTCTTCAGATGAATTTTCTATTCTGGTTGACCCCGCACCTCAACCTTTTTGCCTCCCCCAGCAATCACCGACTCCCCAGATACTATTCCATTATCCCGAACACAAAGGGACTGTCTATAGATGCCCTGTCCGAACTGTGGACAGGACTTTTCTTATATGCTTTCCCTCCTGTTCCACTCCTGCAGTGGACTCTGCTGAAACTGCAACTCGATCCTGCCACCATGATCCTTATAGCCCCTCTGTGGCTTAGGCAGGTGTGGTTCCCCCTACTTCAACAGTTCTCAGTAGCAAACCCCATTCCGTTGCTGATCAGACCAAATCTGTTGACTCAAGATCAGGGGACCCTTCTTCATCCCAAGCTGAAGTCACTGCATCTTCATGCTTGGCTCCTGAGGACGCTTTCATAGCTCATCTTCACATCTCCTCACCAGTAGCCAATATTCTGTTGGCTTCATGGAAACCATCTACCAGGGAAATATATAATGCTAAATGGAAATGCTTTTCCATATAAGCCGCTTCCTGGTCTTTAGACCCTTATTCATGTCCACTGACTGAAGTATTGGATTAGCTGGCCTCGCTTGCCGAAACAGGTTTAAACTACTTTATTAAAGTTCATTTGGCCTCTATCTCAGCCTTCCATGAGCCCTTAGAAGGGAGACTACTGTATCAGCATCATCTTGCCAAAATGTTCTTAAGAGGAATGTAACACATCAAACCTTCCATTAGATGGCATACCCCTCTGTGGGGATTTTACTTTCCTATTGGAAAAACTGTCCCTTCAGCCTTTCGAACCATCGGCCACTTGCGACCTCTGTTTACTTTCTTGGAAAACTGTGTTTTTAGTGGCGGTCACTTCCGCTCGGCGTATATCCAAGCTTCATGCCCTTATGCGCAAAGAGCCTTACCTGATCTTTCATAAAGACAGAGTGGCACCTCGCGCTATGCCGGCGACCGGGTTTGAGGAGCGAGCTCGGGGTTGGCCGGTCGGCAGGGAGGACTGGGCTTGAGCATCGGGAGACAGCTCTCCTGGTCCTGGGGTGGGATGGGGACTTTACCCTTTCTGGCTGACCCTTGGGGCGCCTGGAGTACCGCGAGCAGCGGTGTAACGGAGGATCACGCGGACGTCTGCACATATGTGCATGGGCGTCATTGGATATCCGTGGTCCCAATGGGGAAAGAACAAGGAAAATCGCAGCACGGGTGCGAGGCAGCTTGATAGCCACAGCTCCGCTGGCCGACGATGCCTGGAGGCATGTGCCGGTACTGGTTCCTCGCCGGGTGCGGGGGGTGGCTAAGGAGGGGCCCCCTTTCACAGGTGTAGTTATGTCTGCCAGCTGGGCATGCAACTTTGGGGTAGGCGGGTGAGTAGTGGCTGGATGTGAAAAAAAAAAGCAGGACCTAGCACCTTGATGGTGAGCACACTCGTGCCCGCGCTATTACCACCCAGTACCCTCCTACACACCTTAGATGTCCATCATATATTAAGGTACTATATCAATTGTACCTAATCTGTTAGAAAGACTCCTCAGCTTTTTATTGCCATCGCCTCAACCAGGGAAGATTTCCCAGTCGCTAAACAGACATTCTCCAGTTGGCTGGCACAATGTATAACCTTTTGTTATAAGAAATACAGCAGACCCTTGCCATGTCCTGTCCAAGCCTATTCTACCAGAGCTATGGCCGCTACGGCATCCTGCTTCAAGGGGGCTTCTATCGCAGATATCTGCAGTGCTGCCACATGATCCACAGTACACACTTTCATGAAGCTTTACAACTTAGACATTGCTTCGTGCCATAAGACCACCTTTGGCCGAGCTGTCCTACAAGGCCTTCTGTCATAATTTCCACCCTTCCTGGGTTTACTGCTTGGGAGTCATCCCAAGTGTATTACCTGCTGCAAGAGATTATCCCCGTGGAAGATAGTACAGTTGCGTATTTACTGTAATGGTAGATCTTTGAGGGGTATCTCTTGCAGCAGGTACGAACCCCTCCATCCCCCTCCTTCTTGAAAGCTTCTGATCCAAATACATATGGGAAGGGATACTTATGGTACCTCGGATTTCCCTCAGTCCTCGCTTAGCAAGCTGAATCTGGCGGGGAACTGAGGATACCAAGGACTGCCCACTCTTATATAGGAGCAGAATGATGATGTCATGTGTGGGTGGCCCCTGGAAAAAGACTGCTAGAAGAGAGCTGTTGTGCACCACAGCACCCTCTGGCGATGACCCAAGTGTATTACCTGCTGCAAGAGATACCCCATTGAAGATCTACCATTATGGTAAGTACGCAGCTGTACTTTCTAGGAGTGGTACATGATGTGCATCCACACTGACCCACCCAACCTCCCCTGGCAAGTGGTACATCCGTCTTGCTTCCAGCAGGTAATATCTTTTTTTTTTTATTATTTAATCTTTTTTGTGCCTGCTTGCACTGCCAGACATCCGCCCGGTCACAGACCCCTTGCTGTGGCCTGCGGCTCCCTCATATCAACCGCCCTCCCAATCCCCCTGGATTGCCCCCCAGGGCAGGGCCGTGGCACCCAAACCCCTTTGAAAGGTGCCACGGTCAATGGGATAGGGCGGGAGTCGGCCTGGGGGAGCCGATCGCAGCCAAGAGGTGGGAATCATGGATGCAGTGGGCGGGCTGGCTTTTCTCCCCGTTAGCGGGGGGTGGGAACGTGCAATGACGCCAGCGTCTGTCCCGCCCCCTTAGTGCCTTGCTGTCTTTGGCTGTTGTGGTGACTCCTGGCCTCCGCCAGGGGTCGCCATGTGCCGGTGACACCCCACACCTTCCCCCCGGAGAAGGAGAGCAGTCCTGAGGATGCTCTCAATCCCTCTCCCCGGCCGGCCCTCTGATGACCCAGGTCCATTCCCGAACCCGGGTCGCCAGCGTCGCAAGCGGAAATCCAACTGCTGTGCCGGCAGGCCGGCTCCCAGCAGGTAAGATCTGACATCACAGGGCGGTGCCAAGGGAGTTACCACCTGGGTGGGTGGGAGGAGCCAGCTTGAAGACATTCTGCCAGGAATTGAAGGGCAAGTAACACTGCCAGCTGTGTGGATGTACATCATGTACTATTCCTAGAACTACTGTTATAGGTGACTAACCTCTTTTTTTTTTTCTACCAGACTAACTGTAGCAAATGTTATTCTAGGGATTTGGATATGATGTTCTATCCACACTTTCTGGCAGTTGCCTTTCCCTTTAAGACTTGCTGTAGACGTCTACAGGCTGGCTCCTCCCACCCATCCGGGTGGTAACTCCCTTGGCTCTGCCTCATGACGCCAGATCTTCCTTTCTACTTGAAGGAGCAGGTTTCCTCCTTACCGCTCCCATGTTGAGTAAGCCCTGGTGCTTAAATCTTCTTATTTACTTCCACAACTTAAAACTAAAACTCATTTGAGTTTCATCTTCACCTTGATATTCAATCGTGATGGAGAATAAATCCGTGCCCAGATTTTGCCGGTGCCCATACCGACCCACACACCTTGTGCTTCTACTGCCTGGGCCACAATCGTGATCCACAGGCCTGCGACTTTTGTCGGACGTTTTACCCAACAGTCTTGGAGGTCAACGCTGCCCGCCTGAAGTTAGGTTGTCCGGAGAAATGTTATCCGCCAGTCAAATCAAAGGATGCCCATTGGATGGTCTCCATGGCTGCGGGGTCCAACAAGCAGTTGGAGCAAATCAAGGCCTTCGAGGAGGAGGCGGCCCAGGCCGCTGCTCAATCCTCATCTGCCTCTGCCTTCATTCCGCTCCATTTGGAGTCCACTTATTCGGCCTCCTTCAAGGAACTGTGCCAGTCCCTCCCAACCAAAGGGAAGGACCCTTCTGAATCGCACAGTTCCAGCTCACGCAAGGAAGAGTCCAAAAAGGATAAAGAGAAGACTCATCGTAAGTGATTCTGGGACTGGGAGCGTTCCTGCTCTCTGGAATCTTCAGTTTGGCTTCACAGAAACCCTGTCGGGCCAGTTGGCTGAGATGCCAGATGACGATGTGGCCGAGATTTTTCTCGACACTGTTGACTGGTTGTCATCTGAAGAGGCTGACAACTGTCTTTTCAGGACCCCAGTCCTGCCAGTGGCCACTGAAGGGGCTGCCCAGCCAGCTGAGTCGACCTCTTTGGTCTCTGACTGAGACCAGGAGGAGCCGCGGATCTCCCCGGCACCCTCTGAGCCCCCCCCCCCATTGGCACCACCGATGGTCAAGGTCTCAATCATCTACCTCCTCTGGGTCGAGCAAGTCCCACCTGCATCAGTCTCCCTCTTGGCACCATGGGAAGCAGCGCCGCTGCTGTTTGTCTTCATCCTCCTCGGGTGAGGAGAGGCTTCGGCGCAAATTGCGTTAACACTGCAAAGACCTGATGTGGCAATAGTTCTGACCAGGCAGAAGTCGACGCCGGCTAACACCCCAGCCATTGCCTGACTGTCGCCCAAAAGGCCAAAGCCCCCGGCAAAGCCGGTAGACACCATTCCTGCCCCAGCGGAGCCGGTTGACCGTTTGACTCAACTGAAGCTGGCTTCTCCACTGATCGTGGTGGAGCCATCATCCCAGCAGCCGCCGACTGGGTCTCTATCCAAGGAGTCTCAGTCAGCTAAGGGTCTTCCCCATCGGCTGTCTGTCACTGTCACACCTGGCCGCCCACAGCCGGTCGAGAGTGATTCGGGTGGTCACCTGCTTTATGTGGACTCCTCGGAGTATGAGGATTCCTCTCTGCACTCCCATCCACTGGATACAGTGTCAATGAGGGATCTGTCAATGGATGAAGGCCCCACTTCATTCATGGGCATTCTCTGCCTCATCCCCAAGTCCACGGGGATGAAATGAGTGCGTTCAAAAACAGGCTCGCTACCCCTTACAGAAATTCTGGACAAAGTAGAGACTCTGACGGAGGTGTTCCCAATGGCTGAGGCCATCTTCGGCCCTGCCCTGGAGCTTTGGCAGTGCCCCACCTCTTGCCATGTGCCCTCAGCCTGGATGGCCCGCAAATATGCGGTGCCCACCGGTACCGTTTCAGGGTTCACGGAGCATCCCTCGGCTGAGGGGTTGGTGGCTGACTCCATGTTCCGGCACTCTGGCAATACGGGGGACATCGATAGACCGCCGGATAAAGACTCCCAAGAAATTGGACCACTCATCTAAAAAAGTCTGTGCTGCCTCCTCGCTCAGCCTCTGCCAGACAAGCTTGGTCGTCATGATGGCACACTTCTCCCATGCCCTTCTGGGCTCTCTGGATGAGGTGATTCCTCATCTTCCTGCAGACCTCCAGACTATGGTCCGGAACCAGGGTCATGCTGTGGCTAAACAGCAACTTCAGATGGCCCTGGACATTGGAGAGTCCTGTGCCCGCTCAGTGGCGGCCACAGTTGCCATGCACCGTAGGGCTTGGCTGCGGATCTTGACCTTCACGGCAGACACCCAGCAAAAGCTGGTGGATGTACCATTCTTAGGCACTGACCTATTTGGGCCTGGTGTGGAGGGTCACCTCCAGTGCATTGAGAAGTCCAATGCCACCCACCCAGAAGGACCCCAAGGGCTCTAAGCAGCAGAAGTATAAGTCCTTTCGGCCCTCTACTTCTGTGGCAAAACCAGCCCAGCATCAGTCTAGACAACAGGCTCAATCCTGGTGACCTCAGGCCAAGTCTGTGCCCTTGGTGGTCCGAAAGACCGGAGGGAAGGGACCCGGTGGCCCCTCAGCTGGATCCTCCTCCTCCAAGCCTGCTCAGTGATGGGATGGGGTTGCCACCCTCATGCCTGCCACATTTCCTTGGATCCTCCTGTGGGAAGCTGGCTCCACCACTTCCTTTCCACCTGGTCTGCTGTTACCAGCTGGCTTCTGGAAGTGGTCGATCAGGGTCTGCCTCTGGAATTCAAGCAGCACCCTCCAAACCGAGCCCGCGCCCCACGGGAGGACTTGGTATCCACAGACACTCGGTCAGTTCTTCGAGACAACATAGCTCAGACCCTCTGCAAGGAGGTGGTGGTCACAGCTGTGAATCAGGGGGGCTGGCACCCCATTCTAGATCTGCACGACCTGAACAAATTTCTCAGGTCCTGCACCTTCAGGATGGTAACTCTGTCTCAGATCGTACCATCTCTGGAGGAAAACGTGGTTCTACTCCCTGGATCTTCAGGACACGTTCTTCCAAGTCCCAATCCGCCCATCCCACCGAAGGTTCCTCCACTTCCGAGCAGAGGGAACCCTTTATGAGCTCCAAGCCATGTCTTTTGGCCTTTCCTTGGCCCCCAGGTTCTTCACCAAATGCATAGCAGTGGTGGCAGCTTACCTGAGGCATCAAGGAGTTCTGGTGTACCCCTGCCTGGATGACTGGTTGATAGCAGGTCCCTCCAGGCAGGAGGTGGAGCAGTCCAGGGACCTGGCCCTCCAGACCTGCATTGACCTTGGCCTCCTAGTCAACGAGGCCAAGTCGGAACTTGTGCCTTCGCAGGTGATCAGCTTCATCAGGGCAGTGCTTGATTCGTGCCAAGCCACAGCTACGGCTCCCGGCAGACAGGACGGTGGTTTTCTTCTCCTTTGCCCGGTCATTTCTGGTTGGGCACTTGCACCCTGCCTGGGACTTCCTGCTCCTTCTGGGTTACATGTCGGCCTGCACCAGCAGGGCCCGATGGGCCAGTTGGCATATGCACTTCCTGCAGTGGGAGCTGTCCAGCCAGTGGTCTCAGCACAAAGGTCACTTCGACCACCTGGTCACTGTGACCCAGAGGATGTGGGACGCCCTCCAGAGGTGGCTTGCTTTAGAGCCTCTGCAGGAAGGGATCCCATTTGTCCGCCCCAAGCCGAGGGTCATGCTGATGACTGACACGTCTCTCACGGCTGGGGTGCCCACCTGAAGGAACACAAAGTCCACAGGATCTGGACCCTCAATGCCACATCAACCTGCTGGAGCTCCAAGCAGTTAGGCTGGCATGGACTGCCTTCACTCCATTTGTTCAGGGTCAGGTGGTCCAAGTCCAGATGGACAACACCACGACCATGTACTACCTCAACAAACAAGGCAGAACACACTCCCTGACCCTGTGCAAGGAAGTCCTCTACATTTGGACTCTCGTGCGCAGCCTGGAGGTGGATCTCCTAGCCATCCATGTGGCAGGAACCTCCAGTCAGCTGGCGGGTGCCTTCAGCCAGATGGGCAAGGTGTTTCACAAGTGGTCCCTCCACCCACAGATAGTTCACAGTCTGTTCTCCCAGTGGGGAACCCCTCAGGTGGACCGGTTCACCTCCAGGGAGAATGCAAAGCTGAGGCTCTTTTGTGCCCGCCCCCCTCAGCAGGGAATGCTACGGGGGGATGCCTTCTCAAGGCCTTGGACCATAGGCCTCTTCTGTGTCTTCCCTCCATTTCCCTTGATCCACAAGGTGTTACTCAAGGTCAGGAGGGACAAGGCACAGGTAACCCTAATGCTCCAGCCTGGCCCTGCCAGTTTTGGTACCCCAGTTTCCTCGGCCTCAGCAGCAGGCTCCTGAGGTGTCTTCCCATATGCCCGGACCTGCTCTCAATCAATCGGGAAGTTTCTGCACCCAGACCTTCAGTCCCTGCACCTGACAGCCTGGTTCCTGAGCGCTAGAGTTCCAGACTTTGGGTCTCTCCAAAGATGCCCTCACTGTCATGGAGGCATCTGGAAAGGAATTGACCAGAAAATGCTATGCCTTCAAATGGAAGAGATTCTCCATTTGGTGTCAGGGCAAGGGGTTGGACCCTTCGTCCTGTCCAGTGGCGAGTATTTTGGACTATCTGTGGTCTCTCTCTCCCAAGGGGGACTTAGGTAGAAGACCCTTAAAGTGCACCTGGCAGCTATCTCTGCTTACCGGGCACGGGCTGGTCAGCAGTCGGCACAGGAGAAGGTGGTCTGGTGTTTTTTCAAAGGCTTTAACCACATTTCCCCTCCAGTGCATAAACCACCACCACCACCACCATGGGACTTCTTGCTGGATTTGGCAAAGCTCATGGGCAAGCCATTCAAATTGATGCACTGAGATGTCTCACCTGTCATGGAAGACCACCTTCCTGGTGGATATCATGTCAGCTAGAAGGATCAGTAAGCTCCAGGCGCTCTCGGTGGAGTCTCCTTACCTGGTCTTCCACAGGGACAAGGTTGTCCTGCACCCTAACCTGAAGTTCCTCCCGAAGGTTGTGTTGGAGTGTCACGTGAGCCAGGTGATAACTCTTCTGGTGTTCTTCACAGGTCACACCTCGGAGGCTGAACACAGGCTCCATACTCTGGACCTGAGGCGAGCGCTGGCTTATTACAACGAGCGCGCGGCTGGAGTTCGAGGAGAGGTTCGCCAGGTGTTTGTCACCTACGCTGAAGCCACATCTGGCAGACCTGCAGCCATGCCAGACAATTGGCAGGTGGATCACATTCTGCATTGATCTCTGCTATAGGTTGGCAGGTAGGGAACCTCTAGGGACATCCCTATCCAGAACATCTGCAGGGCTGCTACCTGGAAGTCAGCACACACCTTCATTTCCCATTACCACATTGACCTCGAGTGATGCCGGGATGCTGGTTTTGGGGCCTCAGTTCTCCAATCTCTGTTCCCTAAGTATGGGATGTGCGCCTTGCCTCCCTCCTCCCGGGAACTGCTAGGAGTCCGCCAGAAAGTGTGGATAGAACATCATATCCATATCCCTAGAAACACAGGTTCTAGGTACATGGATATGTTGTTCATCCACACTTATTGGCAGGTTCCTAGCTGCTTTAAATCTTGCCGGAAGGTCTTCAAGCTGGCTCCTTCCACCCACCCAGATGGTAAACTCTCGGCTCCGCCCCATGGCCTTAAGATCTTCCTTACCGCTTAGAAGCTCAGGTTCCTCCTTAGCGCTCTGCGATTAAGACTGGCTCCTAATTCTTGATTCAGAAATCAAGAGTTTTGCTAAAAAGACTTGGTCTTTTTCTCCTCATGACTCACGATGGACCGTCGACTCGGTTTCCAGAGGTGCCCTTGTGGGCAGAAGATGTCTAGGACCGGATCCGCGACTCCCGCGTCGTCTCCTCCTGGGCCTTGAGCACGCACTCCGCAGGCCTGCAACTTGTGCTCTTCTTTTCGGCCCACGCCCTGAAGACCGTGCTGCTACGATTACAACTGGGCGCCCGAGAAGAGAATTCCACCAGTGAAATCTAAGAGGCCGGTTGGCGGTGTCGGCGGCGGGCTCGGTGGATCAGCTCGAGCAGATGATACGCCCTCGAGAAGAAGGAGGCGTGGCGGGCAGCTTCTACCTCAAGCTACGGCATTTGTTCCTCTCTCGGTGCCTGTACTCTGCTTCTTTCAAGGAGCTTTTGTCTGACCCTCTCGACGAAAGGTGAGGGTCCAACTACTTCAGGACCTTTTCCAGGTCCAAAAGAGCAAAAGTAAGTCTCTCTGTCGGCTCTTGGGGAGGCGGAAAGATCCCCTCCTTGTCAACAGTCGACTTGATCGACCCCTCGCTACGGCCAGTGGCTTCCACGGTGTCCCGTCAGGTCAGTTGGCCGAGACTCCCGGCCAGCCGCGGTCGAGATTTTTCTCGACCGGTTAGGCGGGTTGTCGGCTGCAGGCTGAGAATCCCTCTCCCGGTTCCCCGGTGAGAGTCGAGGATCCGTCGGCTCGTCCTGTGCCTCGGTTCCGGAGCCCGGTGGGATCGTCCGAGGCGAGGAGTGCGGTTCGACACTTCTCCCTCTTCCTTCCTCGGCCTAGTCGAGACCTCTCGGTCTCCGGACATCCTCGTGATCCGACCGATCCGCCGCCACAGGCGGTCTCGATCTCGGCACGCGGTGGCGGCGCTGCCGCTCTTCCTCTTCCTCCGGATGGGGAAGCAGCGCCAGGTTGCGTCGGAGAGTACGAGAACTCATGTGGCAACACTCCTTTTGACTGGGAATAAGCCGACCCAGTGGTCTTCCCGACCATTAAGTGGCTGTCATCAGAAGCGGCGAAACAACCTAGTTGTAGCCGAGGAGCCTGTTCCCAGGCGGTTGTTAGGCCAATTCTAGCTGCCTTACCGATTCTGGTGTGGAACCTCCGCCTCCACAGCCCATTAGTTGGGGGCTCCGACCAAATTCTCGTTAAGGCCCTTGGGGTTTGCCCATAGGCTGTCTGTCACCCTCACTCCGATTAACCTCGGCAGGTGGAGGTGGCTCAGGCCAGGCAGCTCTTTGAGGACTCTTCGAGTCGATGATGGTTCCTCCTCTTCTCCAAGCGCATGGACTTGGAGTTCTAGAAGGAGCAGTCAGTGGACGATACCCTGCCGTCCTTCTTAGGGTTGCTCGACTCATCTCGAGTCCACGGGATGAAGCTCGAACCCGTTTCAGCAGGCCAGGTATCCCCTCACGGAATTCTGGACCGGGGGATTCTTCTGGAGGCCTTTGTAGTGGCCGAAGCCATGAGTGGAGTCCGGCCTTGGAACTTTGGCGTCCTGCTTCCTGCCGTCGCCTGACCAGGATGGCCAGGAAGTATCAGGTCCCTACGGTTCCCTATCCGGTTTTCAGAACACCCCTCGGCGGGGGTTGGTTACCGACAGCGTTTCCGGCGTGCGAGAGCATGAGAGATAGACAAACCTCCCGACAAGGAATCAAGAAATTGGATTATGCTGGGTGAAAAGTCTATGCTGCGTCCTCCAAGCGCTTCATCAGGCCAGTTCGGCCATCCTCATGGCACATTTTCTCACGCCCTGTTGGGCTCCTGGATGAGGTTGTCCCTCATCTTCCTGCGGATCTGCAGACTACGGTCAGGCAGGCTCGGGACCAGGAGCAGGGCAGTGGCAAAACAGCAGCTCAGACTCGTTGAACATCGAGGACTCATGTAGCCAGGTCTGTGGCTGACCGCCGTGGCCATGCATCGTCCGGGCTTGGCTGGGGATATCCACCTTTACCTCGGATACCCAGCACAAGTTGGCGGATGTTCCCTTTTGAGGGACTGACCTCTTGGCCCTGGGGTGGAAGGTCACCTGCAGAGGATCGAGAAGTCCAATGCTACCTTGGACTGGTCTCTTCCGCTCCAGAAGGACAAAGGCCGTAAGCCACAGCCTAAGCCCTTTCGTCCTTCTGCGCCCGGGGCGCGCCCGGCCCAGCAACGTCAGGGCCAGCAGGCTCGAGCTTGGCATCCCAAACCCAAGCTGTCGGCTTCCTCCAACAGGAAGCAGGGAGGAAAAGGCCCAGGTGGTCCCTCGGCCGGTCCTTCCTCCAAGCCTGCCCAGTGACAGGCTGAGGGGTGTCACCCCCATCCCTGTCACCTCACCCTTGGTTCCCCCCGTGGGGGAACGGCTCAGACACTTCCTTTCCGCCTGGTCCGCTGTTACCACGGACAGGTGGGTACTGGAGGTGGTGGGAAAAGGCCTGCCTCTGGAATTGGTGAGGCCCTTCAGGCAAGTGGTCGCACCTCGGGGAGACCTCGAGGATCACGACCTCACTGGCGGCTCGCCGAGCAGTATCACTCTCCTCCTCCAAAGGAGGTGATCACGAGTGGGGACCCCCTTCAGACCCGAGGTTCGTGTCCAGGTATTTCCTGGTTCCGAAGCAGACGAGCTGGCGCCCCATTCTCGACCTACGACCTGAACAGTTCCTGAGGTCTCGAACCTTCAGGATGGTCACTCTGGCACAGATAATACCATCTCTGGAACCACGGTGTGGTTCTGCTGTCTGGACCTACAGGACGCATTCTTTCCGTCCTATCCGTCCGTCATGTAGGAGATTCCTCCGCTTTCGGCGGAGGGATCCTGTTGATTCGAGCCATGCCCTTGACTTATCTCCAGCTCCCAGGGTCTTCACCAAATGCATAGCAGTGGTGACAGCATTCCTGCAGGCCGTGGTCCGGTGTGCCCTTACCTGGGCGGTGGCTGATGCGCAGCCCCCTCAGGCGGAGGTGGGCCGGTCCAGAGATCTGGCCCTCCAGGTTTTCTCAAGTTGGCCTTCTCATCAATGAGGCCAAGTGGAACTCGAGCGAAGCAGGTGATCCACCAATGCATCGGGGCAGGCTCGACTCTCTTGAGGCAGAGCACGACTCCTGGTGGACAGGGCTGAGGTTCTTACCTCCTTTGCCCAGTCATTTCTGGTTGGGCAATTGCGCCTGCCGGGACTTCCTGCGCCTCCTGGGTCTCATGGCGGCCTGTACCAGCGTGGTCCGTTGGGCTCGCTGGCACGTCTGCCCCCTTCAGTGGGGACTGGCCAGCCAGTGGTCACAACGCTGCGATCCTTTGGACCAGCTAGTGCTAGTGACCCAGGAGATGCGGAACGCTCTCCAGTGGTGGACCGTTCCATTCCATTTGCAGGAGGCATCCGTTTGTCCACCGAGCCGACAGTCTCTCTGTCGGCCGATGCCTCTCTGATGGGTTGGGGTGCCCATCTGGGGAACACCGAGTGCACGGCCTCTGGTCCCGAGAGTCCGATGCCACATCAACCTGCTGGAGCTCCGAGTGGTCCACCTGAGCTCTCACCGCCTTTGCTCCGTTTCTCCGGGTCAAGTGGTCCGAGTCAGGCGGACAATACCACGACCATGTACTACCTAAACACGCCAGGCGGGGGCGCTCCCTGCTTCTGTGCAGAAGCTCTCGCGTTTGGTCCACCGTGCTGCGCGGCCTGGGCGGATCTCCTAGCCATTCATGTGGCAGGAGCCTCAACACCTTGGCCGATGCCCTGAGCGGATAGGGGCTGCATCTCACAAGTGGTCTCTCCTGCGGAGGTACAAGATCTGTTCTCCCTCTGGGGCACACCTCAGGTGGACCTGTTTGCCTCCAGGGAGCAGCAAGCTGAGGCTGTTTCACCCCCCAGCAGGGCTCGCTGCAGGGGATGCCTTCTCGGGCTGTGGACCCGGGCCTCTTCTCGCCTTCCCCATTTCCCTTGATTCACAAGGTGCTTCTCAAGGTGAGGAGGGACAAGGCGCAGGTGATTCTGATAGCCCCAGACTGGCCCGCCAGTTCGGTACCAGATCTCCTCAGCCTCAGCTCCAGGCTCCCGAGGCAGCTTCCAGCTCGCCCGGACCTGCTCTCCAGTCAATCAGGGAAGGTGTTCCATCGGACCTTCAATCCCTGCACCTGACGCTGGTTCCTGGCGGCTAGAGTTCTAGGCCTTGGGTCTTTCCGACGAGGTCCTCAATGTTGTTGAGGCGTCCCGTGAGGAGTCGACAGAAAATGCTCGCCTTCAAATGGAAGAGATTCTCCATTTGGTGTCAGGGCAAGGCTTGGACCCTTCCTCCTGTTCTGTGGCAAGCATTTTGGACTATTTATGGTCCCTTTCTAGTCAAGGGCTTGGGTCGGCGACCCTAAAGGTGCACCTGGCAGCTTTCTCTGCTTACAGGCGCGGGCGGGGAGCAGTCAGTGGCGCAGGAAAGGTGGTGGGCGCTTTTTAAAGGCCTTGATCACATTTCCCTTCGGGTGCGAGAACCTCTACCTCCGTGGGATTTACTGCTGGTACTGGCAAAGCTCATGGGCAAGCCATTCGAACCAGTGCACAGGTGTGATCTCTCTCACCTGTCGTGGAAGACCGCCTTCTTGGTGGCTATCACGTCAGCCAGAAGGATGGGAGAGCTCCAGGCGCTGCAGCCGAGTCTCCTTACCTGGTCTTCCACAGGGACAAGGTTGTCCTGCGCCCCAAAATTCCTTCCGAAGGTGGTGTCGGAGTTTCACCTTAACCAGGTGCTGACTCTGCCGGTGTTCTACCCCAATCACACCTCGGAGGCCGAATATAGGCTCCATACTCTGGACCCTAGAAGGGCGCTCGCTTATTATAAGGAGCGCACGGCTGAAATTCGGGGAGAGGTTCGCCAGCTGTTTGTCACCTACGCTGAAGCCGCATCTGGCAGACCTGCAGCCAAGCGGACGATAGGCAGGTGGGTCACCTCCTGCATAGATCGCTGCTATAAGTTGGCGGGCATGGAGCCTCCCAGAGGGATAAGAGCTCATTCTACCCGTCATACTGCTGCATCGGTGGCTGCTTCCAGGGCGTCCCTATCCAGGAAATCTGCAAGGCTGCTACCTGGAAGTCAGCACACACCTTATTACCCATTACCACATCGACCTTGAGTCACGCCGGGATGCTGGTTTGGGGCCTCGGTTCTCAGTCCTTATTTCCCAAGTAAGTATTGGGGTGTGTCGCCTTGCCTCCCTCCTCCCGGAGAACTGCTAGAGTCTGCCATTAAGTGTGGATGAACAACATATCCATGTCCTAGAAGTACAGGTTACCACCTGTAACAGGAGTTCTAGGAATGGTATATGTTTCATTCCATCACCCCCACTCTCCCGGCCGACGCACAACCTGAGCTTCCAGCAGGCCAGATCTGGCGCCATGGGGCAGAGCTGAGAGTTTTACCACCGGTGGGTGGGAAGAGCCAGCTGAAGACCTTCCGGCAAGATTTAAAGCTGCAAGGAACCTGCCAATAAGTGTGGATGAACAACATATACCATTCCTAGAACTCTGTACAGGTGGGTAACCTGTATTTACTCACCTGTAACAGTAGTTCTAGGTGTGGTATATGATGTTCATCCACACAGACCCACTCGACCTCCCCATCTTAGGCTCACACACATTACTTCCAGCAGGCAACATCTGGTGTCATGGGGTGGAGCCAAGGGAGTTACCACCTGGGTGGGTGGGAGGAGCCAGCTTAAAGATATTTCAGGTAAGTCTTAAAGGGAAAGGCAACTGCCAGAAAGTGTGGATGAACATCATATACCACTCCTACAACTACTGTTACAGGTGAGTAACCTGTGTTTTGACTGCATAGCTTTGAAAGCAGATAGTCACTGAGCAATAATGGGCATCTGGGGAAAACAGCTTCAAGCCCAGTGCATCCTCTTAATGTCTAGTTGGTAGTCGGGGAAGTTCCACTGCTGTAGGAAAGAGAGTGTCTAAATATTTCTGCAGATTTTTGCTGTTTGAGTTTTCTGGGAGCCCATAGATTCGGATAGTCTTCCTATGGGCCCGATTCTCAGTATCTTCCTGGCGAGCCAAAAGTTGTGCCTAGACTTCAAGAAGGTTCTGGACCACGAACTCCAGGTGGTCAGCTCGAGTATCTGTAGCAGAGGCTTGTTTCTCAGCGGAATCTGTTCTCTGTTCAAGGACTGCCGCGTTCTTCTGAACTTCTTTCAGTGCGTCCTTGAACTCTGCATGAAAGACTTTGAAGCTGTTTGCAGATAAGGTCCAGTTTGAGTTGTTTCTTCACTGTGCGCTTCCACTTTCTCAGAGATGACTCCCCAGACTAACTGTGCCATATTAGAAGCCTGTGATAATTCCAAATAGGACTGCTCGGTTCTCAATCGGGTGCCTTTATAAGCTGTGGTTTCCGATAGATCGTCTTTACCTGCACTTAGAAACCTCACCTCTTAGGTTTGTACACCGCTATTTTGACAAAATGATCAGATTGAACAAGGTTAAGTTCACTGTGAAGGAGGGAGCTCCTGTAACATCACTGGATGTCCCATTTTCCTTTTTCGGCTTTCCTGGAGTGTCAGGAAGATAATTTCTTGTGCTTTTGGACGCTGTCCTATTCCTCTTTTTTTTTTTTCCTTCAATTGTGCAAGAAATACATACTCACAAGATCATAAATTGAAGGTTAATACAATTAATTTACACAGGGTAACACTTACAAAGGATGTTTTCAGCCCCCTTCCCACCAATACACATGAGGGGGAATAACAGCTTTAGGCAATGTAAATCCACTTTGTCAATCCAAAGGACATGCACCCTATGAACTCTACAAGGATAGATGATACAGTATGCTCCTTTGATTCCCTTTTTCTAACCAAGCATATACTGCCACCCAGTATCCCTCATAATGCTTCAGTCTTGCTTTAACAAGAATATGTACTGAAGAGAGTTTTGGAAGCAACAATCAAAGATCTACAGATTCTTCATGGAATAGATACATAACAGTTCAATATAAACCTGCAATTCAGGGACTGACTGTTGCCCTGCTGCCCAAATGTCTCAACCTGAGAGTGAAAAGGCTTTGCTAATGGAGAGGCGAGAAACGGCAGGAAGTACCATCTTGAGCCACTCAAACGTATGGCTCACATATTACATTTCTCCTTCCAGACCCCCCCACCCCCGTTGTACTCACTTGCCACTTAGCCTGCTCATCTTGTTATAAGCATTTACTGTAGCAGACATGTGGAAAAACAAAGCAATAAGACAGGGGGTACTGTTATTCCTGACTAATAAAACTGAGCCACTGAAGGGCTCTAAGCAGTTCATTAGAGCAGCAGTCCATTGTAAAGTCCGTACTTGCAAAGAAAACATTTAGGGACTATAATGCAGTGTATCTGGCATGGCGCAACATTAGGAAAAAATGGAACAATTTTAGAAAACCCTGACACACTGATAACTAGAGGGTCACAGTCCGGTTATAACTTATGAGGTTGTCTTTTTAACACAGAGTCCCAAGTGACAGTAAAAGGAGACATTACTCATCCTCGTCTTCTTCCCCATCGTGTTGCCTGAGTTCCTGTTCAGTTGCTTGCACTCTCCTGGTTGTGTTTTTTGGGTCATGAAAGGCATGAATTTTCCCATTCCATGAAATATGGAGCTTTGCCGGTAGGAGCAATTGATGCTGGATTTTGTGCTTTGTAAGTATGCTCTTCTCTCTGTCAAAGCCTTCCTCCGAAGTCGCATGCTGTATGCCAGATCTGGAAACATGCACACAGTGTCCTCACTGTATCTGTGAGTTTGCAGTCTGCGGGAGACAGACAGGGCTCTGTCCCTATCGCTGATCCCAACCCAGACCACTGTAAATGTGCAGGGGTAGGTAGGGTCTACTGGGGCATGGCAGAGAGTGAATCAACATGCTTCTTCAATCGAAAAATCTTGATCAGACGCCATAAGTCCCAGGATTTGAGGCAGCAAATTCTTAGCAAAACTGAAGTGGGACTTCCTCTTTACTGCTTCGGAAAGTCCCACTGTACAGATTTCTCTTACGGGCTTGATTTTTGAGCATCTCAAGATGCTGGCAAAACAGTGTGTTCTCCCTTACCATGCCCGCGTTACTGTCCTGGGCTTTGAAGTAGGAGCCTCTGGTGCATTGCAGGGATTGTTCAACTGAGTCCATCCTCGTGTCCAGCTTCATGACCCCTAGGACACAGGCCACCGAATTTCTAATTCATGTCCTGGACTGTGCACACTAATTGCCCCAGTGTGGTGTTTAATATTTGTAGGGTGACTTCTCCAGTCACCATTTCTGCTGATCCCAGTGTCACCTCATGGCTGGGTGGCCAGGCCTCTTTTTGACTTGGTGTTTTTCGGGCAAAGTCCTCTGGAGGCGCTGCACTTCTTGGCTTTCCCATGTTCTGGCCTCTAGATAACTGGAATCAAATTCTGTTGTTTCTACTCTGAGAAGTTGTAAAACACCACTGATTTTAATTAAATATAATGAATCTGTCTCAGGAGCTGATCTTTCACATGTCTGCTCCTACCTGGTGCTAAGCCACACCCCCACCATCCTATTTCTCTTGCTTCCTGGTCCTTTAGAGCTCTTGGAGTATTTCTCCACTAAATTCTTGTCCTCTTGGGAGCACAAGAAGTTGGGTTAAGTTTTTCATCCTGCCCTTTTAACTACACTGAGGTCCCCTGGACCTCTTGTACCAGCCAGAGCTATATGCCAGGGCTGCTGCCCCTTTTATTTTCACCTTTCTGTCCAGGTGATGGATATAGGCTCTCGCTCTTACGCTTGCTACACATGTGCCACCCTTAGGCCCAATCCTTAGTTTTACTAAGTTGGTAATCAGGTTTTATTATGTTTATAATTACTGGCAAGCGTTTTTTATTTTTTAATTTTTTTATTTATTTATTTAGTTTTTGTTGACTGGGCAAGTACACTAGATAAATTCTACCTATTTTCAGGCATGACCCAGGGGAAGGGGATACAGATGAATGCAAACTGACCTTGAACTAGATTAAGCTGTTGGTGGTATTTTTAGTGAATGGGGGGAAATTTGGCCAGGACACAAGGGAAATTCCCCTACTGAACTGTAGGGGGACCCCTTGGCCGTCTATCACAGGATGGCCAGTCCAGCTGAGATGCGAGAGGGGATGCATGTGGAAGGTGCAGGAGAGTAGGCCTCCTCTCCTGCACTAGCTGTGCAAGAGGCTGTAGAAGAAGAAATCAATGTGGCAGCGATACTGGCAGAAAGCATCATTGTAATGGAGGAAGATGTACCTAAAGATGTGTGTTCTCAAGTGGCAGTACCCTGTGAGAAAGAATTAAATGCAAACAAGGTGTGATTAATGTTACAAAAGCAAGAACTATTGCAGAAGGTATTGTTGGTAGAAAAGGAACTTGAGGCTCTTCCAGAAAGAACAGAGCCTGTTACATAGTCTACTGCATTTGTCAAAGCAGCAGTGAGTCAGCCTAATGCTGATGTGGCAAACAAACAGGCTGAGAGCTTGGAGCACAGCTCAGCTGGAGCAAGAACTATAGTAAAAACACGGAATGGAGTTGAAGAGAGGGCTGCCAGTAAAGTTGTCGGTTTCTCCCGAGTGCCAAAAGCCCATAAGTGTAAGGAAAGGGAAAAAAAGGTAAATGGCTTGGCACAAAGAGACAGATTACAAGCCGTAAGATGCACTAACCCAGCAGAATGCACAAAAGGGGTTAGAAGATGCTGTATTTTTTTTCCCTCAAGAACAGAAGCCTGGTTGGAGCAAAAACCAGGACTGGCATAATACTAATTCATGCTATGTACAAGATCAGATCATTAAGGAAACTTACGACCAAACACTGGATATGGAAGTAGGGGACCCCAATTGAACCCCTGAATTGGTACTGAAAAATGCAGGATGGGAGCAAGCAGTGGATGGTTCATGGTCTCCTGACGCTCAAGACCCGGCATACATTAATATGCTGAAAACTATAGATACTGTGGCCACCATCGAGGTTCCGTTACAGAGCTCCAACGTACCCCGGGGTAAAAACTCTAAAATTATAATGACTACTGTTGAAAAAAGTATTATTGATGTGGTTAACAAACCTAATGCTGGTTTGAAGGAGGGGATGTATATGGTCCAGAATACAGTACAGGGGAATAATGGGATGTCTATCCCCAGCATCAGAATGGTGCCTCGTGTACAGATAGGTGTGGAGGCCTTGGAAAATGGAGACCATACCAGGTTAGGGTCAGCTCCTGCAGTAGTGTTAGAGGGGTGCACAGAGCAGGAAAGGCAGGAGGTCACATAGAAACATAGAATTTGACGGCAGATAAGGACCGCTTGGCCCACCTAGTCTGCCCATTTCCCTACCTAATGGATAAGCTGCATATCCTAGTTAACCAACAGCCTACTTCCTCTTACCCCCCACTAGAACTGCCTTATGTCTGTCCCATGCATTCTTGAATTTCCCCACTGTTTTTGACTCCATGACCTCCTCAGGAAGGCTGTTCCATGTATCCACAACCCTCTCTGTGAAGAAATAATTCCTCACATTACCTCTGAGCCATCTTCAAATTGTGCCCCCTTTTTTTTTTGCACATCTCTCTTTCTAAAAGTTGCTACCCTCTTGGACTTTGTTGATTCCCTTGAGGTATTTGAAAGTTTCTATCATGTCCCCCCTCTTCCTCCTTTCCTCAGGCTGTACATCTTTAGTTCCTTTAGTCTTTCTTCATATGTCTTTTGATGCAGATCCTGCATCATTTTGGTTGCCCTCCTCTGGACAGCCTCCACCCTGTCTATGTCTTTGCAGAGATGGGGTCTCCAGAACTATACACAGTACTCCAGATGTGGTCTTACCAACTGTCTGTACAGAGGGCCAACAACTTCCTGTTTTATACTGGTGATGCCTCTCCTATGCATCCCAGTATCCCCAACCCTCCTTACTGCCTTCTCACATTGCTGGACCACCTTTAGGTCATCTGATATGACTACCCCAGGTCCCTTTCCATTTTGTTGTTGTCATTATCTCACCCCCATTGTGTACTCTTCCCTGGGTTTTGTTTCCCAGGTGCATTACTTTGAACTTCGTAACCCCTGCAAATGGGGTTCCCAAAGACTTCAGGAGCTTGCTTGAATGCTCCAAGCCTGAATGGTGTTTGGCGTTTAAGCCATTTATCAGTGAGTGTTTTTAGAACCTCTGGCACTGTCTCTTTAAGAGCTGTCTGCTTGCAGACATAATTAGTTTGTATGGGGGGACTGTGTGCTTCTCTGTTTGAGTACCACTCGAACTGCTGCCAATTTACTTCATTTTTGCAGTCACTAGGAGTGCAAAGGGAACCTATCTGAAAGATGTAACTGTTTGCCAGAAATTATTTAGAGTAATAATGAAATTACAGTTTGTCTAACCTGCTTTCTTTGCAGTCAGAACTGTGTCTGCTAGTTCCCCATTCTAGTTTTGAACTGCTGAACTGGACCAATCAGTGTGGGGTAAGCTAGCTCTAAAATGGTGCCTTGGACGAATCAGAACTTGGACTCATAATCTGAGCCAGCCACAAGAGGATTGTATGGGCAGTGACTCTGGGAGATGTAGTTTAGACTTCAGTGCCTTTTTGGACCAACAGCAGCAGTCTATTGTGAGTGACAGCCAATCCAGTCAAGAACTGGGAGGAACTCAAAGGAAGTGCCGGTTTTTCAGTTGGAGTGTCAGTTGAGCTTTGGCAGTGAAGGAAGGAGCCCTGTGCTTTTCAGTGTGCAGTTTAGTCAAAAAGCGTGTAAGGCCCAGAGTTCCGGGTCTGCAGCTTGTGTAACAGCTTGTTAGGACTGAATCCGTCCTGTGAAAAGAATCAAAGGATCTCTGAAGAGTAGAAACCAGGCTCACCCTGTAGAAGACTGGAGGAATTGCTGAAAATTACACTTTGGTCTGTCAGGAACTGAATCTGCTGTGTGTTCTCCCGGTATTGTGCAGTAATTGCGTCGGGATACAGATGCAGCCTGCCTGGTATAGTGCTTTCTTTTATATGGATGTGTGAAGAGGTTTGTGTACCTCAAGTGAGCCCTGCTGACATTGAGGACCCTATCTTATTTGGAGGTCGTGAGTACTAATTCAGGTTGCTCCTGTTGAATTGCCACATTAAATCCAAATGGAATTACTGTACTGCTGACTGTTTAATTCTCCTTTTCTCTGTGTGAAAGGGCCCCTACCAGCTGCCACGGTTTGGACTAGCCACTAGGGCTTGGGTACCCAGGGACAGTAACTGATAGGGATAGGCCTGTGCACAGAGCCAGGTAGATTATTAGAGTGATAAGCTAATTAACCTGATTTCCCCTGTCCTTGTTATATCCCCTAAATAAATCAGAGCTGCTTGTTTCCAGCAAAGTTATACTGCCTGAGGTATTTGTCTATGTTAAAGTACTGTACTGTGATTGTTGCACTGTATCTCATTTCACAGGAGGTCCCAGTGCGGAACCAGACCTGGGGGTAAGTGTATACTGTGAAGGTAATTCTGATATATTGTGTGGGCCACTAGTGGGAAGAAAGGGGGGTTGCAGTGTCCCAGAGGGCTGTGACCAAGTTAGTTTAACTATTGCAAACCCTGACCTCTGGGTGGAGGCATCCGCCATTGGATCCAGGCCCCTCAACCTGTTAGTGGCAAATCAGGCAGGGTAGTAGCCCCTGGGATAGCGCCATCTGGGGTTACATCTTGGAGGCTCACCGCTGGGATTGTGTGTCCTCTAGTGGCCATATTTACGAACCACTGTTAAGAAAAAAATGGGTACCCCGACAGAAGTGGCTGTGCACCGGCTGGTGGAGTGGTGTACTGGGGAGGAGATCGACCCCCAAAATGCTATGCTTATCCTGGACATCCCCCTGGGTATCAATACGGACACTGTGCAGGGAGTACTTTCCAAGGTGGAAGGTTTACAAAACCCTGTGGTGGTGGGTCGGCATGCTAATCTGCTCACCCACACTTTCCTGGCCTTAGTAGAGTTTAAGGATCCCATAGATAGCTCAAAGTGCCACAGACCATTACCCAGAGGAGCCCTCACTGCTTGAGTGATAACTAGGACAGTAAGACCGAGGGGAATCAGCCCCACCACTATCTGAAACTTTTGAGGAGAAATTTGCTGAATGGTTGCTGGGAGAGGGGAAAACTGTGGAGACTTGAAGAAACTATTCTTGCCACCTGGGGTGTTCCTCCCCAACACCCCTCTCCTGCTCCAGTGCCCGTAATGGTGGCTGAACCAATGCAGACTCCTATTTCTGCCCTGCCATTAGTCACGACTCTTACGAAGGTTGAGGATCTTCTCTGGCACCCTCCACCCCCCAAGGGAGGATGACTGGGAGACCTGGATGAACTATGTTGCCCCAAGTGCTAGAATGGCAATGCCTGGAAGGTGAAAGCGAAGAGGGTTAGTGAGAGCCTCCGAGGTCCTGCCTGGCTACCATCCGCAAGCAAACGGGCCAGTAACCCTGAAGCGACTGCACAGGCCTATCTTGAGGCCTTGGAGAATGTGTATGGGAGCCCAGATTCTGATGAGGACCTATGGTGGAGAGTAAGAGATGCGACAGTACCAAGGAGTTGTTGTCTGTGTATGTATCTCGGCTGGAAAAATTGTTGCAAGAATGCCTCAGAAAAGGTAGTTTGCCAGCGATTGAACTGGACCGAACCAGGCTGGACAGGATCCTTAAGTCTGCCCCCTTCTCAGAACTGCTGTTGCTTCAGTTACACCTGGCAGATCGACTGGAATCCCACCCTCCTATGATGAGTTAATGAGAGAAATTCGAGGAGTTGAGAAAGAGCGACCTCGGGAGGGACCTGCACCAATAGCTGCGGCTACGACCAGTGACTGAGGTGACCCATCAAGTGAAGTTCAGGGCAGAGGTTGGCAGTCAATGAGTGCTCTGACAAGGAAAAAGATATGTCACAATGGGAGAACTGTTGAGAGAGATCCGGAATTCAAAAACAGTCCTTTATGAAGGCCCGCCTGCAAATGCGGGCCCTGACCTATATCCGACTGCATCTGCTATGGGGTGGGGTACCCACCCATGTATCTCCTGCTGATAACAGCTCCGAACTCGATTCCTTGACCATGGAAGTGGAGAAACTGACGAGATGTCTCCAAATGCTTATCACGCCGCAGACAGAGATGGCACCAAGGTTTCCAGTTAGTAATACCCGCCCTGGCTCCCAGTGTGGCGCCTCGGCCAGCTCAAACTCCAGAAAGTATGTTTTGCTATAATTGTGGGAAAGATGGGCACATGAAAGGGAATGCCAGTCCCCAAAGACACATGACAAAGTTGCATATAGGCTACAAGGAGAGCTTCGGAGGAAAATCAGTGGTTAGAGGTGCGACGACATGATCCCAGTGGGGGCACCAAAATGCTAATTCACGTCCTTTTGTGGCAAGGTCAGTTGCCCAGGCCCCCACTACCGCCTCTCAGACTGGTCCAGAATAGTGGGTCCTCCATGGAGACCACTGTAAAGGTGAACGCAGTGTCTACAAAACTATATTGGACAGTGGCTCCCAAGTGACAATTATGTTCCAAGATTGGTATCAGAAGCATTTGTCAGGCGTACCCTTACAACCATTAGAAGGACTGCATGTATGGGGTTAAGTGAGAAGGCCTACCCTATTCGGGTATATCCGAATTGGCTGTCTTTCCCCACCTCCGTGGCTGGAGTGGCGCAACAAGTAGAGACCCTAGCCTTAGTGTGTCCCCACTGGACTGTATGATGGTGTCCCTTTGTTGATTGGAACAAATGCTCATATGTTGGAAGAGCTGGCACAGTTGTGTTTGAAAACAGGGGTCAAAGACTAGTAGAGGCTTTAAGAGTTCCGGCTTTAATTAAGAAGGCCTATGAGGCAGAGAGATGCTGAAAAACAGAACCAGAGGAACCGGTCGGAGTGTATGGAAGAAGGATCCTGGAGTCTCTGATCCTGGCGCCAAATGCCCAGTGTACCTTACAGGAGAGGTCCCGTATCAGAAAGGATGTTAAGAATAAAATATTAATGTTGGATGCACCAGGCGATGAAAATTGCCAGAGGGACTGCTGGTCAAGCCTAGTATTTTGCCCGCTAGAGCCCATGCTTATGCCAGAAGGGTAATGGTCCAAGTTCATAATGTGTCTGAAAGAGACATTCGAGTAAACAGAGGTTGCATCCTGGCTAATGTGCATTGTGCAGACACTGCAGTGCTACCAGCAGCAAGAGTTCAAGGAAGAATGACAGAGTAACGCCCTGACTTGTTTGATTTGCGACTCCCGCTGCCAGCTGAATGGAAAGTGAAGATCAGTGAGAAGCTTGCCCAGAGAGACCAGGTGTTTTCTTTAAAGGAATGGGATGTGGATGCGTGCAAGGAGCTGAGCACAATATCCGGCTGCATGGCGAAAGACCATTTCGTGAGAGGTCTCGACGCCTGGCACCTGCTGACATAGATGATGTGAGGCGGCATCTGCAAGAGATGTTAGCTGCTGGTGTAATAAAAGAATCCAGAAGCCCTTATGCTTCCCCATTGTGGTAGTGAGGAAAAAGAATGGAACAGTAAGGATGTGTGGATTATCGCTTTTACTAAACCCGACGGACTATCCTGATCAGTACACAATGCCCGCATTCAGGATGCTTTGGACTGCCTAAGCAGGGAGCAAGTGGTTCTCTGTGCTGGATCTCCGCGAGTGGGTACTATCAGATCCGATGGCCCCAGAGGACCGTGAAAAGACAGCCTTTATCTGTCCGCTTGGCTTCTATGAATTCATGAGGATGCCTCAAGAGTTTCAGGTGCCCCAGCCACTTTTCAACGATTGATGTAAGCGTGCAGTGGGGACATGAACTTACTAGAGTGCCTGGTATACCTAGATGATGTTATTGTGTTTGGCAGCTCACTGGAGGAACATGAGACAGATTATTTAAGGTATTGGACCGACTGGAGGACTTTGGCCTTAAACTGTCCATTGATAAGTGTCAATTTTTTCAAACATCAGTAAAGTATGTGGGACACATAGTATCCACCGAGGAATAGAGACCGACCAAGTAAAGTTGAGGCCTTGACCACCTGGCCACAGCCCAAAATCTAAAGAACTGCAAAGATTCCTGGGATTCTGTGGTTATTATCGGCGCTTCATCAAGGACTATTCAAGAGTGATCCGCCCTTTTACTTAACCTTACTCAAGGGTATCCCCAACCCACAAAAATACCAAAGTCAAGCGTCCTCAAGACTGAAGAGTGTATTTTCATCCGGTGAAGTATTTGGGGCCGCTGGACTCCTGATTATTGAGACTACTTTCATGAGATCATATATCAACTTACCCCATGCTCCAGTGCTGGCCTATGCCGATCCAAGAAAACCTTCGTCCTGCACACTGATGCTAGCTTGCAAGGGTTGGGGCTGTGTTGTACCAAGAGCACGAGAATGGCCTGAGACCAGTGGCCTTTGCCAGTAGAAGCCTGACCCCATCCGAAAAGAACTATCCTGTACATAAGTTAGAGTTCCTAGCTTTGAAGTGGGCTATTGTTGACCAATTCCATGAGTACTTTATGGGGCTAAAATACTAGTAAAACTGACAATAATCCTTTGACCTATGTGCAGACCTCAGCTAAGTTGGATGCCACTGGCCATAGGTGGCTTTCTGCATTGTCTACATATGACTATGCTCGAATACCGAGCAGGTCTGAACCACATAGATGCTGATGCTCTCTCCGGAGGCCTGTTCCCAGAATGATTGGGTCCGATTGGCAGAACCTGACATTGGACACTCTGCCGAGAAGTTTGACAGGGAGGAACAAATGTCCCCTGGGCATGTGGACTGCATGGTGGATTGCTTGGAGCCTCTGAGAATTGCACTGCTGTGTGCCACTTTTCTGCAATAGAACATTGGTGCACTGCCTCAGCTGGACAATGACAGTATTAAAATGAGCTCCAATCCCATGATCCCATGATCAAAGCAGCTTTAGAAGCCCTCTATGCAGGAAAGATGTGTCCAAATTACGCTCCACTGATTTGAGAACTGCACTGTTATACAAAGAAGGTCCTAAGTTGAAACTGATCAATAAACTGTTATACAGAGAAACAGTAGACAGGGGGACAAGTAGACAAACAACAACTAGTGCTGCCCACTGCCTTCGAGACTCAGTACTGAGGTCCTTGCACAACCACATGGGGCACCTTGGTATAGACAGAACACTTGACTTGGTGAGATCCAGATTCTATTGGCCTAAGATGGGGGCTGATGTGGAGCAACACATTCGAACTTGTAGTCGCTGCTTACAGAGAAAGCTTTGCCCCAGAGGGCTGCCCCTTGTTAACATCACCACCAGTGCACCCATGGAGCTGGTCTGTATTGATTTTCTAAGTCTGGAGTCAGATCAAAGAAATATCAGTAATGTGCTGTGGTCACTGACCATTTCACGAGATATGCCCAAGCTTTCCCCACCAAAGACCAGAAAGCATCCACTGTGGCCAAAGTACTTGTAGAAAAACTTTTGTTCACTATGGGGCTCCACAAAGAATCCAATTCTGATCAGGGAGACTTTGAGAGTCGTCTGATCAAAGAGATGCTTTCTCTGTGGGGAGTCACAAGTCCAGAACCACTCCTTACCACCCCCAGGGGACCCACAGCCTGAGACGTTTCAACCGCACTTTGCTAGATATGCTAGGCACCCTGCCCCAAAGGACAAGCCTAGATGGAGCCAACAAATTAGCACCCTGGTACATGCTTATAACTGCACCAAAAGTGATGCCACTGGATTCTCCCCTACCGCCTGATGTTTGGAAGAAGCTCGACTACCAGTAGATGTGTGTTTGGGGTCTCTCCTGATGGGGTTCAGGCTGAAAACTATTTACAGTATGTGCAAAAGTTAAAGGCCCAGCTAACTCATGCGTACCAACTGGCTCAAACCATGGCTGCCAAAAGAAATCTGGCCAACAAAGAAGGTATGATAAAGGTGGCTTACAGGAACTCCAGGAGGGAGATCGGGTATTGCTAAGAAATCTGGGATTGCATGGCAAGCACAAGATTGCTGACAGATGGCACCATCTCCCTCACATTGTAGTGGGCAAACTAGATGATCTGCCAGTGTACAAAGTAAGGCCTGAGAATAATTCAAAAGATGTAAAAACAATGCATAGAAATCATTTACTGCCCATTGGACAAATCTTAATTGAGTCTGAGCCCCTAGAAGATGCCCCCTCTGGACCAGTGACTAGAGCTGCTGCTAGAAAAGATCAGAAAGTCTGCACCTACAGAAGCAAAGTTAAAGTGTTCCCCTCCACAAGTCCCAGTTGAGCATGACTGTCAGTCCATATCGGAAGAAAGTGAGAGTGACTTTGAATACTATCCTTCTTACGAACTGAGTCAATTGTTTCGGGCAATCCCCAGTCAATACTGGAGACAAAGCTGGGCCTTCTGGACTGTTTAAGCCCCAGCTTCATCCCTGGAGCCAATGCTCCCAGAAAGTGAAGTGCAAAGCATCAGATCAGATGAAATGGAATCATTGTGCATGGTTGAACTGTTTGAGCTTTCAGGGAGGAAAATGATAGATTAGGGCAGACTGGTGATACACCCGAACAAGAAGAGTATTTTGAGTGCCCTGACAGTCCACTGCCAGTGTCGAAGCTCTCCATCGAGCCAAATGTTGTGGACTCAGAAACTGTAACTCCTGGAGCTGAAAGTGCCCCAAGTTCTAACCTCTCTACCCCATGGAGACTCCCCTGACAAGTGTGGACAATGCTGAAAATGAGGCTCAGAGTGCAGAGACTGTAACAGTTCCCCTAGAAAGACTGAGTCGAGCTGTAAAGCCTGTGGTGCACCTCAGTTATGATTCCCTTGGGAGGCCTGTGGACTTGCCTCTCAATGTTGTCCATAAAAGTGTATGTGTCCAGGCTCATTGCCCAAACTGGCGTCAGTGCTAACTCAAGTTACTTGTATGTTGCCCTCTAAGTATGGTGCCCTTGCCCGTCCAGCCCCAAGGTAACTGATAGGAAGGGCCCCTCTCTTCAGGTTTCATGTACAAGAGGTAATAACTTGAGTTATAGTACAATGTGTATGTAATACTGTGTAAAGAGTGATACTGCAATGTTTCAGAAATGTGTTCTTGGTAAAAATATATTGACTGATGATTACATATGCGAGCCTAATGCCAATGTATATGGTTGCAGTTGAAACTTATGGGGTACTTGCTTGCGGACGTCAAGCTTTCCCAAGCCAGGAAGGTGTAACCCCCTGCAAATGGGGGTTCCCAAAAGACTTCCAGGAGCTTGCTTGAATGCTCCAAGCCTGAATGGTGTTTGGCGTTTAAGCCATTTATCAGTGAGTGTTTTAGAACCTCTGGCACTGTCTCTTTAAGAGCTGTCTGCTTGCAGACATAATTAGTTGTATGAGGGACTGTGTGCTTCTCTGTTTGAGTACCACTCGAACTGCTGCCAATTACTTCATTTTTGCAGTCACTAGGAGTGCAAAGGAACCTATCTGAAAGATGTAACTGTTTGCCAGAAATTATTTAGAGTAATAATGAAATTACAGTTTGTCTAACCTGCTTTCTTTGCAGTCAGAACTGTGTCTGCTAGTTCCCCATTCTAGTTTTGAACTGCTGAACTGGACCAATCATTGTGGGGTAAGCTAGCTCTAAAATGGTGCCTTGAATGAATCAGAACTTGGACTCATAATCTGAGCCAGCCACAAGAGGATTGTATGGGCAGTGACTCTGGGAGATGTAGTTTAGACTTCAGTGCCTTTTGGACCAACAGCAGCAGTCTATTGTGAGTGACAGCCAATCCAGTCAAGAACTGGGAGGAACTCAAAGGAAGTGCCGGTTTTTCAGTTGGAGTGTCAGTTGAGCTTTGGCAGTGAAGAAGGAGGAGCCTGTGCTTTTTCAGTGTGCAGTTTTAGTCAAAAAAAGCGTGTGAGCCCAGAGTTCCGGTCTGCAGCTTGTGTAACAGCTTGTTAGGACTGAATCCGTCCCGTGAAAAGAATCAAAGGATCTCTGAAGGTAGAAACCAGGCTCACCTGTAGAAGACTGGAGGAATTGCTGAAAATACACTTGGTCTGTCAGGAACTGAATCTGCTGTGTGTTCTCCCGGTATTGTGCAGTAATTGCGATCGGGATACAGATGCAGCCTGCCTGGTATAGTGCTTTCTTTATATGGATGTGTGAAGAGGTTTGTGTACCTCAAGTGAGCCCTGCTGACATTGAAGGACCCTATCTTATTTGGAGGTCGTGAGTACTAATTCAGGGTTGCTCCTGTTGAATTGCCACATTAAATCCAAATGGAATTACTGTACTGCTGACTGTTTAATTCTCCTTTTCTCTGTGTGAAAGAGGCCCTACCAGCTGCCGCGTTTGGACTAGCCACTAGGGCTTGGGTGCCCAGGGACAGTAACTGATAGGGATAGGCCTGTGCACAGAGCCATAGGAGATTATTAGAGTGATAAGCTAATTAACCTGATTTCCCCTGTCCTTGTTATATCCCTAAATAAATCAGAGCTGCTTGTTTCAGCAAAGTTATACTGCCTGAGGTATTTGTCTATGTTAAAGTACTGTACTGTGATTGTTGCACTGTATCTCATTTCACAGGAGGTCCCAGTGCGGAACCAGACCTGGGGTAAGTGTATACTGTGAAGGTAATTCTGATATATTGTGTGGGCCACTAGTGGGAAGAAAGGGGTTGCAGTGTCCCAGAGGGCTGTGACCAAGTTAGTTTAACTATTGCAAACCCTGACCTCTGGGTGGAGGCACCGCCATTGGATCCAGGCCCCTCAACCTGTTAGTGGCAAATCAGGCAGGGGTAGTAGCCCCTGGGATAGCGCCCATCTAGGGTTACACTTCTTGCACTGAATCTAAGCTGCCATACATTTGACCATTCCTCCATCCTTGCCAAGTCCTTTTCATTCTTTCCACCCACCTTGTGGATCAACCCTTGCAGATCTTTGTGTCATCTGCAAAGACACATACTTTCCCTTCCAGTCCCTCTGCAATGTCACTTATAAAGACATTAAAAAGAACCGGCCCCAGTACTGAACCCTGTGGTACCCCACTAGTAACCCTCCTTTCTTCACTGTGGGCTCCATTTACTGTTACCCACTGTGTCCTGTTGTCCAACCAGTGTTTTACCCAGGCTACTACCCTGGGACCCACTCCCAGGCTGGCTAATTTGTTTATTAATCTTTTGTGCGGGACTGTGTCAAATGCCTTGCTAAAGTCTAGGTAGGCCATGTCCACAGCCCCTCCCTGGTCTACCGCTTTGGTCACCCTGTCAAAGAAATCAATTAGATTTGTCTTACATGACCTTCCCACTGTGAATCCATGCTGCCTTGGGTCCTGTGCTTAGAAAACCCCCCAGGTTGGTCTTTCTACTGTAGATATGAGGGAGGGGAAGTGTTCAGGTCAGAATGGGGTACAGGGGAATAATGTGATGTCTATCCCCAGCATCAGAATGGTGCCTAGTGTACAGATAGGTGTGGAAACCTTGGAAAATGGAGACCATACCAGGTTAGGGTCAGCTCCTGCAGTAGTGTTAGAGGGGTGCACGGAGCAGGAAAGGCAGGAGGTTGATGTTTCTACCATAGACATGAGGGAGGGGAAGTGTTCAGGTCAGAATGGGGTACAGGGGAATAATGTGGAGATGTACCCTAGCAACAGGGCTGAGTCTCATGTGCAAAGGGATGAAGGTGCTTCAGAGAATGAAGAACAAGTCAGGCTAGGTCCAACGCCTGTCTTAGTTCAGGAGGGTGGTGTGGAGCAAGAAAGACAGGGAGTTGGCTTTAAATTAACTGATTTGTTTGTTAGCAAAGGAGAGCCAGCTCCACGGCCTAATGCAATTAGGATTTTATATAAAGGGGGATTAGAAAGCCCCCCAGATAGTTTACATTGCAAAAACACTACTGAAAAGCTCCATGCGATTTTGTCCTCTGAAATATTTGCATTGATTGGGTTGGGAAATTCAAACTGCGATGTGAGTTTAAAAGACATGTCCAGCCTGGATAGATTTTGGGTACAGTATGCTGCAAGTAAGAACTCCCCAGTTTGGTCTCCATTTCATGTAATCCCCCTAACTAAACCAGCAGTGTGGAACATTACCTTTATGTTCAGAAATGAGGGGGTTAATATTGAAGATATCCTTTTCTGGTTACAGCAACGCTGTGAAGTTTTGAACAAACCAACCCCTACACTTGACAGTGAGCAAATTTGGGATGGTGGGTGGAGGGTTAGGGTGAAGCTGTACACCACTAATTCAGGGTCTAGTCACCTGCCTAGTTTTTTCTATTTAGGCAAAGACAAAGGGCTGATTTTTTTTTATGCCGGTCAGCCCAAATCATGTTTCAAATGTGGCTCAAGGGCACATTTGAGCTCGGCCTGTGATACAGTCAAATGTAGCCACTGCCTAGAGTTTGGACATAGTTCAGGGTCATGTTTAAATTTATTAAAATGTAACCTTTGTGAGCACACGGGTCATGCCTATGGGCATTGTCCGTGGGCCTCACATAACAGAGAGGACTGCCCCTCACATGAGGGTCTGATTAACCAAGCTCAACAAAAACTAGCTAAAAGAGTGACAGAACAAAGTCTGAGGGAAGTATTGGCTAAGGCAAAGCAGAATTATCCTGAGGAGAGAGCAATTCAAGGGAAAACAGAATTAGCAATTCCTAGTTTGGTAGCTATTACTTCAGAACCAGAGCAAGAAGGGGTACAGAATAACATGGGCTCTCAGGGATGCTTGGCTGAGATACCCCCCCCCGCTACTCCCCCCCAAGGTGTGGAAAAAGAAACATTCAAAACAGTACAGCAAAAAAGAAACAGACATGGGGCAGTGGTTCCTAAACAAGATAGCAGAATGGTTGAGTCAAGATCATGGAAAGCTGGTAATAAATATGCTTTTTTTGTCTTCAGATGCTACAGACAGAGAATTGGATGGGGAAGAAACTGATTCCTCCTCAGTTATATCAAATACTGATACATATGGGGAGGGGGGATTGAATCCTATTGCCAAACATACCAGACATAGAAACATAGAAGTTGACGGCAGATAAGGACCACAAGGCCCATCCAGTCTGCTCATTTCTTTTTCTACCTTATGAATGTGCCATTGACCTTTGCTTTGTCAATGGCCTATCTATTCATACTCATCTGTATTGCTCCCTTTTGCCTATCCCATGCCTGTTTGAAGCCCTGCACTGTATTCATATCCACCACTTCCTGAGGTAGGCTGTTCCATGCATCCATCACCCTTTCTGTGAAAAAGAACTTCCTCACATTACCCCTTAATCGACCTCCCTCTAATCTCATGCTGTGTCCTCTTGTCCTGCTATTTTTCTTATATTGAAACATGTTAGACTCTTTCACCTTGTTAATGCCCTTAAGGTGTTTAAATGTTTCAGTCATATCACCTCTCTCCCTCCTTTGCTCTAGGGTATACATAGAGTTCAGTTAATCTGTCTTCATATCTTTTCTGATGCAGTCCCTGCACCATTTTGGTTGCCTTTCTCTGGACTGCCTCGATTTGGATTAATGTCTTGTGAAGGTGTGGCCTCCAGTGCTGCACGCAGTACTCCAGATGGGGCCCTAACCAGTGTCTTGTAGAGAGGGATTATTACCTCCCTCTTCCGACTTGTGATACCCTACTAATACACCCCAACATCCTCTAGCCTTACCTACTGCTTTAGTGGTCTGCTTGGATGATTTCAGGTCATCGGTGATGATGACGCCCAAGTCTCTTTCTTCCCTTGTGACTGCCAGCAACTCCCCTCACAGCCTATAGGTGGCTTCAGGGTTTCTCTTCCCTATGTGCATGATCTTGCACTTCTTAGCGTTAAACCCCAGTTGCTACTCTTCTGACCATTTTGATAGTTTATCCAGCTCTCTTCTCATTCTGCCCACCCCATCTGGATCATCTACTGTGTTGCAGATCTTGGTGTCATTTGCAAACAGACAAACCTTACTCTCCAGTCCATCTGCAATGTCACTGATGAAGATATTGAAGAGGACTAGCCCCAGGACTGATCCCTGAGGTACCCCACTTGTGACTTGCATCTCTTCTGACTGTATACCATTTACCACCACTCTCTTTCTGCCCATCAACCAGTTTGCCACCCAGTTGACCAATGTCTGACCCATCCCGAGCCTACCCAGCTTATTAATCAATCTTCTATGTGGAACAGTATTGAAAGCTTTGCTGAAGTCAAGGTAGGCAACATCAACTGCTCCCCCCTTGGTCCACCACTCTGGTTACACAGTCAAAGAAATCTATGAGATTAGTTTGACAGGACCTTCCTTTTGTAAACCCATGCTGTCTTGGATCCTGTGCTCCTATGGAGTTGCACTATCCTTTCCTTAAGAAGTGTCTCCATAATCTTGCCCACTACTGAGGTAAGACTGACTGGTCTGTAGTTCCCTGCCTCCTCCATGTTACCACTCTTGTGGAGCAGGATCAGATGAGCCCTTCTCCAGTCTTCTGGAACCTCTCCTGTGCTCAGAGAGTCACTAAACAGTTCTGATAATGGCTCTGTTAGTTCCACCCTTAGCTCCTTTAGTACCCTGGAATGTATGGCCTCAGGTCCCATTGCCTTGTCCACCCCTGAGCTTATCAAGCTCTTGTAGGACCCTTTCTTTTGTGAAGGGACTAGTGCACACCTCCCTCCCCCCTGTGTCCATGGTGCTGAGCTGTGGGCCCTGCCCTACCTTCTCTTCAGTAAATACTGAGCAGAAGTATCTATTTAGGATAGATGCTTTTACATGGTCCTGCTCCTCACACGCCCCCTTATCCCAAGGTAAGGTAGGAGAAGTAAAATCAATTAATACCCTGTGTAATTATGGATTCCCTCTCCATAACTTCTCTTTATATTAACAGTATCAAGGGGAAAGGAAATTAGAGGGTTATGCTGTCCATACAGAGTTATCATAGTGACATAATCTGTTTGTACGGACACTTGGATCAAATTCAACAGAGCATTACAACAGGCCTCAAGGGCAACAAGGTCCTCATTCTGGTCCACGGGATTGGCTGTTGTGATGGGATGGGGATACTTTTCACCAAGTCAAATTTTAAAGTGTCGTGACCAGTGGATATATATCCAGACAGGGCTATGCTGCTAGATTTTTCCTATTGTAATGAACAATTTCATTTGTCATTTATGCTCCACAAACCAAAGCTCAGAGGACAGCCCTATTTAAGCAGGTACAACCTTATCTTCATACATCTCGCTTAACAGTGTGGGCAGGGGATTTTAATTGTGGGATGCAGCTGGCAGATAGGGGTCTAAGGACATCAAAATTGTTTAGTGATTCGGTGTCTCTTAATCAAATTGTAGCTACAGCTAATCTTAAAAATGCCTACAGGTGTTTACATCTTTCAGGTGGGTTCACATATTTCAGAGGTACAGTTAAAACTAGAATTGATTTTATTTTTGTATTCAGAATTCTACATAATTTGGAATGCAAGACGCTTGCTCAGGAGTTTTCAGACCATATAGCAGTCCAGGCAGGCCAGGATCACGTGGAGATACTCCCCGGTGCAAAAAACATTCATGGAGGTTAAATGAATCTTTACTCCAAAAGTCCAAGGTTAGTAAGGGGTGCGCATAAGAGTGGGCAGCCAGATTATCAGTAGCAGGCTGCTACGATGATATAACTGAATGGTGGGAGGACACTAAGATGGCCTGGAAAAAGGTATTTCAGAAACATGCACCATTGGCAAGTAATAGGTATATTCAATACTTGACTCTAAGGCACCAATTACAGTATCTCATTTCCTTATCAGATGGCACTTCTGGAGATTATGGGGCACAAATCAACAATATTAGTGATAACATGAGGAAGTTACAATTCGACAGGGCACAGTCATTAGGACAGGAGGCTAGATTTGGAACTCAACTAGCTAAAGGAGGGTTTGATGCTTATAAAGAATGTAAGGGATGGACAGAATCTAGAATAATGTATGAATTAACCCCTCTTTCAGGGGACAGGGTAAGTTCTCCTGAGGAACTAGTGGATACAGTGGAGAGGCAAATGCTAGTCCAGTTTGGGAAGGAATCTTAATGCTCAGATGGGGCAGTTTTTTTAAACTCATTGGACCTTCCTCAGATCTCAGAAGAGGAGAGAGTCGACTTAATTAAAGACATTACTGAATCTGAGGTGGCTCAGGCTATAAGGGGTTTAAAGTCTGATACGGCTCCTGGGACGGATGGCCTTACAGTAGGGCTGTACAAAGCTTTTCAGGAAGAACTAGTTCCTGCTTTAACAATACTATTTAACGACATGCTGTCTAAAGCTAAGTTTTCCAAATCCATGCAAGAAGCAGTGCTGGTTTTAATTCATAACAAAAGGCCCTACAAATGAGCTAGATAATTGGAGACTGCTGAGTCTCCTTAATACGGACCGTAAGATCATTGCCAACATTTTATTGGCCAGGCTTATAACAGTGGCACAGATAATCAGCCCGGTACAGACATGCGGTATTCCTGGTAGGAATCAAAATGACAACTTGATTATACTAAGGGAATTATTTTCTCAAGCAGAAGGTCAGGCTATTCAAGGGTGGGTAATAGGGGTTGACCAGAAGGCTTTTGACAGGATAGCCCATAAATTTCTGTTTTCAGATCTTATCTGTGTCTATCTTCGCCATTCATCACCTTTGGGTACTTGGCTGGAGGTCATGACCCCATGGGAGCTTTTTGGGATGGGAGGAGTCTTCACACCATCGGCACTGCCCTCGAGGCCGACGCACTGCATGGCGCTCGCAGGTTGGCCATTAGGTGTTGTCGACTCCGCCCTATCGCCAGTTCTTTGTCTCCCACCATCAAGGTCACCTCGTGGGATGCATTGCAGAAGAATATTTTGAGGCCCTACCTCTTCTACGCAGTTCGAATTTTTCACCTTTCTAGGCTCCGTGTCAACTCTCTGCCGAAGTCCGTCAGCCCCCTGTCTCCTGCCGGTTCTGTTAGCCTACTCGACGTCGCCTGGTAATATTGTTCCATTATTTTATTTTATGTTGCGACGTCGAGTCTTGTTTGGTGTTTCTTTCTCATAGGTCATGTCTAGGTCGGAGGGCAAGAAGACTTCCAAGACAGGACGGCCCCCGATGTGATGGTGCCCTTGCTGCCGTACGTACTCTGTCACTGACCAGCACGACCGTTACCTCACGTGTCTTGGTCTACTTCACAATATGGATTCGTGCGACACCTGTTTCTCCATGTGCCATGGTCATCGAAAGCAACGCTGTGAAAGTGGGCAGCCCGCCTAACTTTTGGGGGTCACGCCGCACTCATTCGGCCACACCGTGTTCTCTTGGCCTATCCTCCAGGTCCCTCCCAGTTCTGTAAGGACCAAAGAGGAGGGCCTCTGCCTCTGTAGCCTAGCTGTGGCAGAGGCCCCTTCCGCGGTGCAGGAGGCCCGGTCTGTCCCCTGGGAGGCACCGCCTTAGCAATCGCTTCGGGGTGAAGGCTCCCTAGTGTCACACCCGCGCTCAGAAGGCTTGGGTCAACGCTGTCTGTCGATGCCATCTTGGGCCTTGGCGCTGTTTGCGGCGCTTTGGGCTGTGATGGTGCCCTCATTGGTGCCAGTCCATCACTCGGTGCCATTGCTGCTGTCATTGCCATTTGCATCGCCGATAGTGCTGTCTGCGGCGCTGTTCCTCATGGTTTCTTGCCCCTGCGTCATTCGCAGCGCCATGGTTGAGCATGGCACCATGTCCAGTTCTGGAGCCATTCACGGCACTGCGGGGGTTTCAGAGCGCGTTGCTGAGAGTGCTGTCAGGGCCGTCGTCAGCGCCGTCTCTGTCCTCAGTGCCACTGGTGGCTCCATGGGGCGGGTTGGCGCTGTGGTGGTCTCTGGCCTCGGTGCTGTTCACAGCACCGAGAGCATGGTCGGAGCTGTCATTGGCACTGTTGCTTGGTCTTGACGCCGCTTGCGCGCCTGCGGGGGTCGGGACAGCACTGTGACACGCCTCCGAGGCTGCTGCCCTTGTTGGGGCCGTGTCCTCTCTAGCACCTTTAGCAGTGCGGAGGGGCACCGCATCAACTGTAGTGCAGTCTCTGGTTCTGGTGCCCTGTTCAGTAGGGATGGCAGCAGGCGCCCATTCACTGTTTGGCACAGGACTTTGATCTCCACCTCTTTGGAGGAGGAGTCGGACTCTGAGTCAGACATGCAGTCTGGTTCCCTGGAAGTTGGCTGCTGGCGTGGACACCCTGGTAGTATCCTCGACAGGCCGGAGTCAGCCCCTCTCTGAGGAGCGGACAGTGACTGCTGGGGCCAGGATCAGGGGTTCTGACCAGCAGGCAGTGGTGCAGGCCAGCATTGCCCTGCAACCTGGCCTCGGAGGGTTCTCTGACCCCTCAGCGATGGTACCCCCTCAAGTGGTGTGCCTGGATCGCCCAACCTTGAGGCAGATCAGAGCACCCACAGGAGGGGAGGGTGCTGCTCCCTGGATAGCCCCTTCGGGGGCCGACCAGGCCTGCCAGCTGCCTAGGCTGGCTCTCTTGAGGAGGAGGGCACTCCCGGATTCCGAGCTGTCGAGGGGCATGGGGTCTGTGCAACGGCCTTTTTCCGGAGCCCACCTGGGCTCTGGGAGAAGCCGTAGTGCGATCTCCGCCCTTCCCTTTCGGTTTCCTTGAGAGGGCCCTGTTCTTTAGAGGTAGAGGACCGTCCTTCTGGACCTACACTGCTCCGGTCGCCTCACAGGGGGGATTCTTCAGGGCGCAGCCTAGGTAGTTCCAGTTTGGTTGATCAGCTGTTGGCTGTGGAGTTTTCCAGAGCCCCTTCCTTCTCTAGGGCTCCTGGTGCACTCCCTAGCCAGGTGGAGGTCAGCCGATTCCCATTGTCAGCTCTGCCCCCATCCCTCTGCCACATTCTCCTGTGCTCCTAGGCATTCTTGGTCCTAGCAGGCCTCTCTCCTGGGAGCAGTTCAGAGCTCAGGCTGCTCAGTTTTCCTCTTACGTTAGGACTATGGACAAAAACGTTTTTTCAACCTCCCCCTGAGCAGCCAGTTTCTGAACCTTCAAGGTCCTCTGACTCTTCCTCCCACTCTTCTGGGGGAGAGGAGCCATCTGTCCACATCTCTCCAGCTGCTGATCTTGCTGAGTATCAGCGATTCCTCGTGAGGATGTTAGAGGACCTGCACATCACCCCTCCCACTCAACACAATCCAGAGCACTCTGCGCATGCCTTTCTGGGCGAGTTCAGTAAGGACACCCTCATGGTGCCCTCCTGGCCTGCTCCCTTTAGGGAGGCGTCATTGCATTTGTGGCAGAGACCCTTTTCCAGAGTTCCTGCCCCTAGGGATCTCTGCCAGTGGTATTGTGCCCCCGGAGTTTCAGGTTCCATGCCCTCATCCTCAGTCAGGATTGACACAACTGGACACTCTGATGACTTGTGCCCCTCACCGTGACCGGCACCCAGATCACGTCACTCAGATTTTGACTTCTGGGGGAGGAGGACGTTCTACTCGGCATGGTTGCTGCTCTCTATTGCAGCACATTAGGCCCACTATGCAACCTATGACAGGTTCCTGTGGTCCAGGCTGGGTCAGCTCCTAGCCTCCATGCCTGACACGGAGCAAACCAGACAAGCCATTGCATTCTGCATGTGGCCTGGAGCTAGCAAGGCACCAAGCAAAGGCATCGTATGATGCCAGTGAGGTAGCTACCAGCGTCATAGGGACAGCGATCTGCACTAGGCGGACACATGGCTGCATCTTTCCCGGTTGTCACCCTTGGCCTGGCGTAGGGTGATTAACTCCGCCCACCAGAAAACCTATCTCTTCTCCCATAGAGTGAGGCGGCGTCTATCGGGGCAACTTCCTACCCCCTCTGGGGGTGGGAGGGGGCCCCTGTCTCACTCTTCCCACTCTTGGGCCTCTCCAGACCCGTGAAGGTTCTCCCTCTTAGTGTGTCACCCACTGAGAGCTAAGGGACTCAGCCCCTTAGAGTTATAAACCTCCTGCGGGGGGGAGGGTCTCGGCACTCACCCAAAGGTGATGAATGGTGAAGATTGACACAGATAAGATTTGGAAATTATGTACCTACCATAATTCTGATCTTTCTGTGTATCTTCACCATTCATCACAGTCCCACTCTCCATCCCCCTGGGGCCTCATTCTCTGGGTCCCCCTCCCTCTTGCACCCCTCCTTTTTGTGAGTCAGGAGTGGGGTAAACTGGGGCACATAAGGGGATAGTTTTCTTTAGGAGTAGAGTGGTCAGGAGTGGGGGCAGTGCTTCGGCTCCACCCCTGGGGGGTGGGGGTGGGCAGTTGCCCCCTTTTCTTTCCTTCTCCCTGTCAATCCTTGATTTCCTTGTCCTGTGGACATAACCTCAATTAATTTAAGAAACTAGGTTTCTTGCACCAAAATCTCCTTTGGGGGGAGATAGCCCTGTTTTCCTGTCTTTTCTTCCAGAATAGCCAATTCTGCTTATAGGAGTTTTGCCAGTAATTCTGTGCCTGCAATTCTGGTAGTTAGCCTCTTGGCTACTCCTTTGCAGTTCCTATATAAACTGGAGACAGGTCAAGGCTACAAGGTATGTTTTTCCCTCTCTCCCCCCCCCCTCAATTTTTCCTTACTTCTAAAAACCTTAACCTCCTCCCTCCCTCCTCCTTTCTACTTCCAGAGATTGGGGCCCCTACCCAATCCCCCTTAGTCTTCGAACTTCTTCTGTCTTGTCAGTCATTTATTTCTCCTTTTAGTTTTATCTTTTCCTTTGTCTGTCCCTTGGACTTCCTTGTCCCACCCTCCGAACCCTTTTTCTAACCTCTGCAGCAACTCAAAATTGGCGGGAGGGCAGAGTCGAGAACACCTAACGGCCAACCTGCGAGCGCCATGCAGTGCGTCGGCCCCAAGGGCAGTGCCGATGGTACGTTGACTCCACCCATCCAAAAAAAAAAGCTCCCGCGGAGTCATGACTTCCGGCCAAGTACCCAAAGTGATGAATGGTGACGATACACAGAAAGATCAGAATAACAGTAGGTACGTAATTTCCATTTCTTGCAGCTTTTGGTATTCCACTATACTTCATAGGTTGAAGCAAAGCATTATATCAGGATGCAGTAATAATTCTTAAAGTGAATGGTTGGAGGGGGAATAAAATATTAGTGAAGAGAAGAGTGAGACAGGGTTGCCCCTTATGCCCCCTCTTATACATTTTTGGGATAGATATATTTTTAAGAACTCTGGAGCGATGCCCAGAGGTAGTAGGGTTACAAGTGAATAAGAACCCCCCCCCCATTAAAGTATTGGCATATGCTGAAGATGTGGTCCTGACACTAAGAAGCGACTCAGATGAGGTAGCACTGTATAATACTGTAACCCAGTATTCAAGGATATCAGGGTCCCAGATAAATAAAAATAAAAGTCAGGGTGTAACAGTAGGAGGCATGCAGATTCCCTTATCTGGAACTTTAACAGGATTTAAAATCTCTCTTGAGCCCCTGAAAGTTCTGGGACTCCTTTTTGGTCCAGGAGATATGCAGACACATAATTGGGAGAGTGCCTTAACTAGAGGAGACAGACTGGTTGCAGGAAGTAAACAGCATCAGATTGGGAAAAAAAGAGAGTTTACTTGATTAAGTCATTATTGCTACCAGTGTTTTTATATTTGTGCTGTGTGTTTCTTCCCCCTATGAAACTGTTCACATGTTTATTTAGTATTTTTTTTCAGGGTTTTTGGGAGTCTCGATTAAACCCCATTAAAAGGGAGATAACTTACAGGCCAATTACTGAGGGTGTGTGGGTGTGGGTATGATTACCCTGTGGCCTTTTTTCTCAGCATTTTTTTGAGTTACAATATAGGCTGGGCCTTGAAACCAGGATACAAACTATGGAAATCTCTAGTTACTTCCTGGTTGGTCCCTCGTGTTCCAGTATGGGAGCAAGGGCAGAGCAGATTAGTAAAAAAAGGTAACAGGAATCCCATCTTTTGGAATAGAGGTCATAAAACAAGCAATAACATGAGGTCTGGTGCCCAATGACTGTATACTTTTAGGTAGGAAAGCTTTATATGATAAGGTGGTGAGGTTTGAGAGCCAGGCTAGAGTGGTATTCCCCAATTGCCCACAAGGGCATGACATATGGGTTTTAAAACAATTAGTGAACCAGAGAATTCTGGTATACTGTATGTGTAGGACAGTATATGGTTGGGTAATTATGACAGATTAAGTGTAAGGGGTAATAACAAACATAAGATGGTAACAGACAGATATTGTCCAAGAGATTATTTTTTCCAAATAGTGTAGTGGAAACACAGAAACATTTATTTTTGGAACGTCAGTTTACCTGGCTATTTTGGGAATCACTAGCAGATGAATGGGAAGAACCACTGTTTTCTAGTCTCACATATTCAGAAATATTGTTTGGCAATAATGCATTAATGGGTAGTAAGTATAATAGGGAAACCATATACATAGTATTAGCTATTGTGAGATATTATTTATTGCAGGTCAGATGTTTATTGGTTTTGCAACAATTTAAGATATCACAGCAAGAGATTATGAATAATATCAGAAAGGCAGTACACTGTGTTCAGCAAAAAGATTTTAAATGCAATTCTAGGGCACGGTATAATCTTTTATGGGTGAATTGTGATACATGGAATTTGGTATGATTATGGTTTTTAGTATACAATCCCTGTATACATTTTAGGAAAGATAAGCATTCTTTTTTTGTATTTTGTTGATATGTTCAATATATATGTACAGTATGTCATGGTTATGAATTATGTTTATTTTGTTTTGGTATTGTAATGAAGTCCAAATTTTCTCAATAAAATTCCCCTACTCTTTTCGAGAAGTGCCATGGGATCTTTAATATCCACCTGAACTACCACCAGAACAGGCAGATGGGACTTCGGTTTAACGTCTCATCAAAGGCAGCACCTCTGATAGTGCAGCACCCGCTCATGCTGCACTACAGTGTCAGTATTGGATATTAACCCAAAGTGGCCTGGGTGGGAAACTCGTTATAATTTGCCATTATAACCAGCTGGTTATAATTGCAACACATGGTGTGTTTCCTGCGCCTGTGCCTGCACCAGCCACGTGCTGTCTCTCTCTCTCCCCCGTCCTCTCTCCTCACTTCCTTTGCTAGATGGACGCCCAACCGCACTTGGGGTAAAGTAAACCTCCTCAAACTCACACATAGACACACACACAAAAACCCAAAAACTAATATAGAAACGGGTGAGGTCCACTCTGCAACCCTTCAACAGTAAAATAATTTAAAATATTGGCAGAACATGCTGGATCCCGACCAATCCACGGCTGTCTCAACACTGATCTGTTTTTTTTTTTTTTCACTTTATAAAATTGCTGTGGCGAAAAAGCACTGGCCAGCAGTTATATAAAATAAAAGATGGGGTTGTGTGTAAAACTCGATTTTACACACAGCCTCGTTGTGGGATGCTTTTTATAAACCCCTCCGGCTTTTTGTAGTCTCCCACACCTCAGGCGCATTTAAAATCTCATTGCATACACTACCCCATCCATTATCCTCTGTATAATTTTCATGTCTTGTATCCTTTTCCTATCCCTTTGAGCCAGGAGTCTATAACCCTCTGTTTTTTCTGTGCCACTTGTTTTCTGTCCTGGCAAACAGAACTGAGAAAGGGAGGGCCAGCACCAGTTACTGGTCAGCCCACTTGCATGACGTCACTACATCTGCCTCATGGGCAGCACCGGCATCAACAACATTCCCTCCCTAAACTGCAAAAGATTTTGCTCCCCCGGGTCTTGATGCCTCTGCCTTAGATCCATCAGTGTGACTGAATGGTGAAGATAATTCTGGAAGACCAAGAATTATGATGAGTACAGAATTTTCATTTTTAATTTTCAGTAACCATTTCCACCATGCTGGCTCTCCCATTCTGTAGAAATATGCATTGGGAAAACACACACCAGTTTGACACCTAAACTGAACCAGTTTATAATGCTTGAGTAGCTTATCAGGTCTACTCAACTTCATATCTGACATACAAGATTGTATTTGTAAACCCTGTTCTGGGATCGCTAGTCTTGTCAAGAATATTTGAGCTGATACTATCAACATTTTATTAGTGTCTGCTTCAGTGTGCTTCAGATTAGTCTGATTGTATTTCAAAATTATTGCTTTTCTCCCCAGTTCAGACGTAGTTTGGGAGACTAAACCCAGGAAGAAAGGACGGTGGAAGACTATGAGTGTCAGGCAGACAGATCTGTTGGAAAAGGCTTTCAAAGACTGCAGTGAATCAGGCCTTCCTGACAGCATTATTCTGAGCTGGATTCCAATTTCGGTAAATTTTGTAAATGGATTTTATATGTGGTTTACAGACAGTGTAACTGTTCGTTTAAATGTACAGTATACCCATTTCAGGATGTGAAAATCCCAGAGCCTATGGACTGGTGTCCTCTAATCATTAAACTGCAAAAACAGGCTAAAGTTACAGACGAAAGGCCTTAATTATGTCAATATTGTAACAATATTTTTCCCTTGACAGCCATTTATTGGGTAGGTTTATAGATATGTATCCTTTATTTAATCAGAAAATATTGTATTGAAACTGAAAATCTTTTTTGCAAGATAGAAACAATGCATATTGGAAGCAAATTTCTGCTTACCAGCAACAGAACAATGAACCCATAATCAGTTATTGTCACTATGAACAAGTAATAGGATTCTTGCAAGTAGGAACCAAATACACATACTTATAGATAAAATACAGAGATATTTAGAGCTGTAAGATGGTCCTCCTATACATTGTTTGGAGGAGAGAATGCAAAACAGAATTTAGAGGTTGTGCTGTTGAAATGATGCATTAGGTCAGGAATTCATACCCATAATAGTAGTTTCAACATAAATATAAATCATTATACATGGTTTTCAATAATTTGTAGAAATACATCTTCCAGGAATCAGTCTTCTCCACAGATTCCCACAAATTGGTCTAAGCCTGAGGAGAAAGGACTCAACAGGAGCCAGAACTTTTTCGGTGGGGGGGGGGGTGACATGACTAGGCCTCACACGTGTATTACTGTATGCAACTGCTGGTATACAGTAGCACCAGCTCCAACCTCCTCAGCTTCTTTTCACATAGAATTTGATGGCAGATAAGGACCGCTTGGCTCACCTAGTCTGCCCATTTCCTACCAGATGGATAAGCTGCAGATCCTAGTTAACCAACAGCCTACTTCCTCCTACCCACCACTAGAACTGCCTTATGTCTGTCCCATGCATTCTTGAATTCCCCCACTGTTTTTGACTCTACGACCTCCTCAGGAAGTCTGTTCCATGTATCCACAACCCTCTTTGTGAAGAAATGCTTCCTCACATTACCTCTGAGCCATCTCCCTATTATCTTCAGATTGTGCCCCCTTGTTCTTGCACATCTCTTTTTCTGAAAGATACTACCCTATTGGACTTTGTTGATTCTCTTGAGGTACTTGAAAGTTTCAATCATGTCCCCTTTCTCCCTTCTTTCCTCACGGGTATACATATTAAGCTCCTTTATTCTCTCTTTGTATGTCTTCTGGTGCAGACTCTGCACCATTTTGGCTGCCCTCCTCTGGACAGCCTCCACTCTGCCTATGTCTTTGCGGAGATGGGGTCTCCAGAACTGCACACAGTACTCCAGATGCGGTCTCGCCAACTATCTGTACAGAGGGATAGCAACTTCCTGTTTTCTACTGTTGATGCCTCTTCCTATGCATCCCAGAATCTCCCCAGCCCTCCTTACTGCCTTCTCACATTGCTTGCCGACATTTAGGTCATCTGATATAATTACCCCCAGGTCCCTTTCCATTTTTGTTGTTGTCAGTATCTCACTCCCCATTGTGTACTCTTCCCCTGGGTTTTTGTTTCCCAGGTGCATTACCTTGCACTTCTTGCGTTGAATCTAAGCTGCCATATATTTGACCATTCCTCCAACCTTGCCAAGTCCCTTCTCATCCTTTCCACTCCATCTTGTGTAGCAAGCCTGTAGCAGATCTTTGTGTCATCTGCAAAGAGACATATGTTTCCTTCCAGTTCCTCTGCAATGTCTCTTACAAAGACATTAAATAGGACCGGCCCCAGAACTGAACCATGCAGTACCTCACTAGTAACCCTCCTTTCTTCACTGTGGACTCAGTTTACTATTACCCTTTGCGTCCTGTTGTCCAGCCAATTTTTTATCCAGGCTACCACCTTGGGACCCACTCTAAGGTAGGCTAACTTGTATATTAATCTTTTGTGTGGAACTGTATCAAATGCCTTGCTAAAATCTAGGTAGGTCATGTCCACAGCCCCTCCCTGGTCTACTACTTTGGTCACCCAGTCAAAGAAATCTGTTAGATTCGTCGGACATGACCTTCCTGCTGTGAATCCATGCTGCCTTGGGTCCTGTTCCCCCTGGCCTCTAGGTACTCAATAGTTCTTACCTTCAAAAGTGATTCCATCATTTTCCCTACCACTGAGGTCAAACTAACTGGTCCCCCCTTAGAGTGCTTAGCAGCTGTGCCGTGCTCCTCTTGAGGGCCAGAACTTCACTATCTATACTACTGCGTTCAGTTCTTTAGTCTTCGATTAAAATATCCTAGTGCTTGTTAGTTTTTGTTAGTTTAGTTTAAATGTACACAAAAGTCTACAGTTTCTTTCAGCCCTACCTACCTATGAGAACTGAACAAAGTTGTTCTAATCCCACTACTTCCTGGTACCAGAGAAATCCGGGTGCATACACTCCACTCTTGAGCTCAGAAAACAGAACAAGTACATGGATCAAAAAATTCAGCATGGGTTCTCTGGTAACTTTGCTACCCTATCTGAAGCATCAGGATTGGCTAGCGTCTCTGCATATGCAAGATTCATACCAGCCTATATTGGTGCACCCCAACCATCACAAGTACCTCCAATTCTGAGTGGAAAGGCAACAGTACCAGTTTAGAATCCTTTCTGCTGTGCTTTCCTTGGTGCCACAAGTCTTTACAGAGTGCTTTGCAGTACTCGCAGTGCACCTCAGAAGGATAGGACTACAAGTCTTCTAGTATTTGGTGACTGGGTCCTAACAAGCCTGTCCAGCAAGGAAACAGAGCAGGCAGTGGCCAGTGCCTCTCGATTTCTGGTGTCCGTGGGAGTCCTGCTGGGACCTCCCAGGTGCTTCTTTCATAGGAACTATTCTGGACATGACCCAGGCTCGAGCCTTCTTTCCAGACATCGGAGTGTAAGCAATCTTGCAGAGGGCATGCTTCATCATGAAACCCAAGACTGTGCAGGCTCACTCCATGCAGTGCATGTGGAGATTTATGGCATCCTTGGTGTTCACAGTCCCCAGAAGGGCTGCACATGAGAATGACTCTGTGGATGCTCAGTGCCCAGTGGCATCACCCTCAGAACTACCCAATTCAAGTGACCAAGCCTCTAGTGAGGTCCCTGCTGTGGTGGTCTGTGTAGGAAAATCTCCTCCAGGACTTTCCTGTCTCCCATCTGGAGCCAGAGGTTGCTCTAGCTATGGATGCCTCCTTACTGGTGTGGGAGCCCACTGCCAGGATCTCCAGACACAAGGGACTGGGACACGTCAGAAATACATCTCCACATAAATGTTTTAGAGATTTGTGCATATCTTTCAGGAATCTATCTTCACCATTGATTCCCATTATTGTGTCTAAGCCAGAGGTACTAGGACCCTGCAGGAGCCAGAACTTTTAGGAGGGCTGGTGCCAAGGTAAGTTGCATGCATGCTTAGCTCCATAAGAACTGAGATTGTGGGTGTAGGCTTACCTCAGCACTGGCCCTCAACCGCTCCAGTTCCTTTTCCCCCCATTGTCCAATGTGCCTCGGTGACAACATCACTCGCCCTCTGGGAGTCAGAACTTCACATCTATACAGCAACATCATTCGGTTCTTTTCAGTTTTAGTGTTTAATGCTAGAGTTTATTTTTTGTGTCAGTTTAGTGAATTTTCACAAATCTTTTTCTGTCAGTCTCTCCTAGCCCTACCAAACGCCAGCGGTCAGAGGACACGTAGGAAGGTAAGGAATCTTCTCAGGCAAGCCGCTCAGGTAATGGAGCCATGTCCGGTCCACGGGCAGTGCAGTGCTCAGTGGGGGAAGAACAGTCTCCCTGGAAGCACGAAAAGAAGCCACCCCGATCCCAGTTGGTTGTTGGCGCCACTTGGCCTCAACTTCTTTCTCTTCCCGTCAGAAGGGGAAGAAATGACGTTGATCAAGGTCACTGTCTGCAAGGTCTTCTGCTTGATCTCTGGTCTCTCAGATCCAATGGCCTTCACTGTCAGCTTCTGTGTCTTTGAGGGCCTCTAGATACAGGAGGTCAGAGTCTTGAGCCCAGAGTCCCCCTCTGTCTGTAAGCTGGAACTCTGGTGGAAAGGTCTACGACTGGGCAGCTCTTATGGAGCAGTGGATGCAGCACTTGGCCCATGTGCTTCTGCCTCCGGAACTCTGATCCTTCGGGGTTGGTGGAACTAGGTCCGCTAGAGGGGACCCTCAGGCCAGGTAGAGCGTCTGTCTCCGGCACCGCCCTTGTGTCCTTGCTGGTGACTGTGTCGCCGACTTATGACCCACATGCTACACACACACACCCCCACCCCGTCCCTAGTCTGAATGGGACAGGCTGCAGTGCCATGGCCAGTCATTCCAGTTCCAACTGGGATGTCGATGCTGGCCGTGGCTATGGTGCTGGCAATAGGCTTGGGCCTTTCAGAGCCTGGCCCGGCACCAGATTCAGTTTCATTTCCAGCACCATCTCTGGCACAGGCCCTACATCCTTCAGGGCTGGTGTCTCCGGTGATACCGCAGTTGCGTTCTGGCTTAGGCGCCCTGCAACCCAAACCCCTCTGTGACTCCTCTTAGGGGGGGGGGGGGTTTGGAGAGGGACAAACCTGACCCTGACCTCATCATTTCTGAGGGAGGTGACAGTGACTCCTTCTTTAGCCTAGACACTTCAGACCCAGGTCCTGTGTCTGTGCCTCAGGAGGAGCTTTCTTTCCAGGCTTTGCTCAGAAATGTGCACACTGCTCTTAAAGAGCTAGTGCACTGCCTAAAACTAATATTAGATTTTAAAAGCAGTCAATCAACCATTACCTTTTATATCTGAGGTACTTTTTCTTTTCCCTTTAATTAGAAGATTGTTTACCTGATGTTAGTAGGTATGATATGTGGAACAGCTGTTAGCCTGACAGCTGACATATCTTGCTCTACCGCTCCACACTACATCATCAGCATTGTGACCTCATTGCCACTTAGGAACAGCAAGTAAGTGACTGTCAGGTCATTCACCTGTGATGTCACTGTCACTGGGATCATAATGCTGATTATGCAGTGTGGGACAGTGGAGTTAAACATGTCAGCTGCCAGGCTAAGAGCTGTTCCACACATCTAGCACCATTTTATCATATGAAAGACTTTCTGATGAGCAAAAGAAAAATACTTCAGAAATAAAAAGTTACAACTGACTACTACTTAAAATTTTTATTATTTTCCTGTCTGCCTGTTTTGGCTCCACAAGCTCTAATTTTCGAGTCTACTGCCATTGACCAGGGCAGACATCTCTGTCTGGAGTGGCTGAACGTTTCCAATATCCCCGGTCAATTTAGTTCCTCCTATTTCCCCCACATTTGAAACCCTGTCTGATGGTGGTCTGGAGTAGGCCTGCTGTGGTGGCTTCTGTCTCCAAGCAGGCTGAAAAGAAATATACTCTCCCTAAGGATAGGCCAGTCTATGTCTCTCAACCTATAGCTGATGCCATTGCTATCCTGGCTGGGAATGACCAGGCTGTTCTCCCCCATGAGGTCACAGTGCACCCTGTTAACAAGGAGTAATGCAACATTGACACTATTGGGCAAATGCACTTATGGTTCAGCTGCTTTAGGCATGAGGATTGCCAGTTACCAAGGGCATTTTCTAAGTATGAGGATACCATTTGGAGAAAGCTTAACTCCTGGCAGAGTCCCTGCCAGATCAGAGGCTAAGTAAGTACTTCTGCTAATCATCAAACAAGGTATTGAGTCCAACAGTCATCAGCTCAAGGCCTCTATGGATGCCTTTGATGCTGCCCCCCAACCCCGCTCTGCTGCTCCAGGTATTTGCATTAGAATGCATTCCTGGCTACAAACTTCTGTTTTTTGGCCCCCAGACGTCCAACAACAGGTAATGAATATTACCTTTGATGGAACTTACCTGTTTGAACAGCGGGTAAAGAAGTCTCTCAAGGTGTCTCATGAAACTAGGATAATCCTTAAGACTTCCAGGCTAGTCCCTGCTAACCTTCAAAGGGGCAAAGGAAGTGGTTTCTTTCAGAACAAGCAGTCCTTTCATGGAAGAGTCAAGGGAGCCCAAGACAAATCTCTTCCCAGCCTCAGAAAGAGGCACAGCCAAAGGCTCAGGCAACTAAAGTACCTAGTGCCGACCTCTGAAGCTCCAGCCACCGAAAGCAGACCTCTGCTCCCCGGGGGAGGCGGCACCCATCCCAGTTTTACCATCAGCGAGAGTCCATTACAATGGACAAGTGAGTCCTCAGGATCATCTGGAAAGGATAACTCCCTGGATTTCACAGATTTCACAGAACTCTCTCTGGATGATCCACCCAGAAGATGGCCTTTTCCTCAGCACCTCGAGTCTTTACAAAGTGCTTGGCAGTACTCGCAGCACATCAGAGAAAGTTAGGACTCCCAAGTCTGTTTGCACTTGGATAACTGGCTGATTGCCAATCCATCCAGGCAGGACATGGAACAAGCAGTGGTCACTACCTCTCAGTTCTTCTCTTCAGTGGGGGTTCTGCTGAATCTTGTAAAGTCTCGGCTCCAACCCTTGCAGCAGCTGCTGTTCATAGGATCTCTCCTGAATACAACCAAGGCCTGGGCCTTTCATACATAGAGCTGGTTTCAAATGATCCCACTGATGGCATGCTACATCATGGAATGCAAAACTGCAAACCCACTTCATGCAGTGCATGCTGGGTCTAAGAGCTTCCTCAATGTTCATAGTGCCCCTGGCACAGCTGCAGATGAGAGCAACTCACTGGATGCTCAGTGCATAGTGATCATAAGCATCACACTCTCAGATCTACCCCATTCAGTTGACCAAGCTCCTGGTGTGGTCACTCACATGATGGTCAGTGGAGGACAGTCTTCTCCAGGACTTTCACTTCTCCCATCTAGAGCTTCAGATGATTCTCACCACAGATGCCTCCCTATTGGGGTGGAAGCCCACTGTCAGGGTCTCCAAACACAAGGTGTCTGGGACCCGTCAGAGACTCATCTCCACATCACTGTGTTGGAGGTGCGAGCTGTTTTGTACAGACTGAAGACTGTAGCGGACCTTGTCAGTCACAAAACAGTCCTCTTCCAGACAGACAACAAGTCTGTCATGTACTACATCAACAAAATGTGAGAAGCATACTCTTATCCTCTTTGCAGGGAGGTAATGAGTGTGTGAAAATGGTGCTTGGAGCAGAGAATCTTGCTCCAATAAATTTATCTGCCAGGAGTCCAGAATACTCTGGCAGACAAGCTCAGCTGAACAGAGGCCAATCCTCACGAGTCATCACTAGCACCAGATGTCGTGAGATTGCAGTTCGACAGGTGGGGTACCCCAGATGTGGACCTTTTTTGTCTCCACTCAGTGCCAGACTGCCTCGATTATTATACCAGGGCCTACTATCACAAGAGCAGTGAACCCTGGTCCATCCAGACCACAAGTCACTTAATCTCCATGCATGGCTCCTGAAAACATAGCCATTGCTAGATACGGGTTTCTCAAAAGGTGGCTGATGTCATAGTGGCTGCCAGAAAGCCTTCCACCAGGGCCGCTTATTCTGCGATGTGGAAGCGGTTTGCTTTGTGGACCAGTTCTCATTACTTAGATCCATCTACCTGTCCAGTAAATCATTTTCTAGAGTACCTGATCTCCTTGTCAAATGCAGGCCTACAGTATTCTTCTATTAAAGTGCACTTGGCTGCCTTTTCAGCTTTCCATGTATCTGTTGAGGGTCTTATGGTTGCTGGACGTGGCCTGTACATTCTTGAGTGGTATTCTGCACTTGAAGTCTCCCATCCACAATCCAATTTCAGCTTGGGACCTGAAATTTGTTTTGGAAAAGCTTACTTGTGTGGCTTAGGCTTTCATTCTTGGAAAACATTGTTTTTGGTTGCCATTACTTCCACTGAAAGGAGACTGTGAAAGCAGAAGGATGGACAGGTGCTTTCTGGTACAGGTGCCTGTGGTCTGCTCCAGAGGTACAGCCAAGAGAGAGAAATGGATGACTGTGGCTACACAACGTAGTGGGTAAAAAGAAAGAAAGAAAACAGCAGTAAAGAATGTGCTGAATGTTTCTGCTGGCACCCAGGGCCAGGTGGGGAACTTGCTAATCTCCATTGAGTGGGGTCTACTGCTGCAGGAGGCCATGGGTATTGTACCCAAGTGCTAGGGTGCTCTGATCAAGGAAGCCAGGCCATGGGGCCACTTCCCGATTTGGGTCCTCTGTGGTGGTAGGCCTTGCGCACATGCTGTGCAGTAGGGCCTGTAATGTGCCGAAGGGGACAAGCTGCAAGATCCATGAGCAAGAAGAGAGAAAGAGAGCAAGCTGCAGCTTCTGTGCCCCTGGTCAAGTTTTGTGTCCGGTTCTGCCTGTGCCATCAACCCCCAGGACTTCAGCCAAAAGCCGTATACCCCCTCAGGTACGTTGATATTTGGTGCCTTTGGACATTCTGAATTTTCAGCGCCAACACTCTGATTGGAGGATCTCAGCCTCACTGACTTCTTCCTGCTGGTCTCCATTTTACCTTGCTTCATTAGAGACGTTTGTCAGCGCTGCTGACCCTGAGACTATCCTTTTTTGTAAAGCAAAAATTTCTTCCTTTTTTTTTTACTACTTTCCCATTTGCAAATTATACTGCACAGCCACTAGAGGGCTACAACAGCTGTCTCTTCTGTTAAAGAGGAAACACTTTATATTTACTCCTTCCTCTCCTGCTCCAGTGGACCTGGGATACCTCTCTTTCTGAGGACCATCCCCAGGGTTTTTCTGCCTGTTTCTCAGGCCAAACTGTGGTCATCCTCTAAGTCCACAATACTTGAATGCCTGCCCTCACTCTCATTCCATACTGGTGAAGCAAGGCCAGATGTAGAAACGAAAGCTGCAGACTAAGCTTGCCACACTGGGTTGAAGCCTTGAACCACCTCACTGGCTCAGCCGAAAAGCATTGCTCCACAGGTGCGTTCTGCGCCAAAACCGCGCCTCAGTCAACAAAGGATTTTGAACTTATGACACCTGATCGCTGATTGGGCTAGGCTTCCAGTGACTCTCTTGGGATTGGCTGGTGCTTGTCTTTTAGCTCTCCACCTAAATCTCTATAGCCATATCATAATTCCTCTTTGGCTACCTTTGCGTCTCTGCCTAGCCCTCTGTGTGATAATTACACTCACTTGTGTAAACATGGCTCTTTGTTACATGTTTGAGATGCTCCTATTACTTCTGCTCCTACTTTGCCTTAACTGGGTTGTTATAACTTTCCCAGGATCCTAGCCCTCGAGTTCTTCGAATGCCCTACATGCTGATTTCAGTTTCTCTAACCTAATTACTGAATCTCAACCTATGCTTGCTTCTAAGCACCTCCTATTCTCTAAGGGCTGTACCTTTTATGCGGTGACCACACTTAAAAAATGCCTGCTGAGTCAAGCAGTTCCTTTACTGTTTGGCTATCGAAAATTATGGTTCCTCACCATCTTAGCTATCCTTCTTGCAGGGGATGTTGAAATGAACCCGGGTCCATGTGCCCTCTTCTCCCCGGCTGACATCTCTGCAGTTTCTAGCAAAGGGCATTTCATTGCTCATATGAACATCAGAAGTCTCTCCCGAAACTTCAGTGATCTTGAGGCTTGGGTGGGTGTCTACTAACCTGACGTACTCCATTTGTCTGAAACGTGGCTAAAGCCAACTATCCCTGACTCTGTATGCTCCCTGACTAACAACTGCTTTATCCGTAGGGATAGGCTCTCCTCAAAGCATGGCGGAGGGGTTGCCATGTTCTATAAAGATCATCTAAACATCACGGACACCCTGTTCTCAACATCCTCCGCCTGTGATTCCCTTCACACTACTGTCATCCTGGGAGCCAAGAAACACCACATTGCCTGCGTCTACAATCCCCCAAATGGGGGCACTGTAGGTCTGCAGGACTTATTTGATCAGACCTCTTTGCAATCCAAGCATAATAAGGTCATTATATTGGGTGACTTTAACCAAAATTGACTAGGGACTGCCCATAGCATGCTGCTCTCTCTGGTACAAAATCATAACCTCTACCAGCTGTTAACGGAGAATACCAGAGTTACTCCTTCTCTAAAACCCTCTCCCTTATTAACTGGGTACTGGTAAACTGTCTGGATCATGTACACCAAGCAGGCATCTTGGCAGATTCACTTACTGATCATTCCCCTGTCTTTTGCATCTAGAGTACTGAGGCTGCTCCATCCCCTCCACCGCGCTGTGTCACCTTTACGAATTTCGCCAACCTGGATATAGAGGCTTTTTGTCATGATGTCTCGAGGATAAACTGGTCTGGTATTTACCTTTCCCATAATGTTGAGTCTGCACTAAGTATCTTCCTTAATGAATTCATGGCCCTCCTGAACAAGCATGCCCCCAAGGTGACACGGAGGGTGAGGGCTAAACAAACAAGACAGCTTCACAAAGACTTGCTGAAAAATCTACGCTCTAGGAAGAAATGCTGAAAAATGTACAAAGCCTCGGGGCTACAGTCTGACTATGCTTCCTACAGAACCCTACGTAACTTCTGTAAAAAAATAGGTCAGAACAGCTAAGAGTGCCTATTGTAAAGAATTGCTGCTAAGCTCTGCTGGGGACCCTAGGAATTACTGGGCCAATGTCAAGACCTTTCTTGAAAAGGCCCAGTCAACTAGCACCAGTGACATGGTATTAAATGGAGTACATTGCAATGACTCCAACACCTTTGCTAATTCCGTCACTCAAGTGTTCTCGAACCTGTCTCAGTATACCTCTGCCTTCCCATCTCCCCAGGCAGCCTATCTGCTTGCAACATCAGCACAGTCCACTACCCCCAGCTATCCTTCCCAACAAATGTCTAAAAATCCTCCATTCTACTTCAAGGCAATCTCAAGGACTGAGGTCTTAAAACTATTACGGACTGTCTCTGACAACACTAGCTCTGGATCAGATACACTTGAGCCTCGGCTCCTGAAACTAGCAGCACCATACATAACATCCCCTCTGGCTAGAATTTTCACCTGGTCTCTCTCTAATAGCCAAGTTCCTGACCTCTTGTTTATTGCTTTTGTAACGCCGGTCCTTAAAAAAGGTGATACCAAGGAGATTACTAACTACAGGCTGTAGCCATCCTATTGGTCCTAAGTAAAATTCTGGAAAAACTTATTGCAAATCAAACGTTGATTACCTCACAAAGTACAGCCTTCTCTCTGATACACAACATGGCTTCCGTAAAGGTCACAGTACCTCTACAGCGCTTCTCAAATTCACTACCGATGTACTTACCAGTATGGACTCTGGCCAGCTGACAGGGGCAGTTTTTATAGACCTTACAAAGGCCTTTGATCTTGTTGATCACCCCCTGCTCCTCTCCACTGTTTGCAGTCTGAGCTTTTCACCACCAGTTGTTGCCTGGTATGGAAGCTATCTATCAAATAGAACTCAAATCGTGAAATTCAACTCCTCTTTATCTGATGTTGCTACCATCAATATTGGGGTTCCCCAGGGCTCTGTTCTGGGACCTCTTCTTTTCTCACGTTTTATCAATAAGATAGATGAGGTTTTTCTTTCATGCTCATCTATTCTCTATGCAGATGATCTTGTACTGTATTCAAACTCTGATAAGGTCACCAGCATAAATGCATCCCTCTCTTCAGATTTCACAAAAGTCCAAAATTGGCTTTCTGCACATAAGCTTGTACTTAATGCTAAGAAAACCCAAGCAATGTTACTTGGATCTGCCCTAAACTTAGGACATGTCAAATTCCCGTGCTGGTGCAAGACCGCAGTGGCACACAAATAGAATGTGTTACATCTTTTAAGTACTTCGGAATTCTTTTGGACCAATCCCTGGACTTCAGCCTGCATATCCAATCTGCCTGCAATGCAGCGAATGCTAAACTGGGGGTTGCTTACAAGTCCAGTTTCATGCTGACTCCCTCTGCTAAACTTGCCATTGCCAGAGGCATGTTACTCCCTGCCCTCACCTATGACATGCCAGGCTTTGCTGCCACACACAAAACCATCCTTCATAAGTGGAATGTCACTTATAATAATATCTGTCGATACGCTTCCTCGTCACCGCGGCTTAAGCACCACTGCCAACTATACAGGGACTTGGGCTGGTTATCCCCCTCAGCTTGCTATCAATACTCTCTGGACTCTCTGATTGACTCCGTACTCAGAAACCAGACCCCTTCAGCGCTTGCAACATTGCTGGTACCTCAAACATCCTCCTGTAGACTGCGATTGGTAGATAAATCCCTGCTGAATGTACCTAGATGTAAAACATCAAAAGGCTCTGTTGCCTACAATCACTCTGCTCCTAAGCTTTGGAACTCTCTCCCCCAAGCACTTTGAATATCTGGATCCCATGACAGCTTCAAAAAGGAGCTGTGTTTCCATCTATCCCTTGCTGATCCCTGTACTTGTTTTAATCCCCCCAATCCACTCACCCGCCAGATGCTGCCTGGCCTAACTTTAACCTTCCTACCTCATAGCACTTATTAGCCTTACTATCTCCTTGACAGCTAATTTACTCTAACTCCCCCCACACACACACACACTTGAGCCTTGTTTCAGAGGCCGTGATAATGTATCCTGCTGAGTCAGGAATTTGCCCTTGTCATGTTTCACTGCTTATTTGAATCTTCACTGTTGTGACTAATTTTAACAATATTTCTTGCTGCTACGTTGTGGTATCTCTTCCTAGACTGTGCAGGTTTTCTCTGCCTAAAAATTTTATGTGAATTGTATTGATTGTTATTGTTCTGGCTGCATGTATTCATTACTGCTAACTGTTTTGACCTATGCTATTGTAATTTCATTGTACTCATGCTATGTACCTGTCTTTGTTGTACTGTCCTGGGTTGTGCCTGAAAATAGTCATTTCATGGCTAGTGCACCTATCTGGTTAACAAAAACTAAATAAATAAATAAACTGTGCCATCTCTGAACTGAATCTGCAGAACCGTGAGTAAATGGCAGGAATTGCCCTGCACCTGGGGACTGTATATAGTTAAGTATGCCCCCTAGGGCTTGAGAGAAGGCAAAGAGAAAGTGTAAAAAGTTTAATTCAAGTAAGCGAGCCAACGCCGGCTACCAGCTGCACCTAAGGCTTACATGTAAATCTGGGTACCCAGTGAGGGACTTAAGGGAAAACTGACTGGGACTTGTGGGTCTGGGTTTTCGGCAACTGCAGCAGATAACTAGATAGATAAATACTGATGGCTGCATGGATTGAAACATGGGAATGAATCAAAGGGAAATGTGATTTGGGGAACTGCAGAATCAAAATGAAAATGTCTTAACCTCTATTCCACTACCCCCATTCCTAAACCCGCTCCCTGTAAATGAACCCTGGCATTATTGTTTTACAGCAAAAAATGAATCCAGAGCCTGATTTTAGTGAGCCTGTGTATTGACGAGATGAAAAGGCAAATGTGGTAACTGAATGTGGGGAGGTTCAGATCCTGGTAAGTCCATGTCTGGGATAACTGCTGGGTAGGTGGGTTGGTTGGTACAACATCCCAGGGGGTTGTACTGCAAGCAGTCAGACCCACTTAAAAGTGTACTCTGGGTGGAGACACCACCATTTTAGCTTTTTGGGAAGGGACCCCTGTAGGTCAGCTTTGGGAACCCAGGCCCTGTGTCCTGTATCCTAGGCAGCAGGTGGGGTAGTGGCCCTCTCCCAGACAGTGCTGGAGAGGGGGTTACATATATGTGTAACCCCTAGATGGCGCTATCCCAGGGGCTACTACCCCTGCCTGATTTGCCACTAACAGGTTGAGGGGCCTGGATCCAATGGCGGGTGCCTCCACCCAGAGGTCAGGGTTTGCAATAGTTAAACTTACTTGGTCACAGCCCTCTGGGACACTGCAACCCCCTTTCCCACTAGTGGCCCACACAATATAGCAGAATTACCTTCACAGTATACACTTACCCCAAGGCTGGTTCAGGCACCGGACATCCTGTAAAATAAGATACAGTGCAACAATCACAGTACAGTACTTTAACATAGACAAATACCTCGGCAGTATAACTTTGTTGAAACAAACAGCTCTGATTTATTTAGGGGATATAACAAGGACAGGGGAAATCAGGTTAATTAGCTTATCACTTTACTATCTACTCATGGCTTCTGTGCACAGGCCTATCCTACCAGTTACTGTCCCTGGGTACCCAGGCCCTAGTGGCTAGTCCAAACCGTGGCAGCTGGTAGGGCCCTTTCACACAGAGAAAAGGAAAATTAAACAGTCAGCAGTACAGTAATTCCATTTGGATTTAATGTGGCAATTCAACAGGAGCGACCCGAATTAGTACTCACGACCTCCAAAGAAGATATGGTCCTTCAATGTCAGCAGGGCTACTTTTGATCTCCAAGAGACTCCTCACACATTTATATGGTAAAAAAGAAAGCACTATACCAGGCAGGCTGCATCTGTATCCCAATCGCAATTACTGCACAATAACCAGGAGAACACACAGCAGATTCAGTTCCTGACAGACCGAGTGTAATTCAACAATTTCTTCAGTCTTCTACAGGGTGAGCCTGGTTTCTACTCTTCAGAGATCCTTTGATTCTTTTCACAGGACTGATTCAGTCCTAACAAGCAGTTACACAAGTTGTAGACCGGAACTCTGGGCCTTGCACACGTTTTTTGACTGAAACTGTGCACTGAAGGAGCACAGGGTTTCTTTCCCCTTCACTTTCAGATCTCAAACTGAAACTCCCAACAGACAAAAACCGGCACTTCCTTTGAGTTCCTCCCAGTTCTTGACTGGATTGGCTGTCACTCACAATAGACTGCTGCTGTTGTCCAAAAGGCACCAAGTCTAAACTACATCTCCCAGAGTCACTGCCCATACAATCCTCTTGTGGCTGGCTCAGATTATGAGTCCCAAGTTCTGATTCGTCAAGGCATCATTTTAGAGCTAGTTTACCCCACACTGATTGGTCCAGTTCAGCAGTTCAAAACCAGAATGGGGAACTAGGCAGACAGTTCTGACTGCAAAGAAAGCAGGTTAGACAAACTGTAATTTTATTATTACTGTAAATGATTTCTGGCAATCAGTTACATCTTTCAGACAGGTTCCCTTGCACTCCTAGTGACTGCAAAATGGGGTGAATTGGCAGCAGCTTGAGTGGTACTCAATCAAAGAAACACACAGTCCCCATACAACTAATTATGTCTGCAAGCAGACAGCTCTTAAAGAGACAGTACCAGAGGTTCTAAAACACTACTGATAAATGGCTTAAACGCCAAACACCATTCAGGCTTGGAGCATTCAAGCAAGCTCCTGGAAGTCTTTGGGAACCCCCATTTGCAGGGGGTTACACCTTCCTGGTTTGGAAAAGCTTGCGTCAATCACAAGCAAGTACCCATAAGTTTCAACTGCAACCATATACATTTGCATTAGGCTCACACATGTAATCATCAGTCAATACATCATTTTACCAAGAACCATTTCTGAAACATTGCAGTACGTCACTCTTTACACAGTATAACACACATTGTACCATAACTCAAGTTATTACCTCTTGTACATGAAACCTGAAGAGAGGACCTTCCCTATCAGTTACCTTGGGGCTGGATGGGGCAAAGGCACCATACTTAGAGGGCAACACAAGTAACTTGGAGTTAGCACTGATGCTCAGTTTGGGCAGTGAGCTCGGGACACATACACTCCTTTATGGACAACATTGAGAGGCAAATCCACAGGCCTCCCAAGGGAATCATAACTGAGGTGCACCACAGGCTTTACAGCTCGACCAGTCTTTCTAGGGGAACTGTTACAGTCTCTGCACTCTGAGCCTCATTTTCAGCATTGTCCACACTTGTCAGGGAGTCTCCATGGGGGTAGAGAGGCTAGAACTTGGGGCACTTTCGCTCCAGGAGTTACAGTTTGAGTCCACAACATTTGGCTCGATGGAGAGCTTTCGGACACTGGCAGTGGACTGTCAGGGCACTCAAAATACTCTTCTTGTTCGGTGTATCACCAGTCTGCCCCAATCTATCATTTTCCTCCCTGAAAGCTCAAACAGTTCAACCATGCACAATGATTCCATTTCATCTGATCTGATGCTTTGCACTTCACTTTCTGGGAGCATTGGCTCAGGATGAAGCTGGGGCATAGACAGTCCAGAAGGCCCAGCTTTGTCTCCAGTATTGACTAGGGATTGCCCCAAAACAATTGACTCAGTTCGTAAGAAGGATAGTATTCAAAGTCACTCTCACTTTCTTCTGATATGGACTGACAGTCATGCTCAACTGGGACTTGTGCAGGGAACACTTTAACTCTGCTTCTGTAGGTGCAGACTTCCTGATCTTTTCTTAGCAGCAGCTCTAGTCACTGGTCCAGAGGGGCATCTTCTGGGGCTCAGACTCAATCAGGATTTGTCCAATGGGTAGTAAATGATTTCTATGCATTGTTTTACATCTTTTGAATTGTTCTCAGGCCTTACTTTGTACACTGGCAGATCATCTAGTTTGCCCACTACAATGTGAGGGAGATGGTGCCATCTGTCAGCAATCTTGTGTTTGCCATGCAGTCCCAGATTTCTTAGCATACCGATCTCCCTGGAGTTCCTGTGCTTTCACCTTTTATCATACCTTTCTTTGTTGGCCAGATTTCTTTGGCAGCCATGGTTTGAGCCAGTTGGTACGCATGAGTTAGCTGGGCCTTTAACTTTGCACATACTGTAAATAGTTGTCAGCTTGAACCCATCAGGAGAGACCCCAAAACACACATCTACCGGTAGTCGAGCTTCTCTTCCAAACATCAGGTGGTAGGGGAGAACCCAGTGGCATCACTTTTGGTGCAGTTATAAGCATGTACCAGGGTGCTAATTTGTTGGCTCCATCTAGGCTTGTCCTTTGGGTGCAGGGTGCCTAGCATATCTAGCAAAGTGCGGTTGAAACGTTCAGGCTGTGGTCCCCTGGGGTGGTAAGGAGTGGTTCTGGACTTTCTCACTCCCCACAGAGAAAGCATCTCTTTGATCAGACGACTCAAAGTCTCTCCTTGATCAGAATGGATTCTTTGTGGAGCCCCATAGTGAACAAAAAAGTTTTCTACTAAGTACTTTGGCTACAGTGGATGCTTTCTGGTCTTTGGTGGGGAAAGCTTGGGCATATCTCGTGAATGGTCAGTGACCACCAGCACATTACTGATATTTCTTTGATCTGACTCCAAACTCAGAAAATCAATACAGACCAGCTCCATGGGTGCACTGGTGGTTATGTTAACAAGGGGGGCAGCCCTCTGGGGCAAAGCTTTCCTCTGTAAGCAGCGACTACAAGTTCGTATGTGTTGCTCCACATCAGCCCCCATCTTAGGCCAATAGAATCTGGATCTCACCAAGTCAAGTGTTCTGTCTATACCAAGGTGCCCCATGTGGTTGTGCAAGGACCTCAATACTGAGTCTCAAGGCAGTGGCAGCACCAGTTGTTTGTCTACTTGTCCCCTCTGTCTACTGTTTCTCTATATAACAGTTTATTGATCAGTTTCAACTTAGGACCTTCTTTGTATAACAGTGCAGTTCTCAAATCAGTGGAGCGTAATTTGACACATCTTTTCCTGCATAGAGGGCTTCTAAAGCTGATTTGATCATAGGATCGCTGGATTGAGCCCGCCGAATACTGTCATTGTCCAGCTGAGGCAGTGCACCAATGTCTATTGCAGAAAAGTGGCAATAAGCAGCAGGTATGCAATTCTCAGAGGGTCCCAAGCAATCCACCAGGCAGTCCACTGCGTCTGTGGACATTTGTTCCTCCTGTCAAACTTCGGCAGAGTGCCCGAATGTCAGGGTTCTGCCAATCGGACCCAATCATTCTGGGGAACAGGCCTCGGGAGAGCATCAGCATCTATGTGGTTCAGACCTGCTCGGTATTCGAGAGCATAGTCATATGTAGATAATGCAGAAAGCCACCTGTGGCCAGTGGCATCCAACTTAGCTGAGGTCTGCACATAGGTCAAAGGATTATTGTCAGTTTTACTAGTATTTTAGCCCCATACAAGTACTCATGGAATTGGTCAACAATAGCCCACTTCAAAGCTAGGAACTCTAACTTATGTACAGGATAGTTCTTTTCGGATGGGGTCAGGCTTCTACTGGCAAAGGCCACTGGTCTCAGGCCATTCTCGTTCTTGGTACAACACAGCCCCCAACCCTTGCAAGCTAGCATCAGTGTGCAGGACGAAGGTTTTCTTGGATCGCATAGGCCAGCACTGGAGCATGGGTAAGTTGATATATGATCTCATGAAAAGCAGTCTCACAATCAGGAGTCCAGCGGGCCCAAATACTTCACTGGATGAAAATACACTCTTTCAGTCTTGAGGGACGCTGACTTTGGTATTTTTGTGGGTTGGGGGATACCCTTGAGTAAGGTTAAGTAAGGCGGATCACTCTTGAATAGTCCTTGATGAAACGCCGATAATAACCACAGAATCCCAGGAATCTTTGCAGTTCTTTTAGATTTTTGGGCTGTGGCCAGGTGGTCAAGGCCTCAACTTTACTTGGGTCGGTCTCTATTCCTCGGTGGATACTAGTGTCCCACATACTTTACTGATGTTTGAAAGAATTGACACTTATCAATGGACAGTTTAGGCCAAGTCCTCCAGTCGATCCAATACCTTAAATAATCTGCTCTCATGTTCCTCCAGTGAGCTGCCAAACACAATAACATCATCTAGGTATACCAGGCACTCTAGTAAGTTCATGTCCCCCACTGCACGCTCCATCAATCGTTGAAAAGTGGCTGGGGCACCTGAAATCCCTTGAGGCATCCTCATGAATTCATAGAAGCCAAGCGGACAGATAAAGGCTGTCTTCTCACGGTCCTCTGGGGCCATCGGGATCTGGTAGTACCCACTGCGGAGATCCAGCACAGAGAACCACTTGCTCCCGTTTAGGCAGTCCAAAGCATCCTGAATGCGGGCATTGTGTACTGATCAGGATAGTCCGCGTTTAAGGTGCGATAATCCGCACATCCTTACTGTCCCATTCTTTTTCCTCACTACCACAATGGGGAAGCATAAGGGCTTCTGGATTCTTGTATTACACCAGCCGCTAACATCTCTTGCAGATGCCGCCTCACATCATCTATATCAGCAGGTGCCAGGCGCCAGACTCTCACGAAATGGTCTTCGTCATGCAGCCGGATATTGTGCTCAGCTCCTTGCACGCATCCCACGTCCCATTCCTTTAAAGAAAACACCTGGTCTCTCTGGGCAAGCTTCTCACTGATCCTCACTTTCCATTCAGCTGGCAGCGGGAGTTGCCAAATCAAACAAGTCAGGCGTTACTCTGTCATTCTTCCTTGAACTCTTGCTGCTGGGTAGCACTGCAGTGTCTGCACAATGCACATTAGCCAGGATGCAACCTCTATTTACTCGAATGTCTCTTTCAGACACATTATGAACTTGGACCATTACCCTTCTGGCATAAGCATGGGCTCTAGCGGGCAAAATACTAGGCTTGACCAGCAGTCCCTCTGGCAATTTTCCATCGCCTGGTGCATCCAACATTAATATTTTATTCTTAACATCCTTTCTGATACGGACCTCTCCTGTAAGGTACACTGGGCATTTGGTGCCAGGATCAGAGACTCTGGATCCTTCTTCCATACAATTCCGACCGGTTCCTCTGGTTCTATATTTTCAGCATCTCTCTGTGCCTCATAGGCCTTCTTAATTAAAGCCGGAACTCTTAAAGCTCTACTAGTCTTTGACCCCTGTTTTCATAACACAAATGTGCCAGCCTTCTGAACATATGAGCATTTGTTCCAATCAACAAAGGGACACCATCATACAGTCCAGTGGGGGACACACAAGGCTAGGGTCTCTACTTGTTCGGCCACTCCAGCCACGGAGGTGGGGAAAGACAGCCAAATTCGGATATACCCAGAATAGGGTAGGCCTTCTCACTTAACCCCATACATGCAGTCCTTCTAATGGTTGTAAGGGCACGCCTGACAAATGCTTGATACCAATCTTGAAACATAATTGTCACTTGGGAGCCACTGTCTAATACAGCTCTTGTAGACACTCCATTTACCTTTACAGTGGTCTCCATGGAGGGACCCACTATTCTGGACCAGTCTGGAGAGGCGGTAGTGGGGGCCTGGGCAACTGACCTTGCCACAAAAGGACGTGAATTAGCATTTTTGGTGCCCTCACTGGGATCATTTCGTGCACCTCTTAACCACTGATTTGTTCTCCAAGCTCTCCTTGTAGCCTATATGCAACTGTCAGTGTCTTTTGGGGATTGGCATTCCTTTCATGTGCCCATCCTTCCCACAATTATAGCAAAACATACTTTTGGAGTTTGAGCTGGCGAGGTGCCACACTGGGAGCCAGGGCGGGGTATTACTAACTGGAAACCTTGGTGCCATCTCTGTCTGCGGCGTGATAAGCATTTGGAGACATCTCGTCAGTTTCTCCACTTCCATGGTCAAGGAATCGAGTTCGGAGCTGTTATCAGCAGGAGATACATGGGTGGGTATCCCCACCCCCATAGCAGATGCAGTCGGATATAGGTCGGGCCTGTACTTGCAGGCGTGGCCTTCATAAAGGGACTGTTTTGAATTCTCGGATCTCTCTCAACAGTTCGCCTCATTGTGGCATATCTTTTCCTTATCAGAGCACTCATTGACTGCCAACCTCTGCCCTGAACTTCACTTGATGGGCCACCTCAGTCACTGGGTCATAGCCACAGCTATTGGTGCAGGTCCTCCGAGGTCGCCTTTCTCAACTCCTCAATTTCTCTCATTAACTCATCATAGGAGGGTGGGATTCCAGTCGATTTGCCAGGCGTAACTGAAGCAACAGCAGTTCTGAGAAGGGGCAGACTTATGATTCTGTCCAGTCTGGTTCGGTCCAGTTCAATCGCTGGCAAACTACTCCTTTCTGAGGCATTCTTGCAACAATTTTTCCAGCGAGACATACACAGACAACTCCTCCCTTGGTACTGTTGTGCATTTCTTACTCTCCACCATAGGTCCTCATCAGAATCTGGGCTCCCATACACATTCTCCAAGGCCTCAAGATAGGCTTGTGCAGTCGCTTCAGGGTTACTGGCCTGCTTAGCACGGATGGTAGCCAGGGCAGGACCCCGGAGGCTCTCACTAACCCTCTTCGTCAAGCTTCCGAGCATTGCCATTCTAGCACTTGGGGCAACATAGTCTATCCAGGTCTCCCAGTCATCCTCCCTTGGGGGTGGGAGGGTGCCAGAGAAGATCCTCAACCTTCGGTGAGTCGTGACTAATGGCAGGTGCAGAAATAGGAGTCTGCATTGGTTCAGCCACCATTACGGGTACTGGAGCAGGAGAGGGTGTTGGGGAGGAACACCCCAGGTGGCAAGAATAGTTTCTTCAAGTCCTCCACAGTTTTCCTTCTCCCAGCAACCATTTAGCAAATTTCTCCTCAAAAGTTTCAGATAGTGGTGGGGCTCATTCCCCCGGTCTTTACTGTCCTTAGTTATCACTCTCCAAGCAGTGAGGGCTCCTCTGGGGTAATGGTCTGTGGTACTTTGGAGCTATCTATGGATCCTTAAACTCTACTAGGGCCAGGAAAGTGTGGGTGAGCAGATTAGCGTGGCCGACCCACCACACCACAGGATTTTGTAAACCTTCCACCTTGGAAAGTACTCCCGCACAGTGTCCGTATTGATACCCAGGGGATGTCCAGGATAAGCATAGCATTTTGGGGTCGATCTCCTCCCAGTACACCACTCCACCAGCCGTGCACAGCCACTTCTGTCGGGTACCCATTTATTTATTTATTTATTTTTTCCCTTAACAGTGGTTTGTAAATATGGCCACTAGAGGACACACAATCCCAGCGGTGAGCCTCCAAAATGTAACCCCAGATGGCGCTATCCCAGGGCTACTACCCTGCCTGATTTGCCACTAACAGGTTGAGGGGCCTGGATCCAATGGCGGGTGCTCCACCCAGAGGTCAGGGTTTGCAATAGTTAAACTTACTTGGTCACAGCCCTCTGGGACACTGCAACCCCCTTCTTCCCACTAGTGGCCCACACAATATAGCAGAATTACCTTCACAGTATACACTTACCCCAAGGCTGGTTCAGGCACCGGACATCCTGTAAAATAAGATACAGTGCAACAATCACAGTACAGTACTTTAACATAGACAAATACCTCAGGCAGTATAACTTTGTTGAAACAAACAGCTCTGATTTATTTAGGGGATATAACAAGGACAGGGGAAATCAGGTTAATTAGCTTATCACTTTACTATCTACTTATGGCTCTGTGCACAGGCCTATCCCTACCAGTTACTGTCCCTGGGTACCCAGGCCCTAGTGGCTAGTCCAAACCGTGGCAGCTGGTAGGGGCCCTTTACACAGAGAAAGGAAAATTAAACAGTCAGCAGTACAGTAATTCCATTTGGATTTAATGTGGCAATTCAACAGGAGGCGACTCCGAATTAGTACTCACGACCTCCAAAGAAGATATGGTCCTTCAATGTCAGCAGGGCTACTTTTGATCTCCAAGAGACTCCTCACACATTTATATGGTAAAAAAGAAGCACTATACCAGGCAGGCTGCATCTGTATCCCAATGCAATTACTGCACAATAACCAGGAGAACACACAGCAGATTCAGTTCCTGACAGACCGAGTGTAATTCAACAATTTCTTCAGTCTTCTACAGGGTGAGCCTGGTTTCTACTCTTCAGAGATCCTTTGATTCTTTTCACAGGACTGATTCAGTCCTAACAAGCAGTTAACAAGTTGTAGACCGAACTCTGGGCCTTGCACACGTTTTTGACTGAAACTGTGCACTGAAGGAGCACAGGGTTTCTTTCCCCTTCACTTTCAGATCTCAAACTGAAACTCCCAACAGACAAAAACCGGCACTTCCTTTGAGTTCCTCCCAGTTCTTGACTGGATTGGCTGTCACTCACAATAGACTGCTGCTGTTGGTCCAAAAAGGCACCAGTCTAAACTACATCTCCCAGAGTCACTGCCCATACAATCCTCTTGTGGCTGGCTCAGATTATGAGTCCCAAGTTCTGATTCGTCCAAGGCATCATTTTAAGCTAGTTTACCCCACACTGATTGGTCCAGTTCAGCAGTTCAAAACCAGAATGGGGAACTAGGCAGACAGTTCTGACTGCAAAGAAAGCAGGTTAGACAAACTGTAATTTTATTATTACTGTAAATGATTTCTGGCAATCAGTTACATCTTTCAGACAGGTTCCCTTTGCACTCCTAGTGACTGCAAAATGGGGTGAATTAGCGGCAGCTTGAGTGGTACTCAATCAAAGAAACACACAGTCCCCCATACAAACTAATTATGTCTGCAAGCAGACAGCTCTTAAAGAGACAGTACCAGAGGTTCTAAAAACACTCACTGATAAATGGCTTAAACGCCAAACACCATTCAGGCTTGGAGCATTCAAGCAAGCTCCTGGAAGTCTTTTGGGAACCCCCATTTGCAGGGGGGTTACATATGTACATAGAATACTCAGGTACTGTATACACCGCACAAAGGACTGCAGAAAGTCCCCACAGCTTTGTTTCATTCATCTGAGGAAAAAGGGCACTCCAGTTTCTAAACAGTGCCTGTCCAAATGGTTAGACCTGGGGGTTTTCGTGGTCATTCCACTAGAGGTGTGGTCATATCTGTTGCATGTTTCAAGAATGTGTCTGCTGCAGAAATCTGTGCAGCTGCCACTTGGAGTACTGTCCACACCTTCATTAAACACTACGGACTGGACATTGCTGCTCAAAAAAGGGTAGGCTTTGGCCTAGCTATGCTTCAAGGCCTGTTCTTTTAGGCCTGTAGGCTCCTGTCACCCAGACTGTTTATGGTCAGTACTGCTTGGTACTCATTCCATGGGTATGGCCTGATGAAAGAGATGCCCTTGAAGAAGATAGAACACTTACACACTCACCGTAACAGTAGATCTTCAAAGGAATCTCTTGCCTCACCTGGTCTGTAGAGCCTTAGGTTCTCTCCTGTTTCTTACAGGGAGGTCCTTCAAGCATGATCTCCAACAGGGAGCTGAAGAGGGAAGGGGCTGCCCATGTTTATATGGGAGAGCTGATGTCGGAAGGCATTGTTCGTTGATCTATCTAAGGCTTTTGATATGGTTGATTATCCCCAGTTATTAAAAGCCCTGGGTATGAAGGGGATTGGTGAAGGAGGCTCTTCAGTGGTTTCACTCGTACCTTAGTGGGTGCAGACAAGCTGTGTGTATTGGTGGGCATTTGTCTGACTTTAAGGATGTGAGTAGAGGGGTGCCACAGGGATCAATCCTGGTCCCCTTCTATTCATAACTTTAATTGAAGGTCTTCCTGGGGTATGTAAGGAAAGCAGTGTAAAGCTTTACGCTGATGATACTGTTTTGCTGTGTTCAGGTAGTCATTCTAAAACAGTTGAAACAGTTTTACAACAGGAATTCTTGAAACTTGACAGATGGTTTAAAGAAAATAAGCTCATAATGAATGTAAAAAAAGACCAGTACTATGTTGTTCTCCATAAGAAAACTTGAAGGGCAAGATGAAGAGACAAACAGCATTGATATAAAAACGAGCGTGGTAAACAACTTGCTCGGACCTCAGCATATAAATATTTGGGTCTATGGGTCGACCCCTACCTGAATTTTGATTTTTCATTTGGACCAAGTATGTAAATAAATATTGTAAAAGATAGGAGTGCTATGAAGACATAAGGTGTGTATGACCCAGGAAAAAAGAGCAAGACTGATTCAAACTGTAATCTTTCCTTTGATTACGGTTCAATGGTCTATGCAAACTCAACCAAACACAACGTACAGAAGCTTGATAGACTCCAATACAAGTTGGCTAGATCTGTGCTGGATATTAAAGGGCCATACACATCTTATCATCATTGTGATTTGCTCCGTGGTTTAAACTGGGTTCCCCAAAGTTTAAGAAGGGATCAAATGTTTTACAACTTTCTATGTAAATGTCATAACGGACTTACTCCTGATTACCTTACTACTAAACTTCTTACGCAAGTTTCTAACTACTCCTTACGAGACACCAGAGGGAGAGGATTAATAGTTCCTACCATAAAAACTAAATACGGGAAAATGCAATTTGATTACATGGCTTCTGTTAGATGGAACTCGCTTTCTCCTAGTGTACACAGTATGCCCTCATACCAAACTTTTAAATCTGCTATATTAGATTTGTATTTGTTTAGATTTACCTGTTACTAATGAATCCTTAAATGCTGTATGTATTTTTACAGTTGATTCTTTAACTTGTTGAATGTTGTAAGTATGTAAGCATTAATCACTGACAGAGAAGGGCTCTGCCGGTGGATTAATGCCTAGAGGGGTTGGTACCCGAGGCTAAGCCTGAGGGTCCAACCACCCAGCGGGCATTAGTCATCGGCAGAGCCCGACGCTGAAGGTGATTAATGCGCTGTAACATAGGCTCGCTAGCGCGACGAGCCTGTGTTACCGGTGTGCACCTTGCTGCCGCTACTTCTACGGATACAGGGACAGTTTGCTGAACGAGAACGGTTTATGTAGCCTACAGTGACAGCAGTCACCAAAACCGGTCACAGGGCTCAGTCCAGCATGCATCGCGATCGGGCGGGGGATCGGGGTGATCACACAGGTGCAGGGCGGCGGACGGGCCGTAGCGCACAGATTCACGGCGCTTCCAGTTGTCGGGTGCATGCCATGCAGATTTGTTCGTGGTGGGGTGGGCCAGGACTGTGCTCCCACGTGTCGCTCTGGTGACGACGACATCATCTACAGTACCTTGCAGAGGCTGGGTGTCCTGCAGGAGGCAGGAGAACGTTACCGGCTTGTGCACTGTCAGGTTCTGGATGTGGAAGCTGTGAGAGCCCACTACCTGCCAGGCGGGCCCTACCAGGCTGCGGCTCGCGAGCGCCGCGGGTGGCGTGAGGGGGTGGTGATGGAGCGGCGGTCCTCTACTGTTGTGGTGGCCATTAGGTAGTACTAACCAACCGGCTTTACCTGTGGGTTAATCACCGCTCGGTTGGTGTCACCTGGGCCATTTCAGCCAATGCCGTTCCTCGGTTTGCCTGGTCTCTGCAGTGCCGTGTTACAATTGTATTTAATGTTTGAATATTTATTGCAACACATGTTTTATGTTTTCACTTTCTGTGCAGGACGATATTGTAAACAGGCTTGCCTAATTGCCTTATCCTGTTGAAATATAAGAAATAAACAAACAAACATTGTGTGCGGCCCCTAGTGGACTGCTTGCAAAAAGTTTCCTTGATGTCCTAGAGCCTGGCGGCTTATAGTTCCATAGGCATGGCCTGATGAAAGTGATTCTTATGAAGATCTACTGTTAGGGCGAGTAATAACTGTTCTTTCTCTGCACAAAGTCCAAGTTCCTACATAAAGCGGTGTTGAAGTTCCATCTGAATCAGCCACTAGTGCTGCCTACCTACTTTGCCAACTTCCAGAATGAAGGACTTCAGGCAATCCAAACAGCTTTTTGTCTACTTTCATCCTAATCAAAAGGAACAGCCTGTTACAACCAAGTACATTTCTGCCTGGATTGTGAGCTGTATATGCCACTGCTGAGCCATGGCTTAGGTTAAGCTTGAAGGTCTGGTACGTGCCCACTCCACCAGAGAAGTTGCCATGAACCTGGCAGAGATTCACTCTTTACCTGTCTGTGATATCTGCAGGGCTGCAGCTTGGAACACAGTGCATACCTTTGTTAAGCACTGTGCCCTAGATGTCCATGCCAGGCAACATGCCACCTTTGGTAGGAAAATCCTGAACTGACTTCTGTCCTGGGTGAGCCCTTGGCTCCTTCTGCCCTTGTTCAGGGGATTTTGTGAGAGCTTGGTACTGTGACCCACTAGTGTTTCAAGTTTCAAGTTTATTGATTCGGAAACTGCCTTTGAGCTCGAAACTCGTTTACAAAGGTTCCACGTCTAGACGGGACATAAAATACAGAAAAACAGCAATGTCACAAGAATCAACTACAAGGTCACTTGGAAAGGTTCTAAACAATCATTTTACTCAGTTGCAGACTATAGGGTTGTTTATACATTCTAGTGTAAAGAGCGGAGACATAATACGTATAGAGTCTAGACTGCTATATTATCTTAATTAAAGGAGAATGGGAAGGATTAGAAAGGATTATAGAGATGGAAGAGAAACCCTTTGCCACCAGAGGAAGGCTTTGTCAGAGCTTAGTTAGTGATATTGCTAAACGGGATTTGGGGTGGGGGGTCCGTAGTGTGATGGGAGGGGAAGTGTCCAGGGAAAGGTGGGGTGAATTTGGAGGGAGAGGGTAGTGGGAGGACCACCTCACAGGCATAGGTGGTGAGACCCTAGGCTGTACTGCATGGGTCCTCACAGACACGAAGGGATGGGGTGGAGGTTTAGAGACTCACAAGGCAAGTGCTGTGAGTAAGGGTTGTTGCTATAGGTAGGGGTGGCCGAGGTGACAGGCTAAGTGCTGCTACTAAGTGAAGGGATGGATTTCCCATAGGGAAGTAGGTATTACCTGAAGCAGTTGCAAGTGGATAAGTTGGCGTGGTACTGTTTAAGTTGTGTTTTAAAGATCCTCAGGCTCTGTAAGCCAGTTGTGCGGACTGGGAGATCATTTAACTATTGCGGAGCCTTGTAAGAGAAGGTGCATTGCCCCAGGGATGTTCTTCTAAAAGGTACCTTGAAAGTGCAACATGAAGTCTCACTGGTATTGTGCTGGGAACTAGTTGTCTGGAACATTTGTTGGATGCAAGGTGGTACAAGAGCTAGCAGTGTTTTTTTGCCTAGGATGCAGGTCTGGAATTTTATCCTGTCCCTGAAGTTGAGCCAGTTTGTGTGATTATATAGCAGACATGTGTGCAGGTGGTTGCCGGCCCCAGGACGAACCTGCAGGCCTTATTTAGCACAGTGGAGATCCTTTTTAAGGCAGTGTCAGAGGCTGCGCTGCATACCACTAGGCCATAATCAACAACTGACAGTACAAAACTCATGACCGATAGTCGCAGGGCATCGGGCATGAGGTATTTCCTGTGTCTATACAGGATTCCAAGTTTAGCATTGATGCTTTTTACCACATGATCGATGTGATAGGAGAAAGTGAAGGATTTGTCGATGTGAATACACAGGTATTTTAATACCTGTACCTGCTCGAGTGGGGTGTTCTTGTTGCTGATGATGGTCAATGTGGGATTCTTTTTCCTAGGGTGGGTGCTGGTTAGTAACATCATCTTGTTTTTTTTTTATAATTGAGGAGGAGTTTGTAGTTTGTAAACCAGTCCTTCAACAAGTTGAAGGTAGTTTGCAGTTTATTTTCCAGTTCATTTATATTTGGGCTTCGGCTCAGATTTAGTGCATCATCTGCATAAAGGATGACTCTACTGGGGCATGATGTGGGAAGTCTGTTTATGAAGAAACTAAACAGTGGAGGGCCTAGGATAGATCCCTGAGGGACGTCTAGGGAGACCTCACTGGCAATAGATAACACTGCTGTGATCTTCACCCTTTGGTTCCTGGTGGCTAGATAGTCACTAAACCAGCCTACAGAGGCTGGTGACACGCCCAGAATCAGTGGTGAAGATTTATTCCTGGAAGATATGAAAATTACTTACTCACCATAATTCCTGATCTTCTAGGAATATCCATTGATTCACACGCCCACCCACCGTCTCCCAGGGTCGCTCCAATATGTTTTATTGGTTTTCACCCCTTGTTTTTGGTTTGGACTGTAAAGTCACTGTTACTGGTTTGTTGATCCTTCTTACACGAGTCACCAGAACTATATTATGCTCTTAGGTTAAGTGCATAAGTACTTGTTCGGTTATGTTGCACCTTCTTGGTAAAAAAAGGTATTGAGGCGGTTGAGGGCTGGTGCCGACATAAGCCACGCAGTGTGAGACAATCTCACAGTGCTAAGCATGCATGCAGTTTACCTCGGCGCCAACTCTCCTGAGAAGTTCTCACTCCTGCAGTGTCCTAGAGCCTCTGATGGAGACCCACTAGTGTGAATCAGTGGTGAAGATATTCCAAGAAGATCAGGGATTATGGTGAGTATGTAATTTTCATTCTTGCTTGCAAAATTTATAAATAAGAAAAAAATATGCATTCCACATTGAAGTTCGAGCCAGGAGCCATAGTCAGACTAGGCATCTCAAACTGAAATTTTTAAATGTGCCTTGTATCCCAGTCTCGATAGTTACTCCCGGCCCTAGAGACACGAGGCCTGCTGCTGTGGCAGGTGTCCCAATACAGGTAGACAAGAAGTATGCATCATCTAAAACCAACCCTGTGTATCTCACTCAGTCTATAGCTGATGCCATTGTTATTCAGGCTGAGAATGACAAAGCCATAGAGCCCAAGGAAGCCACAATACACCCTGCTAAAAAGGAGGTATTGAAAGTAGACACCATGGGCAAACAAGTCTATTCCTTGGCTATCAGGGCCACTTCTATAAGTACGAGTATACCCTCTGGAGCAAGGGTTAATCTCTGGCAGTGGCTCTGCCAGACACAGGGGCCAAACAAGATATGCTGATAGCTTTTGCGCAAGGTATTGAATCTAACATCCACCAGCTGAAAGCCACTATGGATGCCTTTGATGTGACAGCTCACTCCACAGCTGCAGGTATCTGCTTCAGGCAGCACTCCTGGCTTCACCTCAGACGTCCAAGAACAGATCATGAATGTGCCCTTTGATGGCACTTATCTGTTAGGACAGCAGGAGGAGCAGTCTCTTAGAGTCTAATGAAACTAGAACGACTCTTGAGATGTTTAGGCCAGCCCCCTGTAACCCGCAGAGGGGTAGTGGATGTAGCTTTTTTCAGAACACGCAGTCCTTTCATGGTAGGGGCAGAGGAGCCTAAAGCAAGAAGCTCAGCCTCCCCAGTCCCAAAGAAAGCACAGTCGAAGGGGCGGGCACCAAAGACACTTAGTTCCACTATCTGAAGCTCCAGCCCTGGTTCTGCTTCAGTTGCCCAAGGTGGACCTCTCCCCAGTAGGGGTGTGCTCAACCCGTTTTTACCATCAGTGGTACTCCGTCTCAGTGGACAAGTGGGTCCTCAGGTTTTGTATGCAGGGGCGACACTGCCAGTTTAAAGTCTACCCTTTGGGCTTTCCTTGGTCCCGCAAGTCTTTACAAAGGGCTTCGCAGTACTCCCAGTGCACCTCGGAGAGCTAGGACTCCAAGTCTTCCCGTACCTGGGCAACTGGCTAATCTCTAATCCATCCAAATAAGAGACAGAGGAGGTAGTGACCACTGCCTCTCAGTTACTAAGGTCCATAAGAGTCGTGCTGAATCCCTTGCAGTCTTAACTGGAACCCTTCATGGAGTTACTGTTAATAGGAGCTGTTATAGACAAAACTTGGGCCTGTCTTCCAGAAAGCAGAATATGAGCAATCTTGCAGATGGCCTGCTACATCATGATACACAAGACTGTGTACAAGTCCCTCTCCATGCAATGCATGCTGGTCTTAATAGCCTTCTCAGTGTTCACAGTTCCTCTGACATGGCGACATACGAGGTCAATCCAGTCGATGCTCAGTGCACAGTGGTCACAAGCATCACACCCTCAAAACTATCCCATCCAGGTGACCAAATTCCTCGTGAGGTCCCTGATATGGTGGTCAGTGGAGGACAGCCTCCTTCAAGACTTCCTCTTCTCCCAACTGGAGCCAGAGGTGGTACTCACCATGGATGCCTTCCTGTTGGGATGGGATGCCCACTGTCCGGGTCTTCAAATGCAAGGTGTCTGGGACCCGTCAGTCACATCTCTGCATCAGTTACTGGAGATGCCAGCAGTTCTGTATGGCCTGAAGCACTCCACACAGTGCAAGAAAGCAGCAGCAAAGGCAAACAAGATGCTGGGATGCATAGATGGGGGATCAGTAGTAGGAGAGAGGAGGTTATACTGCCCTTGTACAGGTCACTGGCAAGGCCGCATCTAGAGTATGGAGTTCAGTACTGGTGCCCACAACTCAAAAAGGACATTAACCTGCTGTAGAAGGTACAGAGGAGGGCTACAAAGATGATAGCCAGTCAGCAGGGCAAGGCATACGAGGAGAGGTTGAGGGCACTGAACATGTACTCCCTGGAAGACAGGAGAAAGAGAGGGGACATGATTGGGACATTCAAGTACTTGAAAGGGATAAATAATGTTGATAAGAAAAGTCTCTTTAAGTTGAGTGGCAATCGTATCACGAGGGGGCACAGTCTTAAGCTGGAGGGTGGGAGGTTTAGGAGAGATGTTAGGAAGCACTTCTTCAAAGAAAGGGTGGTGGACACTTGGAATGCGCTGCCAGAAGAGGTCATCTCGTTAAAGACAGTGAGCAGCTTTAAGAGAGGCTGGGATAGGCATGGGGGAACATAAGAATCATGGGTAGGGAGGATGGGAGGAGGGGAGGAGGGAGGCAGGGACATTAGCCCATGCTGTGGACCCTGCAATACGAGCAGACTTGATAGACCAAATGGCCTCCTTCTGCTGGCTTGTTCGTATGTTCGTAAAGCCCTATCTTGTTGAGCTGAAAGACAGTCATCCTCCAGACAGATAAAAAATCTATAATTTATTTTATCAACAAACAAGGAGGATCACACTCTTACTGTACCCACTCTGCAGGGAAGTGATGAGTGTTGCGAATGGTACCTGGAACAGAAGATCTTGCTCCAGGCAGTCTTATATGCCAGGAGTCTGAGACACTGGCGAACAAGCACAGTAAAACAAAGGTTGATCTTCATGAGTGGACCAGACATCATGAGATCACTGTTTGGTGAGTGGGGCACCCCAAATGTAGACCTTTTTGCATCCCCATTCAACACCAGCCTGCCTCAGTTAGGCTGCAGAAGTCCAGGACATGGCATTTTTTTTTTAATCAGGATGCATTCAGACTGCAATGTCAAAGTCTGTTTCTGCGTGCACTTGTCCAATCTCTCTCATCCAGAGAATGGTGTTCAAACTTGAGGCACACATGGCAAGATGATCCTGGTGGCCCACTGCTGGCCTTGGCAGACATTGGTCCCTCTATTGAATTGACTTTGTCAGTAAACAGAGGATTCTGCCACTTAGGACGGACTTATTGACCCAGGGTCAGCTGGTCCATCCCAGCCTGCGCTCCCTTCATCTATAGGTCTGGCTCATGAAGAGATAGAGGACAGGAATAAGGTATCTCAGAAGATCTTTGAAATTTTTGGCTCCCTGTAAACCTGTTACCAGGAAGATATGCACAGCCAAATGGAAAAGACTTTCCATCTACTGCCCAAAAACCTCTATGGACCCCTTCAGGAGTCCACCTGACTAAGTTCTGGAGTACTTACTGGACCTTTCCAGTAGTGGCTTGCAGTATTCCACAGTTAATGTTCACCTATATGCTATTTCAGCATACCATGATCCTGTAGCTCTTCCAAGAATCAATCTTCACCATTCATCATTGGTGGGTCTGTGTCAGTGGCACCAGGTCCCACGGGAGGGTATGCCTTTAAAAGCTTTAGAGGAGATAACCGGCCCTGTAGCATTTAGGGCTGAGGCATTGGTGCCTTACCTCTAGCCACACTAGCGAGTGTGGGTTGCTGGGGGTTGGCCGGGGGAGGTAGAGGATCGAGCGTCTGGAGGACTGCTCTTCCCTCCCGGAAAGGGTGGTTTGGTGTTCCCTGCAAATGACTGCCACCGGGTGGAGGCCTGAGCGTAGTGCAGGTCTGATGGTGCCAACGACAGGAGGGTGCTGCAGGACTCTGCAGCATGCACATGTTTCCACGTGCACACGTTAACATGCACACACCAGCAATAGGGAATGGAGAAAATGAAAAAGAGGTTGCTGGCAGGCTCCATAATGCCCTGACCACACTCCTGGCTCACAGTTCTGCCCGTGAATGTGGATTATTCATGGGGGGAGGGTGGCCCTCCCTGGCCCCATCACGGGGGCATTTGGGTACTTGTCTGGATTAGAGCCTAAGTCATGTTAGTCACACTTATGGGGGAAAATGAACCTCTAACAGAGAGAAACATAGCTGTGCCTGCCAGCCATCCCATGGAAGAAAAAGCAATATGAAAAAAAGGAAGTTTTAGAAGAAGGGAGCCAGTGTCTGAGACAACGCCACCCACGAGGCAGACGTATGACACACTCGTGGACTGGCCAATAACCGACACCGGCCCCTTGCCTTCTCAGTTTTGTTATTCCTGCTGTTGAGGAAGGTATTCCATGGGAACATTCACCATTTTCCTCTGCATCATAGGCCTTCAGTTCTGTTCATTACTGCTAACTTAACATTGCATAGTTTCTCCAACCTCATGTTGCCGTCTTTTCTCCTTCCAGCCCTTTGTACAGCACTGAGTTCTATTTTTGCTAATTTTTATTTTATTTCAGTCGATCATGTCTGGTTCCAATGGGCTTAAGAAACAGAAGAAAACTGATTCTCCCCCCCATGCATCTTTGCCCCGAGGGAGAAGTATGTTGGTTCAGAACTACCATGATCGCTGCTGGACCTGCCTTGGTGCTGACCATGACATGGACCATTGCAACGCCTGCTTCTCGATGGATCTTTGCACCTGAAATCCGCACAATGAGGTGGTGACGGGACCCACCCACCTTCGGAGGCAGGCGGTGCACACGGGACTTGAAGGTAAGGTCCTTGGGTTCTTCTCTTGAGCCCCTCCCCAGTACTGTACGTACCAAGGGAGACCAAGCCTCCACTAGTCCTCGTCTCACCGAGACCGGAGGCCTGGGGAAGGGGTCAGTGGGACAGCCACCCCCACCCCTCCCAGTCCGGTACCCCCTTTGGGGTCTGGACACCCCTGGTGGAGGAGTCACAGCTACACACTGGGCCTGCGCTGGTTGGTCCCTTGGGGGCCACAGTCCAGTGCTGCTTCGGCAACTGGCACTAAGGCCAATGCCGGTGAACAGGACAGTGCTGCTCATGCGGCTGGGTTCCCTCCTGCTGCCATTTGCAGCTCCAAGAGAGGGAAGGTCTCTGGAGCCAGCCATCTGTTGGAGATCTTCTGGATCTCGTCCTCTGAGCAGTCAGATGACCTGGAGGGTGAGGACCGAGATGATCCCAACTGGCTTACTGGCCCAGGTGATAAAAGAGACCTTTCTGGGCCCAGCCCTAGGCCTTTAGCATCCGTGTCATCATCTGGGGGTCCTTCTTGTCCTGGTGCTGGCCATGGAGCTGCCTCCCCTGTGTCCCACAGTGCCTCTTGCAGTGTGGGGAATGTCTCTGGTGCCAGTTTCAGCATCAGAGGGGATGGCTGCACCGGGTTGGGTTCCAGTGCCTCATCCGATTCCAGTGCCATTTGCGGTGCTGAGGGAGGTCTGGTGTTACTCGTGGTGCCAGGTCCCCCTTGCCCCAAGATTCTGCTGCTGAGGATGCTTCTAGGCCTAGTCCAAGGGGCAGAGCCCACTCAGGTGAGGTTGGTAGGTCCTGGTCAGCACCACGCTCCATGGCTAGTGCGGCTGGGGGCTCTAGCAGGAATCATAGTGTTGACTTGGGTCATCTGGCCCCAACCCCCCTGGAACCATCTGGCCCTGCGGTAGGTGGAGATAGGGGGCTACCCTGTGGGACTGCTACAGCTCCAGCCTCCCCATCTGGGTTCCTCAAGGGCACCATCCAGATTGCCCCTCTGTGGTTGGGTGCTCCCTGGTGGACGAAATGCACAGCTTCTTCCCTCTGGACAGGTCACCTGTTCACTCTAGTAACCCTGGCAGAGAACCTGGCCTGGTCCTTCATGACCCACCTCCTTGTCCTCCTCTGCCTGTCGCTCCTCATCTCCTGGGCATTTCTGGTCCTACGGGACCCCTGACCTGGGAGCAGTTCAGGGTTTCGGCAAGTGCCTTGCCAACCTACCCGAGGGCAATGGACCAGGGCATCTTATGGCCTGAAACTCCGGCACCGCCTTTCCCTGAGTCCAGCTCCTCCTCTTCTTCATCTTCCTCCTCTGAGGAAGAGGATTCCTCAGTCCACCTCTCCTCTAATGCTGACTATACCCGTTGTCAGCAGTTCCTTTTGGAGATGATGAGGGAGCTGCGACTGTCCCACTTTTCCGGCTGCAGTCCTGCACATCTGATGCTGTCCTTCCTTAGGGAATACATTAATGATTTCACAGTTATACCTCCGAGGCCTAGTCCTTTTGTGGAGGCGTCAAGAGACGTCTGGCTCCCTCCTTCTGCCCCCACTCTGTCTCTGAGGGATGCCCAGTGCAGGTATTGTGCAGCTCTGGGATCTCCAGGAGCCTTGCCACACCCCTCTTCTGGGATCCAGCTGCTAGACGCTACTCCCTCTGGGCATAGGCACCCTGCACATGACCATCCCCCAGAGTTGGACTCTGCTAAGTTTGACGTCTGGAGTTGTAGGATTTTCTCGACGGTGTACACCATGTTGTGCATTGCTGCACATCAAGCACCCCAGACATCCTATGGCAGGCACCTGTGGGCAACACTGGTTCAGCTCCTTGCATCTTTGCCAGAATGTGAAGTAACCAGGCAGGCCATATGCCTTTCTGCTCAGAGTCTGGAGTTGGCGAGACACCAGGCAAGGGTGTCCTATGATGCCTATGAGGTAGCCTCCAGACTAGTGGGAATTGCAGTCTGTATTAGGTGGACGTTGTGGCTGCATCTTTCTTGGTTGTCACCCTTGGCCTGCTGTAGGGTGATTGCCTCACGTTACCAAATGGCCCACTTCTCCCATAGGGCTGGGCATGAGCTTGCAGGGTTCATTCCTGCTCCCAGACCACAGGAGCTTCTGCCTGACCAATCTCATGCCTTGCCAGGCCCATGAGGGGCCCCTGCCTCTCTGTGTCTTCCCCAACAGGAGGCTGCTTGAACAACCATTTCCCTCAGGGTTTGCCAGCACCACCATTCAGTGGTGGCTTGGTACTCAGACCCACCAGTGATGAATGATAAAGATTGATTCTTGGAAGATATGAAAATTATGTACTCACCATAATTTATGATCTACCAGAATATCTTAACCATTCATCACGGCAAACCCACCCACCTGCCCCCGGAATGGCCAGGTCTCTGGGCAGTACTCCTCCTTCCCTTTCAGCCTTACCCACTTTTGGTGTAAAACAAAAAAAGGGGGTATTAAGTGGCAAACCTCTTCGGGGACTTGTTCCCTCTACATGCCTCTGTGTGGCCCTTCCCCCCCCAAATAAAAAGTGGAAGTGGTGCTTGTCTTTAGGGCAGTTTTCACCCCAACCCCTTCCCTTTCCTTTTGTTGTAAAAAAAAAAAAAATGTTTTGTGGAAGGACTTATTATGGTCCTTGTTTTTCCCTTTCTAAAATAGGGAGGAAAAGAGGAGAGAGAGAGAGTTTTGAGAAAGAGAGAACCTGTTTTATCCAACTGGGCTGTTCTAGCCGTTCTCTTCTCCCCCCAACCCACCCTTGTGCAGAGTGGGATCTATACTTTTTGCTGTTGCACAGCCTCTTCTGGTCCCTCTTAGGACAAGGTCCTTACAGGAGGAGCTGGTGCTCTAGGGGGGGCTAGAATTTTTGAATTGTTGCCCACTTCCTTTTCCAGTACAGCTTCTTCACATGCAGTCCACCTCCTCTGTTGTTTCGGTGGCTTGTTACACTATACCTCTCTTTCTCTTGTGGTGTTTTCTCCAGAAACAGAGTTAGAAGGAAGGGAATCTTTTTCTCTTTTGGATCCCTATTCCTGTTCCTTTGTCCTTGACAAGGACCCCCCTTTTCTTGGTCAGTTTTCCCTCTCAGCAGTTACATTTCTCTCTAAGTTTCATATAGGTTCCTGGCTTAGGAACTGAACTTTTTATGGTACTGTTGATCCCTGGGTCTGCCTTTCAGACCTTCGAAATCGGAGGCTTGCCTTCTACCGTATTACGCTTTGGTCATATGGGACTCATAATCCTTAACCTTTCTGGTCCTTGTTTCCTCAGATGGACAACTATGGCTGGCTATTTTTTTTACCAGGGCTCATGGGCTTTATTCTATTTCTGAGCTCAGAGTGGTACTCCTTTAATTGCAATCCACTCTTTAGCTGATCCTTGACATTTTCATGGATCATGCTTCTTGTTTAGGAGTCACTAGCGTCAGACATGCCTTTGGTAAGGCGGAGAGCAAGCCAGCTCTTCTGACACTATTCTTTTTCAACCAAGAATTTCGGGGTCCCCTCCCTCTCTCTCTGTCTGTCTCTCTCTCTCTGTCTGTCTCTCTTTCTCTCTCTGTCTGTCTCTCTCTCTCGCTACCCAGTTCTCGTGGTCATCCTTGGCAACTTTTAAGACCCTCCTCCCAGAATCATCTTCTTCTCTGGTTTGTTTTATTCATTTGTTCCTTTATATCCTATATCCTTTTTTCTGTCCTTTTGGCTCTCTTGCCCCAACCGTTCTGTTTTCTTACCCTTTCTTCCTCTCCTAGGTGAACAAAGCGAGGAGGCAAGGGGGCCGGTGTTAGTTACTGGCCAGTCCGTGAGCGTCACGTGATACGTCTGCCTCAAGGTCAGTGCCATCTCTGACGTTGGCTCCCTTCTTCTAAAGCTTTTAAAGTCACATGCTCCACGGGTCCTGATGCCTTAGGCACAGACCCACCAGTGGTGAATGGTGGATATTCTGGAAGATCAAGAATTATAGTGAGTACGTAATGTCCATTTATCCTCTGCCTAGCACAGCTGCTGCTGTTCAAGTGGTTCCTCAAAGTTATTTTGCACAAAGACTCTCCTATCGGGAAGCTGGTGGTTCCCTGGGATATCAGCCTTGTGCTGGATATGCTCGGTTGTAAGCCCTTCAAGCCTATTGCAACTTGTGACTTAGTTTCTAACCTGGAAAGCAGCATTTCTGGTTTCTACTGCCTCTGCACACAGAGTATGTAAGATTCATGCTTTGGTCTCAGATCCTGTGTATACTGTTTTCTATAAAGGTAATGTAGTGCTCCACATGGACCTCAGGTTTTTCCTAAGGTGGTGTCTGAGTTCCATCTTAATCCATCTTTAATCCTGCCTACCTTCTTTGCCAACTTCCAGTATGTGGTAGAAACTAGTCTCCACTTGCTGTATGTTAAAAGGGTCCTTAGGTTTTACCTAGACAGGACTAAGGACTTCAGATAGTCTAAAACAGCTGTTTGTCTCTTTTGACCCTAATTGTAAGGGACAATCGGTTATAGTCAAGTGCATTTCTGCCATGATTGTGAATTGCCTTCACCACTGTTATGCAATGGCTCAGGTTAAATTGGAGGGTAGCGTACACGCCCACTCTGCCAGAGTGTTTGCCACTTCCGTAACAGAAATCCATTATGTGTCTGTTGGTGAAATTGCAGAGCTGCAACTTGGAGCACAGTGCACACCTTTACCAGGTACTTGGCCATTGATTTCCATGCCAGGCAGCATGCCTCCTTTAGCAGGACAATTCTGAAAGGATTACTATCCCGAGTGAACCCTGTGCTCCAGCGTCCTTAGTCCACGGGACTTTCTCTGAGCTTGATACTGTGACGCACAAGTGGGAATCAGTGGTGAAGACTGATTCTTGGAGGATATTACAATTACATACTTAATTCTTGATCTGTTAGAATATCTTCACCGCTGAGTACCTCATCTGCCCACCATGCTCTGGACTCACTGCAGTATTATGTTGTGGTCTTCACCCCTTTGTGCTTGTTTTGGGCTGTGAAAACACTGTGTTACTAGGTTTGGTGGCCCTTAGAAGGGCCACCAGGGGTATCTTGTGTTTTTAGGTTTATTTATTTTATTTTTTATTTATTGCTAGGATTAAAATACCTTTGAACCAGCGGTTCTTTTACAAAGGTTCCGCGTCAGATACAAATATAAGTAGTGCATACAGAATTTGGTTTTACAATGCAAGGCAGTAAGGTAAACAATTAACAAGGCGACAAGGGTACATAAACACTCAGTTACGTGTTATACAAGAAAGCATGCTAGTTGGTGTACGAGGTACATTGTAAGGTACAGTTTGGAATGTAGTACATGGAGCAGTGGCAGGATAAAGTGACGAGAGAATTGGGGGGATATAGTCTGCTAATTATTATGACTTTATCAGCCAGGGCTACGAGAGAAAGTATAAGCAAAGGGTGGATGGAAGAGAGAGGATATGGGTGGGGGGGGTTAAAGCAGGCAGCAGTTGTCCTAGTTAGGTCTGATTGAGGTAGTTGGGTGTAAGTTGGGGAGGGAAGGATGGAAAGATGGGTGGGGAAGGGGGTGAGGGGTAGGCAGGGGGGGAAAAGGGGGAGTAGCTAGCTAGGTGGGGGCTAGGAGCGGGCCCATTCCTAGAGCTGAGCAGTGTCTAGGTGATTAGGAGGGGCAATCACAGCTACTATGTTGGGTGAGGTGCTGGCGCAGATTGAGTTTAAAGGGGTCAAGGGAAGGGATAAGTATTTCTGGGGGTAAGTTATTTATCCAGGAAGGGGTTCTATAGCGAAATAATCGCTGATCTTGGACAGTCTGGCAGGAAGGGACCAAGTAGTTTGTTGAAGATTCTCTGTGTGTGTTGCATGGGTTAGGGGCTGTGAACAGCAGAGGTAGGGTACTTGGTGGAGCTTTGCCCAGGCAGATTTCTTTTGCAAATAGACAAGTTTGGTAGGTGATCCTACTTTTGAGATTCAACCAGTGCATTTGCGCGTAAAGATCGTAGGTGAGGGTGTACCTGTGGGCACCCGTGACCAGCCGACACACCTTGTTGGGAGCAACAGTGATTCTTCTCAGGGTTGTATCCGAGTCTGCACCGTAGAATATCAGACCATAATTGACTGTGGAGATAAATTAACTGGATACAGCTTGCCCGACAGGCTCGGGGTGAGGCAGTGCCAGTGCCTATAAAGTGCACTAATACAAGAATTTATTGCTCTAGATATTAGGTTGATGTGGACAGAGTAAGACAGGGTGCTGTCTAATGCTATACCTAGATATTTGAGGTCCTTGGCCTGCTTGAGGGGGAGGTTCTGCTTGTTTAGTATGGTAAGGCAGGTCATTTTGTGACGGCTTTGTTGGGTAGTGAAAAGCATCACTTTTGTTTTTTTGTAGTTCATCAGCAGTTTGTGGTCCTCAAACCAACGTTCTACCTTCTCAGAACTGGTTTGAAGATCATTGGTGAGTATGGTGGGGTCAGTATGAGAAGAGAAGAGGACAGCATCATCTGCGTACAGAATGATGTTGTTAGGACATGCTTTTGGGAGTGAGTTGAGAAAGAGGCTGGACATAGAAACATAGAAACATAGAATTTGACGGCAGATAAGGACCGCTTGGCCCACCCAGTCTGCCCATTTTCCTACCTACTGGATAAGCTGCAGATCCTAGTTAACCAGCAGCCTACTTCTTCCTACCCCCACCCCCTAGAATTGCCTTATGACTATCCCATGCATGCTTGAATTCCACCACTGATTTTGACTCCACAACCTCCTCCGGAAGGCCATTCCACGCATCCACAACCCTCTCTGTGAAAAAATACTTCCTTAAATTACCTCTGAGCGCCCCCTCTATCTTCAAATTGTGCCCTCTTGTTCTTGCACACCTCTTTTTTTGAAAGATGCTACCCTCTTGGACTTTGTTGATTCCCTTGAGGTACTTGAAAGTTTCTATCATGTCCCCCCTCTCCCTCCTTTCCTCGAGGCTATACATATTAAGCTCCTTAAGTCTCTCTTCATATGTCTTCCGGTGCAGACCCTGCACCATTTTAGTTGCCCTCCTCTGGACAGCTTCCATCCTGTCTATGTCTTTACGGAGATTGGGTCTCCAGAACTGCACACAGTACTCCAGATGGGGTCTCACCAGCTTTCTGTACAGAGGGATAATAACTTCCTGTTTTCTACTGGTGATGCCTCTCCCTATGCATCCCAGTATCCCCAACCCTCCTTGCTGCCTTCTCACATTGCTTGCCCACCTTTAGGTCATCTGATATGACTACCCCAGGTCCCTTTCCATTTTGTTGTTGTTAGTATCTCACCCCCATTGTGTACTCTTCCCTGGGTTTTGTTTCCCAGGTGCATTACCTTGCACTTCTTAGCATTGAATCTAAGCTGCCATACATTTGACCATTCCTCTAACCTTGCCAAGTCCCTTCTCATCCTTTCCACCCCACCCTGTGCATCAACTCTGTTGCAGATCTTAGTGTCATCTGCAAAGAGACATACTTTTCCTTCCAGTCCTTCTGCAATGTCGCTTATAAAGACATTGAAGAGGACTGGTCCTAATACTGAACCCTGCGGTACCCGCTAGTAACCCTCCTTTCTTCTGAGTGGACTCCATTTACTATTACTCTCTGTGTCCTATTCTCCAGCCAATTCTTTACCCGGGCTGTCATCTTGGGACCCACTCCCAGGCTGGCTAACTTATATATTAATCTTTTGTGTGGGACTGTGTCAAATGCCTTGCTAAAGTCTAGGTAGGCCATGTCCACAGCCCCTCCCTGATCTACTACTTTGGTCACCCAGTCAAAGAAATCTATCTGATTCGTCTGGCATGACCTTCCCGCTGTGAATCCATGCTGCCTAGGGTCCTGTGCCCTTCTGGCCTCTAGATACTCGACAATTCTTTCCTTTAGAAGTGATTCCATCATTTTCCCTATCACTGAGGTTAAACTAACAGGTCTATAGTTTCCTGCTTCTGCCTTGCTCCCACTTTTGTGAAGGGGAATCACATCTGCCCTCCTCCAGTCCTCGGGTACCACCCCATCCTCCCATGATTTGTTAAAGAGGGTAGTCAGTGGTGTCACTAGTTCTACCCTTAGTTCTTTTAGAATTCTGGATGAATCCCATCAGGCCCTATTGCTTTGTCCACCTTCAGTTTTAGAGTTCTTTCAGAACCTTTCTTCTGTAAATGGGCTGGTATCAACTTCTGTATCCAGAGTGTTACTACTGTTTGTTTTATGTACCTCCCCCTCTTCCTTTGTAAATACTGAGCAAAAATATTTGTTTAGTATCTCTGCCTTTTCACATTCTCCCTCTGCCCACCCTCGCTCCCCTTTATTAAGCCTCACTATCCCTCCCTTGGTCTTCCTTTGCTCCCTGATGTACCTATAAAAGGTTTTATTCCCCTTCTTAACTGAGTTGGCTATTTTCCTCAGTTTGGGCCTTTGCTGTTCTGACTGCCTTCCCAGCCTCCTTTTGCTTTAACTGATACAGTTCTCTGTCCTGCTCCTGCTTACTTTCTTGTACTTCCTGAATGCTTTCTTTTCTCTTGAACCTTCCTGCCACTTCCTTTGAGAACCATAGTGGTTTCTTACATAAATCTTGTTTTGTTTATTTGCTTCACACAAAGGCTCGTTACCTCTGTGATGGCAGTTTTATTATTCCCATTGTTCTTCCACCCTCCTTCCTGCTATTGCTAGTGCATTCCTTAGGCACTCACCCATTTGGCAAAGTCAGCCCTCCTAAAGTCCAGTACTTTTGTCTTTGTATGGCTTGACTGTATTGCTGTGTTTATTGTGAACCATACTGTTCGATGGTCGCTAGTTCCCAGATGGCTACCCACTTCTACATCTGTGATCCTCTCTCCATCTCCATTTGAGAGTATCAAGTCTAATATTGCTCCCTCTCGAGTGGGCTCCAGTACTAGTTGTCTAAGGCATGCCCCCCTGTAGGGCATCTAGAATAACTGCACTCTTCGCAGTGGCAGCTGCAACTGCGCTCCAGTTAACATCTGGCATATTCAGATCACCCATCAGCAATATCTCCCCTTTTTCTGCCATTCTAAGTATACTTTCTATCATTTCCTTGTCCACTTCCTCCCCCTGAGAAGGGGGAGGGTCCAAGGATAGATCCTTGGGGAACTCCAGAGTTTACTGAGTGGCAGCTAGAAAGTGTGTCAATAATTCTGACCTGCTGCTACCTGGCACCAAGATTAGCTGGTGGACCAATTGGTGGCTTTGTTGGATAGGCCAATGTCCTGGAGCGAACAGAGTAGGAGTGAGTGGTTCACAGTGTCAAAGGCCTTGGTGAGGTCAATGTAGATTGGCCCCACCAGCTGGCCATGGTCGAGTGCACTGTGTAAGAAGTCAGTATATTCCAGCAAGGCAGTAATAGTGCTATGTGTTTTCCTGAAGTCATGCTTTTCTGTGCACTGTAGGTTGTATTTGGTCAGGTGTTCTGTGAGCTGGTCTGCGACAATACGCTCTAGTGCTTTTGAAAGGGGAGGAAGGATAGAGATCGGTCGATAAATAGAAGAAAAGCATCCTGTCACCAATTTTTTATACGGGACTAGGGATGCCGATTTCCAGCGCTGAGGGAATTGTTGACGGGAGAGGTCGATAAGTGTGGTAAGGGGTCTGAGAACGGAGTCAAGGTTGAGGTTGAGGAGTTTGAGGTCCGGGGAGTCGCTACTGTATCTGGCTTACCCAGTACCCTTTGGAGGTATTTCTTCACCTCCGTCATGGGGACTCTCTTAAAATAGAATGGGGGGGACTGTCAGGTAGAGGGAATCGCAGGGTATTTGGAGGACTAGGACTCCTCTTTAGGTAGTCGGGGAGTATGCCAGAGAGGTTGATGAAGGCCTTATTTAGTGTGTCTGCTATAGTAGTGGGGTCTTGTGTAAGGACACCATCTGCAGTAATCAAGTTTGGAGGTGCTGTAGAGGGCTTCCCAGTGAGGTTTTTAATGTTGTCCCAGAGTCGCCTTCCATTGCCCTGTGAGTTTGAGAGCTCTAGTTTATAATGCTTTCTTTTTGCATGCCATATTGTGAGGGTACAAGAGTTCCTTGCGGCCTTGTACTGTTGCATGTCCTCTTGTCTTCCTGAAGCAGTTGCAAGGTGCCACAGATTATCCCTATTGTGCACCTTTTTTAGTAGGTCAGCGATGATCCAGGGGTTATTTACCGCCCTTAATGTCTTTTTTCGGAAGGGGGTGTAGATGTCACAAGTTTTGTTGAAGGTGGCTGATGAAATAGTCAAGGGCAGTATCTACACAGTGGGTGTTATACATAGGGACCAGTCAGTGTGTGCAAGGAGGTTCTGTAGGTGCTTGAGTTGCCCTTTCTTGAGGAACGCTGGGATTGGACCTTAGCAGGAACTTTGGGGGTTTTGTTTGACCAGTGGCAGACGACTGGGGAGTGGTCACTTAGTGCATCTGGTAATATCTCAGTAACGGTTATTCTGTCCGGGTGGGTGGTAAGGACAAGGTCTAGGAGTGAGCTATTGCCAGTCCTCTAATTGACCCTAGTGGAGGTAGTTACAAGTTGTGTAATGCTGACAGCTGCAATGGTGTCCTTGAAAAGGTCAGCTTCAGGGGCCAACCAATTTGTGTTGAAATCCCCAAGGATCACTGTCTCATTGTTAGCGGGCCGGTCAGCTATGTAGTTAAGGACCTGTTGAAAAGCTGCTGATTGATCTCAGGGTGTGATGTAGACGGAGAGCATAGTAATTGATTTGCCATTCCGGACAAGTATAATCGTGACAGGCAGTATTTGGGACCTGGCTTTCAGTAGCCTGGTGGAGTAAGGCTTGCCCGTTGAGTGATTCTTTAATGTAGAGCACACAATCCCCACCCCCTTTTTTTCCTGATCTGTCATGTCTAAATAGAGTGCAACCTTCTAGCGAGACGGAGATGTCTGGGACGTTTGGGGTCAGCCAGGTTTCACTAATGGTTAGCATGTCAGGGTTGTGCTGCATAACCGACCTAAAGGTCATCCATTTTTGGTAAGAGGCTTAGGATATTAATTGAGATGAGTTTAAGGGAGCACTTGTTCTTTATGGAACAAGGGGCTGCCTCAGGAGGGCCAGGGTTGGGCTGTATGTTACCTGACATGAGGAGGAGGAGTATGAGGAATCTGTGTAGGTAATGCTGGAGCTTCTAGCATGTTCGACGTTGCCTGGAGCCAGGGGTTGGCTTTGATAGAGGGGTTGAGGGATGGGAGGTGAGGTGGTGAAGGAACGGGTAGTATAGTCTAAGGCGATGTACGGTAGCAAAGGTGGCCTGTACTGATGGAATAGGAGGGCATCCTTCGGAGGTGGGAGTGAAGCCAGTGCCCTGAGTTATTTCTCTTGATTCCACAAACAGGACATGTGATGGAGTGCAAGTGGCATTAGAGCAGTTAAGGGGTACTTGGGATCGAAAATTGGCAGGCGCTGCCAGATAGTGAAGGGGGCCCATACTAGTGGCTCAACTCAAGCTCAGCACAGCTCAAGTAGGAAATAAGCTGCTCAAATTGGGGGAGGCAGAGGTGCTGAGTGGCTTTGTTAGGCAGTTAAAGATTGCAGCGTGCAGGTTAAGGGCATAAGTTATTCATTAGGTACACGCTGCTCTCCTCCTCGGTAAAAAAAAAGGTACTGAGGTGGTTGGGGGCTGGTGCTGCTGTATGCCAGCAGGTGTATGCAGTGGACTCGGCCCTGACTACTTGACAGAGCTTCTGATTCCTTACCGCCCCGTGCGACAGCTCCGTTCAGCCGACGAGGGGTTGCTAGAGGTTCTGAGGGTTATATTGAAGTCTTCTGGGGCTAGGGCCTTTGGGTTCATGGCCCAAACCCTCTGGAACTCTCTGCCTCGCCGGCTTAGAGAATGCACGACCATGGAAGCTTTTAAGCAGGATTTTAAGACTTTTCTGTGGAACAAGGCTTTTGTGGACTGGCGCTGTTACGAATTGTTGATTTTATATGTATATTCTATTTTATGATTTATTTGTACAGCGCGTTGGTACTTGAAAGGCGCTAAATAAATAAAGTTCTATTATTATTATTATTATTATGTAGGCATGGGCCTACTCATGTCACCAGCCCCCCACCAGAAAAGCTCTGGCTCCTGCGGGGTCTTATCACCACCAGTTCCAGTCCATTAATGGGAATCTGTTCAGAAAGATATGCCATTTTGTTGCGCTTGTTTAACCCTTAATCATGTGGGCTTCTAAGCATAAGTATTGTAAGTGTTTTTGTAGCGCTAATCTCTTCCATAAAGTCTCACTCTTTGGTTTTAGGAATGGAGGCACTAGGACCCAGGGGAATCCAGACATTTGGGGCCAACAGTGATGGTGTAATGTACTGATGTACAGCACCATACAGGTACCCTCAGCATATAAAGTGGCACTATCCTTAACCACTCCAGTTCCTTTTTTTCCAGTCCTTTTTTCTGCCATCAAAGCTCACAGGTTTTTTCATCCAGAACGTCATTGTTCCTTAAGAAACACACAAACATAGAATTTGAGGTCCTTTAATCTCTCCTCATAGGACTTTTGATGCAGACCCAGTTCCATTTCAGTTGCCCTCCTCTGGGCTGCCTCTTCTCTGTCTGTGTCCTTCCAGAGATGTGGTAACCAGAACTGGACACAGTACTCTAGGTGAGGTCTCACCAGTGTTCTATACAGTGGTAACACCACCTCTCTCTTTCTGCTGGTGATACCACTCCCTATGCCCCCTAGCATCCCACTAGCTCTTCCCACTGCCTTGTCATACTGTCTGGCCACCTTGAGGTCATCAGATATGATTACCACCGGGTCTCTTTCTTGTTTGGTGATCATTAATACCCCTCCCCCCATTTTGTATTCCGCCCCTGTGTTTCTGTGCCCCAAGTGCATGATTTTGCACTTCTTCACATTGATAGAAGCATAGAATTTGACAGCAGATAAGGCCCGCTTGACCCACCTAGTCCACCCATTTTCTCTACCTGCTGCACTACCAGAGACCGTACTTGATCTCCGGCTTTACCCCCCCCTTCCTTACCACTAAGGATCCCTTATGCCTATCCCATGCATTTTTGAATTCCGTTACCATTTTGGCCCCCACTACCTCTGCTAGGAGGCTGTTCCAGGCATCCACCACTCTTTCTGTGAAAAAGTACTTCCTCATGTCTCCCATGAGTCTACGTTCCTCCAGCTTCATAGCTTGGCCCCTTGTTCTTGAGCGTCTTTTTTCTGAAAAATGCTACCCTCTTGACCCTTATTAATCCCTGTAAGGTATTTGAAATTCTCTATCATATCCCCACTCTCCCTTCTTTCCATAGCAATCTCTGTCTAGTTTATTATGTATTTATATTTTCTCCTTATTTTTCACTAAATTTGACATTTTTCGTCCATTTTTCAAGTTTGCTGTCAGCATCATCTTTTCTGTCTCGGTGCCATGGCAGCCTGTCTTTGTTCACTCAATGACCATTCTGTCAGATACCACTCCTTTTAAAGGAAAACACTGGAAAAGACCTAGCTTTCCCCAGATACTACAAAAAGCCTCAATTAGTGATTTTAGCCAGTAACAACTTTTTTTAATGATTTAAACAGCTACCTACAACTTCCACTTTCTGTTGTTGGCAGCCACCATCTGATAAGCAGCAGTGAGCTTCCTTGGCTCACTTTATACTAAAATGTCCAGCCAACTTCTGCTATTGATCAGCAGAACATATTAGCATAAAGTGAGCTAGGGAAGCTCGCTGCTGCTCATAAGATGGTGGCTGCCAGCAACAGAAAGTGGAAGTTGAGGGTCACTGTTCAAATAATTAAAAAAAGCAATTAGAGGTAATTAAAAAAAAAGTTACTATCTGAAAGCAGTAATCAGGCATTTTTGTAGTGAACGAGAAAGCTGTGCCTTTTCAAATGTTTTCCTTTAAATCATGCCACTGCATCAACATGATTTCAGGTCAGGACCCCCCACGCATACTTCTTGTGCCTGGAGTGTGTCAGTGACATGCACAACTTCCAGAATTGTCTTAGCTGCCAATCTATGTCTGATCACATCCATAAGGATAGACTGTCTTATATGGAGTCAGTGAGCAGTGCCACAAGAAAAACGAAGTCTTGCTTCCAGTCATGCTCTGTCTTGGCCTTACAGCACTTTGAGGGCAGCTTAAAGGAGTCACTGCCAATTTTTGGTTTTTCTCCCTCTTCTAGGGTTTCAGGTTTTAGCCTTAGCTTGGGAATCCCTTGTTTTTTTTTTGTATACAACCTGTGTGTCCTTGAGGGGGTAGCATCTTAGGAAACGAGCTGTTCCATTCCTTCCGGTTAGGTTGTCAGTTTATTTTCAGTTTTTTCTTTTCACTCTCTATATCCTGCTTTTTCCTATACCTTTCATTTAGCAATGTTTGTTTTCACTGTCCTTGCTAACAGAACACAAGTAGTTAATGTGGCTACAAAGGCTACTGGCTCCAGCATGTGATGTTGTGCATGCATCTGTGCCATCTCTGTTGTTGATGCTCAGACTGGAAAGTTTTGCATCCTCTCGCTCCCAGTGCCTCTGCCCTAGGACCAAATGGTGGTGCTCTGTAGAGAAGACATTCTTGAAGAACTTGAGTTAAGGTAAGTAACTTTTCTTAGAAACATAGAAATATAGACAGTGACCACAGTAAAAGATCATTGGTCCATCCAGTCTGCCCATAAAACCCTAGCGAACCTGGGAGCTATTGTCCATGCAGGATTCTAACCAACACTATCCACCGCATGCTTTGCGCTCTTCTGCTAACACCCTGAGCAGTCACTAAGCTCTTCACTCTGTTCCAGCCATGTCTGAAACAATTGATGGGTTTGGCACCCACCACGTCAGCGGGCAGATTGTTCTAAGGTTCCACCAACCTTTCTGTCAAATTTAACTTTCTCATGTCCCTCTTAAACATCCCCCCATAAGTTTCCACTCATGTCCCCTGTATTCTTGATCTGCTGCTCATGCTAAATAGTTCCTCGCAGCTTACCTTGTTCATTCCTTTTAGGAACTTGAAGGTTTCTATCATATTTCCTCTCTCTCGTCTGCCCTTCTGCGAGTACATGTTCAGTGCTTTGAGCCGATCCTCATAAGATCTGCACTCCTGGTCCTGAATCATTTTGATCACCCTACATTGCACCTTCTCAAGCCTGTGCTTATCTTTCCTCAGATGAGGACTCCAGAACAGGGCAATTATTTATGGGCAATTTCTTTTTCATACACATCCGAAGTTTCTGACAGAGGTGGAGTGTAGTTCAAAACTGATCAGTCCTCAACTCAGTCAACATTGTTTGCTAACCAGGAATCCTGTGGTGGTTTTGTGACATTCAACTGATGTAACACCTATCCTGTTTCTACATCAGTAAATGAGCATAAGCAGTCAGCTCAGCTGTGTTATGACCTGTGATCCCAATGGAAACGGGATACCTCTCTCCAAACGATGCTGGCACAACAGGGTTGGCACAGCTGGGTTGTTAGCTGTATTCAGCTGTATTGCACATTTGTAACAAAGCATCAAACAGGCTCAGTAAGATCAGTAGTTACATTTGTAGCCTCACTAGCATGGGTCCCATCACAGATGTCTGCAGAGCCACACCACTGAGCGGTATCTGCTATACTACGCTTTGGATTTAAATCCAGATCACACACAGGTTCCCGGGTTGGCAGTTTTACAGTGTTTTGCTCTTATGAGTCTATTTGTCTTATCGACCACCAATACGGTGTTTGGGGGAATCTTTATTGCTTTCCACTTAACCAGTAGAGGACATTGACTCTTAGGAGATAAGAAAGATCTTACAGTAGGTAACACATATAGTACTGTAGCCCGTAGGATGGCCACTCTGCCTGCTTCCTTTGCCTAGGCCCTGACCACGACACCCAGGCCTGCCAGCACTGTCAGAAGTTTAACAGCAGAACAAGGATCCGCTGCCAGAAGACCCTGCAGGCCTACCTTACTGAGCAACATTTGGCCACCATGCAGAGAGATTCCTCTTCAGAGAGGAGTTCTTCCCACCATAAATCTTCAGGGATGCACAAGGCGAAGAGGAGGGAGAGAGAGAAGGAGAGGTCCTCTTCCAGATCCAAATCTTCAGGCTCCCACTCTCCCTCCAGGGGCAGTTTGGATTCCGCCTCTCAGGTGACCCGTTCTCCTTACAGGCTTACGGGTTAAGTCAAGTCCCCAGTCCTGGTCCAGATGCCGGGTGCTAAGGACCATGCCTCTATGCCCCCCCCGGCCCCACTCTGCAGCCGCTGAAGGTCCAGCCGTCTGATCAGTACTCAGGTAGGCTTTCTGACATCAGTAAGGGTCAGACGTGGGCCCACTCCTGGTCGGCCTCCGTCTCTGGTGCTGACTCCCAGGACAGGCGTAAGGCTTCAGGGCACTCCTCCGGGGGATCTATCGCTCAACCACCAACACCAGCTAAACCACCATTGGACAGACATCCGACGATGGAGCATTTGTCAGGTGGGGACTCCCACCGACATCAGGCTACCGACATCACTACTTCGGCAGTTCAGCCTCTGGCATCGTCGTCACTGCCCTGACGCCTCCGTAGCCTCTCCCCACTACCGGTGGATGATCGGCCTGGACATAACCCTTTCACGGACTGCCAGACGGGGGCCTCAAATCTGTCGTTGGTTTCCATCGTCGGACCCACTAATGTGACCTCAGTGTTGCCTCCAATTCACCCACCATCGCCAGATCATGGCACGATGATGGACAAGGGTGCGGGACCAGCATTGGGTCTGACGACTGACCCTGACTCAAAGCTGCACCTGTCCCAGGTTAAGAATTTTTTCAGTTATTGGTGGGAGACCATCCGGATGGATCTCCTCCCTCCAAAACCTCCATGGATTGAGGACCCCCCTCCAGATACAGGGGCCCCTCCTCTGATGGATCCCAACCCACCTTCGGGCAAGGGTATGGGCATACAGCCTAACCCTCCTTTGGGCAAAGACAAGGGAAAGACTCCTCACAAGCACCGCTCCAGATCTCAGTGCAGGTGCCCAAGTTCCTCAGGCTCCCCCGACCACCACAGGCACAAGCGACGGCGCAACAGGTTTTGGTCCTTCTCACTGAACTCGGACCATCCCTTGGACTCATCCTCTTCTGACATCTCGTCTATTGGGGACTTGTCCCCCTTAGACCCAAGAGGTACTCCTAAATCTCTGCCAGATGAACCCTCTTTCTTGGAGATCATGTGACATATCCAAACCAATATGGGATGGGAGACGGAGGACTTGGACCCAGAGAGGCTCCACTTGGCCAAATATTTGCTCCAAAAGGACCCAAAACCGGTGGTCATCCCATCCTTCATGAATACCTTTGCAGACGTCACCAAGGCAGTTTGGAAGTGCCCCCATACCTCCACCTCAATACCCAAGAAGGCAGACCACCTTTACAGGGCTCCTAAGGAGCAACCCTTTCTGGGAAAACAATCTTTGGCAGACTCAGTGGTTATCTTAGCTGCCCACGATAGGTCCCAGAGGCCAAGACACCTCAGTACTCAGCCCCTGGATAAAGACTCTAAGCAACTAGATTCTGTGGGGTGGAAGGTTTACTCGTCCACCACCTGTACTATACAGAGACTAAACTTTCTTACCCATATGGTACAATTCCAGAATGTCCTATGGGAACAAGGGATTGGTATTGTGAAAGAGATCCCAGATTGTCCACAGAAAGCAGAGCTAGAAAAGCTTCTGCAAACTGGTTCGGACATGGGCACACATGTCCTATGATCAGCCTACGATTCGGTGGACATGGCAGCGAGGGCCACTGCCACAGGAGTGTGCGTTTACAGGCATTCATGGCTCCAGGTCTCAGGTTTCACACATGATGTGCAAAATAACATCCTAGATGCACCCTTCCAGGGTTTTGTCCTCTTCGGTGAGGATTTTGAAAAGTCATCACCAAACTGCGGGACTCTGGCAAGGCTGTTCGGTCAGTACATCCCATGTATAAACTGAAGCAAAGGCCCTTGCGAAAGCCTCGCTTTCAAGGGAGAGGGGGGACTACAAGCTCGCTTTCAGCCTGAGCTGCAACAGCGAGGTGGTTACAACCATAAGGGCCCCTCCAGAGGCACTGCAGGACCCGCCTCTCGGGCCTGCAGAACAGCCAAATCTGCTCTCCCCACTCCCACAACTGCCTGGCTCTTTGTTGGACCCACCCTCTCCCATGACTCTGACAGGGGAGGCAGTCGGAGGCTGCTTTTCTGTCTGTGCCAAGGGCTGGCGAGAGATCACCTCAGACCAGTGGTCCTACAAATGATAGACAATGGACACTCAGTAGAGTTCATCCAGATGCCACTGGACAGCCGCCCCCCCTTCTCTCTCACTGTTCCCTGACTCATGCTGGGCTCAGGCACTGTTGCTCAAAAGAGCCATACACCCTATACCCCCATCTCAGAGGGGCACAGGCTTCTATTCACATTTTCTTCTCATGCCCAAAAAGACCAGGGATCTGTGCTCCATCTTGGAGCTCAGCGATCTCAACCAGTTTGTGGAATACAAACAGTTCTGGTTGGTCACTTTGCAGGGTTTGCTACCCATGATCCATCAGGGGGATTAGCTGGCATCACTGGACATGCAGGATGCCTGTCTTCACATCCTAGTGGCCAGGCCTCACAGGAGGTTTCTCAGATTTGAGTTCCAAGGGAGGCATTTCCAGTTCAGGGCACTACCTTTTGGCCTTTCTTCGTCCCCAAGGGTTTTTACCAAATGCCTTGCGGTGGTCTCAGTGGCCCTCTGAAGGAAAGCGCACTATGTTTTCCCTTACCTGGATGAATGGCTCTTGACGGCCGCATCTAGCGAGCAGCTGCAGCACATGAGTCAAGACACCTGTTCTCTCTTTGGAGAACTGGGTATCACCATCAGCTCACCAAAGTCCTTTCTGGTTCTGACCCAATCCCTACAGTTCATCAGAGTGCTGCTCGATGCCACTTGAGGGAAGGCCTTCTTGCCACACGACACGGCACTTTGCCTTCGAGGCTTAGCACACCACGTCTTGTCCCTTCCAACAGTCCCAGCCAGGATGCTGCTCTAACCTTTGGGCCATATGGCTGCATCCATCGTAACAGTCCCTCTAGCCAGACTGCATATGAGGACGATTCAGTGGACTCTGCGGGTCCAGTCGGATCAAAGATGGGATGATTTAGACCAACCAGTCTCCATGCCAGAGTCGGTTCGATGGGAGCTTCGCTGGTGGACAACATCCCCCTCTCTTACAGAGGGGATGCCCTTTCAGAGAACAGTTCCGGATCAAGTCTTAACTTCAGATGCCTCAGGCATTGGTTGGGGTGCTCGTCTGGGCGTCCACAGGGCACCTGGTCTACAGCCAAGGAGCCTCTCCACATAAATATTCTGGAAATGAGAGCAGTTCTCAATGACCTGCCGGCTTTGAGCACAGTGCTCCGCCCAGGTCACCTCCTCATCCAGACAGACAACATAGCAGTGATGTTTTACCTCAACAAGCAAGGTGGCACTCACGCTTACCCCCTTTACCAGGAAGCAATGCGAATCTGGAACTGGGCCTTCTCCCACCGCCTAGATATTTCGGCGGTTCATGTTCCAGGGGTTCAAAACACCCTGGCCAATGCTCTCAGCAGGTCTCAGTCCAGAGCACATGAATGGGCCTTCCTACAGTCCATCTTCGACAGCCTCTGTGACAGATGGGGCAATCCAGAGCTGGGCCTCTTTGCATGCCCTACCAATGCAAAGTTGCCCAATTTCTGCTTGCTCGATCCAGGGCCTGGAGTTTCCTGGTGAGATGGGGTGTAGCCAAGGATTTCAGATCTGCACACCAAGTGAACTCACTGCTACTGCGCCCCCGCCCTAAGTTAGGTGAGCTCCCTCCCCCAGAGTGTAGCCAGACAATATACAAATGTACACCAGGACCATGTTTGTTGCCTCATTTGGCACAATAAATACAACTTTGTATCTCATGACAATGGTTGGTGCCATCCACGGGTAAATACAAATGCATTGTTCTGTAAGACACCCACATACCAGCCCAGAGCCTGTAAAGTTGTATTGTCCTTGGGATGCAAAGAGAGTATTAGTGACCAGTCCTTCTAGTTTCGACTCCTATGAATAAAATTACAGAAAGGTTCAGTATTTTCTTTGTTAGTTTTATGGAAAAAGGAAGCAGTTTAGAGCCTATTTGCTACCCCCCTTAAATAAAATTGCACACCATAGAGTGCTTGGAGTATGCCTGCCTACACCCATGAGGTTCCTTTATGCCTTCCCACTCCTTCAGAAGGTACTGTACTTCTCAAGTTACAAGTGGAAGGAGCAGCAATGATCCTTGTGGCCCCAACAGATTTGGTATCCACTGCTGCAACAACTGGCTGCGGAACCTCCGAGTCCCCTGCCACTGAGCACTCACTTGCTCTCCCAGGACGACGGGACCTTGGTTCACCCAAACCTTCGGTCACTGCACCTCCATGCATGGCTCCTGAGGACCTAGCCATGTCACACTCTGGGATCTTGGACAGGGTTGCCGATGTTCTGGTGGCTGCTAGGAAACCCTCCACCAGAGCAACTTTTGCCATGAAATGGAAGCTCTTTTGCCTCTGGGCTACTGCCCGACGTCTTAATCCCTTGGCCTGTCCAGTGAGCTCGATACTCAAATACCTGTTGTCGCTCTCGGACTCAGAGTGCATTTGTCTGCCATTTCTGCCTACAGTGCCCCTGTCCAAGCAGAACTGTGGCACAGTTGGATGTAGCCCACATCTTTCTTCAGAGCATTCTTCATATGAAGCCCCCCATCTGGGACCCGCCCCTCCTTGGGACTTGCTTTTCGTGTTGAAAAAGCTTACCTTACCCCGGTTTGAGCCAGCCATGGAGCCATGGATTGTGAGCTTTGCTTTCTCTCCTGGAAAGCATTATGTTTAGTTGCAGTTACTTCTGCTCAAAGAATTTCCAAGCTTCAGGCCCTGATGTGTAAGGAGTCTTATTTGGTATTCCACAAAGACTGGGTGGCACTGAGGACCAATCCTAAGTTCCTACCAAAGGTGGTGTCCGAGCTGACTCTAAATCAGGACATACACCTCCCAGTGTATTATCCTGAGCACTCAAACCGGGGAAGCCTCGTCTCCATATGGCATTTTGCGTTTTTATCTCTCCGGAATGAGAGAATTTAGATGTTCTGACCAGCTTTTTGTTTTCTTTGCCCCGAGGATCCAGGGGGCTCCTGTAGCCAAACAGACTCTTTCTAAATGGTTGTTAATTGCATTTCATTTTGTCATCAGACGTACAACAAACCCTTGCCGGGCTCGGGGAAGGGTCACTCCACGAGAGGAGTAGCAGTCTGCAGCTGAAATTTGTGCAGCAGCCACATGGAACTCTGTTCATACCTTTATCAGACGCTACAATATTGACATTACCTCCAGACGCAGAGTGGGCTTCGGCATTGTGGTTCTGCAGGGACTCCTTTCCTGAGGGCACTTCCCTATGCATATTTTTCTGCTTCTTCCACCCAAGACTAGTCTGGGTCTCCTTTACTGCTTGGACTCAGTCCTATATGTGTTACCTGCTGCAAGAGCTGACTCTTGAAGTAAGATAGTATAGTTATGTAAGACCTTAGTGTAACAGTAGATCTTCGAGAGAAGCTCTTGCAACAGGTATAGCTTCCCACCCACCTTCCTCCTAGGGGACTCTCTACTGTACCTGGTTTGCACTGGCAAGGCTATAATTGCTCTAAGTGGTATTTGCCTCGGTTCTCTGTTCTTGATCACCTTCCATCCTCTGTGTTGGAGTCTCCAGCCGGAGAACTGAGGGAGGGCGGTCCAAGGGATGCCGAGGACCATCCTCCCTTTATACCATATGTGTCTTGGGGGCAGGCCGACATTGGGGGGGGTGGTCCCCACCGTAGACTGCTAGGTAGTTTTCTGTGGGGGCCTGCCGGCTACAGTCCTATATGCGTTACCTGCTGCAAGAGCGTCTCTCAAAGATCAACTGTTACGGTAAGGTCTTACATAACTATGCTATCTTACCTGTGACTTCTGATATTCTAGAGTATCTCCTCCACAGAGCAACACTCGAGGATTTACTGTTATGTGTATTGTCTGGTTTCCCTTTCATTAATTACAGTGCAGAGACTACATAGGCTCTCGTAGAGGCAGTTGGGCTGTCTCATGCTTTTTTGTATTGTGCTTAGTGGTTTGTTTGTTTTTTTACTTTTTTGTTTTTACATTTAAAATTTTAAGAAGTTTATCACTTGGTTGTTTGTTTTTTCTTTCTCTCTCCTCCGTAAAAAAAGGTGCTGCGGTAGTTGGTGCTGGCACCACTGTTTTTTTACCATCGGTGCACATCATGCTGTACATTGGTATGTGGTGCTCGCTGGCCCAAAATTCTGGTTCCCGTGGGGTCCTAGTGCCTCGGCTTAATACCACAGTGTTGCTCTATGGAGATGATATTCTAAAAGATCAAGGATAACAAATAACTTTCCCTTTTTATGAAGTGTTGAAAATTGGTGAAATGTGTTCATTATAGAAAATCAGTGATGAAGCAATCTTATAATTACAGGTTTCCCTGTCATCTAATGCTGCTGACATGAAAATGCTACATCCTCAAGAAGCACCAATCAGGAGGAATTATCTCCCAGCTGTTAAAGCAGAATACAGCGCCTCGGCACACCAAACGTCCTACCGTGTGCAAATATACAGGATACAGGTATGCAGTATCACAGGGCTCTTGGTAGTATTTTCATTTTGAAGATCCATGGGTCCCTGTAGAAAAAAAAACAGGGGTACCAGGAAAAATTTTGAATCTCGGAGTATGCACTTGTGGCAGAAAGTGCCAAATTTCAGAACTTGCTACAATTCAGCACTTTTTACTGCAGTTTGGATTTTTTGATACTGTAATTGAGGGAAACTGTGTGGCCACAGAGAAAGCACCTGCATCCTTTACTGACGACTGTGCGTAAGGGACGTGGATACCCACACCTCCAAGAGTCCTGTACTACAGAAATAAAGATTAACTAAGTAGGGTACTAGGTGACTTGCAAGACAAAGCACAAGCCTTTCACTGCTGCAGACCTGTGTTTGGCTCCATGCACAGGCCACAGCATAGATGAGTGTGGCAGTCCTCATGCACGCTTGACAGCATAAAACTAAAGTGACCTTGAGTTGAATAAGCATGAAGATTGAATTACCCTCTGATCTCCCTGCAGGTCACTGAGGAACAGCGTGCAGCATTTGCTCTGCACTTGCAAAGCACTCTGTCCTATAGATAAAGAGCTTCAATTTCTAGTGATACCAGTATGTTGTCCTGCACGATGGGTGACAGAATTATAATTTTAAATAATAAAATAAATCATTTCTATCAAATGCAGGGATGAAGCAGATACAGTTGAAACTAAAATGTAATGTTTGATGTTCCCTTGTCAAGCTTCACCATTCATTACTGCTGGGGTGTAGCTGGAGGTTTGCACCCGCTACGGGAGTTTTTTTTTTTTTTTTTGAGGGAGGAGTTGGGGCCGATGGTGCCGCCCATGTGTCTGATGTGCTGCGTGGAGCACGAGGGTTGGCTATTAGGCACCGCAGACTCCTCCTCCATCCTAGTTCTGTTTCTCCCGCCGTCGAGGTAGCACCTGCTGTGAGTGTCAGTTTTTTCCCTGCATCATCGGGCCTAACCGCCAAATCGATCTCCATCCCGTTCTCGTTGAAGTTCACTCTGCGCCGTTTATTGGGATCCGGTAAGATCTTTCCATATATTTTTTATTAAATGGTTCCGAGTCTTTTCTTAGTTTTCATTATTGTTTCACATCATGTCACGTCCAGGGGCTAATAAAAAATCCAAAGTGGGCCGTTCCCCCATGCGTGGGGTCCGTGGCCGCATTTTTCCATTTTGAACTGGCATGATGTCTGCTTGCGATGCCTGGGACCCAGTCATGGTATGGACCATTGCAATGCCTGCTCCTCCATGGACTGCCCTGTTCTCGAAGTTTGTATGTTTAAAGTTGGCAGGACTCCACCAGCTTTCGGAGGACAGCGTCACTCGCGGGTCGCCAAGACCAGAACACTTGACCCCTCCTCCAGGTCCCCTCCTGGGTCTCTACATCCCAGCAAGGAGGAGGCTTCCTCTGATTCTAGCCTTGCTGAGGAGGAGGCCTCTTTTGTGGTTCTGGAGGAGCAACACAGTTTCCTGCAGAGCCATGTCGCTGACATCGCCTTAGCAGTCACCTCCATGGGGGTGCAGGCGCCCCTAGTGTCGCGGGCCACAGCTGTTGGGCCTGGCACTGGTGGACTCTTGGCAGTGCCTTCTGGTGCCATCCCAGATCCCTGCACCATTTGCAACACCAGTGTCCGGGGCGGCACCACAGGCAGTGGCGTATCCCATTACGGTGCCGCTTGCGGTGCTGTCGCCTAGGGCCTTCCTGTCAGTTGCCAGTCTGGAGCGCTGCCTGGTCTCTTCCTCTTCAGAGTAGGATGACTTGCAGGCCATCCCAGACTGGCACCTCAACTCCTCAGAGTCGGAGAGCACTTTGGGACGCGGCACCAGGTGGCCCAGCTTTCCCCTCCCAGAGTCCCCGGAGCCTATAGACCCAGCAGTTCCCACTGCAGCGGCCAGCCATGGGGGAGTATCCATGCGGGACAGCAGCCTGGGGGCTCAGGGTGTGGTGTCTTCTTCTGTGGTGGGCATGGCAGCTGCCATTCTGGTGCTGCCATGACCCCACGGATAGGGACAGTGGCCCCCTCTTCTGAAACCTCCCTCGGGAGGCCTGCGGGATTGGGGGACCCAACCTCACTGGGAACAAGGAAGAGGGTAGCTTCAGAGTCCAAAGGGTTCAGGTGCCAGGGCGAGGCATGAGTACCCCCCTCCACTACCCTGCAGGGAGTGGGGAGGAGTTGAAGTGCTGAACCCCGCCTTTCCCATGAGGTCTTGGAGACGCCCTTAGTTGGTAGTGTGGAGGGTTGCCCTTCTGGACCAACGCAACCCCGGTCGCGCCACAGGGGAGTTTCTCCCTCAAGGCACATCTGGGGTTTGTCTTCTCAGCTACAGCCTTCACTGCCTGGACTGACCCCTAAGTCCCCCTGTATGGCAGAACCAGTTCCCGGGTCTCAGAGCCCTGGCAGAGGTCGGGCACTATCTGTTAGGTGCCCCTCTCCCATTCTTCTGCAGACACCTCCCTCTCCCTGGCCATGTGGGTCCCATGGGTCCCTTAACCTGGGAGATGTTCAGGGCCACTGCGGCGGCCTTCCCCACCTATGTGAGAGCCATGGACGAGCGGGTCTTTCACCTATCTCCCCCACTGCAGGAGGACCCTGAGCATTCAAGCTCCTTTTCCTCCTCATCTCCCTCCTCTGAGAGAGAGGAATGCTCCGTCCACCTGTCCTCCGACGCTGATTTCATTGAATATCATGGGGTTTCTTTCGAGGTTGGTCCAGGAACTCCACATCTCTCATGTAGTGAGAAGCAATACAGAGCGGGAGATTCGGTCATTCCTGAGCGAATTCAGCACTCACCACTTGGTGGTGCCCTCCTGGCCTATCTCTTTCCAGGAAGCATCTGTCCACACCTGGCAGTCTCCAGCCACCTTTTTCCCAGCCCCAGAGGACTGCAGGAGATGGTATTGCACCCTCCAGGAGTCTCTGGGTTCTCTACCTCACCCGTCTTCGGGGCTGACATCCCTAGACACTCCTTCCAGGTTTCAGCACCTCGTGCACGACCGACCCCTGGGTCTGGATTCCACAAAGTTTGACCGGAGGAGAAGAAAAGTTTCCTCTTTGGCTCGGGCGTTACTGTGTATAGGATCTCATCAGGCTTACCACGCTGCCTATAACAGGCACCTATGGTTGATGCTGGCACAAGTCCTGGCATCTTTGCCTGATATGGAGCAATCTAGACAGGCCATCGCCCTGTCTGCATGGGGTCTGGGGCTTGCAAGGCACCAAGCAAAGGCGTCATATGATGCCAATGTGGCATCCAGACTTGCGGGGACAGCGATCTGTATTAGGCGGATGACATGGCTTCGTCTATCCAGTTTGTCACCCGTTGCCTGGCGTGAGGTGATCTCCTCCATCTTCCGGGGGACCCGCAGGGCAAGGAGGACCTTACAGGGGCACCTCTCGTCTCCCCGGCCACGAGGGACACCTCCTCATCCTGAACAGCCTTAGATCTTACTGGTCTAGCAGGGCTTTAGGGTCTCCCCCTCCTGTGCCTTTCCCGCAGGAGGCTGAGGGATCTGTTCCCTCAGGGCTATGCCGGGTCCCCTCCGGGGGGCTTGGTTCTCATCCAGCAGTAATGAATGGTGAAGACTTACAAGGGAAGATATGAAAATTACGTACCTACCGTAATTCTTGATCTTCTCTTGTATCTTCACCATTCATTGCTGATTCCCTCCCACCTTCCCCTCATGGACCTCAGTTCTTGGGCGTTGTCTCCACTCTGCTCGCCTTTGCACTCCTAGAAGCCAACTGGGGACTGAGTCCTCCTGGTACCTCAGAGCTTTCTGTTTCCTTCTCTGAAAAGTCACAAAGTATTCAACCTGGAGGACAGCAAGTGGGGTCTTCACCCTAACCTCTGAGGGAACTCCCTGGGATTTTCTTCTGGATGCACTAGGGTGTCCTCATCTGGCTTAGGTTACCCCTTAGCTGTTAAACTGCTTCAATGCATTCCTGGGAGACTTCGTGGGATTTTCCTCCCTGTTTCCTCTTCTTCTTCTTCTTCTTCTTCTCGTGTGGCTCAAATGTCCTGTGGTCCTCTTCTGCTGAAGTGGGGACTACGCCTGTACACTATGGGAAACTCTGCTGGTTGTTCCCATTTCTTGCTTCTTACAAGTCTGGACTCACTTTTCTTCTGGGCAGGACTGCCCCTCTTCCCTTCAGGGGACAGTCTGTGAGGCCTACATTCCGACGTGCTTGACACAGGAATGGGTAAAGGGTGGGTAGAGAGATCGGCCTATGCCATGGCTGCACAGCCAGGTAAATCCACTCAGACCTTGGTCCTTTAATCCCTGCAGTGACTGGATCCTTGGTTCCTTGTCTTCAATCCGCAGGGTTCTTGAATCTGTTTCAAGCCAGTGGTCTTCCAAATTAATGTGTCAGAGAGCCCTCCTCGTCCTCTCTTTCCCCCCCTTTTACTCGCTAGCTTTCTCTTTTCTTCTCCTTCTTTCTATCCTTTGCATTCTCTTCTCTCGAGACTGCCCAAGGATTAGGGCCCCTTGAGCCACTTAGGGTAGGGTTCTCTTCTCTCTGTCCCCTATTCGGCTTATGCCTTTTTCAGTTTATATCTTTTCCTTTTTCTATCCCTCGGCTCTCTTGCCTCCCTCTTTTTGTACAATCTGTTTTTCATCCTCTCTTGCTAAACAGAACTGGGATGGAGGAGTAGGTGGTGCCTAATGGCCAACCCTCACACTCCAGGCAGCACGTCGGACACATGGGCATCGTCATTGGTGCAGACTCTTGCCTCAAAAAAAAAATAAAAAACTCCCGAAGCAGGTGCACACCTCTGGCTACACCCCAGCAGTAATGAATGGTGAAGATGCAAGAGAGGATCAAGAATTACGGTAGGTATGTAATGTTAATTTTTTGCGACTTAAGTTGGTGATGTTTTGCTTTGGTAATATAAATTAATAAAAAAACAGTAGTATGGTATAGACGTTCACTTGTTCCTACAGGGTAGCCAGTCAATATGTTGAGTCCAAAATCTCCCAGGCAAAAATGTCAAAGCCAAAATGTCGCATACAAAAATTTCCCATGGGCAATATTACCCACCCATACAAAAATGTCCCGACATGTAACATTCCTTTTTCTCCACTGTTTCGTGTACTGGAGTTTGTTATATATAGGATGGGTGGGCAGGGGGTGGAGCCCCCACATTGGGGAGCACAGAGGTCAAAGCCCCCCGCATTAGGTCCAGGCATGTTTGTTTGTTTATTTGTTTTTTGTTTACTGGGTAAGTACACTAGACAACAATGTTGCCTATATTCAGGCACGACCCGGGAGAGTACAGACAGGGGAGACCAGAGTCAACATTAAAGAGTATTTCATGACGCAGCATGAGGTGAGAACAAACATTTGAACAGTATACAGCCAGGTACAGTCATTATCAGTGATGACAAAGAGAAACAGATAACATTACATTAATTATTTTCATCTGATGATACATCAATGACTAAATTGAAACGACAAACAGCAAACAAACTTAAATGAAGTAGCGTTATAACAATATGATTTCTGCTGGATGTGGGAAACTTTCAGATTTTGGAGACCAGCAGGAAATCAGTAAGTGCCATAGGGAGGAGAAAATGCTAGGAGAGAGGCTCAAGTTACAGCACAGGAGCAGCAGTCAGATTCTAATAGGTGTGCCCGAAGACCCAGTTTAAAGGCCTTGTGGGATTTTTGTTTCCATATTTTGGCATGCGGTATTATTTCTTAGAGATATTTTTGTTTTCAATGAAATTGCTTCATCATTTTTCTCTGAGATATTATTGTATGCGACATTATGACATAGTGCCTTCAATACAGTACTAGTAGTGTAAACTTTATTCTGCACATATATGCCACAGGTTTACTGAATAAGTATCAGTAGATCAAAAAAATGTTGAGCCGACCCTCTGGTAACTGTTACTTTTAACCAGTGTGTGAACTTTTTACTATTTTTTGTTGTCGTTAATTTGTTTGTTCCTCTTGCTCTCTGTTCAGTTCCAGCCAGCCTGACCTGCTTCAGTCCCATCACCCTGCCATCCCCTAGGACTTACTTGCATCTACCCATGTGCCCCAGAGCTTTCCCCCTCTGGTGGAGGTGGCAGGGTACCCCCAATCCCCCCACTGCCGAAGGATCCAGTTGTGGGAGGCAGTGCGTAGCTAGCCGGGTGTGGGGCCTGCGAGCAGGTCGGTGTCATCAAGCCGATCAGGCTGTTTTCCTTGTTCTCTCATTCTTCCTCAGGATGTGAAGCACCTGTCACCTGCACTGTCACCTAGGGTCACTGGAAGAGGAGAGCACACTCTGGGGTGATCAGTCCTCTTCCCCGCTGCTGGCTCCTGACAACCTGAGCTTGTTCCTGATGGAGGTCTCCAGTGTCGCATGTGGTAGCTCTACTGCTGCACCGATGGGCCAGTTGTGTGCAAACTTTTCTAAGCAGACCACTGCACATTTAACTTGGTTGGTGTTCTACGGAGCTGTACAATATACTCTCCCTCAGCCACCCTGTTCGCTCTGGAGTCCCCCAAAACTCGATCCTGGGCCCTCTCCTATTCAACCGTTTTTTTAAACTCCCTGCCTCAGGTATGTCCCACAAAGATGCTTCTGTATGCGGATGATGCAGTGCTCTTCACCAGTCAACCTGACCCCCTTCACCTCACCAGCAGCCTGCAACAGAGTTTTTCTGCAGTTGAAACCTAGTTCTCAAAACACAAATTAGTCTTGAACTATAAGAAAAACAAAGCTATGCTCTTCGCTAGCCCACACAGCAAGCACAAAAGTGCCCAGCTCCTTATCGTAAACAATATCAGCTCACCCCTAGAACAAGTCTACAACTTTAAGTATCTTGGCATTACCCTTGATAGTCACCTATCCTATCAGGAACATGGCAACACAATATCAAGAACTGTTTGCATCAGGCTAGGGTTTCTTTATAGACACAGTCATAGCATGACCTAAGATGCACTCCGCCTTGCCATCACTAGCACCATCCTCTTTATCATTGACTTCGAGCTCATTATCTATGGTGCTGCCACTAACACTTCACTTAGGAGACTAAGTGTTGCTCTTAATAAGGTGTGCCGCCTCGTCACGGGTGCCCACCGCTACACACACACCTGTGACCTTTATACTGCAGCAAACTGGATGAATTTGCAGAGTCTTCTACCAAACTTGCCTTTGTGCAAAAAAGGTTAGTCTTGGTGTAGCCCCCCCCCACTCCTGCCAGTTCTCCTAAGGACCAATAACTTACATCGTACCACAAGTACCTTCAACCCCACCTTCTTAGTCCCTTTCTGTCGTACTGCCCAGGCCCAACGAACATTTATGTATAGGGCACCCAGTTGGCTTAATCTCCCACCAGACCTCCTAGCTGCCCCCAGGCTCGGGCCCTTCAAAACTAAACTTAGAATGCATTCCTTGAAACTAAATAATTGTGATTGCCCTACCTAATTACTCTGCTCTCTCCCTCCTTACCAATACCTACCTCCCTTTTCCAGCTCTCTTACCCCCTCCCCGTCCTCCATCCCACCCCTAGCCTTGCTCCCAGTCTCGAGCCTGCTGCCTCCACCCTCTCAACTCATGACTATTGCCGTAGTGCTGCTGGCCCTCCCTCCCCCTTTATCCCCTCTTAACCCCTCTAGACTTCCCCTGCCCCTACATTTCAGCGCCCCCCCTTTAGTTTATTTCCGCCAAACTTGGTCATTTCCACCTTGTTCACTCTGATCCCTTCTCTCGGCTAACCCTTCCAATTTCTACATCTGTCTCCTACCCTGCTGCCTCCACTCCTCACCCCTGCACCTACCTTAGGGGTCTTTGGACTATACCCCCATAGTATTAAGCCTAACTCAGGCTGCTTAACTTTTCACCCTCCATCAGGTTTCTGCACTGTCCCTGCTCGCCAACTCTTGGCCTTGCATCCTGAAGCCCTTGACAGGGTTGTCTCTCTGACCGCTTCTTACTGTATGTCAAATGTTGGTATTCCTAATGATCATTTGTAACCAAATGGAACTTGTATCATGTAATTTCTGAAGCCTTGTATCCACTGCAGCATGGTTGCACTTACTTTTAACTTCTTTCTATTTGCACTCTGAATTCTGTACCTGTTCACCCTGTCTGTTGTACAACATATACTGCTTGTTTCCCTCATTCTGTGACATGAAGCCTTATTAAACCAGCCCCTGGCTCTAAGGTTGTAATTCAGAGACTTCAGTAAATAAATAAAATAAATAAATAAAACAAGGACAGGTTTCAGATTGCTCTGTGGAAGGCGGTGCCAGTCCACCAAAACATCAGCTTATAGCTGTGTTTGTGTGTAAAAGTCTATGCTTGCCTTTCCACAAGTCTGAGTTGAGAAGTATACAGAACATTTGGAACTTTACTTTTCCACTCATGCTATTTTTTTAAAGAGGAATTCTGGGAGTGATGTACCAAATCTGTAATTAAAACATCAGTATTTGTTAGTCGGCAAACAATTTCATAGCATACTTTAATAAAAGTTTATTTGACATCCTTAAATTCATCCTATGTGTATTTTAGTTTCCTCAGATATTTTTAAAGCAGCATTTACAGCTAATTTTTGAATTAATGACTCAAGTGATTAAAGATGGCTGCCACTCACGATGTTTAAAACCCTTTTCTATTGAAGTTTCCTGTTGAATGTACATAATGGGTTCATACTGTGGATGTATTAGGATGGTGCTGCCACATGTTTTTGATAGTAAACAGTAGAGCACTGTACCAAGATATTTAAATTTTTTTTATAGTGGGCATGGCACTGGAATGGGAAGCTTTAAAAATGTTGAAATCCTGTATTTTAGTTCCAGAAAGTAAATAAAAATAAAAATAGGTAGAATGATTTTTTTTTTTTTGCCAGGAAAACATTGTTGCTAAAAAAAAATTGTGACATAACAAATACTGCTTCTTTAAATACAAATTTGCAATCTGAAACCTGTCTATGTTATGTATATGGTAGGGTTGCGCAGATCCATTTTCCTAAATGGATATCTCAGAGTTCAGCAAAAATTTAGGATTTGAGATTTTCACATAAAGCTGCTGAAAATCCTAAATATTGGAATACCAAGTTGGATTCAGACACAAAAAATCAGATTTGGTATCTGTCACAAGACCACCCCCCCCCCCCAAAACCACCTCACAAGCCCCAATCTTCCTCCTCCCATCAGCCTCTGAGAGCGCATACTGAAACTTACATGACTTACCAAATAAATAATACTGAATGAATTATCTCTTACATTTATGATGCAGTACAGATCTTCGAGAATATCTCCTTCATTACTCCACACCTTTGGAACTATAGCATTCATTCAATAGGACCACTTGGAAACTTTCACTAGCCGGGCACCACCCACAATGACGTCATTCATCAGCATCTGTATAAATATGGGGGGCCCCATCGCTCCTCAGTTCTTTTCTTACCGATCCTCCTCGTTGGATCTGCTGAAGGAAACCTCAATTAGCCATTGCTCTTTATTCTTTTATTATAAGTGTATTTCATCATCTCTACAGGCTGCTGAAGTCAAAAGACCATTTATTTTGCTATCGCAAGTGCAGAGAGAACATTTAAAAAGAAGTCATGCACAAGATTTGTGTGGGCTGCTTGGGCCTTTCTCACAATGTGAGAACTTAATGAGATTTGCCCGAGTTTCAACCAGGCTACAAGGCGACGCCACAAAAAAGTTCTACAAAATTACTTTCTCTTTAAAACTTTAACAGCCATGGAGAAGAAACAGGGCCCATAATCTGTTACAACCTCACCATCAGCTGAGAAACAGCACCAAAGTTGAAGAACCAGGACAGAGAATGGTTGGCGTCAAAGCCCTTCTCATCGTATGGCCACAATCACAAGCACAGAGATAAAGAGAAATCTACTTCACTGGTGAGGTCCCTGTCACCAATGAGACAAGGTAATTCTGCTGATCTTCCTGGACTTCACCATTTAGTCACACTTTTGGGTGCTACACTGGAGGTGCTAGGACCCCGCCGGGAGCCAAAAATCTTCAGGAGAGTCAGCGCCAAGATAGGACCATGCATGCGCAGCACCGCAAGACTGGCTCGTGCCATATAGGTTATCTCTGTGTCGACCTCCCCAAGCGCCTCAGTTTCCTTTTCCCCTGCCATCGCGTGCGCGTCGGTGATAACGCTCATTGGCTGGGAGTCAAAACTTCATGTCTGTACGACAGCAGCATTGGTCATTCAGTTTTGTTAGTTTTACTGTTATTCTTTATTATTTAAAAAAATAAGTTCTCCAGCCCTTCCCATCGACGGAGTCTACCATGGACGATTTCATTGACGGTAGGGATGTTTCTGTGGAAAGCTCCTCTGGCAGCGGTCCACTGCCCTCTCCAGAGGGGAGTTCGACCATGGGCAGTCCGGTGTCTGGGAGGGAGAACAGTCCTCCCATAGACACAAAATGAAGTGGGCCCATTCTCGACCAGGAAGGGGACCTGGCGCCACTCGACTTCAAGCTCTTCCTTTTCCTGTTGGGGAAAAAAAAGAAACGGAACTGCTTAAGGTTGCTCTCTGATATGTCTGTCAGGGAGTCTCCAGTAGTCAAGAGCCCTCTGGGTTCCCAATTGACTTCTGCTTTCGACAGCCTAGACTCTCACCACTGGAGCCATTCTGTGTCCTCTTGCGGGACTTGCGGTGGACAGTTTCATCATTGGGCCACTAATATGGAGCAGTGGGTTCAGCGTTTGGCTCGTGTGCCCTTGCCAGCAGACCTGGTGCCTGGGCCTTCCGGCCATGGCACTGCTGGAGCTTTCAGACCAGGATCTGCATTCGGTGTCTTCCCTGGTTCCGGTGCAGTTGACACTGGCCCCACGTGTCTCTTCCCCCTCACTCTGTTTTCCTGCAGGGGCCGGCATTGGTACCTACTCCCTCCTCCTCTTTTTCCAGGGATGAACGGTTACCAGGCTCTTCGATGCTGCATTCGGCACCGTCTTCAGTGCCATATGTGGCGCCATTGGCTTCAGTGCCATGTACAGCACCATCAGCTTCATGCAGCGCCGTCTGCTTCAGTGATGGTCACAGTTCCAATCCCAGTGTCACCAGAATATCCCTTGCCCAGGTTTGGCTTTGATGGGGCAATTCCTGATTTCTCTGGGGTGGATGTGGAGATTGATGAGTCAGATCCTGACCTCATCATTTCTGACAATGGCGTCAACTCATTTTATAGCTTGGACGAGAAGCCCTCGCGTCCAACTGAACCCATAGCTGAAGGCCTTTCTTTCCAGTCTCTTCTTAAAAACATGGGTTCTGCTCTGAAATATAGAAACTGTTGGCAGGTAAGGACTGCTAGGCCCATCCAGTCTGCCCGTAAGCCTTATACTTGTGTGTGGCCTCTGATGCTACCTGGTCAGTGGCTTCCTTCTCTGGCTCTGCACACCTCTGATGTAGACCCAGGAAGGCTTTTACGATTCAAATTTCTCCACATTCCTATCGTTCCAAAGAACGTTACGCCTCTGTACCACCCTCTTTTGAGACCTTGTCACAGGTGGTGTGGGAGAGGCCAGCTCTGATTCCTTCGATGACCAAATCCATAGATTGAAAGTATGTCTCCCCCCCCCCCCCAAAGCTTTTTAGCTTCACAACCCATTGCAGATGCTCTGGTTGTCCTCACTGAGAATGACAAGGCTGTTCTCCCTCAGGAGTCAACAGCTCATCCTACCAACAAAGAATCTTGTAAAAATAATACCTTGGGGAAACGAGCTTTCACTGCCGCAACCTTGAACATGAGGATTGCAAGATCTTCCTGGACATAAAGTCTCCAGCACTCATTCACACTGATGGGATCTACGCCGGAGGCGCTAGGACCCAGAGGGAGTAAACTTTTTGCAGGAGGGTTGGTACCAGAGATGGAGCCACGAGCCTCGGCTTGTGTGGCAGTGACTGTCTCTGCATCGACCCTCCAACCACCTCAGTTCCTTTTTTCCCACCGAGTGCACTACAGTGACGACGACGCTCACCCACCAGGAGTCAAACTTCAAACTAGCAGCATAGTTTTCACTTTTTTTATTTTGTAGTATTTCTTGAATAAAGTTCTGCTTACTATAATTTATTACAAGAAAGAAGTCTCAGCCTACATTTACGGAGTCGACCATGAGCGGGTCAGGTGACGGTAGGGAGGCTTCATATGAAAGTTGTTCAGTCAGCGGGCTGGGTCGTCCACCGCCCTGTCGAGAGGGTCTGACAACAGACAGTCCAGTGCGAGGGAAGGGCGGTCCCCGGAAGCATAAAAGAAAGCGGTGGCACTCTCGGCACTGTTAGGCCTCGAGCTCTTCTTCGACCTGTAGGTCAAGTAAGAGAAAGCATCACTCGAGGTCGCCTTCTAGTATGTCTGCGTGTCGACGATCGGTCATTGGGGTCAGTTGCCGGTCTCCTCCGGAGTTGCCGGTTTCTGTCTCCGATCTCTGACCTCTTCGACATCGGAGCCCTTCCCTGCCTTCTGGTAGGGCTTCAGATGAGCAGTTTCATCAGTGGGCCGCTCTGATGGAGCAGTGGGCTTGGAGGTTGGTCCAGCTGCCAGGCCTGGTCACTCATGGGCCCTCGGACCCTTTGGGGATCAGGTAGGGCAGTTGGGCCTCCCTAGTCGCACGGTGCCTTCTTCGGTGCTGTAGACTTCGCGCTCAGGTGTTTTCCCCCCTCACATGGCTGCAGTGCAGGGGACCGCACTGATGCCTCTGTCTCCTGGTAGTTTTCCTTCTGTTTCCTCAGATCTTAGTTTTCGGGGCCCTGCATTGGTTTCGGCACTGTTGGCGTCGATGGGTCGCTCGGCACTGTTCTCGGCATCGATGCGTCTGTTGACGCTGTCCTCGGCACTGTTGTGATTGTCTGTGCCGGCCTCTGCACCGAGGGCTCTGTCGGTGCCATGCACTGAGCCAGGCGGCGCCGTGCTCTTCCTCGGTGCCGAGACTTGGTGGGACGTCTTCTGGTCTCTAGGGCTCCTTGACTCCGAACCCTTTTCCCTCCTATTTTCCTTCTGATTTTCACTCCTTTCCTGTCCATACAGTCCCTCCTGGGCTGTCAGGAGATGATATTGAGCCTGACACAGACCTTAGGCTGGGCAATGATGTGGAAGGAACAGGATCTAATCCTGCTGCAGAGCCTTTGGTAGCGCACCTGTCATTTAAGTCTCTGCTGAAAAATTTGAATTCCACTCTTTCTCTCCAGACTATGGCTATCGATCCTGGAAAGCTTTTAAGACTCCAGTACCTTCATGTCCCGGGCATCCTATGGATTAACTCCCCCAGTACAGCCCTCCTTTGAGAAGCTTTCTCAAATGGTATGGAATAATCCTGCTCTCATTCCTTCTGTGGCTAAGTCCATAGATGGGAAATATGCTGCTCCCAAGGATCGACCTATTTTGGCCTCTCAAGCCTTTGTGGACCCTATTGTAGTCTTGGCAGAGAATGATAAGGTCGTCCTTCCTCAGACTACTACAACTTGACCTATAAACAAAGAATCTCATAAGATAGATACTTTAGGTAAGAGAGTCTTTGCTGCATCCACCCTGGGTATGCATATCGCCAGCTACCAGGGCTGTTTCTCTCAATATGAGTATATTCTTTGGTATTCACTCAAACAAATGGTTGAAGCTCTACTGGAGTTGGACACTAATTCAAAGCTTCCTCAAACCATAACCAGAGGTATCGAGTCCAACAACCAACCGGTTAAAGCAGCTATGGATGATTTTGATACTGCCTCTCCAGCGGCGGGCATTTGTACCTGCCGTCATTCCTGATTACGCACTTCAGGCTTCACGAGTGATACCCAGCAACAGATCATGGCGTTGCCCATCGACGGTGAGTATTTCTTCGGTCCTCAAGTAGAAAAAGCTCTAGAGTCCACACAAAAGACCAGATCGACCATTAAACTGGCCTTCTCGGGGGGGGGGGTGTTAATAAGCACCAGTTTCACAACCGTCAGTTCTTTCGAGGCAAAGGCAGGGTGGTGGCCCCTCAGCCTCAAAAGAAAATGCAACAGAAAACACAAGGGCCCATAGCGCTCAGTGCCATCTTCTGAATTTCTGGCCCAAGTCCCACCTCATCTGCCTGAGGAGGACTCCTCTTTAGCGGTGGGAGGTCATCTGACTCAATTCTACAGCAAGTGGAAGCCCATAACATCGGACAAATGGGTCCTCCAGATAATCCGCAAGGGGTATTCCCTCAATTTTTCTGAGACCCCTCCGGATTGTCCCCCCAAACAGCAGCCCAAGTTGTAAGTACTTCAGTCAGAACTTCTCGCCTCCGAGATACAAGGCCTTCTGAACAACAGGGCAGTTGAAATAGTTCCGCTGGATCAACGTAACGCAGGGGACTACTCCCATTACCTTCTAATTCCAAAGAAAACCGGGGGCATGCACCCCATTTTAGATCTCAGAAAATTGAGCACATTTCCTCCCAAGGAGAAGTTCAAAATGATATCGCTAGGAACCCTGTTACCTTTGCTTCATCAGCACGAGTGGTTAGCCTTCCTGGACATGCAGGATGCTTACCAACATATTCCTATTCACCCAAGGCATCACAAATACCTAAGGTTCGTGGCTTTGGGCCAGCATTGTCAGTTCAGAGTCCTGCCCTTTGGGCTATCCTCGGTGCTGCGAATGTTTGCAAAGTGTTGTGCAATTCTTGCAGCACACCTCAGAAAGATCAGAATACAAGTGTACCTGTATCTGGACAATTGGCTTCTAGCAAGTCCTTCCAGGCAAGGAACTCTCAGCACTGTATCCACGGCCTCAGACTTTCTCACGTCCATGGGAGTTCTGCTAAATCTCAAGAAATCGCAGTTACAGCCCTCCAAGAAGCTCCTTTTTATAGGAACTCTTCTGGACACCTCTTGTCCGAAAGCCTTTCTTCCAGAAGACAGAAGGAGCAATATCCTACAGATGGCCCGATACATCAGGGAGAATAGCTTGGTTCACGCTATCTTGATGCAACGGATGCTGGGTCTCATGGCATCCTCGGTGTTCACTGTACCCCTAGCTCGTCTCCACATGAGGACCTCTCAATGGATGCTCAATACTCAGTGGTCCCCAACCACTCACCCTCAGTCCTTTCTCATCAAGGTGACAGAACCTCTGAAGAGGTCGCTCACCTGGTGGTCGCAAGAGGACAACCTTCTGGAAGGGTATCTATTTGCTCCCCTGGATCACCAGATCTCCATTACCATGGACGCGTCCCTGATGGGGTGGAGAGCTCACTGTCAGGATCTCCACACCCAAGGTACGTGGACTCAAGACAAGTCCCAGCTTCATATAAATGTCCTAGAAATGATAGCTGTCTTTTATGCAGTCCGGACTTTGAAAGACATTCTCTGTCACAAGAACATTCTCCTTCAAATGGACAACAAAGCAGTGATGTACTACATCAACAAACAGAGCAGTGCACACTCTCACCCATTATGCAGGGAAGCAATGAGAGTGTGGGAATGGTGCGTAGAGCACAAGGCTGTGATTCAGCGATGAAAATGTGGGAATGGTGCTTGGAGCACAAGGCTCTAATTCAGGCGGTCTGCCTGCCAGGAGTGCAGAACGAACTGGCAGACCATCTCAGCAGAACTGAGACAGATCCTCACGAATGGTCTCCCGACTCAACCATAGTTCAGTCACTATTCGCAGAGTGGGGAACTCCAGACCCGGACCTTTTTGCATCCCCACTCAACACAAAACTGCCTGGCATTTTCTGTCAGGATGCGTTCAGGCTGCAGTGGACAAAATGCTTTCTATACACCTTTCCTCCTCTTCCTCTAATTCAGAGGATACTGCTCAAGTTAGAGTCCCAGGGGAAAAAAATGATCTCATTGCTCCCTGCTGACCTGGACAAATATGGTTTCCGTTACTCAACAGTATGTCAAAAACCCCTTCGAAAGCGCTTCCCCTTCAGACGAACCTTCTGACTCAGGGGCCTGTGGTCCCTCCCAATCTGAGATCGCTTCACCTTCACGCTTGGCTCCTGAAAACATAGAAGTGAACAGGTTCTGTGTCTCTAGCAGAGTTTCAGATACTCTTCTGGTTGCACGCAAGCCAGCCACTAGAAGAACTTACACAGCCAAATGGAAGCGTTTTTCTCTCTGGTGTGCAAAATCCTCTTTGAATCATTTTTCCTGCCCACCCAATAAAGTTCTAGAGTAACTTTTAGACCTCTAAAATTCAGGTCTGCAATACTCTACAGTCAGAGTTCATCTTTGTGCCATTTCAGCTTATCATGAGCCAGCACTTTCCTTGTCACTGGCTCAGTTACCTGTGGTTAAGAGGTTTCTTAAGGGAATTCTGCATACCAGACCTCCTGTCGGACGTCCAGTCGCAGCCTGGGACATTAATCTTGTACTAGACATGCTCACTCAAAAGCCTTTCGAGCCCCTAGCTACCTGTGAGCTGAAATGTCTCACTTGGAAAACAGCCTTCCTGGTGGCTATTACCTCGGCCCGCAGGGTTTCTGAGATGCATGCCTTGGTCACAGACCCTCCGTATACTATGTTTCATAAGGACAAGGTAGTTCTTAGGCCACATCCTAAGTTTCTCCCTAAGGTTGTTTCAGAATTCCATCTAAACCAACCTTTGGTCCTACCAACCTACTTTGCGAACTTCCAAAATGAAGGAGAGCGTACCCTTCATTCTTTGGATGTCAAAAGAGCTCTGCGTTTCTATTTGGATAGAACAAAAGAAATTCGCAAAGCTCAACAACTGTTTGTCTCCTTCACCGAGACTCGGCTGGGTCAACCTGTTGCTATCAGATGCATCTCAGCATGGCTGGTGGCATGCCTTCAACACTGTTATTCTATGGTGCAGGTACTAGAGCAGTCACGCCATCCCTGGCGGAAATCCGCAACGTGCCTATTGCAGATATTTGCAATGCGACTACCTGGAGCTCAGTGCATTCTTTCGTCAAGCACTATGCCCTGGATGTCCATGCCAGGTGACTTCTTTTGTTTCGCAGAACCATCCTTAATGGACTTCTGTCCTAAATTTTTGAGCTCTTGGTCTCTCCTGCCACCCTCTCGGGATTATTAGCTCGGTACTTTCCCATCAGTGTGAATGAGTGGTGGAGACTTTATGTCCAGGAAGATATGGAAATTACATATCTACTGTAATTCTTGATCTTCTTGGACGAAGTCTGCACCACTCATTCACACACTCACCCACTATCCCCCGAGCTCACCTTGGTTGTTGGTCTTCACTCCCTCAATCTTTAGGCTGTGAAGACTTCTTTCTTTGACCCTTCTTATATGGGTGTTTTGGACTATCTTGTGTCCGGGTTTTGTTAGGCTATCCTTCTAGGTTAGTTACGCCGCACCTCCTCGGAAAAAAGGTACTGAGGCGGTTGGAGGGTCGACACAGAGATAGTGATTGCTGCACGAGCCTTGCGGTGCCGCTCCTTGCGGCTCCATCTCTGACGCCGACCCTCGTGCAAAAAATTTGCTCCCGCTGGGTCCTAGCACCTCCGGCTTAGATCCCATCAGTGTGAATGAATGGTGGAGACTTCGTCCAAGAAAATCAAGAATTACAGTAGGTACGTAATTTCCATTTATCAGGTGCATTTCTCTCAGTATGAGTTCATCCTTTAGAACTCCCTCAGGGCCTTAGTGGAGAACTTCCCAGAGATCGACTCCAAAATGGAGCTACTGCAGACTATTACCCAGGGCATAGAGCCCAATAGAGATCGGCTCAAGGCTTCTATGGATGCCTATGACACTGCCTCCAGGGCAGCTGCCTCTGGGATCTGTGTCAGGTGACACTTCAGGCTTAGAACATCAGGATTTTCGTCTGACGCTCAACAGCAGGTAATGAATATTCCCTTTAATAGTTCTCACCTGTTCGCTGCTCAAGTGAAGCAAGCTCCAGAGGCCACTCAGAAAACCAGGACTGCCATCAAGACAGCTAGGCCGGCTCCTTCCACCTCCCATAGGGGCGGGAATCTACGTCAGTTTCACAACAGGCAGTCCTTTCGAGGTAGAGGCTGAGGGGCCTTTACTAAAAACTAGCCTCCTCAGCTGCAAAAGAAAATGCAGCAGAAGACACAGGGCCTGAAAGTGTCAAGTGCTACCCTCTGAAACATTGGCCCGGATCCCACCTCAACTTCCCGAGGTGGATCTACCCTCAGCTGTGGGAGGTTGTCTGACTCACTTTTACAGTCAATGGCAGTCTTATTACAACAGACAAGTGGGTCCTCTGGATTATCCAGGATGGGTACTCCCTCAACCTGTTGGGAGATTCCCCCCCCGACTCTTCGCCAAAGTGGCAGCACAATCTCCCCACAATATAGTTAGACCTTCTCACTTCAGAGATTCAGCGCCTACTTCAAAACAGGGCAGTGGAGCTAGTTCCTTGGGAAGAAAGGAATGCAGGGTTCTACTCCCATTACATTCTGGTTCCAAAAGATACAGGAGGCATGTGCCCTTTTCTTGACCTCAAAAAGCTGAACCTTTGTTCAGGGAGAAGTTCAAGATGTTCTCTTTAGGAATTCTACTACAGCAGCATGATTGGCTCGCATCCCTGGACAGGCAGGATGCGGCTTTTCTCAGCACCTCAAGTCTTTACAAAGTGTTTTGCATATCTTCTTGGACATAAAGTCTCCACCACTCATTCACACTAATGGGAGTACACCTGAGGCGCTACGACCCAGCGGAAGCAAACCTTTTCAGGAGGGCCAGCGCCTGAGATGGATCCACAAGCAAGTGGCACTACGAGCTCGGTGCATACGGTAATGACTGTCTCGGCGTCGACCCTCCAACCGCCTCAGTTCCTTTTTTCCCCGCCCTCGAGTGCGCTTCAGTGATGACATCACTCGCCTGCCGTGAGTCAAACTTCAAACTAGCAGCTTAAGTTTTCAGTTTATTATTTTGTATGTTATAGTACCAATTACATTATAATATATTACTTACTGGTTCAAGAAGAAGTCTTCAGCCCTCCTTTGACAGAGTCGACCATGAGAGGTGACGGTAAGGAGACTTCGGATGAAAGCTGTTCAGTCAGCCAGGCTGGGTCTGGTCCGCCACCCTATCCCGGGGGGTCTGACAATGGACAGTCCAGTGCTCGGGGGGGGGTGGGTGGTCAAAGAAGAAACGGCATCACTCGATGTCACCCTCTGGTACATCTGCACATAGACGGTCGATTATTAGGGTCAGGAGGCGGTCTCCGCCTCTTGCGCAGTCACCAGTTTCTGTCTCTGGTAGCCGGCCTCTTCGACACCGCCTATTAGAGGGGCTTCCAATGAGCAGTTTCAGCATTGGGCTGCTGTTATGGAGCAGTGGGCATGGAGGTTGTCTCGATTGCCTGAGCCAGCCAGTCCGTCGCCGGGGCCTTCAGGTTCGTCGGTTTCGATCAGCAGGCACGGCAGTTAGGAATTCCTAATCGCGTGGTGCCTTCTTCGGTGACGTCGACTCCATACTCTGGTGTCTATCCCCCTCACATGGCTGCAGCGCAGGGGTCCACGCTAATGCCTTTATCTCCTGCCAGTTTTCTTCCTTTGCCTTCCAATCACAGTTTTCAGACTTTTGATATGGTGCTTGTGGTGGCTTCCTCGATGCTGAGATTCTTTCTGGCTCCCCGGGTAGTGTCAGTGCCATTCTCGGCGCCGCGGGGGGTTTTGACACTGTGTACGGCATTACGCTACTCATTGGCGCTGTCCTCGGTGCCTGGGTTGGCGCCAGCACCTAGTGTGGCGCCACGATCCCTGACAGTTCCGTGCGCAGCACCATTTTCTGTGTCAGTGCTGTCTTTGTTCTTGGCGCCATTTACCTCTGCGGTGCTGGGGACATGTATGGTGCCACATAGTTCCCAGAGGTTTTCGACTCCAATTCTTTCTCCTCCTCCTCCTCCTTCTCTTCCTCCTGTTTTTCACTCCTTTCCTGTCCATGCAGTCCCTCCTGGACTGTCAGGAGATGATTTCGAGCCCAATCCAGATCTTCTACTGGGTGATGATGTCGATGCCGATTCTGCCCTGGGGAAGGGATCAGTTCTCCTGCAGAGCCTATTGTTGAGGACCTTTCCTTTAAGTCTCTGCTCAAGAATTTAAATTCTACTCTTTCTCTCCAGTCCACGGAAGTAGATCCTGGGAAGCTTCTGCGTCTACAGTATCTACATGTTCTGCAAATCCCTGTGGATTTTTTTTTTTGCATTCTTTGTTTATTATTTCTATTTTTTTCCACAGGAAAAAAACATACATACATATACAACATGAACCTTAGCTCATAACCTATTTACATCACGATCCATTTCATCATTCTAACATCTTGTTCTTTCCATTCAGTTAAAAAGAATTTTCCTCTTAAATTATTATCCCAGGTGATAAGGAGTCAGGGCCCCTGTCATTTTAGAGTCCACAAATACCCCTCTTCTAATACATTCACTTCAAACCCAGCCCTCATTGAGCATAATACTCTCTGCTATGGTCAGTGATGAAAGATATGATTGCCAAGTTCTATAAAAAAAGCTCCTCTTTGTCCTTAATAGCATATGTTAATTGTTCTAAAGTAATAGCCTGTATTATCAGGGTTTTCCATTGGGCTACAGTAGGTTTCATAGCCGTTACCCAGGTGTTCAGAATACAGTCCCTAGCCATATATACTAGCACCCTAAGCCATTTTTGTACAGGGGTCCACTCTCCTTCCCCTGTTTCCTCTGCCCCAAAAAGCAAGAAAAGAGGGGACAAAGGATACTGCTGTCCTCCAATCCTTCGCAATTCAGATACCACTTCTCCCCAAAATGTCTGCAAGGGTCGGACAGGCCCAGAAATAATGGTAGTATGAGGCCAGGCTGTTATTACATCTAGGGCATATGGGAGAAATTGCAGGATTATACTTGTGGACCACCAGAGGTGGCCAGTTTAACCTACGACAGAACTTATAATAAGATTCTTTTTATTTATTACGGAACAGGACACCCTGATGTAACTGGAGAAGTATTTTCCAATTGTCTATTGAAATTGTGATCCCTAAGTCTCTTTCCCAGAGCATCCTAGTGTTTTGTGTTTTATCCAAAAAACCACGTTTTACCTTCCTTAGACATTCTCTGAATGGTACCATTGGGTTTTCTTTGTCCTGTCATTATTAATTGTTCTAGTGCCTCCCACTGCGATATAGGGCTCCCGAGCCTCCCAATGGATCTAATATATGCCCTTACTTGGAGATAGCAGAAGAAGTGTTGGCGTTCCAACCCTGTCTTATCTTGTATACTCTGAAATGAGTCCAGCGCTCCATGCGTAAATAGATGCTTAAAGCAGCTAATTCCCTTTATTTCCCACTCTTTATACCCCCTATCCCCCAACCCCGGAAGAAAAAATGGGTTTACCTCAATGGTAGGAGTAGTGTGTCCTCCTGTCCGGAACCTCTCAGTTTAGATATCTCCCTCCAACTATCTAACACCGCTATGACCAAGGGGTTTGGATTAGGGAGTCTCTGGTATGCGTTCCGACCTCCAAGGGACAAATATGCTGAGATGTTTCCCACACTCCCTCTCTCCTCTAGATCTAACCAGCCCGCTTCCTTAGGTCTGTCAATCCAGTCTTGAATATATCGACACTACATAGCCCTTTGGTAATTATTTAAGTCTGGGAATTGTAGTCCTCCTTTTTCTATAGGGGCCTTCAACCAGGCTAAGCCTACCCTTGGGCATCACCCTCTCCAGATAAAATCAGAGAAGGCTTTTTTCAATTTTCTTACTTCTGTTCCTCTTAACCCCAATATGAAGCATTTGTAGACTATAAAGTATTCTAGGGAGTGGGTTCATCTTGATAAGATTTATCCTACCCAGCCACGTTATAGGAAGGTCCCTCCATCTAGATAGATTCATAATTATAGTTTGCCTGACTGGCACATAATTCAGGTCATATAAGTCCTCCAGTTCCCCTCCCACTTTGATGCCCAAATAGGTGAGGGCCTCCCTGACAACCCGGAAGCCCCATTTTGATTTCTGTGTAACAGATCCTCCTTCTTGCCCTCCAACCCTCAGCTCTTCCGACTTGTCCAGATTTAATTTATATCTGGAGAATTGTGAGAACCGGTCGATCAAGCTCAAGAGAACAGGCATAGACTTGTTGGGCTTAGTTACATATAGCAACATATCATCCGCATAAAGCGAAAGCTTGGCCTCCTTACCCGTCTTCCTCACCGCTCCTGAAATTTCGGGATGTTTCCGAATGGCAATGGCCAGGAGCTCTAGCACTAGACCGAACAAAAGAGGGGAAAGCGGACACCCTTGTCTTGTGCCTTTTTCTAAATCAAAGCTACCCGAGAGGGTACCATTGGTTAATATTCTGGCCCTGGGGTTTCGATATATCTGCCACCATCCTGTAAACCCTTCACCCAAACCAAACGGACCAGAACCTCCATTAAATATTCCTCTACTCTGTTGAATGCTTTTTCTGCATCCATCAATAATATATCCCACTTCCCTACTATTCTTTGCTCCCCAGATTACATTTAGGAGGGTCCTCATATTGTGATATGAGTACCTACCCCGAATAAACCCGGTTTGGTCTGGGTGAATGAGCTCTGGCAGCAGGCTTTCTAACAGAGTGGCCATAATTTTAGCTAGGACTTTAGAATCACAGTTTAAGAGGGATATCGGCCTAAAGGAGGCACACTCTAAAGGGTCTTTCCCTGGTTTCGGAATCAGGCAAATCATGGCTTCTCCCCAGGATTGAGGTAGCGTTCCCTTCTCCTTCCTTGCCTCTTGCAATACTGTCTCAAGGTGGTCCACAATTTTTAATTTCATAACTTTGTAGTATTCGGCTGAAAAACCATCAGGGCCACTGGTCTTGCCCCTCTTAAGCGCAATGGCAGAGAGAATTTCCTCTTTTGTAATGGCCGCATTTAGCCATTCTCTCTGTCTATCTTTTATCTGCGGTATCTTCACCTTATTCAAGAATTCCGCCATCCCCCTGTCTTCTTCCCCCTTTTGACCTTGATAAAGCTTGTGGTAAAATCTCCTAAATCTTTCCCCAATGTCTGCTTTAGTTTTCAGAAGAATCCCATCCTCCGCTCTCACGGCCTGAATTAAGTGTCCCCCTCTATTCCCCCTTATAAGATTTGCCAGCATGGTACCCGGTCTGTTCCCCCACTCATAAAAATGCTTCCTGATAAAAAGCCCAGCCTTCTCGCCTCCCCAGCAATAAGTTATTCAATGCTTCTCTAGTCCTTGCCAACAACAAATTACGTTTTCTCCACCCGTACCAGAGCAGCCTTTCTCCAAAACCTTAAGTCTCTGTTCTAAATTAATTCTCCTTTCCTTCACTTTTTTTTGTGATGGGCCACATAACTGATAATGGCCCCCCTCATAAACACCTCCCCCACGTCCCAAAAGACTGCTTTAGAGGTGTCTGTCTCTGAATTATTTCATACATACTGCTGCCATTGCTCATACAGGTGCTCCTGAAACTCCTTTTTGGCTAGTAAGTAATTAGGAAATCTCCACGTCCTTAGCATTCCCTTTTCTCCCCCCATATTCAGAGACATAATAACCATAGCATGATCAGAGATGTGAATGGGTCCATGCTTAATGTGCCTAACTCGAAAGTACCACTCCCTGGGGAGAAATATGTAGTCAAGCCATGACCACGTTCGGTGGGGGTGCGAGAAGAACGTGTATTCCTTGGCTGTAGGGTGAGCCGTTCGCCACCCATCTATAAGGTCTAAATCATTCATTCCTGCCATCTACTCCCGAATAGCATTTTTAGGGGGCCTTATATTCTGGGTGGTCCAAACAGGGTTCATCAAGTAATTCCATATCCCCCCAGTATCAGGTTTGGAAATTGCTCTGCAAATATAAAGACACAGATCCTACCATAAAAATTCGGGTCATGCACAGCGGTGCATATATACTTCAAATGAGATTTTCTCACCATATAAAGTTCCTACCACAAATACATAACGTCCTTCACTAGGGTCTGCAACCACTTGCTCTTTTTGAAATGGTAGTTTCTTATTCAGGAGAACAGCCACCCCCTTTTATGTGCATTAAAAGCAGCCGAGTAACATTCCCCACCCAACCCTTTTAACTTTGCATGCTCCTTTCCGTGAGGTGTATCTCCTGTAGCATGGCAACCTGGGTATTCTGTCTTTCAAAGCTGTAAGCAGCATTGTTCGTTTAACCGGGGTGCTATTCCCTTACATTCACGATACAACATTTAAATCCTGCATTCCAAACATACCCTCGAATACTTTCCTGTGCCATAACCTCCCAAAAACTCCAGTCTGGGCCCGGCTCCATCACCACTAAATTGTCTGAATGAGCGTATCTTATGGATCTGCAAGCTAATATCTAACTGTAAAAACTCAACACATAATAACTATATACACACCAGCCCCCTCCACATTCCTTTATTTTCTTGTATCCCTCCCCCAGTAACAAGAACTGCACAAAGCAGAATTTTACTCTCCTTCCCTCTATGAAGCAGTCCAGGAAGCGCCCCCAAAGTCGCCGCATTTGCGAACAAAACAACTGCCCAGTGGCTTCTTACAATCTTTGAACTTTGACACTGTAACTCTCCTTATTCTCACTGTAGTTGCCCTCCACCTCACCAGACAAGCATGATAAGTTCTCATATATCTCCCTGGAGTCTGGAATTCCATGGGGTTCCCGCCTAACGTACATTCCTCTCTCTTTCAATTAGGGCCCTTCTTTCCCCAGTAATATAGTTTTCAGCCCCTTGGAGGAGATGGGGCAAGGCCCCCCCCCCAGAGGCGCCTAGGGACACCTTCTATGTTACCATTCCCCCCTCACCATTATGCTCTCCACTCTCCTTTGGATAAGTCCTAAAGTAATGGGCCACCAGCTCCATGAGAAGGCAATTTCACCCCCCCTTTCCCAACCCCCTCATATCCATTATACATCAGTCCCATTTCAGAGAGATGAGGGCCTTAAAGTTTAGGTCCGGAAACAGCCCTCTATCTACGTAGGGCCTCTGCATTCAAAATGTTGCCAAAAGTTCCACATATCATACACTGTCCCTTCGTGAAATAAAACGTCTGTATTCAGGTCTGTGCTCAGTTCTCAAAAGAAAAAAGGGGAAGGCCCTCCATTCTTGATCCTCATCCCCGAAATAATAAATCAGTCACTTTGCAAACAGTTCGCCCTCACATTATTTACCAAGGGGGAAGGCAGAGGAAATAAAAAGGTTAGGGGAGGGTTAGTTTCATGCCAGTCACTTAGCTTTCTTAAATCTTCATCCTTCCTTCCTCAAAACCAGTCGTGCGTGCTATCGACCCAGCCGAGCAGGCTTATTCCCTCTTCCAATCACCGACTTTTTAACCAGATCCTTCACAAATACCTCCGCTTTAGGAACTTCCCAGAAAGAATAGACCGCTCCTTCATGCTTGATCTTGAGGGTTGCGCGTGTAACCCCTAGATGGCGCTATCCCAGGGGCTACTACCCCTGCCTGATTTGCCACTAACAGGTTGAGGGGCCTGGATCCAATGGCGGGTGCCTCCACCCAGAGGTCAGGGTTTGCAATAGTTTAACTTGGTCACGGCCCTCTGGGACACTGCAACCTCCTTTCTTCCCACTAGTGGCCCACACATATATCAGAATTACCTTCACAGTATACACTTACCCCCAGGTCTGGTTCCGGCACTGGGACCTCCTGTGAAATGAGATACAGTGCAACAATCACAGTACAGTACTTAACATAGACAAATACCTCAGACAGTATAACTTTGCTGAAACAAGCAGCTCTGATTTATTTAGGGGGATATAGCAAGGACAGGAAATCAGGTTAATTAGCTTATCACTCTAATAATCTACCTATGGCTCTGTGCACAGGCCTATCCCTATCAGTTACTGTCCCTGGGTACCCAAGCCCTAGTGGCTAGTCCAAACCCGTGGCAGCTGGTAGGGGCCCTTTCACACAGAGAAAGGAGGAATTAAACAGTCAGCAGTACAGTAATTCCATTTGGATTTAATGTGGCAATTCAACAAGGAAGCGACCTGAATTAGTACTCACAACCTCCAAATAAGATAGGGTCCTTCAATGTCATGCAGGGCTCACTTGAGGTACACAAACCTCTTCACACATCCATATAAAAGAAAGCACTATACCAAGGCAGGCTGCATCTGTATCCCGATCGCAATGCTGCACAATACCGGGAGAACACAGCAGATTCAGTTCCTGACAGACAGAGTGCAATTTTCAGCAATTCCTCCAGTCTTCTACAGGGTGAGCCTGGTTTCTGCTCTTCAGAGATCCTTTGATTCTTTTCACAGGACGGATTCAGTCCTAACAGCTGTTACACAAGCTGCAGACCGGAACTCTGGGCCTTACACGTTTTGACTAAAACTGCACACTGAAAAGCACAGGGCTCCTTCCTTCTTCACTGCCAAAGCTCAACTGAAACTCCAACCGACAAAACCAGGCACTTCCTTTGAGTTCCTCCCAGTTCTTGACTGGATTGGCTGTCACTCACAATAGACTGCTACTTTGGTCCAAAAGGTGCTGAAGTCTAAACTACATCTCCCAGAGTCACTGCTCATACAATCCTCTTGTGGCTGGCTCCAGATTATGAGTCAAGTTCTGATTACGTCAAGGCACCATTTTAGAGCTACTTACCCACACTGATTGGTCAGTTCAGCAGCTCAAAACTAGAATGGGGAACTAGCAGACACAGTTCTGACTGCAAAAAAGCAGGTTAGACAAACTGTAATTTCATTATTACTCTAAATAATTTCTGGTAAACAGTTACATCTTTCACATAGGTTCCCTTTGCACTCCTAGTGACTGCAAAAATGAAGTGACTTGGCAGCAGCTCGAGTGGTACTCAGAGAAGCACACAGTCCCCCCATACAAACTAATTATGTCTGCAAGCAGACAGCTCTTAAAGAGACAGTACCAGAGGTTCTAAAAACACTCACTGATAAATGGCTTAAATGCCAAACACCATTCAGGCTTGGAGCATTCAAGCAAGCTCCTGGAAGTCTTTTGGGAACCCCCATTTGCAGGGGTTACACCCTTCCTGGCCTGGGAAAGCTTGGCGTCGCGTCAAGCAAGTACCCATAAGTTTCAACTGCAACCATATACATTTGCATTAGGCTCGCACATGTAATCATCAGTCAATATATCATTTTACAAGAACACATTTCTGAAACATTGCAGTACATCAGCTTTACACAGTATTACATACAATTGTACCATAACTCAAGTTATTACCTCTTGTACATGAAACCTGAAGAGAGGGCCCTTCCTATCAGTTACCTTGGGGCTGGATGGGGCAAGGCACCATATAGAGCAACACAAGTAACTTGGAGTTAGCACTGATGCTCAGTTTGGGCAATGAGCTTGGGGACACATACACTCCTTTATGGACAACATTGAGAGGCAAGTCCACAGGCCTCCCAAGTGAATCATAACTGAAGAGTGCACCACAGGCTTTACAGCTTCGACCAGTCTTTCTAGGGGAACTGTTATAGTCTGCACTCTGAGCCTCATTTTCAGCATTGTCCTCACTTGTCAGGAGTCTCCATGGGGAGAGGCTAGAACTTGGGGCACTTTCAGCTCAGGAGTTACAGTTTCTGAGTCCACAACATTTGGCTCGCATGGAGCTTTCGGACACTGGCAGTGGACTGTCAGGGCACTCAAAATACTCTTCTTGTTCGGGTGTATCACCAGTCTGCCCCAATCTATCATTTTCCTCCCTGGAAACTCAAACAGTTCAACCATGCACAATGATTCCATTTCATCTGATCTGATGCTTTGCACTTCACTTTCTGAACAGTGGCTCAGGGATGAAGCTGAGGGCTTAGACAGTCCAGAAGGCCCAGCTTGTCTCAGATGACTAGGGATTGCCCGAAACAATTGACTCAGTTCGTAAGAAGGATAGTATTCAAGTCCTCTCACTTTCTTCCGATATGGACTGACAGTCATGCTCAACTGGGACTTGTGGAGGAACACTTTAACTTTGCTTCTGTAGGTGCAGACTTTCTTGATCTTTTCTTAGCAGCAGCTCTAGTCACTGGTCCAGAGGGCATCTTCTAGGGGCTCAGACTCAATTAGATTTGTCCAATGGGCAGTAAATGTTTCTATGCATTGTTTTACATCTTTTGAATTATTCTCAGGCTTACTTTGTACACTGGCAGATCATCTAGTTTGCCCACTACAATGTAGGGAGATGGTGCCATCTGTCAACAATCTTGTGCTTGCCATGCAGTCCAGATTTCTTAGCAATACCGATCTCCTCCTGGATTCCTGTGCTTTCACCTTTTATCATACCTTTCTTTGTTGGCCAGATTTCTTTTAGCAGCCATGGTTTGAGCCAGTTAGTGCATGAGTTAGCTGGGCCTTTAACTTTTGCACATACTGTAAATAGTTGTCAGCTTGAACCCCATCAGGAGAGACCCCAAAACACACATCTACTGGTAGTCGAAACTTCTCTTCCAAACATCAGGCGGTAGGGAGAATCGGGCATCACTTTTGGTGCAGTTATAAGCATGTACCAGGGTGCTAATTTGTTGGCTCCATCTAGGCTTGTCCTTTGGGTGCAGGGTGCCTAGCATATCTAGCAAAGTGCGGTTGAAGCGTTCAGGCTGTGGGTCCCCTGGGAGTAGTAAGGAGTGGTTCTGGACTTTCGCCTCCCCACAGAGAAAGCATCTCTTTGATCAGACGACTCTCAAGTCTCTCCCTTGATCAGAATGGATTCTTTGTGGAGCCCCATAGTGAACAAAAAGTTTTCAAAGTACTTTGGCCACAGTGGATGCTTTCTGGTCTTTGGTGGGGAAGCTTGGGCATATCTCGTGAAATGGTCAGTGACCACCAACACATTACTGATATTTCTTTGATCTGACTCCAAACTCAGAAAATCAATACAGACCAGCTCCATGGGTGCACTGGTGGTGATGTTAACAAGGGGGCAGCCCTCTGATCAACTTTCCTCTATGGCAAGCGACTACAAGTTCGAATGTGTTGCTCCACATCAGCCCCCATCTTAGGCCAATAGAATCTGGATCTCACCAAGTCAAGTGTTCTGTCTATACAAGGTGCCCCATGTGGTTGTGCAAGGACCTCAGTACTGAGTCTCGAAGGCAGTGGGCAGCACTAGTTGTTGTTTGTCTACTTGTCCCCTCTGTCTACTGTTTCTCTGTATAACAGTTTATTGATCAGTTTCAACTTAGGACCTTCTTTGTATAACAGTGCAGTTCTCAAATCAGTGGGCGTAATTTGGACACATCTTTTCACTGCATAGAGGCTTCTAAAGCTGCTTTGATCATGGGATCGCGGATTAAGCCGCGAATACTATCATTGTTGCGGGCAGTGCACCAATGTCTATTGCAGAAAAGTAAGCAATAAGCAGCAGGTATGCAATCTCACAGAGCTCCCAAGCAATCCACCATACAGTCCACTCGTCCGTGGACATTGTTCCTCCCTGTCAAACTTCGGCAGAGTGCCGAATGTCAGGTTCTGTAATCCGGACCCAATCATTCTGGGAACAGGCTCTCGGAGAGAGCATCCAGCATCTATGTGGTTCAGACCTGCTCGGTATTCGAGAGCATAGTCATATGTAGATAATACAGAAAGCCACCTATGGCAGTGGCATCCAACTTAGCTGAGGTCTGCACATAGGTCAAAGATTGTTGTCAGTTTTACTAGTATTTTAGCCCCATACAAGTACTCATGAGATTGGTCAACAATAGCCCACTTCAAGCTAGGAACTCTAACTTATGTACAGGATAGTTCTTTTCGGATGGGGTCAGGCTTCTACTGGCAAAGGCCACTGGTCTCAGGCCATTCTGTGCTCTTGGTACTAGCAGCCAACCCTTGCAAGCTAGCATCAGTGTGCAGGACGTGAGTTTTCTTGGATCGGCATAGGCCAGCACTGGAGCATGGGTAAGTTGATATATGATCTCATGAAAAGCAGTCTCACAATCAGAGTCAAGCGGGCCCCAAATACTTCCTTTCGGATGAAAATACACTCTTTCAGTCTTGAGGGCCTTGACTTTTGGTATTTTTGTGGGTTGGGATACCCTTTGAGTAAGGTTAAGTAAAGGCGGATCACTCTTGAATAGTCCTTGATGAGCGCCGATGATAACTACAGAATCCCAAGAATCTTTGCAGTTCTTTTAGATTTTTGGGCTGTAGCCAGGTGGTCAAGGCCTCAACTTTACTTGGGTCAGTCTCTATTCCTCGGTGGATACTATGTGTCCCCATACTTTACTGATGTTTGAAAAGAATTGACACTTATCAATGGACAGTTTAAGGCCAAAGTCCTCAGTCGGTCCAATACCTTAAATAATCTGCTCTCATGTTCCTCCAGTGAGCTGCAAACAACAACATCATCTAGGTATACCAGGCACTCTAGTAAGTTCATGTCCCCCACTGCACGCTCCATCAATCGTTGAAAAGTGGCTGGGGCACCTGAAATCCCTTGAGGCATCCTCATGAATTCATAGAAGCAAGCGGACAGATAAAGGCCGTCTTCTCCACGGTCCTCTGGGGCCATCGGGATCTGGTAGTACCCACTGCGGAGATCCAGCACAGAGAACCACTTCCTCCCGTTTAGGCAGTCAAAGCATCCTGAATCACGGGGCATTGTGTACTGATCAGGGATAGTCCGCGGTTTAAGGTGCGATAATCCACACATCCTTACTGTTCCATTCTTTCCTCCCACTACCACAATGGGGGAAGCATAAGGACTTCTAGTTCTTGTATTACACCAACAGCTAACATCTCTTGCAGATGGCGTCTCACATCATCTATGTCAGCAGGTGCCAGTGAGAGACCTCTCACGAAATGGTCTTTAATCATGCAGCGGATATTGTGCTCAGCTCCTTGCACGCATCCTACATCCCATTCCTTTAAAGAAAAACACCTGGTCTCTGGCAAGCTTCTACTGATCCTCACTCTTCCATTCAGCTGCGCGGGAGTCGCCGAAATCAAACAAGTCAGGCGCTACTCTGTCATTCTTCCTTGAACTCTTGCTGCTGGGTAGCACTGCAGTGTCTGCACAATGCACATTAACCAGGATGCAACCTCTGTTTTATCGAATGTCTCTTTCAGACACATTATGAACTTGGACCATTACCCTTCTGGCATAAGCATGGGCTCTAAGCGGGCAAAATACTAAGCTTGACCAGCAGTCCCTCTGGCAATTTTCCATCGCCTGGTGCATCCAACATTAATATTTTATTCTTAACATCCTTTCTGATACGGACCTCTCCTGTAAGGTACACTGGGCATTTGGCACCAGGATCAGAGACTCAGGATCCTTCTTCCATACAATTCGACCGGTTCCTCTGGTTCTGTTTTCCAGCATCTCTCTGGCCTCATAGGCCTTCTTAATTAAGCAGACTCTTAAAGCTCTACTAGTCTTTGACCCTGTTTTTCCTAACACAACTGTGCCAGCCTTCCGAACATATGAGCATTTGTTCCAATCAACAAAGGACACCATCATACAGTCCAGTGGGGGACACACTAAGGCTAGGGTCTCTACTTGTTCGCCACTCCAGCCACGGAGGTGGGAAAGACAGCCAAGTCGGATATACCGGAATAGGGGTAGGCCTTCTCACTTAACCCCCATACATGCAGTCCTTCTAATGGTTGCAGGTACGCCTGACAAATGCTTCTGATACCAATCCTGGAACATAATTGTCACTTGGGAGCCACTGTCTAATACAGCTCTTGTAGGCACTCCATTCACCTTTACAGTGGTCTCCATGGAGGGACCCACTATTCTGGACCAGTCTGGAGGCGGTAGTGGGGGTCTGGGCAACTGACCTTGCCACAAAAGGGCGTGAATTAGCATTTTGGTGCCCTCACTGGGATCATGTCGTGCATCTCTTAACCACTGATTTCTTCTCCGAAGCTCTCCTTGTAGCCTATATGCAACTTTGTCAGTGTCTTTTGGGGACTGGCATTCCCTTTTCATGTGCCATCTTTCCCACAATTATAGCAAAACATACTTTCTGGAGTTTGAGCTGGCCGAGCACACTGGGAGCCAGAGGCGGGGGTATTACTAACTTGAAACCTAGGTTGCCATCTCTGTCTGCGGCGTGATAAGCATTTGGAGACATCTCGTCAGTTCTCCACTTCCATGGTCAAGGAATTGAGTTTGGAGCTGTTATCAGCAGGAGATACATGGTAGTACCCCACCCCATAGCAGATGCAATCGGATATAGGTCAGGCCCGTACTTGCAGGCGTGGCCTTCATAAAGGACTATTTTGAATTCCGGATCTCTCTCAACAGATTCGCTTCATTGTGGCTTATCTTTTTCCTTGTCAGAGCACTCATTGACTGTCAACCTCTGCCCCTAGACTTCATTGATGGGTCACCCTCAGTCACTCGGGTCGTGGCCATGACTATTGGTGCAGGTCCCTCCGAGGTCGTCTTTTCTCAACTCCTCAATTTCTCTCATTAACTCATCATAGGAGGTGGGGATTCCAGTCGATCTGCCAGGCAGTACTGAAGCAACAGCAGTTCTGAAGGGGCAGACTTAAGGATCCTGTCCAGCCTGGTTCGGTCCAGTTCAATCGCTGGCAAACTACCTTTTCTGAGGCATTCTTGCAACAATTTTTCCAGCCAAGATACATACACAGACAACAACTCCCTTGGTACTGTTGTGCATCTCTTACTCTCCACCATAGGTCCTCATCAGAATCTGGGCTCATACACATTCTCCAAGGCCTCAAGATAGGCCTGTGCAGTTCTTCAGGGTTACTGGCCCGGTTTAGCACGGATGGTAGCCAGGGCAGGACCCCGGAGGCTCTCACTAACCCTCTTTTAGCTTTTTCGCCTTCCAGGCATTTGCCATTCTAGCACTTGGGGGCAACATAGTCTATCCAGGTCTCCCAGTCATCCTCCCTTGGGGGTGGGAGGTGCCAGAGAAGATCCTCAACCTTGGTAAGAGTCGTGACTAATGGCAGGTGCAGAAATAGGAGTCTGCATTGGTTCCAGCCACCATTCACGGGCACTGGAGCAGGAGAGGTGTTGGGCGAGAACACCCCAGGTGGCAAGAATAGTTTCTTCAAGTCCTCCACAGTTTTCCCCTCTCCCAGCAACCATTCAGCAAATTTCTCCTCAAAAGTTTCAGATAGTGGTGGGGGCTGATTCCCCCCCGGGTCTTTACTGTCCTTAGTTATCACTCTCCAAGCAGTGAGGGCTCCCTCTGGGGTAATGGTCTGTGGCACTTTGGAGCTATCTATGGGATCCTTAAACTCTACTAGGGCCAGGAAAGTGTGGGTGAGCAGATTAGCATGCGACCCACCACCACAGGGTTTTGTAAACCTTCCACCTTGGAAAGTACTCCCTGCACAGTGTCCATTATTGATACCCAGGGGATGTCCAGGATAAGCATAGCATTTTGGGGTCGATCTCCTCCCAGTACACCACTCCACCAGCCGGTGCACAGCCACTTCTGTCGGGGTACCCATTTTTTTCTTAACAGTGGTTAGTAAATATGGCCACTAGGGACACACAATCCAGCGGTGAGCCTCAAGATGTAACCCCTAGATGGCGCTATCCGGGGCTACTACCCCTGCCTGATTTGCCACTAACAGTTTGGGGGCCTGGATCCAATGGCGGTGCCTCCACCCAGAGGTCAGGGTTTGCAATAGTTTAACTTGGTCACGGCCCTCTGGGACACTGCAACCCTTTCTTCCCACTAGTGGCCCACAATATATCAGAATTACCTTCACAGTATACACTTACCCCAGGTCTGGTTCCGGCACTGGGACCTCCTGAAATGAGATACAGTGCAACAATCACAGTACAGTACTTTAACATAGACAAATACCTCAGACAGTATAACTTTGCTGAAACAAGCAGCTCTGATTTATTTAGGGGGATATAACAAGGACAGGGGGAAATCAGGTTAATTAGCTTATCACTCTAATAATCTACCTATGGCTCTGTGCACAGGCCTATCCCTATCAGTTACTGTCCCTGGGTACCCAAGCCCTAGTGGCTAGTCCAAACCGTGGCAGCTGGTAGGGGCCCTTTCACACAGAGAAAAGGAGAATTAAACAGTCAGCAGTACAGTAATTCCATTTGGATTTAATGTGGCAATTCAACAGGGAGCGACCCTGAATTAGTACTCACGACCTCCAAATAAGATAGGGTCCTTCAATGTCAGCAGGGCTCACTTGAGGTACACAAACCTCTTCACACATCCATATAAAAGAAAGCACTATACCAGGCAGGCTGCATCTGTATCCCGATCGCAATTACTGCACAATACCCGGGAGAACACACAGCAGATTCAGTTCCTGACAGACAGACAGAGTGCAATTTTCAGCAATTCCTCCAGTCTTCTACAGGGTGAGCCTGGTTTCTACTCTTCAGAGATCCTTTGATTCTTTTCACAGGACGGATTCAGTCCTAACAAGCTGTTACACAAGCTGCAGACCGGAACTCTGGGCCTTACACACGTTTTGACTAAAACTGCACACTGAAAAGCACAGGGCTCTTCCTTCTTCACTGCCAAAGCTCAACTGAAACTCCAACCGACAAAACCGGCACTTCCTTTGAGTTCCTCCCAGTTCTTGACTGGATTGGCTGTCACTCACAATAGACTGCTGCTGTTGGTCCAAAAAGGTGCTGAAGTCTAAACTACATCTCCCAGAGTCACTGCTCATACAATCCTCTTGTGGCTGGCTCAGATTAGAGTCCAAGTTCTGATTACGCCAAGGCACCATTTTAGAGCTAGCACTCTCCACACTGATTGGTCCAGTTCAGCAGCTCAAAACTAGAATGGGGAACTAGCAGACACAGTTCTGACTGCAAAGAAAGCAGGTTAGACAAACTGTAATTTCATTATTACTCTAAATAATTTCTGGTAAACAGTTACATCTTTCATAGGTTCCTTTGCACTCCTAGTGACTGCAAAATGAAGTGAATTGGCAGCAGCTCGAGTGGTACTCAGAGAAGCAACAGTCCCCCATACAAACTAATTATGTCTGCAAGCAGACAGCTCTTAAAGAGACAGTACCAGAGGTTCTAAAAACACTCACTGATAAATGGCTTAAATGCCAAACACCATTCAGGCTTGGAGCATTCAAGCAAGCTCCTGGAAGTCTTTTGGGAACCCCCATTTGCAGGGGGGTTACACGAAGGTACAGCATGTAACAGTACATTTTGGCTTCTCGTAGCTGCGCCATGACTGGGGCAAAAGCCCTTCGACATTTCAAAAGACATGCTGAGTAGTCCTTTGAGAGATATAGACGGTGTCCCTCGTATTCCAATTCTGGTCTGTCTCGATATGCCTTTAGAACACTTTCCCTGTCTGGGAAGTGGTGAAATCTCATGATCACTTGGCGAAGAGGCTGGTTAGGTGCTGGTTTCGGCATAACAGCCCTGTGGGCCCTTTCCAACTTCAGATGTCCATTTTTAGGAGTAATGCCCAACAGCTCTGGCAGCGTTTTGGCACAGAAGTCCATCACACTCGCACTCTCCATTCCCTCTGGCAAGCCCCTCAGCCATATATTCAGCCATCGATGGTAGTTCTCCTGATAATCCAAAAGTTCCTTCAACTCTTCTGATTCTTTCTGCAAGGTAATGACTTGCTCAGGTATAGGAGCTGTCGCATCCTCCAAGTCCGAAATTCGCTGTTTGGTCTCATTAATTCTGGTGGTCTGTGTAGCATGCAAGTCTACCAGCTCTTGCAGTTTTCTATCAAAATTAGTCGCCAAACTAGCCAGTTTAGGTTCTAACGCAGCCAACACTTGTTGAGTCACCTCGCGGCCTACAGCACTGACTTCTCCAGCCGACAAAGATATGTGGCCTGTATTCTCCACTTGGGATACTGGGGGTTGCTTTCGTTGGTTTTTCGTCACCGTCCTCGAGCTTTTCCCCACATTTGAGATCACAAACTCATCCATCTCGCTTTTTCACACACTTCCAGACCTACATTTCTTAATTTGGGTTACTTTTAGGGCAGTTTATTTTAATATTTTGCTGTGCCTCCGAGGAGCGAGATGAAGACATGTCTTTACTCCAGTCTGCTCATTAGCGCCCCCTCCCTGTGGATTTAAACCCCTCCAGTACAGCCCTCTTTTGAGACTCTTTCCCAGATGGTGTGGAAGAGTCCGATGCTTATTCCTTCTGTGGCCAAGTCCATAGACAGGAAATATGCCTCTTCCAAGGATCGCCCCATTTTGGCCTCTCAAGCCTTTACTGATGCCATTGTGGTCCTGGCAGAGAATGATAAGACTGTCCTCACTCAGGAATCTACAGCCCATCCTATAAACAAAGACTCTTGCAAGATGGACGCCTAGGTAAGAGAGTCTTTGCTGCCTCAACTCTGGGCATGCGTATTGTCAGCTAACAGGGCTATTTTTCACAATATGAGTATGTTCTTTGACATTCACTCAAAGCAATGGTAGAAGCTCTGCCTGAATCAGAGGTTAACTCAGAGCTACTTCAGACAAAAAAACTGCAATGGACGCTTCCGATGCCGCTTCCTGGGCAGTGGCGGCTGGCATTTGCACCTGTCGCCACTCTTGGCTGCGTATCTCGGGCTTCGCGAAGACGCCCAACAGCAAGTCATGGCCTAATCTTTCGACGGCATGTATCTGTTTGGGCCTCAGGTGGAACAAGCACTAGAGGCCACACGGAAGACTAGGTCTGCCATTAAGACATCCAGACCTCTACCCTCTCCCTCTCGAGGGGGTGGGAACAAGCATCAGTTCCACAACTGTCAGTCCTTTGGGCAGAGGAGGTTTTAACAGCAACCGGAACCCTCAGCCGCAAAAGAAAACTCAGCAAAAGGCACAAGGCCCAGAAGTGCCCCGTGCCACTTTTTGAGTTTCCGGCCAGGGTCCCATCTCTGCTGCCCGAGGGGGATTCTTCCTCGACAGTGGGAGGATGTCAGACTCAGTTCTACGACCAGTGGAAATCTATAACATCAGACAAATGGGTCCTCAGGATAATCCACGAGGGGTGCTCTCTCAATCTTTCGGAAACCCTTTTGGATCATCCTGTCAAATGACAGCCCAGGCTGTCAGCGGTACAGTCAGACCTTCTTGCTTCCGAGTTCACGGTCTTCTCAACAACAGGACATTAGAAGTAGTTCCACTATATCAACGAAACACAGGTTTCTACTTCCATTACTTTCTGGTTCCAAAGAAAACCGGTGGCATGCACCCCATTCTGGATCTCAGAAAGTTAAACAAGTTCCTACACAAGGAGAAGTTCAGGATGATATCACTCGGTACCCTGCTACCTTTAATTCATCAACATGATTGGCTAGCCTCCCTGGACATGCAGGATGACTACCAACACAGTCTCATACACCCAAAGCACCACAGATGCCTAAAGTTTGTGGCATTGGGTGAACAGTATCAGTTCAGAGTCCTGCCCTTTGGGCTATCCTTGGTGCCTCGAGTTTTTACAAAGTGTTGTGCAATTCTCGTGGTGCACCTCAGGAAAATCAGAATACAAGTGTTCCCATATCTGGACGACTGGATCCTAGCAAGTCCCTTCAGGCAAGAGACTCTGGAGGCTGTGGCCATGGCCTCAGACTTCCTCACGTCCATGGTAGTCCTGCTGAACCACAAGAAGTCACTGTTGCAGCCCTCTCAGAAGCTTTTCTTCATAGGAGCTCTTCTGGAGACTTCCTGTGTGAAAGCTTTTCTTCCAGAGGACAGAAAGAATGATATCTTACAGATAGCCCGATTCATCAGAGAACACGGCTCAATCCGAGCTCTCTCAATGCAGTGGATACTGGGCCTCATGGCATCCTCGGTGTTCACTGTACCCTTGGCTCGTCTTCACATGAGAACCTCTCAGTGGATGCTCAGTGGTCCCCAACCACTCACCCTCAGTCTTTTCTCTTCTCATCAAGGTGATGGAACCTCTGAAGAGGTCGCTCACCTGGTGGTCTCAGGAGGACAGCCTTCTGGAAGGATATCCCTTCGCCCCTCTGGATCATCAGATCTCCATTACCACAGACGTGTCTCTGATGAGTTGGGGAACTCACTGCCGGGATCTCCACACCCAGGGTACGTGGACTCAGGACGAGTCTCAACTTCACATGAACGTCCTGGAAATGAGAGACGGCTTCTATGCAGTCCGAGCTTTGGAGGACATACTCTGTCAGAAGAACATTCTCCTTCAAATGGACAACAAGTCAGTGATGTACTACATCAACAAACAGGGCAGTGCACACTCTCACCCATTATGCAGGGAAGCAATGAGAGTGTGGGAATGGTGTGTAGAGCACAAGGCTCTGATTCAGGGGGTTTACCTGCCAGGAGTACAAAACGAGCTGGCAGACTGTCTCAGCAGAATGGAGGCGGATTCTCACGAGTGGTCTCGCGACTTAATCGTCATCAATTCACTCTTCAAAGAGTGGAGAACTTCAGACCTGGACCTTTTTGCATCCCCACTCAATGCAAAACTGCCTCTCTTCTGCTCCAGAAATCCAGGACCTGACATTTTTTGTCAGGATGCGTTCAGGCAGCGATGGACAAAACACTTTCTATACGCTTTTCCTCCTCTTCCCCTAATTCATAGGGTACTGCTCAAATTGGAGTCCCAGAGGAGCACAGTAATTCTTATTGCCCCCTTCTGGACTCGGCAGATAAGGTTCCTGGTACTCAACAGACTATCGTAAACTCCCTCTGAAAATGCTTCCCCTTCAGGCGAACCTTCTGACCCAGGGTCCTGTGGTCCATCCCAACCTGAGGTCACTACACCTTCATGCATGACTCTTGAAGAGATAGAGGTGAATAGATTCCGTGTTTCTTGTAGAGTTTCAGGTATTCTTTTATCTGCTCATAAGCCGGCCACTAGAAAAACCTGCACAGTTAAATGGAAGCGTGTGTCTATCTGGTGTGAAAAATCCTCTTGAAACCCTTTTTCCTGCGCACCGAATAAAGTCTTGGAGTATCTCTTAGACCTCTCAAACACAGGTCTGCAGTACTCCATAGACAAAATTCATCTTTGTGCCATTTCGGCATATCATGAGCTGGTACTTTCCATGTCGCTGGCTAGTTGCCCATAGTTAAGAGGTTTCTTAGGGGTATTCTGCATAGTAGACCTCCTATTAGACATCCAGTTGCAGCCTGGGACATTAACCTTTTGCTAGACATGCTCACTCGTAAACCTTTCGTGCCTCTAGATACTTACGGGTTGAAGTTCCTCACTTGGAAAATAGCCTTCCTGGTGGCCATTACTTCAGCCTATAGAGTTTTGAAATGCATGCACTGGTCACAGACCCTCCCACCCCACACACTGTATTTCACAAGGACAAAGTAGTTCTCAGGACTCATCCTAAGTTTCTCCCTAAAGTTGTCTCAGAATTGCTTCTAAACCAACCTTTAGTCCTTCCTACCTGCTTCGCGAACTTTCAGAATGAAGGGGAGTGTACCCTTCATTCGTTCTATGTTAAGAGAGCATTGTGGTTCTATCTAGATAGAACGAAAGAGATTTGCAAGGCTCAACAACTGTTTGTTTTCTTCAGCGAGACCTGGATGGGTCAACCTGTTGCTATCAGATGCATTTCAGCATGGCTGGTGGCATGCCTTCGCCACTGCTATTCTATGGCACAGGTCAAGCTGGAAAGCAGAGTGTACGCTCACTCTACCAGAGCAGTCATGGCATCTCTGGCGGAAATCCATAATGTGCCCATTGCAGATATTTGCGGCTACCTGGAGCGCCATGCATACTTTTGTGAAGCACTACGCCTTGGATGTCCATGCCAGATGACTTCTGTCGTTTGGCAGGACCATTCTTAATGGATTTCTGTCCTAAGCACGTGAGCTCTTCATCTCCTGCTGCCTGTCTCGGGGGATTATTTAGCTTGGTACTCTCCCATTAGTGAGAGTGAGTGGTGGCGACTTTATGTCCAGGAAGATATGGAAATTATGTACCTACCGTAATTCTTGATCTTCTTGGCCGAAGACTCCACCACTCATTCACACGCCCACCCGCCATCCCCCGAGTTCACTTCTCTGTTTATGGTCTTCACTCCCTCAGTGGTTGAGCTGTGAAGACTTTATTGTTGACCCTTCATTCAGACTATTTAATGTCCGATTTTTAGATTAGTCTATTCTAGGTTAGTTACGCTGCACCTCTTCAGAAAAAAAGATACTGAGGCAGTTGGAGGGTCGACACCACGATAGTCATTACTGCACGTGCCAGGCTCACAGTGCTACTTTCTCGTGGCTCCATCTCAGGCGCCAGCCCTCCTGAAAACGTTTGCTCCTGCTGGGTCCTAGCTCCTCCGGCGTACTCCCATTAGTGTGACTGAGTGGTGGAGACTTTGTCCAAGAAGATCAAGAATTACGGTAGGTCGATAATTTCCATTTCTCACCTCACACCTTCGAACGCTGGGTGTCCAAGTCTTGCCCTACCTGGACGATTGACTCATCAGCTGTCAAGGAAACAGATTCAAGAGGCAGTGTCCATGTCATCTCAGTTCCTCACATCCACGAGAGTACTGCTGAACTTGGAAAAGACACAACTTCAAGCCTCTCAGCAGCTCCTCTTCATAACAGCCCTCATGGATACCTCCAGAGTGAGGGCCTTCCTTCCAGAGGACAGGAGGAGCGATATTCTCCAGATGGCTCACTTCTTCAGGGAAAACAACGCTGTACGAGCCCACTCATTGCAGCGGATGCAGGGTCTAATGTCCTCTTCTGTCTTCACAGTGCCTCTGGCCTGATTACACAGGGACCACCCAGTAGATGCTCAGCACGCAGTGGTCCCTTAAGACACATCTGTAGTCTTATCCCATAAAAGTGACAGAACCTCTAACAAGGTCACTTGCATAATGGATTCAGGAGGGCAACCTTCTTCAAGGTCTCCTCTTTGCTCCACCGGAGTTTCAGATTACCATCACCATGGATACATCTCTGCTTGGGTGGGAGGCTCACTGCCAGGACGTTCGCACTCAAGAGGTGTGGACTCATGAGGAATCTCATCTGCACATCAATGTTTTGGAAATGAAAGTGGTCCTGTATGCTCTTCGAGCCCTAGAGGAAGTCCTCTATCACATAGTAATTCTTCGTCAGATGGACAACAGGGTGATGTATTATATCAGCAAGCAGGGAGGAGTTCACTCCTACCCTCTGTGCAGGAAAGCTGTGAGGGTATGGGAGTGATATCTGGAACACAGCGCTCTGATCCAGGCAGTTTACCTGCCCGGAGCCCAGAACAATCTAGCGGACCACCTCAGCAGGACAGAGGCGAACCCTCACGAGTGGTCACTCACACCAGACTGCAATCGCTCTTCAACAAGTGGGGCAATCCAGATGTGGAACTTTTTGCATCCCCACTCAACGCAAAACTGCCTCTGTTTTACTCCAGAAATCCAGGACCTGGCGTTTTCTGTCAGGATGCATTCAGACTGCCGTGGAGAAGATGCTTTCTGTACACATTTCCTCCGCTACCCCTAATTCAGAGGGCGCTGATCAGATTAGTGGCACGGGGGCAAGATGATTTTAATTGCACCATACTGGCCTTGTCAGATCTGGGCTCCATTGATCAACAAACTGTCAGACTGTCCTCTGAGGCAACTGCTTCTATGGACGGACCTCCAGACACAGGGATCTCTAGTTCATCCCAATCTGCACTCCCTTTCTCTCCATGCCTGACTCCTGAGGAGACAGAGGTGGGCAGGTTTAAAGTTTCTCAGAGAATTTCCCAGATTCTCTTGGCAGCGTGTAAGCCCTCCACCAGGAAAACTTATACAGCTAAATGGAAGTGCTTTTCAATTTTATGTGTGGAGATCCCACGGATCCTTTCTGATGCCCACCCAATAAAGTTTTAGAGTACCTGTTAGACCTTTCAGATGCAGGGTTACAATATTGTATGGTCAAGGTACATCTCTGTGCACGTTCTGCCTTTCATGAGCCGGTTCAGAACATGTCCTTGGCTCAGCTTCCTTTGTTCAAAAGATTCTTCAAGGGAATTCTGCATACTAGGACCCTGGTTAGGAAGCCGTTTGCTGCCTGGGATATTTAATCTCATGCTCTAAATGCTCACTTATTAACCTTTCTAGCCTTTAGCCACGAGCAATTTGAAGTTCCTGACCTGGAAGACTGCCTTCTTGGGGGCCATCGCTTCTGCTCGTAGGGTCTCTGAGATGCATGCTATCGTCACAGACCCTCTGTACACTGTCTTTCACAAAGACAAAGTGATACTCCATACTCACCCTAAGTTCCTACCCAGGGTGGTTTTGGATTTTCATTTGAACCAGCCCTTGGTTCTGCTGACTTACTTTACTAACTTCCAAAGTGAAGGGGAACGCACCCTTCATTCCTTGGATGTTAAGAGAGCCTTACGATTCTACATTGATAGAACTAGGAACATCCGTCAGGCAAAGCAACTCTTTGTCTCTTTCAACATGGCCCAGCTGGGTCAGTCCTTATCCACCAGATGCACCTCTGCCTGGATAGGGGCATGCCTTTGCTGTTGCTGTTCCATGGCACAGACTAAGTTAGAAGGCCTGATACACGCCCACTCAACTAGAATGGTTGCTGTGTCTCTGGCAGAGATGCGCTCTGTTCTTGTAATGGAGATTCCCAAAGTGGCAACTTAAAGTGCAGTGCATACGTTTGTGAAGCAGTGTGCTCTGGATGTCCATGCCAGACAGCATGTTTCCTTTGGAAGGATGATCCTTAATGGGATTCTGTCCTAACATGAGCTCTGTCTACTGCAGTCTGGCTCAGGGGATTGGTTTAGCTTGGTACTGTAACCCAGAAGTATGATTAACTGTGAAGACTTAGAAGTCCAGGAAGATATGAAAATTATGTACCTACCGTAATTCTTGATCTTCTTGGACAAGTCTTCTCCGTTTAGTCACATACCCACCCACCCACTATCCCCCAGGTTCACTCATTCTGTTTCTGGTCTTCACTTCCTCATTGGGTTTGGGCTGTGAAGACATTGTTTCAGCTGACCTTTCTTACACGGGTCAATTGGACTATCTTATGCCTTTGTTATGTTCGGTTTTCCTAGTTTTATTACTCTGCACCTCTTCAGTAAAAAATGTACTGAGGCAATTGGGGGGTTGATGCTGAGATAGCCAGTATGGTGCGAGCCAGTCTCGCGGTGCCATGCATTTGTGGTCCTATCTCAGCACCGATCCTCCTGAAGATTTTTGGCTCCTGCAGGGTTCTAACGCCACCGGCGTAGAACCCAGAAGTGTGACTAAATGGTGAAGAATTGTTCAAGAAGATTAAGAATTATGGTGAATATGTAATTTTCATTTTCACTGATCATTCCAGCCTCCCCACCATCGGTGATACACCAAGGCTGGGGTCTTGCTTCTATACTGCCGTATCTACTATGGGCAGTAGCATGCCATCATCATCTGGCCAAGGCCTGTCATTGACACATGTAGTCCTGGCACCTGTCCAGGGCATCATCAACTCACAAGTTGTGCTGACATCTTTTTCAGAAATGACACAGCGCATTCCGTCTGGCTCACCTATGCAGGCAGCTATCCCATTGATGGGGCCTCAGAGCGCTCAGATAATATCAATGCCTGCTAACAGCACATCACAGAATCCTTCTCAGCAGCCACCTGTGTCACCGGTGCACATTGTAGTTCCAGTGGTCAACAGGGATGTCACCGACGATGTGGAATATAATCCTGACCTCATGGTGTTAGAGGATGATTTAGAAGGAGAGTATGAGGGAGAACAATATATGGCACATGATCTAGTTCTGCCCTGTCATCCTGCAGTGAGGACTCAGTGGTGTATACCCTGCGGTCTCTGTCACAGGGTTGAATAGGACCCTGTTCCAGTTGTTATGGATAGTTTGAATGCAGGGATCTGTTCTGTTCTTTCCTTTCCTGTCTCTTGTCTGTCTGGTTGTGCAACCAAGTTTTCCCATGAGACCTAGGGTTTGATCACCCCGACAGTCTCGCAATTATTTGCCTCTCACTGTCTGTCTTCCCTTGCTGTTCTGTCTTTTCCTCCCTTGCATATCTGCTGGTATAAAAATATATGCAGATCATTATGTGGAAATGTAACTGATATTGGGATCCCTTTGTTTAGAAATTATATAGTGTTACTGTTGAAATGTATGTAATTATAGTTTGGGATGATTGCAAAAAGCTATTGGAAACTCAAGGGGTTAACCTGAAATACGATTTTTAAGCCTTTTGCAGAAGCTGTGGAAAATGGGCTTCAGTTCTGGGACATTGTGTTCCTGCCTGCACCTGCCTGATATATACAGGAACATTTTAGAAAAAAACAGCATGCTTGTTAAGAAGGGGGGTTGCAAGGACTTATAAAAACAAAGCTGCAATCCTGTGCAAGAGACAGAGATTAAAGGAAAACTCAGATGGATCTTCTCTATTTATTCTGCCTTTGTAAATAGTTATGCTGAACAATGTTATTTTTTTTATTTTGTTATTCATAATAAAACTCTTGTTGCAAATTTTACAACTGCTCCTGGTTTTCCTATGCTTTCTGACCTATGCCTCAGTGACAGTCTCCTCCTGAGAATCCTACTTTTCAAGCTACAATGCAGCAGGTGCAAACTGCCATGGGCTTTTCTGTGGAAGAGGAAGACTCTACAGAAAGAAACTTTATGGAATTTTTGGAGTTGTCCTGCTCCTCGTCCATTATAATTACGCCTGTAAATCCTGCATTAGAGGATGCTGCATTGCTGCATGGTACAAACCAAACTCACTGCCTGCAGTACCCAGAAAGACTGAAAAGCAGTATCAAGACCCATAGTCTAAGCCGTAATATGCTAACCAGTTAGAAATTGACTCTGTATTCATAATGGCTGCTTATGATTGGTCTAAAGCACCTAGACACGTGAGTACTTGATATAAGCATCATCATCTGACCAAGACAAGCGGCTTATACTAAGGATCGTACAAGATAAGGGGCTAGGAGGCATGTAGTGCCCATAGCCACTCCTGTAAAGAAGTGTAATGCTGCAGATTACCACATGATAATATGAAATTATCCAGTCATCTTTTTAAATTAATTATTGGTTTTACTGATGATTATATCCTCAGGTAATTTTTCCAAGGATTTAGCACTCTTAGGGTGAAGAAATACTTCAACTTCATGAAATTAAAATGTTTTCCAGTTATTTGTAATGGGTGACCTCTGGTATTATAGGTAGAATCATTGAAACTAAAACCAAGTTCGGTCATCAAATAAGGGTTGTGAATGAGATTGTAAAGAAGTAGTAAGTCCCCTTTTGGTCGACATGTTTCTAGGGACATCACATTTAGGGTCTGTAATCTGTTGTCATAAGGCACATCATGCGAACCATAGTTATATTTGGTAAAATTACATTGAACTCTTTCTAGCTGTGAGCAGTTAGATTTACACCATGGCTGATAGGCATACTTCAAGCGTGACCTAACATAGGTTCTAAATAATGGCATCAGGATTTTGGCATCCTCAGACTGAATATTACGTCGAATGGACCTTCATTGATTTGTTTGGAGTTATCGAAATCGTTTGAAATGATGACTCCTAAATCTTTTTCATCACAAGTAGAAATTAAAGGTGACCCAGCAAGCACATACAGTATGAGTAATGGGGTTGTATCTTCCCAAATGCATAATTTTGCATTTACTAGCATTAAGCTTCATTCCCCATTTATTCACCCATTCTGTAATTTTATCCAAATCTATTTGGAGAACTTTTGCATGTTCAATGTTTGGGCAAGGGCTACCTGTTTTTACGTCATTGGCATATTTTACTGTGATAGACTTGCGATCTGTTGTCGTATCAGCTTTAAATGTCTGAAAGAGAATAGGGCCTAAAGCAGAGCCCTCGGCACCCCTCTAGTAACATCTCCCAAACTTGATAGTTGACCATTTATCGTTACTCTCTGTGTGTGATGATCACTAGTGACCTGAAGCACTCCACACAGTGCAAGAAAGCAGCAGCAAAGGCAAACAAGATGCTGGGATGCATAGCTAGGGGGATCAGAAGTAGGAGAGAGGAGGTTATACTGCCCTTGTACAGGTCACTGGTCAGGCCGCATCTAGAGTATGGAGTTCAGTACTGGTGCCCACACCTCAAAAAGGACATTTACCTGCTGGAGAAGGTACAGAGGAGGGCTACAAAGATGATAGCCGTTCAACAGGGCAAGGCATATGAGGAGAGGTTGAGGGCACTGAACATGTACTCCCTGGAAGACAGGGGAGAGAGAGAGAGGGGACATGATTGTGACATTCAAGTACTTGAAAGGGATAATTAATGTTGATAAGGAAAGTCTCTTTAAGCTGAGTGGCAACCATATCACGAGGGGGCACAGTCTTAAGCTGGAGGGTGGGAGGTTTAGAAGGGATGTCGGGAACCACTTCTTCACAGAAATGGTAGTGGACACTTGGAATGCGCTGCTGGAAGAGGTCATCTCGTTAAAGACAGTGAGCAGCTTTAAGAGAAGCTGGTATAGGCATAGGGGGAAGGTAAGAATCATGGGTAGGGAGGATGGGAGGCGTGGGGAAGGAGGACAGGGACATTAGCTCAAGCTGTGGACCCTGCAATATGAGCAGACTTGATAGACCAAATGGCCTTCCTCTGCTGGCTTCTTTGTATGTTCGTATGTTCGTGTAATGCATGATAACCAGTTATCTACCCAATTTATGATGACTTTGTGGATGGCTGATTTGGATAATTTCTTTACCAGAGCCCAGTGAGGCATTATATAAAATGCTTTACTAAAGTCAATAAACACGATATCACGTGGGATGCTTTTATCAGGCTTGGCACTAAAAAAAAAAAATCATAGAAGCACATTAAGTTGGAGAGACAATTTCTACCTTATTTGAAACCATTGTTGCTCAGTATTATTAAGTACAGGAGTAATGATATATTTAATGTGTCCCTCTAATACTTTACAGACAGGTGAGGTGCGACTAATGGGTATGTAGTTCTCCCAGTTTGTTCTAAGGCCCTTTTTGTGTGTAGGGATGGCATGTGCAGTTTTCCATTCAGATGGTACGAAATTATTAGAAAGACAACCCTGGAAAATAATTTTTAATGGAAATGCTAAATAATCTGCAAGTAAGTATAACATGTGCCCTGTGATGTTATCAGGACCAGGGAGTGTTTTGCCCTTTTGGGCTAATAGCTTAGCTAGTGTATCATTGACCACAAATGTTAAATGATTAACCTCATTCTGTGAATTTTGAGATATTATATGTTGCTGTGGGCTAAAAATTCCACAGAATTTTTCATTAAATATATTAGCCATATGCGTAATTTCATGAATTCGCTCACCATTATGTAATAAAGGACCAGCCTGAGTAACCGTTTTCTTTAAAGAACTGATGTAAGAATAGAAAAATTTGCTATTATTTTTATTTGCGTTATCAGCCGATCAAAGCTCTGACCTCTGTTTTGCTTTCTTGATTTTAGCCTTGCACTTCTTTTTGTATTCTCAGAAACTTAATCCAGTTGTCATTAGTCTTGTTTTTTTAAGAAATTACGGTATTTTTTTGTTCTTAATGTTAACTATTTTTTTAATTGAATTATTAAACCATTTAAGGCAGTGTTTGGCATTATTATATTTAACTTTAGTAGGAATATATTTTTCTCGGAAATCACTGAGAACTTATAAGTTTCATAAGTTTTTTTCAAGCCAGAGAACAATGTCCATAATGTTTGCCTCATATTTAATTTAATAAATATATTTATAGTCATCTGTCATTACTAAATCCAAATTTGTTTTGAAAGCATCCATATTTGTACTTTCCACAACGATTGTAGGGAGATTATTCCATATTGCAATTGATCTTATGCTAAACCAATTTTTTTCTCCTTAGTGAATACCATTTCCCACTCAGTAGCTGTTTATTATGTCTACGGTTGCTTTGTCTAAGTTCGGATTTAAATAATCCTGTTCCATTTAAAAGTGTAGAGTCTTGTAGTAAACCATATATAAGGCATAAGTCTCCCCTAAGCCTTCTATATTTTAAGGGAATACAATTTCAGATCCTTAAGCCTATTTTCATAATCCTTGCCATTCATTCCTGTTATTGTCCTGCTAAATCGTCTCTGGACTCTTTCTATGTTATTAATTTCTTCCTTGGTATATGGGGACCACACTTGGACACAATACTCAAGATGGGGTCGCACTAGAACATTATACAATGGCAGCATAACCTCTCTAGTCCTGCTTGCCACATGTCTAAATATATAATTTAGGTTCTGATTTGTCTTTTTGATTTGTTTGGAACAATGTAGTTTAAATTTCATATCCGGGGTGATGATAAGCCCAAGATCCCTTTCTTCCAAGGTCTGATGTAATATTTGGTTTGCCAGTTTATATGTAAATTTAGGATTCTGTTTACCCGTATGCATCACCTTGCATTTATCGTTGTTTAATACCAATTTCTTTTCTTGGGCCCAGATAGTAACTTCATCTAAGAAGTTTTGCAGGGTACTGTTTTCGTTACTATTGTTAACAATAGAACATATACGGCAATCATCGGCAAATTTAAGTAGCCAAATCTCATTTAAATTTGATTCTAGGGAAGAAATATAAATATTGAATAGACATGGCCCCAAAACTGATCCTTGGGGAACACCACTAGTTACACTAGCCCAATCTGACAACTCTCCATTTATAGCCACTCTCTGCTTCCTATTACTAAGCCACATCCCTATCCAATTTATTATATTTTGGTTTAATTTAACTTCTTTTAAAGCATTTATAAGTTCAAAGTGGGGGATTTTGTCAAATGCTTTAGCGAAATCTATAAACACTGGATCAACTGAGTTACTGTTATCCATTTCTTCCGTAACTTTATTATAGAAGGTCAGGAGGTTAGTTAAACATGATCTTGATTTTGTAAATCCATGTTGATTTTTATCAATAAGTTTGTTATTATTAAGATGTTCCAATATAATTTCCTTAACAAACTGTTCAAATATTTTACCAATCAAAGATGTCAGACTTATAGGTCTAAAATTTTTTGGTTTGTTGGTAGGTCGTTTTTTGTGAATGGGTACAACTGTTGCTATTCTCCAATCATTTGGGACTTCACCACTGTCTAATGAATGTTGAAATATATTAGTTAAGGGCATATAGATTTCATAAGCGAGTTCTTTTATTACCTTTGGATGAATATCATCCGGGCTCGGGGACTTATTAATATTTATCATATTAAGTTTGTCTAAAACTTTGTTGGGATTAATTGTAAATATACCAGGTATGGAGCTTTCTGATTCAATTAATTTATCCTGTGACTTATTATTAAATACAGATGAAAAGTATTGATTCTGTATATTAGCTATTTCCTGTTTATTAGATACACAGCCAGATTGTGTGGTGAATGGACCTATAGTCATAGAATTGCTTCTGGTATTGTTTATATAAGAGAAAAAGGATTTCTTATTATCTTTTACTCTTGATGCTAATTTAAGTTCAAATTGAGTTTTTTCTAATCTTATGTTAGTTTTTATTGTTTTTAATAATTCCTTATATTTTGAATTAAGGTGTATAAGACCTTTTTGGACTTGTTTAAAGAAGCTCCAACATTGTGTGGTAGAACACTGACCAAATTCCAGGCTTCAGTCAATTTTAGGCAATTGATTTTTCATTTCCGATATATTAGCCTTGTCATATAGACACTGGTATAATTTAGTTTTCCTGTAACTACGGTATATACTACATTTCTCAAATGAACAAATTGAATAGTATTATGATCACTGGTACCATCTGAGGAAGTGCTAACACAGTCGCTAATGACTAAATGCTTTGTACATGATACCAAATCCAAAATTCTGTCACCCCTAGTAGGTGTATCAACCCATTGTTTAAGATGAAGCTGTTTACAGACGGAGATTAATTTACCTTTGATGGACAGTGCTGTACTATTAACCCAATTTATATTCCCTAAATTAAAATCATGTTTGACTCATGTTTGATTAACAGTAATTATATATATTAATGGATGTTATTTATTCTTGTTGTATATTTGTATATTTATATGCTGTTTGTCTGTTTTAAATTTTGTAAGGACTACTACTTTGCCTCCTGATAAAGAATCTAGGAGGCTGGATGTGATGGACAAGCGCATGTATGCCTCTGCCTCACTAGGCCTTAAAATTGCAAACTACCAGGACATATGATCAAATATCAAACTAGCCTGTGGAAAGCTGCAGATGCTGCTGTCCAAGCTACACATGAAGGCTCTGCCATGAATGAGGTTACCTGAAAGTTTGACATCTGGCACTGAAGTAAGCCAGCATTTTCTCTGCCCGGCCTGTGATGTCTCTGATGCCTTTACCAGGACTTCTGCTTCTGGCATTTGTATGTGGAGATATTCTTGGCTTAGGGTTGCTGGTTTTGCAAATGATGTACAAAAAGCAGTTTTAAAAGCCCCTTTTAGAGGGACAAAACTGTTTGGTAATGATGTTGAAGCCCTAAGAGGTCTTAAGATGTCAAAAATAACTCTAAGGTCTATCTAGTCCCTGTGTCCTACTCCAGCTAGGAGTCATGGGAGGAGTTCCTGTCACCAGCCTGCTGCTAGCGGTGGCCATGCCTACCGTCAGTAAGGCAGAGATAGGGGAGGTGGCACCCTGCTGGGTCCCCTTCCTCCAGGTGCCCATGCAGAAGCATCTAAAGCAGTCTGCACCGATGGCACTGGCACCGCATAACTATTTGTAGGATATAGCCCCACACTCAGTGTTGCATCAAGGAGTGGTTGTAGGGGTCAAATTCTCCCTGCATCTGAAGCAATAAAGAGAGATTACAGCATTGCAAACTGTCCTTCCCCTGCCACAAACACCACTGTGAGGCCCTGTATTCTCTACAGTGGCCTACCAATGTCTCAAGGTTACAGTTTCACACATTGTGCCTTGTATTCAAACTTACCAAGCTCTTTAATCCCCCTTGCCTAAGGGGAATCGTTTACAAAAAAGCACCCACACGCATACTTAGATCTACTTCCTTACCCTTATTAGCAATTCAGAAGACGTGACGCCTATCAGGTAAATGCTCATTCACCTTCTCAGCTCCCTCTGCTTGGAATTTCCTCCTCCCAAGTTACTCTCCTACCCCACCCCATCCTTCTTTAAAAAAGCGCTTACCTCTTTCCTGCTAACCCCCCCTGCAATTGCTTTAAATAACCCTTTTAGCGTCATTAATGTCTAGTCTATGTTACTCTGATAGATGCATCTTGTAATCCACCTGCTCTTGTGTTCCTGCTATGTATATATTGTATACAATTAATTATCCTGTTTATTTATATGTGTTTAATGCCTGATCTGTTCTAAGTTACTTACTTGGCTTTCCACTGTAATAATTTTTGCAACATTGTTAAATCTCTCTGTATCCTGCATATTATTATTGTATTTATCTATTGTACTGTGTTCACCATTGTCACCCGGGTCATCACTGAAAAAGGGACTACATGGTCTCAGTAGACTTACCCGGTAACCAAAATTCTAATAAATAAATAAAATAGGGGACTGGCTTTGTTTCCTAGATATGAATGAGGAATACCTTCATGTCAAGATCAGAAAACCTCGCAGGCAATACTTCTGCTTTGTACTGGGGAGGGTAACTATCAGTTCGGAGTCTTGCCCTATGGCTTGACTCCTGCATCAAAGGGTTTTTATCAGCTGCTTGGCAGTAGTGGTAGCAGCCCTTCACAGGGGAGGCCTGTATGTCTCTCCCTACCTACTGTACCTAACTGACTGCTGGAAGCCAGTTCCAGGGAAACTCTCCTACATACCTTGTCTCAGGATAGGTACTTGTGAACAAAGAAGAGTTATGCTTTTCCACTACAGGACAGGGCTGAACACCTGATTGACTCAGCCCATTTGATATACAGGAGTCATTATGTCTCTGTGAGAACAATGTTACATCTCCCTTAGGCTTGTGGCCGAGGTCATTTTTCATTTTTTTTTTTAATTATTTTCTATTATTTATGCTCTGCTGACAGACTGGCCCCCATTAGCCATAGCCCACGCCCAGCCCTATCATCCACTGTCTCTGGGACTTACCCTATCTAGTGTTACCCCTTGACTTCCCCCCAGGACAGGGTCTTCGGGGATGGGGCCCTTCCTCCTGGCGGATGACTGAACTCAGTTTCTAGGGGTGCCATGGGTCTGTGGTGCAGGGCATGTGGCGCAAGGTGGGTGGCATCCTGCTCGACCTGACTTTTTCAGATCTTCATCCTGGGAGGCTAGCACAGGCTGCTGGACCCCTGGTTTCCACCAAAGGTTGCTCAAGTGCCTTGAGCTCCCCCCCCCCAAGGAGGGGAGGGCAGTCTATGGGATGGTCAGTCCTTCTCCCCCTGCCAGCCCTCAGCCCAGGCTACCTTCAAGCCTGGGTCGTCAGTGTCACAATCGGTAGCACTATCACTGCACCAGCAGGCTGGATCTGGCCACGGTCTTTGTGATGGTGCTACTGGCCAGCCTCCATATGAGAATCCCTCAGTGAACACTAAGGGTCCAGGGGGCAAATAAGAGTATGGTACTGGGATGTATCCTGTGGCCTTCAGCCGTCAGCCGGGCATCTCCCAGGTATCTAGAATGTCCTAGCAGACCAGGCAGGTCACAGTCCAAGACTCACGAATAGGAACTGTTGACCTCCGTGGTAAACAACCTCTTTGCAAGATTGGATCATTCAGATATGGACCTTTTTGCGTCCCCACACAACCCAGAGCTGCCGCGTTTCTCCTTGCTCCCTCCAGATCTTGGAATTTTCTGGCAAGAAGTTGTCCCCGTTTCGGAAAGGGAAATTCCTTTATGCATTTCTCCCACTTCTGCTAATACAGAGGGTGCTGCTCCAGCTGCAGATGGAGAGTGCCACTCTCATAGAACACAGAAACATAGAAGATGACGGCAGATAAGGACCGTAAGGCCCATCCAGTCTGCCCATTTCTTTTTCTGCCTTATAAATAAATGTGCCATCGGCCTTTGCTCTGTCAATGGCCTATGTAGTCATACTCATCTCTGTTGCTCCCTTATGCCTGTCCCATGCCTGTTTGAAGCCCTGCACTGGCCACAAGTTGAGACCTACATTTCTTGTCATGTAAAATGTCAGTTTTAGTTGCAGTCACTTCTGCTCGAAGGATTTCAGAGCTTCAGGCTTTAATGTGGGAGCCTCCTTATTTGATTTTCCACAAAGATAGTCTCTCTGTGTACAAATCCTAAGTTTCTACCAAAGGTGGTATCTGAATTTACACACTGAATCAAATGGTACACCTTCCTGTTTATTACCCTGAGCATAGCAGTCTGGTGAGGCACTGCTCCATACTTAATATGTACACAGACTACTCAGATATTATGTGAATCGTATCAAGGATTGCAGAAAATCCTCTCAGCTTTTTGTTTCATTCGCTTATGGGAAAGAGTGTGCTCCTGTATCTAGACAGTGCCTGTCCAAATGGCTGGCACATTGTATTACATTCTGTTATAGGAAGTACAGTAGGGAACTTCCTGGTGCGGTTCGTGGTCAATCTACCAGGGAAAGGTCACTTTAGTCACTTGCTTCAGAAATAGGATCTGCGTTGGCCAGCCCGTCGGTGCAGCGGTAGCACTACCGCTGTCGACCCGGGTTTGGGAACAAGCCTGGGAAGCTGGAGGGCCGGCCGAGGGGAGAAGGCTGAGCGTCCATGGACTGCTCGCCTTCTCCGGGGGGAGAAATAAGGTTGCCTGTTGCTAGCCTTGCTTGTAGAGCAGAAAGCAGCTAACTAAAAGAAGCTACATTTTCTTATTAATTTAAAACTTATATCTCAGCAGGAGTCAGTGTCTGTTAAGATTAAGTACACAGATAACTTTATTAGAAGTAGAAGGGGTCTTATTTAGGGTTAAAAGAAAAGAAAGAAAGTCCGTGTGTGTTCTGTGCTGGGAAGGGTACTGTATCAGCTGACTTTGCTAAACCAGTAGGAGGAAAGAGAGCTTAACTGGGGGTGTGGTTTAGACACTATAATAGCAGGTGAGTCAAATTACAACTTCCTGTTGCTAGCCTTTTTTCTTACTAATTGCCCTCCATCCCACCCCTCCACCCACCCATCCAAAGCCAATTCTACTTTTATAGCCACTGGATTTGACTGTCAAGAGGAACTTCCTGTTTGGCAGTAGGAAGGGAAGGATCATAGAGAAAACATTGGTTTGTCAACCTAAAGGAAAAAGTAGCTCACTCCCCCAGCTGCTGGTGGTCTGATATTGAGCAAGGAAGAAGGAGACTACTGAAGAAGATAGGAAGTTGCTGTCCCAGAACAGGAAGGGTGAGAGTTGTAAGGAGAGGAAAGAGTAAGCGTCCAGAGAAACAGTAGAGGGGTCACAAAGTAAGACATGATAGGAGTGGTGCAGTGCAATGGCAGTGGGGAGGCAGTGTTCTGGGAGACATTCTGGAGGCTGTGATGCTGCCTTATTTGCAGGCACCTCTCTGGTCCAAGAGAGGAGGTTGCCCGTCTCCAGGCTGACCTGGCTAGGATTCGTGAGACCTCTTCCCCACCAGGGACCACCAAGGCCAATGCCACTACCTCAGAGGTTGCCAAGAAAGAGGAGAGGCTGGACCAGGGTGGGCTCAGGAGGGAGAGGTGGTGGAACAGAGTTGCATCCTCCAGCTGTACCTCTCCACAATTCATCTGCCTTCTGGTGGATAGTGGTCTTCCATGGAGGCACCTGCAGTGGAGACCAGGGAGGATGCTGGGAACCTTCACAAAGGAGACCCACAGGAGGGTGGGCATGGGACCCCACAGAAGGAACCAACCCTGGTGGGGACCCAGTCATTAGGGGGGCAGAAATGGGGAGGAAGGGAGGAGGGAGGTAGGGTGCCTTCCTGGCACCACGGCTTGGAGGGACAGGAAGCGAATCCTCAGGATCTTGGGAGGAGCTGCGAGGAGGGAGCTGGATGTCATTTCCACCTAGGGACAAATGACCTAGCTAGAATGGGATCAGAGCAGTGCAAGAGGAGTTTGTAGAGTTGGGAGGGCCTTAGACAAGTAGCGATCACGGTAACCTTCTCGGAGGTGCTGCCTGTCTATGGCAAGGGAGATGCTAGGGCACTCCTCACCAGGGAATTCAATGAGTGGTTGAAAAACTGGTGTGGAGCTCAGGGTTTTGGCTTCATTGGGGACTGGGGAGCCGCCTGGAGGGATGCGGACCTATACTGGTGCGATGGTCTGCATCTGTCCAAGGGGGGAGCCTGGATCCTAGGTGAGAGGTTTAAATGCTTCATTGGCAAGCATTTAAACTAGCCAAGGGCGGAGGCACTGAAAAGGAGCAGGGAAATCCCAGCCTTCCCCCACAAAACATGGTGATTAGTAAGGTAAACACCAAGGTACAGAAGTTATTAGGACCAGAACAGATTTAAATGTAAAAAAAGGCAAAGGCAGTGAGGACAGAAATGGGGCTAAAAGGGGTAAGGCTATCAAAAAGTGGAGGGTGATGAGTACCAATGCCCGTAGTCTGTGTAACAAGCTCCCTGAACTAGTGGCCTTGATGGAAGAGGGTTGCCTGGATATTGTGGCAGTCACAGAAACATGGTACACAGAGAACCATGACTGGGATGTCAACATACCAGGATACACAATCTACAGGAGGGACAGGGAGGGCAAAAGAGGAGGAGTAGTAGCTCTCTATGTAAAGGAAGGGATCAAAGCAACAGAACTAAAGAGTAAACAGGGAGCAGATGAGGCACTTTGGGTCACTCTGGAGACAGGAAATGTCACCACAATCCATATGGGGGTTGTATACAGACCCCCATCTCAGGGGAAGGGAATGGACAAGGAAATGATAGAAGGCTTTCTTAGAATGGCAGAAAAAGGGGAGATACTGTTGATGGGGGACCTGAATATGCCAGATGTTAACTGGAGCACCTTTGCTGCAGGCACATCCAAGAGCAGGGTCATTCTTGATGCCCTACAGGGGGCATGCCTCAGACAGCTAGTATTGGAACCCACTCAGGAGGGAGCAGTCTTAGACCTGGTACTCTCAAATGGGGACGGAGAACGAATCTCAGATTTAGAAGTGGGTAGCCATCTGGGAAAAAGCGACCACCAAACAGTGTGGTTCACGATAAACACAGCCATACAAAAGCAAGAGTACTGGACTTTAGGATGGCTGACTTTGGGAAAATGAGAGAGTGCCTCAGAAAAGCACTAGCAAACAGGCAAGAAGGAGGGGTGGAGGAACAATGGGGAGTGATCAAAACAGCCATCACAGAGGCAACAAGCCTTTGTGTAAAGCAAATCAATAAAACACAACGAAGGAAAAAACCGCTATGGTTCTCAAAAGAGGTGGCAGGGAAGGTTAAGGAGAAAAGGACAGAATTCAGGAAATATAAGGGGAAACAGAAGGAGCAGGACAGAGAACTTTATCAGTTAAAGCAGAAAGAGGCTGGAAAGGCAGTCAGAATAGCAAAGGCCCAAACCGAGGAAAGGATAGCCCATTCTGTTAAGAAGGGGGATAAGACCTTTTATAGGTACATTAGGGGAGCGAAGAAAGACCAAAGGAGAGATACTGAAGCTTAATAAAGGGGAGGGAATGTGGGTAGAGGGTGACAATGAAAAAGCAGGGATACTGAACGAATATTTCTGCTCAGTATTCACAAAGGAAGAGGAGGGGGAGTTACCTAAACCAAACAACAGAAACACTCTGAAGATGGGGGGCGATACCAGTCCATTTACAGAAGAAAGGGTTCTGAAAGAACTAAATAAAATTGAAGGTGGACAAAGCAATGGGGCCTGATGGGATTCACCCAAGAATTCTAAAAGAACTAAGGGTAGAACTAGTGACACCGCTGATTACTCTCTTTAACAAATCATGGGAGGATGGGGTGGTACCCGAGGACTGGAGGAGGGCAGATGTGATTCCTCTTCACAAAAGTGGGAGCAGGACAGAGGCAGGAAACTACAGACCAGTTAGTTTGACCTCAGTGGTAGGGAAAATGATGGAATCACTTCTGAAGGAAAGAATTGTTGAGTACCTAGAGGCCAGTGGGGCACAGGACCCAAGGCAGCATGGATTCACTATGGGAAGAGTTAGGGTCGGCAGACTAATCTAGTAGCTTTGACTGGGTGACCAAAGTAGTAGACCAGGGAGGGGCTGTGGACATGGCCTACCTAGATTTTAGCAAGGCATTTGATACAGTCCCACACAAAGATTAATACACAAGATAGCCAGCCTTGGTGGGTCCCAAGGTGGTAGCCTGGATAAAAAATTGGCTAGACAACAGGACGCAAAGGGTAGTAGTAAATGGAGTACACAGTGAAGAAAGGAGGGTTACTAGCGGGGTACCGCAGGGTTCAGTACTGGGACCGGTCCTTTTTAATGTCTTTATAAGTGACCTTGCAGAGGAACTGGAAGGAAAAGTATGTCTCTCTGCAGATGAGACAAAGATCTGCAACAGGGTTGATACACAAGATGGAGTGGAAAGGATGAGAAGGGACTTGGCAAGGTTGGTGGAATGGTCAAATGTATAGCAGCTCAGATTCAATGCAAAGAAGTGCAAGGTAATGCACATGGGAAACAAAAACCCAGGGGAAGCGTACACAATGGGGGGTGAGATACTGACAACAGTAAAAATAGAAAGGGACCTGGGGTTAATTATATCAGATGACCTAAAGGTGGGCAAGCAATGTGAGAAGGCAGTAAGGAAGGCTGGGGGGATACTGGGATGCATAGGAAGAGGCATCACTAGTAGAAAACAGGAAGTTGTTATCCCTCTGTACAGACAGTTGGTGAGACCCCATCTGGAGTACTGTGTGCAGTTCTGGAGACCCCATCTCCGCAAAGACCTAGACAGAGTGGAGGCTGTCCAGAGAAGGCCAACAAAATGGTGCAGGGTCTGCACCAGAAGACATACGAAGAAAGACTAAAGGAGCTTAATATGTATGCCCTTGAGGAAAGAAGGGAGAGAGGGGACATGATAGAAACTTTCAAGTACCTCAAGGGAATCAACAAAGTCCAAGAGGGTAGCATCTTCTAGGAAAAGAGATGTGCAAGAACAAGGGGGCACAATTTGAAGATAGAGGGGGACGGCTCAGAGGTAATGTGAGGAAGTATTTTTTCACAGAGAGGGTTGTGGATGCATGGAACAGCCTCCCTGAGGAGGTCGTGGAGTCAAGAACAATGGGGGAATTCAAGAATGCATGGGACAGGCATAAGGCAGTCCTAGTGGGGGGGTAGGAGGAAGTAAGCTGTTGGTTAACTAGGATCTGCAGCTTATCTGTTAGGTAGGAAAATGGGCAGACTAGGTGGGCCAAGCGATCCTTATCTGCCGTCAAATTCTATGATTCTATAAGGTTCGGTACTTGACTGACCCCAGGCGGAGGCCTGGGGTACAGCAAGTGCTTAGCCATTCCAGGAGGGTCGAGCATGCCAGACGTCGGTGGAGCTCCGCCTTGATGTCAGGGCGCATGGCACGCCCAGGAAAGAACAAGGCAAAACACCTCCTTCGCTCCAGGTAGACGGAGCGCCAACACAGACCTCAGTGGTCCCATGCCTGTCCCATGCGGCGGCCCCGATGAAGTGCTGTTAGTTCGTGGTGCTTGGGGCCCCACCTCGTCCCCACGTGGGGGGAAATCGAAGGCTACATGGGGGGACCGCTGCAGGGCTTCAGGTATGGAAGAAACCGAGGCAGATGCTAGGTGCTCCCGAAGAAGCGAACAGCAGGAGGCAGGGTTAGGCGGAAAAAATAGAAAGTAATAAAAAAAAAAAGAAATAGGATCTGCGGTATATGAAACAGGTAGTGAAAATAGGCAGACTACGTGGGCCAAGCGGTCCTTATCTGCCATCAAATTCTATGTTTCTAAATAGTTCTGTGGCTGACATTTGTGCTGTAGCAATATAAAGCACTGTCCACACCTTCACCAAACATTACAGTCTGGACATAGTCACTCATAGACATGCTGGTTTGGGGCCTGCTATACTACAAGGCCTGCTAACCTGAATATATATCAGACTGTAACCACCTCCCACTTGGTGTTTAGGACTGCTTGTGAATTGTTCCGAAGGTGTTTTTTTTATTTATTTATTCTGAAACAACCTTTGCACAAGAGCTCACTTACAAACGTTCCATGTCATGAGACACAATACAATGTACAGAGATCACTGGATAACATACATAGTAAATTGCAGCAAAGTACAGGGTTGCAAGAATAGCACTTAAAGTTAATTACAACAGGTTGGAATAATACAGGGAACAACAGTTTAGTTGCAGCATGACAGCAGGGTTCAGTTAGAGCAAGCAGACTAAGGCGAGTACAGCTGTAGGAAGAGGGAGTGAGTAAGGTACCAGCCGTGCTTATTGATGGCAGCGTATCAAAAAGGGGAGGAGGATCCAGCCCGGTGGTGTTGAGGGTTGAGGCGCTGGATGCCACACCTCGTGCTGCGCTGGTGACCTGGGTTCAGGAACGGACTCGGGTCGGCGGGGAGAGGGAGGATTGAGCGTCCCAGCGGATGCTGTCCTTCCTCGGGGAGGCATACCAGGAGCTACCCGACGTCCCGAAGAGAGCCAGTGGAAGCAAAGGGCTCTGGTGGCTCCGTACAGTGGAGTCGGGAAGGGGGAAACACTGTTGGGCGCTTGGGAGGCAGACGTGCATCAGCACGTCACTCTCTGGACGTCGGTCCTCGCGCCAGCGCCTCTAGGGGTTGGGTGGGGAAAGACAAGAAAACCGGAAAAAAGCCCTCTCAGTCCTAGATGAAGACCGATCAGTGCCTCCTAGGATCCACCGGACTACAGGCAGACCTCACTGTGCCAAAGTTCTCCTCCAGTAAGGCTGAGGAAGGTTCATCCTCACCTCACCCAGGGGGGATTGCCGGGAATCAAGGTAATATAGGGGAGAACAAGAGAGCACTCTAGAGGCAGACTCAGAGTCATTGTTCCGGGGGGTTGATCAGTGGTCCGAAGGAGTGGACCAAGGGGGTAGTGTAGGCGGATAAAGTAGGTGTGCAAGCACCACAGAGTAAAAAAAAAAAGGGGGGGGGCGTGTCAGATGAGAGTAAGCAGCCTCAACTACCAAGACCTTGACCTCAGAGTAGAAAAGTGGGTGGGGCAGATATAAGGCAGCAGGGCAAGGATGGGGGGCACCTACCTAGACAGATGGTCAGGTTGGTGGGTGGGGGCACAAGGGGTGGCAAGTGTGGAGGGGAGTTGGTGTGGGTCTGGAGGAAGGGGAGCAGGGGAGGCTAGGAAGAGCACATGGATAAAACGGGGCAGTGTTAGGAAGAGGGAGCATGGGAGGAATGGTGCGAAGGGGGGGAGTGAAAAGCAGAGAGTGGAGAAACATCAGGAGCTAAGTGGGCAAGTGCACTCACTACTGGAGACAAGGTATCGCTTCAGTTCAGTCTTGAAGGTGCAGAGACTCGTGGTGGTGTATGTCAACGAAGGTAGCTCATTGAGCCAAAGCGGTGCTCTGTGGGAGAAGGAATGTTGACCAAGTGCAGTTCTGTAGAATGGTGCAAAGAGTGCGCCCTGCTTACGTCCTCTGGTTCCGTACAGGGATCCAGCCTGGGTGAGGATTTCAGAAATATGGGGAGGGGGGACTTGCCTAGAAGGGCCTTCTTGCCAAGGAGGCAAGTCTGATACTTAATTCTGTTTCCAAGTGATAGCCAGTTTGTCTGTGCGTATAGGGAGCAGGTGTGAGTAAGATGGTTAGCATCTAGGATGAGTCTACGTGCCTTATTAAGAGCAGTAGCCACTCTCGTCAGTGCCGTGTCAGTGGCAGCTCCATATACCACTAGGCCATAGTCGATGGTGGAAAGTACGGAGCTAGTAACAGAGTCAGAGTGCAGTCTGGGTAAGGTTTTTTCTATGCTTGTAGAGTAGACCAAGCTTGGTATGCACTGCCTTTACCACCTGATCAATGTGTTGCCCGAAGGAGAGGGTGTCATCGAAGGTAACTTACAGATATTTGAAGGAGTGAACCTGCTCCAGCAGTGCGTTTACATTGTTGCTGAAGAAAATGGCAGGGAACCTCATCTTGATTTGCTGGCTGGATAGGAGCATGGTCTTAGTTTTTTAATAATTGAGAAGGAGTTTATGAGCACAAAACCAGTTCTCGAGCTGATGGAAGAAGGACTGTAGCTCATTCTGCAGGGGGTCGATGTGGGAGTTGCTGCAAAGAATGACAGTGTTATCGGCATACAGTATGATTCTGCTGTCACAGGCCTTCGGAAGATCATTTAGAAAAAGGCTGAATAGGAGGGGTCCCAGGATGGCCCTTGGGGAACCCCAGGGTCACATTTCTAGGTTCCGACACAGCTTGACTGACTCTGACTTTCTGCGACCTTGATGACAGGTAGTCATGGAACCAGTGTATAGCATTTGATGCTACACCCAGCTTTTGAAGTTGAGACATGAGGAGTTAATGATTGACTGTATTGAAGGCATTCGTCAAATCGATGAACACGGACCCAACCAGCTTGCCTTTGTCCAAGGCCTTAAACACGAATTTGGTGTATTCCACCAATGCTGTAGCAGTGCTGTGATCCTTTCAAAAGTTGTGCTGCTGGGGACATTGCAGCTGGTATTTATGGAGGTAGTCTGTGAGTTGATCCGCAACAATTCTTTCCAGGGCTTTGGATAGGGGGAAGAGGATTGAGATGTGTCTGTAGCTGGCAATGCAGGATCTATCACCATTCTTGAAGACAGAGGTCACCAGTGCTTATTTCTAATCTGAGGGGAATTTTGCCGTGGTAAATGATTTTTTGAATAATTTCGATATGGGGACAGCGATCTCTTCCAGGGTTAGGGCTGTCAGTTTCATGTCTACGCCATCACTCCCCATCCTGGTTTTGCCCAGGACCTTTTTGATGTAGGCCATTGTCTCCTTGACTGTGACCCTCTTGAAATAGAAGTTTGGGTGTTTACTTATGGTGGGTGCACTGCTATTGTGTGTACTAGTGGGGTTAATGTAGTCTGGGGGAAGGATTGAGCTGAGGTCAGTAAAGGTGGAGTTGAAAGACTCTGCTATTGCGAGTAGGTCCATGGTGGCCAACCCATCTATATTAAGCAGCTGGGGTGCCTTTTTCCCTCCTTGCCAAGGAGAGTATTTATGATTTTATTTATTTATTTATTGAAATGTTTCACCAGGAAAGCACACAGAGCAACAAGTCGCTCGTCTCCCGATGCGACTTGGTGGGTAGGGGAACCTGAGGATAGTATACAAAGATTTGGTACACCATATAGATATACATTTTGATTACTTTCAATAAAATGAGCAGACTATACAGAAGTATTGAAAAGGAGGAATGCTAACAGATATGCACTAGATGGATACCATGGTAACAGTCTTGAACTAGATAAATACGATAGCACAAATATCTTTGGCAAATACTTGGTGGGACATAGCTTTGTAGTTAGAAAATGGCTGGATAGAATACAAGGAGGTTGAACTAGGGCAAGATTGCAAGGAGTGACGCTGATAGAACAAAATTTGCAAAGTGTAACACAAGTACAAGGTTGACTATAAGTGCATTAGAGAGTAGGGGTTTATTTATTTATTTGTACAAATCAGAATTACAATCCTTTGAGTCAAAGACTCATTTCCAAAGGCTTCTCATCAGGCAAAGTACAGATTACATACAAACAGGACACCATATAGTTACAGAGGAATATAATACCATAGCTTCATATAGTTACATAGGTACATGAGTAGGCAGTTACAGAGGAATATAATAACATGGCTTCATACAGTTACATAGGACATGAGTAGATAATTACAGAGGAATATAATAACATAGCCTCATATGGTTACATAAGTACATGAGCAGGCAACGCGTAGAAAGGGTATGGCAGATTGCCATATAGAGTGACTGAGGTACAGTCCAGAGGGAAAGCAATAGAGGGGCACACAGATAGGAGTATTCGGTAAAATAGTGGGATTTTTGCTGGGGGATATAGGCGGAAGTGCTGAAATAGGCGCTCTGCAGGGGTGATGGTTAGTTGTCCAAGGGACATTGTCAGGGGGGCTGTGGGTGGCTGGAGAAAGAGTAGGGGGGCCTTGGTCTATCAACAGTTGCAGCAGCACAAGGCAAAGAGATGGATTCTGAGGACAATTTTGAAAGGGCCTATTCTAGTGAGGCTGGTAATAGTAGCCGGAAGGGAACTGCATCACAGTGAGATCCTATAGTGGAAGGAACGCTGTGCGAGTGAGGTCTTAACTCTGGGTACCGTGAAGGTGGGTTTGCAGGTACTGCGGGTAGATACTATGGGGCAGGCGACACTGATGGAGGAGGCCACCCCTGGGGGGGGTGGACCCAGGAGGATTTTCTTTGCCAACAGGCAGGACTGGTAGAGAAGCCTCTTTTTGAAGTTGAGGATGTTGGCAAGTGAGTAGAGAGATCAGGTGTGGGTGCGCCTGTCTGCACCTAACGGAAGCCTGCAGGCCTTGTTAATGGACAGTTGCACTTTGTTGAGGGCAGTTTTGTCAGCAGCAGCATAAATTGGGAGGCCATAGTCTACCAGGGACAGAACTGATGAGGTGACTGCTATAAGAAGTACATCGAGGGGCAGGCAGTCCCTATGGCAGTAGAGGAGGCCAATCCATATGTTTATGGCGGACGAGAGGGCAGCGATGTAGTGGAAGGTGACGGCAGGGTCAAAGGTGACGCCCAGGTATTTGTACATAGTCACTTGTTTGAGGGGGACCTGGGTGCTGGGGAGGATCTGAAGGGGGATATCTCTAGTCTTATTCTGATGGTGGGCAAAAAGCATAGATTTTGGTTTTTTTCAGGTTGATGACCAATTTGTGGTCAAGGAACCATTGCTCGGCCTTGGTGAAGGAGTGCTGGAGGATGTTCTGTAGGGTGGTATGGCGGGGTTGCAAGGCGAGAAGGACAGCATTGTCCGCATAGAGAAGGATTTTTCCTGCGCAGACATTGGGGAGCGTGTTTAAGTAGAGGCTAAAGATAAGTGGACCTAATATGGAGCCTTGGGGGACTCCGGAGCAGACAGGCTGGGTGTTAGATAGGGTGCTATTGATTTTTACGCACTGGGACCTGGAGGACAGGTAGCTGTCAAACCAGGAGAGGGGCCCATGCGAGAGTCCGATATTTCGCAGGGAGTTGAGCAGGAGGGGTGGCAGACCATATCAGAGGCCTTTGAGAGGTCGATGAAAGTGCCGGCCAGGTGCCCAGTGTCCAGGGCTGTGTGCAGGAAGTTGAAGAACTCTAGCAGGGCTGTGGTGGTGCTGTGTCCTGAGCAGAAGCCATGTTGCTTCCTGCACATGATGTTGTGCTTTGTAAAATAGTCAGATAGCTGGTCAGCCACAATTTTTTCCAGCACCTTGGAAAGCGGGAGGAGGATGGAAATTGGTCAGTAACAGGGTGTGGTGCGGTTCCCACCTTTTTGAATAGGGGTGATGACTGCCATTTTCCAGGCAAGAGGGGACTGACCTAGGCAGAAGGTGTGATTAAGCAGGTGGGTGAGGGGGGTGAGTACTGCATCCAATACTCGCCAAAGTAGCCTAGTGTCCAGGAGGTCGCTGTTGGGGCTGGTGCTGTTGAGCGCTTTGAGTAGTTATGGCCTGAGTTCTTGCGGGGTAATGGTCCAGAGGTAGAAGGAGGGGGGGGTGGTGAAGATTGGGTGGCGGGGACGGAGGGACTGGGTCGAAGAAGTTGCTGGGTAGGACCGAGCTGAGATCGGTGAAGGTGATGTTGAGGCTGTTGGTGATGGTTTGGGGGTCTGTGGTAATGGAGCCATTAACAATGAGTTGGGCTTGGGGGGGGGGATTGTGTCTTCCTGTTCAGTTCCTTTAAATTGCCCCAGAAGTTCCGGCATTACCTCATGAGGAGGCAAGGGTGGATTTGTAATGCTCAGCCTAAGCCTTGCAGATGGTCCAGGTGCACTTGTTGTGCTCGGCATTATAAGCCTGCCTAGCAGCCTGCTTACCAGATTCCATGGCTCTATGCCAAAGGTTGTCCCATAATTGCATTTGGTGGATGAGCGCTTGGGTAACCCATGGGGCGTTCCGTTTCTTAGTTAAGGTCTTGGTAAGGAGTGCAAAAAATGTCACAGGCCTTGTTGAAAGAGCTAGTGAAATAGTCAAGTCCTAGGTCTATAGTTGGGGCATGGGCAATGGGGGTCCTGTTCCATTGGGCTAGGTAGAACCTGAGTTTACTGAGGTTGTCAGGATGTAGGCGCCGTCCGGTGGACTGTCCTAGGGGCAGGTTTCCGAACTTGAATGGACCATGTGAATAAGACTGGGGAGTTGTCACTGAGTGCATTTGGGAGGACGAGTAGTTCAGCGATCTTATGGAGTCGGTTAGTGAGGACAATGTCTAGGAGGGTGCCGGTGCCAGAGTTGGGGTTGTACCTAATAGGTTGATAGACGAGTTGTCATATCAAAGGCTGAGAACGAATCTTTGATATGTGAGTTTGTGCTGGCAAGCCAGTTAGAGTTCAGATCCCCGAGTAGGATCTGCTTGAGCTTATGAGGTAATTTGGTGAGGTAGTTGGAGAGTGAGTGTATTGCTGGGGTTTGGTTCTGAGGGGGATATATGCCATGGTGAAAATCAGTGGAGCCCTTGTAGGGTCTGGGGTGATTTTTAGGGACAGGGCTTGGGCACCGTGGTCCAGTTTGGGTGCTGGGAGGGCATGACCTGACAGGGTGTTCCTCATATAGAGGGCGCATCTGCCACAATGTTTGCCAACTTGGTCTTCTCTGAAGAGAGTGTAGCCAAGGAGAGAGATGAAGGAGTCCGGGGTTGTCTTTGAGAGCCAGGTTTCAACTAGGGCTAGGATATTAGGATTGTGCTGAGTGGTCCAGCACTGGAGGGCAGCAGATTTCTTCAGAAGGCTGCAGATGTTCATTGAGGCAATGTGCAACCCTGATACAGGTGGCAGCCTGGGCTGGCCAGTGGACATGGGGCCGGGATTGGAGTGGATGTTACCCACCAGTATGAGGAGTAGACAGAGGATTCTAGCACGAGCAACATAGCGCTTTGCTCTATTGGGTTAGCCAGTAACTATGTCTAGGAAGGGGGAAGATGGGTGGTTGGGGGACATATAGGCAGAGAGCAAGGAGGTGTAAAGGGGGGATTTGGAAGAGGGGAAAGCAAGGGGTGGAGGAGAAGGGTTTGCCAGGGCCTGACCCCTCCGGAATGCTAGGGACCCTGCCTGCACCAGGCGGAGGTCAAGCATGAACAGAAGGGTAGCTGGTTGTAGGCAGTGGGAGTTAGAGCACATCAGGAAGGAAGAGAGGGGGAAGAGAAGGGTCTGCTATGGCCTGGCCCCTCCAGTATGCTGTGGACCCTGCCTGCAGAAGGCAGAGGTAGAGCACGACAGGAGGGAAGCAGGTTGTAGGCAGCACAGGTAGAGCACGACAGGAGGGAAATAGGCAGCGATGGGGAGTAGGCTTCAGAAGGACAAAGAGAGAAGAGGGGCTGAGATCCAGCCCTTTCAGGAAAGAATGGAGTGGAAGTAGGAGGTGAGAAAGGTAATTGCCTAGGTTCTGGACCCCTCCAGGATGCAGAGAAACCTGCCAGGGGCTAGGCCAAGCAACGGCGAGTGGGTAGTGAGGGTAAGCTGGTGTACAGAGGAGGGAATGAGGGTGGGTGGGAATAAGGTGGAAAGGAAGGGGTGCTGGGGGGAGGATGTAGGGGAGGGTTTTGCAGGAAACAGTTGGGCGTGAAGCTGAAGCAGGCTCATAGGGGAACAAGTTAAGGAGGATTGTAGCATGAGCAGCTAGCAGAGAGAAAGTTGTGTAAGGCAGAGGCAAGAGAGTGGGATGAGGAGGAGTGTTGTATTTGAGTTGGGAGGGAGTTCCAGATTTTGGGGAAGCGATGGGAGAAGCCTGATTGGCCGATGAGGGTAGTACTATGGGGGATTAGCAGGGTGCAAGTGTCGGAGGATCTGAGGGAGTGGGAGGAAGGCAAGGGGATGGAGCATGAGAGGTAGGAATGAAGTACACCAAGCCAAAGTTTGGAAGTTAGCTTAGCACAGTGAGCCAGGCATCTGTTAGCAAGCAGGGGGAAGGACAGGGCACGGTAAAGGTCACAATGATGGGTTTGAGATGGGGTGTCAAGAACAAATTGACAGAAGGAGTTGAAAAGAGAGTCCAATCTGGTAAGGGAAGATGTTCTCCCAGAACCTCTTTCCATTGCCCCAGCTTCTGTCCAACTGCTGTTTGTGGTAATTGGCTTCGGCTTGCCTGATAAGATGCGTACACCTATTTCTGGAGGCCCTGTACTTTTGGTAGTCAGTCTTTGAACCCGTAAACCTAGCTCTTGTGCAGAGGTTGTCTCTTTCCCTCATGAGAGAAAGGAGGTCACTAGTAATTCACCTGTTGTTACAGCCGCAGAATTTCCTTTTTTGTGAAGGTGCATATTTATCGCAGACTCCGTTGAAACATTCTACAAAGTATTTCAGTGCTTGGTCCAGGTCAGGCAGTGAATTAATTGGTGACCAATCAAGTCAAGATAGTGTCGCTTTGAGAGGCCCCCGCTGACCTTTATGTAGGACCCTGCTCTCAACTGTAATGGGGGGAGATTTTTTAAATTTGTTGGTCCACGTGAAAGTGACCGAAGAGTGCTCACTCATAGTATCAGGCTGTACGGCAACCTCGGTTATCCTGGTTGGTGAGTTAGAGAGGAGCCAGTTGATGAGTGTACTGGTGCCCATCCTGTAATTCCTCCTTGTGGGCTCAGTGACTAGCTGAGTGAGGATCATGCTGGCAACGGCTTCCCTCTGAGGGGTAGACTCCTGACTAAGCCAGTTAACGTTAAAAATCCCCAGTGACGATGAGCTCACAGTCATTGTTGAGAGTGGTCAAGGCATGCATAACTTTGGTCAAGCCTTCACACTCCTTTTTAGGTGGTAGATATACCGAGGTGACAACAAGGGACTTTCTGTGTTGGCCAACCTGGAGTTTGACAACTAATAGTTCATAGTCATCAACACTGCCTGTTATAGGTAGCATAGCACCCTGGAGAGAGTCCCTGATGTAAATGACATTGCCACCTCCTCTATTGCCTTTCCTGTCATTCCTGAAGATTTGGTAACCTGGCAGTGTGAATTCACTATTTTTTGTCTTGGCAGTTAGTCAGGTCTCAGTGAGGCAAACGACATCCAGATTGTGCTGGGCCACCCAGGCTTGAAACTGGTCTGCATTGTATTATGTGTAAGACAAGGCCTCCCTGAGGCAGCTTACTACCACCTCATATCATGCATTGCTTTAGCTACCAATTGTATAGGTCTTAACCGCTCATTAGGTAAATATGTTGATAGCTCTGCCCTGTTTTAGCTACCAAATGTATAGGCATTAACCAATACTCATTGTACTTATACTCTGTATGATTGCTCACCCACATTTATTCTATGTATGCACTGTGTGAATGTCTGTTTTATTCTGATGTACCGACTTTGGATACGAGTCTATGACTCAAAGGGTTGTAATTCTGATTTCCTAAATAAATAAATAAAGCTTGGTGAGGAGGTTGCAGATGTTTATTGCCGCTATTTTAATGTCACGGTTCTTGCTTTCTCCAGACCCAGCAGCATTTTGAGGGCCGGGATTTGGATGTACATTCCCAGACAGGAAGAGTAACGTTAGGATGGCTTTTTTTGTTTTAATGCAGAAGGAGTAAGTTAACTTCCTCTTGCTGCATTTGAGTTTTCCGGGGAAAGGCATGCTGCTTCTTGGCCGGGATTGTGGTGGTATATAGATTACGTTATTGCTAGGGTTTTTGTCTGTGTCTTAAGACCATCAGCAGTGGTGGAGGCATCATAATGCCAGGTGGGACCCTACAGAGGAGGTTTTGGCCTATACCAGCAGGAAGGCACTTTCAGTGAGGTAGGTGTCTTAAGAGGGCCAGAGCGGGATCCACAGGGTAGTCCCTTTGGCCAATGGCTAGTGGTAGGCATATTAATAGTAATAAATGTAGCAATGGAGTTGTGTGGTACATCTTCAGAGGTGCAGAGGAGGTGGGTAGGGGCCAAAAATTTGTGGGAGGTGAGCGTTGGGTCTGTTTGGCATGCTGTAGTGTGGGGCAGTAGCAGAGAGGGGGAGCAGAAACGCTTATGCAAGACCGATCATCAGAAATGGGGTAGGTCTCGGTCTAGGTCAGTGGTGGGGAGGCAGAATAGAAGATGATGGGCCTAATGGGATGGGTGTATCCTATACAGACCGAGCTGTACGAGTGAACTATTCCTTTGAGACGGATCTGGGATCGAGACAGAGCTGTGCGAGTGAAATACAACTTTGAGACAGAGCTTGGAGAGCAGGGATCCAGTGAGATAAGGGGGAGTTATGGATGGGAGGAGTTATAACAAATTTAATAGAGATTGGGCCGGGAAGGTGGGACAAAAATACAGACAGCAGAGAGAAAAGGCCAGGCTGAAACCCATGTGGAAGGGACAGAGGCTCGGAGCAGTAGAGGATTCAGGGGAGAGTGAATGGGAAGTTTCATTCCCTTGCTACTGGCCAATCAGGGCCCGAGGCTTATCCTGGTAAGTGAGTAGTTGAAAGCCGAGAGAAGTGCTGTACCTGGTCACCAGCTGACAGGCGTTGGAGGAGAGGGCAGTGGCTAGAAGGAGGCACCGCATCCCAAGCTGATCCTGGCAGCCAGGAGCACCCAGTCAGGAGCCTGTTCCTAGAGAGAGAGAACAGGAGAGAAGACCATGGTTAAAAGCTGAATCAGTGGGCGGGGGTAGAGTTAACTAGAAGGAGCAACTCTGGGGGGTACAAAAGAGGTGAGAAAAAGCAATTCAACTGACGGGGGGGCATAGAAGCAGCAGAGGTAGAATTTACAGTGATGGAAGATGGGGGACAAGAGGTTAGATGGGGCTATGGGGAAAGGCAGGAAGATAGCGGTGCAGTATCAGGTCTGAAGTCCGATTCGCACTTAAGCTTGGAGTGGTTAAGAGTGAAAATCAGATGGCTGAGATCTCTAGGGAGGGTGCAGTCGAAGCAGCAGAAGGGTGGGCTTAGGCAGAGTGGGAAATAGAGGAAGGAAAATTAGAGTAAAGGCGAAGACGGCAACTCAGCAACACAGTTTTCCTTTTTTGGTTAAAAACAGTATGGCAGTACAGATCAGGCAAAAGGCTGTAGTTACTGAAACTTCCACAGTTCAGGCAGTTCATGTTTCACAAAACGCGGTAATCACAATTGTAAATATAACCTTGCAATGCAACAAAAATACAGACAGTAGAGAGAAAAAGCCAGGCCAAAACCCGGGTGGAAGAGACAGAGGTTCGGAGCAGCAGAAGGTGTGGACTAATGGAATGGATGCCCTCGAGGAAGATAAAACAGTTATGTATTTACCGTAACAGTTGATCTTCAAGAGAATCTCCTCCATTAGTCCATGCCATCCCTCCCTCCATCCCCCTCTGCTTCAGGGTAGGTGGCATCAGATGTTGTGCAACTGAACCTCATACATGCATTATACAGTGACTTGCAAAAGTATTCAACCCCCTTGAAAGTTATCAGATTTGTCTGGATTACAAATGAGACTTACATATATTATTCCAGTCAGTGTTTTTATTGCAAACTCATATGCTCTAACAGTATATCCTCAAAGCCAAAATTAATTATCCGTCAGCAAATCTTTTAAAGAAAATTAAAAACTGGAAAATGCTGCTTGCAGAGGTATTCAACCCCTACACATTAGTATTTGGTAGAGCCACCTTTTGCTGAAATAACAGCTTTAAGACTTTTGGGGTAAGTATCTACCAGCCTTGCACACTGTTCGGGAGTGATTCTTGTCCATTCTTCTTGGCAGATTTGTTTCAGGTTGGTTGGGTGACGCTTGTGGACCGCAATTTTCAAACAGTGCCACAGATTCTCGGTGGGATTGAGATCTGGACTTTGACTTGGCCACTGTAGGACATTCACCTTTTTGTTGTTTAACCACTCCTGTGTTGCTTTGGCCTTGTGCTTGGGATCATTGTCCTGCTGAAAGGTGAAGTTTTTCCCAAGCTTCAGTTTTTTAGCAGACTGAAGCAGGTTCTCTTGCAGTATCTCCCTGTATTTTGCTCCATCCATTCTTCCTTCAATTTTAACAAGATGCCCAGTCCCTGCTGATGAAAAGCATCCCACAGCATGATGCTGCCACCACCATACTTCACTGTAGGGATGGTGTTTCTCGAGGCATGGGCAGTGTTAGGTTTGCATCACACATAGCGCTTTGAATTTTGGCCAAAAATCTCTATCTTGGTCTCATCAGACCACAAAACCTTGTGCCACATCTTAGCTGGGTCAATCTCATGCTTTCTGGCAAACTCCAGATGTGCTTTGATATGGTTCTTTTTGAGTAATGGCTTCTTTCTAGCCACCCTCCCATACAGGCCAGTATTATGCAGAGCTCTTGATATGGTTGACTGGTGCACCTTCACTCCACTCTCAGTCACTGAACTCTGTAGCTCCTTCAAAGTGATTGGCCTCTCTGTGGCTTCCCTCACTAGTCTCCTCCTTGTTCAGACGCTGAGTTTCGAGGGATGGCCTTGTCTAGGTAGTGCCTGGGTGGTGTGATGCAGCTTCCACTTCCTCACTATTGATCCAACAGTGCACACTGGGATATCCAAACATTTGGATATTATTTTGTACCCTTTTCCTAATTTATGCATGTCTATAACTTTATCTCTAACTTCCTTAGAATGCTCTTTAGTCTTCATTTTCACACCCTTCCTTCAGATTCACAGTCTGACCAATGGTCATTAAACTGAGGGGGGGTTTTATCCAGAAAATGTGAGCTACTTTAATGTTTCAGAGGTGAGGCCAATTGTAAGCCACTTGTGTCCTCGTTAGGGCAATATTTTTCATCTGTGTAAACTTGGAGCTTCCAGAGCACAGGGGTTGAATACTTATGCAAATAGCACATTTCAGTTATTTATTTTTCTTAAAAATATTTTCTAACATAAAACCAATGTCACTTTGAAATAATTATTTTGAGGGTCAGTCTTTTTAAATAAAATATTACACAGAACAAAATCTCAATGTATCATTTGTCATTCAGACAAATCTGACAACTTTCAAGGAGGTTGAATACTTTTGCAAGTCACTGTATATTCAACTCCATGCCTCACCGTGTATGCCCAGTCTGGTCTTATCTCCTGGTTCCCCATGGTTGGAGGTCCTCTGAATCTAATCAGCAATTGGGGAGGGACTGAGGAGTGATGGGGCCTCCTACGTTCATATAGATACTGAGGCATCAGTTTGCTGTAGGTGGCCCTCGGCTAGCAAAAGTTCCATGTGCTCTTTAGTGCCTGGTGTCTATAGTTCTAAAGGTGTGGACTAACAGAGGAGATTCTTGCAGAGATCTGCTATTATGCTAAGTATGTAACCGTTCTGTTCTTGTAATTAAAAGCCTGCCCCCACCCATGCTAAATCAGGAGCCCTTTCCCCCACCCTGGCACAAGCGACCGTGCCACCCCCCGGTTCAAGTAAGCACCCTGCACCCAGTGTACCCACTAGCCTCTACCTCCCTCCTCCCACCATAGCATCCCAAAAAATGCAACCAATACCATTGGGTTGGGTGAGAGGCAAGCTGCCTGAGTCAGATGTGGTCCCATGGTGGAGCAGCTTGCATTCGCCTTCAGTTCAGGTAGGTGAATACATGATGACATCTTCCTGTGGTAATACCTGGTTGGCTAACAGCTGACAATCAGGAGTTATTAAAGGAGGACTTCATCATCCATTCACCTGCCTGGAGCACAGACAAGTGCAAGCCGCGCCACTGTGGGACAACATTTGATACAAGTAGCTTGCCACTGACCCAACCTGACAGTATTTGTTGCATTTTTTTTGGGGTGTGTTGAGGGGGAGTGGGGGCTAGTGGATGTGTTTGGTGAGTTGGGGTTTAATTGAACTTGGGTGTGTGGGACAGTGGCTCATGCCAAGGTGCAGAGAGGGCTGCTGACTGAGCGCTAGTGGAGGTGTTTTTTTATTATTAGGAGCTGCAGTGCATAATAAATGTGAGAGAGAATTAATTCAGTGTCATTTATTTAGTAAGTCATTTGGTTTCAGTATGTGCTCTTAGGGGGATTTGGGGGGGAAGAGGGGAGTTGGGGCTTATGGTGTGGTTTATGGGAAGGTTACAGTTGCAAGGTGTGGGAAATGTTATTTAGGAGTTACGATGGTCAGATGTCAGATATGGGTTATCCTAATATCCAACCATCCTAACTTGTATTGGATTTTAAAGTTTCTAAGCAACCCTAGTGTATAGATGTGTAGAAGGTTAACCAAATTAAAAGTGTGGGAGTCTGTTTATAGTAAAGTTCACTCGCTGCTCAGGAGTGCTGGTTACTAGAGGTTCGCCTCACCCAACTGTGTTCCCTGGGACTAAACATCATTTAAAGTGATTATACAAACTTGGACACCTCCCTTATTGTTGTGAATATCAGTAGATCTTATTTCGAGAGGGCTCTTGCAGTAGGTAATTACATATAGGACTGACGCCGGCCGGCGGCAGGACCCCATGGAAATTTCTAGCTAGCAGTCCCTGGCGGGGACTGCCCCCACGTCAGGTGACCAGCGTCATACGATGTCGGTATAAAGGGGCGGTCCCAGACGCCCGCCTTCCAGTTCTTTCCCGCCGTCAGCTCGTGCAGCGCCTCACGGTTAAGTTCATATCGCTCAGTCCTGTTACTTCGTCGGTTTTTCCGAAAAAGTTTTCAGTATTGTATTTTATACTTCTATCGTCAGGTGAACGTCTGTATATGTCGTTCCCTTCAAAGAATAAGTGCGACTCGTGCGGCGTCCAACCGCCTCTCAAAGACGGTCACTCCCTCTGCCTTTTCTGCTTAGGCCCCGACCACGTGGTCGACAAGTGTCCGCACTGCCTTCGTTTCAATGCGGCCACCCGCAGACGACGCCAGCAGTCCCTTGAAGCCCATCTCCTCGAAAAGAAGATGTCCGCGATGGAGAAGGAGTTGAAGAAACTTCGGCAGGGTCGACCTCCCCTGCAGGGCACAAGAAGCGGGACAAGGAAAGGCACCGGGAGAAGGCCTCTTCCTCCGCCACCCGCCAGAGTCGCGGCAAGCGTAACATCCTCCGGGATCGCACGGCAGCCTCCCAAGGCTTTGGAGGAGGCGCCGCCCGCCTGTTGGGTTCACGCTCGAGCCTGCTGGGTGCCTCCGGCAAAAGGAGGCACCAGCCCCGAGTACCACCGCAGGCTTGCGGCCTACTGGTGTGGGCACCTCCCTTAAGCCGGACGTCGGTTCCTCCGACGTACGCCGGGAGAAGGCCGCTAAGACGCCGACCCTTTGGGTGGTGCACGGCAGTGTCCTCTTGACCGGCCCTCTTCCCTCGGCCCGCCCGACGGGACCCCTGAGTCGGACGCCTGCTCCTCTGGCGTCCGCCGGGATTCGGCCCCTAAGCCACACGTCGGCTCCTCCGACATGCGCCGGACCTCGGAGCCTATGGCAGACCCTACTTCGTCTGTCATACCAGGCTCCTCGCAGCCTTCGCTGCCATCAGGGGAGCCCCAGTCCCCCCGCCTGACCCCGGGGATTTTTCCCCTCCGTCCTCGGACGAGACTTGGGATCCTGGGCTACCGTCCGATCCTCTTCTTGAAGAGCCGGATCTGACGTCGGCTCCCCTGACGCCGGCTCCTCCGACGCCGGCCCCGCCGACGCCGGTTCCAACATCGGCCCCTCCGACGCTGGCGGGGGATATTCCTCTTCCATCGGGCCCTCCACCTCACGGGCCTATCCCGGCTGATCCGCCCGTGGAGTACCCGGCTGGGCCATCTGCTCCAGCAACTCCTCCAGTGCCTGGGTATCCGCCGTCCTATCCGATGCCGGTTTTCCCAGGTCCGCAGTATCCTGCGCCACAGTACCCGGCGCCGACTCCTTCGCCGCAGTACCCGGCTCTGGTATATCCACAGCCGGGTTACGGATACTCTCCCTACGGATTTCCTCCGTACAGCTATCCCCCTCCTCCGCCCCCTACGCCGCCGGTGGATCTTCAGGAGACTCTTGCCTCCTGGTGGGCTGAGGCCAAGGCTCAGCTCACCAAGGAAGTCAAGAGCCGTCTTACAGTGACAGTGCCACCCCCGGCTCCCATACGCCCCAGACGGCACACTCCCTCTCCACCTCCGGATTCCCGGGCTTTGCCTTCGGGATCCAGAGAGGGGCAGGACACGCGTTCTGGGATTACCCCTAAGGAACCCGTTCCTCCCCCTAGACGAGCTAGGGAGTCTTACTCTGCTTCAAAGTCCATCAGTGGCATTCCTTAGAGCCAGATCCTCAACAGGTTAAATTCGCCGAACATCTGGACTTGCCCCTTACGGCTCTTACTCTTGTGCCACCCTGGATCGAGCCTCACGCCCACCTTGTTTCCACTATTTGGAAGCAACCATCGGCTTTAGCCCCACTTCCCAGGAAGTCGAACAGGCTATACTAGGCTCCGGAGGGTGTAGACTTCTTAGACTCTCACCCCCGTGCAGACTCGGTTGTGATTAGCACCGCTCACGGCCGGTCAGCACACCCGAAACACTTGAGCTCGTCTCCCCCAGATAAGGAATCTCGCCTTCTGGATCAGTATGGAAGGAAGATCTACGCTTCCTCCACACTGGGCATTAGGGCCCTGAATTATGTAGCACATATGGGGGATTACCAGAAGACTGTCCTTACCCAAGCGGAATCTAAGATCGACTCTTTGCCTGACTCCCAAGTCAAGCAGGAGTTAGCCGACCTGGTCCGTTCTGCTCGTTCGGCCAGTCGTCATATTTTGAGGACGACATACGATGCAGTGGATATCGCTGGACGGAGCTCTGCATTCGCCGTAAGTCTTCGGCGTCATGCATGGCTTCGTGTGTCAGGTCTGGTCCTGGAGGTGCAGTCCGCGATCCAAGAAGCACCTTTCAGGGGTTCTGTGCTTTTCGTTGGTGATGTCAAGGACATCATCACTGATTTGCAGGAGAAGGGGATGGCCCTTAAATCTGTTGATTCAATGTACCGTCCCCATCCCCCACAGCGCCGTCCCTTTCACAGACGCAGCCGGCCTCAAGTGAAACCTCAGGGAAGGCAGGCCACTAAACGTCGGGCCCCCACAGCTGCCAGGCCCCCGCCACCCAAAAAAGCACCGGGTGCCCCCAGCTGCGGCGCTGCCTCACACCACCTGACTCCTTCCCTCTCCCACCGCCTCCGGACACCCCGGAGGAATCGGTAGGAGGGAGGTTCTCCCTCCACCTTCCGGGTTGGGAGAAGATAACTACAGATTCATGGGTGCTTCAGATCATAGCAGAGGGGCACTCTATAGAGAGTTTCTACAGAAACCTCCACGTCTCTCCCCTCTGAACTCCTCTTACTCAAGGGACCATCTTCCTTTGGTCAGGGAAGAAATCTCTGCTCTCCTTGCGAAACAGGCTATAGAGCCCGTCCCCCCTCAACTCCATGGGGTGGGTTACTATTCCCATTTCTTCCTCGTACCAAAGAAGACGGGAGATCTCAGACCCATTCTCGATCTCAGCTCCCTGAACCTATATGTGGAATACAAGAGGTTCAGGATGCTCTCCCTTCAAACCCTCTTGCCCCTGCTCCGGCCGGGCCAATGGCTTTGTGCACTGGATATGCAAGATGCGTACCTGCACATCCCCATTCGCCCGTCGCACCAGTACCTCAGGTTTGCATTCAGGGGACCACTACCAATTCCGGGTGCTCCCATTTGGTCTTTCCTCAGCTCCCAGAGTCTTTACCAAATGCCTGGTGGTGGTAGCGGCCCACCTGCGTTCTTTGGGAGCTCAGGTTTTTCCCCACCTGGACGACTGGCTCCTGGCGGCTCCATCCAGGGAGGAACTCCTGTATTTTCTCTCCCTCACCCAGCAGGTTTTCACTGGCCTGGGTATTACAATCAACCATTCCAAGTCTCACCTGGTTCATTCACAGAGGCTCCAATTCATCGGGGCAATCCTCGACACGACATCGTGCAAGGCCTTCCTGCCTCAGGACAGGGGAGCCTCCCTCCAGTCCCAGATTTCCCTCCTATCGGAACACAGGAGGGTTCCGGCGAGGTCAGTTGCTCCGTCTACTGGGGCTTATGGCAGCAAGCCATCCCGGCTGGTTTGCACATGACGCCCAAATGAGAATCTCTCAGTGGACTCTCCGATCTCAGTGGATCAACGGGTAGACGACCTAGATCGCCTGGTCCTGATCTCCTCGCCAATGGCAAGAGACTTACAATGGTGGATGGTTCGAGAGAACCTATTCCGGGGGTCCCCTTTTTTCATCCTCCTCCCGATCAGACTCTGACCACGGACGCTTCAGGCGAAGGTTGGGGGGCCCATCTGGGTCCTCACCGAACCCCAGGGCCTATGGTCAAAGCTGGAGATAGCCCTCCACATCAGCGTGCTCGAGCTTCGAGCAGTGCTGTATGCTCTCCAGGCCCTTCACCAATACATTCTTCCCGGTCACCTAGCTGTCCAAACGGACAACATGCGCATGGTGTGGTACATCAACAAGCAGGGAGGAACTCGGTCCTACCTGATGTGCAGGGAAGCGATGAGGGTTTGGGATTGGGCAACGCTTCACAACCTTCACCTCACGGCGATCCACGTTCCGGGAGTCGACAATGTCCTGGCAGACAGACTAAGTCATTCGTCGGCTCTACCACACGAGTGGGAGTTGGACGAAAAAGTTCTAAAAAGCATCTTCCGTATTTGGGGGACTCCTCAGATAGACCTGTTCGCCTCCTCCCAAAACGCAAAACTTCCAGTCTTTTGCTCGCTCGCTCCAGAACGAGATGCTTTCTGGAGCAACACTCTATCTCTAAGCTGGAAGGACAGATTCGTCTATGCTTTCCCCCAATTCCTCTGGTACCTCGTGTGCTGCAGAAGCTTGCTTTGGAAGGAGCGAGAATGATTCTGATCGCTCCTTTTTGGCCCAGGCAAATCTGGTTCTCTCTTCTACAACAATACTCAGAGGTTCCTCCTCTTCCTCTTCCTTTATCTCCAGGATTGCTGACCCAGGATCAGGGGACCCTGTTCCATCCGGGACTCAAGTCCCTTCAACTTCATGCATGGCTCCTGCAGACCTAGCTCAATCTCATTTGGCGTCTCTCCTAAGGTGGCCAAGATTCTGGTGGAGGCTGGGAAACCCTCCACTAGGTCCACCTACGCCATGAAATGGAAGAGATTTTCTATCTGGGCTGCGTCCAGGAACGTGGAGCCCTTTTCCTGTCCTGCGACCATTCTGCTTGAGTACATGCATCATCTTTATGACCTGGGTCTCAGTCACTCCTCTTTGAAAGTCCATATGGCGGCTATCTCAGCCTACCATGTCCCTTTCACTGGTAAGGCATTTGCCCAGCTGGAGGTCTCCAAAACTTTCCTTAGAGGGTTCCTTCATCTCAGGCCCCCTGTCCGAACTCCAGCTCCGCCTTGGGACTTAAACTTTATTCTCGAGAAACTTACCCTTCCTCCTTTTGAGCCTGCGGCTTCCGCAGACTTGAAGTTTTTATCGTGGAAGACGCTCTTCTTGGTGGCCATTACTTCTACTCGTAGAATTTCCGAGCTCAGGCCACGATGTGCAAAATCCCTTGTTGATTTTTCACAAAGGCAGTAGCTCTTGGCATGAATCCTCGTTTCTCTCAAGGTGGTAGCGAATCTACCTTGAATCAGTCTATTGAATTACCTGCTTTCTTCACTCAGTACTCCAATCAAGGAGAATACGTGCTCCATACCATGGATGTTCACAGGATTTTGAGATACTACACCGATAGGACAAAGGATCTCAGAAAGACTGATCAGTTGTTCGTCTCCTTTGCTCACAAAAGAGAAGGCAATGCTGTTTCTAAGCAATGCCCATCAAAATGGTTGGCCCATTGCATCACTTTCTGTTATGACAAGTACAACAAGACCCTCCGGGTCAAGTCGAAGCCACTCACTGCGTGGAGTTGCCGCCTCTGTTGTTTCAAGAACATGTGTCTGCGGCAGACATCTGTGCTGCCGCCACTTGGACTTCCGTCCATACCTTCACTAAACACTACAGTTTGGACATTGCCTCTCGCCGTAGAGCAGGCTTCGGGTTAGCTGTCTTGCAAGGCCTCCTTTCTTGAGACCTGCTACATTATTTGCTACTTTTTAGAGTAGTTCCTCCTCCCAGTGCCTTTTCATTTGTTCCAGACTGCTTGGGATTCTGTCCTATATGTAATTACCTACTGCAAGAGCCCTCTCGAAGTAAGATAGTACAGTTAACGTAGAAGCGTGCCGTAACAGTAGATCTTCAAGAGAGGCTCTTGCAATAAATATCTCCCGCCTCCATCCCCTAGGCTTTTTCAGCTCCTTTTCCATTGAGGAAATATCTGCTTCTCTCGTCTGGCTTTCCCTGCCTGTGGCGGGAAAGAACTGGAAGAGTGAGGCGTCTGGGATTGCCTTGATGTGGCGCTGGTCACCTAGCGTGGGGGCAGTCCCGCCAGGGACTGCTAAGCTAGAATTTTTCAGTGGGGTCCTGCCGCCGGCCGGCGTCAGTCCTATATGTAATTACCTACTGCAAGAGCCTCTCTCGAAGATCTACTGTTACGGTAAGTTCTTACTTAACTGTACTATCTCTGACTTTGCAGAACATCTCCATTACCTTGAAATATGAAATCCTAAGAATTGTTGATTAATCTTACTACCTCATGCAGTATTTTCAAGAAGTACCTATTAACATCATTATTTTGTGCTGTCCTTACCCTTGTCTCATCAGATTCAAAACCAGCTTCCTGGAGCCATCTTTCCCTTTGTGTTTTATCCTGTTAAACCTCCAAAATCCATCACTATGGACTCAGGTTTGTTGATGTGCCTTTAGAGCATTTCATAGTATTTGTTTTTTGTTAAATGGTTCATTTTTCTTCCTGTGTTGTGTCAGAGCAAGTGCACTAATGCTGGAACAATTTCTTAAAAAATTGCAGTAATGGGAAATTGTACCTCTCATATAGTTGTGCACTGGCATGCAGTAGCATTTTGGTGCGCTCTAGAAAATTATGTAAACATACAGTAGAAATATAGACATAGACCATATCGGCAGAAAAAGACCTTTGGCCCATCCAGTCTGCCCAATTTTACCCTGCTCTAGCCTGTGACCTGTTATATAGACAAGGTTTTCACCCTTACCTCCCCCCTCGCGCCCTGCTGTACTTCTACCCCTCTGAGTAAGTATTAACCCTTTACTCCGTCCCAGCCATACTTGAACCTATTAATGTTTTTTGTGCCCATTATCTCTGCCAACAACCTGTTCCATGTTGCAAGTCACTCTCTCCATATGGTAACACTTTCTCATATCCCTCCCCCATAAATGTCCCTGTGTTTTCAATCCTCCATTCCTGCTTGTTTTAACTTGAAGGTCTATATTATGTTGCTCCTGTCCTATTCTCATTTTCAAACTTTCAACCTTTATTTAAATGGTTATGGATAGTAATAAACGTTACACATACACATGACTGACAAGATACACACAAACATATAGAAACTATACATAAATAATGCACTGGGCTATTGACAGTTTCTTGTTACTTTAAATAAGGGGGCAATTAGGGCAACTATTTAATTCATACACATATCAAGGTAAGAGGGGTCTCTAAGCAGTTAGGGGAGAAGAGAAAAAAAAGAAAAGGAAACATATCTGAGTTACTACATCTAAGCTTCACAATATAACTTCATTATTTCACCTATTCCGAGGTATTATATATTGGATAATAAGTTCAGATCCTCCCAGTCTATTAGAAGCACTACCCCCTCTGATAGTTACGGCCTAAGATTCTCCTATAGTATAACATCATGTCTTCTCTGAGAGATGCATACACCCATTTTCTCCAAAAGATTTCAGTTGATTCTGTTGTTTATTTAGAATGGCAGTAATTCTCTCCATTTCCTATATGTCTGTCATAATATCCTGCCACATCCAAAGAGTGGAAGGGTTAGCAGATAACCAGAGCCTTGTAATAGATTTTTTTCTGCTAAAAGAGCAATAGCTAAAAAATGTTTTGTTGTAAAATTTCTGTATTCTGGAGGATAATCTGCTACGAAAAAATAAGCGGTCCTAATGTCAGAGAAGGAGAGCTCCTGTCCTATCCTTATCTATTCAATCTATATATCAAATCTGTTTCTGCTTTCCTGCTGGTAGTTGGTGGATATTCTTACATTCCTGTACACTGGTCACTGATCATTAGCAAAGAGAATGGCCACTGTGCAGTTATTGGAACAAAAACAATAGGGCTTTGTAGGTGACTCACCGAATGTTTTTTTTTTTTTTAAATGAGAACTTTAACTGCAGTCTTGGAAAAACGATGCATGTATTAGAAATCCCTGTGCCACTAATTGTGTTGTTTCTGTATGATGGATGGTGTTTTTCATTGAATTTTAAGAGTGGTACAGTTCAGCAGGAGAACACTCACAGTTGTCATCAACAGAACGCGGACAACATCAACCCCCTTCCCCAAATTAAAATTAAATTTTAAAGTGATTTTCCAGATCTTCGAGATAGATCTCTTGCAGCAGGTAATAACAGCGGGGACTATCCCGCCAGGCACTAGGACCCCACAGAAAACTTCTAGCTAGCAGTCGAAGGCAGGGGACCGCCCCCAACGTCGGCTCCACCCATGACGTCAGCCGCCGTATAAAGGGGGAGGTCCCCCGGCGCCACCTCAGTTCTTTTCCTGGCATCAGCCCAACATCTCGGCTCCACGGACTCCTCCTGCTCCTGTCAACCGCCATTTTTTTCGACGCTCCGTGCAATTCAACTCTCGAATATTAAAATCACTTCTTTTTTTGTTTACCGAGCCTTCTACTGCTACACCAAGGCAGAAGGCTAAGTGTACGTGCAGCAAGCAAATTCCAGCAAAAAATGGCCATTCGGCCTTTCTCTTGTGCTTGGGGCCTGAGCACAAGATTGACGACTGCCAGAGCTTCAGTCAGCGCACATGCATCCGCTGCCTGAAGACCCTGAAGGCCTACTTCTTGGAGCAACCAGTGGCCACTATGCTGAAGTCACATTCTGGACACAGCTTCTCCTCATCCTCCACTCACGATGCTTCCCCCAAGGAGAAAAAGCACTCTGGGAAGGACCACAAGAAGGATAGGGAGAAATACAGGTCAGACTCGTGGCCCCCCTCCCAACACAAAGTTAAGGCCTCCTCCTCTAACCAGACATTGGACTCTGCCCATCAGTCGTTAGCCCTTCTGGGGGCTTCAACTCCTAGACCTCCCGCCGTTTCCCAGGTGTCAGGCGGGAGCTCGGGGCATGGGCCTTCCCAGGCCCCATCTTCCATCTCTCTGGCCATCAGATCCCACAAACAGTTGTTAGGGTCTAAGGCCCAGGACCTGGCCACTTCTTCTTCCATGGTGGGAGTCTTGTCAGGCTCTCCCACCAAGGCATCATCCTCCAGCTTGTCCGCTAAGCCTGATGACCATGGCAAGTGCCTGGGTATTGACTCCTTAAACACAGCACCCGCCGCAACGCCTGATCTGTCATCTCCAGTGAAGCTAGACTGACGACAGATCCCCACAACATCTGCCATCACGGCTGTGGTGCCAGACAAGACTACGGACTCCCAATTGGCGTCAGCGCCCCAAGGGCCCCTGCCAGAGGACCTGACGGCACCTGACATGACGTTGGCACCTTCAGACATCCTGACAACAGGTCCTGACGACTGGACCCCAGCTGATCCCCTGACGCCAAGGCCTAGGGAAAAACAGTCAGGCACCAGTGGATGGAAGCAATGATGGTCGGTCACTAGAGTCTCCCTGACACCAGACTGGCCATCAGCCCCTTCAGGACCAATTGGAGCTGAGTCAGAGCAGCCATCAGGCTTGATGGTCCCCCTGGCTGAGGTTGGTGCATTGTTCACCAGCTGGTGGAACACTATCAAAGGGGACCTCCCTTCACAAGTTGGAGTGAAGAAGCACCAGGAGCTGCTCCTCCACCACAGCCGGCGCCTCCCCCCAGATTGCCATCGCCACCCCTGACACCAGCCAGACTGACTCCAGGTGGCTCAGATCACGGATCCAATGGATGTCAGGGCCTTGGACATTGTTCTCCTTTGCGCTGTTTATCGTGTAGGGGCAGCAGGTCCAGAGAATGTAGCTCCTGAGGCCAGAGTAGGTCAAGGGGGCACTACTCCCAGTGTCATAGCAAGTCTACTGACCGTCAGTCGGAGCACTCCAGGAGCTACAGCGATTCCTCCTCAACCTACGCTTCTTCGGAGGATGAGCTCCCCCTACCTTCACCGGATCCCAAGAGGGAATCGCCTAGGTCACCACCTGACGATCCCACCTTTCTAGAGGTGATGTGGCACATACAATTCATCAATCAGTGGGAAACAGAGGACTTAGACCCTGAGAGGTGACATCTGCCCAGATTCCTGTGGGTCACCGATCCCAAGACTCTGGTCATTCCTCCTCTCATGGAACCTTTTCAAGACATCACAAAGCTGGCGTGAAAGTACCCAACTACTACATTGGTGGTGCCCAAGACGACGGACCACCTTTACCAGACTCCTAGAAATGAGTCTCATCTTGGTGAGCAACCTAAGGTGGATTCCATAGTGCTCACTTGGCACATGGCAGATCGCAGCAGCCTTGACATACCAGTTCCCAGCCACCTGACAAAGAGTCTAAGAAAATAGACCAATTGGGGCAGAGTGTATGCCTCTTCCACCTATACCATTAGGTCCTTAAACGTTCTGGCTTGTATGGTCATGTACCAGAAGTGCCTGTGGCAAAAGGCTATGGACCTCACCAAGCCCCAGCCAGACTCGCAAAACAAGATAGAACTCTTGGCAGTGTTGCAGTCTGGTTCAGATGTGGGCAAGCTCATTCTCCGCAGCTCTTATGATGCGGTGGACACTGCAGCCTGGCTGGCCACCTCAGATGTGTGCTTAAGGTGGCATTCCTGGCTAAGGGTGTACAGCTTTTGGCAGGACCTCCAGGACACCATTATGGACCTGCCCTTCCAGGGCCCCATTCTTTTCAGGCAAGAAGCTGAAAAGATTATTCAAAGCCTCCAAGATTCAGGCAAGGCGATGTCGGAGGTTCACAAGATGTACAAATCTGAACCCTACACTCCTAGGCGTAGGCCATTTCACAGGCAGCAAACAAAGAAACAGCCACATAGGGGAGGGTTTAAAAGGAAGGCACCCCCTCAAGCAACAGGTTCTCAGGGGCAGCACCTTGCCAAGCAGCCCAAAGCCCCCCTCCCTATCCCTTCTGCCTCTGCCTGACTCCTTGTCTGCCCCCCCAGCAGAGCTGTCAGGAGAGGCGGGGGGGGGCAGTTCCCCTTTTACCTCGCAGGATGGTCCAATATCACCACAGACCAGTGGGCGCTGTAGCTCATAGAAAAGGGTTATGCTTTAGATTTTTTTCAATGTTACTGCCGGACAACCCACCAGTCCCATCGACCTGCTTCCCCCCCCAAACACACACAGGTCTCATCCTTGCAGAAATCCAGGCCTTCCTGTCCAAGTGAGCTATCCAAGTACTGCCAGAACACCAAAGGGGCAAGGGATACAAATCTCGCTTCTTCCAGGTTCTGAAGAAGACAGGGAACGTTCTTCCCATCCTAGACCTCAGTCAGCTGAACCTCTTTATAGAGTACAAAAGGTTCAGGATGGTGACACTCCAGGGGCTTCTTCCCTTGCTGCACCATGGAGACTGTCTCTTTTCCCTGGACATGCAGGATGTGTACATGCACATAAAAATCCTGCCGTCTCACAGGAGATATCTCAGGTTCGTGTTCGAAGGCCAGCACTACCAGTTCAGGGCCCTGCCTTTCGACCTGTCTTCAGCACCTCGGGTATGCTCCAAGTGCCTAGTGGTGGTGGCGGCAGCTCTCAGGAGGCAGAGGCATTACATCTATCCCCACCTATATGACTGGTTACTGTCAGCCTAATCCAAGGAACAACTCTGCCGCACTCTGAGGTGCACTTTCAGCATGTTTCAGAACCTCGAGATCACATTAAATCTCCCTAAGTCCACAACATGACCATCCCACAGGCTCCAGTGTATAGGAGCCATCTTGGACACGGTTCAGAGGAGAGCCTTTCTCCCCGCTGGACAGGGCAGACCACTTCAGGCACTGGCTCGGAGGTTATTCTCCACAAACCAGGCTCCAGCCAGGATGGTCCTACAGCTTCTGGGGCACATGGCCGCTGTAGTGACCATACCCCTTGCTTGTCTCCAAATGAGGACCCTCCAGTGGAACTTCAGAGTGCAGTGGGATCAGCACAGTGACAATCTCGACCAGGGAGTCACTGTCTCAAAGGCTGTGCACCAAACCCTGTCATGGTGGCTGACCCCTCCCGGTTATCGATGGGGGCTCCATTCAGCAACCCCTCTCCTCAGCAAGTTGTCACCACAGTCGCATCCTGCTTGGGATGGGGTGCCCACTTCAAGAACCACCAGCCCAGGGGGTCATGGACTCTGGCAGAATGCTCTCTCCACATAAATGTAGTGGAGATGAGAGCAGTGCTTTATGCCCTACAGGCGTTTCAGAGCGAACTCCTTCCAGGCCCCACTTTAATCCAGACAGATAACATGTCAGTGGTGTTCTACATCGGCAAGCAAGGGGGGGGACACATTCTTACCCCTTTTGCAGAGAGGCCATGAGGGTCTGGTACTGGGCAATAGCACACAACCTGGAACTTCTGGCAGTACATGTTCTAGGCCTTCAAAACATGCTCATAGACAGCCTCAGTCACTCGCAATCCCAAGCTCACGAATGGGAATTGCTACAGGACATAGCAGATGACTTTTTCGACAGATGGGGCACTCCAGAGTTGGACCTCTTTGCATCCCCACTCAACACCAAACTGCCAAATATTTGCTCGCTAGAGCCAGGGCATGGTGTTTTTTGGTGAGATGCATTGCCCCTCTCCTGGCCCAGGAAGTTCCTCTGTGCCTTCCCTCCTTTTCCCCTTCTGCAATGAGTTCTGCTCAAGTTGCAATTGGAACCAGCAACTGTGATTCTGGTAGCACAGTTCTGGCCTAGACAGATCTGGTTCCCGCTTCTGCAACAGCTGGCGGTGGAACCAACAATTCCTCTTCCACTATCCTCTTGCATGCTATCCCAGGAGCAAGGCTCTACTACACCCCTACCTCAAGTCTCTGCATCTCCATGCATGGCTCCTGCAGACTGTCGGGAGCAGGCTCAGGGTGTCTGAGGGGGTTGCGGAAGTATTGGTGGCAGCTATGAAACCGTCTACTAGGGCCATTTATGCCATGAAGTGGAAGCGGTTCAGCCTATGGGCTGCTGCCTGCGACCTGTATCCATTCCTGTGTGAGGTAAATTGGGTTCTGGAGTACCTGTTATCTCTGTCGGACTCTGGCCTTAGCAATTTCTCCATAAAGGTATACTTTTTGGCTATTTCAGCCTATCACATACCGGTAGATGGCAAGAACTTGGCCCAGCTTGACCTATCACGTACTTTCCTGTGAGGTATCATGCATATTAAGCCTCCCATATGGGATCCTGTCCCTCCATGGGATTTGTTGTTCATGTTAGGAAAGTTGATATTGCCCCCTCTTTGAACCAGCTGCCTGTGTGAGCTTCGCTTTCTCTCTTGGAAAGCATTATTTTTAGTTGCTGTCATCTCAGCCCATAGGCGCTTCAAGCTTCAGGCTCTCATATGTAAAGAGTCGTACTTGGTTTTTCACAGTGAAAGGGTGTCCCTTCGTATGAATCCTAAGTTTCTCCCAAAGGTGGTGTCTGACATGTCGCCCAGTCAAGACATCAACCTACTGGTTTATTACCTAGTGTACTCCTATAAAGGGGAGGCATTGTTGTATACCTTAGATGTACATAGAATCCTTCAGTATTATATTGACTGCACTTGTTCCATCTGGAAATCTGACCAGTTGTTTGTTTCTTTCATCCAAAGGGTATCGGGCTCACCAGTCACTAAGCAGACCTTGTGAAAGTGGCTGGTCAGCTGCATTGTTTTCTGCCATGAGAAGCATGGAAAGCCCTTGCTGGGGTCTGTGAGTGGCCATTCAACTAGAGGGATCTCTGCCTCTTTTGCTTCGCTCAGAAATGTGTCTGCAGCAGACCTCTGTGCTGCAGCCACCTGGAGTTCGATGCGCACCTTTATCCAGCGTTACAGTTTGGACGTTGGTTCCAGATGGTGGGCAGGCTTTGGCCTTGCTGTCATCCAAGGGCTTCTCTCCTAATCACCCAGGGACTTTACTTCTGTTCCACTGCCTGTCTGACTTGATGATATCCCAGTACTGCTTGGGACTCGGTCCTATCAGTTATTACCTGCTGCAAGAGCTCTGTCTCAAAGTAAGATAGTACAGTTACGTAAGAACCTACCATAACAGTCGATCTGCGAGAAGAGCTCTTGCAGCAGGTATGCTGTCTTCCTGACATAAAGCTCTACCACTCATTCACCGATGGGATCTACGCTGGAGGCGCTTAGGACCCAGTGGAGCAAACCTTTTGCAAGAGGGCCGGCACCAGAGATGGAGCCATGAGGAGCAGCGCAGTGAGCCTCGGCTCATGCGCCAATGACTATCTCAGCATTGACCCTCCAGCCACCTCAGTTCCATTTTTTCCCACCATCAAGTGCGCTTCAGTGACGACGTCGCTTGCCTCCGGGAATCAAACTTCATACTAACACCATAGTTTTCAGTTTATTGATTTGTAATTTATTTACGAATAAATACCGCTTACTTTTAAATTTTACTTATTAAGAAAAAGAAGTCTTCAGCCCTCCATTGACGGAGTCGACCATGAGCAGGTCAGGTGACGGTTGGGAGACTTCATATGATAGCTGTTCAGTCAGCCAGGCTGTGTCCGGTCCGTTGCCCTCTCCAGAGGGAGGGTCCAACAATGGACGGTCTGATGCCCAGGGGAATGGGTGGTCCCCCCCAGAAGCATAAAAGAAAACGGTCGCACTCTCAGCACCGCTCAGCCTCGAGCTCTTCTTGCCCACAGGTCAAAAAGAAGGCATCACCGAGTCGCCTTCTGGTATGTCTGGCACGCGACGAAGTTGATCGCTGGTGCCAGATGTCGGTCTCTTCCCCCGGAGTCGCCGGTTTCTATCTCCGGTGACTGACCTCTTCGACATCGGAGCCCTTCCCCACCTATTGAAAGGGCTTCTGATGATCAGTTTCATCAGTGGGCCACTTTATGGAGCAGTGGGCTCGGAGTTGGTCCAGCTGCCTGGCCTGGTCGCTCCGAGGCCTTCGGGGAAGCGGGTAGGGCGGTTGGACCCTCCTAGTTGCGCGGCACCATCTTCGGTGCCGTCGACTCCATGCTCAGGTGTCCCCCCCCCTCACATGGCCGCGACACAGGAGGCCACACCGCTGCCTTTATCTCCTGGTATTCTTCCTCCTTTTTCTTCAAATCGGAGTCTTCGGGGCCCTGGATTGCTTTTGGTGCTGTCAGGAGCTCTCTCAGTGGCGGCGCTCTTGTCAGCGCTGTCCTCAGCATCGATGCCCCTGTTGGCACTGTCCTCAGCATCGATGCACCTGTTGGCGCCATCCTCAGTGCTGCTGGGGTTGTCGGCGCTGTGGGCTCTGTCGGCACCATGTACTGGGTTGTTTCCAATGGCGCCATCTCCCTTGCCTTCGGCACCGTATTCTTCTTCAGTGCAGAGGCTTGGTACGGCGCTGCCCAGCCTTCAGGGGTTCTCGACTCCGAATCCTTTTTCTTCTTCGTTTCATTCTGATTTTCACTCCTTTTCTGTCCATACGGTCCCTCCTAGACTGTCGGGAGATGTCATTGAGCCTCCTGACCCAGATCTTTGACTGGGTGATGATGTTGAAGGAGCAGGGATCAGTCTTGCCACAGAGCCTGTGGTTGAAGACCTGTCATTTAAGTCTCTGCTGAAAAATTTAAATACTGCTCTTTCTCTCCAGACTACTAATATCGATCCTGGAAAGCTCTTAAAACTCAAATATTTTCATGTCCCGGAGATCCCTATGGATTTAACTACCCCAGTACAACCATCTTTTGAGATGCTCTCTCAGATGGTATGGAGTAATCACGCTCTCATTCTTTCTGTGGCTAAGTCCATAGACAGGAAGTATGCTGCTCCCAAGGATCAACCCATTTTGGCTTCCTAGGCCTTTTCAGACCCTATTGTAGTCCTGGCAGAGAATGATGCGGTCGTTCTTCCTCAGGCTTCTACAGCTCGACCTATAAACAAAGAATCTCGCAAGATAGACACCATGGGTAAGAGAGTCTTTGCTGCCTCTACCCTGGGTATGTGTATTGCCAGCTACCAGGGGTTTTTCTCCCAATACGTGTATGTTCTTTGGCATTCGCTGAAACAAATGGTGGAAGCTCTGCCCGAGTCGGACGCTAGTTCAGAGCTACTTCAGACCATAACCAAGGGTATAGAGTCCAACACCCAGCAGGTTAAAGCAGCTATGGATGCTTTCGATACTGCTTCGCGAGCGGCAGCGGTGGGCATTTGTACCCGCCTTCACTCCCGGCTACGCACTTCGGGCTTCTGGAATGATGCCCAAAAGCAGGTCATGGTGTTACCCTTTGACGGTATATATCTGTTCGGGCCTCAAATGGAGCAAGCTCTGGAGGCCACGCAGAAGACTTGGTCGGCCATTAAAATGGCTCGACCCGTTTCCACCCCTTCTCGGGGGGGGGGCTGTTAACAAGCGTCAGTTTCACAACCGTCAGTCCTTTCGGGGCAAGGGCAGGGGAGGTTTTAACAAAAACCAAGCCCTCCAGCCTCAAACGAAAATGCAACAGAAGGCACAAGGGCCCAAAGCACCCGGTGCCACCTTCTGAGTGTCTGGCCCAGGCCCTACCTCAACTGCCCAAGGGGGACTCTTCCTCAGTGGTGGGAGGACGTCTGACTCAGTTCTACAACCAGTGGAAGTCCATAACATCAGACAAATGGGTCCTCCAGATAATCCATGAGGGGTACTCCCTCAGCCTTTCAGAAGCCCCTCTGGATTGTCCCCCAAACGACAGCCCAGGCTATCAACAATACAGTCTAGACTTTCTTGCCTCCGAGATACAAGGCCTTCTGAACAACAGGGCAGTAGAAATAGTTCTGCTGGATCAGTGAAGCACAGGTTTCTGCTCCCATTACTTCCTGGTCCTGAAAAAGTCCAGTGGCATAGAAACATAGAATTTGACGGCAGATGGGGACTGCTTGGCCCACCTAGTCTGCCCATTTCCCTACCTAACGGATAAGCTGCAGATCCTAGTTAACCAACAGCCTACTTCCTCCTATGGACCTCAGAAAGTTAAACAAGTTGCTTTTCAAGGAAAAGTTCAAGATAATATCGTTTGGGACCCTGTTACCCTTACTTCATCAACACGATTGGCTAGCTTCCCTGGACATGCAGGATGCTTACCAACATATCCCTATACACCCAAAGCATCACAAATACCTATGGTTTGTAGCACTGAGCCAGCATTCTCAGTTCATAGTCCTGCCCTTTGAGCTATCCTCGGCGCCACAAGTTTTTACAAACTGTTGCGCAATTCTTGCACTGCATCTCAGAAAGGTCGGAATTCAAGTGTTCCCATATCTGGACGACTGGCTTCTAGCAAGCCCTTCCAGGCAAGGAACTCTCGACGCTGTAGCCATGGCCTCAGGCATTCTCACATCCATGGGAGTTCTGCTAAACCTCAAGAAACCACAGTTGCAGCCCTCCCGGAAGCTCCTTTTTATAGGAACTCTTCTGGACACCTCCTGTGCGAAAGCTTCCCTTCCAGAGGACAGAAGGAGCAGTATCCTACAGATGGCCCGATACATCAGAGAGAACTGCTCAGTTCGAGCTATCTCGATGCAGCGGATGCTAGGTCTCATGGCATCCTCAGTGTTCACTGTACCCCTAGCATGCCTCCACATGAGAACCTCTTAGTAGTTGCTCAGTACTCAGTGGTCCCAAACACTCACCCTCAGTCCTTTCTCATCAAGATGATAGAACCGCTGAAGAGGTCACTCACCTGATGGTCTCAAGAAGACAACCTTCTGGAAGGGTATCCCTTTGCTCCCCTGGATCATCAGATTTCCATTACCACGGACGCGTCCCTGATGGGGTGGGGAGCTCACTGTTAGAATCTCCACACCCAAGGTACGTAGACTCAGGACGAGTCACAGCTTCACTTAAATGTCCTAGAAATGAGAGCCGTCCTCTATGCAGTCCGGGCTTTGAAGGACATTCTCTGTCACAAGAACATTCTCCTTCAAACGGACAACAAAGCAGTGATGTATTACATCAACAAGCAGGGTGGTGCACACTCTTACCCTTTATGTAGGGAAGCTATGAGAGTGTGGGAATGGTGCCTAGAGCACAAGGCTCTAATTCGGGCGGTCTACCTGCCGGGAGTGCAGAACGAACTGGCAGACCATCTCAGCAGAACAGAGACAGATCCTCACGAGTTGTCTCTCGACTCAGCTGTAGTTCAGTCACTATTCGCAGAGTAGGGAACTCCAGACCTGGACCTTTTTGCATCCCCACTCAACACAAAACTGCCTCTCTTCTGCTCCAGAAATCCAAGGCCTGGCATTTTCAGTCAGGATGTGTTCAGGCTGCAGTGGACAGAACGCTTTCTATACGCCTTTCCTCCTCTTCCACTAATTCAGAGGGCACTTCTCAAATTTGAGTCCCAGGGGGACAAATGTTCCTCATTGCTCCCTTCTGGCCTTGACAGATATGGTTTCCGTTACTCAGCAATATGTCAGAAACCCCTCCGAAACCGCTTCCCCTTCAGATGAACCGTCTGACCCAGTACTTTGTGGTCCATCCCAATCTGAAGTCACTTCACCTTAATGCTTGGCACCTGAAGAGATAGAAGTGAACAGGTTCAATGTCTCTCGGAGAGTTTCAATATTCTTTTGGCTGCACTCAAGCCAGCCACTAGAAAAACTTACACAGCCAAATGGAAGCATTTTTCTCTGTGGTGTGCAAAATCCTCTTTGAATCCTTTTTCCTGCACACCAAATAAAGTTCTAGAATACCTTTTAGACCTCTCAAACTCAGGTCTACAATACTCTACAGTCAAAGTTCACCTTTGTGCCATTTCAGCTTATCATGAGCCAGTACTTTCCCTATCACTGGCTCAGTTACCTGTAGTTAAGAGGTTTCTTAAGTGTATTCTGCATACCAGAACTCCTATCAGACGTCCAGTCACAGTCTGGGACATTAATCGTGTGCTAGACATGCTCATTCAAAAGCCTTTCGAGCCTCTAGCTACCTGTGAGCTGAAATTTCCTACTTGGAAGACGGCCTTCCTGGTGGCCATTACCTCGGCCCGCAGGGTCTCTGAGATACATGCCTTGGTCACAGACCCTCCGTAACTGTATTTCATAAGGACAAATGTAACCCCCTGCAAATGGGGGTTCCCAAAAGTCTTCCAGGAGCTTGCTTGATTGCTCCAAGCCTGGATGGTGTTCGGCATCTAAGCCATTTATCTGTGAGTGCTTTTAGAGCCTCTGGTACTGTCTCTTTAAGAGCTGTCTGCCAGCAGACATAATTAATTTGGATGGGGGTCTGTGTGTTTCCCTGCTTGAGTCCCACTCAAGCTGCTGTAAATCGCTCCGTTTGTGCCGTCACTAAGTGGGCAGAGGGAGCACTTTTCAAAGATGTAACTGTTTTCCAGACATCATTTAGAGTAGTAATGAAAATACAGTTTGTCTAACCTGCTTTTCTTTGCAGTCAGAACTGTGTTTACCTAGTCCCCCATCCTAGTTTTGAACTGCTGAACTGGACCAATCAGTGTGAGGGGACCTTTGAAATGGAGCCTGCTGCTGGCAAATCAGAACTTGGACTCTCATTGTGGAGCCAGCCACCTATGTACTGTATGGCCAATGCTTTTGGGAATTGTAGTCTGGACTTCGGCGCCTTTTTTCCACCAACAGGGGGAGTTTTCTGTGAGTAACAGCCAAACCAGCCAACTGAACTGGGAGGAACTCAAAGGAAATACCCGGCTCTGTCTACTGGAAAGATCAGATGAGTTGTGACTGTGAAGAGGGAAGGAGCTCCAGGCTCCTGCGCTATTGAGTTTTCACGTGGGAAGCTCGTGTGGGGACCTGAAGTTTGGCCTACAACTGTGTGTGAGTGCCAGTGCGGACTGAATCTGAGTTGTAAGGAGAAAGAAGCACCAGAAGTGAGGAAACCAGGCTCACCCTGTAGAAGACTGGAGAAATTGCTGAATCACGCTCGGTCTGTCAGGAACTGAATCTGCCGTGTGTTCTCCCGGGTATTGTGCAGTAATTGCGATCGGGATAGAGAAGCAGTCTGCCTGGTATAGTACTTTCCTTTTACATATAAATGTATGTAGTGCTTGTGGGGAATCGTGTTTCAAATCCCCTGTACAGTGAATTGAGTGCCTGAAGCTGGAAGTAAACCCCAGCTTAATCCAGACTACATCCATTTGCTCTAAACTGCAGTGGGGTCCAGTCACAAGGACCTTGTCCTCATAGTCTGCTCCTCCTGGCAATCCAGGACAATCTGCCTTCCATCCAGTTCCCAGCATTGAGTTTGTGAGTACAAAGCAGGGTCGCTCCCTGCCATCTGTTTATCAAACTGCAGGTGTGTCATCTAATTGTTGTTTTCTCATTTCTTCACGAACTGAGCCATCTGGCTCCGGATTACAATTGGGTATTGTGCAAGTGTTTTTTTTCATCACAGGGCCCCAACCAGCTGCACCTGATCCTGGCTAGCCCCAATCTTGGGTACCCAGTGAAAGTGACAATTTGGGACTCTGAATATGTGCACAGTACTGTGATTATTAATGTGTTTAACTTAATTAACCTGATTTCCCCCTGTCCTTGTTATATCCCCCTAAATAAATCAGATTTGTTTGTTTCAGCAAAGTTACACTGTCTGAGGTATTTGTTTATGTTAAAAGTATTGTTCTGTGGCTTTTGTACTGTATCATCTTGTTTTACAGGGGGTCCCCAGAGTCCAGTCGACAGAGCCAGTCCTGGGGGTAAGTGTACGTTGTGAAGATGTTCCTAATGTATTGTGTGGGCCACTAGTGGGAAGAAAAGTGGGTTGCAGTGTCCCAGAGGGCTGTGACCAAGTCATACCAGACAGTATTAACCCTGACCTCTGAGTGAAGGCACCCGCCATTGGACCCAGGCCCCTCAACCTGTCAGTAGTCAGTCAGGCAGGGGTAGTAGCCCTTGGGATAGCGCCACCTGGGGATTACACAAAGTAGTTCTTAGGACCCATCCTAAGTTTCTCCCTAAGGTTGTTTCAGAATTCCATCTAAACCAACCTTTGGTCCTACCTACTTACTTTGTGAACTTCCAAAATGAAGGAGAGGTTACCCTTCATTCTTTAGATGTCAAAACAGCTCTGAGTTCCTATTTAGATAGAACAAAGAAATTCACAAAGCTCAACAACTGTTTGTTTCCTTCAGTGAGACCCGGCTGGGTCAACCTGTTGCTATCAGATGCATTTCGGCGTGGCTAGTGGCATGCCTTCGCCACTGTTATTCCATGGTGCAAGTTAAGCTGGAGGGCAGAGTGTGCGCTCACTCTACTAGAGCAGCCGCGGCATCTCTGGCAGAAATCCTCAACGTGCCCATTGCAGACATTTGCAATGTGGCTACCTGGATCTCAGTGCATACTTTCATCAAGCACTATGCCCAGGATGTCCATGCCAGATGACAACTTTCGTTTGGCAGGACTATCCTTAATGGACTTCTGTCCTAAAATTGTGAGCTCTTGGTCTGCCTGCCGCCCTCTCGGGATTATTAGCTTGGTACTCTTCCATCAGTATGAATGAGTGTAGGAGACTTTATGTCCAGGAAGATATGGAAATTACATACCTACCATAATTCTTGATCTTCTTGGATGAAGTCTCCACCACTCATTCACACACCATCCCCCAAGCTCACTTCTCTTGTTGGTCTTCACTCCCTCAGTCTTCAGGCTGTGAAGACTTCTTTGTTGACCCTTTTCATGCAGGTCGCTTGGACCGTCTTATGTCTGTTTTTTTTTGTTAGGCTATCCTTTTAGGTTAGTTATGCTGCACCTCCTCAGTAAAAAGGTACTGAAACGGTTGGAGGGTCGACGCTGAGACAGTCATTACCACACGAGACGAGGCTCACTGCGCCACTCCTTGCAGCTCCATCTCTGGTGCCGGCCCTCTTGCAAAAAGTTTGCTCCCGCTGGGTCCTAGTGCCTCCAGTGTAGATCCCATCAGTGTGAATGAGTGGTGGAGACTTCGTCCAAGAAGATTAAGAATTATGGTAGGTACTTGATTTCCATTTCCCTCCCTCCTTCCCCCAGTGCTTTTTCTCCGGTTATCCCTTCCAGGATGACAAATCCTCCTCTGTTTGTCCAATCCTTTAAGATAGCCAGGTCTCTGGTAGGCGAACTGAGGTGGCGCTGGGGGACCACCCCTTTATACAGTGGCTGACGTCATGGGCGGAGCCAACGTCGGGGGGGGGCAGTCTGCCACCTTGGACTGCTAGCTAGAAGTTTTCTGTGGGGTCCTAATGCCTGGCTTCATAGTCCTATCTGTCATCACCTGCTGCAAGAGCTCTTCTCAAAGATCTACTGTTAAGGTAAGTTCCTACGTAACTGTACTTTTTCAGTATTCTGCCAATTGGCATCATCAGGACTAAAATCTCAGAACCTTTTGAAGTTCAGTTCATTCTTTGCAGGAAATCAGGCTTTTAACCTGTAAACGCTTCATCTGTTTCTGCTGCTTTTGCTACCTTGAAGTCATAATCTTCTACCATAGTGGCATCACAACCAGTTGCCATGTAAATTATTCTGATGTCACACGCAGGAGTAGGGTCAGATGAAATCTGAAGTGTTAAGAGCCTGTTGCCATGCAGAGTGTCATCAGTATTAACAAAAAATATCAGTCCCAAAATTCAGATTTTAGAGGATTTTTACGTAATGGAGTTCTGCTGATCTCAACTGTGATTTGGTGCTGGAACTCAGAAATCACTCTGTCATCCAGTTTTTATTACTGGAGGATATCTGCATGAAAACAGGAAGGTTTTTCCCCTTGCAGTTCATCTATAACTGACTCTTAGTCTAACAACTGGAATCCATCTGTGATTCCGAATACAGATGTGCATCATCCCGACAAATAGTGATGCCCCAGAGACGGAATTTTATGCTACATGGTGAACTTACAATGAAGTTTAAAGTTTAAACTCTGCGCTTTGTTCATGCTTCCCTACCGGTTTAATGCCAGATTTGATTCTCTGCTTGGAGAGAGTTGCCTAGAAGACGTCTCCGGCCTTCTGGTCTTCATTTGAAATTTTTATTACTCTTGTTGTTTTCCATTTGACAGGTTAGTTCTTCAATTACTCTGCGTTAGTTAGGGTGTTTTTTTTTTTCTTTAATACATGTGTTTCTAAAAAAAAAATTACTCTTTTCACCAGTTTCTAGTCTGTTTCCAGGAACCTTCTAAAGCTTGTTTTGTAATGCGATTCCTGCCTGACAGGATCCTACTCCAAGCCATTTATCTTCCATAGAAACATAGACTTTGACGGCAGATAATTACCGCTTGGCCCACCTAGTCTGCCCATTTCCCTATCTACAGGATAAGCTGCAGAACCTAGTTAACCAACAGCCTATTTCTTCCTACCCCCACAAGAATTGCCTTATGTCTGAAACATAGAATTTGACGGCAGATAAGGACCGCTTGGCCCACCTAGTCTGCCCATTTCCCTACCTAACGGATAAGCTGCAGATCCTAGTTAACCAACAGTCTACTTCCTGCTACCCCCCACTAGAATTGCTTTATGTCTGTCCCATGCACTCTTGAATTACCCACTGTTTTTGACTCTACGACCTCCTCAGGAAGGCTGTTCCATGTATCCACAACCCTCTCTGTGAAGAAATACGTCCTCACATTACCTCTGAGCCGTCCTCCCTCTATCTTCAAATTGTGTCTGTCCAATGCATTCTTGAATTCTCCCACAGTTTTAGACCCCACAACCTCCTCAGGAAGGCTATTCCATGCGTCCACCACCCTCTCTGTGAAAAAAATACTTCCTCACATTGCCCCTGAGCTGTCCCCTTTCTATCTTCAAATTGTGTCCCCTTGTTCTTGCACATCTCTTTTTCTGAAAGATGCTACCCTCTTGGACTTTGTTGACTCCACTGAGGTACTTAAAAGTTTCTATCATGTCCCCCCTCTCCCTCCTTTCCTCGAGGGTATTTACATTACGCTCCTTTAGTCTGTCCTCGTGGTGCTTCTTTTGCAGACCCTGCACCATTTTAGTTGCCAACTTCTGGACTGCCTCCATCCTGTCTATGTCCTTGCGGGGATGGGGTCTCCAGAACTGGACACAGTACTCCAGATTGGGTCTCACCAACTGTCTGTACAGAGGAATAACGACTTTCTGTTTTCTGCTGGTGATGCCTCTCCCTATACATCCCAGTATCACCCCAGCCCTCCCTACTGCCTTCTCACTTTGCTTGCTAACCTTAAGGTCATCTGATAGGATTACCCCAAGGTCCCATTCCATTGTTGTTGTTGTTACTACCTCCCCCCACATTGTGTAATCTTCCTCTGGGCTTTTGTTTCCCAGGTGCATTATTTTGCACTTCTTTGCATTGAATCCAAGCTGCCATATTTCTGACCATTCCTACAACCTTGCCAAGTCCCTTCTCATCCTTTCCACACCTCCTTGTGTGTCGGCGTGTTGCAGATCTTTGTGTCATCTGCAAAGAGGCATACTTTTCCTTCCAGTCCCTCTGCAATGTCACTTATTTAATTTTATTTATATATATATATATATAGGTCTAGGATTACAAATACCTTTGAGTCAAGGCTCTTTTATAAAGGTTCCACGTCATGAGTTACAGCAAGACAGAACATAACAGGCAAAAGAGTATATGGTGTACATACAAATAGCATTAGAGGTACATAGATTGATGCATCTTTATAAAAGAAAAGAAAAGAAAAAGGGGGTGAGGAGGAGGAAGTGGGACAGTAAGTGAAATATGGTGGGGTAGAGGGAAATGGTAGGGTAAGGGGTATGGAGGGGTGGGTGGAGGGGCGGTGGGGAGAAGGAGGGATGCAGACTGTGGCCTTTGTCAGAGAAAACGAGAAGTGTAAGAGTTGGGCAGGGTGGTGTTGGAAAGTGCTAAGAGGCTGTGGCCCTCATAGATGTAAACAGAACAAGGAGATCCTCAGAGTAGGGATCTGTTCATAATCCGGGAGTCCAGACTGTAGTGTTCCATTGTTAGACATTGCAGTGGCAGGTACTGGAGGCAATGAGTAAGTGGCGGAGCCTGGTTTTGAAGACGCCGAGCGTGGAGGCGGTGGTGGTATCACTAGAGAGTCCATTTAGCTAGCTTGCAGCCCGGTAGGAAAAAGCTCTTTGACCTTGGGTTCTGCGGCAGCAGGGAATTTAGAACTGCTGCGTTTTGGACCCCATGGTGCTCCGGCTGCTTTTTTTAGGTCGTAGGAGAGTAGCAACACCGGGTTGGGTGAGGCCCATCAGAATTTTCTTTGCCACTGTGCAGGTTTGGTATTTAATACGCTTGTCAAGTTGCAGCCAGCTTGTTTGGGAGTAGAGGTCACAGGTGTGTGTATGATGCTGAGCGCCAGTAATGAGCTGACAAGCCTTGTTGAGGGAGGTGGTTACCCGTTTGAGCGCAGTAACAGTAGCTGAGCCGTAGATGATGAGGCCATAGTCAGTGGTGGCAATGATGGAGCTCTGGACAGCAGCAGCAGCCAGGGCTGCAGGGGAACGGTGTCTCCTGTGGCGGAACAGCAGGCCTAGTCTGGAGTTGGCAGCTCTGGCAACGTTGTTTATGTTGTCAGTGTAGGAGAGGTGAGAGTCTAGGGTGATGCCAAGGTATTTAAAAGTTCGGACCTGTCCCAGTAGGCCGCTGTGACTGGTATAAATGGAGAGGTGATGGTGTTTATGTTTAGTGTGGGAGCTACTGAAGATCATGGTCTTGTTTTTTTTTCTGATTGAGGATCAGTTTGTGCTGGGTGAACCAGTTCTCAACAGTGGAGAAGCAATGCTGGAGGTTGTCTTGCAGCTGGTTTGGATCCTGGTGTGAGGCTAGGATTACCGCATCATCGGCGTAGAGTACGATTTATTCAGAGCAGGAGTCTGGCAGTGTGTTTAGGAACAGGCTGAAGAGGAGTGGTCCCAAGATGGATCCCTGTGGGACACTGGAGCAAAAAGGTTTGGCTTTTGAGAGCACATCCACAATTTTTATACATTGTGACCTGTTTGCAAGGTTGCTTTTGAACCAAGAAATAGAATCTGGGGCGAGCCCAGCCTTTTGAAGCTGGGCAAGTAGAAAGCGGTGGTGGACAGTATCGAAGGCCTTGGTTAGGTCAATGTAGATGGCACCAGTGAGTTGCCCTTTTTCCTGGGAGTTGTGGATTGCCCCGGTGACTTCAAGTAATGCGGAAGCAGTGCTATGGCCTTTCCTGAAACCATGTTGTTGCCTGTAGAGGATATTGTGTTTGTCCAGGTATTTGGTAAGCTGGTCCGATACTAATTAAAGAACTGAGTCAGGTTCTAATAGGTCCCCTTACCTTACCTTACCTTTTTAATATTTCTTTAAAAGAAGGGAAAACTATTCCAATCCGGAATGAAGCTATTGTGACCCCTATTTTTAAAGCTGTTAACAAAAAAGATGTTAGTAATTATAGGCCCATAAGCCTAATTTCTGTCATTTGCAAAATACTAGAGAGACTTATTCAAAAACGGATGGAGATACATATTCTTCAAAATAATTTAACTGATGTTAACCAACATGGTTTTCAACCAGGGAGATCTTGTATGACTAACTTAATGCATTTTTTCGAATCTGTGAGTGCAGCCCTTGATGGAGGTTTGCCAGTGGATGTCATACACCTTGATTATTCAAAAGCATTTGATACAGTTTCACATAAAATATTGATTGAAATACTTCTTAAAATTAAAATACAAAATAATATAGTGAACTGGATTTGCTCATGGCTCACTAACCGGAGGCAGAGAGTAACATTAAGAGGATACCAATCTGAATGGGGACCCGTAACAAGTGGGGTACCCCAGGGTTCGGTGCTGGGGCCTACATTATTTAAAATATTTATTTCATCAATGCAATCTACAGGTGACACCTGGATAGTCAAATATGCAGATTATTGTAAATTGGGCTGTATAGTTAATAATGTATCATCTGCAATTAATCTGCAAAACAATCTAAATCACCTTGTATTCTGGGCAAAAGATAATAAAATGAGCTTCAGTATTAAAAAATATAAGGTTATGGACCTAGGGCACAATAATATTAAAAATACCTACAAAATAAATAATACACAATTACAAGAAATCAATAATGAAACTGACTTGGGAGTAATAATTAATAACAAACTAACCTTTGACATGCATAATAAAACAGCTGTTAAAAAATGTCATAAAATTACTTGCATATTTAAAAACATCAAAAGTAGGGATCACAAAGTCATGATACTGCTTTATTCAATATTTGTCCGCCCACACCTTGAATACTTCGCGCCTTTATGTGCTCCAACCACAGTTAAATGTAAAAAAATTAGTAGAGGGAGTACAAAGAAGAATCACAAGACACATTTCTACTGTAAAAAACTTGAATTATGAACAAAGATTGGAACACTTGGGATTGTATTCCTTACAATACAGACAAACTAGGGGAGATTTCTGCTTTACTTATAAAGCTATTAAATATAATTATCTAATGGAAACCCTAGGGCTAGTTAGATATACTGGATCAGATATTCAAAAGGGTTGCGCCATGTGCAACCCACTGATGTGCTCCAGCACGATATTCAAACGTGGATTGTGCCTGGCACAAATCCCAATGTGCTGGAGCGCATCAGTAATGTGTGCGGCACAGGTAGGGGGGGCATGCCCATGTATACTCCACACATCCCGATATTCAGCCCGAGATGTGTTGAGTCCATGCATGCGCAACCACTACTAGCGCTGCACACAGGTGAGCCCCCAAAAAGAAGTGGCTGGCCACCCACAGATGAGCTGCCGTGTTGCAGGGCGCAACACGGCAGCTGCCACCCGTGGGTTGCCACCCAGCTCCGCTGCACCTCCGTGGCAGCCCATGCCTGATCGCTGGCATCTGTTTAAAATAAAAACGTCCTATATCTCTGGTGGTCCAGTGGACGCTGTATTGATCGCGGGCATTTGTAAACATAATTACGTCCAATATCCTGGTGGTCCAGCGGCCTTTTCCTCCACACTGAGCCCACTGCCCTCCCCCGGTCAGCGGCCGGCGGCGGTAAGTGGGCTGTCGCTCATTGGTCCGTGGTGTGAGCCAGTGGGCGTGCAGCCCGTAGCCTATTGAGACATTCCAGATATGTGAATGGATCCATTCACATATCTTGAATGTGTAGTGGCGGGCTGCACGCCTATTGGCTCACGCCAGGACCAGTGGGCACAGCCTCACTTCTGCGTCAGTCGGCAGGCAGGTGGGGTGCTGCTGCCCGCCGCTGACTAAGGTGGGGGGGGGCAGTGGGGCTCAGTGGGCGGGTGGGGAGGGGTGCCTCTGGACCACTAGGGATATTGGACTTCATTTTTCATACAAATGCCCGTGATCGGGCTGCGAGCAGTCCACTGGACCACCAGGGATTTAGGATGTCAGTTTTTTTTTTTTTTTTTTACAAATGCCCGCGATCGGTCCATTGGACCACCAGGGATATTGGACTGTACTTTAATATTACAGATGCCCGCTATCGGGCTGACAGCGGTCCACTGGACCACCAGGGATATAGGACGTGATTTATATATACTGAAGACCGCGATCGGGCTGTGGGGCACATTGCCACGCTGTGCAGGGGGCGTCGGTCCCCAATGGCTGCTGCCTGGCAGGGCGCCAGGTGTAAGTCGCTGGAGATCGGCGCACCTGCATGCAGATGGGGCCATAATGACATGCAAATGGCCCCATTTGTGCCTTGCATACATTATGGCCCCATTTGCATGTGCACTTTGGAATATCGCAGTTACTGCGCATAGCGCAACGGAACTTGCACTAGCACATCCCCCTGCTCCACTCTGGCCACTTGCGCTGGCGCAGTTCCACTGCACCATGCACAGTGCAGGTGGCCAGGGTGCGATATTCATCGATGCTGTGCCATTGCGTAGCTCCGTTGAATATCGCCCAGTCAGCGCCCCTGCGCAGCCAAGTTGCGCTGCGCCCAGGTTTGCGCCACAGCCTGGCTCAGTTTGAATATCCGGGCCACTGACCTCTTTTGCACAAGATCTCACAATTTAAAATTGAAAGGGAATACAAATAGGACAAACAAGTGTAACAACTGGTTCACTCAGAGAATAATTCCAGCTTGGAATTCTTTACCTTCTGATGTTGTAAACAGTAGTAGCATAGCTATTTTTAAAAATAGACTTGACTATTATATGGGTGAAAGAAAAACATCATTTATTAAATAGCTGCCTTTGATTTCTTTCCTCCACCTATATAGGTGGCGAGTTTCTTATGGACCATTTGGTTCCCTTAACTCGTAACATCCTATGAACCTATACTATGCGTTCCAGGGCCTTTGAGAGGGGTGGCAGGATTGAGATCGGGCGGTAGTTCCCGTGGTCAGTCTTGTCACCACTTTTGTGGATTGGGGTAAGAGTGGCTGACTTCCATTTTTCTGGGAATTGGTTGAGTGTAAGGGAGAAGTTAAAAATCTTGGCAAGGGACCCCAGCACCTCTTCTAGGGTGAAGGACAGCAGCTTGAGGTTGAGTGTATCATTGCTAGATCTGGATTTGCTGATGGCTTTGGTGACGTACTTACGGACAATGTTCTTATGTACTACTTTAAAGTAGAAGGGAGGGTGTCTGCCAAGAGTTGTGGAGTTGGGGGTTGCGGGTGCATCAGCATCATTGAAGGAATTTGGGGGAAGAACACTGCGGAGGTCAGTGAGAGCAGTGTTGAAAGTATCAGCAGTGATTTTTGGGTCAAGTGTGGTGTTCCTATTCACCTTTAGCATGGCCGGCGTGGATTTAGATTGTTCTAGAACTCTCTCCCATTTCCCCAGGAGTCAGTAAGTGCTTTCTTGTAGTAGTCAGATTTCTGTGTCTGAATGTTTTTTGTGCAGTCATTTCGTACTTGTTTATAATTTTGGATGTCACCTTGTTTCCCGGTGGATCTAGCCAGTTCCCGTAGGTGGCCCCTGGATTTTAGCTTTTTAGGAGGTCACCAGTTAGCCAAGGGTTGCAGAGAGTTTTAACTTTTTTAGGGGCGCGAATAGGTTACAGGCTTTATTAAAGATGTGGATGAAATGGTCCAATGCCGAGTTTGTATCTGACACCAGGAAGATAGGAGTCCAGTCTTGTTGGAGGAGGTGGGATTTGAGGTGAGTTAACTGGCCATGGGGAAGGACTGTGCTGTAGATGATGTTAGGGGGTGGTTTGTGGAATTTGTTAGACCGGGTACAGCTGATGGGGCAGGATTTTAAATAATTGATTAGCATTTTTTTTTCTTGGGCCTATACTAACTGTACAGAAAGTATTTATGTAGATTTCCTAGAAGTGCTGTGATTGTTAAACACAGTGAGGCAAGAGCTATGCATTTTCACAAAGATTTAACACTTTTATGAGCAAAACGCTAATCAATTTTTAGAGTTAAATAAATCCCTGTGGGGGAATGGTCACTAAGTCATGAAGGACAGCGGAGTTTGAGATCCGAGAGGGGTGGCTAATCAGGATCCAGTCGTGCAGGGTGCTGGCCCTGTTTTATAGTTCTTTCTGGTTGGGGAGTCCAGCATCTGTGTTAGGTTGGCCGATAGGACAGAGTCCTTAAAAGCGCCCGAGCCAGTTGATATTGAAGTCTCCAAGAAGGATGGTTTCAGAGTCAGGTGGTTGCGATCTGACAAGGTCCAAAATAGCGGTTAGGCCTGTACCTTGCTCCTTGGGAGGAATATATACAGTAACAACTGTGAGAGCCTTATTATGGGCACCTAGTAGGATTCTGATGGGGAGAATCCATGCAGGGCAGGTCGCAAGGGCAGATTTTAATTGATGGCCCAGAAAAGTGTCTTTCAGGTACAGGGTACAACCTCCACCTCTTTTTGATTTATGATCAAGCCTAAAGACGTTATATCCTGTGATGGTGATTGCCTGGTCAGGAACCAGGGGGGTGAGCCAGGTTTCGACAACTGCCATATTATCACGATTATGTTGGCTAGCAAAGGCTTGCAGAGAATCAAGCTTGGGGAGTAGCCTGCAGATATTCAGGCACATGAGTGAGAGAGTGCCAGATGAGTTGTGTTGGGAAGAGACCTTGCTGGTGTGTGGGCCAGGGTTCGAGTGAACATTTTCCCGATAGCAGCAGGAGAAGTAGCAGAAGCTTCAGGGTGCAGAGACGTAGTTCCCTGAGGGAGAGTATGTTTTCTTTTTTGGCAGGGACATGCCGTGGTGTGGATGCGATAGTTCAGCACGGGCATTGCAAGGTAGGCAGATGTTGGCATCCATTGTTCACAGTCTGTAAGGGACAGCTTTTTTGTTGGAGGCTGTCACCTGAGGTCTGGGTTTGTGATATCCGGAAAGGTGCCAGGGTAGCAATATGCTATTATCAGTTGGAAGGTTTGTGGAGCAGAAGGGAAGCAGGCTCTGGGAGGGATGAGGAGTGGGAAGAGGGCAGAGAGGAAGAGGAGAAGGGTGATATTAGAAAGAGGGGAGAGCATGGTGATCTGAGTGTGTCTACGAGTGAGGGAAAAAAAAACACAAACGGCCCGGGTAGGTAGCGGTCAGGAAGTGGTGCAGGCGAGGGGAAGTAGTGGAAGAGGGGAGGGCCTAGTGCTGGACCAGTAAGGAGCTAGTATGGGAGGGTTTCTATGGAGGCGGGCATGGCGATGGTCCATTTAATTAAGGTTGGAGGTGGGGGGGGCGGGCATAAAAATGTGGCCGCTTTCAATTAAAGTCTATGGGCGCACGGCCCTGGAGCACAGAAAATTAGTAGCAAGAGGCACAGTCCAGTAAGGGTTCAGAGAGGAGAGCAGTGGTCCAATCCGAGTGGACCATGAAGAGCGCTGGGCCAATGGTGGCAACTCGCTGCTTCCCCGGTCTGTCTGGAGTCTTTACCTGGCTGAGTGGTTCTCTTGGTCGGGCAGGAGAAGAACACCCAAGCGGCTGGTTCTGGGGCTGCGGCTGCGCAGGCAGAGGTCTGTTTGGAGTCCGGTCGGGGCAAGTTCGAGTCTGCAGGAGGAAGGAGAGAGTAGAGGTGATTAGAGTGAGGACAAAAGAGGGTGACGTAGGGGAGGCTTAATTGGGGGGCGTGGAGCTGATGAGAGAGAGATTACAGGTGTGCGGGGGTTCGCAACCAGAGAACAGGCGAGCGAGGTGCTTGGTCTGACACCACGGAGGGAGGGAGGAGTCAGTGAAAGCAGGAGAAAGTCTTTACAGGAGAGACAGAGGGATCAGGAGAAAAACACAGGGATATGGGGGGGGCGGTTTGAGCCTAGGGGAGAGGAGACATGGGTAAAGGAAAGCACCCAGGGGAGAGGAGACAAGAGTAAAGGAAAGCACTAAGGTCACAGAGCTGAGCAGACGAAACAAAATTAACAGTACAGTTTTAAAATCGGAATCGGCTGTAATACTCTATTAACCCCATACAGTACAATCAAGCCAGAGAAAGTGCTGGCAGTAAGAAGATCAGAGTCGTGGTTGTACCTTTGGCCGCTTTCAACTAAAGTCTATGGGCGCACGGCCCTGGAGCACAGAAAATTAGTAGCAAGAGGCACAGTCCAATAAGGGTTCAGAGAGGAGAGCAGCAGTCCAATCAGAGTTGGCAGCGAAGAGTGTTGGGTCAATGGCGGCAACTCACTGCTTCCCCGGTCTTTATGGAGTCCTTACCCGGCTGAGTGGTTCTCTTGGTCGGGCAGGAGAAGAATGCCCGAGCGGCTGGTTCCCGGGCCACGCCGGCAGAGGGCTGTTTGGAGCCCGGTCAGGGTCAAGGTTGAGTCTTTTTGTGACACTGGAAATCTTCAGTATTCCCCTGCATGACGTCATGCTGGCACTGGTTCAACATTCACAGATGTCCCAGGCTGCCTCACAGCTTTGTCAGCTTTTCCTTTTAATTTTCATCCTTTTTTGTGCAAAGTTGCGTGAGGCTTTTTAAGAAAGTGTAGCCTCTCCTTCCCATAGTCACCACTTTGTAACTTTCACAGGTTAATCAGTTTCGCTCGTCAGTTTCCCGGCTTCACATGCTGCTTGCTGCAATGGCTTCTTCGCGGGCAGGAAGTGAAGACCCCTCTCTGCACCTCTTACAGTCTTCAAATATCTAAATGTGAGTTGTAATTTGGAAGTGTGTGTTTGTGACAAAGACTCCCAAGTGATCACAAAGAGGGGTTAAGAAGAGGGGCCAGAAAGAAGCGAGACATTAAAGACATTAAAAAGGGCTGGACCCAGTACTGAACCCTGCGGTGCCCCACTAGTAACCCCTCTTTCTTCAGAGTGGACTCCATTTACAATTACCTTCTGTGTCCTGTTGTCCAGCCAATGTTTTAGCCAGGCTACCACCCTGGGACCCACTCCCAGGCTGGTTAATTTGATTATTAATCTTTTGTGTGGGACTGTGTCAAATGCCTTGCTAAAGTCTAGGTAGGCCATGTCTGCAGCCCCTCCTTGGTCTACGACTTTGGTCACCTAGTCAAAGAAATAAATTAGATTCGTCTGACGTGACCTTCCCACTGTGAACCCATGCTGCCTTGGGTCCTGTGCCCCACTGGCCTCTAGGTACTCAACAGTTCTTTCCTTCAGAAGTGATTCCATCACTTTCCCTACCACAGAGGTCAAACTGACAGGTCTGTAGTTTCCTGCCTCTGTCTTGCTCCCAATTTTGTGAAGGGGAATCACATCTGCCTTCCTCCAGTCCTCAGGTACCACACCATCCTCCCATGATTTGTTAAACAGGGTAGTCAGTAGTGTCACTAGTTCTCCCCTTAATTCTTCTAGAATTCGGGGGTGAATTCTGTCAGGCCCCATTGCTTTGTCCATCTTCAGTTTTAGGAGCTCGTCCAGGAGTCCAGAACACTCTGGCAGACGAACTCAGCCAAACAGAGGCTTACAAGTGGTCACTAGCTTCAGAAGTCATGAGATCACTGTTGGATGAGTGGGGCACTCCAGATGTGGACCTTTTTCAATCCTCATTCAACATCAGACTGCCTTGATTCTAGTCCAGAAATCCAGGACATAGTATTTTCTGTCAGGATGCATTCGGACTGCAGTGGCAAAATCTGTTTCTGTATGCACTCCATCCAGTTCCCCTAGTGGAGAGGGTATTGCTCAAAGTGAAGGAGCACAGGGCAAGATAATACTGCTCATCCCCTGCTGGCCTTGACAGATATGGTTTCCACTGTTGAACTGACTGTCAGTCAGCAAACCCAAGATTCTACCACTCAGGATGGACTTCCTGACTCAGGGCAACTTGGTTCATCACAGCCTACGCTCCCTTCACCTTCAGCCATGGCTCCTGAAAAGACAGAAGTGAACTGGTACAAGGTATCTCAGAAATACTTTTGGCTGCCCATAAACCTTCAACTAGGAAGCTTACACAGTCAAATGGAAAAGGTTTTCCGTCTGGTTCTCCAAAACCTGCATGGACCCCTTTGGGTGCCTACCTGACAAAGTTCTGGGGTACTTGCTGAACCTTTCTGATGCTGGCCTATAGTATTCCACAGTTACGGTCCACTTGTGTGCTATTTCTGCATACCACGAGCCTGTTGGTACCCTATACCTGGCACAGCTGCCACTGTTCAAGAGGTTCCTTAAGGGCATCTTACACACAAGGCCTCCTTTCAGGAAGCTAGTGGCTGATGCCTTTTGAGCCTCTTGTGACATGTGAGCTGAAGTTTTTAACTTGGAAAGCTGCATTTCTAGTGGCATCACTTCTATTCACAGAGTGTCAGAAATCCATGCCTTGGTCACAGAACCTCTGTATTCTGTTTTCCAGAAGGACAATGTAGTTCTCTGTATGCACCCTACATTCCTATCACAAGTAGTGTCGGAGTTCCATCTGAATCAGCCACTAGTGCTGTCTACTTACTTTGCCAGCTTCCAGGACAAGGGAGAACATGCCCTCCATTTACTGGTTGTTGAGAGAGAGTCCTTAGCTTTTTCCTGGACAGAATGAAGGACTTCAGGTAGTCCAAACAGCTCTTTGACACTTTCTATCCTAATAGAAAGGGTCAGCCTATTGACAGTTTTGATCCTAATCGAAAGGGACAGCCTGTTACAATCAAGTGCATTTCTGCCTGGATTGTGCGCTGCCTACACCACTGCTATTCCATGGCTAAGGTTAAGCTTGAAGGCCCAGTACGTGCCCACTCCACTAGAGCAGAATGTCACATCCCTGGCAGAGATTCACTTCATTGACATCTGCATAGCAGCAACTTGGAGCACAGTGCACACTTTTTTGTTAAGCACTACACCCTAGACGTCCATACCAGGCAGCATGCCACCTTTGGCAGGACAATCCTGAGTGAGCCGTTGACTCCTGCCGCCCTAGTTAGGGGGATTTTTGTCTGAACTTGGTACTCTGACCCACTGCTGTGACTCAGTGGAGAAGATTGATTCTTGGAAGATATGAAAATTACGTACGCGTTATAATTCCTGATCTTCTAGGAGTATCTTCACCATTGATTCACACACACACACGCTATCCCCTGGGCTCGCTACAGTATGTTTTATTGACCCCTTGTTCTTGGTTTGAGCTGTGACGGTACTGTATTACTGGTTCATTGACCCTTCTTATATGGGTCACCAGGGTATCTTATGCCTCTAGGTTAAGTGCATAAGTACCTGTTAGGTTATGCTGCACCTGCTTGGTAAAAAAGGTACTGAGGTGGTTGAAGACTGGTGCCAAAGTAAGCCATGCAGCACAAGCCAGTCTCGCAATGTTGCACATGTGTGCAGCTTGCTTCAGCACCAGCCCTCCTGAAAAGTTCTGTCTCCCTCCATGTCCTAGCTCCTATGGCTAAGACTCACTAGTGTGAATCAATGGTGAAGGTATTCCTAGTAGATCAGAAATTATGGTGAGTACATAATTTCCATTTCTCTCCACCTGAGCTGGAGGTGGACCTCACCTCAGATGCCTCCTTGCTGGGTTGGGAAGCCCACTGCCAGGATCTTCGGCTACAAAGGAGTTTAGGACTCATCAGAAATACATTTCCATATAAAAGGGCTGGAAATGCATGTAGATGTTTATAGTCTGGAAGTCCTAGTGGACTTAGGCAAAAGACGGTCCTTATCCAGATAGACAAGTCTGCCATGTATTGTGTCAACTGCCAAAGAGGAGTATACTCTTAAACTCTATACAGGGAGGCAGTGGGAATGTAGGAATGGTTCATGGAGCAGGGGACCCTGCTCCAAGCAAGCTATTGGCCAGGAGTCCAAAATATTCATGCAGATTAACTCAGTCCAACAGCAGCAGATCCTCATGAGCGATCACTAGCAGCATACATAGTGAGATCGCTGTTCAATAAGGGGGATCTCCGGATGTGGACCTTTTTTGTATCCACACTACCTCAATTCTGCTCCAGAAATACAGGATCTTGCATTTTCTGTCAGGATGCATGCAGACTCCCATGGCAAAATCTGTTTCTGTAAGCACTCCCTCCAGTCCCCCTCTTTCATAGAGTGCTGTTCAAGATGGAGGCTTATGGGGCAAGATGTTCCTAGAGGCCCAATACTTGCTTTGACAGATTTGACTTCCTCTAGTGTCTCAAATATCAGTCAATGACCAAGGATTCAGCCACTCTGGATGGACTTATTGACCCAGGGTCTGCTAGTCCACTTGAACCTCCCTTCATCCTCAGGTGTAGCTCCTGAAGAGATAGAAGTGAACAGGTTTAAAGTGTATCAGAGTGTCTCTGAAGTACTTTGGCTGTGTATAAGCCTTCCTCCTGGGCAACATACACAGCTAAGTGTCAAGTGTTTTCCATCTGCTACTCCAAACCCCCCATAGACCCTTTAAAGTGTTTACCTGTAAAGGTTTTGGAGTATAAGGACCTTTATGATGCTGGCCTGCAGTGTTCTACAGTGAAAGTCTACCTGTGTGTGATATCAACATACTACAGACCTATAGGTACCCTCCCTTTGGTAACACTGCCATTGCAAAGAGGTTCCTTAGGGGTATCCTGCACACAAGCCTCCCCACCCCCAGTCAAGAAACTGGTGGCTGCCTGCAACCTTTATCTTGTGCTAGATAGCCTAACTCACACAGCCTTCAAGCCTATTGCGACTTTTGACATGAGATGTCTGACTTGGAAAGTAGCATTTTTGGTAGCCATTACTTCTGCACGCAGAGTGTCAGAAATTCATGATTTGGTCACAGATCCTTCATTAACTGTTTTCTTTATATTGTTTCCCATAAAGATAGGGTAGTGCTCTGAACACACCCTAAGGTTCTACCCAGGGTGGTGTCAGAATTCCACTTGAATCAAACAATGATTCTGCCTATTTTGCCATCTTCAGAATGAGGGAGAAAGGACTGTTTACCCACTGGATATTAAGCGTGGCCTTGGGTTTTACCTGGACAGTACTAAAATATTTTGTCTCTTTTGACCCTAATCGTAAGGAACAGCCTGTCACAATCAAGTGCATTTCAGCCTGGATTGTAAATTGCCTTCATCACTGCCCCAGGTCTAGCCCTGACTCTTGGGCCACCACACCGACAGTCCAGCCTGCTTGCAGCTCTGCTCTCCCAGCCGCTCTGCCGCCCTCCACCTGGCTGCCCAAGGAACCAGTTTGCTCGGGTAAGACTGCCTGTCTCACCGGGGCTGCTCTGAGCTGCTGCCATTTGCCGTAGCTCATAGTGCTGCGCCTTGATTGGACCCCTGTCTTTTGTCTGCTTCTTTGATTGGACTGATGCTTTTACTGGACTCGGGGCTGCTGTCCCCATTGAAAGATAGTGGCAATGGCCAAAATATTTCTCCCACCCCACTCCCCCACCTCCGGCCTTAATTAAATAGACTATCTCACACGCCCCCTGCTCTGCCTCTCCCCCTTACACTCTTCCTATTGGATCATGACTAGGCCTACCCTCTGGCTCCTGTCACTCTCTCCCACCCCCTCTCTCTACTGTACACAACCCTGTAATGCCTATTCCGTGTTATTAACGCACTGCTGTGCCCTCTATCTCTGTTAACTGTCGTGCTCTATGCCTCAGCCCCCCCCTGCCTCTTCTCACACAACCTCTCCCCTGCCTTTTTCTCTAGGCCCTTTTGTGCTCTCACCTGCTTTACTTGCTGCCCTTTCTCTCACCCTCACTTACCTAGATCTTTCTTGTCCCCGCCTCCTCCCAATTCTCATAATAATGTATCGTACCCACCTTCTGTACCCCTTTCTCCTTCTCTTTGTTTCCCTCTTCTCCATCCACCTAGTGCCTGTTGCCCCTCTGCTTCAAACAGCTACCTACGCATGCACACATACCGTCCCCTAGGTACCCTTCCATTGGATCTCTTGTATTCGCCTTGGGCCCTGCCTATCTCTAATATGTGGCCTCTTCTCTCCAATGGCCGATGGGTACTCCCCCTGTCCAGTGCTACTGCCAGCACGCTGTATCCTCGTCTCCACCTGATAGCATGTTTTGGTGAGCAACGCTGCCGCACAGCACTTAAGAATAGGCGCCTGACATGGGTATCTCTCACCTGTTCTCTGAAGCTTATTTTTTTCTCCTACTATTGTCTGGCAACAGACATCCAAATCCAGGCCCAGTCCACACTAAAGGAGTAATTCAGGACAAATACACAGGATCACTCTCAATCATCTCGCTTAAGATCTAGTCTTCTTCATAAAACTGATGTCCTCCAGACTTTTGCCTACCAGCACTGCCCGGACATTCTTGCAGTTGTAGAAACCTGGCTCTCACCTTCAGTCCCTGACCATGCTATCAGCTTCCCTGGGTACAATGTTTATCGGCTTGATAGAACAAAAAAAAAAGGTGGTGGCTGCGCCCTGTACCTCAAAGACACTATCTTAGGGGATTGCATCAACTATACCCCCAAAACCACCACAGCTCAGATTCTTCCTATCAGGATCCTCCTTGGAGCACAAAACAAAGCGCTCACATTTGTCACAATCTACATACCGCCAAAAGAGCAAGTTAGTGAGCTCAACGCAGTTCTGGAATACACCAAATCGCTTTCGCCAGATGCTGAAACTATCCTACTCGGAGACTTTAATATTAACTGGCCGGCAGCTGAGGCCGGGGCCTATAGGGACTCCATAGTGGTGGCAGACCTTACACAGATGGTAAGCTCTCCAACCAGAAAAAATTACAAAATTGGTACCAGCACCCTTCTGGATTGGATCCTTACCAGCCACCCCACCAGGATCACAAACACCACTGTCCTTCCTGACTCACTCAGTGACCACTCCCCTATTAGCTGCCTCTGGTCCAACAAATTCATCAAACCCTCCCCCAAAAAACTATTTTCAGCCGAGTTCTACCCAAAGGCCTGTTACCCTGTCTTAAATCTTTCCTTCTGCAGCAGGTTTGGTCACCAATCTTCTCAGCAACCAGTGTGAACACTGCTCTGGACCACTTCGTCAGAATCTTTACCCAAGCCTGCAACAAATTTGCTCCCCTAAAGAAGTGGAAAATAAAAGCACTCTGCAATCCCTGGCTCACCGGAGACCTACTAAGGCAACTAAAAGCCTAGGACCACCTTTGGGAAATTGCCAGAAACTCTGGGAGACAAGTTGACATAGCTAACTATAAAAGTGCAAGGAATGACTGCACCAACTCAATCAGGGAATCAAAATCCACCTACTTCAAAAACGCTCTCACAAACTCTTGGGGTAATGGAAGGGAATTCTGGAATAACATGAAGGAAGTCACCAGAAAGCAGTCCAAATCACCGCCCTCAGTGCTCTGTTTAAATGGTGTTACCACACTCGACCAGAAACTCATTGCAGACACTTTTAATGATGCTTTCACAGACCTCAGTGCAGTACTCCCTCCGGATTTCTTCAAGGAGAATGACCCCCCCCCACCGGCACACACACACCCCCACAAAAACACACCCTCCTTTCTACTTTAAAGTGGTAAAGTTGCATCAAGTCCAGAGCTATGTAACCAAAGCCATTAGAAATTCTAGAGCCAGCACTGACTCCCTCAACCTCAAACTACTGTTACTCACCCTAGAAGAAGTGCTACCACCACTGACCAGGATCTTTCATCTATCTCTTAACCTTAGCCAGTTCCCGGACATATGGAAGTCTGCCACTGTAACCCCCATACATAAAAGTGGTAACAAAACTACACATAAGAATTTCCATCCAATCTCTATCCTACCTCTCCTTTCCAAGGCCCTGGAACAGTTAGTGGCAGATCAGCTTACTGACTTCCTAGACAAGCACAGCATCAAGTGCAAGCAACAGCATAGTTTTAGAAAAGGGCATAACACCTCCACGGCTCTACTTGAATTCACAGACAAAATACATCATTCACTAGACAATAGTCGGCTCACCAGGGCCACTTTCATTGACTTGACCAAAGCCTTTGACACCGTCAGCCATCATCTTCTACTAGCCCAGCTTCGGCTAGCAGGGCTCTCACCCAACTCCGTCAGCTGGGTACAAAGCTATTTAAAGAACCAGTCCCAAAGAGTGGAAATTGCTGGCACGCTCTCAGATCCAAGACCCGTTCAGTCCGGTGTTCCTCAGGGCTCTATCCTGGGCCCTCTCCTTTTCAGCCTTTTCTTGAACATGCTGCCAGAATCCTGCCCTGAAAAGCTATTACTCTACGCAGATGATGCTGTCATCTTGGCCTCCCATCATGATCCAACTCATCTACAAGAAAAAGTCCAGTGGGCTTTCTCAGCAGTCGAAAACTGGTTCTCTAACCACAAATTGATACTAAACCAGAAAAAAACAAAGACTATGATCTTCAGTAGCTCACACAACAAAAACAGACAGTATCAACTCGCCATCAAAACCAAACAAGGACTCACACTTGAACAAGTCCATACCTTTAAGTACCTTGGTCTCACCTTTGACTCGAATCTTACCTATGTTTCCCATTTAAATAATGTTGCTAAAGAAGCAAACACCAGGCTGGGCCTTCTGTTCCGCCACAGGAAACACCTAACACCAGAAGCATTGTCTGTTGCCATACAGAGTTCTGTTGTTAGCATTACTGACTATGGTCTCAGCATCTATGGCTCTGCCACAGCTACCTTCCTCAAACGTGTTACCACCTCTCTCAACAAAGCCTGTCGTCTCGTTACTGGATCTCACCATCTCATCCATACCTGTGACCTCTACTCCCAAACTAGATGGCTGCAACTTAACAACCGAATAAAATACCAAACCTGCATCACAGCAAGGAAAATCATGCTGGGCAAGGCACCTCCAGGAGTCTGCACCCTACTCAAACCCAAAGCCATCAACTGCAACACCAGGAGTTCAAAACCACAAATTCTCCAAATCCCCCACAGTCACACATCCCAAGGTCAAAGGTCGTTTGCATATAGGGTTCCCAGTTGGGTGAACAGTCTCTCTAGTGACATCTTGATTACAACAACACTTGGTGCTTTCAAAACCAAACTCCACCCTCCCTAATAGGCAACAACACCTGCGACTGCACCACCTAATTAAGCTGCTCCCTACGTACTGTAGACCACCCTTGCAGTCTGTTTTATTTTTTTCCCCTTTTTCTTTTTTTCTCTGCAAGCACTTGTCACTCTTTCTGTCCTGCCATTGTTCTTTCCCCATGTTTGTCTTGACAAAGCCTCCGGCTGCTCTACCCAGGCCCACACCGCTCTCTCCCTTCTCCCACCCCAGCCCCCTTTTTCCCTCTCTTGCCTTCCCCTTCCTAGTGTTTATTTTGCACTGCGTTAAAAAAATGAGCATGTCATCCGTAGTAACAGTATGATATCCCATTCTTACGTAATAATTTTGAGTTCTTATGTAACCAATTTCATGTTAATTGTCTGTACTTATTGACGTGGAACCTTTGTAAAAGAGCCTCGGCTCAAAGGTATTTTGTAATCCTAGAATCAAATCAAATAAATAAATGCCATGGCTCAGGTTAAGGTGGAGGGCAGGGGTACATGCCCACTCCACCAGAGCAGTTGCCACTTCCCTTGCAGAAATAAGCTCTGTGCCAATTGGAGCACAGTTCATACTTCTACCAAGCACTATGCCCTGGATGTCCATGCCAGTCAGCATGCCCCTTTCAGGACAATTCTTAATGGATCCTAAGTGAGCCCTAACCTCAAGCCTCCCTAGTTTGGAGGACTTTCTTTGAGCTTGGTGCTCTGACCCATTAGTGGGAATCTGTGAACAAGACTGATTCTTGGAAGATATGAAAGTTACATACTTACTGTACCTGTCGATTTTCCTGAATATCTTCTCCATAGATTACCATGCCCACCCACCATCTCCAAACTCAATCCAGTATTGTTGTGTTGGTCTTCACCCCCTTTTCACTTGGTTTGGGCTGTGAAGACACTGGGTTTGGTGGCTCTTCTTACACGGGTCACCAGGGCTGCCTTATGTCCTTAGGTTAAGTGCATATGTTAGGTTCATGCTGTTCACCTCCTCCGTTAAATGTACTATGGAGGTTGGAGGCTGGTGCCTCTGTATTCCAGTGTGCACATGTGATTACGCGCATGGGGCCATCTCACACCGGCAGTCCTTCAGAAACATTCTGGCTCCCACACGGTCCAAGCACCTCTGGCATATAGCCATTAATGGTACAGTATAGAGAAGATATTCAAGAAAAGCAAAAGTATATACAGTAAGTATGTAACTTATGTCTAGTTTGTTGCATAGTTTATACTACTTTTCCATTTATTATTTCATCTCTACACACTGACTAATGTATTAATTTGTTTATCGGTGCTGTCACAATGATTCTCAAAGTCCTGCCTACATTTGATAACCATTGCATTCAGCAACTGTAATGTCCGGGAGGATGAGAAAGCATGTTGTTGCAGTAGCAAAATGTCTGTTCAGGACTCCCACTCCTTACAGAGAGTGTCTCAGTGCCAAGACTGATGTCCGTCTTAGATGGGGGCAGGTAGACAGACAGTTTGGCTATGCTCATGGGAAAACCAGTTAAGCCTGTGCATAAGTGTGAGATGTAACACTTGTCATGAAAGACTGCCTTCTTGGTGTCAACGACATCTGCCAGAAGGGTAAGTGAGATCCAGGTGCTCTCTGGTTTTCCACAAGGATAAAAGGTCATCCTTCACCCTGAAGCAAAATTGCTTCTGAAGGTTGTGTCAAGGTTCTGTCTGAACAAAGTGATCAGTCTCCCAATTTATTTCAAGAACCCGACTTTGGGCACCAATCACAGGCTTCACATCTGGACCTGCGGCGGGTGCTGTCCTGTTATGAGGAGCACATGGCATGAATTTGCAGTGAGGCTGCTCGTCTGTTCGTCACATGTGCTGAAGTCATGCCTGGCAGACAGGCAGCAAAGCAAGCGATTGCCAGGTGGGTCACATCCTATATCAGCCTCTCCTACGGGTTGTCTGGTAAGAAGTCACCCAAGAGGCTTAAGGCTCATTCCACCAGACATACTGCTGCCTCTATGGTAGCTTCCAGGGATATTCCCATTGAGCAGATATGCAGGGCTGCAACCTGGGCTAAAACACACACATTCATCACCCACTACAGCATTAATGTGCTGAGTCATCATGATGCTGCTTTTGGGCTTTCAGTCCTCACGTCTCTGTTCTGACAAATAGCAGTGCGTGCCTTGCCCCCTCACCCCAGAGGACTGCTTGGAGTTTACCAGAGTATAGATAATAAACTGTATCCATGTTAATAGAAATGTAGGTTACTCACCGGTAATCTTAGATCTTCCAAGAATCAGTTTTCCCTATTGATTACCATTTGTGGGTCTGTGCTGGAGGTGCTAGGACCCTGCAGGAGCCAGAACTTTTCTGGAAGTCAGTGACACGGTAATTACCATGTGTGTGACGTCGCACGTTGGTGGGTGCTCTGACAACAAGTAGTCTGACGCCCAGTAGGAGGGATAGTCCTCCCAGCATTGCAAAAAGAAACAGTCCAGTGTGGATAGTGAAACTTAACTTCCTTGTGCTCCCAGGCTGCACCTGTAAACAAGCTTTCAGCTTAGTGCGTCTGTCCTGGTAAAACAAAGGTAAATACTGGTTACTCCTCTGTAATCGTAGTTCTACTAGTGGTCTACAGTTCTCATCCACAAATCCACCTGACCTCCACTGGCAAGTGGCGCCCAGAACCCTGTTTCCAGCATGCAAGATCTGACTTCAAGGGGCAGTGCCAGTGGATAATACCACATGGGTGGTGGGAAGAGCTTAGCTTGAAGACATTGGGTGACTCTGCTGTCTCCAGCTAACTGCCAGAATGTAGATGTGAACTGTATACCACTGGTAGAACTACAGTGATCCAACCCGGTTAGAATAGCGCTTCCTAAATAACGCTGTATAAACCATGTATGCTTGAATAGTGAATGTTAACTACCGCTACCCGTGTAGCTATCCAGGCATTGGTGGAAGTACAGTAGATAACTAAAGGAAAAAAATGCAAAAGCTGGACAAGCTGCTCCCATGGTGGAGAGGACTAATGCAGAAGCGCCTAATGGTAGCGGTCGTCGGCGTGCTTTCCGACCGCTACCTGAATCATACCATTTTGTCTTCTCTCGACTGCAAGTTTTTTGTTGATAACACTTTCCCCATGACCCCAGGTTAGTTATATAAATAATGGGGCTGTGGGGGCAGAGCCCCTCCGTGGTGGGGGGTGGCATAGCTCCCCACAAAAATAAAGTGTGTAGTATGTTGTTTAATAATGGTAGCAGTCATCCATGTGCACTCTGACCGCTACATTTGGCACTGTTTGCTACTGCAGCGTTTTGAACTGGCGCTAACTGTTTATACTGCGCTGATCTTCCTGGACATAAATTCTTCACCACTCATTCACACTAATGGGAGTACACTGGAGGCACTAGTACCCAGCAGGAGCAAACATTTTCAGGAGGGCCGGCGCCTGAGATGGAGCTGCGAGGAAGCGGCACCACAGGCGCGGCACGTGCGGTAATGACTAACTCGGCGTCGATCCTCCAGCTGCCTCACTTCCTTTTTTCCCCACCGTTAAGTGCCATCAAGTGCGCTTCAGTGATGACATAGCTCACCAGCCGAGAGTCAGACTTCAAACTAGCAGCTTAGTTTTCAATTTATTTTGTATTTTATCTTCGATAAGTACCAATTATATTTAATAAATTCTTATACAAGAGAGAAGTCTTCAGCCCTCCATTGATGGAGTCAACCATGAGTGGGGCAGGTGACAGTGGGGAGACTTTGTATGAAAGCTGTTCAGTTAGCGGGGCCAGGTCTGGTCCGCTGCCTTCCCCAGAGGGGGTCTGACAACGGACGGTCCAGTGCTCAGGGAGATGGGTGGTTTCCCCGAAAGGATAAAAAGAAATGGTCCCATTCTCGGCACCTTCCGGCCTTGAGTTCTCCTTCGGCACACAGGTCGAAGAAGGAATGGCATCACTTGAGGTCACCCTCTGGTACGTCTGCGCATAGACGGTCGGTTATTAGGGCCAGGCGCCGGTCTTCACCTCTGTCGGAATCGCCGATTTCTGTCTCTGGTGGCCGACCTCTTCGACACCGGAGTTGCTCTCCACCTATTGGAGGAGCTTCCGATGAGCAGTTTCACCATTGGGCTGCTCTTATTGAGCAGTGGGCTTGGAGGTTGGCCCGACTGCCCGAACCAGCCAGTCTGACACCGGGGCCTTCGGGCCTTTCAGGTCAGGAACGGCAGGCAGGGAGGTTAGGTCTTCCTAGTCACGTGACACCTTCGGTGCTGTCGACTCTGCGCTCTGGTGTCTATCCTCCTCACACGGCTGCGGCACAGGGGTCTATACCGATGCCTTTATCTCCTGCCATTTTTCATCCTGTAACTTCAAATTGCAGTTCTCAGACTTCTGTGACGTTGCCCGTCATCTGCGGTGCCGACTTCTCCGGCGCCGAGATCCCTTGCAGCACTATGAGTGCTGTCGGCTCTGTCTGCAGTGCCACAGGCTCTATCAGCGCTGTCTTCGGCATTGGTTCTGGCGTCGGCACTGGGTGCAGTGCCGCGCTATCCGTTAGCGCCTCCGGCGCTGGATGCAGTGTCATGCTCTTTGCAGCACCATGTGCGACGCAGTTTTCTATGATGGCTCCTTACTTGTTCTCAGCGCTGTTTTCTTCTATGGCACCGGGGATTGGTGTGACACTGTCTAGTTTCCAGAGGTTTTCGACTGCGATTTTTTTCTCCTTCTCTTCTTCCTCCTGGTTCTTACTCAGTTCCTGTCTATGCAGTCCCCCCCCTGGACTGTCAGGACATGATTTTGAGCCTGATTCAGATCTTCGCCTGGGTGATGATGTTGATGCTGACACTGCCCTGGGGGCAGGGATCAATCCTCCTGCAGATCCTGCTATTGAGGACCTTTCATTTAAGTCTCTGCTAAAGAATTTAAATTCTACCCTTTCTCTCCCGACCACAGAAATCGATCCTGGGAAGCTTCTGCATCTGCAGTCTGCTAACCATATTTTTGAGAAAAACTTGCAACTGTTTTAGACAACACTGAGCTATCAGCAACTGACCCCTTTCACAAGTTCTACATTTAGAATCGTGCTTAAGACCCTTCCCTATAGGGGTTATCCAGCACGTTTAGCCTACTGTCTTTTACCCTGCCCCTCTTCACCCCTGCTTCTTCCTTTATCACACCCTTTCCTCTGCCTTCCCTTTCCCCACTTCACACCAACAGCTGGAGGTAGTCTAGGACTGTTGGCTCTTCTCCATCTCCTGTAAAAAAAAAAAAAAAAAAAAAAATTGTTTATGAATTGCACCTCTTCATAGCCTTGGCAGGCCAGTGGATGCTGGCCTTTTGTGCCTTATTTGTACAATGTTTATTGCATTATTGAGTTCTGTATCTGGGACTATGTATTGTATTTTATTATATTGTATTGTACTAATGTCCAGCCCCACTTTGAAAATGAGCTTGCTCATTGGTGTTTATGCCTGGTTAAATAAAGTGATGGATTGATTCTGCGTCTCCAGTATCTTCATGTCCCGGAAATCCCTATGGATTTAACCCCTCTGGTACAGCCCTCTTTTGAGACCCTTTCGCAGATGGTGTGTGGAAGAATCCAGCTCTTATTCCTTCTGTGGCCAAGTCCATAGACAGGAAATATGCCCCTCTCAAGGATCGCCCCATCTTGGCCTCACGAGCCTTTACTGATGCCATAGTGGTCCTGGCAGAGAATGATAAGGCTGTCCTCCCTCAGGAATCTACAGCCCGTCCTATAAACAAAGAATCTCGCAAGATAGACACCTTAGATAAGAGAGTCTTTGCTGCCTCAACCCTGGGCATGCACATTGCCAGCTACCAGGGCTATTTTTGTCAATATGAGTATGTTCTTTGGCATTCGCTCAAAGCAGTGGTAGAAGCTCTGCCTGAATCGGAGGTTAACTCAGAGCTACTTCAAACCATAACTAGGGGTATCGAGTCCAATAACCAACAGGTTAAAGCTGCAATGGATGCTTTCAATACTGCTTCCGCCGCCGCGGCTGGCATCTGCACCCATCGCCACTCTTGGCTGCGTGCTTCGGGCTTCATGAATGACGCCCAACAGCAAGTCATGGCCTGACCTTTCGACAGTATGTATCTTTTCGGACCCCAGGTGGAGCAAGCGCTAGAGGCCACATGGAAGACTAGATCTGCCATTAAGACAGCCAGACCTACACCCGCCTCCCTCCCAAGGGTGTGGGAACAAGCACCAGTTTCACAACCGTCAGTCCTTTTGGGGTGGAGGCAGATGAGGTTTTAACAGAAACCAGAACCCTCTGCCGCAAAAGAAAATGCAACAAAAGGCATAAGGCCCAAAAGTGCCCAGTGCCACCTTCTCAATTTTCCGGCCCAGGTCCCACCTCAGCTGCCCGAGGGGGACTCCTCCTCAGCAGTGGGAGGATGTCTGACTCAGTTCTACAACCAGTGGAAATCTATAACATCAGACAAATGGGTCCTCAGGATAATCCGTGAGGGATGCTCTCTCAATTTTTCGGAACCCCTTCCGGATCATCCTCCTAAACGACAGCCCAGGCTGTCGGCGGCACAGTCAGACCTTCTTGCTTCCAAGGTACAAAGACTTCTGAACAACAGGGCAGAAGTAGTAGTTCCGCTGGATCAATGAAACACATGTTTCTACTCACATCACTTTCTGGTCCCAAAGAAAATCAGTGGCATGCACCCCATTCTGGATCCCAGAAAGTTAAACAAGTTCCTACACAAGGAGAAGTTCAAGATGATATCCTTCAGTACCCTGCTACCTTTGATTCATCGGCACGATTGGCTAGCATCCCTGGACCTGCAGGATGCCTACCAACACATTCTCATACACACAAAACACCACAAATACCTAAGGTTTGTGGCGTTGGGTCAACACCATCAGTTCAGAGTTCTGCCCTTTGGGCTATCCTCGGCGTCTCGAGTATTTACAAAGTGTTGTGCAATTCTCGCTGCGCACTTCAGGAAAATTGGAATACAAGTATTCCCATATCTGGACGACTGGCTTCTAGCAAGTCCCTCCAGGCAAGAGACTCTAGAGGCCATGGCCATGGACTCAGACTTTCTCACGTCCATGGGAGTCCTGCTGAACCTCAACAAGTCACAGTTGCAGCCCTCCCAGAAGCTCCTCTTCATAGGCACTCTTCTGGACACCTCCTATGTGAAGGCTTTTCTTCCAGAGGACAGCAGAAGTGATATCTTACAGATGGCCCGATACATCAGGGAACAGGGCTCGGTTCTAGCTATCTCGATGCAATGGATGCCAGGCCTCATGACATCCTCCATGTTCACTGTACCCTTGGCTCATCTTCACATGAGAACTTTTCAGTGGATGCTCAGTACTCAGTGGTCCCCAACTACTCACCCTCAATCCTTTCTCATCAAGGTGACAGAACCTCTGAAGAGGTCACTCACCTGGTAGTCTCAGGAGGACAACCTTCGGGAAGGATATCCCTTCACCCCTCTAGGTCATCAGATTTCCATTACCACGGATGCGTCCCTGATGGGTTGGGGAGCTCACTGCTGGGATCTCCACACCCAGGGTACGTGGACTCAGGACGAGTTTCAACTTCACATAAACGCCGTGGAAATGAGAGCCATCCTCTACGCAGTCCAATCTTTGAAGGATATAGTCTGTCACAAGAACATTCTCCTTCAAATGGACAACAAGGCATTTATGTACTACATCAACAAACTGGGCAGTGCACGCCCTTACCCATTATGCAGGGAAGCAGTGAGAGTGTGGGAATGATGCCTAGAGCGCAAGGCTCTGATTCTGGTGGTTTACCTGCCAGGAGTACAAAACGAGCTGGCAGACTGTCTCAGCAGAAAGGAGACAGAGCCTCACGAGTGGTCTCTTGACTCAACTGTCATTCAGTCACTCTTCAAAGGGTGGGGAACTCCAGACCTGGACCTTTTTGCATTCCGACTCAACGCAAAACTGCCACTCTTCTGCTCCAGAAATCCAGGACCTGGTGTTTTTTGTCAGGATGCATTCAGGCTGCGGTGGACAAAACACTTTCTATACACAGTTCCTCCTCTTCCCCTAATTCAGAGGATACTGCTCAAATTACAGTCCCGGGGATAGAATGATTCTCATTGCCCCCTTCTGGCCTTGGCAGATATGGTTCCCCCTACTCAACAGGCTATCGGAAACCCCCTCGAAAACACTTCCCCTTCAGATGAACCTTCTGACCCAGGGTCCTGTGGTCCATCCCAGCCTAAGGTCGCTTCAGCTTCACGCTTGGCTCCTGAAGAGGTAGAGGTGAATAGGTTGTGTTTCTTGTAGAGTTTCAGATATTCTTTTGGCAGTGTGTAAGCCAGCCACTAGAAAAACCTACACAGCTAAATGGAAGCGATTCTCTATCTGGTGTGCAAAATTCTCTTTGAATCCTTTTTCCTGCCCACCGAATAAAGTCTTGGAGAATCTCTTAGATCTCTCATACACAGGTCTGTAGTACTCCACAGTCAAAGTTCTTCTTTGTGCCATTTCGGCATACCATGAACCAGTACTTTCCATGTCACTGGCTCAGTTGCCTGTAGTTAAGAGGTTTCTTAAACATATTCTGTATACTAGACCTCCTATAGACATCCAGTTGCAGCCTGGGACATTAACATTGTACTAGACATGCTCACTCGTAAACCTTTCGAGCCTCTAGCTACTTACGAGTTAAAGTGCCTCAGTTGGAAAACGGCCTTCCTGGTGGACATTACTTCAGCCCTTAGAGTCTCTGAAATACACGCTGTGGTCACAGACGACCCCCCCCGGTACACTGTACTTCATAAGGACAAAGTAGTTCTTGGGACTCATCCTAATGTAACCTCTCACCCCTGCCTTTTTGCCAAAACGACAGGTGGCATGCTGTTGAAGCTGACAGCAGTACCTGGTGGGGACTGGGTTCGGGGAGGGTGAGGTTACTCGGCATAGGGGGACCTAGGTTTGGCTACTCTGCACAGGGGCACCCAAGTAAATCCAAACACAGGAAGCAATAACTGTAATGTCCAGGACCAGGAATGGGATTCTTCAGTGTGGCTTTTATTCACATACTAGCTAAACAAAACAAAGCATAGACCGACCCCCATGGGGCTACATTTCCTGGTAATGCAGATTACAGACTACAGAACACTTTATCATTATTTTCAGCCCTCAGACTCTGAACCCACCAGGCACACAGCCCGGACTTGCACGCAGCTTTGGGTACACAGCCCGACTTGTACACACTTGGGTTTTCCCCACTGGCTCGGCTCCCCTGCCGGCCACTTGATCCGCGGTCCATTGGAAGAATGAGCCAATTATCCTGTCGTGGCTCCCCACACCGCCTAGAGTCTGCGGCTCCTAGAGAGAATTTTTCCTTCTCATGGCTCCCCACACCACCTAGAGTCTGCGACTCTTAGAGAGAATTTTCCTTGTCGTGGCTCCCCACACCACACTAGAGTCTGCGACTCCTAGAGAGAATTTTCCTTACAATCCCACGTCTGGGTACTTCCCCCATCACTGGTCAAGTGCATGAGGCAAAGTAGAAACCACAGAAGAAATCCGTAGAGGTGGACCTGGTCACTAAAGATGGGGGGGCCACCCACTTCCAGCACCCACAGCCCATACCCGGCCATTTCCCTGGGAAAACTGAACCATTCCTTTGCTGAACTTCCAAATGTAGATTAAAAGGTAGATGTCTGTCGCATCTCCTCTATTATTTGCATTACACAACACTCTAGGATTTGACACTACTTTACTTGCTTGGCCCATTTCTCTAGGCTTCCTAATATGTAGCTCAATCCCTAGATTTTCACACAAGTACCAGGGTGAAGAAAACAATTTGCCCTTTTAGCCAGAGCAGACACTCACCCTTTAGTTGCAGGTGCCCCACAGGCGACTCACAAATCTTCCATCTTTCAAAATAAATATTGGATTAAACAGGCAGCTTTTCTTCCACTTAGCAGAATTAAGGGGATTGCCCCAGGAATCTGCTGGGAATCTTTACATCCCCCCCCCCCCAGAGGAAGGGGGCACTGAGACCCGAACAGCGGTCTCCACCACTTGAGTACAACTTCACTCCTCAAGCCAAACCACAGACTCTCTCTTCACTTACTGAAGACAACTGGACACTCTCCCTTTGAAAAATCCCAACGTTCTATCTAACTCCCTTGGCTGCAGATTCCAATGTGGCTTATGCAGCTGCGAAAGTTCTATTTGTGATGTCATCCCTCAGTCTCAGCTGAGACTGAGAACAGAGTGAGACAGTGTGAAACCCATTTAACTGGAGTTTCACAAGCTGCCTTCCCTGCCTACCACTAGGTCTTACTGGGATTCTAGTAACCCCGGGTAACAAGGGGGTTACACTAAGTTTCTGCCTAAGGTTGTCTCAGATTTCCATCTAAACCAACCTTTAGTACTTCCTACTTTGCGAACTTCCGGAATGAAGGGGAGCGTACCCTTCATTCACTGGATGTAAAGAGAGCATTGCAGTTCTATCTATATAGAATGAAGGAAATTCGCAAGGCTCAACAACTGTTTGTTTCCTTCAGCGCCACCCGGCTGGGTCAACCTTGTTGCTATCAGGTGCATTTCAGTGTGGTTGGTGGCATGCCTTCACCACTGCTACTCTATGGCACAGGTCAAGCTGGAAGGCAGAGTGTACATTCACTCTACCAGACAGTCGCGGCATCTCTGGAGGAAATCCATAATGTGCCCATTGCAGATATTTGCAGTGCAGCTACCTGGAGCTCCGTGCATACATTCGTTAAGCAGTATGCCTTGAATGTCCATGCCAGACAACATCAGTCATTTGACAGGACAATTCTTAATGGACTTCTGTCCTAAGTACGTGAGCTCTTTATCTCCTGCCGCCCATCTCTGAGATTATTTAGCTCGGTACTCTCCCATTAGTGTGAATGGGTGGTGGAGACTTTATGTCCAGGAAGATATGGAAATGACGTACCTACCGTAATTCTTGATCTTCCTGAACAAAGTCTCCATCACTCATTCACACACCCACCCACCATCCCCCGAGCTCACTTCTCTGTTTATAGTCTTCACTCCCTCATAGCTGAACTGTGAAGACTTTGTTGTTGACCCTTCTTACATGGGTTATTTGGGCTATCTTATGTCCGATTTTTAGGTTAGTCCTTTCTAGGTTAGTTTCGCTGCACCTCCTGGGGGGCCAAAAAGGTACTGAGATGGTTGGAGGGTCGACGCCGAAATAGTCATTACCGCATGCGCCGGGCTCACTGTGCCGCTTCCTCACGGCTCCATCTCAGGCACCGGCCCTCCTGAAAAAGTTTGCTCCCGCTAGGTCTTAGCGCCTCCAGCATACTCCCATTAGTGTGAATGAGTGGTGGAGACTTCATCCAAGAAGATCAAGAATTACGGTAGGTACATAATTTCCATTTCTTGACCACGCTGTTATTGCGGTCGCTGTTGTGACCTAGTGCCACGGTGACAGATAAGTGTTTCAGTCCCACATTTAAAGATAACTGTTCATAACAGGGCTCTTCGGAGTTAGCAGCCTGATTCATGTCCACTTCCCTGTGCTCTCTACGCATTTTGTGTAATGCTGGGAACCCATTAAAAAGTTCAGCTCAGTGGGATATTTTCTTTTATTTTTTGTTCATGGGGATTGCACGGTATGGAAGTAAAGGTAGCTGTCTTGTTAATTATTTCTATATATTTTAGAGGTCATTTTGTTGAAAATCAAAGCCAGTGCTGTTATTAGTGTAGCAGTGGATCTGATTGTAGATAATAGCGTTGGAAAATGCCACAAGGCCATGCCGACAAACAAGGAAGTGGAAGGGATTAGGCTGCTGTTTCCACAAAGCCCAATTTTGATGCTTCCCCTTCCTGAAATGTCGGGCTTTTTGTTTATTTATTTGTTTGGAAATGCACCTTTGAGCACAAGTACTCTTTTACAAAGGTTCCACATCATTTCGTAGTTACAGAGATTTCAACATAACATACAGGTCAATCAGAGCATTGTCAGAAGTGGTTCACATAGGAGCATAGTCAAGAGCCGTACATGCAGAATAAGTGTATTCAGGTAGTAACAATACAAATGACCCATGGGCAAGAGCAGTTCCAGAGGAACATTATCAAGTACAGAGAAGAAGAAAAGTGAACCGTTCCATCGTATGGTTACAAGTTGTCAGAGATCAATTGTGGCAGTTACATTTGGCTCTGAGTGAGAGAACCTTTCTTGGTTCCCTCTTAAATTGGGCTATTCTAGGGAGGTCCAGCAGGAGTACAGGTAGTTCATTCAGCCATTGTGGAGCTCTGATGGTGAAGGAATGCAAGGCCTGACTTGATTTATGAAAGGGTACTGATAAGGACATTCCTGGCCATATGATAGCATATTGGTTGAGGAGAAGGTGAAGTAGGTCTTGATCTGCAAGTGGGGGGAGGCCCAGGATCTTTTTTCCTCAAGCAGGCATGTCTGGTATCTTCTCCTGTCCTGGAGGGAAAGCCATTTGATTTGGGAATATAGGGAGCAGGTATGTGTTGAGTCTGTCAGCCCCAAGAACAGAAACAACATGCCTTACTTAAAACCAGCCTGACCCTGTTGAGAACAGTCAGTGGCCATTCCGTATATTGGAAGGCCATAATCTAGTATCAGAAACATTGTGCTGGATACTGCAATACGTTTTGCTTCAGGGGTGAGGTTGTGCCATTGCCTGTACAAGACTCCTAGTTTTTGATTGACAGTACTAATAATGTTGTCAACATGGGGTGCAAAGGAAAGTGTGTCATCAAGTAATGCACCTGGGAAACAAAAATCCAGGGGAAGCGTACACAGTTGGGGGAGGAGGTACTAACAACAACAAAAATGGAAAGGGAGCAGGGGGGGTAGTCATATCAGATCACCTAAAGGTAAGCAAGCAATGTGAGAAGGCAGTAAGGAGGGTTGGGGGATACTGGGATGCATAGAGAGGTATCGCCAGTAGAAAACAGGAAGTTTTTATTCCTTCTGTACAGACAGTTGGTGAGACCCCATCTGGAGTATTGCGTGCAGTTCTGGAGACCCCATCTCTGCAAGGACATAGACAGGATGGAGGCAGTCCAGAGGAGGGCAACTAAAATGGTGTAGGGTCTGCACCAGAAGCCATACGAAGAGAGACTAAAGGAGCTTAAGATGTATATCCTGGAGGAAAGGAGGGAGAGGGGGAACATGATAGAAATTTTCAAGTACCTCAAGAGAGACATCAAAGTCCAAGAGGGTAGCATTTTTCAGAAAAAGAGATGTGCAAGAACAAGGGGCACAATTTGAAGATGGGGGGGATGGCTCAGGGGCAACGTGAGGAAGTATTTTTTTCATGGAGAAGGTGGTGGACACATGGAATGGCCTTCCTGAGAAGGTCGTGAGGTAAAAAACGGTGGGAAATTCAAGAATGCATGGGACAGACATTAGGCAATTCTGGTGGGGGTAAGGGAGAAATAGGCTGTTGGTTATCTAGGATCTGCAGCTTATCCAGTAAGTAGGGAAATGGGCAGACTGGGTGGGCCAAGCGGTCCTTATCTGCCATCAAAGTCTTTGTTTCTATGAGGGTGACACCTAGGTATTTAAATGAGCCTACGTGTTCCAGAGTAGCCATTTTCTCATTTATTATGATAAAGGGAGAGAATTTTCACAAGAAGACCAGCAACAACATGGTTTTGGTTTTCTTGTAGTTCAGTACTAGTTTATTTAGTTTGAACCATTTTTTCAATGCCCTAGAGCTGCCTTGTAGTTCATGAGTGAGAATCTCCTGGTGTGGATTACTGGAATAGATGACAGCATCATCCACATATAGAAATATCTTTGAGGTGGGGTAGGCTTCAGAGAGACTATTTAAAGAGAGTCCGAACAGGAAAGGACCCAGTATTGAGCCTTGTGGCACCCTGATTGAGACACTTTTGACATCAGATAATGCTTCATTGATCTTTACATGCTGTGAACGGTTGGTAAGGTAGCTGTTGAACCAAGTCACTGTGCCTGGTGCCGGCCCGGTGGCGCTGAAGGTTGAGGCGCTGGACACCACACCTTGTGCCACTCTGGTGACCTGGGTTCGGCATGGGGGAGAGAGAGGATTGAGTGTTCATAGGTCTGCTCTCTCTTTTGGGGAGGGATCCAGGGATAGCCCTGCATCGCAGCGGCCCCTGGCGGAACTCGGGAGGCACTGCTACGCTCCAGGGCTCAGTAGTGGGGACGCAGAGCCATGGCAGATGTCATGGCACATCCGGACTTTGAGGGGGGAGGTGGGGTGTAACAAAGGAAAACCCTTCCAATCCCGATAGGTGATGTCTCTCTACAGGGCTGGCTTTCACACGCCCAGGACCGGATCTCCTCTCTGCCCCTTTGGTCTCCTCGCGGACACAGCCAGACGAACTGGATTATAGATAGAGCGCCAGGTGAGTGGTTGGTGGCTCTGCCTTGGGGGCATGTTTGGCATGGGTTTCGGGGGGGGGGCAGTAACATATATGAGGAGAGACATCACGGTGGGCGGTAGAGCGGCTCAGCGAGACAGATTAGCCTGAGAGAGTTCGAGGCTGGAGGTGACAAAAAAAGAGTTTGAAAGAAAGGAAAAAAAAAGTCAGTGTCTGAGGAGAGGCCTAAGGTGTGGAGCTTGGCTAACAGTAGTGAGTGATTCACCAAATCAAATGCCTTTGTGTAACCCCTGGGTGGCGCTATCCCAAGGGCTACTACCCTTGCCTGCTTAGGTAGTAGCAGGTTAAGGGGCATTGGGTAATGAAATGGGTGCCTCCACCCAGAAGTCAGGGTTGTTAGTGGTCAAGCTAACCTGGGCACAGCCCTCCAGGACACTGTTAACCCCACTCTTTCCCTTCTAGTGGCCTGAACAATATATACTAATTACTTTCACAATGACCCTTATTCACCAGGCAATTACCCACACTGTTTGCATTTACCACCAGGGCTGGTTCCTCTAGCTTGACCCTGGGGACCCCCTGTAAAACAAGGTTAAGTGCAGGAAATAGCAACAGAACAATACTTTTGGCACAAATTGGAACCACAGTCAGGTTAAATGCAAACAAAGTTAAAACTGATTTATTCAGGGGACTTGAACAAGGGAGGGGCGTAATCAGGTTGATTTGCTTAAAAGCTATATTAATCAGACATTTATGCATGCAGTTCAGAGTCCCTACACAGTCACACACTCTGGGTACCCAGGTAGGAATACGGTGGCCTAGCCAGGAACGTTGCAGCTGGTTGGGACCCTGTGATGGAAGAAAGCAACATGCACAACACACACTATTTGTAATCCAGAGCCGGAGGGCTCAGTTCGTGAAAGAAAAGGCAACAAGACAGTCAGATGACAACACTTTCAGATTTAGATGTTGTTGCAGGGAGCTACCCTGTTTACTCACGATACCCAATACTGGACACAGGCAGGATGAAATCAAGACTGCAGGCTGTTGAGCCTGGAGTGTCTGGAGAAGCAGGGCCCACACCAATCACCGAAGTGTCGTTTCTGTTCAAGGCGTTGAGCAGGGGGCTGATCCCCAGGCTGGTCTCTCGTCGATGACTTTCTCTGCGTAGCAGGTATCCTGGCTGGGCCAGTGTAGCAGGGCCCAGGCAAACAGAAATGGATTCGGATTTAGTCCGTGGAGCTGGATACAGCCTCCAGCAAGTAATACACAGTTCAGACACACAGTGGGGAAACAAATCACGACCCACTGTAAGCACACAGCACATTCACATGTAAGGAAATTCCACTGTACCAGGCAGATGGCTCTCCGGTCGCAATTACAGAGTCTGCACAATCTGGGAGTTCAGAGGTAGCTGGAAGTCCTGACAGGCTGATCGCATTCAGCAAATCTTTGGTCTTCTTCAGGTTAAAGCCTGGTCACAATTCAGTGGCTTAATTCGCTCTCCAAATTCGGATTCAGTCCGAGAAAAAGCACAAGTTCCCTCTCAGGAACAGCAGACAGGCTTGCATGCCAAACTCAGGCCTTTCCACAGTTCTCCCGTACGCTAATCCACTATGGACTGCTGTTTGAACTATCTTGAGCTATTACGTTTTCACTTCTCAACTCAGATCTAACTGAAACTGCAAGCAGTGTGGGACTTTCCCCAAGATCCAAAAGGTTTAGTTGGCTGATCTGTCTGTCTGTCACAACAAGGGCCCCCCCTCCAGGTTGTTTAAGGTGCCAAAAGCCCAAAACTACAATCCCTACAAGTTTTGGCCCCACCAAACCCCTGTAGGCAGGCTCCATTTTAGAGTACCAAATGTACTGATTGGCCCATTCTGCAGTCCAGGACCAAGGTGATGGAAAAAAACAGAACTGTCCATGCTGCAAAGAAGGCAGGTTAGCACCAACAGCGATATTATTACTACTCTAACAAATGATCAGCAAACAAGTACATCTTCTAACAGAGCTCCTCTCAAATTAATTATGACTGCAATCCAGGCAGCTCTTAGAGAGACAGTACACAGGGGCTGTACAAGCGCACTCTGGCAATGCATTTACACTGCTAAACCGCAGAACACCAGCCTGGCAGTGAGCATTTAGGCAAGCTCAAGGAAGACTTTTCGGGAACCCCCATTTGTAGGGGGGTTACATTTGTTATGTCAATGTAAATGGAACCCACCAGGCGGCCACTATCAGGGGCCTCATGCAGGAAGTTCCTTTATGTCTTCCCCCAATTTTTTCCTGTTACCCCAGTTGTTAGCCTGTTCTTCTTTATAATAAGTCACCTTAGGCTGCCTTATTTCTCTTGTACATTTATTTTCAGCAGCCTTATACTTTTGCAGGTCCCCAGGTGAGTCAGAGGCTCTTCCTTTAACCACAGATTGTCCCTCCCACGCATCTGGACTTGGAGGAAGGAGTTGCCCGCTTAGCAGTAGTGCCTCTAATCTTACGTTTTTTTGGGGGGGAGGGTAAATTTGTCATAGGCAGCACTGAATTGGTTTATGAGGTGATCCAGGGCTGAGTCAATATCAGGAATGGAGTCAAGATAGCTCCAGTCTACTTGGGCCAGGTATGCTGAAAATGTTCTTTTTATTTACCTAGTGGCTCACCATGTGGTAAGACTCCTGATTTATTTTTTTAAATGCATAGAAATCTGTGCCGTTTTAAAAATGCTAGAAATGAATTCCTTTCCCTTATAACACTTCGGGGGGGGGGGGTAGAGGTATAAGGAGGTATTCCCTTTATCTGTGTTGAAATTTGTTTTTTCAGATGTAGGAATCCAGATCCAAGATCTACAAAAGTGACTGAAATGACGTTGTGCAGAAATAAGCATGCATAATAAGCCGTTACTAAGAAAAGCTGTTTCAGGAGTATTGGGCATTTCTTGAATAGAGTTGAAAAGCTATCATTTTAGCAACAGCCTTGCAAGTATATTGTAGTCCTATTGCCTTAAAAGAAACTTATGTTAGAAATGGGAGTACACAGTTATTTTTTGTACTTACAGTATGTGATCCCTTATGATCTTTGTTCTCTTTCTAGCACCGAAACCTTTCTCTGATGTTAGCATTGTCACTAGGACTGCAGGACAATCTAAGATATCACGTATCAAGTAAGTATTCAGTAAAGTTATTACTGTGTCAGCTCAAGACCAAGGCAGCATCATATATATTTACTGTATATTGATTTTTTTATAAGTATCGGAAACGTGCTACAATCAGACTGACTGCAAGAACAAGGGCCTGTACAAGAGTATAATCCCTGTTGAAAGAATCTGAATTTTTGTTCTTTTTAGTTTTTTAATTGGTTTCATTTACTAATGCATCCACTGGAAATGAGCCTTTACAGCTCAGTAGGTCTTTTCTGGTAAAAATGCTTTCAATGAGCAGTCCCCTCAAGGGGCTTTTTTTGGTGATAATGTCTGCTGGACCACGACTTGTTGCTCAAGTTACAGAACTGGCTGTAAAATTGATTCAGATGCATAGGGTGGTTTCATCATCCTGTTAGTATTGTTTATTAACTTGCAATTGGTGAAAACACTGAACTGTTTTCCACATGGTAGACATGTGTAACCCCTAGCTGGTGCTATCCCACGGGCTACTACCCCCTGCCTGCTTGGCTAGTAGCAGGTTAAGGGGCCTAGGTTCTGCAATGGGTGCCTCCACCCGGAGGTCAGGGTTGGTAGTGGTCAAACTAACCTGAGCACAGCTCTCCGGGACACTGTAACCCCGCTCTTTCCTTTCTAGTGGCCTGAGCAATATACGGTAATCACTTTCACAGTATCCTTTATACACCATACAAGTACCCACACTGTTTGCACTTACAACCAGGGCTGGTTCCTCTGGCTCGACCCTGGGAACCCCCTGTAAAACAAGGTTATGCACAGCAAATAGCAACAGTACAGTACTCTTGGCACAAATTGGAACCACAGTCCGGTTAAATGCAGAAAAAGTCAGATCTAATTTATTCAGGGGACTTGAACAAGGAAGGGACGTAATCAGGTTGATTGGCTTAAAGGCTATATTAATCAAACAGTTATGCATGCGCTTTAAGTCCCCACACAGTCACATCTCTGGGTACTGAGGTGGGGAGACGATGGGCTAGCCAGGAACGTTACAGCTGGTTGGGGCCCTGTAATGGAAGAAAGCAACATGCACAACACACACTATTTGTAATCTGGAGCCAGAGGGCTCAGTTTGTGAAAGAAAAAGCAACCAGACAATCAGATGACAACACTTTAGATTTAGCTGTTGTTGCAGGGAGCTACCCTAATGTTTACTCACGATACCCAATACTGGACATAGGCAGGACGAAATCAAGACTGCACGTTGTTGAGCTGGAGGGCCAGGAGAAGTGGGGCCCACACGAATCACTGAGGCATCGTTCCTGTTCAAGTGTTGAGCAGGAGGCTGATCCCCAGGCAGGTCTCTCATCGATGGCTTTGTCTGTGCAGCGGTTAGTCGGGCTAGGCCAGTGTGCAAGGCCCAGGCCCAATGGAGATGATTTTGGATTCAGTCCATGGGGCTGGATGCAGCTTCCAGCAAGCAGAATACAGTTCAAACCACAGTGGGGAACCAAATTGCGACCCACTTGGAGCACACAGCACATTTACACATAAGGAAATTCTAATGCAGCTTCCAGCAAGCAGAACACAATTCAAACCACAGCGGGGAACCAAATCATGACCCACCATAAGCACACAACACATTCACTTGTAAGGAAATTCCACTGTACCAGGCAAAAGGATCTCCGGTCGCAATTGCAGAGTCTCTGCACAATCCGGGAGTTCAGAGGTAGCTGGAAGTCCAGACAGGCCATTTGCATTCAGCAAATCTTCGGTCTTCTGTAGGTATAATCCTGGTCACAATTCATTGACTTACTTCACTCTCCAAGTTCGGATTCTGTTCGAAAAAGGCACAAGTTCCCTCTCAGGGAACAGCAGGCAGGCATGCAGGTTAAAACTCAGGCCTTTCCACAGTTCTCCCACACAAATCTACGCCGGGGCTGCTGCTTGAATCATTCAAGCTGTTATCTGTTCACTTCCCAACTCAGAACTGAAACTAGCTGCAAGCAGCTTGGAAATTTCCCTAAGATTCAAAAGGTTTGGTTGGCTGATCTGTCTGTCAAGTCACAACAAGGCCCCGAGGTTATTTTAGGCACCAAAATGCAAAACTACAATTCCTACAAGTTTTGACCCCACCAAGCCCCTGTAGGCAGGCTCCATTTTACAGTCCTAGCAGTACTGATTGGTCCCTTCTGACAGTCCCGGGCCAAGTTGGTGGAGATGAACAGAACAGTCCTTACTGCAAAAAAGGCAGGTTAGAACAAACTGCAATACTATTACTACTCTAACAAATGATTAGCAAACAAGCACATCTTCTAACAGAGCTCCCTTTTAAGATTAATTAGGACTGCAATCCAGGCAGCTCTTAAAGGTACAGTACACAGAGGCTATACAGGCACTCTCTGGCCATACATTTAATCTACTAAAACGCCGAACACCAGCCTGGCAGTGAGCATTTAGGCAAGCTCAAGGAAGACTTTTCGGGAACCCCCATTTGCAGGGGGGTTACACATGCCATGTCACGTGTTAATGTGTTTATTTTTATAAAATGGGTATGGAAATTGCTGCATCCTGATTGGTTAGCAGACATGAATTGTGAGACCACTACTTCTGATTAAAAAAAAAAAGTGCTGACAGTCAGGACACAGCACACTTAACATATCAGTGCCTTTTGTAAAACATTCCTGACTTCCATTACGAACATGGCTGCCACTTTTACTCTCAATAAAAAAGTGTGCTAGGCCCTTAAAATGAAACTCCCTCAACATTTGAGGAAAAAAAAATTGAGTGGAATGATGTTCCTGTAACCCCCCTGCAAATGGGGGTTCCCAAAAGACTTCCAGGAGCTTGCTTGAATGCTCCAAGCCTGAATGGTGTTTGGCATTTAAGCCATTTATCAGTGAGTGTTTTTAGAGCCTCTGGCACTGTCTCTTTAAGAGCCGTCTGCTTGCAGACATAATTAGTTTGTATGGGGGACTGTGTGTTTCTCTGTTTGAGTACCACTCAACTGCTGCCAATTCACTCCATTTTGCAGTCACTAGGAGTACAAAGGGAACCTATCTGAAAGATGTAACTGTTTGCCAGAAATAATTTAGAGTAATAATGAAAATACAGTTTGTCTAACCTGCTTTCTTTGCAGTCAGAACTGTGTTTGCCTAGTTCCCCATTCTAGTTTTGAACTGCTGAACTGGACCAATCAGTGTGGGGTAAGCTAGCTCTAAAATGGTGCCTTGACGAATCAGAACTTGACTCATAATCTGAGTCAGCCACAAGAGGATTGTATGGGCAGTGACTCTGGGAGATGTAGTTTAGACTTCAGCGCCTTTTGGACCAACAGCAGCAGTCTATTGTGAGTGACAGCCAATCCAGTCAAGAACTGGGAGGAACTCAAAGGAAGTGCCCGGTTTTGTCTGTTGGAGTTTCAGTTTAGATCTGGCAGTGAAGGGAAAGAAACCCTGTGCTCCTTCAGTGCACAGTTTCAGTCAAAAAGCGTGTGTAAGGCCCAGAGTTCGGTCTGCAGCTTGTGTAACAGCTTGTTAGGACTGAATCATGTCCTGTGAAAAGAATCAAAGGATCTCTGAAGAGTAGAAACCAGGCTCACCCTGTAGAAGACTGGAGAAATTGTTGAATTGCACTCTGTCTGTCAGGAACTGAATCTGCTGTGTTTCTCCCGGTATTGTGCAGTAATTACGATCGGGATAGAGAGCAGCCTACTTGGTATAGTACTTTCTTTTACCATATAAATGTCTGAAGAGTCTGTAGCTCAAGAGTAGCCCTGCTGACGTTGAAGGACCCTATCTTGTTTGGAGGTCGTGAGTACTAATTCAGGGTCGCCCCTGTTGAATTGCCACATTAAATCCAACTGGAATCACTGTACTGCTGACTGTTTAAACTAATTTTCTTTCACTGTGTGAAAGGGCCCCTACCAGCTGCCACGGTTTGGACTAGCCACTAGGGCTTGGGTACCCAGGGACAGTAACTGGTAGGGATAGGCCTGTGCACAGAGCCATAGGTAGATAGTAAAGTGATAAGCTAATTAACCTGATTTCCCCCTGTCCTTGTTATATTCCCCAAATAAATCCGAGCTGCTTGTTTCAGCAAAGTTATACTGCCTGAGGTATTTGTCTATGTTAAAGTATTGTACTGTGATTGTTGCACTGTATCTTATTGTACAGGAGGTCCCAGTGCCTGAACCACCCTGGGGTAAGTGTATACTGTGAAGGTAATTCCGATATATTGTGTGTGGGCCACTAGTGGGAAGAAAGGGGTTGCAGTGTCCCAGAGGGCTGTGACCAAGTAAGTTTAACTATTGCAAACCCTGACCTCTGGGTGGAGGCACCCGCCATTGGATCCAGGCCCCTCAACCTGTTAGTGGCAAATCAGGCAGGGGTAGTAGCCCTGGGATAGCGCCATCTAGGGTTACATCTTGGAGGCTCACCGCTGGGATTGTGTGTCCTCTAGTGGCCATATTTACGAACCACTGTTAAGAAAAAAATGGGTACCCCGACAGAAGTGGCTGTGCACCGGCTGGTGGAGTGGTGTACTGGGGAGGAGATTGACCCCCAAAATGCTATGCTTATCCTGGACATCCCCCTGGGTATCAATACGGACACTGTACAGGGAGTACTTTCCAAGGTGGAAGGTTTACAAACCCTGTGGTGGTGGGTCGGCATGCTAATCTGCTCACCCACACTTTCCTGGCCCTAGTAGAGTTTAAGGATCCCATAGATAGCTCCAAAGTGCCACAGACCATTACCCCAGAGGGAGCCCTCACTGCTTGGAGAGTGATAACTAAGTACAGTAAAGACCCGGTGGGGAATGAGCCCCCACCACTGTCTGAAACTTTTGAGGAGAAATTTGCTAAATGGATGCTGGGGGAAGGGAAAACTGTGGAGGACTTGAAGAAACTATTCTTGCCACCTGGGGGTGTTCCTCCCCCAACACCCTCACCCGCTCCAGTACCCGTAATGGTGGCTGAACCAATGCAGACTCCTATTTCTGCACCTGCCATTAGTCACGACTCTTACCGAAGGTTGAGGATCTTCTCTGGCACCTTCCCCACCCCCCAAGGGGAGGATGACTGGGAGACCTGGATAGACTATGTTGCCCCCAAATGCTAGAATGGCAATGCTCGGGTCGAAGCGAAGAGGGTTAGTGAGAGCCTCGAGGTCCTGCCCTGGCTACCATCCGTGCTAAATGGGCCAGTAACCCTGAAGTGACTGCACAGGCCTATCTTGAGGCCTTGGAGAATGTGTATGGAGCCCAGATTCTGATGAGGATCTATGGTGGAGAGTAAGAAATGCACAACAGTACCAAGGGAGTTGTTGTCTGTGTATGTATCTCGCTGGAAAAATTGTTGCAAGAATGCCTCAGAAAGGGTAGTTTGCCAGCGATTGAACTGGACCGAACCAGGCTGGACAGGATCCTAAGTCTGCCCCTTCTCAGAACTTCTGTTGCTTCAGTTCGCCTGGCAAATCGACTGGAATCCCCACCCTCCTATGATGAGTTAATGAGAGAAATTCGAGGAGTTGAGAAAAGGCGACCTCGGGAGGACCTGCACCAATAGCTGCGGCTATGACCGAGTGACTGAGGTGGCCCATCAAGTGAAGTTCAGGGGCAGAGGTTGGCAGTCAATGAGTGCTCTGACAAGGAAAAGATATGCCACAATGGGGCGAACTGTTGAGAGAGATCCTGGAATTCAAAAACAGTCCTTTATGAAGGCCACGCCTGCAAGTACGGGCCCTGACCTATATCCGACTGCATCTATGGGGGGTGGGGTACCCACCCATGTATCTCCTGCTGATAACAGCTCCAAACTCAATTCCTTGACCATGGAAGTGGAGAAACTGACGAGATGTCTCCAAATGCTTATCACGCCACAGACAGAGATGGCACCAAGGTTTCCGTTAGTAATACCCCGCCTGGCTCCCAGTGTGGCACCTCGCCAGCTCAAACTCCAGAAAGTATGTTTTGCTATAATTGTGGGAAGGATGGGCACATGAAAAGGGAATGCCGGTCCCCAAAAGACACTGACAAAGTTGCATATAGGCTACAAGGAGAGCTTCGGAGAACAAATCAGTGGTTAAGAGGTGCACGAAATGATCCCAGTGAGGGCACCAAAATGCTAACTCACGTCCTTTTGTGGCAAGGTCAGTTGCCCAGGCCCCCACTCATCGCCTCTCCAGACTGGTCCAGAATAGTGGGTCCTCCATGGAGACCACTGTAAAGGTGAATGGAGTGTCTACAAGAGCTGTATTAGACAGTGGCTCCCAAGTGACAATTATGTTCCAGGATTGGTATCAGAAGCATTTGTCAGACGTCACTTACAACCATTAGAAGGACTGCATGTATGGGGTTAAGTGAGAAGGCCTACCCCTATTCCGGTATATCCGATTTGGCTGTCTTTCCCACCTCCGTGGCTGGAGTGGCCGAACAAGTAGAGACTCTAGCCTTAGTGTGTCCCCCACTGACTGTATGATGGTGTCCTTTGTTGATTGGAACAAATGCTCATATGTTCAGAAGGCTGGCACAGTTGTGTTACGGAAAACAGGGTCAAAAACTAGTAGAGCTTTAAGAGTTCCAGCTTTAATTAAGAAAGCCTATGAGGCACAGAGAGATGCTGAAAAATAGAACCAGAGGAACCGGCCGGAATTGTATGGAAGAAGGATCCTGAGTCTCTGATCCTGGCGCCAAATGCCCAGTGTACCTTACAGGAGAGGTCCGTATCAGAAAGGATGTTAAGAATAAAATATTAATGTTGGATGCACCAGGCGATGGAAAATTGCCAGAGGGACTGCTGGTCAAGCCTAGTATTTTGCCCGCTAGAGCCCATGCTTATGCCAGAAGGGTAATGGTCCAAGTTCATAATGTGTCTGAAAGAGACATTCGAGTAAATAGAGGTTGCATCCTGGCTAATGTGCATTGTGCAGACACTGCAGTGCTACCCAGCAGCAAGAGTTCAAGGAAGAATGACAGAGTAACGCCTGACTTGTTTGATTTCGCGACTCCGCTGCCAGCTGAATGGAAAGTGAGGATCAGTGAGAAGCTTGCCCAGAGAGAGGTGTTTTCTTTAAAGGAATGGGACGTAGGATGCGCGAAGGAGCTGAGCACAATATCCGCTGCATGACGAAAGACCATTTCGTGAGAGGTCTCGACGCCTGGCACCTGCTGACATAGATGATGTGAGACGGCATCTGCAAGAGATGTTAGCTGCTTGTGTAATACAAGAATCCAGAAGCCCTTATGCTTCCCCCATTGTGGTAGTGAGGAAAAAGAATGGGACAGTAAGGATGTGTGTGGATTATCGCACCTTAAACCGGTGGACTATCCCTGATCAGTACACAATGCCCCGCATTCAGGATGCTTTGGACTGCCTAGACGGGAGCAAGTGGTTCTCCGCAGTGGGTACTACCAGATCCCGATGGCCCCAGAGGACCGTGAGAAGACAGTCTTTATCTGTCCGCTTGGCTTCTATGAATTCATGAGGATGCCTCAAGGGATTTCAGGTGCCCCAGCCACTTTTCAACGATTGATGGAGCGTGCAGTGGGGACATGAACTTACTAGAGTGCCTGGTATACCTAGATGATGTTATTGTGTTTGGCAGCTCACTGGAGGAACATGAGAGCAGATTATTTAAGGTATTGGACCGACTGGAGGACTTTGGCCTTAAACTGTCCATTGATAAGTGTCAATTCTTTCAAACATCAGTAAAGTATGTGGGACACATAGTATCCACCGAGGAATAGAGACCGACCCAAGTAAAGTTGAGGCCTTGACCACCTGGCCACAGCCCAAAAATCTAAAAGAACTGCAAAGATTCCTGGGATTCTGTGGTTATTATCGGGCCTCATCAAGGACTATTCAAGAGTGATCCGCCTCTTTACTTAACCTTACTCAAGGGTATCCCCAACCCACAAAAATACCAAAAGTCAGCCCCTCAAGACTGAAAGAGTGTATTTTCATCCAGTGAAGTATTTGGGGCCCGCTGGACTCCTGATTGTGAGACTGCTTTTCATGAGATCATATATCAACTTACCCATGCTCCAGTGCTGGCCTATGCCGATCCAAGAAAACCTTACGTCCTGCACACTGATGCTAGCTTGCAAGGGTTGGGGGCTGTGTTGTACCAAGAGCACGAGAATGGCCTGAGACCAGTGGCCTTTGCCAGTAGAAGCCTGACCCCATCCGAAAAGAACTATCCTGTACATAAGTTAGAGTTCCTAGCTTTGAAGTGGGCTATTGTTGACCAATTCCATGAGTACTTGTATGGGGCTAAAATACTAGTAAAACTGACAATAATCCTTTGACCTATGTGCAGACCTCAGCTAAGTTGGATGCCACTGGCCATAGGTGGCTTTCTGCATTATCTACATATGACTATGCTCTAATACCGAGCAGGTCTGAACCACATAGATGCTGATGTCTCTCCGGAGGCCTGTTCCCCAGAATGATTGGGTCCGATTGGCAGAACCTGACATTCGGGCACTCTGCCGGAAGTTTGACAGGGAGGAACAATGTCCACGGACGCAGTGGACTGCATGGTGGATTGCTTGGGACCTCTGAGAATTGCATACTGCTGCTTATTGCCACTTTTCTGCAATAGACATTGGTGCACTGCCTCAGCTGGACAATGACAGTATTCGACTGGCTCAATCCCGCGATCCCATGATCAAAGCAGCTTTAGAAGCCCTCTATGCAGGAAAAGATGTGTCCAAATTACGCCCACTGATTTGAGAACTGCACTGTTATACAAAGAAGGTCCTAAGTTGAAACTGATCAATAAACTGTTATACAGAGAAACAGTAGACAGAGGGGACAAGTAGACAAACAACAACTAGTGCTGCCCACTGCCTTTCGAGACTCAGTACTGAGGTCCTTGCACAACCACATGGGGCACCTTGGTATAGACAGAACACTTGACTTGGTGAGATCCAGATTCTATTGGCCTAAGATGGGGGCTGATGTGGAGCAACACATTCGAACTTGTAGTCGCTGTTACAGAGGAAAGCTTTTCCCAGAGGGCTGCCCCCTTGTTAACATCACCACCAGTGCACCCATGGAGCTGGTCTGTATTGATTTTCTGAGTTTGGAGTCAGATCAAAGAAATATCAGTAATGTGCTGGTGGTCACTGACCATTTCACGAGATATGCCCAAGCTTTCCCCACCAAAGACCAGAAAGCATCCACTGTGGCCAAAGTACTTGTAGAAAACTTTTTGTTCTCTATGGGCTCCACAAAGAATCCATTCTGATCAAGGGAGAGACTTTGAGAGTCGTCTGATCAAAGAGATGCTTTCTCTGTGGGGAGTCGAAAGTCCAGAACCACTCCTTACCACCCCAGGGACCCACAGCCTGAAGCGTTTCAACAGCACTTTGCTAGATATGCTGGGCACCCTGCACCCAAAGGACAAGCCTAGATGGAGCCAACAAATTAGCACCCTGGTACATGCTTATAACTGCACCAAAAGTGATGCCACTGGGTTCTCCCCACCGCCTGATGTTTGGAAGAGAAGCTCGACTACCAGTAGATGTGTGTTTTGGGGTCTCTCCTGATGGGGTTCAAGCTGACAACTATTTACAGTATGTGCAAAGTTAAAGGCCCAGCTAACTCATGCGTACTCAACTGGCTCAAACCATGGCTGCCAAAAGAAATCTGGCCAACAAAGAAGGTATGATAAAAAGGTGAAAGCACAGGAACTCCAGGAGGGAGATCGGGTATTGCTAAGAAATCTGGGACTGCATGGCAAACACAAGATTGCTGACAGATGGCACCATCTCCTCACATTGTAGTGGGCAAACTAGATGATCTGCCAGTGTACAAAGTAAGGCCTGAGAACAATTCAAAAGATGTAAAACAATGCATAGAAATCATTTACTGCCCATTGGACAAATCCTGATTGAGTCTGAGCCCCAGAAGATGCCCCTCTGGACCAGTGACTAGAGCTGCTGCTAAGAAAAGATCAAGGAAGTCTGCACCTACAGAAGCAGAGTTAAAGTGTTCCCCTGCACAAATCCCAGTTGAGCATGACTGTCAGTCCATATCAGAAGAAAGCGAGAGTGACTTTGAATATTATCCTTCTTACGAACTGAGTCAATTGTTTCGGGGCAATCCCCTAGTCAATACTGGAGACAAAGCTGGGCCTTCTGGACTGTCTAAGCCCCCAGCTTCATCCCTGGAGCCAATGCTCCCAGAAAGTGAAGTGCAAAGCATCAGATCAGATGAAATGGAATCATTGTGCATGGTTGAACTGTTTGAGCTTTCAGGGAGGAAAATGATAGATTGGGGCAGACTGGTGATACACCGAACAAGAAGAGTATTTTGAGGTGCCCTGACAGTCCACTGCCAGTGTCCGAAAGCTCTCCATGCGAGCCAAATGTTGTGGACTCAGAAACTGTAACTCCTGGAGCTGAAAGTGCCCCAAGTTCTAGCCTCTCTACCCCCATGGAGACCCCTGACAAGTGAGGACAATGCTGAAAATGAGGCTCAGCGTGCAGAGACTGTAACAGTTCCCCTAGGAAGACTGGTCGAGCTGTAAAGCCTGTGGTGCACCTCAGTTATGATTCACTTGGGAGGCCTGTGGACTTGCCTCTCAATGTTGTCCATAAAGGAGTGTATGTGTCCCGAGCTCATTGCCCAAACTGAGCATCAGTGCTAACTCCAAGTTACTTGTGTTGCCCTCTATGTTGCCCTTGCCCCGTCCAGCCCCAAGGTAACTGATAGGAAGGGCCCCCTCTTCAGGTTTCATGTACAAGAGGTAATAACTTGAGTTATGGTACAAGTGTGTGTAATACTGTGTAAAGAGTGACGTACTGCAATGTTTCAGAAATGTGTTCTTGGTAAAATGATGTATTGACTGATGATTACATGTGTGAGCCTAATGCAAATGTATATGGTTGCAGTTGAAACTTATGGGGGTACTTGCTTGACGCGGACGTCAAGCTTTCCCAGGCCAGGAAGGGTGTAACCCCCCTGCAAATGGGGGTTCCCAAAAGACTTCCAGGAGCTTGCTTGAATACTCCAAGCCTGAATGGTGTTTGGCGTTTAAGCCATTTATCAGTGAGTGTTTTTAGAGCCTCTGGTACTGTCTCTTTAAGAGCCGTCTGCTTGCAGACATAATTAGTTTGTATGGGGGGACTGTGTGTTTCTCTGTTTGAGTACCACTCGAACTGCTGCCAATTCACTCCATTTTTGCAGTCACTAGGAGTACAAAGGGAACCTATCTGAAAGATGTAACTGTTTGCCAGAAATAATTTAGAGTAATAATGAAAATACAGTTTGTCTAACCTGCTTTCTTTGCAGTCAGAACTGTGTCTGCCTAGTTCCCATTCTAGTTTTGAACTGCTGAACTGGACCAATCAGTGTGGGGTAAGCTAGCTCTAAAATGGTGCCTTGGACGAATCAGAACTTGGACTCATAATCTGAGCCAGCCACAAGAGGATTGTATGGGCAGTGACTCTGGGAGATGTAGTTTAGACTTCGGCGCCTTTTTGGACCAACAGCAGCAGTCTATTGTGAGCGACAGCCAATCCAGTCAAGAACTGGGAGGAACTCAAAGGAAGTGCCCGGTTTTGTCTGTTGGAGTTTCAGTTTAGATCTGGCAGTGAAGGGGAAAGTAACCCTGTGCTCCTTCAGTGCACAGTTTCAGTCAAAAAAACGTGTGTAAGGCCCAGAGTTCCGGTCTGCAGGTTGTGTAACTGCTTGTTAGGACTGAATCCGTCCTGTGAAAAGAATCAAAGGATCTCTGAAGAGTAGAAACCAGGCTCACCCTGTAGAAGACTGGAGAAATTGTTGAATTGCACTCTGTCTGTCAGGAACTGAATCTGCTGTGTGTTCTCCCGGTATTGTGCAGTAATTGCGATCGGGATAGAGAAGCAGCCTACCTGGTATAGTACTTCTTTTTACCATATAAATGTGTGAAGAGTCTCGTGGAGCTCAAGAGTAGCCCTGCTGACGTTGAAGGACCCTATCTTGTTTGGAGGTCGTGAGTACTAATTCAGGGTCGCTTCCCTGTTGAATTGCCACATTAAATCCAACTGGAATCACTGTACTGCTGACTGTTTAAACTAATTTTCTTTTCACTGTGTGAAAGGGCCCTCACCAGCTGCCACGGTTTGGACTAGCCACTAGGCTTGGGTACCCAGGGACAGTAACTGGTAGGGATAGGCCTGTGCACAGAGCCATAGGTAGATAGTAAAGTGATAAGCTAATTAACCTGATTTCCCTGTCCTTGTTATATTCCCCAAATAAATCCGAGCTGCTTGTTTCAGCAAAGTTATACTGCCTGAGGTATTTGTCTATGTTAAAGTATTGTACTGTGATTGTTGCACTGTATCTTATTGTACAGGAGGTCCCAGTGCCTGAACCACCCCTGGGGTAAGTGTATACTGTGAAGGTAATTCCGATATATTGTGTGGGCCACTAGTGGGAAGAAAGGAGGGGTTGCAGTGTCCCAGAGGGCTGTGACCAAGTAAGTTTAACTATTGCAAACCCTGACCTCTGGGTGGAGGCACCCGCCATTGGATCCAGGCCCCTCAACCTGTTAGTGGCAAATCAGGCAGGGGTAGTAGCCCCTGGGATAGCGCCATCTAGGGGTTACATTCCAATCAATTTCTACCACTGATTCCACTTATGGGTCTGCACTGGAGGCACTAGGACCTGGTGGGAGCAAAGCTTTTGGCCAGGGGGACAGCCACAGCTACTGAGCATGGTACATGCCAGCAGTAAACGTTGTCGGACCATCACTAACCTGAGTTCCATTCTTCTGCCATCGAGTGCACATTGTGTGAACGCAGCACGTTTGTTGCCTCTTATTTTATTGTGTCACTGTAATTTTGTCTTTATTTACAGTGTTGCGTGTTTTTATTATATTACTGTGATGCCGAAGTCTGATGAGAAAGAGGCCAAGTTGTTGAAGAAGTCAGGCAACCTCCCATTATGCGTTACTGCCCTTGTGAGAAACTGATGGCTGTTCTAGACTGGCATCAGTCCTGCACAGCCTGTCTTAGACTAGAGCACAACATGGATGTGTGGGATGCCGGCTTCTCAGTGGCTTGCCACACACTAGAGAGATGCATGTAGTGGTGGGTTTGCCAGATCCCCATCTTTGGAGGCAGGCCTTGCACACGTGCATCCAAGACCAGGAACTGGATTCTCAAAAGACTTTGAAGGTGAAAAAAATGCACAAGTTTTCAAAAATGGAGCGGGGAGGCCAGCTGCAGTGCAGGATATTCTCCGATATTCTGCAGTTTGCGAAAGAAATGCAACTGCAGAATTACTTGCACTCTGTAGCTGCTGGAGCAAGTGACCTCTTACAAATATCTAGGCATCCCTTTCGACTTGGCTGTCACCTTCCACACCCATATCAGTGCCCTAACTTCTACCATAAATTGTCGGATAGACCTACTAAACAGTCATAGAGATTGCTTCCCCCAAGTTGCCCTCCAGCTGGCCATCACCTCTTCCATCCTGTCGCTAGTGGACTATGGCTTGCCCATTTACTCTGCAGCGGACAATACCACCTTGACTAAAATCCAGCTCTCAATCAATAAGGTCTGCAGGCTCCTGACCGGAGCCCCTAGCCGCACTCACATTTGCCTGCTCTACTCCACCGCCAACCTGCTCACTTTTAAGGAGTGTCTGCGCTACCAGACCTGCCTACTCGCCAAGAAATCTCTTCTAGCCCCCCCCCGCGGGGTCTCAGCTTCCCTACGGCATGCATCCTCATCTGTTGCCACCCGTAGCTCTGTCAAGGCCACCTTTCTGGTGCCCAGAACCAAGACCTCACTAGCTCAGGGGTCCTTCCATTACCGAGCCCCTGCTTGGTTCAACTCCCTCCCACCCTGCATCACAGACATTGCCAAAATTGGTCCCTTCAAAGTCGCCCTCTGGAACCATCTCTTCAACGCTTGTTGCTGTAGATGCACCTAATTAATCCCACTATGGGATCCTCCTGTCAGGCCTCCCTGACTTGACAACATCCTCCGGACAGCTATCCTCTTCCCTCCCTCCCACCCCACTCCTCCCTCCCACCCCACTCCCCATCCCTACCTCCACCCTCCCCAGGTATTATCTAGGGGTAAGTCCAGGGCTGCACCCCCAGTGTAACCCTTGGGTACCTTGTATATGACTGTAACCTATTATAAGTAACATTATTATGTAACCTATGTGTACTCTATGTTTAATGTTCTGCACCTGTACTGTTTTCACTGTTGTAACCACACTATGTAACTCTGTCTACCCCCCACCCCTGCGACGAGGTGCCTTTGTAAATGAGTCCATGACTCAAAGGTTGTAAATCCAACTTTTCTAATAAATAAATTATAAATAAAGAAAAAAAAACATTGAAAAGTATGCATCATCACTGGCCTGGTGGCACTGAGGGGTGAGGAGCTGCAGATTTCTTTGTTGGCAGAAAAAGGTGCCAGTGCAGACAGGAGCCCAGTACAAAAGGGCAGCCTGCAGCATCGGGAGAAACAGAACAAGCGAGTGAGAGAAGGGGAGTGAGTGAGCTCAGTGGAGCTCTGCCGGAACGTTAGAGTTGCCCACCCTCCTGCCCAGAGTCCTCTGTTATCCTATATTACAGCAGGGTCTCTGGAGTGGAGACAAAGCAATGGTTGGATACTTTTACAATTGCTGTAATAATGCAGATTAAGTTCAGTTTATTTCTCTAACTAAGCTAAGTACTGAGCTATAGTGTTATGATTGCTGTAATAATACATATTCATTTGTTCTGTTTATTTCTCTAACTGAGCTGAGTAGTAAATTTGGTAGACAGAATTAAAAAAAATGACTGTTTTACGAGCGTGTGTTGCGCAATTGCTATGCACGCTCATAACTACGTGAATTTGCAATATTTTCACTACAGTTTTTCAACATTGGCATTTTTCCACACCTCCTTATAAACAGTACAGCTGTCATTTTTCACATCCTGGCCGAATTGTGTTTTTGCACTTCAGGCGCAAAATAGCACAGTCACTTTGGGAAATCAGTGTTTGGGACAGATTAGGACTGCGTGAGAGAGGGGGAGTGACTGAGCTCTGTCGGGACTGCTGCGGATTTCTTTATGGGCAGAAAAAGGCGCCAACACAGGCAGGAGCCCAGTACAAAAGGGCAGCCTGCAGCGCTGGGAGAAGCAGAACGAGCGAGTGAGTGAGTGAGAGAGAGGGAGTGAGCGAGCGAGCTCAATGGAGCTCTGTTGGGATTGCTGCGGATTTCTTTGTGGGCAGAAAAAGGCATCATTGCAGGCAGGGGCCCAGTACAAAAGGGCAGCCTGCAGCATTGGGAGAAATGGAATGAACGAGTGAGAGAGGGAGAGAGAGAGATAGCTCAGTGGAGCTCTGCCAGGACTTCACAGTAGCCCACCCTCCCATTCAGGTCCTCTTTGGTCCTGTATTACAGCAGGATCTCTGGAGTTGAGACAAAGCAATGATTGGATACTTTAGGATTGCTTTAATAATACAAATTTATTTGTTCTGTTTATTTCTCTAACTGAGCTGAGTAATACTTGGAGTGCAATAGGATTTCTAACTGGGCTAAGTGAAACTATATGAGAGCCGAGAACAAAAAGTATGGTAGCTGAGGGGTGAGAATAGACAAGGAGCCTTTAGGATTGCTACACTAATACAGTATCTAACAGATGAGATTTGAGACTGAATTACCCTGGTCGGCAAGGGGTCAATAGGGGGACTAGTGTGGGGGGGGAGAACAGGAATTTGATTAAATAGGGGCCTAACAGTTGTAGTAGGTTACAGAACCTGGGAGTAAGAGCCCGTAACAAAAGATTGGGGCCAAAATGGGGCAGGTGCCACATGTCAATAGGGCGGGTATCTTTGTAAGGGTGGAGGGGTGTACAGGGTGTGGGTGTGCCATGATTCTGACTGGCCATGGGGGGTATGGTCTGTAGATGACTGGCTAGTTTGAGGGAGGAACTGTGGAGGTTAGGGAGGAGTTTACATGGCAGGGAAGATGAGTATGGTAGGCATCCTGAGGGGGGGGAATAGGGGATGGCAAAGGGGGACGGAGGAAGAATAACTAGGGACTGAAACTGATCCCAGTAACAGAGGCACTAGCAGAAAAGAGAAGAGAAGGGAGGAGGTGCCCGAGGCGAGGGTGGGGGGGCCTCCTGATGGGGGAGGAAGAGACGACGAGGAGTACCAGGGGAGAGAGAGCAGATGGCTGTGGGGAGAGAGAGCAGATGGCTGTGGGTAGGGAGGGACCAGCCAGGGGTGGCATGGATGGGAACACGTAGGAGGGGGGAACCGATAGGGGAAGAGATGTAAGACTGGTATCGACTACTTAATAGATTTGATCCTCTGCTATGGGACAGAGGGGAGCAGGAACATACTGAAGGGGAGGACAAGCGGGGCATGAGACGGATGGCAACAGGTAGGGGAAGAGATAGCAGGACAAAAGGGTAGAAGGGGCTAGTAAGGAAGGAGGGGGTGGTGACTGAAGGAGAGAAGTCTACAGGAAGGGGGAAGGATGGAAGGGGCATCACTATTGGGGTAGAAGGGAATGCGGGCTCTAAATTGACAACAGAGGGGATAGGAGAGGGGTTGGAAATCAGCAGGGGAGGAGGGGAAGTCGACATGGGAAGCCCAGTAGGAAGTAGTCAGCCATATTTGGGTTGAAGCTGTCCCCAGTTTACTGCAGGAGGGACAGGGCAGTCACTACTCAAGCGTGCACCGAGGGGGAGGAAGAAACCTCATTTACTGTTGCATGCGAGTACAAACCGCTTGGCGGGGAGACACTGTGAAAGTAGTGAGGGAGAGGTTTGAGCACTTGGGCAGGCAGTGTGAGGGGTTGGGGAAGTCGGTGGCATTCTTGGAGGTGCTGCCATTACCATGTGCAAGCATGGAGAGGAAGGGTAGGCTTGAGGAGTTCGAGTGGCTGAGGGATTGATGCCACACGAAACATTATGGGTTAGTGACTAACCGGGGTAGGGTCGGGGTTGGGGGGAATAGTGACTTGTACACAGGGGAGAGGGTACACTGGAGCAGGAAGAGGAGGGGCATATTAAAAGCAGCATTGCTGCCGGGCCACTGGCACTGAGGGTTGAGGCACTGGACGCGACACCTCATGCCACGTTGGCGACTCGGGTTCAGATGCAAGCCTGGCCTGCCAGGGGTTGGTAAGCGAGGGATAGGATTGAGCATCCGGAGGACTGCTTTTCTATCCTGGGCCGGGATCCAGTTAAAACCGCGGGTGCTACTACATCGGTGTAGTAAAGGGTGGCAGACGTTGGCATGCTGTGCCTAAGCGTCATTACATGGCCGCACTCCGCAAAAGGGAGAAAAGTGGAAAATGTGCTATGGTCAGGCAGCACAAGCTTCTGACCTCCCGGCCTGCCACGAATGGCACCTCCCCAACCGGTTCCTGCTCCGGTGGGTCGACCTGGGAAGCTCCTCACCACCCCACCAGGGGGGTAATCAGTGGAGGTGAGCAGGTTAGCCTGATGTCGGGGTAGGGCTGGGGGTCAGGCGGATGACCAACCCCACCGTAGCCCAGTGAGAAAATTTGTTAAAAAAAAAAAAAGGTAGGATTAGAAGGGTGTATCTCTACTAAGATGGATTTAAACAAATGGCGGGGGGTGGGGTGGCCAAAAGACTGAAGTTGTTAGAAAGGTCCGGACAGGGGAGCCTGATGAGCTCACCGCCCTAGATATAGGTAAAGGCAGAGGCATAGTAACCCTGGAAGGGGGCGGGCAGATTGGTCTGAGTGTAATACAGAAGTCACCACCACCCAGTAAGAATAAGGAGAATGGGTGAGGACTACTGGGAGCATGGATACAGGCCAAGGAGGAGAAGAGTGAGGAGAAGGAGAGGTACAGGTGGAAGATGGTCTGACTACATGGATAGAGAACTGGTTACAGAGGAGGGTGCAGAGGGTGGTGGTGGTCAGGTAGCTCTCGGCGCCTACAGCAGTGACAAACAGGGTGCCACTTGGCTCAGTGCTTGGCCCAATCCTATTTGGGCTCTTTATCACTGATATAGCACACGGAGTGGGGAGCAGGGTTAGTCTGTTCCCACATTATACCAAATCAAAAGCAAATAGTTAAAATAGCAGAGCCCCCCCCCACACACACACACACACACATGTACACTCCCCACCCCATTTTCTTACTTACTTGGGATTCACTGCCAAGAAGTGTAAAATCATGTACCTAGGGCATTGGAACCCCGATGCTGGGTATAGGATGGGGGGAGGTACTGATACTCACTAGACATGAAAAGGTCCTTGAAGTTATTATATCAGAGGACCTCAAGATGGCAGTACAGTGTGACAAGGCTATGGGCACAGCAAATTGGATTCTGGGGTGCATAAGGAGTGGCATCTCCAGTAGGAGGAGGAGATGGAATGTTGTGCTACCATTGTATCATTCCCTGGTATACCCCCAGCTGGAGTACTGTGTCCAGTTTTAGAGTCCACACTTCAGAAAGGACATAAGGTGGAGATTTTCCAGAGGAGGGCAACTAAAATGGTTCAGAATTTTCGCAGGAATCCCTACAAGGAAAGGCTGAAGAATCTCAACATGTACACTCTGGAAGAGAGGAGGGCGAGAGGTGACATGATCAAGACCTACAAAGTACCTCACAGGGTAAAAAGGGTACAGTTGGGGAGTTTCCTTCAAATGAGGATGAGCACCCAAACCAGGGACATACAGTGAAGCGGGGGCGATTCAGGATAGATGTGAAGAAATATTTCTTTACTGAAAGGGTGGTAGATGCCTTGAAAAGACTGCCAGGAGAAGTGGTGGAAGCTAAAATGGTAGGGGGCATGAAGCATGCATGGGATAAACATAGGGGTATATTAGAAAAAGGGGAAGGAGGGGGTCAACGGAGATCAGTAGGGCTATGGAAGTGGACTAGGTTCAAGTTCATTGCAGGAAAAATCCATTAAGCATGCTCATTCACAAGGAGGTCCTGATGGACACAGGCAGAATAAGACATGCAGGAGTTACAGGTAGGTAGAGAACACTTGAGCAGACTGGGTGGGCTGAGCAGTCCTTTTCTGCTGACAAATTCTATGTTTCTATGGCATTATGTGTTAATTCAGGTGCAGTGTTTATTCAGAGTTGGGCCTACCATACATCCACATGTAAGGTACAGTAAATTACCGAATTAGATGCAGCCCACTTACAGTACAATAAACAGAACCCCACTGCTTCGAGAAGGCTTTACTCTTCATAAGGCTGCTTAAAGAACTGGGGTTCTATTTGCAGTGTCCACACCAGTATGCTGATCTTAAAATCGACACCACATCTGAATGAGTACTTGATTCTTCCTCACTCCATTTCTTCCCCACTTTGAAAACTGCTTGTCCTGAGTTCGTTTTGGACTGGCACCAGTGGCGGAGCCAGGTTTAGGAGCATTTGGGAGCCGGGGGGGGGCCAGTCAGTCACTCATGGGCTCCACAAGGGGCACTTCACAATGAATAAAGATGGTGGTGGGGCACCGCTACTCACTCTGGGGAAGCCAGGAGGGGCGACCAGCCCCCCTAGCTCCGCCACTGGCTGGCACCGCCTTGCCTGTGTTGGAAGATGACCAGTAAGCGGCACTGAAAGACATCAGACTTCACAGTCTGTGAAGGCAGCTGCTCACGGACCAGACATAAGGCAATTCTACTGGGGGGGTAGGAGGAAGTAAGCTGTTGATTGACTAGAATCTGCAGCTTCAAACAACATGAAGTCTTGCTATATTATGACATATGCAGTGAGTCCCAACCTTCGAGCTGCTCCGGAGGTGAAAGAGTTAACTTTCCATGCCAGGCATGGAACGGTGAGCTTGAGCTCAGTTGAAAACTCTGTCTGTTGTTCTTCAAACTCAAACTGTCAGATTCTTTACTCCGCCTCACTGAACAGTCGCTCCAGAGATTTTCTCCTTCTGCTCGGTTCATTTTGTCGGTTAAAGTATTATTTTCTCGGTTTTTTGACCGAATTTAAACCGCAACCGGTCGGTTCAAGCTCTGTCTGTGGTATTGTGAGTACTAGATAGGTTTTAAATTTATTTCTTCTGTGTGGAACTTGTAAACGGTTATCGGTTCGGTTTGAACCGATCAGGTTGTTTTAAAATACATTAATCTGTCTTTTAGAGTGTGGTTACTGGTTCTTATTGGTTCTAAAAAAAACGGATTTTATTACGTTTTTTTCCACGACCCGTGACACGGTTGGGAACCGATAAGATGGTCTTGCTTGGCGGATTGCCATAAACGGGCAAGTTTGGTTAGGACTGGCACTATGTCTGAGAAACCCAAAAGAAAACCCGGGCCCACTGGGTTTCAACACTGCAGTGTCTGTGGGGAAGTCTTTGCCAAGGCTGACCCCCACACCACCTATGTTTATTGTCTGGGGTTTGACCACCTCAATGCAGACTGCCAGATTTGTAAAAATTTTCCTGCAGCTGCCCTGGAAAAGAGAGTTGGTAGGCTCAGGGAAAGGGAGGCCAAGAAGTCCGCTGACCCAGATGGCCAGCCCGGTTCGGTTTCAACCGAACCGGAGGGAGTGCCTTCTGACCAGGGCGAGACTTCCTCGGCCAAAAGGGGAGCTGACTCGAAGGAGTCGGTTCCAGCAAAAAGGACTAGGAAATCAGCTGGTGTGGAGCCAAAACTTTCCTCTCCGACCGCTGAAGAAATAGCCAAAGTGATTAAAATTGTCCAGTCGCTTTCCCCGGTTCCGACCAAACCGGCACCATCAGGTAAGCGTACGGTTCGGCTGGTTCCACGGGTTCAAGAGTATGATTTAGAGGAATTTTATGAACCGGAGGAGGGGGAAGAGGAGTATGAGGAGAGTGAATGTGGATTTGAAAGTCTGGATGTGCCCATTGAACCAGACATCTCCCCAGACAGACCTTCAGGAGTGTCTCCTCCCAGGCTTTCTGAGTCCCCTTCTCATTTTGTGTTTTATAAAAAAGTGGCTGAAACCCCCCAGCTCCCTATGGAGGAAGCTGTGGATGATCAAGAGGAGCCTGACTATGTGGAAATGATGGCTATCCCAGAGTCTAGGAGACTGTCTATTCCTTTGCATAAATCTTTTGGGAAACAGACAGTAAAAACTCCTCACACTATACCTCCTGTTGATAAGAGAATGGACAAGAGGTACACATTGTCAGGCTCTGATACAGAGTTCCTTACACAACAATGCAGCCATGTTGGGGTAGTGCAGGCTGCAGCCTGTGACAAGGCAAATATTCCCTTGGCTTCACACCCCCCGGCAAGGACTCCAGGAGGATTGATGCCATGGCAAAGAAACAGTACATGGCAGCATCTTTGGGACTCAGACAGGCAAATTATATGGCTTATGTTGCTAGATACCAGAAATCCAGATGGGATACTGTTATGGCTCTAGCAAACAGGTCCCTGGCCAGCTTGCCAAGGAGCTGGAGCAGGTGGCTGTTGATGGTATTGAGGCATCTAAGGTGCAATTCCATGCTGCAGTGGACTCTAATGATGTGTCATCAAGAGTCATGGCTACATCTGTGGCACTTCGCAGAATGGCTTGGCTCAGATATACTAGCCTGTCACAGAAAACCCAGATTAAGGCCATGGATTTTCCTGTTGTGGGTAATTCTCTGTTTGGGGAGCAGACAGAGAATTACATGAAGAAAATGGATGAGTATAGGACCACCTATAGGAGTGCACAGGCCAAGGAAAGGCAGGCCACTCCTCAAAGGCAGCCTTCCAGGGGCAGGGGCAGGCCTTTTCATAGGCCTTTTTACCAAGCCCAGGCCTCCTCTTCAGCTTACGCCCAGAGGGGGTTCTTTAGAGGGAGAGGCAGACGGGCTACAAGCAGGCCTGCTTCCACCCCTCAGCCTAAAGCCCCTGCCAAGCAGGCACCCTGATGGGGTGGCCAGGGCCGATTCTCAACTACCTGTAGGGGGCAGGCTGGCTTACTTTGTCCAGGACTGGAAGTCTCTGACATCAGACAAGTGGGTCCTGAAGTAGTAAGCCAGGACTGGTTCTCAGCTTCAAAAATTTCCAAAGATGAGAACCAGATCCTTTCCACCTGCAAATCCATCAGAGGCACTTGCCCTAGAGGCAGAAGTCTCTATCCTCCTGGCTTCTCAGAGCCGTGGAAAGGGTTCCACTCCACACCACGGCAAAGGATTGTACCCAGGTACTTCCTTACCCCCAAAAAGACAGGAGAATGGCAGCCCATCCTGGATCTCAGATACTTAAACAAGCACCTTTTAAAACCAAAATTCAAAATGGTGACTCTGGGAATTATTCTACCCTCTGTAAGGCCAGGGGACTGGCTAGCGTCCCTAGACCTCAAGGATGCCTACTTCCATATTCTCATCAGAAGCTCCCATCGAAAGTATCTCAGGTTCGAGCTGCCCTCAGGCCATTACCAGTTCAGAGCAATGCCCTTTGTCCTCACCTCTGCTCCAAGGGTATTCACAAAATGCCTGGCAGTAGCAGTTGCTCACCTAAGAAGGCAAAAATTGCCATCTTCCCTTACCTGGACGACTGGCTCATAGTAGGCCAGTCTCCAGACCAAGTCAAGTTACATCTTCAGATAACTCAGCAACTGCTTACCTCCTAGGTTTCCCTCTCAATCTTCCAAAGTCAGTTCTAGAGCCTGTTCAGCTCCTCACCTTCATAGGCGCAGAACTGAACACAGAGGAAGCCAGAGCCTTCCTTCCTCTGGACAGGGCAAGGACCCTGGTCTCTCTGGCCTCCTCATTCACCCTGCAGGTCTCTCGACCAGCAAGGCATTTTCTACAGCTCATAGGGCACATGGCTGCTTCTACAGCAGTAGTGCAAGGAGCAAGATTTCAGATGAGGGACATCCAGTTCCATTTGAGAGCCTTTTGGTCTCAAAGAAAGGACCCTCTAACCAAGTTGATCCCAGTGACTCGAACCCTGATCCAAGCCCTACAGTGGTGGCAGGATCAGAGCAATCTGAGACAAGGGGTTCCCTTTGTCACTCAGTCTCACTCTTTAATCCTTACTACAGATGCATCCCTCTTGGGGTGGGGAGATCACATGGGTGACCTCACTACCCAGGGACTGTGGTCCCCTCAGGAATCTCTGCTCCACATCAACCTGTTGGAGCTCAGAGCAGTTTTTCTAGTACTTCAAGCTTTTTCCAAATCTGTTCAGAACAAAGTTGTACAGGTCAGAACAGACAACACCACTACAATGTGGTACATCAACAAGCAAGGAGGCACTCGGCTCACGGCCTTGTGCACCAAGCAATGAAGTTGTGGTTCTGGCTTACTCCCTGAACACCTCCTTACGGCAGTTCACCTCCCAGGCAAGGACAATGTCCTGGCAGATGCTCAGCAGGATTTCAGGGCCATCACGAATGGTCACTGGATCCCTGGTCCTGGAGGTAATATTTGCCAGATGGGGCACCCCAGATAGATCTTTTGCAGCCCCAGACAATCACCAACTTCCCTTTTTGCTGCAGGCCCCAGTGTTGGGCTCAGTCCCTCTGGATGCCTTAGTTCTCAATTGGGAAGGGAGTTTTCTATGCTTTTCCCACTTCCTCTCCTGTTCAAAGTGTTAGTCAAAATCAGATCTCAATCCTGCAAAGTGATTCTGATTGCTCCAGATTGGGCCAGACAACCCTGGTATCCACCCTACTGTCCTTAGCAGTCCATCTTCCCTGTGTCTTCCCAGGAATCACAATCTGTTAACCTGTGCTCAGGGAAGGGTTTGGTACCAAACCTCAAATCTCTCAATCTCAAGGCCTGGCTCTTGAAGAGTTAGAGTTTGCTGATCTACACCTCTCCCAAGGTGTAATGGATATATTGAAGGCTTCTAGGAAGCCTTCCACCAGGGCTACTACATTCCAAATGGAAGAGGTTTTCCATATGGTGCTCTGGGAAGCATATTTCCCCAGAATCTGCTGATTTACCCACAGTCCTGGATTATATGGTCCATTTAAACACTTTGGGGCTCAGACCAGCTACCCTAAAGGTGCATTTGGCAGTGGTGCCTGCTTTCATTTCAGCAGGTAAACCCTCTTCTCTTTCAGCTCATCCTGTATTCTCTAAGTTTTTTAAGGGATTGCTTCACACCAGCCCTCCATTCAGGGACCCTGCCCCTGCCTGGGATCTTAATGTTTGCATTGCTCAGCTTATGCAACCTCCCTTTGAGCCCTTGTCTTCAGCAGAGCTTAAGTATTTGACTTGGAAGACTGTGTTTCTGGTAGCCATCACTTGCCAGATGCATAAGTGAATTACAAGCTTTGTCAGTGGAGCCTGATTTTATCTCCTTTCATAGAGATAAGGTGGTCCTCAGGACTAACAGGAAGTTCTTGCCTAAGGTGGTTTCAGATTTCCACCTTAATCAATCTAGTTCTCTTCCAGTGTACTTCACTGGCCGTTCCTCCTCTGGCGAGAGGAGGCTGCACAGCTTAGATGTGAAGAGAGCCCTTAGTTACTACATTGAGCGTACCAAGGGTCACAGGTTTGACTCCCTCCAACTGTTCCTCACGTATGGTGAGGTTGGTAAAGGGAAACCTGCCACTAAAAGATCCATTGCCAGGTGGATTGTCTCTTGTATCCAATTCTGTTATGAAAAGCTGGGTAAGGTTCCTCCCTCAGGCCTGAGGTCTCACTCTACCAGAGGTACAGCTGCTTCCCGGCTGCTGCCAGGGACATCCCCATTCTAGAGGTTTGTCAAGCAGCTACCTGGAAAACAGTTCACACTTTTACCAAGCATTATTCTCTGGACACCCAGGCTAGGAGTGATGCTCGGTTTGGCACAGCTGTGCTTCAGAGCCTATTTCCTAAGTAGGTTCTGTCCCTCCTCCATGGAGGTACTGCTGTGTAGTCTGCATATGTCATAATACAGCAAGACTTCATGTTGTTTGAAGAAAAATTACTCACCTTAGTGATGTTGTTTTCTAATGGAGTCTTGCTATATTATGACCCCCCCTGCCCCTCTCAGGACCTCTGTTTTTGGGATGTGGGTGGGCAGTGCAGTGTTGGCACTTAGTAGATGCCCACCTTGTTTTTTCACCCCTCCGTTTTTTTGGGGTGACTGGGTGTTGTGTTTTTCATTTTTTGGATCTCCTGACTTGAGTCTTTGTTTTGGGACCAAAAAATGTGTTCTTATATTTAGTAGCCAGTTGGCTAGTGTAGGTTTACAGCTTCCACACAGGACCTTAGTGAGTTTAGCTCATAAAGATCTGACAGTTTGAGTTTGAAGAATAATAGACAGAGTTTTCAACCGAGCTCGAGCTCAGCGTTCCATGCCTGGCATGGAAAGTTAACTCTTTCACCTCCGGAGCAGTTCGAAGGTTGGGACTCACTGCATATGTCATAATATAGCAAGACTCCATTAGAAGAAACAACATTACTAAGGTGAGTAATTTTTTCTTATCCATCAGGTAGGGAAATGGGCAGACTAGGTGGGCCAAGCGGTCCTTATCTGCCTTCAAATTCTATGTTTCTCACCCACCGTCTTGGCAAGAAGATGACTGCAGCTGTGGCCACTGATGACTGTGTGTGGGGATGGGGGGCCCAAAGGGGACAGACATAAGGAGATAAAATCATAATAAAAATTGTAAGACCTTCACCAGCTTTCCAAAATGCTTACCAGTAAAAGAACACTCTGTGAAGTTTTTCAAATGGCAACACTAGCTGTTGAGCCCTCTGTCTGCCATCTGACACCAGGCATCAGCCAGCATAAAATTGCCTAAAGAAGGCAGTGCGGTCATGTGGTTACTGAAATACTGGAGATTACAGATTTATAAGAACAAAAGAATATCACACACAAGCTGGCACATGTGCCTATAGCAGCTGTCTCCTGCTTCTCAGTACTTATATTTATACCCTTGAGGTACTTGAATGTTTCTGTCATATCCCCTCTTTCCCCTCCTCTCTTCCACTGAGTACATATTGAGGTCCCTTAATTTCTCCTCATAAAACTGGTGTTGCAAGCTCTGTACCATCTCATTCGCCCTTCTCTGGACCATCTCCAGCCTGTTAATATCCTTATGAAGGTGCGCCCTCCAGAACTGCACACAGTACTCCATGTGAAGCTTGACCATGGTTTTATATAATGGCATCACTACCTCCCTCTTTATGCTGGTGATACCCCTGCCTATGCACCCCAGCATGTCCCTGGCCCTCCCAGCTGCCTTACCACTTTGACATTTTCAGGTCATCTGAAATAAGAACCCCCAGGTCCCTTTCCTTCTTTGTGACTGTCAGCAATCTCCCCCATCCTGTACATTTCCCCAGGGTTTCTGTGTCCCAGGTGCATAATTTTGCACTTTTTTGAATTAAACTTCAGTTGCCAGTCCTCAGACCATTTCTCAACCTTCCCCAGGTCCCTCCTCATTTTCTCCACCTCCTCTGGGATATCCACTGTGTTACAGATCTTGGTGTAATCTGCAAACAGGCATACCTTTCCCTTCAGCCCCCCTGCAGTGTCACTAATGAAGACATTGAACAAGACTGGCCCCACGACCAATTCCTGCGGCACCCCACTGGTCACCCCTTCTCCCCAGACTGCGCCCCATTTACCACCACTGTCTGCCTCCTGTCTCTTACCCAGTTTCTAGCCCACTTAACCCCCCTTTTCCCCCATGCCCAGCCTACTCGGCTAGTTTATCAGCCTTCTATGTGGGACGGTGTCAGAGGCTTTGCTTACATCAAGGTAAGCATTGTCCACTGCTCCACCCTGATTTACTTCCTTTGTCACCCAGTCAAGGAGACCAACCCAGATTTGTTTGACATGACCTCCCCACTGTGAATCCATGTTGCCTACGGTCCTGGCCTCCGATGGCTTCTAGATGTCCCACTATCCTTTCTTTAACCAATGTCTCTATGATTTTCCCCAGTACTGAAGTGAGGCTGACCGGCCTATAGTTCCCCACTTCCTCCCTACTTGCTGGATTTCTATAAAGGGACCACATGTGCCCTCCTCCACTTCTCTGATAACACCCCTGTGTTGAGTGACTCTCTGAACATGGCTGCCAGAGGTACTGCCATTTCCCTTCACAGTTCTTTTAATATCCTTGGGTGTATGCCATCTGGTCCCCTCGCTTTGTCCACCGTTAATTTATCACCTTCTGCAGGATTCTTCTGCCTGTGAATGGACTATTGTCCACCTCTTCACACCTTTGCAACTGCTGTGACCCTTGCCCCTCCCCTTCTTCTGTGAATACTGAACAGAAAGACATAGTGTTTGTCTTTTGGAGGGGGGGCACGTGACAATTCTTAGGCATGGTACTTTCACTTCCAAATATCTAAATAGCACATATAAGCAATCAACATTCGGCTTCTTTTGTTGCCTTGTTAATATGGTCTGTTATGGATTCACCAAGCCTTCTGTCTTTTGTCCTCCTTCACTGGTTCCTTTCCCTGCTGTTCCTCCATCCCCAAATTTTCATGTCCCTATAATCTGGGACTAAACGGGGCCGGCGCATCCACTGTAGGAACCCCTCCTCGATGACTCCGTAGGTACCATTCTAAAAACTGCTGAAACCTTATAGCCTTGTCCCCACTGCCCTACCGCTTAATTTTCTTTCTGATTTTCCCACTGTAAAAATTCTCAAAAATTTTTCTCTATACAACTCTAAGCCTCCCTTACACAAGAGTTGGTGCTCTCTGCCACAGTTTGAGGAACAGAAACAGAGGTCTTACCTGGGACAGCCGTAAAGCTGGATCTTACTGGACATAAAGTCTCCACCACTCATTCACACTTATGGGACTTCAGAGGCACTAGGATGCAGCGGGAGCAAACCTTTTTGCAGAGGGTCGGTGCCAGAGGTGGAGCCGCAAGGAGCGGCGCCATGAGCATCAGCTTGTGCAGTAATGACTATCTCGGCTTCGACCCTTCAACCGCCTCAGTTCCTTTTTTTCTGCCGTCGAGTGCACTTCAGTGGCGACATCGCTTGCCTGACAGGAGTCAAACTTCAAACTAGCTGCATAGTTTTTCAGTTTTATTGTTTTGTAATAATATCTCGGAAAAGTACCGCTTAGTTTATTTATTCTTATTAAAGAAAAGAAGTCTCAGCCTACATTGACGGAGTCGACCACGAGTGGGTCAGGTGACGGTAGGGAGACTTTGTATGAAAGCTGTTCAGTCAGCCGGGCTGGGTCCGGTCCGCCGCCCTCTCCGGGGGGGGGGGTCTGACAACGGACAGTCCAGTGCCCAAGGGGATGGGCGGTCCCCTTGGAAGCATAAAAGTAAATGGTTGCACTCTCGGCACCGTTCAGCCTCGAACTCTTCTTCAGCCCACAGGTCAAAAAAGAGAAGGCATCACTCGAGGTTGTCCCCTGGTATGTCTGCGCATAGGCAGTCAGTTATTGGGGCTAGTTGCCAGTCTTCTCCTTCAGAGTCTCCGGTTTCTGTTTCTGGTCACCGACCTCTTTGACATCGGAGCCCTACCCTGCTCTCCGGTAGGTCTTCAGATAAGCAGTTTCATCAGTGGGCTGCTCTTATGGAGCAATGGGCTCGGAGGTTGGTCCAGCTGCCTGGCCCGTTCACTCCGGGGCCTTCGGGCTTTTCGGGGGATCAGGTAGGCCGCTTGGGCCTTTCTAGTCATGTGGCGCTGTCCTTGGTGCTGTCGACTCCACGCTTAGGTGTCCCTCCCTCACATGGCTGCGGTGCAGGGGGCCACACTGATGCCTTTATCTCCTGGTATTCATCCTTCTTTCTCCTCAGATCCTGTTTTTCAGAGCCTTGGGATGTTTTCGGTGCCTTCAGCGTCAATGGCTCATTCAGTGCCGTCCTCTGCGTCGTTACGACTGTCGGTGCAATCCTCGGCGCTTCATTAGGTTGTCTGCGCCGTGTGGCTTTTCGGCACCGTGCATTTTGTCGGCGCCGTGCCCTGCTTCGGCACCGAGGACTGTTAGGGCGTCGTCCAGTCTTCAGGGATCCTCTTCTTCAGGGATCCTCTTCTCTGAATCCTTTTCCTTCCTCATTTCCGTCTGATTTTCACTCCTTTCCTGTCCATGCAGTCCCTCCTGGGCTGTCAAGAGATGACAATGAGCCTGATCCAGACCTTCGCCTGGGTGATGATGTGGAAAGATCTCATCCTGTAGCAGAGCCTTTGGTCAAGGACCTGTCTTTTAAGTCTCTGCTGAAAAATTTGAATTCCACTCTTTCTCTCCAGACTACAGATATCGATACTGGGAAGCTGTTAAGACTCCAATACCTCCATGTTTTGGAGATCCCTATGGATTTGTCTCCTCCGGTACAGCCCTCCTTTGAAACACTTTCTCAAATGGTATGGAATAATGCTGCTCTTATTCCTTCTGTGGCTAAGTCCATAGACAGAAAGTATGCTGCTCCCAAGGAGCGACCCATCTTAGCCTCCCAGGCCTTTGCGGACCCTATTGTAGTCCTTGCGGAGAATGATAAAGCCATCCTCCCTCAGGCATCTTCAGCCCGGCCTATAAACAAAGAATCTCGCAAGATAGACACTTTAGGTAAGAGAGTCTTTGCTGCCTCTACCCTGGGTATGCGTATTGCCAGCTACTAGGGCTATTTTTTCAATATGAGTATGTTCTTTGGCATTCGCTCAAACAAATGGTAGAAGCTCTGCCGGAGTTGGACTCTAATTCGGAGCTACTTCAAACCATAACCAGGGGTATTGAGTCCAACAACCAGCAGGTTAAAGCAGCTATGGACGTTTTCGATACTGCTTCTCGGGCGGCAGCGACAGGCATCTGTACTTACCGCCACTCCTGGCTGCGCACTTCTGGTTTCACGAATGATGCCCAGCAACAGGTTATGGCATTACCCTTTGACGGTATGTATCTCTTTGGTCCTCAAGTAGAGCAAGCTCTGGAGACTACTCAAAAGACTAGGTCTGCCATTATATTGGCTCGACCTGCTCCCACCCCTTCTGGTGGGGGTGTTAATAAGCGTCAATTTCACAACTGTCAGTCCTTTTGAGGCAAAGGCAGGGGAGGTTTTAATAAAAACCAAGCCCCCCAGCTTCAAAAGAAAACACAACAGAAAGCACAAGGACCCAAAGCGCCCAGTGCTACCTTCTGACTCTCTGGCTCATGTCCCTCCTCAGCTGCCAGAGGGGGACTTTCTGTCAGCAGTGGGGGGTCGTCTGACTCAGTTCTACAACCACTGGAAGACCATGACATCAGACAAATGGGTCATCTGGATAATCCGCGAGGGATAGTCCCTCAATCTTTTAGAGACCCCTCCAGATCTTCCCCCCCAAATGACAGCCCAGACTGTCGACATTTCAGTCAGAACTTCTAGCCTCAGAGATACGGGGCCTTCTGAACAACAGGGCAGTAGAAATAGTTCCATTGGATCAACGGAACACAGGGTTCTACTCCCACTACTTTCTTGTTCCAAAGAAAACTGGGGGCATGCGCCCCATTTTGGACCTCAGAATACTGAACAAATTTCTTCCCAAAGAAAAGTTCAGAATGATGTCACTGGGAACCCTATTGCCCTTGCTTCATCAACACGATTGGTTAGCTTCCCTGGACATGGAGGATGCTTACCAACATATTCCTATTCACCCAAAACATCACAAATACCTAAGGTTTGTGGCTTTGAGTCAACATTATCAGTTCAGAGTCCTGCCCTTTGGGCTATCCTCGTCGCAGCAAGTTTTGTAAAAAGTGTTGTGCAGTTGTCGCAGCACACCTCAGAAAGATCGGAATACAAGTGTTCCCATATCTGGACGACTGGCTTCTAGCAAGCCCTTTTAGGCAAGGAACTCTCGACGCCGTAGCCATGGCCTCAGACTTCCTCATGTCCATGGGAGTCCTGCTAAATCTCAAGAAATCGCAGTTGCAGCCCTCCCAGAAGCTCCTTTTCATAGGAACTCTTCTGGACACCTCCTGTGCGAAAGCTTTTCTTCCAGAGGACAGAAGGAGTGATATCCTAAAGATAGCCCGATACATCAGAGAGAACAGCTCAGTTCGAGCGATCTCAATGCAACAGATGCTGGGTCTCATGGCATCCTCGGTGTTCACTGTACCCCTAGCATGCCTCCGCATGAGAACCTCTCAGTGGATGCTCAGTACTCAGTGGTCCCCGACTACTCATCCTCAATCCTTTCTCATCAAGGTGACAGAACCTCTCAGGAGGTCGCTCACCTGGTGGTCGCAAGAGGACAATCTTCTGGAAGGATACCCCTTTGCCCCTCTGGATCATTAGATTTCTGTCACCACAGACGCGTCCCTGTCAGGATGGGGAGCTCACTGTCAGGATCTCCACAGTCAGGATACCTGGACTCAGGTCGAAGCCCAGCTTCACATAAACGTCCTGGAAATGAGAGCCATCCTCTATGCAGTCCGGGCCTTGAAGGACATTCTTTGTCATAAGAACATTCTCCTTCAGACGGACAACAAGGCAGTGATGTATTACATCAACAAGCAGGGTGGTGCACACTCTTACCCCTTGTGCAGGGAAGCAATGAGAGTGTGGGAATGGTGCCTAGATCACAAGGCTCTCATTCAGGCAGTCTACCTGCCGGGAACACAGAAAGAACTGGCAGACCGTCTCAGCAGAATGGAGGCAGACCCTCACGAATGGTCTCTCGACTTAACCATAGTTCAGTCGCTATTCGCAGAGTGGGGAAACTCCAGACCTGGACCTTTTTGCATCCCCACTCAACACAAAACTGCCTCTTTTCTGCTCCAGAAATCCAGGGCCTGGCATTTTCTATCAGGATGCATTCAGGCTGCAGTGGACAAAATGCTTTCTATGTGCCTTTCCTCCACTTCCCCTAATCCAGAGGGTACTCCTCAAATTCGTGTCTCAGGGACACAAGATGATTCTCATTGCTGTCTTCTGGCCTCAACAGATATGGTTTCCATTACTGAACAGTATGGCGGGAGCCCCCTCCCCCGGCTTGCCTCTTCAGATGAACCTTCTGACCCAGGGTCCTCTGGTCCATCCCAATCTGAGGTCGCTTCATCTTCATGCTTGGCTCCTGAGGAGATAGAGGTGAATAGGTTCAATACCTCTTGGAGAGTTTCTGACATTCTTTTGGCTGCGCGAAAGCCAGCAACCAGAAAGACTTACACTGCAGAATGGAAGCGTTTTTCCTTCTGGTGTGCAGGATCCTCTTTGAATCCCTTTTTCTGCCCACCCAACAAAGTCTTAGAGTACCTCTTAGACCTTTCAAATTCAGGTCTTCAATACTCTTCAATCAAAGTTCACCTTTGTGCCATTTCAGCCTATCATGAGCCATTACTTTCCTTACCTCTGGCTCAGTTACCGGTAGTTAAGAGGTTTCTTAAGGGTATTCTGCATACCAGACCTCCTGTCATACGTCCAGTTGCAGCCTGGGACATTAATCTCATGCTAGATATGCTCACTAGAAAACCTTTTGAGCCACTAGCTACCTGCGAATTGAAATTCCTCACTTGGAAAACGGCCTTCCCGGTGGCCATCACCTCGGCCAGTAGAGTTTCTGAAATACATGCTCTGGTAACGGACCCTCTGTACACTGTATTTCACAAGGATAAAGTAGTTCTTAGGACCCATCCTAAGTTCCTCCCTAAGGTTATCTCAGAATTCCATTTAAACCAACCTTTGGTCCTACCTACCTACTTTGCTGAATTCCAGAATGAAGGAGAACGTTCCCTTCATTCCTTAGATGTTGAAAGAGTTTTGCACTTCTGTTTAGATAGAACGAAGGAAATTCGCAAAGCTCAACAACTGTTTGTCTCCTTCAGTGAGACCCGGCTGGGTCAGCCTGTCGCTATCAGATGCATTTCAGCATGGCTGGTGGCATGCCTTCGCCACTGCTATTCCATGGCACAGGTCAAGCTAGAGGGCAGAGTGTATGCTCACTGTACTAGAGCAGTTGTGGCATCCCTTGTGGAAATCCGCAACATGCCCATTGTGGACATTTGCAGTGCGGCTACTTGGAGCTCAGTGCATACTTTAGTTAAGCACTATGCGCTGGACGTCCCTGCCTGACTGAACCTTTCATTTGGCAGGACTATCCTTAACGGACTTCTGTCCTGAATTCGTTAGCTCTTGGTTTTCCTGCCGCCCTCTCGGGAGATTTTTAGCTTGGTACTCCTCCCATAAGTGTGAATGAGTGGTGGAGACTTTATGTCCAGGAAGATATGGAAATTACATACCTACTGTAATTCTTGATCTTCTTGGACGAAGTCTCCACCACTCATTCACACGCCCACCCTCTATCCCCTGAACTCACCTCTCTGTTTTTGGTCTTCACCCCCTCAATGTTTAGGCTGTGAAGACTTCTTTGTTGACCCTTCTTATACGGGTCGTTCGGACTATCTTATGTCCGATTTGTGTTAGACTAGTCTTTCTAGGTTAGTTGCGCTGCACTTCCTCGGAAAAGAAGGTATTGAGGTGGTTGGAGGGTCGACGCCGAGATAGTCATTACCGCACGAGCTGATGCTCGCGGCACCGCTCCTCACGGCTCCATCTCTGGCACCGACCCTCTGCAAAAAAGTTTGCTCCCGCTGGGTCCTAGTGCCTCTGGCGAAGTCCCATAAGTGTGAATGAGTGGTCCAAGAAGCTCAAGAATTACAGTAGGTACATAATTTCCATTTCCCTCCATTCTGTAAAACACCCCTTCTACCTGCACTGCTGCTTGGTACCCCTACGTGGTCCACCGTTTCACTTCTTTCCTTTTCTTTTCTCCTCTTCGGTCAGTTCTTTCCTCACAGCCTGTAGCTTCTGGTTCAGATGCTGTATCACCAACTGGGCTTGCAGGAAAATGTATTCTGCACTATGCCGTTGGCTCCCATCTGTTTATCGTAACTCTAGATCTTACTTTGAGAGGGCTCTTGCAGTAGGTAATTACATATAGGACTGACCCGACAAGCATTGGGACCACATGGAAAAATTTCTAGCTAGCAGTCTCTGGCGGGGGACCGCCCCCACGTCAGGTGACCGACGTCATGCGACATCGGTATAAAGGGGCTATCCCCCATGCCCGCCTTCCAGTTCTTTCCCGCCGTCGACTTGTGAAGGTTCCTTGCAGTAGAGTTCAGTCACTCAACAGTCTTTTGTCAGTTAGTTTCCGAACGTTTCAACCGATTTTTTTTTTTTTTTTTCACTTTTTTGCTTAAAACGTCCGTGTATGTCATCCCCGACACCTTCTGAATCGCATAAAAATAAGTGCGACTTGTGCGGTTCCCAGCTGCTGCATAAGGACGGACACTCCCTGTGCCTTTTCTGCTTAGACCCAGACAACCCTGTGGAGGAGTGCCAGCACTGTCAAAAGTTCAATTCAGCCACCTGAAAATGGAGGCAGCAGTCCCTGGAGGCCCATATTCTTAAGAAAAAGAAGGCTTCCATGGAGAAGGAGTTGAAGAAGTTGAGGCAGGCTTCCACTTCCCCTGAAGGCCACAAGAAAAAAGACAAGCACCGGGACTCGACCACCACGGCCTCCGCGACTCTGGCTGGAGTCACGGTTCTCAAGGTAACGTTGTCTCCAGAGGACCTCTCCTCGATGACCGTCTTGGCGGTGTCCAAAATGGTGTCGCCCCTCCCATCTGGCTCATGCCCCTCGGGTATTTTAATGTATGGAAATTTTATTATTCTGTATATGTTTTATATGTTTTATGTACAGCGCCTTGGATTTGAAAGGTGCTATATAAATAAAGTTGGATTGGATTGGATAGGTACCTCCGGGGTAAAGAAGGCCGCTGCCACGTGGCCCTCTGGGTTTAATGGGTCTACTAAGTCAGACACTGGTAAGCCGCCGGCTCCTTCGGGAGGGTGCACAGTCCCTCGTACGCCCGACAAGGCCACATCCCCAGCGCAGCCTGCTTTGGGTCAGGGTTCTGATAAGTCATATGCCGGCTCCTCCGCCGCCCACCTGGCGCCAGCTGATAAGCCGGACGTTGGCCCCTCCGATGCCTGCCCAGCAAAAGAGCCTACGTCAGACCCCTTTGACCAGTCCAGCCTCCCAGGCTCTCCGCAACACTTGCCATTGCCCTCTGAGGCTCCTGCATCTCCTCTGCTGGACTCTGGGGATTTCAACCCTCCATCCCCGGTCGACACGGAGGAGCTGGGTACGCTGACATCAGGTCTCCCTCCTACAGGGCCGGACCCTCTGATGCTGGATCCTCAGACGCCGGCTCTGACGCCGGCCTACCCAATGCCAGCCGACGTCCCTCTTCCGGACACTGCTCCAACGCTGGCCTGATGCCCATGGGGCCACCCTTACCTGGCCTGCCTGCTGGGCATTTCCAAGGGCCCTCTGCTCCATCAGAGCCCCTAGCTCCCGGGTATCCAGCACCACTAAATCTGATGCCGCCCTACCCAGTATTGCAGTATCCGAAGCCGCAGTAACCGACACCACAGTACCTGGTGCCTCAATACCCTCTGCCAGGCTTCCCATCGTCAGGTTATGGATAGTCGCCATACAGATACCCCAATATCCATATCCCCCTCCTCCGCTGCCGCCCCCACCACAGCCGCCAGCAGACTTGAGGGAGACTCTGGCTGCCTGGTGGGCCGAGGCTAAGACTCAGCTCACCAGGGAGGTGGAGAGTTGTCTACTGGTGCCGGACCCTGTACAGGATCCCCTACGCTGGAGACTGGAGACGCCTTCCCCATTAGCTGACACCAGAGATGAACCCTCGAGCACCAGGGGTTGGGGAGGATATGCTTCCCAAAGGGACCATTCCTCCCCCCACGTCGCGAGGAGTCTTCCTCCTCTACATCGGAGACCTCTGACTCGGACTCAGGGGGCTGCTTTGATCCGGATGACGAGCCTCGAACTCCAGAACATCCCAGGCCAAGGACTCCTCCGAAGTCCCCTTCGGAGGATCCTTCCTTTTTGGAGTTATTGAGAAAGATCCAGGAAGTTAATCAGTAGCAATCTCTAGAGCCAGATCCACAGCGTAAGAAGCTCGCTGCCACTTGGATCTGCCTGAGACCGTTCCTATATTGACTCCACCCTGGATAGAGCCTCATGCAGATCTTGCTTCCATTTGGAAACGACCATCCGCGTTAGCCTCCCCCTTCTGTAGCAGGCAGATTGGCTATATCAGGCTCCTGAGAGTGTAGATTCTTTGAATGTACACCCCAAGATGGACTCTGTCATGATTAGCGCCGCTCACGGCTGCTCCGCCAACCCCAAACATTTCAGCTCATCTCCACCTGACAAGGAGTCTTGGCTTCTGGACCAGTATGGGAAGAAGGTTTATGCATCTTGTACCTTGGGTATTAGGGCCCTGAACTATGTAGCACATATGGGGGACTACCAGAAGACCATCCTGAGTCAGTTGGAATCTAAATTGGACTCCGTTCCTGAGTTTCAGGTGAAACAGGAAGTGGCTGACTGTGTCCATTCTGCTCATTTGGCCAGTCGGCACATGCTTCGTGCCACCTACGATGCAGTGGACGCAGCTGGACGGAGTTCGCCTTTTGCTGTAGGTCTTCAGCGTCACGCCTGGCTCTGTGTGTCAGGTTTGGTCCCTGAAGTGCAATCCGCTATTCAGGATGCACCCTTCAGGGGTTTGGTGCTGTTCGGCAGTGATGTCAAGGACATCATCACCGACTTGCAGGAGAAGGGCACTGCATTCAAGTCCGTGGACTCTCTGTACAGACCCCCTCAGAGACAGCGTTGCCCTTTTCGTCAACGTACTCAGCCAAAGGCGTAACCACAGGGCAAGTGGGCCAACAAGCATCGGGGCCCCTCCAGCAACCAAGACCTCCCCCACCCAAAAAAGCCACGGGAGCCTTGGCTGCTGCGCTTCCTTACACTTCCTGACTCCTCTTCTCTCACGGCCTCTGGACACTCCAGAGGAAGCAATAGGAGGAAGGTTCTCCTTCCATCTACTGGATTGGGAGAGGATAACATCAGATGCTTGGGTGCTCCAGCTGATCACAGGAGGACACTCAATCGAGTTTCTTCAAAAACCGCCCCCCAAGTCGTCTTAGTTCCTGGAACATCTTCCTCTGGTCCTGGAAGAAATCTCCTCCCTTTTCTCATAGGTGGCGACAGAACCAGTTAAACACCACTTTTGGGGGACAGGTTACTATTCCCATTTCTTCCTAGTTCCAAAGAAGACTGGAGACGTGAGGCCTATTCTAGACCTAAGTTCCCCGAACATGTTTGGGGAGTACAAATGCTTCAGAATGCTCTCTTGGCAGAGCCTTCTGCCGCTTCTTCGACAGGGACAGTGGCTGTGCGCTTTGGATATGCTGGATGCTTACCTGCATATCCCCATTCACCCTTCCCACCACAGATTCCTTTGGTTTTGTTTTCAGGGGGACCACTACCAATTCAAGGCCCTCCCATTTGGTCTTTCCTCGGCTTCCTGAATATTTACCAAATGCCTGTCTGTGGTAAATGGACCACACGCATACCCAGGGAGTGCAGGTACTCCCGTACCTGGATGACTGGCTCCTGGTGGCCCCGTTCAGGGAGGAACTTCTGCACTCTTTCCTTCACCTTGGAGGTTTTCACTAACCTGGGTATCACCATCAACCAGGCCAAGTCCCATATGGTTCCTTGCCAAAGACTCCAGTTTATCGGGGCAATCCTGGACACGACCATCAGCAAGGCCTTTCTGCCTCCAGACAGGGTGGACACCCTCCAGACTCAAGCAAGTCTGCTGTCCAGTCGCAGAAGGGCCGGTGCCAGGTCAGTCCTTCACCTCCTCGGGCTCATGGCGGCTGCTATCCCGACAGTCCCTCGCGCTCGGCTCCATATGAGGATCTCTCAATGGACGCTTCGGTCTCAGTGGCACCACTGGACGACCTAGACCAGGAGGTTCTAGCCTCCAGTCCCATGGTCAGGGACTTGCAGTGCTGGGTGGTGCAAGAGAACCTTTCCCGGGGAGTTCACTTCAATATCGAACCCCGCTCCCAGACATTGACAACAGATGCCTCAGGAGAAGGCTGGGGAGCCCATTTGGGTTTCACGAGACTCGGGGCAGCTGGTCCAGGCTCGAACAGACTTTGCACATAACTATGCTCAAACTCAGAGCAGTCCTGTATGCCCTCCAGGTTATGCACTCCTCCATTCTTCCCTGTCACCTAACCATCCAGACGGACATGTGTGTGGTCTGGTACATCAACAAGCAGGGAGGAACTCATTCTTACCCTCTGTGCAGGGATGCAATGAGAATTTGGAGTTGGGCTGTCCAGCACAACCTTCACCTGACAGCAGTTCATGTTCCGGGAGTAGAAAACATGCTGGCAGACCACCTCAGTTGGTCTTCAGCCAGAGCCCATGAATGGGAACTGGATCAAGAGGTAGTAGACAACATCTTCCTGCTCTGGGGAACCTCTCAGGTAGACCTGTTCACGTCTCCTCAAAATGCAAAACTTCCCGCCTTCTGCTCGCTTGCTCCAGGGTGAGACATTTTCTGGTGGGACGCTTTGTCTCTCGACTGGAAGGACAGATTCGTCTATGCCTTCCCTCCAGTTCTCTTAATTCCAAGGGTCTTGCACAGGCTCATATCAGAAGAAGCCCGGATGATCCTCATTGCTCCATTCTGGCACAGAAAAGTTTGGTTCTCTCTTCTGCAACAATTTTCAGAGGAACCTCCGCTTCCTCTTCCTCTGTCACAACACTTGTTGACCCAGGATCATGGGGCCCCTGTTCATCCAGGTCTCAAATCCCTTCAGTTGCATGCGTGGCTCCTGCAGACGTAGCTCAAGCCCAGTTCGGGGTTTCTCTGTTCGTAGCAGATATTCTGGTGGAGGCCAAAATGCCTTCCACCAGGTCCACCTACGCCATGAAGTGGAAACGATTTTTGATTTGGGCCTCATCAAAGGACTTTGAGCCTTTTTCTTGCCCAGTTGAAAGAGTCCTGGACTACATGTGTCATCTCTTTGACCTGAGTCTTAGCCATTCCTCTTTGAAGGTCCTCATGGCAGCAATTTCGGCCTACCATGTCCCATTTGGAGACAGGACATTTGCTCAGTTGGAAGTCTCTAAGACATTCCTCAAAGGGGTTCTCCATTTGAGACCCCAGTCCGCATTTCTGCTCCACCTTGGGATCTGAATTTTGTTCTCAAGAAGCTTACTCTGCCTCCTTTCGAACCGGCAACCTCATCAGATTTGAAGTTCCTCTCTTGGAAGACACTCTTCCTAGTGGCCATTACTTCAGCTCGACTGATTTCAGAGCTTCAAGCCTTGATGTGCAAAATCCCGTATTTGAGTTTTCACAAGGAACGTGTGGCTCTGTCCACCAACCCTAAGTTTCTCCCTAAGATGGTAGTGGAATCTACGTTGAATCAATCCATTGAGCTACCTGTTTTCTTTACGCAACACTCCAATCAAGGGGAGTACCTCTTGCATACTTTGGATGCTCATAGAATACTGAGATACTATACCACTAGGACTAAGGATCTCAGGAAATCTGATCAGCTTTTTGTCTCTTTTGCACACAAAAGAGAGGGCAATGCAGTTTCCAAGCAATGCCTGTCTAAATGGTTAGCTCATTGTATCACTTTCTGTTACGACAAGTACAACAAGACCCTGCCGGGTCAAGTCAGAGGTCTCTCCACTAGCGGAGTAGCTGCCTCTGTGGCTTGTTTCAAGAATGTGTCAGCGGCAGACATCTGCGCAGCCGCGATTTGGACTTCTGTCCATACCTTTACAAAATACTACAGTTTGGATATTGCCTCTCGCGGTAGAGCAGGCTTTGGATTGGCTGTACTCCAAGGTCATCTTGCATAAGACCCGTTCAGATGGAGGTTCCATTAGTTGGATCATTTTCCTCCTCCCGAGTGCTTTTCCTTTTTCCAAACTGCTTAGGATTCAGTCTTGTATGTAATTACCAACTGCAAGAGCTCTCTTGAAGTAAGATAGTACAGTTACATAAGAACTTACCATAACAGTAGATCTTCGAGAGAGGCTCTTGCAGTAAGTAATGCCCTCCATCCCCCTTAGCTTTTTCAGCTCCTTTTCCAGGAAGGGAAATATATGCTTCTATCTCATCTTGCCTTTTTTGGCCCTTGGCGGGAAAGAACTGGAAGGTGGGTGTGGGGGACCGCCCCTTTATTTTGACGTCGCATGACGTTGGTCGCCTGACGTGGGGGCGGTTCCTCACCAGAGACTGCTAGCTAGAAATTTTTCCATGGGGTCACGACGCCTGCCGTGTCAGTCCTATATGTAATTACCTATTGCAAGAGCCTCTCTCGAAGATCTACTCTTATGGTAAGTTCTTACGTTACTATACTATCTTATCTGTGTCAGTCTTCACCATTCATCACAGGTGTGTTCTAGCCGGAGAACAGGACCCCGCGGGAGCTTTTTTTTTTTTGCAAGGAGGCGGAGCCAACATTGAGACGGCGCTGCCCTCAAGGCCGACACATTGCGTGGCACTCATGGGTTGACCAGTAACCGACATCGACTCCTCCTCAGACCCAGTTCTGCTTCTCCCGCCGTTGAGTTAACATGTGCCTTGTGTGGAGCAAATCTGCTTCAGTGGCCTAGTCAGTCAGTACCTAGTTCTGTACAGCGTCTCTCGGCGCCGTCAAGCTGGTAAGACCATTCCTTTTTATTTTTTCAACAATGCTGAGTGCTATTTTTGTTGTTTTTCTGTCCAGTCATGTCTCATTCAGGGGACAAGAAGAAACCCTCCAAGGCAGGTCGGCCTCCTATGCGGCACTGTCCCTGCGGCAAACTTTTCTCTGTCACGGACCAGCACGACCACTGCTTGACCTGCTTTGACCCACATCATGTCGAGTGTTAGAACTGCGCACGTTTAAAGTTGGATGTGTGCTGCTGACTTTCAGTGGACAGGCTCGCACTCGGGACGCCAAATGCAGGTTTCTTGACCCTCTGGATCCCCTCCCGGTCCTGTATGGCCCATGGAGGAGGGAGTTTCCACCCCTTCTTGCCTTACCTCAGCAGGAACCCCTTCCACAGTACAGGAGGCCCAGCCTGATTCCTCTGGGAGTCAGGCAGGAAGCACTATTCTGGCAGTCGCCTCTTTGGAGGCGAAGGCTCCCTGGTGTCGCAGCCTCGGGCCTGGTCCGGCGTCTTCCTCAATGCTGCCTGTCGGTGCTGCCTTGGATTGGAGATTGGTGCGGCACCACAGGCGGTACAGAGTCGACTCCTGGCGCCATTTCTGATCACGGTGCTGCATGTGGTACCTGGAATCGTGGTGGTGCCGTGAGCAATTCAGGCTGCCTCACGGTGCCAGAAGTGGAGGAGATCATGGGGTGGTCTGAGTCTGAGGTTCCTCAGGTAAGGATGATTTGGAGGCAGACCCAGACTGGCTCCCAGATTTTTTGTACTCCACCAACTCCTCCTTTCCCAGCACTATGACTCCAATTCAGCCCCTTCCCTTGGGATTGGCAGTTACTATCGGCACTGGTGTCAGTGGTCCCAACCAGTCCTCCGGTGCTGAAGGTGGCACCAGGGGACATGCTGTAGTCAGTGGTTCTTCTTCCTTAGGAGGTGTACCCCCTTCTTTGGGTGCTCAGGCTGGACCTATTTTTAGATCGGCTAGGGCGTCTGAGGCAGGGGGGTGCTCTCTTGCTGAGCGTCTCTCAAGAGTTGGGCACGGTGATCGAGCTACCTAAGCTGACTGTGAGGAGGAGGTCCCTCTCTGAGTCTGAAGAGTTGAGGGGACAGAATCGGGGGCACTGCCCCTCCATGGGAGCCAGCAGGGGCTCAGGTAGGCTAATATCAATACTGAATCCTCTTAGCAAACTACCTGAGCGTTTAGTGTCTAAGGAAATTGATGCCTATTTGGTTACCCATGAGTTGTTGTCAAGGCAACAACATGGGTTCTGTAAGCACTTTGGTACTGGCACGGCCATGGTTGGGTTCACGAACACCGTCCTGCGTGGGTTTGAGATGGGTTTGATGACCGGGGCGGTGTTCGTGACCTAACCAAGGTTTTTGATTTGATTGATCACGGTTTGGCCTGCACAAATTGAAAGATCTGGGGTTTTCTGATGTCGCTGTTTCTTGGTTCTATGATTATCTGAGTAACAGGTGTCAGTTTTTTCAAGTAGGTTCTGTGGTTTCTGATGGCTTGCCAATTAGTTGTGGTGTGCCTCAGAGGTCCATTTTGGGACCCCTCTTATTTTCTATTTTTATTAATCATCTTTCTTGAGTTTGTAAGTTTAGTGAATCACTGCTTTATGCAGATGATCTTGTAATTTGTGCTCAATCAAATTCTGTGTCGAACTTTCTTGTTCCCTAGAAAAGGATTTTTGTGCCATCTGTTCTTGGCTTACTTTAAATGCTATGGTTCTGAACTCAGCTAAAACTTAGCTATATTATTTGGCATGCAAGTTATGTTGATGGACACCCCGGAACTGAGGATATCTGATTTTCGGGGTGGTCTGCTTGAACATGTATCTCAATTTAAGTATTTGGGCACACTATTGGATCCCAGTTTGACTTTTCACCTCAGATTCAGTCTATTTTTAAGAAAGTAGATCAAAGAATAGGGGTGTTATACAAATTCAAGTAATTCTTCTCACAAGCAACTAGATTAGCAATTGGTTCTCTTCTTCCATATTTTGATTATAGTTCCTGTTTATATTATAACATAGGTACAAAAGAAATGGAAGCACTATCTGTGGTCTGCAATAATATTAGTAGATTTATTTTAGGAGCCCCTAATAGGACACATCGGTGTAATCTTTATTCTCGGTTGGGGTGGTTTTCCCCTAGTTGTAGAACAGAATATTTTGTTGGCTGTCTGATGTATAAATGTTTTTTTTTACTTTGGCTCCCTTTTTCCTCTTTCTGATCTTGTTGTAATGAGAGAATTGCTTCCCAGCCTGAGTTCGGCTGATGGACCCCTGTATTTTGTCCCCAGGTCTTGGCTTGGATTAAGCTCTAGAGCTTTTTCAGTACATACGAACATACGAAATTTGCCAGCAGATAAAGGCCTAGAGGTCTATCAAGTCTGCTCGAATGTGCAGCTAGCACCCCTTATTCTGCAGCTGCCCTTCCCTTCCACCCTTCCCCTTCATTAACCTTCCCCCTTGTCCTGTCCTATCCTATCCTCGTTTGAAGCAGTCCACTGTTCTACTGGATACCACTTCAGCAGGCAACGCATTCCACCCAGCCACCACCCTCTCTGTAAAAAAGTGTCTCCTCATCTCCCTCCTGAACCTTCCTCGCTCCAGTCTCATATATCAGTAGCAGCACCCTTGTATTGGAATTCATTCCCACTTGAAATTAGGATTGCTCCCTCTGTTTTAACTTTTAAACAAAGGTTAAAAAGTTAATTATTACATGAATCTGTTTGTAACTGCAATTTGTAATTTGTGTTTTTTGGTTTTGCATTGCTGTTGATTGTATTTGTGTATTTTTGTATGTTTTTTTTGTCTTGGTCGGGCCTAAAAAGGGACCTTTGGTCCTGTGCCTTTACTCGGTTACCAAAGAATAACAGAAAAAGAAAGGCGTGACAGCGCCAGTCCTGTTTTTTTTTCCCCTGAGGTCTCCCCGGGAGGAATCTCATCTTCAGAGGCTAGGGGCTGCCCTTCTGGGCTCATGCGGCCCCGGTCGCCTCGCAGGGGGGATTCTCTTTTAGGGCTCAGTCCTGACTGTTCCAGCTCAGTTGAACGGCCCCCAACTGCTGCGGCCGACAGATCTTCTCCAGTCTTGAGGTTTTCTGTTCGGTCCTCCAGCCCTGGCAGAGGTTGTGCTCCTCCTTGGAGGTGTTTAGCCCCCTTACCTCTGCCAACACTGCCCTCTCTCCAAGCCCACATCAGTCCTATGGGACCCCCCTCACCTGGGAGCAGTTTAGGTCCAGGGCTGCACTATTCCCTGCCTACTTTAGGTCCATTGTGAAGGAGGTGTTCCACCATTCCTCTGTGCAATCAGTGATTGACTCTCCGGACTCATCGGCTTCCTCGTCTTCCTCTTCCAAGGAAGAGGAATCCTCACTCCACCTGTCCCCAGCTGCTGATTTGTTTAGCTAGCAGCGCTTCCTTTCAGGGTTGGTGGACGAGCTCCACATCTCCACATTAGGAAGTTGCAATCCTGAGTGAACGACGCGTGCCTTTTTAGGAGAATTCAGTGCAGCCAACCTGGTGGTTCCCACCTGGCCCTTCCCCTTCAGGGAGGTGTCATCCTGTGCCTGGAGAAGTCCTTCAACCCTCTCCCCAGCCCTGAGGGACTACCGGCGCAGGTATTGCGCAACCCTAGGGTCTCCAGGAGCCTTGGCTCACCATCCTTTGGGCATGATGCTCCTGGACACATCTTCTGGGCATAAATGCCCAAGACATGACTGACCCCCAGAGACAGACTCTGCTGAGTTTTGACTTTTGGGGGAGGCGAGAGTTCTCATCAACACGTCTCTCTTTATCTCTTTCGGCACATCAGGCACATTATGCTGCCTATAACAGGCACTTATGGCCTGCGCTAGGACAGATCCCAGTATCCTTGCCTGACTAGGGGGCAACCAGTCAAGTCATTGCCCTCTATGCAGGGGGTCTGGAGCTTGCGAGGCACCAAGCAAGGGCATTGTATGATGCCAGTGAGGTAGCATCCAGGCTGGCAGGGACAGCGATCTGCATTAGGCAGACGGCACGGCTTCATCTTTCCAGGTTATCACCCCTTGCCCAGTGAAGGGTGATTGCCTCTTCATTCTGGAGAACCCACCTTTCTAGGGACATGGATATGTTGTTCAATTCACACTTGCTGGCAGGTTCCTTGCTGCTTTAAATCTTGCCGGAAGGTCTTCAAGCTGGCTCCTCCCACCCACCCGGGAGGTAAAACTCTCGGCTCCGCCCCATGACTCCAGATCTTCCTTACCGCTTGGAAGCTCAGCTTCCCTCCTTTATGCTCTGCGTTTTAGGCCTGGATCCAATCTCTTCGGTTAACCCAAAACTAATTTTAAAATTTTCAAGACTTCAGTCTTCATCTTCCCTTGCGGCTGCGATGGACAAATCGACTCCCGGATTTTGTCGGTGCCCCTGTGGGCAGAAGATGTCCCGGACCGATCCGCACTCCATGTGTGTTTACTGCCTGGGGCTTGGCCACGATTTGCAGGCCTGCAACTTGTGCAAGTCCTTTTCGGCTACGGTCTTAGAGGATCGCGCTGCCAGATTACAACTTGGGCGCCCCGAGAAACATTATCCTCTGGTCAAGTCGAAGGAGGCCCATTGGGCGGTATCCGCGGCTGTGGGCTCGGCTGAACAGCTCGAACAGATGATCGACCTCGAGGAGGAAGCGGCCCAGGCCGCAGCTTCATCTTCCTCGGTTGCGGCATTTATCCCGCTCTCCTTGGGCTCCTCCTATATGGCTTCATTTAAGGAGCTTTGTCCATCCCTCTCCACCAAGGGAGAGGGGCCTTCGGGACATTCCTCTCGGTCCAAAAAGAAGGACTCTAAGGGTAATTCTCACCATTGACGTTCATGGGAGTGGGAGAGGTCCCCTTCCCCGGCTAGTCGACACTCAACTTCGGTCAAGGTTGCGGCTAAGGCTGCTGGCTTCACGGTGTCCCCATCAGGTCAGCCGGCCAAGACACCCATCGACGCAGTCGAGATTTTTCTTGACCCGTCGGATGGGCTGTCGACTGAAGAAGCCGACAACCCCTCTTCATCGGTTCCCCCAGTGGAAATCGAGGACTTGCCTGTGCCTCCTGTGCCGGAGTCCCTGGTTAAGGTCTCTGAACCGAAGGAGGAGCGGTTTCCCCGCCCCTCCCAGACCCACCCTCGGAAACCTCGAAGGTCTCGGTCTCAGACCTCTTCCAGGTCCAGCCGATCCCGCCGACATTGACAGTCTCGATCTCGGCACCATGGAAAGCGGCGGTGCCGCTCATCCTCATCTTCGGAGGATAGGCTCTGGCGCAAATTGCATTGGTGCTACGAGGATCTAATGTGGCAGCCTTCCCGGCCATTAAGTGGCTGTCACCGGAGTAGACAAAACAACCCCTCGTTGTAGTCGAGGAGCTGAAGCCGGCACCGGTTGTTGGGCCGAAACTGGCTGCGCCACCCATTGTGGTGGAACCCCCGCCTCCACAACCTAAATCTGGGGCCTCGACCAAGGATTCTCAGTCAGGTCAGGGCTTGCCCCAGCGGTTGTCGGTCACCCTCACTCCCAATCGACCTCGGCAGGTGGAGGGTGGCTCAGGCACTCGGCAGCTGTTCGCAGACTCCTCAGAGTCTGGCGACGACGACTCCTTGTTCTGCAGGCCGCTTGACCTGGAGTCCACTGGGGGGTCAGTCAGTGGACGAGAACCCATCATCATTCTGTGGAATGCTTCGGCTCATCTCAGAGTCTACTGGGATGAAGCTCAAACCCGTTTCAAAATGGGTCAAGTATCCCTTCGCGGAGATATTGGACCAAGGGAATTTCCCCACGGAGGTCTTCCCGGCGGCCGAAGCCATTGTTGGCCCGGCCCTGGAGCTATGGCAGTGGCCAGCTTCTTGTCCAGCACCTTCGGCCAGGATGGCTCGAAAGTATGTTATTCCCACTGGTTCACTCTCCGGTTTCTCGGAGCACCCCTCCGCGGAGGGGTTCGTTACTGACAGCGTTTTCCGGTGTTCGGGAATGCTCGGGATGTGGACAAGTCACCCGATAAGGAGTCCAAGAAACTGGACTACGCCGGGCAGAAAGTCTACGCTGCTTCCTCCCTAGGCCTTCGTCAGGCCAGCTCAGCCATTCTGATGGCACACTTTTCACATGCCCTTTTGGGCTCCCTGGATGAAGTGATTCCTCATCTCCCAGCTGACCTTCAGATGATGGTCAAGCAGGTGCAGGATCAGGGAAGGGTGATGGCCAAACAGCAGCTCCAAACTTCCTTGGACATTGCTGACTTGTGTGCCCGATCAGTAGCGGCCGCAGTGGCCAGGTGCCGCAGAGCTTGGAATCTCCACTTTTACAGCGGATACCCAGCACAAGCTAGCAGACGCTCCCTTCTTGGCTACCGATTTGTTCGGTCCTGGGTGGAGAGTCATCTGCAATGGATCAAGAAGTCCAACGCCACCTTGAACTCTGTCACGTCTGCCAAGAAGGACAAAGTCCGCCAGCAGCTGCGTAAGCCCTTTTGTCCTTCAGCCCCTGCAGCATGTCCGGCCCAGCAACACCAGCATCAGGGCCAACAGGCTCGCACTTGGCACCCCAAAGCAAAGCCTGCTGCTTCTTCCAGCAGGAAGCTGGGAGGGAAAGGTCCAGGAGGCTCCTTGGATGGTTCTTCCTCCAAGCCTGCTCAGTGACGGGTTGAGGGGTGTCGCCCCCAACCTCGTCACTCCTCCCTGGGTTCCCCCCCGTGGGGGCACGGCTCCAGCCACTTCCTTTTTGCCTGGTCCGATATCACCACGGACCACTGGGTGTTAGAAGTGGTAGGAAAGGGCCTGCCTCTGGAATTCGAGCAGTCCCCACCCTATCGAGCCATCACCCCACGGGGGCTACAGGGTCCACAGCCTCTCTGTCGGCTCGTTGAACCAACATTGCCCTGCTCCTCCAGAAGGAGGTGATCAGGGAGGTGGCGGATCCTCCACCAGACCCAGGGTTTGTGTCCAGGTACTTTCTGGTCCCAAAACGGATGGGGGGCTGGCGCCCCATTCTAGACGTACACGACCTGAACAAGTTCTTAAGGTCTTGAACCTTCAGGATAGTCACTCTGGCTCAGATCATTCCATCCTTGGAACGAGGCGTGTGGTTCTGTTCTCTGGACCTCCAGGACGCGTTCTTTCACATCCCAATCCGTCCATCTCACCACTGATTCCTCCACTTCAGAGCAGAGGGATCCCTTTACGAGTTCCGGGCCATGCCCTTTGGCTTCTTTCCAGCTCCCAGGGTCTTCATCAAATGCATGGCAGTGGTGACAGCATTCCTGCGGTGCCGAAGGGTCCGGGTGTACCCTTACCTGGATGACTGGCTGATTGCAGCCCCCTCCAAGCTGGAGGTGGAGCAGTCCAGGGATCTGGCCCTCCAGGTCTGCTCTCAGATTGGCCTCCTCATCAACAAGGCCAAATCGGAACTCGTGCCATCGCAGGTGATTCAGTTCATCGGGGCAGAGCTCGACTCTGTTCGAGCCAGAGCACGACTCCCGGCCGACAGAGCTGAGGTCCTTTCCTCCTTTGCCCAGTCATTTCTGGTTGGGCAATTGCACCCTGCCCGGGACTTCCTGGGCCTCATGGCGGCCTGCACCAACATGGTCAATTGGGCCCATTGGCACATGCATCCCCTGCAGTGGGGACTGGCCCGCCAATGGTCACAGCACTCCGGTCCTCTGGACCAGCCAGTGACAGTGACCCAGGAGATGTGGAATGGCATCCAGTGGTGGCTCGTTCCAGCTCATCTGCAGGAGGGTATCTTGTTTGTCCGCCCAGAGCCGGCGGTCACTTTGACGACCAACACATCTCTGTTGGGTTCGGGTACCCATCTGGAGGATCTCAGAGCGCACGGCCTCTGGTCCTCTCAGGAGTCTCGATACCATATCAGCCTGCTGGAGCTTTGAGCGGTCCAACTAGCCCTTTCTGCCTTCACTCCGTTTGTACGGGGTCAAGTGGTTCGGGTCCAGACAGACAACACCACGACCATGTACTACCTAAACCGCCAGGGCGGGATGCGCTCCTTGCCTCTGTGCAAGGAGGCTCTCCGCACTTGGTCTCTTGTGAGCAGACTGGAGGCGGATCTCCTAGCCATCCATGTGGCAGGAGCCTCCAGCACTCTGGGCCGATGCCCTAAGCCAGATAGGTGCTGCATCTCATGAGTGGTCTCTCCTGCCAGAGGTAGTACAAGATCTGTTCTCCCACTGGGGCTCTCCTCAGGTGGACCTGTTTGCCTCCAGGGAGAATGCGAAGCTGAGGCTGTTCCCTGCCTGCCCCCCTCAGCAGAGCTCGCTGCAGGGGGATGCCTTCTTGAGGCCGTAGACCCAGGGCCTCTTCTGCGCCTTCCCTCCAATTCTCCTTGATCCACAAGATGCTTCTCAAGGCGAAGAGGGACAAGGCGCAGGTGATTCTGGTAGCCCCAGACTGGCCCCATCAGTTCTGGTATCCAGATCTCCTCAGCCTCAGCTTCAGGCTCCCGAGGCGGCTTCCAGCCCACCTGGACCTGATCTCAGTCAGCAAGGGGAAGGCACTCCACTAGGACCTTCAATCCCTGCACCTGATGGCCTGGTTCCTGAGCAGCTAGAGTTCCAGGCCTTGGGTCTTTCCGACGAGGTCCTCAACGTTGTTGAGGCATCCCGCAAGGAGTCGAAAAGAAAATGCTGTGCCTTCAAATGGAAAAGATTCTCCATTTGGTGTCAGGATAAGGGGTTGGACCCTTCCTCCTGTTCTTTGGTTAGCATTCTAGACTACCTGTGGTCCCTTTCTCAGCAAGGGCTTCGGTCGATGACCCTTAAGGTGCACCTGGCAGCCATCTCTGCTTACCAGGCGTGGGCTGGAAAGCAGTCGGTGGCGCAGGAGAAGGTGGTCGGGTGCTTTTTCAAAGGCCTTGATCACACATCTCCTTCGGTGCGAGAACCTCCACCTCCGTGGGATCTACTACTGGTATTGGCTAAGCTCATGGGCAAGCCATTTGAACCGATGCACAGGTGTGATATATCTCACCTGTCATGGAAGACCTCCTTCTTGGTGGCTATCACGTCAGCCAGAAGGTTGGGAGAGCTCCAGGCGCTTTCCATCGAGTCTCCTTATCTGGTCTTCCACAGGGACAAGGTTGTCCTGCGCCCCCACCTGAAATTCCTTCCGAAGGTGGTTTCGGAGTTTCAGCTTAACCAGGTGTTGACTCTGCGTGCGTTCTACCCCAATCACACCTCGGAGGCGAATACAGGCTCCATACTTGGACCCTAGAAGAGCTCTTATTATAAGGAGCGGATGGCAGAAGTTCAGGGAGAGGTTTGCCAGCTGTTTGTCACCTACGCTGAAGCCGCACCTGGCAGACCTGCAGCCAAGTGGACGATAGGCAGGTGGGTCACCTCCTGCATAGATCTCTGCTATAGGTTGGCGGGCATGGAGCCTCCCAAAGGGATAAGAGCTCATTCTACCTGCCATACCACTGCTTCAGTGGCTGCTTCCAGGGATGTCCCTATCCAGGAAATCTGCAGGGCTGCTACCTGGAAGTCAGCACACACCTTCATTACCGACTACCACATCGGCCTTGAGTCACGCCGGGATGCTGGTTTTGGGACCTCGGTTCTCCAGTCCTTATTTCCCAAGTAGGGGTTGCGCGCCTTGCCTCCCTTCTCCCGGAGAACTGCTAGGAGTCTGCCAGTAAGTGTGGATTGAACAACATACCCACATCCCTAGAAATACAGGTTACTCACCTGTAACAGGAGTTCTAGGAGTGGTATATGTTGTTCATCCACACAACCCACCCGACCTCCCCGGCTTCGACGTGCAACCTGCCTTCCAGCGGGCTTGATCTGGTGTCATGGGGCAGATCCGAGAGTTTTACCACCCGGATGGGTGGGAGGAGCCAGCTTGAAGACCTTCCGGCAAGATTTAAAATGGCAAGGAACCTGCCAGTAAGTGTGGATGAACAACATATACCACTCCTAGAACTCCTGTTACAGGTGAGTAACCTGTATTTTCTCCTGCAGGGTGAGGCGAGAACTTCAGGGGCGACTTCCCTCTCCTTCTCAAAGGAGAATGCCGCCTCACCCAGACCAGTCTCAGGCCTAACTAGGCCTGGAAGGGTAACTTCCTCCGGTGTCTTCCCCCACAGGAGGCTGAGGGACTTCTTTCCCTCAGAGAGGTACCAGGTCCCCTTCGGGGGGCTTGATAATCACCCACCAGTGATGAGTGGTGAGGCTCGACACAGATAAGATATGAAAATTACATACCTACCGTAATTCTTGATCTTTCTGTGTATCTTCACCATTCATCACTGCTTCTCACCCACCTTCCCCTCTTAGGCCTCAGTCTCTGGGTGATGCCTCCTACCTATTTGTCTCTCCAAACTGTGTCCTGCCGATAATTCTGGTACCTCTAGCTCCATCCCTTTTAGAGGGTGCTTGGGGGGATAAGCAGGGTGGCAATCCTTCTGGTCACCAGAGTTCTGTTTTTTCATCCTAATGGGACCCTCCTCTTGGTTGGAATCCTTTTGGCTACTCTTCTGTGCTTTATCCAAAGCCCTTGGGGTTCTCTTAAAGCAGGGATGGTGGGGCCCTGGTGATCCTTCCAATTTTTTTCTATATCTGTTTTTTTTTTTTTGTATCATATTTTTATTATTTTAGCTTTTTTTTAAAAGAACAAACAAATTCAGTGTTCCATAGTATGCACATTCCATAGGTACATCAATCATGTAGCATAAGTTATTTGCAGTTAACAGACCACTTTAAAAAACAAAAAAAGACATAAGCTATAATGCTGGCCCCAAAATCCAGTCCTTGGCCAATTCCATTATGTGTAAATTATGTAGTCTATCAAGGTTACAATCTTGGTCTCTTACCACTTATTATCATCATCTAGAATCAATTTGACATGAGCAAAGTCAAACAGGCAAACTTTATTAAACAAAAAAGATGTAAAAATAAAAAATTACAACCTTAAAATTAATATTGCAACCTGTTTCATATATTTACAGCATCTAAGTTAATGTAGGGGTATGTTGAAAGCTATTATGCTCACACCTACCACTTTCACCTAATGAAGTTATGTGAGGTGACTATTACTGTTATACATTATTCTTTTCTGTTACTGTACCAAATCCTTCTACAAAAATGAACTGCTCCGCAGGAGTGAGAGCAGCAATGCATGGGGCCCGCAGCCTAGAAAACTGCTCAGCCTGTTACTTCAGTGTGAATGTTAACCTCTCCATTGCCAGAGTGGACAGCATTAGATTTCTCCATATGGATATTGTGGGTATTGCACTGGAAACCCACGTAGTTACTGTAGTATAAGTTGCCTGGCTATGATAAGCATTACCCTCACCCACCTAGGGTACAGGGACCCCTCACCTTGTCTTTCCATAATTAATCCAAAAAGTAGGGAGAGTGGGGACATCTCTAGAGTTTGGCCCCACATTCTACCCACTTCAGTCCTTATTTGATCCCAGAAATTCTGTAAAATTGGACATTTCCAGAAACAGTGGAGGTAGGTACCCCTATTTATTAAACACCTGCCACACATTGGGGAGATACTGGGATGAAATTTGTTAACTCTAGCAGGGGGGATAAAAAAAGAAAGTGGAGGAATCTATATTGTGCCTCTTTAAGTTTATTGCAGGTTAGCAAACCCATATGTAAGAGCACTGTTTGCTCCCAAATGTCATCCACCAAGTCGAACCACAAGTCTCTGCCCCATTTTGCTCTACTTGCCTCAGCTGGTTCTCCAAAACACTGCCTATCTAATTTTGCTACCCTCCCAATCAAACCCTTCTCACTACTGCCTATGCCCCTGATTACTTTTTCTATTTGTAGAATTCTTTACCCCCCCTAGAAGCCTGTTCCATAATTTTTCCCCCATAATGCCAAACCTGGAAATATCGGTACCTATGTGAGTTTGGTATATGTAGGTTTTTTTTAATATCCTCAAATGTTGCAATTCCATCTTTCCTCCATAAATCTCCCAGACATGTAATCCCTCTGGTTTCCCATAGGGCAAATCCCACATCCTCCCATCCCGGTAAAAACTCTGGGTTCTAGGGACATGGATATGTTGTTCATCCACACTCATTGGCAGGTATCCTTGCCGCTTTAAATCTTGCCGGAAGGTCTTCAAGCTTGCTCCTCCCACCCACCCGGGTAGTATAACTCTCGGCTCCGCCCCATGACGCCAGATCTTCCTTACCGCTTGAAGCTCAGGTTCCCTCCTTAACGCTCCGTGCTTGTGACTGGTTCCTATTCTCCGTTTGCGGATTTAAAATAAATTTTGCAAAAGACTTCAGTCTTCTATCCCTCGCGGCTGCGATGGACAAATCGACTCGGTTTCGGAGATGCCATTGCGGGCAGAAGATGTCTCGGACGGATCCACACTCCACGGTGTCTACCTGCTAGGCCTTGAGCACGACCCGCAGGCTTGCGACCTGTGCTCATCTTTCTCGGCCTACGTCCTCGAAGACCGTGCTGCCCGATTGCAACTGGGCCGTCGCGAGAAGCGTTTCCCTCCGGTGAAGTCCAAGGAGGCCCGGTTGGCGGTGTCTGCGGCGGCGGGCTCGGCGGATCAGCTCGAGCGGATGGTCGCCCTCGAAGAGGAGGCGGCGCGGGCCGTATCTTCCTCGGCCGCGGCATTTATCCCGCTCTCTCTGGGTTCTTCCTACACGGCTTCTTTTAAGGAGCTTTGTCTGTCCCTCTCCACTAAAGGAGAAGGGCCTGTGTCTGCTGGACCTTATTCTCGGTCCAAAAAGAGGGACAGGGGTAAGTCCCTCCGTCGACGCTCTTGGGAGCGGGAAAGGTCCCTCTCCCCGGGCCGTCGACCGTCGGCTTCGGTCGACCGCTCGGCTTCGGCCACTGGCCTCACGGTGTCCCCGTCAGGTCAGTTGACCGAGACTCCCACCGATGAAGTCGAGATTTTTCTCGACCCATTGGACGGGCTGTCGCCCTTAGCAGCCGAGATTCCTCTCCCGTTCCTCCGGAGGAGTTGAGGATCCTGGGCTCGCCTATGCCTCGGTTCCGAGCCCTCGGATGGACCATCCGAGCGAGGGAGTGCCGGTTCCGCCGACACCTCCCGCACCGACCTCGGAAATTCCGGGACTCGGTCCCGGACCTCTTCCAGGTCCAGCCGATCCCACCGTCATAGGCGGTCGGTCGGCACGCTGCGGTAAGCTGCGTCACGCTGCCCTCGCCCTCCTCCTCGGATGGGAGGCTTCGGGCGTAAATTACGTCGACGGTACGAGGACCTTATGTTGCAACAGCTCCTCCTGGCCGGGAATAAGCCGACCCCATCGCCTTCCCCGGCCATTAAGTGGCTGTCACCGGAACGGCCGACACAACCCCTCGACTTATCCGAGGAGCCTATACCCAGGCCGGTTGTTCGGCCAAAACCAGCTGCTCCACCGATTCCGGTGGAACCTCCGCCTCCACAGCCACCAATTGGGGCTCCGACCAAGGATTCTCGGTCGGCTAAGGGTCTACCCCATCGGCTGTCAGTTACCCTCACTCCCGACCGACCTCGGCAGGTGAAGGGTGGCTCAGGCCAGAGGCAGCTCTTCGAGGATTCTTCCGAGTCCGAAGATGATTCCTCCTTTTTCTCCAAGCGACTGGACTTGGAGTCTTCAGGAGGTCAGTCAATGGACGATAGCCCGTCGTCCTTCCTAGGACTGCTTCGGCTCATCTCGGAGTCTACCGGGATGGAGCTCGAACCCGTTTCCAAACGGGCCAGGTATCCCCTCACGGAGATTCTGGACCGAGGGATTCTCGGCACGAGGCCTTTCCAGTGGCCGAGGCCAAGTGGGTCGGCACTGGAGCTTTGGCAGCCCCTGCTTCCTGCCCTCGCCTTGGCCAGGATGGCCAGGAAGTATGCGGTCCCTACCGGTTCCTTGTCCGGTTTTGAACACCCCTCTGCTGAGGGTTGGTTACCGACAGCGTTTTCGGTACGCCCGACGCCAGGGATGTGGACAAACCTCCTGACAAGGAGTCCAAGAAATTGACTATGTCGGGCGAAAGTCTACGCTTGTCCTCTCTCGGTCTTGCCAGGCCAGTTCGGCGTCCTCATGGCACATTTTTTCTCATGCCCTGTTGGGCTCCCTGGATGAGGTCATCCTCATCTTCCGCCGATCTGCAGACTACGGTTAGCAGGTGCGGGACCAGGGCAGGGCAGTGGCCAAACAGCAGCTCCAGACTGCTTTGGATTGGGGACTCATGTGCCAGATCGGTGGCGGCCGCAGTGGCTATCGTCCAGCGGGCTTGGCTGAGGATATCCACCTTTACTTGATACCCAGCAAGTTGGCGGATGTTCCTTTTTGGGACTGACCTCTTGGCCCTGGGTGGAAGGTCACCTGCAGAGGATCGAGGTCCAATGCCACCTTGGACCGGTCTCTTCCGCTCAGAAGGACAAGGCCGCAAACCACAGCCTAAGCCCTTGTCCTTCGTGCCCCAGGCGCGCCTGCCCAGTGAACGTCAGGCCAGCAGGCTCGGCCTTGGCATCCCAAACCCAAGCCCGCTTCCTCTAACAGGAGGCAAGGAGGAAGGGCCCAGGAGGTCCCTCGGCCGGTCCTCCTCCAAGCCTGCCCAGTGACGGGCTGAGGTGTCGCCTCATCCCGTCACCTACTCCCTGTCCCCCTGGGGACGGCTCCGCACTTCCTCCGCCTGGTCCGCTGTTACCACGGACAGGTGGGTCTTGGAGGTGGTGGGAAGAGGCCTGCCTCTGGGAATTCGAGCAGGCACCACCTTCAGAGCCGTCGCCCTGGGGCTTCGGGATCCCCAGCTCACTGGCGGCCTGCCGAGCCGACATCGCCTCCTCCTCCTCCAGAAGGAGGTGGTAAGAGAGGTGGTGGACCCTCCTTCCAGACCCAGGTTTGTGTCCAGGTACTTCCTGGTTCGAACGGACGGGGCTGGCGCCCATTCTCGACTCCACACGACTCCAAACAAGTTCCTAAGGTCTCGAACCTTCAGGATGGTCACTCTGGCTTCAGATAATACCATCCTTGGACGCAGGCGCGTGGTTCTGCTCTCTGGACTTGCAGGACATGCTTTTCACGTCCCCATCCGTCCGTCTCACCAGAGATTCCTTCGCTTCCGCGGAAGGATCCCTCTTGAGTTCCAGCCATGCCCTTCGCTGTCTCCAGCTCCCAGGGTCTTCACCAAATGCATGGCTGTGGTGACAGCATTCCTGCGCGCCGAGGGGTCCGTGTACCCTTACCTGGACGACTGGCTGATAGCAGCTCCCTCCAGGAAGGAGGCGGAGTGGTCCAGAGTCTGGCCTCCAGGTCTGCTCTCAACTGGGCCTCCTTATCAACGAGGCCAAGTCGAACTCCAGCTAAGCAGGTGATTCTATTCATCGGGCGAGCTCGACTCTTCGAGCCAGAGCTGCCCCCGGACAGGGCCGAGGTTCTTCCTCCTTTGCCCGATCATTTCTGGTTGGGCAAATGCGCCTGCCCGGGACTTCCTGCGCCTCCTGGGTCTCATGGCGGCCTGCACCAGCGTGGTCCGTTGGGCCCGCTGGAACATGCGGCCCCTTCAGTGGGACTGGCCAGCCAGTGGTCACAATGCTGCGATCCCTTGGACCAGCTTTCAGTCGGGTGACATGGGGATGTGGAACGCCTCCAGTGGTGGACCGCTCCAGATCATTTGCAGGAGGGCATCCTGTCTCGTCCGCCGAGCCGACGGTCTCTCTGTCGACCGATGCCTCTCTGATGGGTTGGGGTGCCCATCTGGGGAACACTGGGCTCATGGCCTCTGGTCCCTCGGAGTCCCGATGCCACATCAACCTGCTGGAGCTCCGAGCGTCCGCCTAGCTCTCACCGCCTTTGCTCGTTCCTCCGGGGTCAAGTGGTCCGAGTCCAGACGGACAATACCACGACTATGTACTATCTAAACCGGCCAGGGCGGACGCGCTTCCATGCTTCTATGCAAGGAAGCTCTCCGCATTTGGTCACTCGTGGCGCAGCCTGGAGGCGGATCTCCTAGCCATTCACGTGGCAGGAGCCTCCAACACCCTGGCCGATGCCCTGAGCCGGATAGGGGCTGCATCCCACGAGTGGTCTCTCCTGCGGAGGTAGATAGCATCTGTTCTCCCTTGGGGCACACCTCAGGTGGACCTGTTTGCCTCCAGGGAGAACGCTGGCTGAGTCTGTTCCATGCCCGCCCCCTCAGCAGGGCTCGCTGCAGGGGATGCCTTCTCGAGGCAATGGACCCCGGCCTCTTTACGCCTTTCCCCATTTCCTTGATCCACAAGGAAGCTTGCTCTGAGGAGGGACAAGGCGAGGTGATTCTGATAGCCCCAGACTGGCCTCGCCAGTTCTGGTACCCAGATCTCCTCAGTCTCAGCTCCAGGACTCCGGCAGCTTCCAGCTCGCCGCGACCTGCTCTCAGTCAATCAGGGAAGGTGTTCCATCCGGACCTTCAATCCCTGCACCTGACGGCCTGGTTCCTGGCTGCCAGGAGTTCCAGGCTCTGGGTCTTTCCGACGAGGTCCTCAATGTAGTTGAGGCGCCCTGCAGAGTCTTGACCAGAAAATGTTATGCCTTCAAATGGAAAAGGTTTTCCATTTGGTGTCAGAGCAAGGGCTTGGACCCTTCCTCCTGTTCCTTGGCAAGCATCTTGGACTATTTATGGTCCTTTCTAGTCAGGGCTTGGTGTCACGACCTAAGGTGCACCTGGCAGCCATCTCTGCTTGCACCGGCGCGGGCGGGAAGCAGTCAGTGGCATAGGAGAAGGTGGTCTGGCGCTTTTCAAAGGCCTTGATCACATTTCCTCCAGTGCGGGAACCCCACCTCCGTGATCTACTGCACATTGGCAAAGCTCATGGCTGCTCATTCGAACTCTATGCACAGGTGTGCTCTCTCTCACCTTTCGTGGAAGACCGCCTTCTTGGTGGCTATCACGTCAGCCAGAAGGATGGGAGAGCTCCAGGCGCTTCCATCGAGTCTCCTTACCTGGTCTTCCACAGGGACAAGGTTGTCCTGCGCCCCCACCCGAAATTCCTTCCGAAGGTGGTGTCGGAGTTTCACCTTAACCAGGTGTTGACTCTGCCGGTGTTCTACCCCAATCACACCTCGGAGGCCGAATATAGGCTCCATACTCTGGACCCTAGAAGGGCGCTCGCTTATTATAAGGAGCGCACGTCTGAAATTCGGGGAGAGGTTCGCCAGCTGTTTGTCACCTACGCTGAAGCCGCATCTGGCAGACCTGCAGCCAAGCGGACGATAAGCAGGTGGGTAACCTCCTACATAGATCTCTGCTATAAGTTGGCGGGCATGGAGCCTCCCAGAGGGATAAGAGCTCATTCTACCCGCCATACTGCTGCAACGGTGGCTGCTTCCAGGGCGCCCTATCCAGGAAATCTGCAGGCTGCTACCTGGAAGTCAGCAAACACCTTCATTACCCATTACCACATCGACCTTGAGTCACGCCGGGATGCTGGTTTTGGGGCCTCGGTTCTCAGTCTCTCTTTCCCAAGTAAGTATTGGGGTGTCGTCTTGCCTCCCTCCTCCCGGAGAACTGCTAGGAGTCTGCCAGTGAGTGTGGATGAACAACATATCCATGTCCCTAGAAATACAGGTTACTCACCTGTAACAGGAGTTCTAGGAATGGTATATGTTGTTCATCCCAACTACTCTGACCTCGGCCGTCGCACAGCCTGAGCTTCCAGCGGGCCAGATCTGGCGCTCATGGGGCGAAGCCGAGTTATACCACCCGGGTGGGTGGGAGGAGCAAGCTTGAAGACCTTCCGGCAAGATTTAAAGCGGCAAGGATACCTGCCAATGAGTGTGGATGAACAACATATACCATTCCTAGAACTCCTGTTACAGGTGAGTAACCTGTATTTTCTAGCTACTGGTACCAGGGCAATACTACCATCCAGTATATTGGCTCTCTTTTTGAAACAACTCCAGGCCTCTAAGATTGCCATCACTAGAGGGTTAGGGCACGAGAGCCGAGCATAGGCCCTGTCATCTCCAGGTGCCAAGTACGCTGAAAGGCGACCTGGGCAGTCTTCTTGCTCCAAATCTAGCCATGAAGCAGCTTCTCCCCTTATGACCCAGCTGGATATGTATCTAAACTGAATGGAGAGAAAATATCTCTTCATATCTGGGAATTCCATGCCACCCTTTTCTTTAGATGCTTTAAGTCTGGTCAGAGCCATCCTCGATCTGCCCTCCTTCCAAATAAAATTGGAAAAGCGCCTAACTAGTTTTTTATAGTAATTTTTGGTTAGACTAAAAGGCATCATCTGCATTATATAAAGCAATCTAGGCAGTATATTCATTTTTATAAGGTTGATCCTTTCAGTCCATGAGATCGGCAGCCCATTCCATCGTAACATATCCTCCTGTACCCGCTTAATGATATTAGAATAATTAAGGTCATAAAGCTTTTTAAGTTCCCTGCCCACGTTTAACCCTAAATATGTGAGATAGTGTTGCACCGCCTTTAATCCCCAAGTATTCCTGTCTCTCACATTGGCGTCCTTGTCCACGTGCATAAGTTCAGACTTAAGATTGAGTCTGTATCCAGAAAAAACAGCAAATTCCTTTATCAATTCCAGTAAAGCAGGAACCGAAGACTCTGGTTTGGTTACATAAAAAATTAAATTGTCCGCATATATAGATATACGGTGCTGAACACCATTTTTTATGGTAATACCCTGAATTGAATCACTCTCCCTCACCCTACAAGCCAAGGGTTCAATCGCCATGGTGAACAGAAGGGGGGAGAGGGGACAACTCTGCCTCGTGCCCGTGAAAATCTGCAGAGGGGACCCTGTTTACCAATACTGTTGCCCTGGGTTTGTGATACAGAAGTTTTACCAATTTAACAAAATCAGTCCCCACCCCAAATCTTTCTAATACCTCAAACAGGTATTCCCATTCGATACTGTCAAACACCTTTTCGGCGTCCATTGCTAGAACACAAGCTTTTCCCGAGTGCTTAGTCCCCCACTATACCATGTTCAGGAGTCTTCTAATATTATGGTATGACATTCGCCCTTTGATAAAACCTGTCTGGTCCAGATGGATGAGCAAGGGCAGCAAAGATTCTAGATGTACAGCCAGTACTTTAGCCATGATTTTACAATCATAGTTGAGTAGAGATATAGGTCTATACGACTTGCAGTCCAAGCTATCTTTATCCGGTTTTAGCAACAAATGAATGTTTGCCAGGGAGCACGAGGCTGGAAGTTCTCCCCACTCCCTGCCTCTTTTATCATGCTGCTTATGGGTCCGGATACAACATCTTTTAGCAATTTGTAGTGTTCTGCTCTCAACCCGTCTGGTCCCCCAGTCTTTCCTAATTTTAACCCCGATATTGCTTGTGTAATTTCCCGTTCAGAAACCTCTGCACCCAAACCTCTAGCTTGATCCTCAGATAATCTAGGGAGCGAACATTTGTCTAAAAAGGCCCTCGCTTCCATCTCAGTGCCCGAACATTCTGCTCTATACAATTTTAAATAGAAGTCTTTGAAGATGCCCCGGATTTCCCCTTCTTGGGTGATAATGCAATTTCTCTTGTCCTTAATGGATACAATTTTATTGGAGACTCTACCTCCTTTCATCAACCTGACTAACAAAGGGCCCGGTTTATTACCCCATTCATAGGAACATTAAATTATTTTGTGCTAAACTGTCTATAGTTTCATTAAAGCTTCTCGGACCCCATTTTTAGCTGTTGCCTATCACATGCTTTATTATCCTGCATGACTTTAAGTTCTAACTCTTTGATCACTTTCTCAAGACTATTAATTTTGTCCCGTCTTTCTTTTTTTACCTTTGCTAAATAACTAATTATAGCTCCCCTCATTACTGCATTACCAGCCTCCCATACCAAAGCTTCGATGGAACTGAATCTTTATTAGTGGCCCAGTACTCTTTCCAGGAGGATTTAACAACATCTCTAAACTCCTCTTTGCATAATAAATATGTGGGGAATCTCCACTGGCCGGTCCTCTTAGTAGCTGCTAGTCCCCCGAGATTCAGTTGTACCATTGCATGGTCCGACAGCATTATCGGACTGTGTGTGACATCTTTGACCCTGGTGAACAAATCTTTTGCCACAAAGATGTGATCCAGTCTGGACCATGAATCATGGGATAGAGAGTGAAATGTAAACTCTCTCGACCCCGGGTACAGCGTGCGCCAACTGTCTATTAGGTCTAACTCCTGCAGTCCCTTAGCCCAGACTTTAGTGGTCCGGTTTTGTTTCCTACCCACTCCTTTATAATCCATTACCCAATGCATAATGCAATTGAAGTCCCCCCTAATATGAGGCTAGGGAATTGTGCCCTATGCAGAATATCTAGCATCTGCTGGAAAAAATTAGTGTCATAAACTGCAGGAGCATAAATGCTCCCAAACGTGATCTCGCAGCATCTTATTTTACCTCTCACAAACACATATTGCCTCTCTTTATTATCCTTAACAACCTGTATAACTTTAATAGTAAAATTTTTATGAACCAGGATCGCTACTCCCCTTTTGTGTAAGGAGTAAGAGGCAGCATAACAGGAACCCACCGAACCCCCCACCAACTTATTATGTTCTTTAGGAAGGAGGTGTGTCTCCTGAAGCATTGTCACCTGCACTTTTCGTCTTTTCAGGGCAGCTAGTATTTTAGATCTTTTAACAGGAGTATTAATACCCTTAATATTCCAGGATATTATCACATCATCCATTACATTCGCCATCATGTCACTCCAGTAATGCCATTAACCTCCCCATTCCATTATCTATAGTCACCAATCCTCAGCTGTAATATGTTCAGGTTGCTTGTACCAAAAAATTAAAAAACTCATAGCTATTGAACAATAACTGTCCCCAACTGTAAACAGTATTCAGACCCCCCCCCCCCAACATTTCCAACCATAACTTTTTAATCCTTAGAAACATTCTATTACTATTGGTCTTTGAACTAAGAGCCCCTCTGGCTGACATGTTTTGTATGCCCAAAAAACCCTCTCACACAGATCTCCTGTTCCCCCTCCCCCACCCATTAGCCTTCATTTTATAACAAAGCAGCCCTTTAGGAATTTAGTTAAACCTGAATATTAACAGGTCAGTTCCTGCACTAGGCCGTCCATTTCGTACTGCGGCCTCATGAGGGCTGCTCTGTGAGTCCCCCCCCCACATGTCCCATATCTTATGCTTTGTTATCTACCTCCCCTTTCACATATTTTTATTTTGCACATGAGTGTTAATCCTCAATAAGTTTATTTAGGAGGCACCCCCACAGCCTGTAAGAAGAGAAAATAAAACCACCTCCCGCCCTCCTCGTGGCTTCATAAATCAGGACTTACAACATAACAGCCGGAGGGAGCAAAAAACAAAAAAAAGGGCAGTATCACTAACTGTTTGCTTCATTTTTCCTTATTCTTTTTGTCCCAGTCTTGAATAAACTATTTCAGTTTTTGTGGCTCCCAAAAGGAGTATGTCGCCCCCTCAATACGCACTCTCACTATCGCCGGATAGACCAAGAAAAATTCAATGTTCTGATCCCTCAACGAATTCATGGCTTCATTGAAGGCCTGGTGCTTTTTCTGTACATGTTGTGATAAATCGTGATGTATGTTTAGCCTGCATCCTTCATAAATTAAATCTTTCTTTGCTCTAAAAGCTGACATACAGTCATGGCCAAAAATATTGGCGCCCTTGCACTTTTTCAAATAACTCACAATTTCCTCTAAACATAAGTTGAAATTAACAACAGTACAGTATTTGGTCTCCACAATTCTTTATTTCTCTGTTAATATTACAGAACCTTTGTTTTTGATTCAGAATTTAATATATTCTTTTAAATCAGAAAATGAAAAGAAATGGCATTGACAAAATTATTGACACCCTAGACTTAATATTTTGTAGCACAGCCTTTGGTCAAAATAACTGCAATCAACCACTTCCTATAGCCATGGATGAGCTTCCTGCACCTCTCTACTGGCAGTTTGGCCCACTCTTCTTGTGCAAACTGCTCCAGTTCTCACAGATTTGAAGGGTGCCTTCTCTCAACTGCTGTTTTCAGATCTCTCCAAAGGTTTTCAATGGGATTTAGATCTGGACTCATTGCTGGCCACTTCAGAACAGTCCAGCATCTTGTCTTGAACCATTCTTGGGTGCTTTTTGAAGTGTGTTTGGGGTCATTGTCCTGCTGGAAGACCCATGACCTTCGACGGAGACCCAGCTTTCTGACACTGGGTTCAACATTGCGCCCCAAAATGGCCTGGTAATCTCCAGATTTCATGATGCCATGCACACATTCAAGGCACCCAGTGCCAGAGGCAGCACAGCAACCCCAAAACACCACTGAACCTCCTCCATGTTTGACTGTAGGGAAGGTGATCTTATCTGTGTCAATCTTCACCATTCATACAGATGGGTACTGGCCGGAGATCAGGACCCCGCGGGAGCCTTTTTTTTTTTTTTTAAAAAGGATAGGCAGAGCCGACGCAGCATCGGCGCCGCCCCTTGAGGCCGACATACTACGTGGCGCTCGAGGATTAGCCGTTAAGCTGTGTCGACTCCGCCTGCCTACCAGTTCTTCGTCTCCCGCCATCGAGGTCACCTCGTGGGAAGCCTGTGAAGAGTTTTTCAAAGTTTTAGGCCTTAGCCTTTTCTCATCGACAGTCCGTCGGTTCCTGCTAGTTCTAGTCTGCCTACTCGACGTCGCTGGTAAGATCTTTCCATTTATTTTACAGTTAAGTGGCATCGAGTCTGTTTTTGGTGTTTTTTTCCGTAGGTCCTGTCGCGGTCGGAGGGCAAGAAGTCGTCTAAGGCGGGGCAGCCCCCCATGCGTTGGTGCCCGTGCAGCCGCAAGTACTCCGTTACCGACCAGCATGACCGGTGTCTCTCGTGTCTTGGCCCGCTTCATGACATGGATTCGTGCGACGCCTGCTTCTCCATGGACCACCGGCGTCCTCGAATAAGCCGTTTAAAGTCTAGCGAGCTCCGCCCAGTTTCAGGGGTAGGTCTACTTTTCGTCGGGCCTAGCCGTGCTCTCGGCCTTTCCTCCGGGTCCCTCCCGGTTCTATACGGACCGAGGAGGAGGAGCCTCGGCCTCCGTAGCCTAGCCTTAGCCGAGGCTCCTTCCAGGCGCAGGAGGCCCTGCCCGCCTCCTGGGAGCGGATGGGAGGCGCCATGGCGGTAATCACCCTTCAGGGGTGAAGGCTCCCAGTGTCGCTTCGCGGTCCGGAAGGCCTGGTCGGCGGTTGTCCTCGCGCCGTCGCCGTGCCGTTGGTGCTTCGGCGCCGTTCCCGGCGCTGATGCCGCTTTGCACTGTGGTTTTGTCGGTGCCGTCATGTGCCGACCCTGCTCGTGCACCGTGACCCTGAATTGGCTGCCGCCATGTCTCGCCTCCGCCCCCTGCGCCGAGGTTGAGTATGGTGTCGGGCTTCGGAGTCGCCTGGTATCCGCCCTCACCGCCATTGGTGCTCGTGCTACTCATGCGCCGGGATCTGGCGGTGCCGGGTTCGGCGCTGAGTCTCCCTCGGTGTCGTCGCGCTGCTGTCCTTGGTGGCCTTGCCGTCGGAAGGGGCTGGCAGTGCGCTGAGGCTGTGGCTGGGGGTTTCTGTCGTCGCCTGCCTCTGTTACTGGTACCGCCCCTGGTGCCGGTGGACTGCGGTGCCGCAGCTGGCCTAGTTTGGGACCTGGCCCATGCTGCCCTGCGCCTTCTGCCAGCGCCGCTTGCGGCGGTGTGGAGGGTGCAGAGTGCCGCCTTGGCCACTGCTCTTGACTCTGGGCCTTTGGTAAGGTCGCCTCCTCGCCTCCCCGTCTGGCTTAGGGCCTCAGACTCTACCTTTGGTTGAGTCGGGCTCGAGTCGAGCTGGCAGTCACACCTCGTGTCGTTGTCTGCAGAGGAGGACGAGCCGGTGATCTCTCACGACGGGTCTCAGTCAGCCCCCTTCTGAGGTGCGTCTGGTTCCCCCCCGAGGTTAGGGTCCGTGATACTGACCAGCAGGCTGTGGTGCGTGCCACCATTGCCATGCAACCTGGCCTTGGGGTTCCTTGACCCCTCGGCAGTGGTACCCCCTCCAGTGGTGTGTCTCGATCGCCCAACTTTGGGGCCTATCGGGAAGCCCACAGGAGGGGAGGGTGCTGCTCCCTGGGTCTCCTCTTCGGGGGCAGCCCAGAGCTGCCAGCTTCCTAGGTTGGCCCTTTCGAGGACTAGGACTCTCTCGGACTCCGAGGGGTCGAGGGGTGTGGGGTCGGTGCGTCGACCTTTCTCTGGGACCCACCCGGGCCCTGGACAAAGCCGAATCACGGACTTCCGCCCTTCCCCTTCTGGTTCCTTGAGGGAGTCCCATTCTTTTGAGGCAGGGGACCGTCCTTCTGGACCTATACGGCCCCAGTCGCCTCACTTGAGAAGTTCTTCTGGGCGCAGCTGGGCAGAGTACCAGCGTGGTTGTACGGCTGTCGACTGCGGTCTTCAGGACACCCTCCGGGGGTCCATGGTCCGCTCTAGCCCTGGCAGAGGTCAGCCGACTTCCTCTCTCGGCTCTGCCCCCTCCCTCTGCCACCTTTCTCCAGCGTTCCCAGGTATTCTCTGGTCCTAGCGGTCCTCTCACCTGGGAACAGTTCAGAGCAGTGGCTGCTGGGTTTCCTGCCTACGTTAGGGCCATGGACAGCCAGGTTTTTCAACCTCCCCGAGCAGCCACTCTTAGGCGCGTGGTGGACCTCCAGCTCCTCATCCCCTCTTCAGGGGAGAGAACCGCCTGTCCATATCTCTCCTGCCGCTGATCTCTCCGAGTATCAGCGTTTCTCGTAGGATGCTGGAGGACCTTCACCTCTCCTCTCCATGAGCAATCCTGAGCATGCAGGCGCACGCCTTTCTAGGCGATTCGATCGGCCACCCTTGTGGTGCTGCCCTGGCCTGCTCCCTTTTCGGAGGCGTCCATGCGTTTCTGGCAGAGGCCCTTCTCCGGAGTTCCTGCCCCTAGGGACCTCAGCCAGAGGTATTGTGATCCCCAGAGTCTCCAGGTTCTATGCCTCATCCACAGTCCGGATTGACGCACCTGGACACTCCTGACGGGCTTCGCGCCCTCCACCGTGACCAGCCCCCAGATCAGGACTCTTCGGATTTTGATTTCTGGGGGAGGAGGACTTTCTACTCGGCACGGTTGCTTCTCTCCATCTCCGCTCATCAGGCCCACTATGCAGCCTACAACAGGTTCTTGTGGTCAGTGCTAGGTCAGATCCTAGCTGCTTTGCCTGACTCGGAGCAAACCAGGCAAGCCATCGCACTCTCTGCACGTGGCCTGGAGCTGGCAAGGCACCAAGCAAGGGCATCTTATGACGCCAATGAGGTAGCTACCAGGGTAGTAGAGAAGTGATCTGCACCAGGAGATCGGCTGCTTCACCTTTCCCGTTGTCACCCTTGGCCTGGCGTGAGGTGATTTGCTCTGCTCACCAGGAACCTATCTCTTTTCCCGTAGAGGCGAGGCGACGCTTTGTCGGGGCAAATTCCTTCCCCTCCGGGACCCGTCTCGCTCTCCCCACTCGGGCCTCCTCAGGCCCAGAAGGTTCCCCACAGTGTGTCACCCACTGAGGGCTAGGGACACTGTCCCTTAGGGTGCATTAATCAACCCCCTTGGGGGCTTGGTACTCACTCATCTGTGATGAATGGTGAAGATTGACAGAGATGAATGTAGAAAGTGCATTACCTACCGTAATTATGATCTTTCTGTATCTCACCATTCATCAAATCCCCCCGCCATCCCCCTGGGGCTCCAGTCTCTGGATCCTCCTCCCTCTGTGCCTACCCTCTTTTGAGCGGGAAAGTTGGGACACACAGGGGTAATTTCTTCCCATAAGGGCACAGTTCGAGCGGCACCTCTTCTCTACTACTTATCCTCATCCCTACGGGGTGAGAACTGGTGGTTGCCCTCCTTCTGTTATCCATCTATTTAAAAAAAAAAAAAAAAGAACCCTTTTTTTCACCAAATATCTTTACAGAGAGAGTACTGAGTCCCTGTACCCTGTCCTTCTCCAGAATAGCCGAGACTGCTTTGGGGTATTGCCAGTTATTCTGTGCCTTGAATTCTGGCAGGTGAGCTTTGCCACTCCTTGCAGTTCCTATACAGTCTGGTGACGGACAAGGGTCCTGGATCCTTGTTACCTCTCACTCTCTCCTAAATTCTCTCCCCCCACCTCCTTTCTTCCTTTTCCAAAGATTGGGGCCCCTACCCAATCCCCTTAGTTTTACTTCCTCTATGCTGTCCTCTCAGTCGTTATTTCTCCTTTTAGTTCAGTTTTCTCTTCCTTTTTCTGTCCCTTGGACTCTCTTGTCCCACCCTCCATCCCTTCCTCTTACCTCTCCAGGGACTCAGAACTGGTAGGCAGGCGGAGTCGACACAGCTTAACGGCTAATCCTCGAGCGCCATGTAGTACGTCGGCCTCGAGGGCGGCGCCGATGCTGCATCGGCTCCGCCTATCCTTTAAAAAAAAAAAAGGCTCCCGCGGGGTCCTGATCTCCGGCCAGTACCCATCTGTGATGAATGGTGAAGATGCACAGAAAGATCATAATTACGGTAGGTACGTAATTTCTATTTCTTTTCTTTGAAGGCTTCTTTTTGTTTTCTGTAAACATAGAGATGATGTGCTTTACCAAAAAGCTCTAATTTGGTCTCATCTGTCCACAGGACATTCTCCCAGAAGGATTTTGGCTTGTTCAGGTGTGTTTTGGCAACCCCCAGTCGGGCTTTCTTATGTCTCTCTCTCAGCAGTGGGGTCCTCCTGGGCCTCCTACCATATAACCCCCTTTCATTGAGTTGGCGATGGATGGTGCAAGTTGAAACTGTCGTACCTTGTGTCTGAAGGTCAGCTTGAATCTGTTTGGCAGTTGATCGAGGTGCTTTCTCCACCATTCGAACAATCCTGCGCTGCAATCTTCGATCAAGTTTTCTCTTGCGGCCACGTCCAGGGAGGTTGGCTACAGTGCCATGGGCCTTAAACATCCTGATAACATTACGTACGGTGGAAACAGGAACATCAAGGTCTCTGGAGATTGATTTGCAGCCTTGAGATTGTCCATGCTTATTACAATCTTCTGTCTGACCTCCTCAGACAATTTTCTGGCTGTCTTTCTTTTCTCCATGCTCATTGGTACACACAGTGACACAAAACAGGAGAATGAGTCCTTTCTCTATTCAAACTGGTTGAATGAGTGATTTTTATATTGCAGCCACCTGCAGCTCACCACAGGTGAGTTCAATTCCAAAGTGAAGGAGAATCACCTGCTTGAAATCTAATTATTTCTAACTACTTCTAAAAGGTGCCAATAATTTTGTCCGGGCCATTTAAGGATTTCTGTGTGGAATAAGCTAAGACTTAGTAAATTTTTCTGCTTTTTGTGTTTTATTCCACTGCAAATCAAAGAAATACATATGTGGATACCAAAATATTTTTTAATTTCAACAATTTTCGGGAAGGAATGGTGCATAATTAGAAAAAACTGCAAGGGCGCCAATATTTTTGGCCACGACTGTAACCTCTTGTCGATCCTGTAAGTTATGAAGATGAAAAATAATCTGTCTGGGTGGTTGGCCTTCTGGAGGACTAGGGGCAAGCGTCCTATGGGCTCTCTCCGTTTTCAATGCACCATTCTTAACTTGCATTCCCAGGATTTTCGGTAGAATTTTGGAGCATAATTCAAGGGCACTTTTACCCTCTTTTGCTTCAGCCAACCCCCACAGTCGCAAATTGCTCCTCTGATTATAATTTTCTTGATAGTCCAAGGTTTCCTTTAGGCAATCCACTTCCTTCTCCAAGGCTAATACTCTCTCTCTGGTAAATTATTCGTGACATCTTCCACATTAGAAATCCTCAGCTCCACCTCTGATAGTCGCTTTGTATTTTCACCCACTTCTGAGGTAATAGAAGCAATTTTACATTCTGATGCATCTAGTCGTGGCCCCAGCCCCTGCAGAACTTGGTCTTCTACTGCATGACTTATTACTGCGATTTCAGCGTCCCACCACGAGATAGGCCCCATTGTGGAAGCGCTTGCTGTGTCTCCCAGACCCGACTTTTTGCCAAGGTTTTTTGCTGTGTTTAGCGTCAATTTACCGGGCACCAGGTATTCTTCCATATTCTCCACTGTTAGCACAACTTCCCAGGAAACAAAAAGCTTTGATCTATCCTTGTTAAAACGTTAAATTTATTTTCAAAGGTGCTGAGGTACGGAGATCTGCATCCGCTGTAGTCACCACTCATTAGTGCCCCCCCCCCATATCTGTTTTTAACATATTCTTCCTCTAGGATTTCCTGTCGCTCTGTAATATTAAGAATAAGCCTCCTCTTCTTCGTCCCTCCGTCGGAGATTCACTTAAAAAAAAAAAAAGTTGGGGGTCTTATTTTGTCATCTAATTCATAATGTGTCCTGTCCCTTCTTATTTATCCCTTACTTGGAGAGACATCGCTTCTTTCTTCCCCATTGAGGAATCTTCAGAGTCGGTACACTGCTTCCTGTTCTGGACTTCAAGCCAGCCGTCAGCTGAATTCTTCTAGAGGAATCTTCCTTCTTGAAGAAATGTGCATGGTTAAAGCAGTATTGCCCTTCTGTAGTCCTGGGGGCAGTCCTTCGGACCCTGATGGGTGGAGTGCGGTGTCTTCTCTCCTCCCCCTTCTATTTTCTCCTCTGTCCTGCCTCTTCTCCCTCCCTTGCTCGCCCATAGGTTGGGGCGCCCTGTCCCAGACCCCCAGGCTCTTATCCTTCTGTCTTCATACCCAGCATTATTCCTTCTTTAGTTTTATATCCTTTCCTTTTTCTGTCCCTCGGGCTCTCTTGCCCCGCCCTCCACTTTTTCTTACCTACTCTCCAGCATGCAGAACTGGGTCTGAGGAGGAGTCAGCATTGGCTACTGGCCAGCCCATGAGCACCATGCACTGCGTCAGCCTCGATGGCAGCACCGTCTCAACTTCAGCTCCGCCTCCTTGCAAAAAAAAAAAAAAAACTCCCACTGGGTCCTGTTCGACGGCCAGAACCCACCAGTGATGAATGGTGAAAATACACAGAAAGATCAAGAATTATGGAAGGTACGTAATTTTCATGTCTGCCAGATTGTCTTCTTCACAGAGTATGCCTGGAATCACTTCAGTGTCATTTATGTGTTCTTCCTCCCTACTCAAACACTTACAGGCTGTGAAAACACTTTTTATTGTGAGGTTCATGTGCCTTCTTAAAGGGGCCATTGAGCTATCTTATTCCCTTAGTTGTTTATTACTTGTTGTCAGTTAGATAGATATCTCTTCCTCCATAGGGAAAAAAGGTACTGAGGCAGCTGATTGGGGGGGGAGGGTATATAGTTCTGCCAAGTGTTCCCTAACAACAGTGTTCTACCAGTTATATATGGTGACGTACCTGAGACACCTGTGGCTCCAGATGCACACTGTGCAAACAGGGTTGCCATTATATGGCACTTCAGGGGAGTCATGGACATTGTCATCAAAGAGGTGGCCTCCTGTCTCAGATAAATGTCATGGTTTTGCCTGTCCCATTTAACTCCTCTTGTTCAGTACAAATAACTAAATGCCTCATACTGGGGGAACCTTCATTTTTCCTTGTGGGTAAGGCGTGAACTGGCTGGGTCTCCCCTGGCTCCTTCCCCACAGGAACCACCACTTGCAACCACTTGACTGTTGTTTGGGCCCAACCGAAGTGGTTCCCCCACTTAGATTGCCACACACACTCACACACTCCAAGGTCTCTGGGCCTTAGGGTTACACTTGGTCCTCCTTGATGGAGAGTTTGCTAAGGTGGCCAAAGAGTGGGCACTGTATGGAAAATATTGATTCTTAAAAGATAAGTTACCCACTGTAACTCTAAATCTTCAAGATTATCTTCTCCATTGAGAACTAGTAAACTGTCCACAGTCATCCTCTTTTTATTATGAGTCAGGGTTACAGCTTTAGGGGCTCAACAGTGAGTGCGGGCATTGATAGTAGCTAGAACCCTCTCTTGCTTTTTTGGATATATCACTATTAATACTTCCAGGTGGTCATTCTTTGCTCTGCCACTACAAAAAAACTGTATCCTGGGAAGAATCCTATAATAAAACAAAAAACCCTGTTTGACCTCTCCTTCCCCTGTTCAATGAACATCCCCTTTACACGTGGTATATCCGTGTTGGTTGCTACAGTACTTACCACATTTAGTCTACCCCTGAGCTACATTCCCAGCCTAGTAGCACACTTATATTACACTGGGTGTCCGCTGTCTTTTGCTTGCAGTCATATGACATTATGATGCTTCATCTTATGGGTTGCCTTCATCAGTATCACAGGAGCTTCTACCTCTGAGGCATTCTACAGTTTGTGTAAACTACAAGTCAGAGACCAAACATCTCTTTTTTGCAGTGAAGACGCTGAGATATCCCATGAGGTTATGCACACAACACTATTGGGTATTCCTTCTCATCTGTGCCTTTCCTTTTTGTCAGCATAGAATATCTTTTTGCTGTCTCTGAGAGTTGGACTTTTTTGGTAAATGGTGATAGTAGCATTACCTGTGATAGGCTTTGTTCTTTTTTGCCCCATTTTTCTTTCACCAAAAGCACAGTATCTGCAGCAAAGTCTTGTATTACTTTTTCCCTAATTATTTCTAGGAAATAAAACACTGAAGTGTCTGAAATTGATTCCAGCTTTCAAACTACCATATTTATCTGTAAGGGGGCTTTCCCCCCACTGGCTGTGCCTTGGTGTTTGGCCGCACACAGCCTGTTTTTGTCGGTGCTTGAGATACTGTCCTGTACCTGGCACAGAGCATTTATTTATTTATTGAATTTTTGTTGACCCAGTAAGCCCACTGGGCCTAGAAGTCCCTTTTTCAGGGGCGATCCGGAAGGGGGTTGGGGTGGGATACAGATGGTAAGCAACTGAAATTGAACCGGATTTAGCTGTTGGTGGTATTTTTAGTGAATGGGAGAAATTTGGCCAGGACATTGGGGAAATTCCCCTACTCTGTTGGCTGTGGGCGCTGTGGAGCTGACGGAGTAAACCTCTGTCCAGATGGCAGCTGAGAGCAGTGGAGGTCGGACGGCTACTATGCTTTTGCTAAGAATCTAGTATGAGGGGGGGACGGTACGGCTGGAATGCATCCGCTGGGATGGCCAGCTTCATGTACCTATACCCTCGCAGCAGGCGTCCCCGTTTAATGATGCAGGAGTCATCGGTAGCACAGAAACGGGTGAGGGCCCAGTTGATCGAGCGGAGCCTGCGAATCAAGTTACGAGTATCACGGATGAAGTCCTCCCTATAGTGCCTCAGGACCAGTCAGCTTCTACCTCTTTGAATGTCGCTAAGCAACTGGAAATTAAGCGTCAGGTTTTGGAACTCGCTGTGGCTGACTACCACCAAGCTCAACTTTACGTGGAGGAGGAAAAGAAACGGAAGCGGCCCGAGTTGGATTCCCCCTCCGGCACTCCGGGTAACACTAGTAAGGTGTTGAGAAGTTTTTCTACTACTCGATGTGATGATTTGCCCCCACCCCAGACTTCTCCTTCGGGAGATACTTGGTCCCCACAACAGGCTTTGCAGCAGGCAAACTGGATTAGGACGGACACTGGCATTTGGGTTGCTAATCCTGAGATCTCGATCCCTGGGGTTTCTGGGGTGGGGGAGCCATCTGTACCTACAGATACTCAACTGGAGGAGTTACCCTCTAAACAAGATCCCCTGCCTGCTGATACTATGATACAGAAAACAGCGCTTCCTGCTTCTGGAGTCACTTCGGTTGTGGTTAACCCCGATTCCTTAAATATTACAGACTTTGTATCACAGGACTCTGCGCCCGCTGATGGCCTAATTTCTTTCTCCCCTCTTACTAACTCACAATTTACTGCAGTTCAGGCTACAGGTGACGGTGTGGGAATGGATGGGTCAGTTGTTGGACCTGGAAAATAACCCAGTGGTTTGACGGTGCCTTCTGCTACATTTGCTAGTTTATTTAAGAAACCTGTGGCACTGGCCAGATGGCGAAATGCAGTTCGTTTACGGTTTCTGGGAACTACCGAGGATATGCCTGACCGATTTTATGTCGGTAAAGTTTTGATTAAACAGTTATTGGGTTTTTCTCCGTGTGAAGTTTATGCCCTTATTCATTCCCCTGGGGACAACATATAAGATATCGGCTTTCGTACTCCTGATTTACTGAATAGGTTTTGGATGAAATATTTTTTGCTCAAAACTAACCCAGCTTGGTCTCATTTTGAGGCCATTCCACTTACAAAACAATCTTTTAAGGTTATAACTGTTTTATTCAGGAATGAGGGGGTAAATGTCGAAGACATCACTTATTGGTTAGAACAAAATGTACACTTCAGGGTAATCCAGAGCCTATACTAGATTCTGAGGGTTTTTGGAATGGTGGCTGGACGTATAAGATTAATTTGCTCCAGACAGAGGATGGCTTGCAACATTTGCTGAGCTGTTTTTACCTGGGTCGGGGATAAAGGATTTATATTCTACCCAGGCCAACCACGGCATTGTTATAAATGTGGTTCTCCTAGGCACCTTAGTAGGACCTGTGACATTAAGTGTGTGCAGTGTGGTGAAATGGGGCATGTCTTTACTGATTGTCATCATCCAGTAAGATGTTCCCTTTGTGAGGACGCCCATGCTTATGTGGATTGCCCTTTTGCAGCCCAAAATAAATCTAATGGGGATTTTTGTATACAAGATTTTTATATTAATACTGTGGTTAAGGCTGCATTGAGACAACGCCCCCCCCCCCCCACCGAAAGGGCCAGGTCACAACCTTTTCGGGTACAGGAGCCGCACCAGGTGCAGGATTTGACTGCAGCCGACATAGCTGCAGTGGACCTGGCTCCTTTACCGGTTTCTTTGCCCACAGTAGCATCCACTGTTGTACCCTCTACTTCATCGGATTCTATGCCCCCACCCTTGCCTCCTGAAGGGGATTTTATGGTGGTTTCCACTAGACGCCGTAGTCTTCGTTCTCGGGGTGCAGAGAAAACTATGTCTGATACTGAACCCTTGGTTTTACAGAATAACTACCAGGTACTTCTGGATGATGTGGGAACCGAGTCTGATTCGGCTTCAGTGCTATCATCACAACCAGAAGGTGGCTCTGATGTTGACTTGCCCCTGGAACAACCTGTTACTGCAAAAAAAAAAAGGAATAAGTTAGGGATGTGGAAATCTAGTAAGAAAAAATGATTCACATATAGGTTTTGTTTATACTATTTCTTAATTTGGGTATTCTCGCATTAGTATTTATTTTTTCTTCCTGTATATGCCTGGATCCTATAATCTCTCTGTGGCCTCTCTGAATGTTAACAGTATTCAGTCAGAGAGGAAAAGGTTATTGATTTATTCCCTGTTTGAAAACGAAGTCTATGATGTAGTATTCCTCCAGGATACCCGCTTACATACAAGGGAAGATGTGAATACAGCAACGGTTGGTTGGAGGTGGGGAATTACACACTTGTCTCTTGGTGAGGAATTATGCAGTGGTGTTGGTATTGCAGTGAATACCCCTATGGCTAAATGAATTCACCTCATAGATCTCTTTCCTGGGCGTGTTTTGTTGTTGGATTTGGAGGTGAATGGATTACAGGGGTGTTTTATAAATGTGTATGCCCCACAGACGAAATTTGATAGAGTTGGGCTCTTTAAATTAATTTTACCATACTTATTTACATCACGACATGTCTTTATGGGTGGAGATTTTAATTGTAGTAGATATCAAAAAGATTGTGGCCTTCGCACAAACAAAATCTTTTGTGATGCGCATTGTCTTACTGACTTATTGGTACAATCTGGTTTAATAGATATCATGGCCACACAGGTTACGCCTGCTAAAACATTTTTCCAGGGTACTAAAGCTACCCGCATTGATATTTGGTTTCTTTCTGATTCTTTGAATGTTATACATACTAAAACTATTCCTGTAGCGCCTTCTCATCATGCCATTATAGAGGTCACGGTTTCCAGTCATAATAATATGCATCGTGGCCCAGGTTATTGGAGACTAAATTTAGGCTTACTGTTTATTCCTACTGTTGAGGATGGTTTTCTAGCTTTATTAAAAGCTAGGAAATCATTTTCTTACCTCTGATATTTTTTGAGACTGGTGGATAGATACAAAACAGGATATTAAACTTTATTTTTCGTGCATTGGTAAAATTAATGGTAAATATAAAACTGATGGATATGCCCTTCTTAGGGCACAATTTTTAGACGCACACTTTCAAGCAGTGCAAGGGGATGTTTCTGTTCTCTCCACTTTACATATACTTCGAGAACGGTTGAACAAGATACAATTTGATCGGGCTAAATCCTTGGATAATGAACGTCGTTTCGGGACTCAAGGGGATAAAGCCTTTATAGATGCTTCTCAGTTTTTTGCTTATCAGGGGCAGCAAAAATATATGTCAGTGGTTAAAATTCAACATGTACAGAGGTGCACAATTCCAAAAGATATTCTTTCTGCTGTGGAGTTCCATATACAGTATTTGTTTAGTTCGCCAGAAATTCCTGCGGTTTCACATATCCCTTGGTTGGCTCAGTGTGTGTTGCCCAAATTATCTGTTCATGATAAACTGACGTTGGGCTCTGACATCACCCCATTGGAGGTCACTACTGCTTTCTCTCAAACTAAGTCACGAACAGCTCCAGGCACGGAAGGGATTCCATATGAGTTATACAAAATGATTTTTTCTGTATTATTATCAGAATTTACTACGGTTTTGAATGATGCTTTGCTTACAGGCATTTTGCCGTCTAGTATGAAAGAAGGTTTGGTAATTTTTTATATAAAAAATGGGACAGGGAAGACCTGTTGAATTGGAGACCTATAACGTTGTCAAATACTGATTTTAAAATTTTGGCTAAAATTTTGAACAATCGATTATTATTACATGCTGATTTTTTGCTACACCCTTCCCAAACTTGTTCAGTTCCTGATAGACACATTACTGATAATTTGATTCTTTTACGTGAAATTATGCAAAAGGAGCATCCGGGGAACTTACCGGTTTAATATTTAGTTTGGATGAGGCTAAGGCTTTTGATAATGTGAGGCATACATATTTATGGGATTGCCTGGAATCCTATGGTATTCCACGCATCTTTGTACGGTGGTTATGGACGTGTTATGCTCCGGCTACAACCCAAGCATATTGTAATGGTTTGTTGGGTAAAAAGTTTGCTGTATTATAGGGTGTTCGACAAGGTTGTCCCTTAAGTGCGCTTCTGTATTTATTTACATTGGATCCTTTAATTAGAACTATACATGCTTCTTCCGGTATACATGGTGTTTCTTTTTCTAGTGGTGACCCCGAACTTAAATGTATAGCATATGCAGATGATACCTGTGTTTTATTATAAGTGATATCCCTTCTGCATACCGCTTAGAGAAGGTTTTGCAAGATTTTTCTGTATATACACGTGCTGCAGTAAATTATAACAAATGTAACTGCATACCTCTTCAAGTCTTAAGAGATTTCAGCTACAACTGTTATAGGTATCCCAGTTGTTCGGGATACCTGCTGAATTCTCAGCCTTCATTTTGGGGCTGGTGATTTGGACTACATCAATTGGAAAATTAAATTACAGGAAGCTCAAGCTAAGGTAGACATCTGGAATAAATGGCGGTTAAATTAAAGCGGGTTTTTATGGTTAAAATCTTTTTGTTACCTTTGTTCTTATATTTAAGTTCAGTTTTTAGTCTCCCTTTGAGTTTGGAAACACAGATTTATTGCTGTTTTTTTTTTTCATGTATTTGGGGTAATAGACTAAACCCTATAAAACGTAGTTTACTTCTTTGAGATTGTAAACAGGGAGGTTTAAATATGATTCAACCTGTTATTTTCTTTTTTGCTAAGTTTCTTTATGCAAATCTAAGGCCTGTCATTGATAGTACTCCAAAATTTTGGATACTGTGGCTCCTAGATTCTGTGGGGGAGATGGTCTCTACTTGGCCAGAGAACGCACCAATCCCTAGACAACGGTCTGTAGTTAATCTTTCTCCCTCTATGAGAGTATGTTTTGGGAAACTTAAATTGTGGGCTATTTCTAAAGGCTCCTTTACGCAATTCTGTAGAAAAGAATTGTATACATTTATAATCCAACGATATTTTCAACATATAGCCCCTTTGATATTTACTCTCCCCATCAACGTTTGGCAATCGGTAATATGCTGACTTCCTCTCGGATACCCCGTCATATGTGGGATGTTTTATGGTTGTCACTTTATGGCAAACTTAATGTTAGAGGAAATTTGAAACATAAACAGACTTCTGACCAATATTGTCCAAGTGAAACCTGCCCTCACATAATTGAAACCATGGAACATTTATTTTTCGAATGTCCATTTATAATAGAATTTTGGAGAACAGTTCAATATAAATGGCCAACATCTCCATTTTTTCAGCTAACCACAGAAATATTATGTATAGGAATTTTACCTTTTTTGTGGACTAAACACAATAGGGTTACTATGTGGCTATTCCTTGTGTGTTTCAAATTTTATATTTGGTATGTATGCTGCCGGCTTACTATTCAGCAATGTTTCTTTACTACGGAGGAATTGTTTCATTTGGTGGATACTGCTATTAAGAATTTACGACTTCATGATCTGAATAATGTCTCACCTCTTCTTTTCAAATCCAGATGGGACTCTGTGGTTTGGTTGTGACTTTAGCAGGTATACTGTAATTGTTTTCGAATGTATGATATAATATTTATTTATGTTTTACCTTGGTTTCATATATTTTTTTTTTTTATCTTGTGAGCTGTATCACGATTCCGAATGTGGTTTGCTTTCCAATCTGTATTGATTACCCCTACTCCCGTTAGTGGGGGTTTAGTATTCAGTATTTTTGTGACCCTTTACAAACTGCTGTTATTTCAATGTATGCTGTAATACTTCTTTATGTTTCTCCATGTTTTGTAACTTGTTTTGTGTGTTGTAACACTTTGTGTTTATGGTTTATTTTTCAGTTTAATAAAAAATTCCCCCTACTCTTTTCGATAAGTGCCATGGGATCTTTAGCATCCACCTGAGCTACCACCAATCCAGGCAGATGGGACCTCTGTTTAATGTCTCATCCGAAAGACGGCATGTCAAAAGTGCAGCACCCCCCCTCTTGCTGCACTACAGTGTCAGTATTGGGATAGTAACCCAAGTGCCACATGTGGAAACTGAACCCACAGCCCTCTGATCTCCCGGCCTCAGAGGTGAGTGTGCAACTTACTGAGCCACTGACACTGCATGTCCTGGTAGCATTCGGGGGCAGCTCCCCATGATGTCTGTCCTTTTACTTTGTGTAAAGAAACTTTCTTCCTTGTCTGGGGTTTACGAACTGTAGCCCTGGCTCTGACTACTATATTTGTATCTGCTGCCTACTGTCCCTCTTAAAGGACACCACTTATGAAGGGCTGCTCTTCTCTTTATTCTTGAGCTGTTTAGTTGCACTGCCTGTGTTCTTTTTCTTTTCTTTCTTCTGCTACAAGTTTATGTTTGTCTGTCATGATCTTCCTGGACATAAGTCTCCACCACTCATTCACACTAATGGGATCTGCGCCAGAGGCACTAGGACCCAGCGAGCAAATTTTTGCTGGGTGGCAGAGATGGAGATGCGAGGAGGCGGCACATGGTACAGCTCATGAGGTAATGACTATCTCGGCGTTGACCCTCCAACCGCCTCAGTTCTTTTTATCCCGCCGTTGAGTGCGCTTCAGTGAACGTCGCTGGCCCACCGGGAGTCAAACTTCAAACTAGCAGCATAGTTTTCAGTTTTGTTATTTTGTAGTAATATCTTGAATAAGTATCACTTAAGTTTATTCTTATTTATAAAGAAGTCTCGGCTTACTTTGTCGGAGACGACCACAATGCCCGAGGGGGCGGGCGGTCCCTTAGAAGCATAAAATAAATGATCGCATTCTAGATGCCGTTGACCTCGAGCTCTTCTTTGGCCCACAGGTCAAAAGAGAGGCATCACTCGGGTCGCCCTCTGATATATGTCTGCGTGAGCGGTCGGTTATTGGGGCTAGTTGTCGTTTCTCCGCCGAGTCGCCTGCTTCTGTTTCTGGTAGCCAACGTCTTTGACATCGGAGCCCTACCCGCCCTCTGGTAGGTCTTCAGATGAGCAGTTTCATCAGTGGGCGCTCTTATGGGAGCAATGGGCTCGGAGGTTGGTCCAGCTGCCTGGCTCGGTCACTCAGGGCCTCCGGGCTCTTGGGAGACCAGGTAGGGCGGTTGAGCCTCCTGGTCGTGCGGCACCATCTTGGTGCCGTCGACTCCGCGCTTAGGTGTTTCCTCCTCACATGGCTGCGGCACAGGGGCCACACCGATGCCTTTATCTCCTGCTCTTCTTCCTTCCTTCCTTCCCCTCAAATCCTGTTTTTCATAGTCTTGGGGTGTTTTCGGTGCCTCGGCATTGATGGCACGCTCAGCTATCTTCGGCACTGATCGTCTGTCGGCGCGTGCGGTGCCACGTGGCATTGCGGCGCCCGTCTGTCCTCTGGCCCGTCTTGACGCATAAACTTCGGCGCCATCTTGTCGCCCGTGCAGCTTCGGCGCCGTTCTCGGTGCCGTCTTCGATTGCCGTCGCCTCTCTTCAAGCGGGGGTTCTTGGCTCTTCCCCATCTGGGACTCCTCCTTTCACTCTCTTCCTCATCATTTTCCTCTGATTTTCACTCCTTTCCTGTCCATACAGTCCCTCCTGGACTGTCAGGAGAAGACATTGAGCCTGACCCAGACCTTAGACTGGGTGATGAAGGGGTTGAAACAGGATCTATTCCTGCTGCAGAGCCTGTGGTCGAGGACCTGTCCTTTAAGTCTCTGCTGAAAAACTTGATTTCCACTCTTTCTCTCCAAACTACAGACATCGATCCTGGGAAATTGCTAAGACTCCAATACCTCCATGTTCCGGAGATCCCTACAGATTTGACTCCTCCGGTTCAGCCCTCCTTTGAGACGCTGTCTCAAATGGTATGGAACAATCCTGCTCTCATCCCTTCGGTGGCTAAATCCATAGATAGGAAATACTCAGCCCCCAAGGATCGACCCATTTTGGAGTCTCAAGCCTTTGCGGATCCTATTGTAGTATTGGCAGAGAATGATAAGGTCGTCCTTCCCCAAACTACTACAGCTCGACCTATTAACAAAGAATCTCGTAAGATAGACCCTTTAGGTAAGAGAGTCTTTGCTGCTTCCACCCTGGGTATGCGTATCGCCAGCTACCAAGGCTGTTTCTCTCAGTATGAGTATATCCTTTGGCACTCTCTCAAACAGATGGTTGAAGCTCTACCGGAATCGGATACAAAGCCAGAACTTCTTCAAACCATTACCAGGGGTATCGAATCTAACAACCAGCAGGTTAAAGCAGCTATGGATGCTTTCGACACTGCTTCGGCAGCAGCTGGTATTTGTACCCGCCGTCATTCCTGGCTGCGCACTTCAGGCTTCACGAGTGACGCACAGCAGCAGGTAATGGCGTTGCCCTTTGATGGTGTGTATCTTTTCGGCCCTCAAGTAGAACAGGATCTAGAAGCTACGCAAAAGACTAGGTCAGCCATTAAGTTGGCTCGGCCTCCTCCTGTCCCCTCTTGAGGGAGTGTTAATAAACGCCAGTTTCATAACCATCAGTCCTTTCAAGGCAGAGGCAGAGGAAGTTTTCATAAAAATCAAACTCCCCAGCCTCAAAAGAAAATGCAACAGACGGCGCAAGGGCCCAAAGCGCCCAGCGCCACCTTATGAGTTGTTGGCCGTAGTCCCATCTCAACTGCCCGAGGTGGACTCTTTCTCAGCGGTAGGAGGTCGTCTGATGGACTTCTACAATCAATGGAAGTCCATAACCTCAGACAAATGGGTCCTCCGGATAATCCGTGAGGGGTATTCACTCAATCTTGTGGAGACCCCTCCGGATCGTCCCTCCAAACGACAACCCAGGCTGTCAACCCTTCAGTCAGACCTTCTCGCTGCCAAGATTCAGGGCCTTCTGAACAACAGGGCAGTAGAAGTAGTGCCGCTGCATCAACGGAACACAGGATTCTACTCCCATTACTTTCTGGTTCCAAAGAAAACCGGGGGCATGAGCCCCATTTTGGACCTCAGAAAACTAAACAAATTTCTGCTCAAGGAGAAATTCAAAATGATTTCTCTAATAACCTTGTTACCTTTGCTTCATCAACATGACTGGCTAGCCTCCCTAGACATGCAGGATGCTTACCAGCACATTTCTATTCACCCAAAGCATCACAAATTCCTGAGGTTTGTGGCTCTGGGACAGCATTATCAATTCAGAGTCCTGCCCTTTGGGCTATCCTCGGTGCCACGAGTTTTTACAAAGCGTTGTGCAGTTCTCGCAGCGCATCTCAGAAAGATCGGAATACAGATGTTCTCTTATCTGGACGATTGGCTTCTGGCAAGTCCTTCCAGGCAGGGAACTCTGGATGCCGTAGACATGGCTTCACGCTTTCTCATGTCCATTGGAGTCCTGCTAAACCTCAAAAAATCACAGTTGCAGCCCTCCCAGAGGCTCCTTTTTATGGGAACTCTTCTGGACACCTCCTGTGTGAAGGCTTTTCTTCCAGAGGACAGGAGGAGCGATATCCTTCAGATGGCCGTCACATCGGGGAGAACAACTCTGTTCCAGCTCTCTCGATGCAACGGATGCTAGGTCTCATGGCATCCTCGGTGTTCACTGTACCCTTAGCACGCCTTCACATGAGAACTTCTCAGTGGATGCTCAGTACTCTGTGGTCCCCAACCACTCACCCGCAGTCCCATCCCATCAAGGTGACAGAACCTCTAAAGAGGTCGCTCACCTGGTGGTCACAAGAGGACAATCTTCTGGAAAGGTATCCCTTTGCTCCTCTGGATCATCAGATTTCCATTACCACGGACGCGTCCCTGATGGGGTGGGGAGCTCACTGTCAGACTCTCCACACTCAAGGTACGTGGACTCCGGTCGAGTCCCAGCTTCACATAAATGTCTTAGAAATGAGAGCTGTCCTTTATGTGGTCCGGGCATTGAAGGACTTTCTCTGTCACAAGAACATTCTCCTTCAAACGGACAACAAAGCAGTGATGTATTACATCAACAAGCAGGGCGGTGCTCACTTTTACCCCTTATGCAGGGAAGCGATGAGAGTGCGGGAATGGTGCTTGGAGCACAAGGCTCTAATTCAAGCTGTCTACCTGCCGGGAGTACAGAACGAACTGGCGGACCATCTCAGCAGAACAGAGACAGATCCTCACGAATGGTCTCTCGACTCAACCATAGTTCAGTCACTATTCGAAGAGTGGGGAACTCCAGACCTGGACCTTTTTGTATCCCCACTCAACACAAAACTGCCTCTCTTCTGCTCCAGAAATCCAGGGCCTGGCATTTTCTGTCAGGATGCGTTCAGGCTGCAGTGGACAAAACGCTTTCTATACGCCTTTCCACCTCTTCCTCTAATTCAGAGGGTACTTCTCAAGTTCGAATCCCAGGAGGACAAGATGATCCTCATTGCTCCCTTCTGGCCTCGACAGATGTGGTTTCCACTACTCAACAATATGTTGGCAGCTCCTCCGAAACCACTTCCCCTTCAGACGAACCTCTTGACTCAGGAGCCTGTTGTTCATCCCAACCTGAGGTCGCTTCACCTTCACGCTTGGCTCCTGAAGAGGTAGAAGTGAACAGGTTCAATGTCTCTGAGGTTTCAGATATTCTTCTGGCTGCCAGCAAGCCAGCCACTAGGAAAACTTACACAGCCAAATGGCGTTTTCGCTCTGGTGTGCAAAATCTCTTTAAATCCCTTTTCCTGCCCACCAGATAAAATTTTGGAGTACCTCTTAGACCTCTCAAATTCAGGTCTGCAGTACTCTACAGTCAAAGTTCACCTTTGTGCCATTTCAGCTTATCATGAGCCGGTACTTTCCTTGTCACTGGCTCAGTTACCTGTGGTTAAGAGGTTTCTTAAGGGAATTCTGCATACCAGACCTCCTACAAGATGTCCAGTCGCAGCCTGGGACAGTAATCTTGTGCTGGACATGCTCACTCGGAAACCTTTCAAACCTCTAGCTATCTGTGAGCTAAAATTTCTCACCTGGAAAACGGTCTTCCTGGTAGCCATTACCTCAGCCCGCAGGGTCTCTGAGATACATGCCTTGGTCACAGACCCTCCGTATACTGTGTTCCATAAAGACAGGGTAGTCCTTAGAACCCATCCTAAATTTCTTCCTAAGGTTGTTTCGGAATTCCATCTAAACCAACCTTTGGTCCTTCCCTCTTACTTTGCGGACTTCCAAAATGAAGGAGAACGTTCTCTTCATTCCTTGGACGTTAAGAGAGCTTTGCGTTTCTATCTAGATAGAACAAAAGACTTTCGCAAAGCTCAACAACTGTTTGTTTCCTTCAGCGAGACCCAGCTGGGTCAACCTGTTGCTATCAGATGTATCTCAGCATGGCTAGTGGCATGCCTTCGCCACTGCTATTCCATGGCGCAGGTTAAGTTGGAGGGCAGAGTTTACGCTCACTCTACTAGAGCGGTCGCGGCATCCCTGGCAGAAATCCGCAACGTGCCCATTGCAGATATTTGCAACGCAGCTACCTGGAGCTCAGTGCATACTTTCGTTAAACACTATGCACTGGATGTCCATGCCACACGACATTCTTCCTTTGGCAGACCCAGCCTTAATGGACTTCTGTCCTAAAAACTGTGAGCTCTTGGTCTCTCCTACCGCCCTCTTGGGGGATTATTAGCTTGGTACTCTCCCATTAGTGTGAATGAGTGGTGGAGACTTATGTCCAGGAAGATATGAAAATTACGTACCTACCGTAATTCTTGATCTTCTTGGACGAGTCTTCACTCATTCACATGCCCACCCTCCATCCCCTGAGCTCACCTCTTTTGTTGATCTTCACTCCCTCAAATCCTTAGGCTGTGAAGACTTCTTTGTTGACCCTTCTTATACGGGTCATCCGGAATATCTTATGTCCGGTTTTTGGTTAGGCTATCCTTCTAGGTTAGTTACGCTGCACCTCCTCGGAAAAAAAGGTACTGAGGCGGTTGGAGGGTCAACACCGAGATAGTCATTACCGCACGAGCTGAGGCTCGCGGTGCCACTCCTCGCGGCTCCATCTCTGGTGCCGGCCCTCCAGCAAAAAGTTTGCTTATGCTGGGTCCTAGTGCCTCAGGCGCAGATCCCATTAGTGTGAATGAGTGGTGGAGACTCGTCCAAGAAGATCAAGAATTACGGTAGGTACGTACTTTTCATTTCTTCTCCCCTTGCTATCAGAACTGAGACAGGGCATCAACAACAGTTACAGAAAGTAGCGCAGGTTACAACATGGTGTCACATATGCACTGACGCCACCACCAGTGCCAGCATCCTGAGTGGAATGAATTTGCTCCTGCAGGATCCTAGTACCTCTGGACTCAAAAACCAAAGAGTAGTGCTGTAGGGAGAACATATTGTTGAAGATGTACAGTTACAGTTAGTAACTTCTCCCACCGCCCCAAACCAAACCAGCCTATTAAACTTGGCCTATATCAGATGCTATTCTTATCATGGCTACCAGTTACGAGTCAACCGCTCTGAAAGAATGTGCTGCGCAGCCCTCTGAAAGGGAGTCTTGCAAGATTGACATTATGGAGGAAAGGTTATTGACTTCTGCTACTCTGGGCTTCAGAGTGGCAAGGTACCAATCTCATATCTCGAGGTATGACTACTCCCTCTGGAAAAGGCTCAGAGATCACAAGTGTAACCCCTAGATGGCGCTATCCCAGGGGCTACTACCCCTGCCTGATTTGCCACTAACAGGTTGAGGGGCCTGGATCCAATGGCGGGTGCCTCCACCCAGAGGTCAGGGTTTGCAATAGTTAAACTAACTTGGTCACAGCCCTCTGGGACACTGCAACCCTTTCTTCCCACTAGTGGCCCACACAATATATCAGAATTACCTTCACAGTATACACTTACCCCAGGTCTGGTTCCGGCACTGGGACCTCCTGTGAAATGAGATACAGTGCAACAATCACAGTACAGTACTTTAACATAGACAAATACCTCAGGCAGTATAACTTTGCTGAAACAAGCAGCTCTGATTTATTTAGGGGATATAACAAGGACAGGGGAAATCAGGTTAATTAGCTTATCACTCTAATAATCTACCTATGGCTCTGTACACAGGCCTATCCCTATCAGTTACTGTCCCTGGGTACCCAAGCCCTAGTGGCTAGTCCAAACCGTGGCAGCTGTGAGGGGCCCTTTCACACAGAGAAAAGGAGAATTAAACAGTCAGCAGTACAGTAATTCCATTTGGATTTAATGTGGCAATTCAACAGGGAGCGACCTGAATTAGTACTCACGACCTCCAAATAAGATAGGGTCCTTCAATGTCAGCAGGGCTCACTTGAGGTACACAAACCTCTTCACGCATCCATATAAAAGAAAGCACTATACCAGGCAGGCTGCATCTGTATCCGATCGCATACTGCACAATACCGGGAGAACACACAGCAGATTCAGTTCCTGACAGACCGAGTGCAATTTCGGCAATTCCTCCAGTCTTCTACAGGGTGAGCCTGGTTTCTACTCTTCAGAGATCCTTTGATTCTTTTCACAGGACGGATTCAGTCCTAACAAGCTGTTACAAGCTGCAGACCGGAACTCTGGGCCTTACACACGCTTTTGGACTAAAACTGCACACTGAAAAGCACAGGGCTCCTTCCTTCTTCACTGCCAAAGCTCAACTGAAACTCCAACCGACAAAACCGGGCACTTCCTTTGAGTTCCTCCCAGTTCTTGACTGGATTGGCTGTCACTCACAATAGACTGCTGTTGTTGGTCCAAAAAGGTGCTGAAGTCTAAACTACATCTCCCAGAGTCACTGCTCATACAATCCTCTTGTGGCTGGCTCAGATTATGAGTCCAAGTTCTGATTCGTCCAAGGCACCATTTGAAGCTAGCTTACCCACACTGATTGGTCCAGTTCAGCAGTTCAAAACTAGAATAGGGAACTAGGAGACACAGTTCTGACTGCAAAAGAAAGCAGGTTAGACAAACTGTAATTTCATTATTACTGTAAATGATTTCTGGCAAACAGTTACATCTTTCAGATAGGTTCCTTTACTCCTAGTGACTGCAAAAATAGAGTGAATTAGCAGCAGCTTGAGTGGTACTCAATCAAAGAAACACACAGTCCCCCATACAAACTAATTATGTCTGCAAGCAGACAGCTCTTAAAGAGACAGTACCAGAGGTTCTAAAAACACTCACTGATAAATGGCAAAGCAAACACCATTCAGGCTTGGAGCATTCAAGCAAGCTCCTGAAGTCTTTGGAACCCCATTTGCAGGGGTTACACCTTCCTGGTGGGGAAAGCTTGGCGTCCACGCCAAGCAAGTACCCCATAAGTTTCAACTGCAACCATATACATTTGCATTAGGCTCGAACATGTAATCATCAGTCAATATATCATTTTACCAAGAACACATTTCTGAAACATTGCAGTCGTCACTCTTTACAGTATTATATACACATTGTACCATAACTCAAGTTATTACCTCTTGTACATGAAACCTGAAGAGAGGGGGCCCTTCCCTATCAGTTACCTTGGGGCTGGATGGGGCAAGGGCACCATACTTAAAGGGCAACACAAGTAACTTGGAGTTAGCACTGACGCTCAGTTTGGGCAATGAGCTCGGGGACACATACACTCCTTTATGGACAACATTGAGAGGCAAATCCACAGGCCTCCCAAGGGAATCATAACTGAGGTGCACCACAGGCTTTACAGCTCGACCAGTCTTTCTAGGGGAACTGTTACAGTCTCTGCACTCTGAGCCTCATTTTCAGCATTGTCCTCCACTTGTCAGGGAGTCTCCTGGGGAGAGAGGCTAGAACTTGGGGCACTTTCAGCTCCAGGAGTTACAGTTTCTGAGTCCACAACATTTGGCTCGCATGGAGAGCTTTCGGACACTGGCAGTGGACTGTCAGGGCACTCAAAATACTCTTCTTGTTCCGTGTATCACCAGTCTGCCCCAATCTATCATTTTCCCCCTGAAAACTCAAACAGTTCAACCATGCACAATGATTCCATTTCATCTGATCTGATGCTTTGCACTTCACTTTCTGGGGAGCAATGGCTCAGGGATGAAGCTGGGGCTTAGACAGTCCAGAAGGCCCAGCTTTGTCTCCAGTATTGACTAGGGATTGCCCCAAACAATTGACTCAGTTCAAAGAAGGATAGTATTCAAAGTCACTCTCACTTTCTTCTGATATGGACTGACAGTCATGCTCAACTGGGACTTGTGCAGGGGAACACTTTAACTCTGCTTCTGTAGGTGCAGACTTCCTTGGTCTTTCTTAGCAGCAGCTCTAGTCACTGGTCCAGAGGGGGCATCTTCTAGGGGCTCAGACTCAATTAAGATTTGTCCAATGGGCAGTAAATGATTTCTATGCATTGTTTTTACATCTTTTGAATTATTCTCAGGCCTTACTTTGTACACTGGCAGATCATCTAGTTTGCCCACTACAATGTGAGGGAGATGGTGCCATCTGTCACAATCTTGTGCTTGCCATGCAGTCCCAGATTTCTTAGCAATACCCGATCTCCCTCCTGGAGTTCCTGTGCTTTCACCTTTTATCATACCTTTCTTTGTTGGGCAGATTTCTTTTTGGCAGCCATGGTTTGAGCCAGTTAGGCACGCATGAGTTAGCTGGGCCTTTAACTTTGCACATACTGTAAATAGTTGTCAGCTTGAACCCCATCAGGAGAGACCCCAAAACACACATCTACTGGTAGTCGAGCTTCTCTTCCAAACATCAGGCGGTAGGGAGAATCCAGTGGCATCACTTTTGGTGCAGTTATAGCATGTACCAGGGTGCTAATTTGTTGGCTCCATCTAGGCTTGTCCTTTGGGTGCAGGTGCCTAGCATATCTAGCAAAGTCGGTTGAAACGTTCAGGCTGTGGGTCTCCTGGGGTGGTAAGGAGTGGTTCTGGACTTGACTCCCACAGAGAAAGCATCTCTTTGATCAGACGACTCTCAAAGTCTCCCTTGATCAGAATGGATTCTTTGTGGAGCCCCATAGTGAACAAAAAGTTTTCTACAAGTACTTTGGCTACAGTGGATGCTTTCTGGTCTTTGGTGGGGAAAGCTTGGGCATATCTTGTGAAATGGTCAGTGACCACCAGCACATTACTGATATTTCTTTGATCTGACTCCAGACTTAGAAAATCAATACAGACCAGCTCCATGGGTGCACTGGTGGTGATGTTAACAAGGGGCAGCCTCTGGGGCAAAGCTTTCTCTGTAAGCAGCGACTACAAGTTCGAATGTGTTGCTCCACATCAGCCCCCATCTTAGGCCAATAGAATCTGGATCTCACCAAGTCAAGTGTTCTGTCTATACCAAGGTGCCCCATGTGGTTGTGTAAGGACCTCAGTACTGAGTCTCGAAAAGGCAGTGGGCAGCACTAGTTGTTGTTTGTCTACTTGTCCCCTCTGTCTACTGTTTCTCTGTATAACAGTTTATTGATCAGTTTCAACTTAGGACCTTCTTGTATAACAGTGCAGTTCTCAAATCAGTGGAGCGTAATTTGGACACATCTTCCTGCATAGAGGGCTTCTAAAGCTGCTTTGATCATGGGATCGCGGGATTGAGCCACGAATACTGTCATTGTCCAGCTGAGGCAGTGCACCAATGTCTATTGCAGAAAGTGGCAACAAGCAGCAGGTATGCAATTCTCAGAGGCTCCAAGCAATCCACCATACAGTCCACTGTGTCCGTGGACATTTGTTCCTCCTGTCAAACTTCCGGCAGAGTGCCCGAATGTCAGGTTCTGCCAATCGGACCCAATCATTCTGGGGAACAGGCCTCCGGGAGAGCATCAGCATCTAGTGGTTCAGACCTGCTCGGTATTCGAGAGCATAGTCATATGTAGATAATGCAGAAAGCCACCTATGGCCAGTGGCATCCAACTTAGCTGAGGTCTGCACATAGGTCAAAGGATTATTGTCAGTTTTACTAGTATTTTAGCCCCATACAAGTACTCATGGAATTGGTCAACAATAGCCCACTTCAAAGCTAGAACTCTAACTTATGTACAGGATAGTTCTTTTGGATGGGGTCAGGCTTCTACTGGCAAAGGCCACTGGTCTCAGGCCATTCTCGTGCTCTTGGTACAACACAGCCCCCAACCCTTGCAAGCTAGCATCAGTGTGCAGGACGTAAGGTTTTCTTGGATCGGCATAGGCCAGCACTGGAGCATGGGTAAGTTGATATATGATCTCATGAAAAGCAGTCCACAATCAGGAGTCCAGCGGCCCCAAATACTTCACTCGATGAAAATATCATTCTTTTCAGTCTTGAGGGACGCTTGACTTTGGTATTTTTGTGGGTTGGGGATACCCTTGAGTAAGGTTAAGTAAAGGGCGGATCACTCTTGAATAGTCCTTGATGAGCGCCGATAATAACCACAGAATCCCAGGAATCTTTGCAGTTCTTTTAGATTTTGGGCTGTGGCCAGGTGGTCAAGGCCTCAACTTTACTTGGGTCGGTCTCTATTCCCTCGGTGGATACTATGTGTCCCACATACTTTACTGATGTTTGAAAGAATTGACACTTATCAATGGACAGTTTAAGGCCAAAGTCCTCCAGTCGGTCCAATACCTTAAATAATCTGCTCTCATGTTCCTCCAGTGAGCTGCCAAACACAATAACATCATCTAGGTATACCAGGCACTCTAGTAAGTTCATGTCTCCCCACTGCCGCTCCATCAATCGTTGAAAAGTGGCTGGGGCACCTGAAATCCTTGAGGCATCCTCATGAATTCACTATAAGCCAAGCGGACAGATAAAGGCCGTCTTCTCACGGTCCTCTGGGGCCATCGGGATCTGGTAGTACCCACGGAGATCCAGCACAGAGACACCACTCCCGTTTAGGCAGTCCAAAGCATCCTGAATGCGGGCATTGTGTACTGATCGGGATAGTCCGCCGGTTTAAGGACGATAATCCACACACATCCTTACTGTTCCATTCTTTTTCCTCACTACCACAATGGGGAAGCATAAGGGCTTCTGGATTCTTGTATTACACCAGCAGCTAACATCTCTGCAGATGCCGTCTCACATCATCTATGTCAGCAGGTGCCAGGCGCGAGACCTCTCACGAAATGGTCTTTCGTCATGCAGCCGGATATTGTGCTCAGCTCCTGCACGCATCCTACATCCCATTCCTTTAAAGAAAACACCTGGTCTCTCTGGGCAAGCTTCTCACTGATCCTCACTTTCCATTCAGCTGGCAGCGGGAGTCGCGAAATCAAACAAGTCAGGCGTTACTCTGTCATTCTTCCTTGAACTCTTGCTGCTGGGTAGCACTGCAGTGTCTGCACAATGCACATTAGCCAGGATGCAACCTCTATTCACTCGAATGTCTCTTTCAGACACATTATGAACTTGGACCATTACCCTTCTGGCATAAGCATGGGCTCTAGCGGGCAAAATACTAGGCTTGACCAGCAGTCCCTCTGGCAATTTTCCATCGCCTGGTGCATCCAACATTAATATTTTATTCTTAACATCCTTTCTGATACGGACCTCTCCTGTAAGGTACACTGGGCATTGGGTAGCCAGGATCAGAGACTCAGGATCCTTCTTCCATACAATTCCGACCGGTTCCTCTGGTTCTGTTTTTCAGCACTCTCTGTGCCTCATAGGCCTTCTTAATTAAAGCCGGAACTCTTAAAGCTCTACTAGTCTTTGACCCTGTTTTCATAACACAACTGTACCAGCCTTCCGAACATATGAGCATTTGTTCCAATCAACAAAGGGACACCATCATACAGTCCAGTGGGGGACACACCTAAGGCTAGGGTCTCTACTTGTTCGCCACTCCAGCCACGGAGGTGGGGAAAGACAGCCAAATCGGATATACCGGAATAGGGGTAGGCCTTCTCACTTAACCCCCATACATGCAGTCCTTCTAATGGTTGTAAGATGCGTCTGACAAATGCTTCTGATACCAATCCTGGAACATAATTGTGACTTGGGAGCCACTGTCTAATACAGCTCTTGTAGACACTCCATTCCACCTTTACAGTGGTCTCCATGGAGGGACCCACTATTCTGGACCAGTCTGGAGAGGCGGTAGTGGGGGCCTGGGCAACTGACCTTGCCACAAAAGGGACGTGAATTAGCATTTTGGTGCCCTCACTGGGATCATGTCGTGCACCTCTTAACCACTGATTTCTTCTCCGAAGCTCTCCTTGTAGCCTATATGCAACTTTTTCAGTGTCTTTTGGGACTGGCATTCCCTTTCATGTGCCCATCTTTCCCACAATTATAGCAAACATACTTTCTGGAGTTTGAGCTGGCCGGGCGCCACACTGGGAGCCAGGCGGGGTATTACTAACTGAAACCTGGGTGCCATCTCTGTCTGCGGCGTGATAAGCATTTGGAGACATCTCGTCAGTTTCTCCACTTCCATGGTCAAGGAATCGAGTTCGGAGCTGTTATCAGCAGGAGATACATGGGTGGTACCCCACCCCATAGCAGATGCAGTCGGATATAGGTCAGGGCCCGTACTTGCAGGCGTGGCCTTTATAAAGGACTGTTTTGAATTCCCGGATCTCTCAACAGTTCGCCCCATTGTGACATATCTTTTCCTTGTCAGAGCACTCATTGACTGCCAACCTGCCCCTGAACTTCACTGATGGGTCACCCTCAGTCACTGGGGTCGTAGCCGCAGCTATTGGTGCAGGTCCCTCCCGAGGTCGTCTTTTCTCAACTCCTCAATTTCTCTCATTAACTCATCATAGGAGGGTGGGATTCCAGTCGATCTGCCAGGCGAACTGAAGCAACAGCAGTTCTGAGAAGGGGCAGACTTAGGATCCTGTCCAGCCTGGTTGGTCCAGTTCAATCGCTGGCAAACTACCTTTTCTGAGGCATTCTTGCAACAATTTTTCCAGCCGAGATACATACACAGACAACAACTCCCTTGGTACTGTTGTGCATCTCTTACTCTCCACCATAGGTCCTCATCAGAATCTGGGCTCCCATACACATTCTCCAAGGCCTCAAGATGAGCCTGTGCAGTCGCTTCAGGGTTACTGGCCGTTTAGCGCGGATGGTAGCCAGGGCAGGACTCCGGAGGCTCTCACTAACCCTCTTTAAGCTTTTAGCCTTCGAGCATTGCCATTCTAGCACGGGGGCAACATAGTCTATCCAGGTCTCCCAGTCATCCTCCCCTTGGGGTGGGGAGGTGCCAGAGAGATCCTCAACCTTCGGTAAGAGTCGTGACTTAATGGGTGCAGAAATAGGAGTCTGCATTGGTTCAGCCACCATTACGGGCACTGGAGCAGGAGAGGGTGTTGGGGAGGAACACCCCAGGTGGCAAGAATAGTTTCTTCAAGTCCTCCACAGTTTCCCTCTCCCAGCAACCATTCAGCAAATTTCTCCTCAAAAGTTTCAGATAGTGGTGGGGCTGATTCCCCGGGTCTTTACTGTCCTTAGTTATCACTCTCCAAGCAGTGAGGGCTCCCTCTGGGGTAATGGTCTGTGGCACTTTGGAGCTATCTATGGGATCCTTAAACTCTACTAGGGCCAGGAAAGTGTGGGTGAGCAGATTAGCATGCCGACCCACCACCACAGGGTTTGTAAACCTTCCACCTTGGAAAGTACTCCCTGCACAGTGTCATGTATTGATACCCAGGGGTATGTCAGGATAAGCATAGCATTTTGGGGTGATCTCCTCCCCAGTTCCACTCCACCAGCCGTGCACAGCCACTTCTGTCGGGGCCTTTTTTCTTAACAGTGGTTCGTAAATATGGCCACTAGAGGACACACAATCCCAGCGGTGAGCCTCCAAGATGTAACCCCTAGATGGCGCTATCCCAGGGCTACTACCCCTGCCTGATTTGCCACTAACAGGTTGAGGGCCTGGATCCAATGGCGGGTGCCTCACCCAGAGGTCAGGGTTTGCAATAGTTAAACTAACTTGGTCACAGCCCTCTGGGACACTGACCAACTTTCTTCCCACTAGTGGCCCACACAATATATCAGAATTACCTTCACAGTATACACTTACCCCCAGGTCTGGTTCCGGCACTGGGACCTCCTGTGAAATGAGATACAGTGCAACAATCACAGTACAGTACTTTAACATAGACAAATACCTCAGGCAGTATAACTTTGCTGAAACAAGCAGCTCTGATTTATTTAGGGGGATATAACAAGGACAGGGGGAAATCAGGTTAATTAGCTTATCACTCTAATAATCACCTATGGCTCTGTGCAGGCCTATCCCTATCAGTTACTGTCCTAGGACCCAAGCCCTAGTGGCTAGTCCAAACCGTGGCAGCTGGTAGGGCCCTTTCACACAGAGAAAAGGAGAATTAAACAGTCAGCAGTACAGTAATTCCATTTGGATTTAATGTGGCAATTCAACAGGAGGCGACCTGAATTAGTACTCACGACCTCCAAATAAGATAGGGTCCTTCAATGTCAGCAGGGCTCACTTGAGGTACACAAACCTCTTCACACATCCATATAAAAGAAAGCACTATACCAGGCAGGCTGCATCTGTATCCCGATCTAATTACTGCACAATACCGGGAGAACACACAGCAGATTCAGTTCCTGACAGACCGAGTGCAATTTGGCAATTCCTCCAGTCTTCTACAGGGTGAGCCTGGTTTCTACTCTTCAGAGATCCTTTGATTCTTTTCACAGGACGGATTCAGTCCTAACAAGCTGTTACAAAAGCTGCAGACCGGAACTCTGGGCCTTACACACGTTTTGACTAAAACTGCACACTGAAAAAGCACAGGGCTCCTTCCTTCTTCACTGCCAAAGCTCAACTGAACTCCAACCCGACAAAACCGGGCACTTCCTTTGAGTTCCTCCAGTTCTGACTGGATTGGCTGTCACTCACAATAGACTGCTGCTGTTGGTCCAAAAGGTGCTGAAGTCTAAACTACATCTCCCAGAGTCACTGCTCATACAATCCTCTTGTGGCTGGCTCAGATTATGAGTCCAAGTTCTGATTCGTCCAAGGCACCATTTTAGAGCTAACTTCCCCACACTGATTGGTCCAGTTCAGCAGTTCAAAACTAGAATGGGGAACTAGGAGACACAGTTCTGACTGCAAAAGAAAGCAGGTTAGACAAACTGTAATTTCATTATTACTGTAAATGATTTCTGGCAAACAGTTACATCTTTCAGATAGGTTCCTTTGCACTCCTAGTGACTGCAAAAATAGAGTGAATTGAGCAGCTTGAGTGGTGCAATCAAAGAAACACAGTCCCCATACAAACTAATTATGTCTGCAAGCAGACAGCTCTTAAAGAGACAGTACCAGAGGTTCTAAAACACTCACTGATAAATGGCTTAGCCAAACACCATTCAGGCTTGGAGCATTCAAGCAAGCTCCTGGAAGTCTTTTGGGAACCCCCATTTGCAGGGGGGTTACACAAGGAAAGCCTTTTCAAGTCTATCTCGAACAACAGTATGTGTTAGCAGTTGTTGCTCTAGGTTTTTAATCCAATAACCACCAACTAAGGGCTGCTCTGGATACATCTAATACAATGGCCAGTGCAGCTGCTGCTTAGATTTGTGTCTAGAGGCACTCCTGGCTTAGGATGGCAATGTCCAGTGACAAATAGATCATCAACATTCCATTCAGTGGAACATATCTCTTTGGACAGCATGTCCAGGAGGCCCTTACGGAGTCCAGTGGAAAGAAAATGACCCTTAAGGACAATGAAGATCATCCACCCTCCTCTGCAAAGGGGTTCGGTTGTGTGGGTGAATCTGTTGCTTAAAATAACCATTAAAATGTGTTAGTTGATTTTATTATGAGATTTATTCACAACTGCATAGAAAACTACTGTGTTAATTGTATAATGTTTAAAACTTGATTTTCTGTGCACTAGGTACTTTATGGTCTTGATACAAGAAATGGACCTTAGGTTGGACCTGGGATTCGTTTATGCACTGATGGATATTTTTGTACAGGGAAATGTTAATGCTGTCTCTGCAGAAGAAGAGGGAACGTTAATCTTTCTGTGATAATTGCTAATTTCTGCTGTAGAGTACAAGTTTGAAATCTTTCCCTGGCACTTTGCAACAATGTTATCATTAAGGTACCATAATGAGCTAAATAACATATTTTGTGCAGTCAACCAGGCAGCAGAAATTAACCCTCTGTACTGTTCTACAAGCTCCAGTGTAAAATACTACATCACCATAAACCTCTATAAAAGAAAATGATACAATTTAATATGCACTACAGATTCTGTCTTCTATTTGTTTGGGTTCCATATACATGAACATCACACTCTTGTGAATAAAAATGTAAGTATCTGTGCAGCACCAGGTTGTCCATTAGAGAAAGAGTGATGTGCTCTGTGCAGACCCAGGTTTCCAGTTGCAAATCCCAACTAAGGCACTTACTTCTTTCTTTCTCCAGTTTGTCTAGGTTCTATATACTTGCACACTGCCCTCTTGTGAATAAAAACATATTTCTAGGAACATGGATATGTTGTTCAATCCACACTTACTGGCAGGTTCCTTGCCACTTTAAATCTTGCCGGAAGGTCTTCAGGCTGGCTCCTCCCACCCACCCGGGTGGTAAAACTCTCGGCTCTGCCCCATGACTCCAGATCTTCCTTACCGCTTGGAAACTCAGGTCTCTCCTTTGCGCTCTGCGTTTCTGGCCTGGATCCAAACTCTTCGGTTAACCCAAAACTAATTTTAAAATTTACAAGACTTCGATCTTTATCTTCCCTCACAGCTGCAATGGACAAATCGACTCCCGGATTTCGTCGGTGCCCCTGAGGGCAGAAGATGTCCCGGACCGATCCACACTCCACGTGCGTTTACTGCCTGGGGCTTGAACACGATTCGCAGGCCTGCAACTTGTGCAAGTCCTTTTCGGCCACGGTCTTAGAGGATCGCACTGCCAGACTGCAACATGGGCACCCCGAGAAACGTTATCCTCTGGTCAAGTCGAAGGAGGCCCGTTTGGCGGTGTCCGAGGCTACGAGCTCGGCTGATCAGCTCGAGCAGATGATCGCCCTCGAGGAGGAAGCGGCCCAGGCTGCAGCATCATCTTCATCGGTTGCAGCATTTATCCCGCTCTCCTTGGATTCCTCCTACACAGCTTCATTCAAGGAGCTTTGTCAGTCCCTCTCCACCAAGGGAGAGGGGCCTTCTGGACATTCCTCTCGGTCCAAAAAGAAGGACTCTTAATGTAAGTCCAACCGGCGACGTTCGTGGGAGCGGGAGAGGTCCCCTTCCCCGGATAGTCAACACTCGACTTCGGTTGAGGTTGCGGCTAAGGCCACTGGGTTCACGGTGTCCCCGTCAGGTCAGCCGGCCGAGACACCCGTCGATGCAGTCGAGATTTTTCTCGACCCGTCGGACGGGCTGTCGACTGGAGAAGCTGACAACCCTTCTTCACCGGTTCCCCCTGTGGAAACCGAGGACGTGCCTGTGCCTCCTGTGCCAGAGTCCCTGATTAAGGTCCCTGAACCGAGGGAGGAGCGGGTTTCCCCCGCCGCCTCTCAGACCCACCCTCGGAAACACCAAAGGTCTCTGTCTCGGACCTCTTCCCGGTCCAGCCGATCCCGCCAACATCGACAGTCTCGGTCTCAGCACCGTGGAAAGTGGCAGGGCCACTCATCCTCGTCTTTGTCCTCTTCGGAGGATAGGCTCCGGTGCGAATTGCGTCAGTGCTACGAGGATCTAATGTGGCAGCAGCTCCTTTTGACCAGGAATAAGCTGACTCTGTCACCTTCCCCAGCCATTAAGTGGCTGTCACCAGAGCAGCCGAAACAACCCCTCGTTGTAATCGAGGAGCCTAAGCCGGCACCAGTTGTTTGGCCAAAACCGGCTGCGCCACCCATTGTGGTGGAACCCCCGCCTCCGCAACCTAAAACTGGGGCCCCTACCAAGGATTCTCGGTCGGGTTAGGGCTTGTCCCATTGGTTGTCAGTCACCCTCACTCCCGATCAACCTTGGCAGGTGGAGGGTGGCTCAGGCCCTCGGCAGCTGTTTGCAGACTCCTCGGAGTCTGACGATGACTCCTCCTTGTTCTCCAGGCCGCTTGACCTGGAGTCCACCAGGGGTCAGTCAATGGACGAGAGCCCATCCTCGTTTCTTGGAATGCTTCGACTCATCTCAGAGTCCACTGGGATGAAGCTCGAACCCGTTTCAAAACGGGCCAAGTATCCCCTCACTGAGATACTGGACCAAGGGGATTCCCCCACAGAGGCCTTCCCGGTGACCGAAGCCATTGTTGGCCCGGCCCTGGAGCTATGCAAGCAGCCAGCTTCTTGTCCAGCACCTTCGGCCAGGATGGCTCGGAAGTATGCTGTTCCCACTGGTTCACTCTCCGGTTTCTCAGAGCACCCCTCCACGGAGGGGCTATTGACTGACAGCGTTTTCCAGCATTCCGGGAATGCTTGGGATGTGGACAAGCCACCCCATAAGGAGTCCAAGAAACTGGACTACTCCGGGCGGAAAATCTATGCTGCTTCCTCGCTAGGCCTTCAGCAGGCCAGCTCGGCCATTCTAATCGCACACTTTTCACACGCCCTTTTGGGCTCCCTGAATGAGGTGATTCCTCATCTCCCGGCTGACCTTCAGATGACGGTCAAGCAGGTGCAGGATCAGGGAAGGGCGGTGGCCAAGCAGCAGCTCCAGACTTCCCTGGTCATCGCTGACTTGTGTGCCCGGTCAGTAGCAGCCGCAGTGGCCATGCGCCGCAGAGCTTGGCTGCGGATCTCTACCTTTACGGCAGATACCCAGCACAGGCTGGCAGATGTTCCCTTCTTGGGTACCGACTTATTCGGTCCCGGGGTGGAGGGTCATCTGCAATGGATCAAGAAGTCTAACGCCACCTTGGACTCGGTCACATCTGCCCAGAAGGACAAAGGCCGCCAGCAGCAGCGTAAGCCCTTTCGGCCTTCAGCCCCTGCGGCACGTCCAGCCCAGCAACACCAGCATCAGGGCCAGCAGGCTCGCACTTGGCACCCCAAAGCCAAGCCTGATGCTTCCTCCAACAGGAAGCCGGGAGGGAAAGGTCCAGGAGGCTCCTTGGCTGGTTCTTCCTCCAAGCCTGCCCAGTGACGGGTTGAGGGGTGTCACCCCCAATCTCGTCACTCCTCCCCGGGTTCCCCCCTTGGGGGGACGGCTCCGCCACTTCCTTTCCGCCTGGTCCGATATCACCACGGACCGCTGGGTGCTGGAAGTGGTGCGAAAGGTCTGTCTCTGGAATCGAGCAGTCCCCACCCTATCGAGCCGTCACCACAGGCCACGGGTTCAGTAGTTTCTCCGTCGGCTCGCTGAGCCGACATTGCCCTGCTCCTCCAAAAGGAGGTGATCAGGAGGTGCGGATCCTCCACCAGACCCAGGGTTTGTGTCCAGGTACTTCCTGGTCCCAAAACAGACGGGGGGCTGGTGCCCCATTCTAGACCTACATGACCTGAACAAGTTCCTAAGGTCTCGTACCTTCAGGATGGTCACTCTGGCTCAGATCATTCCATCCTTGGAACGAGGCGTGTGGTTCTGCTCTCTGGACCTCCAGGACGTGTTCTTTCACATCCCAATACGTCCATCTCACCAGCGATTCCTCCACTTCAGGGCAGAGGGATCCCTTTACGAGTTCTGGGCCATGCCCTTCGGCCTCTCTCCAGCTCCCAGGGTCTTCACCAAATGCATGGCAGTGGTGACAGCATTCCTGCGGCGCCGAAGGGTCCGGGTGTACCCTTACCTGGACGATTGGCTGATTGCAGCCCCCTCCAGGCCGGAAGCAGAGCAATCCAGGGATCTGACCCTCCAGGTCTGCTCTCAGATTGGCCTCCTCATCAATGAGGCCAAATCGGAACTTGTGCCAATGCAGGTGATTCAGTTCATCGGGACAGAGCTCGACTCTCTTCGAGCCAGAGCACGGCTCCCGGCGGACAGGGCTGAGGTTCTTTCCTCCTTTGCCCAGTCATTTCTGGTTGGGCAATTGCGCCTTGCCCGGGACTTCCTGTGCCTCCTGCGCCTCATGGCGGCCTGCACCAGCGTGGTCCATTGGGCCCGCTGGTATATGCGTCCCCTGCAGTGGGGGCTGGCCCGTCAATGGTCACAGTGCTCCAGTCCTCTGGACCAGCCAGTGATAGTGACCCAGGAGATGGGGAATGCTCTCCAGTGGTGGATCGTTCCGGCTCATCTGCAGGGGGGGTATCCCGTTCGTCCGCCCAGAGCCGATGGTCACTCTAATGACCGATGCCTCTCTGATGGGTTGGGGTGCCCATCTGGGGGAGCTCAGAGCGCACGGCCTCTGGTTCCCTCAGGAGTCTCGATGCCACATCAACGTGCTGGAGCTTCGAGCGGTCCGACTAGCCCTCACCGCCTTTGCTCTGTTTGTATAGGGTCAAGTGGTCCAGGTCCAGACGGACAACACCACGACCATGAACTGCCTAAACTGACAGAGCAGGATGCACTCCTTGCCTCTGTGCAAGGAGGCTGTCCACACTTGGTCTCTCGTGAGCAGACTGGAGGCGGATCTCCTAGCCATCCATGTGGCAGGAGCCTTCAGCACTCTGGCCGATGCCCTAAGCCAGATAGGTGCTGCATCTCACTAGTGGTTTCTCCTGCCGGAGGTAGTACACGATCTGTTCTCCTACTGGGGCACACCTCAGGTGGACCTGTTTGCCTCCAGGGAGAATGTGAAGCTGAGGCTGTTTCATGCCCGCCCCCTCAGCAGGGCTCGCTGCAGGGGGATGCCTTCTCAAGACCGTGGACCCTGGGCCTCTTCTACGCCTTTCCCCCATTTATCTTGATCCACAAGGTGCTTCTCAAGGCGAGGAGGGACAAGGTGCAGGTGATTCTGGTAGCCCCAGACTGGCCTTGCCAGTTCTGGTATCCAGATCTCCTCAGCCTCAGCTCCAGGCTCCCGAGGCGGCTTCCTGCCCGCCCAGACCTGATCTCAGTCAACCAGGGAAAGGTACTCCACCCGGACCTTCAATCCCTGCACCTGATGGCCTGGTTCCTGAGCAGCTAGAGTTCCAGGCCTTGGGTCTTTCCGACGAGGTCCTCAACGTTGTTGAGGCATCCGGCAAGGAGTCGACCAGAAAATGCTATGCCTTCAAATGGAAGAGATTCTGCATTTGGTGACAGGATAAGGGGTTGGACCCTTCCTCCTGTTCCTTGGCCAGTATTCTAGACTACCTATGGTCCCTTTCTCAGCTAGGGCTTCGGTTGACAACCCTTATGGTGCACCTGGCAGCCATCTCTGCTTACCGGGCGCGGGCCGGAGAGCAGTCGGTGATGCAGGAAAAGGTGTTCAGGCACTTTTTCAAAGGCCTTGATCACATATCCCCTCCGGTGCGAGAACCTCCACCTCCGTGGGATCTACTGCTGGTATTGGCTAAACTCATGGGCAAGCCATTCGAAATGATGCACTGGTGCGATATCTCCCACCTGTCGTGGAAGACCGCCTTCTTGGTGGCTGTCACGGCAGACAGAAGGATGGGAACGCTCCAGGCGCTTTCCATTGAGTCTTCTTATCTGGTCTTCCACAGGGACAAGGTTGTCCTGTGTTCCCACCCAAAATTCCTTCCGAAAGTGGTGTTGGAGTTTCACCTTAACCAGGTGTTGACTCTGCCGGTGTTCTACCCCAATCACACCTCGGAGGCCGAATATAGGTTCCATACTTTAGACCCTAGAAGAGCGTTCTCTTATTATAAGGAGCGGACGGCTGAAGTTCGGGAAGAGGTTCGCCAGCTGTTTGTCACTTACGCTGAAGCCGCACCTGGCAGACCTGCAGCCAAGTGGACGATTGGCAGGTGGGTCACCTCCTGCATAGATCTCTGCTGTAGGTTGGCGGGCATGGAGCCTCCCGGAGGGATAAGAGCTCATTCTACCCGCCATACTGCTGCTTTGGTGGCTGCTTCCAGGGACGTCCCTATCCAGGAAATCTGCAGGGCTGCTACCTGGAAGTCAGCACACACCTTCATTTCCACTACCACATTGACCTTGAGTCACGCCGGGATGCTGGTTTTGGGACCTCTGTTCTCGATCCTTATTTCCAAGTAAAGTCGTGCGCCTTGCCTTCCTCCTCCCGGAGAACTGCTGGAGTCTACCAGTAAGTGTGGATTGAACAACATATCACGTCCTAGAAATACAGGTTACTCACCTGTAACAGGAGTTCTAGAAATGGTATATGTTGTTCATCCACACAACCCACCCGACCTCCCGCTCTCGACGCACAACCTGCCTCCCAGCGGGCTAGATCTGGTGTCATGGGGCGGAGCCGAGAGTTTTACCACCCAGGTGGGTGGGAGGAGCCAGCTTGAAGACCTTCCTGCAAGATTTAAAGCGGCAAGGAACCTGCCAGTAAGTGTAGATGAACAACATATACCATTCCTAGAACTCCTGTTACAGGTGAGTAACCTGTATTTGTTTCATCCCTGCTTGTAAAGTAGGGTGGAGGACAGACATGATAGACCATGTTACAGTGTTATTTTTGTATTGTTTGTTAAACCAGGAGGTGGGCTGGGTAACCATTTTTCTGTTTAACCATGCCTGGGTAACACAATACAAGAAAAAATTGACATACAAAACATTTAGAAAAAAATTAGAAAATAAAAAGGCGTAAAATGATTGAGTTAATAATGAGCCTTTTCATGTTGATTTGTCATAATTCCACCATGTTAGCGCAAATTAATTCACTCATCTCTCCTACTAGAATTATCACATCTGTATCATCTAAAAATTAATCTTCTTCATAGAGCCCGATCTGTGGTCTTAGGGCTCAAGTGATGGGACCCTGAGACAGCAAACTCTTCTGCCAGGCCGCTGACAGCAGTGTCAGTACCAGCACATGTTTGTCACTGCATGCATGGACCAATAACCTGAATCGACGCCTTGCCTGCCTAAGTTCTGTTTTTTTCACCTTTGACTACGTACTCTGAGAGCGGAACTGCACTGTCTTGGTTCTTCTTTTTTCCTTGAGATTCTTTTCTAAGGAGGTATTTTGGGATCTTAGAAGTAATTGAAACCCTCCACTTTTCCAGCATTGTCAGTGCTGAAAAATCACCACCCATACCAACCAGCATACACTTTGTTTTGGCTGCCTTGGGATAAAACATGACTTGGAGGCCTGTGCAGCATTTGATGTCTGGAAGTTGGAGTTTGGGGCTTTAAAGATGGGATGACCCATTGCAAGCTTCGAGGGCAGGCCTTAACACAGGCAGCCTCAAGGTTGGTTGCCGTACTGTTCCTCCTCCCCCCATACCATCGCCATTCTTAGAAAATAATCAGTTACTGAGCTCTCCCCCTCCCTCTACACTGGGGTTATGAAAGAGTCCCAGGTGGTGACATTGGTCATATCATTGACCCCTTCTGGGCAATTTCAGGAGCACCAACCACAGTAAGGTAGCCTTCGACCCTGAATCGCTGTCCTCTGGGCCGGCATCATCTTCAGCATTAACCACTGTTTTGATACCATCGACATTGATCCTGGAGTCGGTGCCGCATGCAGTGCTGGCACTGGGGTTGGTGCATGGGCCTTTGTGTCATTTCCAGAATCATCCTGAGGGTGAAGGGATGTGGTAAGTCATATACATAAAATACAGTATATGAGAGGAGCATAACCAAAACTATTGAAGGCAAATCAATACAACAGATATGTGTATCAGATAAAATTGAGATAAGTTAGCCAAGAGAAACTGCTCTTACAAGTACAGAATGATGAGCAGCTAATGAGGGAAACAGAATGCCAGGGCAAAACTAGTTGGGGGAAGGGGGTCATGGACAGTTGCAGGTGGGAGAAGAAAAGTCATGAAGAAGAGACGTTAAGGAGAAAGCGGAAGAGGCAGAGCGGATCGACAGAGGAAAGGAGGACTAGAGTTTAGGAAAGCGGTGTGAGAAAGCAGGTTGACCAGTAGGAATAGAGAGGGAATGAGAAGTTTAATTGTGGATAAGGTAGTAGGAAGATGAAGGAGAGGATGGGTAGGAGGGAAGGGAACAAAACCAGAATTTAGATGTAAAGGAGGCACAATGGGAAAGGCACCTGGCATCATGAGAGGGGAGTGAAAGGGCAGAGTAGAGTTAAGTAATGGTGGGTACAAGGGGGGACAATCTAAAGCAAAATGACAAAAAGAGCAGAGGGGGGCAGGTCTGGCAAGGGAGGATTTGGGAGGTCCACTATAGATTATGTCACCATAATCAAAAATAGGGAGACTCATCTTTAAAACAGTCCCTCAGCGGACAGGTAGCAGGATACTCGCTTTGTTCCTGTACAATGCACCAAGCTTGGGGTGGAGGTTTTGGTTTATGGCATCAGTATGAACCAAGAAATCAAGGTAACAGTCAAGCCAGACCCAAGGTACTTAAATGAAGATACTTCTTCAGTCATAGCACCATCAAGGGTGTGAAATAAAGGGAGAGGGGTGAGTCTGGAAAGCCTGTGATGGGTGCCAAAATTCATGGAAACAGTTTTTTTGGCATTGAGGGATAGCTGGTTAGACTGGAACCAGCACTGAATGTTACTGTAATCCAACTGACACTGTGAGTTAAGATCATGTGAAGAGGAGCCAGATGCAAAAAGGCTGTATCATCAGCATACATGTGAATGGATGCAGAGGAAGAGACAGCGGGGAAGTCATTTAAGAATATGGAAAAGAGACTAGAATCCATGACAGACACCTGAGGGACACCTGAGCAGATAGGCAGTGGTGATGAAATGGAGCTTCCTATCTGGACAGTTTGAGACCTTCAGTCAAGGTAAGAACAAAACCAGCTGACCATAGAGTCAGAGAGCCGCTGCTTTAAGCTTACCCAGAAGAATGGGATATGCCACAGTGTCAAAAGCTTTAGCATGACCAACAAACATGGCGTACATGATCTGTCCCTGATCCATACCTGAGAGGATGGAGTCAGTGAGCCAAGGTGAGCTTGTGAGCTATTTTATTTATTTAGTTACAGTTCTGAACCAGGAAGGACACACTAAGCTTTGATAGCTTGTTTCAAGGGGCATCCTGAAGGTGGGTTACGTGGGCCTGTTTTATTGATCAGAGAATGTTGTCCATGTCACAAGGGAAACTCCCCCGCTCTTTATCGATAAGTGCTATGGGTTATTTTACTTCCACCTGGACAGGGACCAGAGATGGGCAGAAGTGACTTTGGTTTAACATCTCATCCGAAGGACAAGTTACCTGCCGTAAGGCCCTTAATGCTCCATTCTGGGGAAACTCCCTTTTCTCCCATTGGGTGGTACAGCAGCTGTCAATGCCAGCTACCCCCTTGGGTTCCTCTGGATCAGCTACACTTCACTATTCTGCCCATGGGTCAAGATTACCTGGGCAACCCACCACCTCAGTTCTTCCCTTGGCTCTAAGGGTGAGTCTGCTCCACCCTCTTTAATGGGAAGTTTGCTACTTGACTGGGTATCTGTGTAAAAGATTGATTATTAGAAGATAGGAAAGTTACTTACCATAACTCTAGAGCTTCAAGAATACCTTTTCCATAGAGCCACTCTCCCCCACCTACCAGTCCCCTCTCTTTTCTGGGGATCCAGAGCTAGAACTACCAGCTCTTGTTTTGCCCTCTTTGGCAGTACATCCATTTTTAGAGTCAGCACTTTTCTTTTGCGACCGCAGGCTAATGCAGCTTAACTGGCCACTTTACTTTTTCCTTCTTTTAGACTGTCTAGGGTACTGCTTTGCTTTCATCAGTAATAAAAAAAAAACATAAGAGTAGTCTGGGAGATAAGCTACCATTCTCGCTCTGTCTGGTCTTTTCATTGTTTTACAATATTTCATAACTGCAGGGGTATGTCCCCTTATCTCTCTTTCCTTATTTCCAGTGGGGTACATCCCCATGTTTTCATACACAGTGTTTGTGCTTTTCTGTATTTCTTAAACTCAGATCGGTAGTTCCAGTATGGCAGGTGAGACTAACATCTTGGATGAGATCAGCTGATGGGAGTCCCAAATCTACCATGAATCGATCTTCTCCATTGATTCCCACTTATGGGTGTGGGCCGGAGGAACCAGACCCCTGCAGGAGCAAAGTTGTGGCCAGGGTGCTGGCAGTGGCTATGGGGAATGTCAGCTGCACACTGGCAGGTGGTGCTGCACACTAGCCAGTTACCATTCTGGCTGCTTCACCAGCCTCAGTTCTGTTCTTCCTGCCATCAGGAACACACTATGGGAAACACTCCTCAGTTTGCCTTGTTGCTGCCGGAGTCCGTTTTGCTGTGTCACCATACTTTTTTTTCAAGTTTTACGATGCTGTCTCTGTTTGTTTTTCTTTCCATACGATGCCAGAATCTAAATCTTAAGGGACCATGTTGAAGAAAAGAGTCCCAAAGCTTTCCTTCATACATCAGTGCCCTTGTGGGAACAGGATGTCTTTGATGGACCAGCATCAGGTCTGTGAGGCCTGTCTTGGACTACAGCATAACATGAATGTTTGTTGAAGGCTGCTTCTCCATGGACTGTCATACCCTTGAAAACTGCACATTGAAGTGGGGTCCCCTGATCTTCACCTTGGGTGGCAGGCAGTGCACGTGGGCTTCCAAGATACGGTCACTAGCCCTTTCCCCTGGGCCTCTTCCTGGGACTTTTTGTTCTGAGGAAGTAGAATTCTTTACAACCTTGCTGCTTTGAGGCATCGAAGACCTTGGTGGTCAAGTCTGGTAGACAGCCAACTCCTTCTCGGCAGTTGGCTGAGAACCTTCCACAGTCTGACTGCCTTGAGCAGCAGACATCCTTGTGGTGGGACCAAGCCTACATGTGGATCCACACCTGTGGACACCTCAACATTATTTTTTGGTGTTGCCTATACTGTTGTCACCGTTCTTTGTGATGACAAAATGGGTGAAACTAGAGATGGCACTGGGTCTCCCTCTCCTGACACTGTTCGCATTGTCAAGGGAGAGCCTGGCACCAAGACTGGTGCTGGAGCTGGCTTGAGTTCTGTTGCCACCCATGGTATTGCTAATGTCATTGCAGAGGGGGACATTTCTGAGTCCGGAGATGGCAGTGACCAAGGTGTCAGGCTTAGGTACAGTTCTGAGCATGGTGCCGACAGACATGTTACCCTTGTACTAGCCCCCCTTGTGCTGTGCTCCCATTTCAGTGCCATCCGCAACACCAAGGAGGGAGCCTGTGCTGGGGCCAACATAAGTGTCAACACAGGGCATACTGATGTCAGCCATGGTGATGAGGAGATGCCTGTCTTCAAGGGCGTCATCCGACCTGAGCGTGGTACTGACATGCTGTTGGATGATGATTCCTGGCTGGGGTTCTCCCTGGAGCTGCATGTCAGTGTTGTCACCAGTGAGGACCGGGGTCACCCTGTGGTACCTGTACTGCTCTGATCTCCTCACCTGGGGATTTCTCCCCAAGGGCACCGATTGGGTCACTCCTCTGCTGCAGGCGGACACCCTTTGGGCTACTATGATCAACCCTCTCCTCAGGTGAGTGATGCCCCCGCCAGAGTTCAGCAGTTCATGCCAAGGCCCTCGAGACCAGGAGTCTCAACCACTCTTAGAGGGATCTGAGTGCTTCATGGAGAGGATGCCCTCATTTTTAGGCCTTGTGGGATCATTGGCTTGGGATCAGCAACAGACGTGGGTCAGCGCCATCGAAGATTGGCATAGGGAGTAAGAGTGCTAGTATAGGTCTTTCTCCCTGGTGCCCACCCTGTCCGGAGCTGGTGCCTCATTTCCATTTTTGTCCTTCTCATTGGACAATGAGTCATATGTCCACCAGGCCTTTTCTGCTGAGTACACCCTGTACCAATGATTCTTGATGGAGATTGCTCCAGGTGCTCCAGCTGAAGACTTTTACTAGCCGAGATCCAGAAGCCTTGCCATTGGGACTCCATGAAGTAGTCAGTATTAACACAGTAGTCATTTCTTCATGGTCCAGATTCATGGAGGAGACATTCAGGGTCATCTGGGGGTGTCCCTGTGCTACTCCTGACATCTCAGAGAACACCTCACTATGTGTCTTGCCACCCACAGAGTCTGCAGGTGATGTGCTGCACACTCCATTGGGACCACAGAGCCTTTCGCTTAGACCGACCTCCCGATGCAGACTCTGCTCACAGGCACACTGGGAAGGAAAGCTTTTGCCTCAGCACACACCATTATGTATGTGTGTCTGCACATCAGGCCCATATGGCAACCTAGAGTCATCACCTATGGTTGCAGCTGCACAATATGCTGGTTGTGATGCCACAATGTGAGGTAGTCAGGCAGGCAATGGACCTTTCCATCTGAGGTCTGGAGTTAACACAGCACCAAGCAAGGGCATCCTGTGATGCCAGTGAGGTGGCCTCTAGTCTGGTGAGAACAGTGATCTGTATTCGACAGATGGCATGGCTTCCCTTATCCTGACTGCTGTCTTTGGTCTGTTATAAAGTGCTCAACTCACATTACCAGGAGGCTCATTTCTTCTCCCTTAGGGTCAGGCAGGAACCATCAGGAAATTCTCCCGCTCCTATGCCACAGAGGCCCCCCTCCCCCCACCCCGCCTGGTCCTGACAAGTCTCGTGTCTTTCAAGACCTATGAAGCACCCTGCCTCAGCTGTTCTTTTTTTTTGTAAATATCTTTTCTAGGAGTGTGAATATGGCGTATGAGCCATACTTCTGGCAGGATTTCTTTCCCCTTTAAATCAGGCTGGAAGGTCTTCAAACTGGCTCCTCCCACCTGCCCGGGTGATATCCTCCTCTACAACACCACGTGGTGTCAGATCTTCCTTTCTGCTGGAAGAGACAGGTTCCCTCTATAGCACTTTGCGTTTGTGTAGGCCCTATCTTCATTTTGAAAAATTACAAACCCCTTTGGTCTTCAGGCTGCTTCGTGGTTTACCGTGCTAGCACTATGGACTCGTCTGCTCAGAAGTTGGCACCCAGTTTTAAGCTTTGTCCATGTGGACAGAAAATATAATTCACGGACACTCATGCCACATACGTGTACTGCCTAGGCCAGGAACACAACTCCCAGGCTTGCAGCCTATGCTATACTCTGTATCCCTCCACCCTGGAAGACCGGTATGCTTGACTTTTACTGGGTCATCCCGACAAGTGGAATCTTCCCATTCAGTCCAAGGACATCTGTAGGACTGTCTCTGCAGCTGCAGGGTCCACTGCTGCTGAACAAATTGTGGCTTTTGAGAAAGTTTCCATGGTGTCCGCGTTGGTCTCTTCTGGGCTTTGGTGCCTCAGTTTCTGGGGCATTCCAGGACTTATGCCAGTCCCTTCCCACCCTTGGGGAGGGCCCTTCCCATGGGTCGAAATCCAAGAAGGACTCCAAGACTAAAGTTAAAAAGTCCCATTGCAGATCATGGAATCACGAGCGCCCTCAATCCTTGGATTCCTGTGCTCCTTCTTCATCGCGTTCCTCGATAAATCTGCTTCGGCTGATGTCTCTGTCCAGGCCAGTAGCCCCGCAGTGTTCCCATCGGGCATGCCAGCCAAGACAGGGGCCGACCAGCCTCTTAAGATTTTTCTCAACCCGGGCAACCTGCTGTCACATGACGAGGGGGATACGTCCCTCTCCAGGAATCCAGTCTAGACTTTGCAGTCCCAGGGCAGATTGGATGAGCCTCCTGATCTGGTCCTCAACCCTCGGGATATCGAGCATGCGGGCGGCTCCAGGCATCCTTCACCAGTCCCTGCCTCTCCCTGCCATCCGGTCCACTGGTGGTCAGGGTCTGGGACCAGTAGCTCAGTGTCAAGTAGCCCTCGCCATAGTCGGCATTTGCACTCTCAGCACTCAGGCAAGCAGTGTCATAATCTTCCACCTCTTTGGGGGAGGACTGACTCTGGCACCAGTAGCAACAGTGCTACGAGGAGCATATGTGGCAGCAGCTGCTCTTGGGAGACTATTTAGATAAAAAAAGAATCCTAGGGAATGTAATCATCACCTGTATGCTGCAAATTTGCTGCCAAAGGTAAGATTACATTTTTGCCATCTGCAAAATTCTGTTTCTAAGTCAGAAAAAAGCAGTTTTAAATTAATATCTATTAAGGTGTTTATTCTAACTGGCAATAAGATACCCAAAAATTTAATATAAGAAGGCGTCCATTTAAGTCCGAGGTGTCTAAAATGAGTCTCCCTGGTTAGGGGGTTAAGTGGAAGGATCTCTGTTTTTGACCAGTTTACTTTTAGCCTTGAAAGCATTAAGTATTTGGAGTGCTGCTGTCAGTGATGTTACTGATTGCGTTAGAGCTAAAAGCAGATACTCCGTGAATGCCAGGGTCTTAATTTGCACCCCTCCACAGGTTACACCTACTTTCTCTGGCAAATATCTGATTTTACATATTAGGGGTTCCACAGCTATCAGGAAAAGCAGTGGAGATAATGGGCATCCCTGATGCGTCCCTCTCTTTAACTGAAAGGCAGTTGAGATTACCCCATTTGTCAGGAGACAGGCAGTGAAATTCTTGTAAAGGGCCTATACCCATACTGTAGAGGTGGGGCCTATGCCCATTGTGGCCACGGCTTGGTAAAGGTAAGACCATTCTGGTGAATCAAATGCCTTTTCTATGTCCATACTAGATAGCACACTTGGGAATTTACCCATGGTGGCAGACCAGATAACATTTATTACCGCCCTAATATTGTTCACAGCCATAGGCCCTTTAACAAAACCTGTTTGGTGACAACTAATGATTAAGGGAATGCAATATTTAAGCCTGTTTGCCATTTCTTTGACCAGGATTTTAATGTCAACATTAAGAAATGAGATAGGGTGATAGTTGGACATCAGTTGTGGTCCTTGTTAGTTTCCGTAAAAGGGTAATAAGGGCTTCCATCATTGTGAGAGGGAGGGCACCTTTTGATAGGGACTCTAAAAGGTGACTTGGTGGTGTTTTTCTAAATCCTGCTGTATGGTTTGGGAGGCCTCTGCTGGAAAGCCATCCAGCTCCGGAGTCTTCCATTTTGGGAGAGATTTAATCACTGTTCTCACTTCTTGCAATATGAGTGGGACATCAAGCTGATGACATTGTTCTTGTGAGATCTCAGGAATGGACAGCCCATCCAAAAAGGTTTCCATTTTCATTGCCTCCTCACTCAGTGTGGAAGAATATAGGTTAGTATAATATGCCCTAAATGCTTCTGATGTGTCAGTGGGCTGAGAGATAATGACCTGCATTGCCTTGAATAGAAGCTATGTGTTTTTTAATTTGCTAAATTTTAATACAATATGCCAATAGTTCCCCTAATTCCCAGTATCTATGGGACGTCCTTATAATTGCTTTCTGTGCTGTAGTGGAGGTTAATGTAAGTGATTTGGTATCTTAGCTATAAGAACTCCCCATATAGATGTGGGAACTGGCTTTTCAGCTTATTGTATTCCTGTTGCTTAATTAAAGAGCACCTTTCCCAAGATTTTAGCCACAAGTCCTTAATATCATGGCAAGAAGCCTTACCTCAGCTGGAGTTCATACATACAAAAAGTTTAATTTTTAGAAGCATGGTTTATGTAAGGGAAGGGATCATATTTTGGCTCTGTGGAGCCACACCACTGATCCCTTCCACTTCCTTGTCTGGCGCATGGCCCTCACGATAGCATCTATTATGATATATTACATGGAGAGCATGGGGACATGCTCCATAGATCATTTTAGGGGCGGACTTTTATATATTTTTTAATAGTACAGGGTTCTGATAAATTAAGGTCACCGTTCAGCTAACAAGAGCCCTGTTAGTTAAGCGGTGGCCTTGATTTATCCAAATCATAACACTGAAGTATTAAAAAAAAAAAAAAAACATGTAAAAGTCAGCCCCTATAACAGTCTATGGAGCACATCCCCTTCGCTCTCCATATAATTGCATCACAAAACATGCTAGTGCAGTGACTGCACTCCAGACAAGGAAGTGGAAGGGATTGGCGACTCTGCTTCATGGAGCCAAAGTATGATTCCTTTTCTTACATAAATAATGCCTGTAAAAGTTAAACTTTTTCTATGGATGCACTCCTTCCTTGGTAAGGCTTCATGTAGGTTTGTCTTGGGTATGCCGGGGAAGGTGCTCTTTAAGCGCCTTTTCTAGCTCAGCAAGCTCTTTGTTTTTAAGGTGGGCTGTGTGACTTATGATCCTTCCCCCGAGCTAAGCTTTAAGTGTATCCAATAGGATCGATCACAACACCTCTGGACAGTCATTAGTAGCAAAAAAGATATTTATTTCTTCCTTAAGCCATTGCTGAAAGTGTCCTTGAAACAAAAATGAGACATCCAGTTGCCACCTCAGTGTTCTAGGGGTTTCTGGCCCTATCCCTAATGTAAGACGCACACAAGCATGATCCGAGATCATTACAGGGTGTATTTTCATGTGCTGAATGTCAGGCATGCCCTGCACAGGAATTAAAAAGAAGTCAGTTCTGCTGCTCCCATGGTGATCAGCTAATAGGTAAAATCTCTTCCTGTGAGGTGCATATTTCTCCAGGGATCTAACTAGTTGAAATTCTGCTGCCATGCAGTGTAGAGCTATCGTAGCCCTGGTAAGTAAGAGAATGTGCACGGTGGAGATGGTCCTCAATGGGATTCCAAAAAACCTCATTGAAGTCTCCCCCAGTAAGAAGCTTGTCACCCTTCTGGTACAGATTAGATATAGCCTGGGAGTCTTGCGGGGAAAAAAGGCAGCAGAATCTGTATTAGGCCCATAAATATTCACCAGGAGGTGTGATGCATTATTGATGAGTACTCTAGTCAATACCCACCTGCCTTCTGTGGAATAGGAAGTCTTGACTATTTGTACTTGTAGCCACATGTGAAAATGAATTGCCACCCCACTAGCTTTTTTGGAGAACAAGCTCCCCACTACTTGTCCCACTCATTCTCTAGAGAGTTTCTGAGTTTCAGCCTCCAACAAGTGAGTCTCCTGTAGGAAGGCAATATCCGTATGATCTTTTTTAAGATGTGTAAGGATTTGCTTCCTTTTAATAGGGGAGTTTAAGCCTTGCACATTCCATGTTGCTATTTTATAAGTGGTAGTCCTTGTAATTACTATTACCTAGACTAGTGAGAGAATCTGGCATTTATAGAGTGAAATAACTTACTGACTGTTCCAACCAGTCTGTGTAGAATTTTTATAGGGGAAGCTACGAACAGCATGCTGTATCATGAACCTTACTTTGTTTGGGCAAAATTAAAATAAGAATAAGGAGTTGTATCCCATTATGGCCTCTGTTAGTCTGAAAAAACATTTTGAGACCCAGCTTGACCAAGATGCAAGTTACTAAATGGTAAAATCAGCTTTTATTTTGATACACCACAAAGAATCATTCAATTGGTAGTAAATAAAAATTTTCAAAGATATTTTTGGAAAAAGATACATGTAACCCAATCAGGAAGGACACTAGTTGTATTACCAAGGGGGCTAAACAAAGATTGTGGGGGATAATCTCTGAGGCACTCCACATTGATAACATCACGGGTTGTGTACACCTGATAGGTTGCTTGATGCGCATGTGACTTTGAAATAAGTCTGTTCCCCTTCTCTAGGGACCTGCTCCCATTGGATCAGTTTCAAATGTGCATCTACAGAGGTTGCCGCACATCCTAGCTCCAGAGCAGCAGGCATAAGTAGATCAAGGTTAGATTTTTGAGAAAATTCCAGGACTACTAGGAATTCATCTAATGCAGTACAGATGATGCAGATGTTTTTTTACAAATGTTTATTAGACAGTGGCACATAGAAAATGCAATGGTACTCAGCGCCGGTTCAACTATATTACAGGGTAAATTAGTAGATTCAGATATTGCCTAGCTAGGTCTGTCTAGTATGATTACATAGTGACCTAATCAATGGGCTACCTGAAAAACTCTGCCAGCGGTTCCAGGAGCAACAATAGACAACAGATAACAATAATACTCTAGCTACCTGGACTCCTCTGCTACCGGTCCCAGAAGCTGCGTATACAGAGGGAAGGTTTATATATTTATATCTATATGTACCTATGAGCAAACGCCACAACTCAGCATAGACGTTACCATTGAAATTGAGGCTGATAACCTGATACTCCTGCTAGCAGTACCAGCGTTTCAAATTATCATGCTGATTCCCCCTCTGCAGAAGGAACATCTGGGTACCCTGCCAGCATCCCAGACCGCTCCTCAAAACATGCCAAAAGCATGCTGCATTCTTTTCCCTGGGAAACAATCACTAGAGCACAGCTAAGTGTACAGGTAAAGACCCCAGGAACCATTAAAAAATCGCTCACTCCTACCTATTTAGCCAGTCCACTGTGAAGGAGTAAAGATAGCATTCTTCCAGCATGGATTTATTGCCCCTGTTGTTTAAATCCACTGCTTCTCTTCTCCAGTCCTTCCCATGACTCCATAGCTCTCCTCCCACAAGTCTGCTGTTCTTGCGAGCGCAGCTACAAAGCATCACAGACGACCACGATATCTCACGCTACTAGCGGCCATCCCATTCACTGCAACTGCTGTAATCTTGCATTACTCGCGGCTGTCATCTTACATGGGGAAACAGGTCTCTCCCATGCTGAGACCCTCCCTGCTTCTTGGCGGTCGCGAGTATGGCTACCAGGAGCGAGAATGACTCAGAGCACTACCTGGCAGAGTGCAGTGTCAAATCGCTCGCTAGGCCTTCGGATCCAACTACCCTTTTCTCTTTCTGGGTCCATTGTGGTAGCACAAGCACTCTAGAGAGCAACAATGCTCTGACAATAAGACACTCCCCCCTCCTCTTAAAGCTACAACACCATTAATGAAGGGGGAATCCTCTTAAAGCTACACCACCATTAATGAAGGGTGGAACAAATATCAAATATACTACAGGACATTTGAAAAATTATTAAGCCACTTGCAGGTCCCTATAGGGAATATATGTATTTACAAGGAAAAAATACAGTATAATAAAAATAATACAATCACCCTTCCCCCAACAAACATATAATTCTCTTTCATTTATCAACAGATCAAGATGGTTAAATCAAAGAGCTGCAAGCATTGCAATGTCCCTCTGGCTCCTAAACAACTAGGCAGATTGTGTGTATCCTGTGCTGAGGATGCACCCATCCCATCGGATTTAGAGGATCCCGGGGAAGGCACAAGTGGGAACTCAAACAAGCCACTAACAACAGCAGCCCCCATTAAGCCCAGGCCACTTTCCGGGCAAGACTTGGATACTGCTGCAGTTTTAATGCAGAACAATCAACTCATGCAGGCACAGCAGGAAGTGCTGTCTGCCATGCTAATTAAAGAGCAGCTTCCGACTAATCATACTAACCCCTTAGTCCCAAAAATATGATGACTGGCCTGGCCAGGAGTTCAAATGTGTATACTTGTCCTTTTTCTTCATGTCTGTTTAAAAGTTATGCCCCTCATAATTTTATTCCCAGACCCACCGGCAAAAAATAGAGCCAGTTCCTGATCCTACGGCCATGCCCCCATGCCGGCACACGCAGCCCTGTTTTGTGATGTCAGTAAATGAAGGCTGCATGTGCACGCCCCATTGACTTTAATGGGGGTGATTTTTCAAAGATTTTATACCCATTCACAGCAGGGTTTTAATAAATCAGCGATTGCTTCGACTAACAGGGTCCCTGTTGGTTGAAGCGTCGCTTTGTTGTTAAAATCCGTTGCTGAATGGATATAAAATCTTTAAAAAAATCACCCACATTCAAGTCAAAGAGGCGCCTACGCAACCTGCGTTACTGACATCACAAACGGGCTGCATGTGCGGGCGTGGAAGCGTAACGTAGGGATCCAGCGGGTCTGGGAATAAAATTACGAGGGGCATGACTTTTAAATAGCCATTAAAAAAAAAAAAAGGAAGAATTTGCACATTTGGACTCCTGGCCAGGTCAGTCATCGTTTGGTTTTCAGTAAGGGGCTAGTCGAAAGCTGCTCTTTAAACTCAACGAGCTTGCAACAACAAAATCCCTTACCCCACAGGCTTACAAAAGAAGGGCCACAATTACATTTACCAAGACACACGACACTATGGGGACAGACACACTGTCTAACATAATGGACACCGAACATATGTTAGAGGAAGTAGAAGAAGTAGGGGAAAGAGAGGTTGACCCGCAGTCTCTAACGGCAAAATGATGTTTCCCTGATCAGATTCCAGCACTGGTCCGCAACATTATGGCAACTGTGGGGTTCGAAACACCCACACTGGCCCCCTCATCCAAACTAATCCCCTCCTTGCAGCCATCAGCAAAGCAGGCAGACGTATTCCCAGTTTGCGAATCCATAGGTAAAGTAGTGGTCAAAGAATGGAAATTGACGGAACCAGCATGCATTCCAGAGTGCAGATCATGTGACAAGATGTATCCCCTACAGGCAGACAAACTAGCACTGTGGTGCACACCACTGACCATAGACCCCCAAATAGCCTCTCTAAATAAAAAAAAAATGGTACTACCAACAGAATCAGCGTCAGGTCTCAAGGACCCCATAAACCATAAACTCGAGGACAACCTAAAGAAAAATGCTGAACTAGCAGAATTAGGCACTAGAACTGCCACTACTGCCATTTATGCAACGAGAGCTCAGTTAACGTGGTTACAAGAAGTAAACCAAAAAGTCCTCCCCCACCAATCCACAGAAGCTCAGCTGCTAGACAGTGCTGTACTTTCCACCAAATACCTGGTGGACATGGCAGTATAGTCTCTCAAAATCAATGCATGATCCGCAGTATTAATTAACAGAGCCCGTAGATCACTATGGAAGAAGCTATGGGATGCAGACAGTGAGTCAAAGGTGACACTCCATAAACTACCTTTCAAGGGCACACTTCTTTTCGGGAAGGGCCTAGAGAGATACCTGAAAGGGAAAGAGGACGGCAAAAAGCTATCCAAGGAGCAGCCCAATAGATCTACTTACCTACCCACCAGACAAAGATATTGTTCCCATTCCTTCAGAGACAAAAGAATGGGAAATTTCAATTACAGGGGCAACAACTACAGGCAGCTATACCCCCCATCCAGCCATTACATCAGATATAGGGGAAAGGGGGGGGGGGGTCACACAGAGGCAGAGGAAACTACGTACCCCATAGAACACAGTCCAAACAATGACTATCGATACTCCAACCCGTTCCAAAACACCGCTGTTGGTGCAAGACTACTAGAATTCATTCACTCATGGGAAAGAACCACAGAGGGCAGATGGGTACTGGAGATAATAGGAAAGGGATATGCAATAGAGTTGTCACAACGGCCACGTCTAGGCAGGTTAATCGTATCCCCAGTGTCAAAACACAGGATTACTCCAGCACAAGTTCAGACTGTAATAGTTGAACTGCTAAACAACAAAGCCATAGTGGAAGTCCTAAAGTCTGAGGAAGGAAAAGGAATATACTCCCATCTTCTTCATGGTTCCCAAACAGATGGGCAGCCTACGACCAGTACTAGACCTCAAACTTTTAAACAAATCAGTAATGTACAAACCGTTCAAAATGGAAACAATCCGATCCACGCTAAAAGTCATCAGACCAGGAGACTTCCTAACTTCACTGGATCTAAAGGATGCTTACCTACACATTCCCATGCAGTCATCCCATTACAAGTACCTCAGGTTCCATAGTCTAGGAAAACATTACCAGTACCAGGTATTACCTACCATTCGGCCTAGCATCGGCACCAAGGGTATTGACAAAAGTAACAATTGTGTTGGAAGCAAAATTGAGAGAAAAAGGCATTCACATAATACCTTACTTAGACAACTGGCTCATCAGAACCAGATCGGAACAACAGTCTATCAGAGAAACAAATGAAGTGGTGAGATGTCTACAAGACCACGGCTGGGTAATAAATTACTCAAAGAGCTGCCTCACCTTTAGCCAGTCCATAGAATACTTAGGCACATGCATAGACACTACACTGGGCCTAGTATATCCCTCAGAACACAGAGTTCAAACTGTCATAGCCTTAACCAAACGACTGCAAAGCGCAAAAAAAGCCAACTCTACTTCTCATCTCACAAGTCTTAGGCCTAATGTCTCCCACCATAGACACAGTGCCTTGGGTCAGATGGAACATAAGGCAAACTCATGTCATTCCTAATAAAACAAGGACCAGCATACGACGTCGATCTAACAAAGACAGTCACACTCCCAAATATGGTAAAGAAAAGCCTGTCATGGTGGACAAAAACTCAAACTCGCGCATGGAATGCCTCTAGACATCCATTCAGAGGTCATCATAGAAACGGATGCAAGTCTCAGGGGCTGGGCAGCTGTCCTGGGACATCAGTCAGCTCAAGGAAAATTGGCATTAAACGAGTCAAAACTCGCAATAAACATGTTGGAAATGAGAGCAGTATGCCTGGTCCTCCTACACTTTTCCACACAGGTCTGAGACAAACATGTACTAATAAGGTCAGACAACCAAGTGACAGTGTCCTAGATAAACAACCAAGGGGGAACCAGGAGCCGAGCAATGCTCACAGAGACATCAAAGCTCATGCCATGAGCACAGAGACACCTCAAATCCATATCAGCAATTCAACTAGCAGGGAAATTAAACACCAGGGCGGATTGGCTGAGCCACCAACAGATACACCCAGGGGAATGGCAATTGCACCCACAGGTATTCACTCAAATCAACAGAAGATGGGGACCAGTGGAACTGGACCTAATGGCATCCAGCAAAAACAATCAATGCCCCAAGTTCTGGTCCAGATACAGGGACAGACTAGCCCTAGGGGTACATGCACAAAGCACATCTTCTTGACCTGGAAGGACACTACTTCTTTATTCAGCTGTGAGCTGTGTGGGAAATTGTATATTGCACTTGATATCTGCTAAAACGTTCACTTTTGCTCAATTCTGTGGGAGGTGAAACTAACTACCTTTGGTAATTGCTTTTTATTTACATATTTGTTTAGTGTTTATTTAGTGTTTAACCAAGAAGGGGCTTGCAAACTCTGTTTATCTTGTGAGTAACTTCAGAAGGATTTAAATACTGCATTTGGGTAGACCCCTGGAGGTAGCTAGATTGTCTACTAGGATTTTCTAACAGTTAAACTATTTTTAAATAAATTACAGGTGACTGAGGAGTTGAAAAAGGAGCTTGCAAACTCTGCTTATCTTGGAAGTAACTTCACAAGGGTTTGAATACTGCATTTTGGTTGTCCCTTGGGGGTAGCTGGATTGACTACTAGGATTTTGGGACAGAAACTATTTTTAAATAATTTACTGGTGCGTAGGATTTTGTGATAGTAAACTATTTTTAAATAAGTTACTGGAGGTTAGTTAAATTACTATAAAGGGCAGTACTCACCAGGGTGGTGGAGCAGTGGTGTATTTGATTGTTTCTAACAGTCACCTGTGGTTGTGGACTACCCCCCTTCCCCACACACCCCCAGGTGTGGCATTTCCTTTATAGTCAAGGTTCTGACATCACTTCCTCAACAGGTCTTGGGGCAGAACTGTCATATTCTTAATAACCCATCACAGTGCATAAAGGTAAGTACACACCACCAAAAAAAAAAATGACATTACATATTGTATATTATAAGGGAGAGGGACATGTGGGGAGTAGTGCAATGCACTGGCTGTGGGGCAGCAATTTTCCAGGAGACATTCTGGAAACTGCGTTGCTGTCCTATTTGCAGGCAACTGTCAGCTCTGAGGGAGGAGATTGCCCACCTTCAGGCTGAACTGGCAAGGATTAAGGAGGCCTCCCCCACCCAAAAAGAACCACTGCCTCAGAGGTTGCCAAGTATGAAGAGCAGTTGGACCACAGTGGGTTCTGGGAGGGTGCGAGTGGTGGAACAGAGGCGAAGCCCCCTAGTTGTACCTCTACACAAATCATACGCCAGTCTGGCAGAGCAAGGTTCCTCTATGATGGCACCCTCAGTGGAGACCAAGAAGAATGCTGAGGACATCCACAAGGGAGACCCACAAAAGGGTGGCAAGGGACACCACAGGGTAAGGAAACAGCTTCTGATAGGGGACTCAATTGTTAGGGGGTAGAACTGGGGAAGGGAGAGGAGAGGGAAGTAAGGTGCCTGCCTGGTGCCATGGCTTGGAGGGACAAGAAGCGAATCCTCAGGATTGCAGAAGCAGCATCACAGGAGAGGGAACTAGATATCATTGTCCACCTTGGGACAAATGACCTAGCTAGGCATGGAATCAGTGCAGTACAGGATGAATTTGTGGAGTTGGGGAGGGGCCTCAGACAGGTAGCAAGCACGATTAACTTCTCAGAGGTGCTGCCAGTCCATGGCAGGGATGAGGCTAGGGTACTGCACACCATGCAGTTTAATGAATGGTTGCAAAACTGGTGCAGAGCACAGGGCTTTGGCTTCATTGGGGACTGGAGGTACACCTGGAGAGATGAAGGTCTATACTGGCACGATGGTCTGCATCTGTCCACGAAGGGAACCAAGCTCCTGACAGGTTTAAATGCCTCCTTGGCAAGCTTTTAAACTAGCCAAGGGGGGAGGTGCTGATAAGAGGCAGGAAATTTCAAGCCTCCCCCCACAAAACATGGCAGGTAGTAAGGTAAACACTGAGGTACAGAGCTCAACAGAGGGCAGGACAGGGGTAAATGGAAAAATAGACAAGGGCAATAAGAGCAGCGATGGGGGGGGAGAGGATAAAGTCAACATTAAATGGAGGGCAATGAGTACCAATGCCCATAGTCTGGGAAACAAGCTTCCTGAGCTAGTAGCCCTGATGGAAGATGAACAGTTGGATATTGTGGCAGTCATGGAAACATGGTACACGGAGAACCATGACTGGGATGTCAACATACCGGAGTACACCGTCTACAGAAGGGACAGGGAGGGTAAAAGAGGAGGTGGAGTAGCTCTATACGTAAGGGAAGGGTTCAAAGCTACAGAACTAAAAAGTAAAGAGGAGGACAAGAGGCACTCTGGGTCACCTTGGAGACAGGGACTAGCATCACAGTCCGGACAGGGGTTGTATACAGACCCCTGTCTCAAGGGGAGGAAATGGACAAGAAATGATAGAGGACATTCTCAAATGGCTCAAAAGGGAGATACTGTTGATGGGGACCTGAATATGCCAGATGTTAACTGGATGACATGTACTGCAGCCACATCCAAGAGCAGGGTCATTCTCGATGCCCTGCAGGGGGCAGGCCTTAGACAGCTAGTGTTGGAACCCACTCGGGAGGGAGCAATAATAGACCTGGTACTCTCAAATAGAGAGAGGATCACAAATTTAGAAGTCAGTAGACATCTGGGAACAAGTGACCACTGCACAGTGTGCTTCACAATAAGCACAACCATGGAGACAAGCCATACAAGAACAAATATACTGGACTTTAGAAGGGCAGACTTTGGCAAAATGGGTGAATACCTGAGGAGTGCACTAGCAAATGGCCAAAAAGGAGGGGTGGAAGAACAATGGAGAAAAATAAAAACTGCTATCATAGAGGCAACAAGCCATTGTGCAAAGCAAATAAAGAAAACAAAGCAGAGTAAAAAACCACTATGATTTTCAAAAGAGGTGGTAGCGAAGGTTAAGGAGAAAAAGGCTGCATTCAAAAAGTATAAGAAATCACAGAAGGAGCACGACAGGGAACTGTATCAATTAAAGTAGAAAGAAGTGGGAAAGGCAATCAGAATAATAAAAGGCCCATACAGAGGGGAAAATAGCCAACTCAGTTAAGAAGGGGGATAAAACCTTTTATAGGTACATTAGGGAGCATAAAAAGGTTAAGGGAGAAATAGTGAAGATTAATAAAGGAGAGGGGAGGTGGGCAGAGGGAGACAGTGAAAAGGCAGAGATACCGAATGAATACTGTTGCTCAGTATTCACAAAACAAGATGAGTAGGAGTTACCTAAACCAGACAATAGAAGCACTCTGGATAGGGGGGTTGACACCAGTCCATTTACAGAAAGAGTCCTGAAAGAACTCCTAAAACTCAAGGTGGACAAAGCAATGGGGCCTGACGGGATTCACCCCAGAATCCTAAAAGAACTAAGGGAGGACCTAGTGACACCACTGACCACATTTTTTAACAAATCATGGGCGGATGGGGTGGTACCTGAGGACTGGAGGAGGGCAGATGTGATTCCCCTTCACAAAAGTGGGAGCAAGGCAGAAGCAGGAAACTACAGACCTGTAAGTTTGACCTCAGTGGTAGGGAAAATGATGGAATCACTTCTGAAAGAAAGAATTATTGAGTACCTAGAGGTCAGCGGGACACAGGACCCAAAGCAGCATGGATTTACAGCAGGAAGGTCATGTCAGATGAATCTAATTGATTTCTTTGACTGGGTGACCAAAGTAATAGACCAGGGAGGGGCTGTGGATATGGCCTACCAAGACTTTAGCAAGGCATTTGACACAGTCCCTACAAAGACTAATAATTAGTTAGCCAGCCTGGGAGTGGGTTCCAGGGTGGTAGCCTGGGTAACAAACTGGCTGCACAACAGGACACAGAAGGTAATAGTGAATGGAACACATTCAGAAAAAGGGGGTTACTAGTGGGTACCTCAGGGCTCAGTACTGGGTCCAGTCCTCTTTAACATCTTCATAGGTGACATTGCAGAGGGTCTGCTATTCTATGTTTCTATCAAAGTCCAAGAGGGTAGCATCTTTCAGAAGAAGAGATGTGCAAGAACAAGGGGGCACAATTTGAAGATGGGGGGGGGACGGCTCAGAGGTAATGTGAGGAAGTATTTTTTCACAGAGGGTTGTGGATGCATGGAACAGCCTCCCTGAGGAGGTCATGGAGTCAAGAACAGTGGGGGAATTCAAGAATGCATGGGACAGACATAAGGCAGTCCTAGTGGAGGGTAGGAGGAAATAAGCTGTTGGTTAACTAGGATCTGCAGCTCATCTGTTAGGTAGGAAAATGGGCAGACTAGGTGGGCCAAGCAGTCCTTATCTGCCGTCACATTCTATGTTTCTATGTCTGGAGGAAAGGTATGCCCTTTGCAGATGACACAAAGATCTGTAACAGTTGATACACAAGGGGTAGAAAGGATGAGAAGGGACTTGGCAAGGTTGGAGGAATGGTCAGACATATGGCAACTTAGATTCAATGCAAAAGTGCAAGTAATGCACCTGGAAACAAAACCCAGGAGAAGAGCACACAATAGCAGGGGAGGTACTAACAACAACAAAAATGGAAAGGGACTGGGGTGTAGTCATATCAGATGACCTAAAGGTGGGTAAGCAATGTGAGAAGTCGGTAAGGAGAGCCAGGGGGATACTGAGATGCAGAGGAAGGGGCATCACAAGTAGAAAAAGGGAAGTGGTTATCCCTCTGTACAGACAGTTGGTGAGACCCCATCTGGAATACTGTGTGCAGTTTTGGAGACCCCATCTACATGAGAACATAGACAGGATGGAAGCAGTCAGAGGAGGGCAACTAAAATGGTGCAGGGTCTGCACCAGAAACCATATGAAGAGAGACTGAGAGAGCTTAACATGTATACCCTTGATGAAAGGAGGGACGGGCGGGACGTGATAGAAACTTTCAAGTACCTCAAGGGAATCAGCAAAGTCCAGGAGGGTAGCATCTTTCAGAAAAAGAGATGTATAAGAACAAGAGGGCACAATTTAAAGATAGAGTGGGGGACGGCTCAGGGGTAATGTGAGGAAATTCTTTTTCACGGAGAGAGTGGTGGATGCATGGAACCGCCTTCCTGGGGAGGTTGTTGGGTCTAAAACAGTGGGGGAATTCAAACATGCATGGGACAGACATAAGGCAATTGTAGTGGGGGGTTGCAGGAAGTAGGCTGTTGGTTTACTAGAATCTGCAGCTTATCCAATAGGAAGGGAAATGGGCAGACTGGGTGGGCCAAGTGGTCCTTATCTGCCATCAAAGTCTATGTTTCTGTGCACTGACAGCGCATTGGACATTCAATGTTGCATGCATCTTCCCACCATTACCACTCATAGCGCAAGGTCTTACTTCGAAAGGGCTCTTGCAGTAGGTAATTACATATAGGACTGAAGGCGGCAGGCGTCAGGACCACACGGAAAAATTTCTAGCTTGCAGTCTCTGGCGGGGGACCGCCCCAACGTAAGGTGACCGGCATCGTCAGTATAAAGGGGCGGTCTCTTACGCCCACCTTCCAGTTCTCTCCCACCGTTAGCTTGTGAAAGCGCCTCGCGGTTAAGTTCTTACTGCTTTGTCAGTCTGTCGTCTGTTTTATTTAGCAAATTGTTTCACATCTCTCATTCATGTCTTCAACATTGCCATGTATGTCGTCCCCTACTCCCTTCGATTCGCATAAAAACAAGTGCGACTTGTGCGGCGCCCAGCTCCTGCATAATGACGGTCATTCCCAGTGCTGCTTCTGTCTAGGCCCAGATCACCCCGTGAAGAAGTTCCAGCACTGCCAACAATTCAATGCCGCCACCCGCAAACAGAGGCAGCAGTCCCTGGAGGCCCACATTTTAAAGAAAAAGATGTCCTCCATGGAAAAGGAACTGACGAAGCTCAGGCAGGCCTCAGCTTCCCCTGAGGGTCACCGCAAGAAGAAGGAGAAGCACCGGGACAGGGACTCCACTTCCACGGCCCGGGCTCCAGCCGTAGTCGCGTAGTTACAGGTAACGTCCCTGGAGACCGACCGATGGCGCCTTGGAGTTGTGCAGGGCGGCAGCCCCTCCTGTTGGGCTGGCGTTCAGGCCCCTCGGGAACCTCCCGGGACAAAGGAGGCTACCGCTCCCGGGAAGGCCGCCACCGTGCGGCCCTCTGGCTCAAGCAGGTCTGATAAGTCGGACGCTGGTGCCACTGACGTCTGCCTGAACAGGGCCGGTAAGACGCACGCCCCTTCGGGGGGAGCGCCCGGTCCCAAAGACGCCTGCCAAGGCCGCTCCTTCCACGTGGCCTTCGCCTGACGTCAGATCCGACAAGTCGGACGCCAGCTCCTCCGACGTCTGCCAGGATCCCGCCAGTAAGGCGGAAGTCGGCCCCTCTGATGCTCACATGGCGTTAGAGCTGATGCTGGACCCTGTCGACTGGTCCGCCGTCCCTGGCTCGCAGTTGACAACCGAGGCTCCAGTGTCTCCCCTGTTGGACTCTGGGGAGTTCAGTCCTCCTTCCCCGGGCAACACAGAGGATGCCGGTACACTCCTGTCAGGTCTCCCTCCCATAGTGCCGGATCTCCTGATGCCAGCCTACCCGACACTGGGCGACATCCCATTACTGGACCCTGTCCCAACGCCGGACCCGACACCCGCGGAGCCACCTGTTCCTGGCCTGCCTGCTGGGCCTCTTCCAGGGCCTTCTGCTCCGACAGAGTCCCGGGTATCTGACTTCGTCCTGTTTGACGCTGTCCTACCTGGGACTGCAGTATCCTGCGCTGCAGTTCCTGATGCCTCAATACCTGATGCTGGGCTTCCCGCCATTGGGCTATGGATGCTAGCCCTACGGATACCCTCAGTATCCGTTTCCCCCTCCTCCTCCTCCTCCTCCTCCTCCTCCCCCAGCCGCCAGTGGACTTGAAGGAGACTCTGGCTGCCTGGTGGGCTGAGGCCAAGGCTCAGCTCACTACGAAGGTGGAGAGCCATCTGCCGATGCCAGACCCGGTTCCGGGTCGCCGGAGATGAGACTCCCTCCTCCTTACCCAACACCAGAGGTGAGCCCTCTGGTGCCAGGGCTGGGGAGGACACACTTCTCTGAGGGTTGCCTAAGGAGTTCGTTCCTCCCCCATGCCAGGAAGGGCCTTCATCCTCTTCATCGGAGACCTCTGACTCTGATACCGAGGGGTGCTCTGATTCTGACAATGAGCCACGCACTCCAGACCGTCCCAGGCACAGGACTCCTCCGAAGTCTCCTCCGGAAGATCCTTCCTTTTTGGAGTTGCTGAGAAAATTCCAGGAAGTCCACCAGTGGCAATCTCTCGAGCCAGATCCACAGCAGAAGCAGCTTGCTGCCCATTTGGATCTGCCTGAAACTGCTCCGACATTGATTCTACCCTGGATTGAACCTCATGCTGACCTTGTTTCCACCATTTGGAAACAACCGTCTGCATTAGCCCCCCTTCCGAGGCAGGCGGATAGACTATACCAGGCTCCTGAGGGTGTGGATTCCTTGAACACACACCCAAAGGCCGACTTGGTCGTGATTAACGCTGCTCATGGCCGGTTAGCAAACCCAAAACATCTCAGCTCGTCTCCGCCTGACAAGGAATCCCGTTTTCTGGACCAGTACGGGAAGGAGGCGTACGCTTCTTCCACTCTAGGGATCAGGGCCCTGAACTATGTTGCACATATGGGGGACTACCAGAAGACTATCCTGAGTCAGGTGAAATCCAAATTGGACTCCCTTCCTGAGTCTCAGACCAAGCAGGATGTGGCTGATCTCCTCCGTTCTGCTCATTCAGCCAGTCGGCACATGCTCCATGCCACATACGATGCAGTGGACACAGCAGGTTGGAGCTCAGCATTTGCCATAGGTCTTCGGCGTCATGCCTGGCTCTGGGTGTCAGGATTGGTCCCGGAGGTGCAATCCACTATCCAGGATGCACTCTTCAGGGGTTCTGTGCTGTTCGGTGGAGATGTCAAGGACATCATCAGCGACTTGCAAGAGAAGAGCACTGCACTTAAGTCTGTTGACTCCTTGTACAGGCCCCCTCAGGGACAGCATCACCCTTTTCACAGACGTTCTCGGCCTGAAGTGAAACCTCAGGGCAAGCGGGCCAACAAATGTCAGGCCCCTCTGGCTACCAAGCCCTCCCCCACCCAAAAAAGTGGTGGGAGCTTCAGCCGCGATGTTGCATCACACGTCCTGACTCCTTTCCTCTCCCACAGCCTCTGGACCTCCCAGAAGAACCAGTAGGAGGGAGGTTCTCCTTCCATCTACCGGGTTGGGAGAGGATTACATCAGATGCTTGGGTGGTCCAACTGATAGCAGCAGGACACTCAATCGAGTTTCTCCAGAAACCACCCAGAAAACCACTCCCCAGGTCGTCTTACTCCCCGGGACATCTTCCTCTGGTCGTAGAAGAAATTTCCTCCCTTTCTCTCGAAGGCGGCGATAGAGCCTGTCCCGACCCACCTTTGGGGGACAGGTTACTACTCCCATTTCTTCCTAGTTCCAAAGAAAACAGGAGATGTGAGGCCTTTTTTAGACCTCAGCTCCCTGAATATGTTCATGGAGTACAAGCGTTTCAGAATGCTCTCCCTGCAGAGCCTTTTGCTGCTCCTTCAGCAGGGACAGTGGCTGTGCGTGCTGGATATGCAGGATGCCTACCTGCATATCCCCATCCACCCTTCCTAACGCAAATTCCTTCATTTTTTTGTTCCAGGGGGACCACTACCAATTCAGGGCCCTCCCATTTGGTCTTTTCTCGGCTCCCCAAGTGTTCACCAAATGTCTGTCTGTGGTGGCAGCCCACCTGCGTACCCAAGGGGTGCAAGTATTCCCATACCTGGATGATTGGCTGCTGGTGGCCCCCTCCAGGAAGGAACTTCTGCATTCCCTTTCACTTACCCTGCAGGTTTTCACCAGCCTGGGTATCACCACTAACCAGGCCAAGTCCCATCTGGTCTCTTGCCAAAGGCTCCAGTTTATAGGGGCAATCCTGGACATGACCATTGGCAAGGCCTTTCTGCTTCTGGACAGAGTGGACACCTTCCAGACTCATGCGATTCTGTTGGCTAGTCACAGAAGGGTCAGCACCAGGTCAGTCCTTCGCCTTCCTGAGCTCATGGTGGCTGTTATTCCGACAGTCCCTCGCGCTCGGCTCCGTATGAGGATTTCTCAGTGGACGCTTCGGTCTCAGTGGGACCAGACATTGAACGACCTAGACCAGGAAGTTCTGGTCTCCGATCCCATGGTCCAGGACTTGCAATGGTGGATGGTGCAAGAGAACCTTTGCCGGGGAGTTCCCTTCTGCTTCGAAACCCCATCCCAAACATTGACAACAGATGCCTCTGGGGAAGGCTGGGGAGCCCATCTAGGGTCTCACAGAACTCTGGCCTCCTTGTCCAGATTCGGGCAGACTCTTCATATAAATGTGCTCGAACTCAGAGCCATTCTGTATGCTCTCCAGGCTCTAAACTCTTACGTCCTTTCAGGTCGTCTGACCATCCAGACGGACAACATGTGCGTAGTCTGGTACATCAACAAGTAGGGAGGAATGCGTTCCTACCCTCTGTGCAGGGAAGCAATGAGAGTTTGGAACTGGGCTGTTCAGCACAGCCTTCACCTGATGGCAGTTCATGTTCCGTGAGTCGAAAACACGGTGGCGGACCACCTCAGCCGGTCCCAAGCAAAAGCCCATGAATGGGAACTGGATCAAGGGTTGGCAGATGACATCTTCCTGCGCTGGGGAACCCCTCAGGTAGATCTGTTTGCGTCCCCTCAAAACGCAAAGCTTCCCGCCTTCTGCTCGCTCGCTCCAAGGCGAGGCATGTTTTGGCGGGACGCTCTGTCTCACGACTAGAAGGGCAGATTCGTCTATGCCTTCCCATCAATTCACTTGATTCCAAAGGTCTTACACAAACTCGGCTTAGAAGGAGCTCGGATGATCCTCTACGCTCAATTCTAGCCCAGGCAAGTTTGGTTCTCTCTTCTGCAACAGTTTTCAGAGGAACCTCCATTTCCTCTTCCTCTTTCACTGCATATGCTAACCCAGGATCAGGGGACCCTGATTCATCCAGGTCTCAAATCCCTTCAGTTGCATGCATGGCTCCTACAGACGTAGCCCAGGCCCAATCCGGAGTTTCTCCGCTAGTGGCCGATATTCTGGTGGAGGCTAGAAAGCCTTCCACTAGATCCACCTATGCCATGAAATGGAAGCAGTTCTCGATTTGGACCTCTTCAAAGGATTTTGAGCCATTCTCTTGCCCTGTCGGGAGAATCCTGGACTACATGCATCATCTCTTTGACCTGGGTTTCAGCCATTCCTACTTGAAGGTTCATATGGCAGCTATCTCTGCCTATCATGACCCTTTTGGGGACAGGACTTTCGGGCAATTAGAAGTCTCTTCCTTAGAGAGGTTCTCCATTTGAGACCCCCTATCCGTGTTCCTGCCCCTCCTTGGGATCTGAACTTTATTCTCAAGAAACTTACCTTGCCTCCCTTTGAGCCGGCAGCCTCAACAGACTTGAAGTTCCTCTCGTGGAAGACTCTCTTCCTAGTGGCTATTACTTCAGCTCAAAGGATTTCCGAGCTTCAGGCCTTGATGTGTAAATCCCGTATGTGATTTTCCACAAGGAACGAGTGGCTCTGTGTACTAATCCTAAGTTTCTTCCTAAGGTAGTGGCAGAGTCTACGCTGAATCAATCCATCGAGCTACCTGCCTTCTTTACGCAACACTCCAATCAAGGGGAGTACCTCTTGCATACTTTGGATATTCACAGAATACTGAGATACTATGCCACTCAGACTAAGGATCTCAGGAAGTCTGATCAGCTTTTTGTCTCTTTTACTCACAAAAGGGAAGGCAGTTCTGCTGTTTCTAAGCAATGCCTGTCGAAATGGTTGGCTCATTATATCACTTTCTGTTACGACAAGTACAGCAAGACCCTGCCAGGTCAGGTCAGAGGTCACTCCACCAGAGGGGTAGCCGCTTCTGCAGCTTGTTTCAAGAATGTGTCAGCGGCAGACATCTGCACAGCCGCAACTTGGACTTCCGTCCACACCTTTACGAAACACTAGTTTGGACATTGCCTCCCGCCGTAGAGCAGACTTCGGGTTGGCTGTTTTGCAAGGTCTTCTTTCTTAAGACCCTTACAGCCGGAGGTTTATTTGTTGGTAGTTTTCCTCCTCCCGAATGCTTTTCCTTGTTCCAGACTGCTTGGGACTAAGTCCTATATGTAATTACCTACTGCAAGAGTCCTATCGAAGTAAGATAGTACAGTTACGTAAGAACTTACCGTAACAGTAGATTTTCAAGAGAGGCTCTTGCAGTAGGTAATGCCTTCCCTCCCTCCATCCCCCTTAGCTTTTTCAGCTCCTTTTCTAGGAAAGGAAATATCTGCTTCTCTCTCGTCTTGCCTTTTTGGCCCATGGCGGAAAAGAACTGGAAGGTGGTCGTGGGGGATCACCCCTTTATACTGACGTCGCCTGACGCTGGTCACCTGATGTGGGGGCGGTCCCCCGCAAGAGACTGCTAACTAGAAATTTTCCCGTGGGGTTCTGACGCCTGCCGGCTTCAGTTCTATATGTAATTACCTACTGCAAGAGCCTCTCTCGAAGATCAACAGTTACAGTAAGTTCTTACGTAACTGTAGTTTCGCAAGAATATACGCATAGCCAGAGTAATACGTATAACTCCACACTGGCCCCACAGATCCTGGTTTGCCACGATAGTATCAATGGCCCTGGACCACCCATGGAGACTACCTGACAGACACGATCTCCTGAGACAGGGACCAATATTATACCCAAGCCTGCAGACTCTAAAATTGATGGCCTGGCTCGTTAAAGGGAGAGACTACTAAAAGCAGGGTACCACCCAATGGTAATCAACATGATGACAATGTCCAGAAGGGCATCCACCACAAACACCTATCAGCGGCACTGGGGCATATTCGCAAAGTGGTACAATCACCACAAAATAGACCCAAACACTTGCTCCATAGCACACATTCTGCTGTTCCTCCAAGAGGGACTAAATCTGGGCCTATCACCCGCATCACTAAAAGTCCAGGTCGCGGTCATAGGAGCAGCAAGGGGACAAATACAGGGAACAATTCCAGGCGCATACCAGGACATCGTCCAAGTCATAACAGCCACCACAAACTTATATCCCAAAATAAAGACAAGGCTAGCTCCTTGGGACCTAAACTTGGTCCTTAGAGCAATGACATAAGCACCCTTCGAGCCACTGGAGGGGATACATCTCAGATGGTTGAATCTGAAAACAATATTCCTGGTGGCAGTGTGCTCAGCCAAGTGAGTGGGGGAAATTCAGACCCTGTCATACAAGTACCTATTCATAATATTTTACAATGATAGACTATCTCTAAGGCCCGTACTATCATTCACGCCTAAAGTGGCATCATCATTCCACATCAGTCAGACAATTGAAATACCAGCCGAACTGCCTCTGGCAGAACTACAGAAGGACCCCAAACTCCAAAAGCTGAGAATGAAAAGGATACTAAAAACATATATAGCACACACGGAAGAAGTACGCAAGACTGACAAACTGTTAATTACTGTACAAAGCAAGAGGAAAGGCCTACCGAGATCAAAAGCATCCATCATTAAATCACCTCAAAACTGCAATCTCAGAGGCTTACAAAACCAATAATGCTGTGGCACCTAAGGATCAAAAAGCCCATTCCACCAGCAACCTCATGAGCAGAAAAGAATACGGCTACAGCAGAAGAAATGTGCAGCTGCAACCTGGTCCCCACTACACATATTCATTAGACATTACAGAGTTGACGTGTCACAGGACTCAAAAACAAACTTTGGCCACTCTGTACTTTTGGCGACTAGCTCAGATACAATGTTAGATCACACGTCTACCTCACCCGGGGACATGGGAACTGCTTTTTAGGAACCCATGATGTCATCAATGTGGAGTGCCTCAGAGATTATCCCCCACAACGGTAGTTTACTCACCTGGTAAAGGTGATTGTGTGGGAATATATCTCTGAGGCACACCACATCCCACCCTATAGACGTGCAATACAAAGGTAAGCCTGATTTCTGTCCGGCATGCCATATGGGCAGGTCTATTTTTAGAATGTAGTAATAGGAAATAAATAACTACTTACTTAAAATTGCATTGGGTCGATAATATGTGATTCATAACGTCAATGTCAGCCTTGTTACAGGTTGTGGAAGAATTGGTAGTTTTCTCCAGCTATAAGCTTAACCTGCACAAATCAGAAATGATGTGCCTGGAGAGCCAGGTGGGAGGAGGGGAAACCTTACTGGGGTTTAAAGACAGTGGAGGAATTTATTACTTACCCTGAAATCAAGGTAGGCTGAGACTTGGCAAGCCTGTACTAATTAAACTATAGTCTGCTGGTTAATACCATCCTTAAAGAACTGGACAGATGGAGGGCACTTACCCTTTCCTGGCTAGGGCTTATAGACCTAAAAAGTGAACATGTTGCCTAGGCTGCATTACGTCATGCAGATGTTCCTTATGGGCCTAACCATAGTGGATATCAAGAGGCTGGAGAAAGGGTTTGATACCTTTATATGGCAGGGAAAGCTCCTGAGGATGAATCTGCGAAGACTTAAAGGAGGGGGGTTTATAGAGAAAGGCTCAGTTTTCCAGTCATCAGAGGGGTACTACCTAGTGATCCAACACCACTACTTCCAGGATTGGGTGAACCGGGGCTTGGCTGCCAGCTGTGTTGATGTAGAAGAAGCAGGGTATCCTGGGCGTTTATCTGGCAAATGGGGGAAGCTATGTTTATAAGCAATTGATCAGTCCCAGTTTGCTAGTGCAGTATGTACTAGAGGCGTGGGAAGCAGTTAAAACGAGGAGAGGTGAGGAGGGGAGCACACTCTGTTGATCCCGATAACTCACAATCCAGGATTCCTACCTGGGCTTGAAGACCTGGGCTTTCAGTTATGGGAGGATAGGGGCATAAGTTGTTTGAGAGACCTGTATTCCAGGGAAGGGATGTCCTTCACAGATATCCAGAAAAGCTTGGGATTCCACAGTCCCATCACTTTAGATATTTAAAAATGTGGGTCTTTAGTAGGGGATTACATGGAGATCCAGTGGAGGCCTCAAGTCTAACGTCTTTGGAGCAAGAAGTATTCCGGGCTAGATCGGGCAGTGAAGACCTGATAGGGAGTATGGCAAAGCAGGACAGACGTTTTTTTCCCTGACCTTTCTGGGAAGGCGAGACTGCAGCAGGAACAAGTCCTGGGCATAATGCTCACAGAGGAAAACTGAAGCACAGTGATCAGCTCCCACATGGGTTTGCTTCTATGCAGTAAACCCAAAGAATCTCAGTACACATTTCTCCACCAACTGCGTTGCCCACCAAACATAGTCCATAAATGTAATTCACTAGTCTCCCTGATGTATGGTAGATGCCAGAGAGCACTGAGCATGTGCATTCATTACTTCTGCTCTGTCATTAAAACGGTTTGGCTGGCCACATCTCAGGATTTGGCTTTATGGGAACCTGACAGCTAATACATCCTTGTCATTACTATTTGGGATGGAGGATCTGGGGCCACAGGGGTGGAGCCCTTAACCAAGATGAGTGCGCATCCTGCTTGTCTTAGTGAGACAGTGTATTCAGAACACTTGGGTGTTCTGCATGAAGTCCACTGTGGGGCAGTGGAAAACCCTTTCTATTCTGATTATGGCACTGGATTGCCTTACTTATATTCTTAAAGAGAGGAAAGAATGACTTCTGATTCCACTATGACTCTGATCAGCAGCTAAAAGAACCACTCCGCCTGAACTGCTAACTAATCCTCCTAATCTGAAAGATTAAACCAACTAAACTAAATGCAATGGCAACCGGAGGATTGCAGAAGGACAGAGGGACAAGAACCCGAACTCTGTACCCACGGGGTGAAAAAGAAACTCAGGGATCACGTCGAACTCTCCCACACGAGGCCTAGCTACTTCCTCACGCAATAACAGCTCAGCCCCAAGCTGTGATACCGACGAGGAAACGGAACAGCTTTCCAGAACAAGATTTGAGACTTTGATGAGGGAACTAAAAGACATGAGGGCAGAAAACAAAAACGAATTTAAACAATTAAATCAGAAGCTGTCTGTGGTGGCGAATCGGATGCAAGAGTCAGAAGAATGAATAAGTACAACTGAAGATGGCCTGCAGCATATTGGGCAGACAGTCTCAGCCCTCTGTCTACACGCAATTTCTACAGAGCAGAAATATTTGGACCTCGAGAGTAGGTCCAGAAGGGGTAATTAACGTTTGTATGGTCTAGCGGAGGGGGTGGAGGAGCGTGAAATGTCCAAGTTTTTGGCGGATATGCTCCAGGACGTATTGAATCTTCCTTCTGGCTATAAAATTAAAATTGGTAGAGCGCACCGTGCCCAGATTCCGAAACCTAAAGATCCAACTACTAGGCCGTGCTCAGTGATTATCAAATTTCACAACTTTAAAACCAAAGAAGATATCCTAAAAAGGGCTTTGCAGCAATGAGAGGTCAGATATCTTGAATCTCGCCTTTTTTTCGATCAAGACTATCCACCCACAATCCAGAAACAACGACAGCAATATGCCCCCCTTATAAAGGTACTCTGAAGGGAAAATCTACGCATTCAGACACCATACCCCTCCAGACTAAGGGTATTTTGGAAGGAAGGGACTGAGATATGTAATACTTTCCAAGAAGCAAGGCAAGCCATGATTAAAAAGGGAACTGAATTACCGGAACAACCAACGAAGATGGGCCAGAAACGACGCGAGCAAGATGAAATGTGGCAGACTATTCCACCTAAGAGAAACAAGAACCAGAATAATACTGTAACCTCCAACACTAGCTCCCTCTTCAGAGACTTACTTAAAAAGCTCCCTGGTATCACGGAGCAAGACCTACTCCAAATTGAAGGCTGAGTTAAACACCTCAAATAGGTCTTCATACCAACAGATGCTACACAGTAAGTAGCAACGGCTGTGCTGTGAGATAGCCTTTTTTCCCTGACTAGATCCAGTAGAACGATCCAAGGGGAAGCACTGTCTAGGCCCCTGAATAAATTTTAAAGTATCCGGATGAATCAGAAGGGCTTTTGGACTTAAAGAAACTCACATACAGGGCTGGCTAATGCGAAGAGACATACTGTACAAAGCCAGTCTATACATGTTTAATAATCAGTTGAAATAACATTTATGTTACAGTAAAAAAAGTCGATTAATATAAGGGCCTGGAGAAGGAAAATTAATAGGGTGGGATAAGAAGCGAGGGGGAATAAGTTAGTTATAGTACTGAACCCTTGATATTAATTATCAGCCCTTGCCCCCCCCCCCCAGCTCTCCGATATCACGGCGCAAGATCTACTGCAGATTGAAGGAAGAGTTAAACACATAGATTGACTCTTCATAGCATCAAAGACTACGCAGTGAGTAACGATGGATGTGCTATGAGATAGCCCCTTTTTTCTTAGGCTAGATACACTAGAATGAGTCAAGGGGAAACCCCGACTAAGAACCTGAAAGAATTCTAAATTTCAGAGAAGTTCAGGGGGCTGTTGGACTTAGAGAGACCTACATGCAGGGCTGGCTGTTATGAGGAGATGTTGTGAAGAGCTGGTTTATAACTCTTTGATAAATAGTTGAAATAACATTTGTGTTATTGTAAGAGAAGTTATCTACTATAGGGCCCTGGGGATATAAAATGAACAGGGTGGGATAAGGAGCGATGGGGAATAAGATAGTTAAAGTACTGAACCTTTAAGCCAAAATGTTTTGCTGTTGCCCCGGATACTGTCTAATTGTAATATAAACCATTTCCTCTTTTTATTTTATTTTGAGTAAAATATATTGAGCAGTCTGGATTTGTAGCTGTACTGTGCAACACAGTAGCATGTTTGAAGGGTCTAGTCTCATACAGACCCTTGAAGAGGTCCTTCCACCCAGAAGGAGTAAATTCTTCTTCAGCCTACCGTGTACAACATCAAGGTGGGTACAGAGGTCACTTAAGATAGTGGACCTCCTACCTTGGAAGTTCAAACAAGGTATTCAGTTAGGTGTCCAGTTGGCGCCACCAAGTTTCTTATTGTTAAAGTCAGCGTGTCTTCATACATTTTGTTTTAATGCAATCCTGGTAATACAATTAAGGGAGTATTGCTGTTTTGTCTGGGAAAATTTCCTGAAGCATGAGATAGTTTTGCTTGAGAGAAACCAGATAAGCTTAATGGTAAATATTCTAAGGCAACATGATGAGTTACACTTTTTGCACATATAATGTACATGGACTGACTAGTCCCATAAAACGAACAAAAATCTTAGCTTCACTTAAGCGAGCTGGTGCTGATATTCTGATGCTTCAGGAAACGCACCTGTCAAAAGTAGAGCATCAAAAGTTTGAGCGATTGGAGTTTGCACAGGTTTATGGCTCTTCTTTTAAGGGAGGATGAAGAAGGGGAACTGTTATATTAATACCACATAGGGTCCCATTTCAAGCTATGGACCAAATAATTGACAAAGAAGGAAGGTATGTCCTATTAAAGGGGAAATTAAATGGGAAAATTATCACGATGGCATCACTGTACTTTCCACCTAACTCTGACCTTACAACCTATAGTTCGATTTTGTTGAAATTAATACAATGGGCAGAAGGTCCAATTGTCTGCGGGGGGGATTTTAATTTGAACCTGTCTCAACTATATCACCCAGTTACACAAAATCAAAAAGTCCCTAGACAGGCAAGGAACATAGTAAAGCTGATCAAGGAACTGGGATTGGCTGATGCCTGGCGATATCACAATGGCACTGGTACCCACAACACTTTCTTTTCACAAGCCCATCAAAGTTATTCATCAATTGATTATGTTCTGGTCTCACAGGAACATGCTCAAATGTCACTCAAAGCCTGGCAAGGCGACTTTGTCCTCTCCGATCATGCCCCACAGTATCTCTGTTTCAGAAATGATTTATTTCGAAAGTCTACAATATGGAGGCTAAATATATCTCTTTTAAGAGATAAGGAAATTATACAGGAGACCAAAAACACAATTAAACAAACTTTATTAGATAACGACATGCCAGAAATAGATGTATCTATACTGTGGGACACGGTCATGCCATTTGCAGAGGTAAATTTATTGCAGTGGCAGCACATAAAAAAAACAACTAAGACCAGAAAATAAATACTTCACTTGCTCAAATAAAAACTCTGGAGGAGCAACAAAATATAAAAATAACAACAGAGGCCACTAAGCAATTAAAGATACTGAAACAAGAGCTAAACTCTCTGTTAGATTATGATGTTGAACAAAATCTGTTATTCCTCAGACAGAGGTATTACGAAGGTGGTCCCCGCTCACTGAAACTCTTGGCGGGACGGTTAAGAAGGCAACAGGCTAGAGCCATGATCACCACGTTGAGACCTTCGCCTAAGGACCCACCCCAACACACTATAGCTAATATATTTGTTAAATATTATACGGAACTCTATGCAACACCCCAACCACAACCTTCAGCAACAAAAATCAGAGACTTTTTACAAACCTTAAACCTCCCAACTCTTTCTAAAACTCTAGCAGAAAAATTACTGGCCCCGATTTCAATCAGTGAGCTGGAAGCAGAAGTGGGAAATTTAAAAACTAATAAATATCTGGGGACTGACGGTTTGCCAGGAGAAATTTATAAAGTTTTTAAACAAGACATAATCCCTATACCACACAATTTGTTTAGAAATATAATCCTCCCTGAAACTCCTATCCCTCCATCCTGGCAATATGCAATTATCTCAGTAATCCCAAAACCTGGGAAGGATCCATCCCTGCCTGGCTCCTGTCGCCCTATTTCCATTCTGAATACTGACTGCAAAATGTTGGCATCTATACTAGCTCGTAGACTAGCCAAATTAGCCCCCATTTTAATTCAGCAAGATAAATCAGGGTTTATTCAAGGTCGTCAAGCTCAAGACAATATTAGGAGAACAGTATATCTAATTGAGCATATTCAAAAAGCACAAACTCCAACCCTTCTTCTTAGTCAAGAAGCTGAAAAAGCATTTGACAAGGTTGTATGGCCCTTTTTAAGTGAAGTACTGAATACTTTTAAAATTCCACAGCAATTTATAACCACCATATTTAAATTTTATCAGACTCCTCAAGCTTATATTAGATCTAATGGCCATGTGTCACATAAATTTCACTTGCATAGGGGAACCAGGCAGGGATGCCCTATTTCTGCCCTTTTGTTTGCTTTCTACATCGAACCATTGGCTCAAATGATTCGACAAGACCAAGATCTTCCTGGTATTAACTTGGCCGGAAGCGAACATAAAATAGCATTATTTGCTGATGATGTTCTGATATACTTAGCAAACCCGAATAATTCTCTTCCTTATTTATTTCAAAAACTAGCTTTATGTTCATCCTTGGCCAGATATTCCTTAAATACTAACAAAACCGATTTATTGGCATTTAGTTATAACCCCTCTAGACAACTTAAAGAAAAATTCCAATTTAAATGGAATTCCCAAACAATACGGTACTTAGGAGTTAATATTCCAACTGCTCTAGGATCACTATACAATCAAAACTACAACTCCTTTGGCCTGGAAAGTGCTAAAGAGGAAAGGATGGATACAAGGGAAAGAGACACTCTTGTTGCCGGTGGCGGGGAATCCTTATTTCCTGCCAGGAATGGAGGATATAGGCTATGGGAAGTTTGGGACATCTACTGGTGAAAGGACAACTCTGCTCATTACAGGAGCTACAAGAAGTTGTAGGAAGGGATAAGAGGGATAGGTTCCGGTACTTCCAGACCAGGGCATATATTGGAAGTCTAGGAAAAGAAAATAAAGGGCTGTATGAAGTGGATCCGGTAGAAGGGATGATATATGCAGCTCAAAAGCAGGAAAAGGGGTTTATAGGCTGGGCTGCTAAGAGAAGAAAGGCTATATTACCAGACAGGACGGTGAGAACCAGGAAATTGTGGGAGAGGGACCTTGGGAGAGAGATATTGGACCAGAACTGGACATTACTGCTTCAGATGCACTCTGGAATAATGATATGCAACAAATAAAAGGAGGCTTACTTTAAATTCATACATAGAGTATATCTGCCACCAGTAATTGTACATAAGGCGCACTCTGAAGAGTCACCCTTATGTGGAAGGTGTGGCTCGGAAAGGGGAACAGATGTGCATTGATCTTACTTCGAGACACAGCTCTTGCAGCAGGTTACACCATTAGGACTGAAGCCGGCAGGCATCAGGACCCCACGGAAAAATTCTAGCTAGCTATCTTCAGCGGGGACCGCCCCCGACGTCGGTCCCGCCTCCGACGTCAGACGTAGTACATAAGGGGCGGTCCCGCCCGATTCCCAGTTCTTTCCCCGCCGACTTGCATGTCTCGACCTCGGTTCAGTTTCTAGCCATGACGCTAGTGGTAAAGTTTTTCCTATGGGAAATTCGCTTCTTCAATCAAGTTTTTCGCTGATGTCCTCTCCGACCTCCGGTCACTCCTTGAAGTGTGCTTGTGGGAAGCAGATCCCCTTCAAGGACCCGCACTCTGCCTGCGTCCGGTGCCTAGGCCCAGACCACGACACCCGGTCCTGCTCCTTTTGCCACGGATTTAATAGCAGAACCCGGATCCGTCGCCAGAAGGCCCTTCAGGCATTCCTGCTAGAAGAAAAACTCAAGACCATGTCTTCCAAGGGGGACTCTTCGCAGAAGGCCCACAAGCACGCTGAGAAGCATAGGGAGAAGGCCCTTTCCAGGTCCCCGTCTAGGGCCTCAGACTCGCGCAACTCTGGTTCCAGGTCCGACCGCTCTCCTTCCCGGGCCAGCTCTCAGCCTCCCCCTGCTGCGGTTAAAAAGTCTTCATCCTCTTCCCAGGCCAAGACTCCCAGGCCTTCCTCGTCCTCCAAGGCCCTGGTCAAGTCGGGGGATCGCCACCATCACCATAAGTCGGGTTCCCGCCTTTCTGAACCCGACGTCGGGTCTGCTTCCTTGCCTCCTCGCAAGACTAAGGAGTTTACCTCTCTGAAGAGGCCGCAGGACCCGACGCCAGTGCGTCCATTGTCGTCCTCTCGCCACAGGTCCCCGGAGCCACCGTCGGCCAGACGACCGTTGCCGGCCAGGCCAACGCATCACCGGACGCCGGTAGGGGGACCGGCGCCCACTCCTATTGAGAAGAGGACCCCGACACCTCCGACCGACGTCGGTCAGGAGACCATCACCGAGGAGGAGTTGACTCAGCCCGAGGACCAGGCCAGGCGACCCGGTCCTGTCAAAGCCAGAGAACCCTGCGCCATTACCAGAGCCCTGTGGAGCCGACGCGGGACTCGGACGACCGTCCACCAGCGCCTGGACCGCCGTCGGGCCTTTCCATGTTAGAAGTGAAGGAGCTGTTTACTTACTGGTGGGACACTATAAAGAAGGACATGGTTCCCACTCCGCCTCCTCCTCCTCCTCCTACACCAGTTACTCCGGTTCCTGCGCCCCCCTCTCCATCGGGGTCGGCAGGCCGGCTACCTCCTCCCTGGGAGCACAGAACACCTCAAGGGGGGAGACCAGACAAACGGAGACCTCCGTCCAAATCCTCTTCCAGGTCACCCAGCCCTAAGAGACCAGAAGACGCCGACGATCGCCTTCGACGGAGGACACGGGATCAGAGTTCTCAACATCCAGATCCCCATCTCCCCTCTCCATCCCTTCTCCGGATCCACGCGAGATGACTAAATCTCCTCCGGATGACCCTTCGTTCTCGGATATTATGAGACACATCCAAGAGAACATGGGATGGGATGCGGAAGAGCTAGACCCCGAAAGTCTACGCCTTGCAAAGTATCTTCGGCAGAAGGACCCCAAGCCTGTGGTGGTGCCACCCTTGGCAGACACTTTCATGGACGTCACCAAGGCAGCGTGGAAGTGTCCACATTCGCTCCCGGCGAAGAAAGCTGATCGCTTGTACAAGGCCCCCAGGGAAGACCAGTACTTGACTCAGCATCCTCAGGCCGACTTTCTGGTCATAACAGCCTCGCATGACCGGTCCCAGAGACCGCAACATCTGAGCACCCTGCCACCAGACCCAGGATCCAAACAGCTGGACGCCATGGGTAGGCGCACGTATGCTTCCGCTACCTGCGCCATCAGATCCTAATTACTGACCCATGGTGCAGTTTCAAAATGCCTTGTGGGAACAGGGTCTGGATGCGGCTGAGAAACTGCCGGAAGGTGAGCGTAAGGAGGAGATGCTTCAGCTCCTTCGTACGGGTTCGGACGTGGGAACCCAAGTGCTACGAGCCGCGTACGACTCCGCGGACTCCTCGGCCGGAGCAGCAGCTTCAGGCATATGCATCCGGAGACACTCTTGGTTACGCGTCTCCGGTTTCACCCAGACGTCCAGAAGAATATCATGGACGCCCCATTCGAGGGAGTAGTTTTGTTTGGTAAACCCTGAGAGAAGATTATTACCAGACTCCAAGAGGCCGGGAAGGTGGTGAGGTCGGTCCAGGCCATGTACCGACCCAAGCTTAGTTCCTTTCGTAGGAACCAGAGCCGATTCCATGGACGGACGCAGAGACAACAGTCCTGCCCCGCTCCACAACAAAGGGGCTCCGGCTTTCGCAGAGCCCAGGGGAAACAACCCGCAGGCCGAAGCCAGCGTACTTCTAAGCCGGTCCAGCCAGCGGGACCCTCAGCTGCCACAGCCTGACTCCTTTCCAGCCCCCGCCCCTCAGGATCAATGGGAAATCATGGTCGGGGGTCGCATTGCGAACTTCCTGCCGGGATGGCAGGCTATAACCACCGGCAGGTGGGTTCTTCGGTTGGTCAAAAGAGGCCACTTTATAGAATTCGCAGAAAAGCCACCCTCGAGGCCTCCTTTGCTCTCCCGGTACCCGGGTCAGCACAAGTCACTGATCTGGCAAGAAATACTCGCGCTCTTGCAAAAGGGAGCGATAGAGTACATCCTGGAGAACCAGAGAGGACAAGGATACTATTCCCACTTCTTCCTGGTTCCAAAGAAAACAGGGGACCTCCGTCCCATTCTGGACCTCAGCGACCTCAACGTGTCGGTCGCTTACAAGAGATTCCGCCTGGTGACTCTTCCGGGTCTCATTCCCATGTTGAAGCAAGATGCCTTGTTAGCGTCTCTAGACATGCAGGATGCATACCTGCACATCCCTATAGCTCAGGCGCACAAGAGGTTCCTGCGCTTCGAGTTTCTCGACCACCACCTCCAGTTCCGAGCCCTTCCATTCGGACTGTCATCCGCACCCAGGGTCTTTACCAAATGCATGGCAGTCATGGCAGCATCTCTAAGGAGACAGGGCCATTATGAGTTCCCGTACCTGGACGATTGGCTTCTCATGGCCGCCTCCAGAGAGGCGTTGTCACGAGCGATCCAGAGCACCCAGGACCTGTTTCAATCTCTGGGCATCCTAATCAACCACGAGAAGTCTCTCCTGGTACCGTCACAGAAGCTGCAATTTATAGGCGCAGTACTGGACACCGTTCAGGGAAGAGCATTTCTTCCAGACGACAGAGCGGAGCGCATCAGGTCCCTCATCAGGGAGCTTTCGTCGAACAAGACCGTCCCAGCCAGGTCGGTCCTTCGCTTGCTCAGACACATGGCTGTGGCCATTCCTACCATCCCTTTCGCAAGGCTCCACATGCGGGTAACTCAGTGGATGCCCAAGGTGCAATGGGATCAAAGGCAAGACCACATGCAGCATCCGGTCAGAATCACGAACACCGTGATTCGAGACTGGCAGTGGTGGCTAGACCCAGGGACACTCTCCACGGGCGTCCCATTTATAGCGCCATACCCGGAGGTAATCCTCACCACAGATGCCTCAGGTCTAGGATGGGGTGAAGTCCCAGGCTACGTGGACCCCCCTGGAGGCCCACCTCCATATCAACGTCCTAGAGATGAGGGCAGTCCTTTATGCCCTGCAGGCCTTTCAGTCAGAAATCCTGCCGAGTACTCTCCTGCTTCAGACAGACAACACGGCGGTGATGTATTATCTCAACAAACAAGGAGGCGCACACTCTTACCCCCTTTGCAGGGAGGCCATGAGGGTGTGGGATTGGGTAATCCGACACGGCGCGAGTCTGATCACAGTACATGTTCCCGGGGTGGACAATACGATTGCAGGCCGGCCTGAGTCGCTCCCAGGCCAGAGTCCACAAGTGGGAACTTCTTCAAGAGGTAGCAGAGGATCTGTTTCTTCGATGGGGAACTCCAGAGTTGGACTTGTTCGCTTCCCCATCCAACGCAAAACTGCCCAATTTTTGCTCGCTAGATCCAGGGCCTGGTGTTTTCTTGCGAGACGCGTTGTCCCTCTCCTGGGCGGACAGATTCCTCTACGCTTTCCCTCCCTTTCCGTTGATCCAGAGAGTTCTTCTCAAACTGCGCAGGGAGCAAGCAACCATGATCCTTGTGGCCCCCTTTTGGCCCACACAGATCTGGTTCCCTTTACTGATTCAACTATCCCAGGAACCTCCGCTCCTGTTGCCGTTCAGCTCCCATCTTTTGTCTCAGGAGGAAGGTTCACTGGTCCACCCGGACTTAGGCTCACTGAACCTTCACGCATGGCTCCTAGAGACATAGCCATCTTGCGTCACGGGGTCTCGCAGGAGGTTGTGGAAGTTCTTTCTGCAGCCAGAAAGCCGGCAGCGCGTAGACGCCGCCATGAAATGGCACCGTTTTTGTTTATGGTCGCAAGCACGCGACCTTTCCCCTTTAGGTTGCCCGGTGAGAGCAGTGTTGGACTACCTGCTCTCCCTTTTCCATTCAGGCCTTGCCTACTCCTCTATCAAGGTGCACCTCTGTGCCATTTCAGCCTACCACCTTCCGGTGGGACAGCGCACAGTGGCACAATTAGATGCCTCTCGGGAATTTTTGAGAGGGGTGTTACATCTTAGGCCACCCATTAAGGACCCAGTGCCTCCATGGGATTTGCTCTTTGTCCTGGAACAACTCACGCTTCCCCCCTTCGAACCTGCCGTGGATTACGAGCTGCGTTTTCTGTCGTGGAAAACGCTGTTTTTGATTGCTTTTGCTTCAGCTAGAAGAGTTTCTGAGCTTCACGCTCTCATGTGCAAAGAGCCTTATTTAGTTTTCCACCGGGACAGAGTATCCCTGAGGACAAATCCTAAATTTTTGCCTAAGGTGGTCTCTACACTCACTCTCAATCAGGATATTGACCTGCCGGTCTACTTCCCAAATTACTCCAATAGAGGAGAGGCACTGCTCCACACCCTGGATGTTCACTGCAGCTTGAGGTATTACCTCAACAGAACTAAACAACTTCGTAGTTCAGAGCAGCTTTTCATTTCCTTTTCTGAAAAGATGATGGGCCAACCAGTATCCAAACAGTCCCTGTCTCGCTGGCTTGTCCAGTGCATCTCATACTGTTATGATATCAAACAAAGGCCCCTCCCGGGATCAGTCCAGGGTCATTCCACTAGGGGTGTGGCCACCTCCTTTGCAGCACTCCGAAACGTCTCCACCTCTGCCATATGTGCTGCAGCCACTTGGAGCTCTATGCATACATTTATCAGGCATTATAGCCTGGACATTGCCTCTCGGCGAAGGACCGGCTTCAGCCTGGCGGTGCTACAGGGTCTCCTGTCCTAGATTCAGGACCTGGAATGTAATTCCTAGTTTCCTCCTCCCAGAATGTTTTCAGCGTTACTGCTTGGGAATCAGTCCTAATGGTGTAACCTGCTGCAAGAGCTGTGTCTCGAAGTAAGATAGTACAGTTACGTAAGAACTTACCGTAACAGTAGATCTTCGAGAACAGGTCTTGCAGCAGGTACCTTCCCCCTTGGAGGAGGCATGGCTTAGGCCTTTACTAACAGGGATTTTTCCCTTTTGACTTCTGACGGTGGATCCTCGGTCTCCCATTTCGATGTCAGCCTGCGGCCGGAAGTCTCCGGCGGGAGAACTGGGGAATTGGGCGGGACCGCCCCCTTATGTACTACGTCTGATGTCGGAGGCGGGACCGACGTCGGGGGCGGTCCCCGCTGAAGATAGCTAGCTAGAATTTTTCCGTGGGGTCCTGATGCCTGCCGGCTTCAGTCCTAATGGTGTAACCTGCTGCAAGAGCTGTTCTCGAAGATCTACTGTTACGGTAAGTTCTTACGTAACTGTACTTTTTTGGGAATGCCCGATACTGCAGAAATATTGGATGGAGGTGGTGGATAGAGTGGAAAGGATTGCTGGGAGGGAGTTGCCAGTGGACCCTTTGGGATGTTTATTTGGAGTGGAGAATGGGGAAGAGGAGGAATGGGTACTGCTTCCTAGGTGGATTAAGGTGCTATTTGTTCTAGCTCAACATGGGATTCAGAATACATGGGTCTCGCAGACCGCACCAACAGTGCAAGGGTGGTGGAGGACGGTGTTACAGACACTGGAGCTTGAGAGGCTAACGTATGTGCTGGGAGGAAGAGGAGGGATTTGAAAGACATTGGGCCCCGTTCTTGGCCTCCCTGATGGAGGAAGAAAGCTGGATGTTATGGGAGGGTACAGGAGGATAAGAAAGGGAAGGATGAAGTGAAGAGAGGTATGTGAAAGAAGTAAAGATGAAGTGGCGAAGGAAAGGGTAATGAATATGGGAAGGAAGGTTAAGAGAGAGGATAAAAGTGAATGATAGAAGAGTTTGGAAAAGATAGAAAGAAGTAGAAGATTGAATGTATTATGCATGAGTACATTGGTTGCACTTTGCTTTGATTTGATTTGATTGGATTTTATTTAATTTTATTTTATAGTATATTATTTGATATAAATTTAAACCAGTTTAACTTAATGTAATGCAGTTCTGTAGAATCTGACCGAAACACTGTGTGGAATGAAGTGAAGAGACTGATCTCTGCAGAATATATTGGCGGCAGCTGGATGAATAAGTTATGTATTTGATTGTGTGTAGTAGCTTACTGGAAAAGCAAATAAAAAAGTCCTGCTGGAGACAGTGTGGAACACTAGAGGCTTCCCATGCCCATATATTTTTAAACTGCCCAGTGATTAAGCCATTTTGGCAAGCAATCACCCACCAAATAACTAAAATAATGACCACACAAGAAACCTTGGCCCCTCAAAACCTCCTATTGGGCATACCGCCTAAAACCCTAAAAGACAGATACTTTATATCTCTGGGCTATATGTATAGCTGCAGCTTATAAGGCTATTACTAAAAAGTGGCTGCTCCCTAAACCCCCAACCTTACTAGAATGGCAAGAAATAGTTAAGCAGTAATGCCAGACAGGGTGTGTGTCGTGCTGGGATAACGTCACTCCTCAGGTGGTTGGGCACGAGGCCGCAGGCCGAGTAGGTCCAGTAACTGAGTCATGATGTTATCCCAAATGACACACACCCTGGAGGGCATTATTGCTATTATACAATGGCTCGTTGTTACACAGAACAAAAAAAATCATTTTAAAGATGTTTTTGTGTGGAAAAATATTTTTGTTTTTCAAGAGACAATGGAAACAATCAAGCAAAACATATCTAGCAAAAGCAAAAAATCAACTAGAGGTTCACAGTGAGGCTGAGACTAGACCCATGATGTTGTACTGGGATAACATCACGGGTCCAGCACAAGACTGACTAATCAGAGTCCAGGATTTTTCTTGCCATTGTATAATAGCATATATACAACACATGGAACAGCTAACGCATAACTTACAGGACAGGGCTGCATTATACCAGAACTGATGGACCAGATGGGACCTCAACAAGTGACCTAAGTTGAAAGTTAAGGGTAAATAAGCAAACCCTGAGGACATTAAAATGTATTTTCCCTTATGGGGAAGCTGAGAAATTACCTCTTTTTAAATATACCTCTTGGACCCCCTAAGAATTATAAAATGCTCTAAAAGTTTTACTAAATAAGACAACTAGTAAAGGAAAACTCATGCTATATGAACAAGATCTTAATTTATTTTTGAGATAAAAAAGACACAATTGCTGACATGTTTGATTTTATATGTATTTTAGTTAAGTATGTATAATTTATGGGGGTTTTTTGTGTATTTTAATCTACATTTGTACTTGGAAAACTGCACTTTCTAAATGCTGTACAAATATCACATGCTACCTGAAGCTCCGGAATTAAGGAGCAAAAGCATCTGTATGATGAAGTGATATTTTAAACATGTATTATGAAAAAAAGAAAAACGCAATAAAGAAGTATAAAAAAAAAAGAGAGAGGGAAGAACGATTCCTTGCAGAGTGGGGGAAATTTCTGGACTGTCTGTCCCCAACAGAGACCCAGTTGCTGTGGGGAGGGTATTTTATAACTATTTTGAAAAGATGAGAGTTCCAGGAGTGATAGGGGAACCCATAGCTGGCCAATGTCATGGTAGATAAATTACAGTCACACTAATTAAGAAATATAATTACGATTACATTTATCAATTCTGTGAATGCACCATAGGTTTTTGTAGAACAAAATGTTATATTTAAATTCAAATTTACTGTTTTTTTTGTCGAATGTTTTTAAATCTATGTAATGAGTATGTGATGTATTTGTTTTATGCATAACAAAACTTAATAAAGAAATTACACAAAATGAAAGATGGATTCTCACTGTTCTATAAGCACATTTCAGCAACATGCTTACAATAATTGATAACTACAATTTCCGTTTCTTTTCAGGTCAAACTCTTCAAAAAAGATACAGAATATGTCCAGACAGAGTTGATGACTGTATCATCAACAGAAGTGTCACAGATCAACTTTTTTGAGCATTTCCATATCTCTCCTATCAAGGTAGGATTTCTCCTTCTGATAACAGAAACCTGATGAGTTTGATTTATGTTGCTAAATAACAGCACGGTTGAACCAAACCAAATTCCTTATAAGTGTTTTTTTTACTTCTTCTTGTTCTGTTTATCCCAGTTATGTCTTTTATTTTCCAAGAATCAGTCTTCACCATTGATTCCCATTAGTGGATCTGAGCTGGAGGCAATGGGACCGTGCAGGAGCCAGAACTTTTCAGAGTGCTGGTGATGAGGTAAGCTATGCACTTGGCACGGCTCCATGAGACTGAGCTCTTGGGCACAGGCTTACCTCAGCAACAACCCTCAACTGCCTCAGTTACTTTTTTCCTGCTCTCAGGTGCACATCAGTGACAATGTTGCTCACCTGGAGAGTCAAAACTTCTCGTCTATATGACAGCAGCGTTCAGTTCTTCTCAGTTTTAGTGTTTAAAGTGAGAGTTTGTCATTTTTGTGGCAGTTTAGTGTGTTTTCATACATTTTTCTGTTAGTCTTTCTCAGTCCTACTGAGCGTCAGTGATCAAAGGCCATAGAGGATGGCAGGAAGTCTGCTCATGCAAGTTGCTTCAGCAGCAGCGCCATTGTTGTTTATTTTATTTATTGAAATGTTTCACCAGGAAGGCACACTGAACAAGAAGTTGCTCGTCTCCTGGTGCGGCCTGGGTGGAAGGGGCAGGAAGTCTATATACATAAAAATACAAAAATGAACAGTAATGTACAGTCCACTTGCTCTTTTTTGGAAGGGTTCTGACTACGAGTGGTCCAGTGGCCAGGAGGAAGGGCAATCCACCCAGAAGCACAAAAAAAAAACAGTGGACCTGATCCTGATCCCTCTCGGGGACCCGGCACTGCTCGGCCTCTACTTCTTCCTCTTTCTGCCAGAAGGGGAAGAAATGGCACCAGTCAAGGTTGTCCTCTGTGAGGTCTGCTGTGAGATCTCTGGTCTGTGGTAGCCAGAGGTTTTCGCCATCTCTTTTGATGTCAAGGACCTCTGGTGCCAGGAGATCAGTCTCGGGCCCAGAGTCCCTCTCTGTCATGTAAGTGGGGACTCCAGTGGGCAGTTCCACCACTAGGCTGCTCTCATGGAGCATTGAATGCATCATCTGGCCTGTATGCTTCTGCCTGTGGAACCAGTCCCTGGCCCCTCAGAGCTGGTGGAACTGGAGCTGTAGGTGGGGCCTTAAGCCGAGTATAGTGCTTGGCTCTAGCAACAGCCCACGGATTCTTGCTGGTGACCACACCACCAACTCCTGTCCCACTGGCCATTTCCCCATCCTGTGTTGGGAACTGGCCAGCCATAAGGCCATTGCCGGTCACTCCAGTGCCAGCTGGGTCATCGATGCCATGTCTGGTTCTGGTGCTAGCACTGGGCTTTGGGCCCTGTGGGGCCTGGCTTGGCTTGTATGAGATTCGGTCCTGGTGCTACCCCTGGCACTGGCTCCTCATCCTTTGAGGCTGGTGTCTCTGGTGATGCCACATTCTTTATTAGGGGACCTGCCACCTACCTTTCTTCTGCGACTCTCCATATGAGGAGGATTTGAAGGGGGACAAGTCTGACCCTGGCATCATTTCTGAGGGTGGCAACAGTGACTCTTTCTTTAGCCTAGATACTTGAGACTCAAGTCCTGTGTCTCTGCCTCAGGAGGATCTAGTTTTCTAGGCATTGCTCAGATATCTGCACACCATACTTTGCAGTTGGCATGCCAGAGGCTCTAAGTAAAGGTTTGTAAAGGTGACAACAGGCATCCCTACTGTGTCCCACAGCTGAATTCAGCCAGAAAGTGCTCCATTGCACACAATTTTAGCTGATGGTTTCTGGTAAAGAACCAACACCCAATGCCGGCCCGGTGGCACTGAGGCGCTAGACGCCACACCTCATGCTATGCCAGCAACCTGGGTTCAGGAATGGACTTGGGTCATTTGGGGGTCAGCCAGGGAGGTAAGGATTGAGTGTCTGGAGGACTGCTGTCCTTCCTCAGAGTGGGGGGCTTGTGTGCAGTGCTCCTCAGCACAAGAGGGGTTCGACCCACACCCAAGTGTGCTTGGTTGCCTCTGTGGAGGTGGAGATGGCTGCTGCGCCCATTGCATGGATGCAGGAACAGGGGAGAAAAATGGAGGCAAATACCAGGACCTGGCAGGACCCATGATGGCCCTGATGGGCTGGAGGGCGTACCCTGGGGAGGGAGGAGGGCTGTCGTAGCCCCTTCCGGGTCCATGGAGGAGCTGACAAATAATGTGATTAAAAAAAAAAAAACAGCACTCACACCACAGACTCCTCAGGATTGTTTTGTGGTAACCAGTAAGTGCAGCGCTCACCGTATCAAGGCTGGGTGCAGGTCTCCTACAACAAGCAACACACCAGCTTGAACTTGCAAACAGAGAAAGGAACTGCACTCCATAGTGGTAAAGTTCAGATGTGCATTAATAAAACTGGAGTCTGTTCAAGTATGCTCCAAACCTTCAATTTATTATCGAAAAGACAAATTGTCAAAATAAATACACATCAACAAAGGTTTACATCCACAGCCCACACTGTGATAAACGAAAGCCCGGCTCTTCACTCCTTGAGCTTCCTCAGGGGTTATATGTTTTGTTTTGTTTTGAGCAACTGAAACAGATAAGGCCAGGAAACTCAATCAGAAGCCTTTTTGGCATCTAAGGAGACCAAGGCCGCAGGGACCCCCCCCCAATGATCTGCTCCAAGGTGTCCAGTTTGAGTAGGTTTTCTATAGTTCTGATTTGTTTCAGGAGGTCGTCTCATTTTTTTGTCTCTCCTTATTTATTTATTTTTTGGTCACCAATCATATACATTCCCACCTGAATTACACACTTAGCAGCCCCCCATAATACATGAAGATGTTACACTGACCCTTTATTGGACTCAAAGGACTTTGATATGTGCATCTGCTACCTCTCTACCATCTTTTTATCCTTAAGCAGTTGTGTATTAAGACGTCATACCTTACCCTTTTCCATGCCACCCCTAATATTGTGTGTGAGATGCACACTGAAGCATGGTCTGATAAAATTATCTCCCTGATTTAACAACTTAACAGCCCTGGAATGCTTCTTGATTTATGTTGAAATAGTATAACCTGGAAAAGGAGCTGCGAGGGATGAATCAAAAGGTATAACTGTGTTCGGTTGGGTGTAACAGTCTTCGTGGATCAGTCAGCCCCACCAGATCCAAGAATTCACGCCGGCGTCTTTGGCCTGGTAAAAGCCTCTCCTATTTGATCCCGCTTTATCCAAATCATGTTGATACACAGTATTCCAGTCTCCCACAATTATCATAGGTAAATGTGTGAAAGGGGCAAGTACCAGTGCAAGATTAGTGAAGAAATGTGGGAAATCAATTTTAGACCATAAATTGTGCCCTGTAAAACCTCATTCAAACAACATGAAGTCTTGCTGTATTCTGACATATGCAGTTAGCTCCAGCATTTGAACTGCTCCGGAGAGGATAGAGTTAAATTCTGTGCAGGGCATAGAACGTTGAGTTCGAGCTCGGTTCAAATCTCTGTCTGCTGCACTTTGAGGTGTAACCGTCAGATTCTTTACTCCGCCTAACTGAACAGTCGCTCTGGAGATTTCTCCGCTGCTCACGGTTCTCGGGTGGTTAAAGTCGTCGGTTTTACCGATCCTGTTATGTTTATTCAGTTCAGATCCCTGTCTGTGGTACAGTAAGTGCTTAGGTAGTGGACTACCTGTAAAAAAAACTTGTGGAAATTGTAATTTTAAAAACTCTTAACTGGTTCAGCTGAACTGGTTACTTTGTGTGTGATTGTATTTTTTTCCTTCTTTCAGGTTTAGTGTGTGGTACCGGTCCCTATCGGTTTAAAAAAAAAACAGTGTTTTCTTACGTTTTTTTAAAATACCCGTAACACGGTTAGAAACTGATAAGGGGGTCTTGCCTGGCTTTTGCCGAGTAAAGGGTAAGTTTGTTGGTTAGCATGGCTACGTCTGAGAAACCCAAAAGAAAAACCGGGCCCACTGGGTTTCAACACTGCACTGTGTGTGTGGGGAGGTCTTTGCTAAGGCCGACCCCCACACCACCTGTGTTTATTGTGTGGGGGTTGACCACCTCAATTCAGACTGCCAAATCTGTAAGAATTTCCCAAAGTCCACCCTGGATAAAAGATTGGGCAGGCTTAGGGAGAAGGAGGCCGAGAAGTCCGCTGACCCGGATGGCCAGCCTGGTTCAGTTTCAACCGAACCAGAAGGAGTGCTCTCTGACCAGAGCGATACTCCTTTGGGCAAAAGGAGAGTCGATTCTGAGGGATTGGTTCCATCAAAAAGAAAGAGAAAAGAAAAATCGTCCAGTTCAGATCCAGAACCTCATGTTCCGACCACCGAGGAGATTGCCTGAGCAATTAGGATTGTTGAATCGCTTCATTCCGTTCCAAACGCCTTTCAAGCATCTTTGCATGCTCAGTTCGTCTGTTCCTCCGTTCAGGATTATGCCCCGAAGATTTTTATGAACTGGATTTGGAGGGGGATGATGATTATGAAGGTGAAGGTGATAATGATGGAATGGAAGGTCTGGATGAGCCCATTGAACCAGACATCTCCCCAGACAGGCCTTCTGGTGTTTCCCCTCCTAGGCTTTCTGAGTCCCCTTCCCACTTTATGTTTTATAGGAAAGTGGTAGAAACCCTCCAGTTCCCTATGGAAGAAGCTGTTGAGGAACAAGAGGAGCCTGACTATGTGGAGATGATGGACATCCCAGAGTCCAAAAGGTTGTCTATTCCCCTTCATAAGTCTTTTGGGAAACAGACACAAAAGTTGTTAAAAACTCCAAATTCATTACCTCCTGTGGACAGACGGATGGACAAGAGGTACATTCTGTCAGGTTCAAGTATGGAGTACTTGTACCAGCAGTACAGCCATGTTGGGGTTGTGCAGGCTACAGCCTGTGATAAGGCTAACATTCCCTTGGCTTCACACCCCCCAGATAAAGACTCCAGGAAGTTGGATACCATGGCAAAGAAGCAGTACATGGCATCTTCTTTGGTACTCAGGCAAGCTAATTACATGGCCTATACTGCCAGGTACCAGAAGTCCAGGTGGGATACTGCACTGGAATTGGCTAAGCAGGCCTCCCCCCAGCTTGCCAAGAAGCTGGAGGAGGTGGCTGCTGATGGGATTGAGGCATCGAAGATCCAATTTCATGCTGCTGTAGACTCCAATGATGTGTCATCTAGAGTCATGGCTACATCTGTTACTCTTCAGAGACTAGCTTGGCTCAGGTGTACTAGCCTATCTCAGGATACCCAGGCTAAGGCTATGGATTTCCCTGTCGTTAATAATTCTCTGTTTGGGGAGCAGACAGAGAATTATATGAAAAAGATGAATACAGGACCACCTATAGGAGTGCACAGGCCAGGGAAAGGCAGGCAACTCCTCAAAGGCAGCAAGCTAACAGCAGGGGCAGGCCTTTTCATAGGCCTTTCTACCAAGCACAGGCCTCGTCTCCTTTTTCCCAGAGAGGGTTCTTCAGAGGGAGAAGCAGAAGGGGGATGAGCAGGGCTGCATCCACCTCTCACCGTAAGGCTTCTGTCAAGCAGATACCCTGATGTGTCAGCCTGTGTCGACTCCCCCATTCCTGTAGGAGGCAGGTTGGCTTACTACTTCCAGGACTGGAAGTCTGTTACCTCAGACAAGTGGGTCTTGGAGGTAGTAAGCCAGGGGACTGGCTCTCAGCTTCAAAAAGTTCCCAAAGCTGAGAGCTAGATCTTTTCTACCTGCAAACATCTCCGAAACCATTGCACTAGAGGCAGAGGTTTCATCTTTACTGGCCTTAAGGGCCAAAGAGAAAGTTCCTACAATTCAAAGGGGCAAAGGTCTGTACTCCAGGTACTTCCTTACCCCCCAAAAAAACAGGGGAGTGGCGACCCATCCTAGACTTAAGATACCTGAACAAACATCTGTTAAAGCCAAAGTTCAGAATGGTGACTCTGGGAATAATTCTTCCCTTTCTAAGGCCAGGGAACTGGCTAGCCTCCCTGGACCTAAAGAATGCCTACTTTCACATTCCCATCAGGTGCTCCCATAGAACGTACCTCAGGTTCGAACTGCCTTCAGGCCATTACCAGTTCAGAGCAATGCCCTTCAGCCTAATATCAGCTCCAAGGGTGTTCACAAAATGCCTAGCAGTAGTAATGGCATTCTTAAGGAGAAAAAAATATCTCCATATTCCCATACCTGGACGACTGGCTCATAGTGGGTCAGTCTCCAGACCAAGTCAAGTCAGATTTGAAAGTGACCCAGCAAGTGCTCCCTTCTCTAGGTTTCCTACTCAATCTTCCCAAGTCAATTCTCGAGCCAGTGCAACTTTTGACCTTCATAGGGGTAGAACTGGACACTGTCAAAGCAAGAGCATTTCTCCCCTTGGTAAGAGTAAGGGCCATCATAGAGTTGGCTTCTTCCTTCCACCTTCTGGTTTCTCGACCAGCAAGCACTTCCTTCAGCTTCTGGGCCACATGGCAGCTTCCACTGCAGTGGTCCAAGGCCAGATTTCAGATGAGGGACATTCAGTTTCACCTGAGGGCTTTTTGGTCTCAGAAAAAAGATCCTCTAACCAAACTTATTCCAGGAACTCAGACCCTGATCCAGGCTCTTCAATGGTGGCAGGATCAGGACAATCTCAGCAAGGGGTCCCATTCATCACTCAGTCTCTCTGTAGTTCCAATCACAGATGCTTCTCTCCTGGGGTGGGGAGCTCACCTGGGGACTCTCACAGCCCGGGGAGTGTAGTCCACTCAGGAGTCTCTTCTCTACATCAGTCTTCTGGAGCTCAGGGCAGTTTACCTGGCCCTGCAAGCCTTCTCACAATCAATACAGTACAAGGTGGTTCAGGTCAGAACAGACAACACCACCACCAACAAGCAGGGAGGCACTCTGTCTATGGCCTTGTGCACGGAAGCCATGAAATTATGGTCCCTGGCTTATTCTCTACAGACCTCTCTGGTAGCAGTCTATCTCCCAGGAAAGGACAATGTGCTAGCAGATGTATTGAGCAGGATCTCCCAGGGCCATCACGAATGGTCCCTGGATCCCCTAGTGTTAAAAGTGATTTTTTTCAAGGTGGGGCACTCCAGAGATAGCTCTCTTTGCAGCTCCAGACAATGACCAACTTCCTCTCTTCTGTTGCAGACCTGTAGTATTGGGCTCAGTCCCTCTGGATGCTCTGAGTCTGCATTGGGAAGGGAAATTTCTGTATGCCTTCCCTCCTTTTCCTCTTCTGTTCAAGGTCCTGGTCAAGATAAGGTCACAATCTTGCAAAGTGATCCTGATTGCTCCAGATTGGGCCAGGCAGCCTTGATATCCCCTGTTGCTGTCCCTAGCAGTCCATCTTCCCCTGTCTCTTCCCAGGAATCACAACCTGTGAACCTTCTCTCAGGGGAGAATCTGGTATCCCAACCTGCGGTCTCTCAATCTCAAGGCCTGGCTCTTGAAGAGTTACAATATGCAGGTTTGCACCTCTCTCAAGGGGTTCTGGACATTCTCAAAGCCTCTAGAAAACCCTCCATCAGAAACCCCTATAATTCCAAATGGAAAATATTCAGCATTTGGTGTTCCAAGAAGCATATAACCCCACATTCTGCTGACTTGTCTACAGTTCTGGACTACATGGTTTATCTTAATGACCTAGGCCTCAGACCAGCTACCCTCAGGGCACACTTGTCAGCTGTTTCTGCTTTTCTGTCAGTGGGAAAACCCTGCTCACTGGCATCTCATCCTGTTTTTTGTAAGTTTTTCAAGGGATTGCTTCATTCCAATCCCCCCTTTAGGGATCCTACTCCTGCTTGGGACCTTAATATTTGCATTGCTCAGCTTATGCAACCCCCTTTTGAGCCTCTGTCTTCAACAGAGCTTAAGTACTTGACTTGGAAAACTGTGTTCCTGGTAGCTATTACCTCTGCCAGACGTATCGGTGAATTGCAAGCTCTGTCAGTGGAGCCTGATTTTATCTCATTCCATAGGGATAAGGTGGTCCTTAGAACCAATAGGAGGTTCTTACCTAAAGTGGTTTCAGATTTTCATTTGAACTAATCCATGTCTCTCCCTGTTTTCTTCACTGATAATTCTTCCTCAGGAGAGAGAGAAGATTACCAGTTTAGATGTTAAAAGGGCCCTTAGCTACTACATTGAACGTAGTAAGGCTCACAGGTTTGACTCCCTCCAGTTATTCCTCACTTATGGGGAAGTGGGGAAGGGCAAGCCTGCCACCAAGAGAACTATTGCCAGGTGGATTGTCTCTCGTATACAATTCTGCTATGAGAAGCTAGGTAAAATACCGCCCTCAGGCCTGAGTGCTCATTCAACTAGAGGTACAGCTGCTTCCCTGACTAGAGATATGCAAAGCAGCCACCTGGAAAACAGTTCATACATTCACCAAGCATTACTCTCTGGATAGCCAGGCTAGGAGTGATGCTATGTTTGGTACAGCAGTACTGCAGAGCTTATTCCCAAAATAGGTTTGATTCCCTCCTCCATGGAGGTACTGCTTGGTAGGCTGCATATGTCAGAATACAGCAAGACTTCATGTTGTTTGAAGAAAAAATTACTCACCTTAGTAATTGTGTTTCTTCTAATGAAGTCTTGCTGTGTTCTAACCTCCCTCACTGCCTCATAGAAACACAGAATTTGACGGCAGATAAGGACCGCTTGGCCCACCTAGTCTGCCCATTTTTCTACCTAACAGATAAGTTGCATATCCTAGTTAACCAACAGCTTACTTCCTTCCCCTCTCAGAACCTGGCTTGTGGGAAGTGGGCTGGCAGGTGCAGTGTTGCACCCCAGGGGTGCATTTGGGCACTCCCTCTTTGTAGAGAGGGGGAGTGTGTTTTCTCTTTTGTTTTGATAGTCATAAGTTGTTCACTACCTAGTTTTTGTTTGGATTTCTTGACTTGAGTCTTTTGGGGTATCCACAATATTTGGTTGCCATTTGGCTAGTAAAACTTTTACAATTTCCACATAGTGGTATTAGTTAGTTAGTATAAGCTCATAAGAATCTGACAGTTACACTTCAAAGTGCAGCAGACAGAGGTTTGAACCAAGCTCGAGTTCAACGTTCTATGCCCTGCATAGAATTTAACTCTCCTCTCCGGAGGAGTTCAAGTGCTGGGGCTAACTGCATATGTCAGAATATAGGAAGACTTCATTAGAAGAAACACAGTTACTAAGGTGAGTAATTTTTTCTTCATGCCCCGTCTACCATGCAAGTATATATACCAGCCCTCCTCATCCCACAGCTCATTTATTAGCTGAAAAGCTGCCTTTGAGGCAAAAAGTACAGTTACCCCTTTTTGTATTGCTGTCTCCCACCCCATGTACCTGTCCCACCCACTCCCTCCAAAAATAGTTGATCTGGTCCCTTTTTAAATGTGTCTCTTGAGGGTATGCCACTTCCACCCCCAGCTTCTTAAGATGCTTCAAAGTGGTATAGCATTTTTTTTTTTCCTGAGCCCCTTTAATATTCTGTGTGACAATTCATATGTACTCCCCATCCCATGCTCTTACAATAGCAATGCTGCCCTTACCTCCCCTAGGAAAATACTGCCCACATCCACATCTAGTATAGTACTCTGCTACTGTCCTCCCCCCTCCCTACACATACCGCACTTTCCCTGCATTGAACCAACATTAGAAACTTTTGAACAAACAATGCAGTGGAAACAGTGAACAACATGTTACATGAACTTTGCCTACCATCTCTGCCCCTGGTCCCATGGACCATACCACCTTCCTTCTTGTTCCGGAAAAGGTTCCAACTCAACTTGATGCCATGCTGCACCAGCCCACTGTATGCATTACCAATATCAGGATGACCCCTCCCATTTTCCCATCGATTTTCTCTGGTGGTAAGGAGACTGGAAATCCAGAGAGCTGCGCTTCTGTAAACCTGGGCTTCTCTCTAACCCAAGCCGGCCCACCAAAATCCCTCATAAAATGTGCCATAATAAAAAGACAAATAATGTAGATTTGTCCGGTTCCCATGTGTGTCTCCCACCTAAAACTTGCTACTACAGGTGGTATTTAAGCACATAATCCCACATTCAACATACCTGTTACAATAACCACCCCCTCATATACAGAAAATTACCTTGAATCCAACATTCAGTCTGTATCAGGCTATCTGACCTCCCTCCCCCCCCCCACAATATCCTATTAGTGAGAGTTCTGCTTATCCATATTTTTATGAAATAGTTCACATGCTGAACGTCCCCTTTTAGTGAGGCCATCAGTTAGACATCCTCAGCCCACCCCAACTTTGTGCTTCCGTGTCCCTTGATGGTGCCATGTAGACTCTTAACATGCAGGCCCTCTTCAGTACCCTCAAAAAACAGAGGCTACCACCCAAACAGCCATGCAAACAGTCTTGTCTAGTTAGCAGTTCAGACCCTGGCAGCCTCAAGATCGAAGGTGGGAGCTGATCTGTCGAAAGCTACTGCAATAGATGCTCAGGTTCTGCATGTCTGTCCCTGCTTGAGAGGCTCCACAGCGATGAATCAGATGCCTGCTTCAGCCATCTGGCTACTCTCATGCTGAATACTAGTACACCATCACACCAATACCCTCGCAGGAGTGACCTGGAGTCATGTGCCTTATGACAGTTCCTAGTTGGGAAGCATCGGGATAAACCTGTTGCAGGGTCAAACAAAGATGCCATCCTAGCAGCAAATTTAACACAAGTGGTAAACTCCCCTACCAGGAAAAACTACAAATCAGGGACCAGCACCCTCATTGACTGGATCCTTACCAACCACCCTACCCATATAACCAATGTAAGTGTTCTCCCTGACTCGCTCAGTGATCACTCTCCAATAATATGTACCTGGACAAATAAGTTTCGTAAGCCGCCTCCAAAAACCATCTATAGCAGAGTCCTACCTTATGGCAACCTTACTCATCTCAAGACCTGTCTTAGGCAGACAGACTGGTCCTTGATTTACAAAACTCGAGATGTTGACCTAGCCCTTGATTACTTTATTACTACTTTCAACACTGCCTGTGACACCTATGCACCAGTAAAAAAGCGCAAAATCAAAGCACTCACAAATCCCTGGATCACGGCAAAGCTATTGGCACAACTCAAAAGTAGGGATCACCTCTGGGCCACTGCAAGAGCTACTGGCACTCTGTTGGACATTCAAAAGTATAAACAGGCTCACAACCAATGTACTAAACAGATCCGCTTGATGAAGAGCTCCTACTTCAAGAATGCCCTCTCCAACTCCTGGGCGAAGAAATCCTTCTGGGACAACATAAAGAATATCATGGGTCAGCAGTCCAAATCCTCTCCTACAATAATGAATGTGGATGGAACCACTACATTAGACCCAGAGATCATTGCAAACACCCTGAATGATACCTTCACGGACCTTAGTGGTGTCCTCTCATCTGATTTCTTCACTGATGCTGACCCTCCAATTTCTACTTCTACTACTGCCTCTCCAACCAAACCACCCTTCCATTTCAAACTAGTGAAGGCACATGAAGTCTATAAATATGTAAAGAAGGCCATTTCTAAGTCCCGAGCAAGCAGCGACACTATTGACCTTAAACTTCTGTCCCTCACTCTGGAGGAAGTACTGCTCCCCCTCACAAAAATTTTCAATCTCTCCCTCTGCTACAGCCAATTCCTAGGAAATGGAAGGCTGCAGTTGTCACTCGTGCACAAAGTGGTGATAAGTCACTGCCTGGTAACTATCGCCCCGATATCAGTACTACCACCTCTCTAAGGCCCTTGAACGCTTGGTGGCGGACCAACTTTCAGACTACCTGAAAAGCACAACATCCTATGCACTCAGCAGCATGGATTTAGGAAAGGGCACAGCACATCGACTGCCCTACTTGAATTCTCAGGAGCAATCCACAATGCCATGGACAAAGGAAACCTAACTGGAGCAGTCTACATTGACTTAACCAAGGCATTTGATACAGTTCACCATGGCCTACTTATCAAACAACTTCTATCCCTAGGGCTCTCGCAGGGTCCTGGTGGCTGGGTAAAAAATTACCTTGCTCAGCGCTCTCAATCTGTAAAAGTAGCTGGAGTTCTCTCAGACTCAAAACCGGTTTGCTCAGGAGTTCCCCAGGGATCCATCCTGGGCCCCCTCCTTTTCAACCTTTTCCTAAACTCCCTCCCCAAATCCTGCCCTGAACAAATAATCCTCTATGCCGACGATGCCGTGATTCTTGCCACTCATAAAGATCCGAACCTCTTACGCCTCAACCTTCAGCATGCTTTTTCCAAACTTGAGATGTGGTTCCTTGAACATAAGTTGGTTCTAAACCACAAAAAAACTAAATCCATGCTCTTCTTTAACCCGCAAAACAAGAAACGGCAAGTCCCACTCACCATTAATACATACCTGGGAAATACCTTTGAACAAGTGCCAATTTTCAAATATCTTGGAATCAACTTTGATCAAGGCCTAACCTTTGCAACTCACATTGATAGTACAGCAAAAACTATTAATCAGCGAATTGGGATTCTGTATCGGAACCAACAGCTTCTTACCCATTCTGCACTGAGGATTGCCATCCAATCTTCTATCATCTCAGTCGTTGACTATGGCTTAGTTATATACGGATCTGCCACTACTACAGCACTTAGTCGCATTACAACATCCCTAAATAAAGCCTGTCGGCTGCTCACTGGTGCACATCGATGTACCCACACATGTGAACTCTATGCTGACTCAGGTTGGTTGCAGCTCTCAAACCGGATAAAGTACCTTACCTGCCTGATGGCGAAAAAAATCCACTCTGGGCCTCACTCCACCCTGTATCCAAGATCTGTTATGCCCGAGCGCTAGCACCTGTTTTACAGAAGATCAGAACACCAGCCTCTCCAAGTCCTCCGATGCCGGACTTCTCAGGGACAAAGATCATTTGCCTATCGTGCTCCCAGCTGGCTAAATGCCCTCAGCACTCATATTACTACCTCCACCTCTCTAGGTATTTTCAAATCAAGGCTTTTCTCTCACCTTGCCACCTCCAGCTCCTGTGACTGCCCTGATTAAACCTCCTATTTTCTCACTATCCACCCTGTTCCGTTATTTGACAAAGATATGTTTGGGAAACCTTTTCTCCTGCTATTGTCTGCTCCCCACACCATTCACTTACCCTCTCTGTTCTGGACTTTTTTCCTATTTGTTTCTCCCAATCTGGCATGACCTCTTTCTTGTAATAATAATGTGATTATTGATATCTCATGTCCTTTTGCACAAGTGATTTGATATGTATTTGTATATGTTTTCTTGCTCTTGACACAACACAAATTGTTGTGTTATCTATGTAACCTTTTGTACTGTACCTAATTGACGTGGAACCTTTGTAAAAGAGCCTCTGGCTCAAAGGTAGTAATTCCTAGAACAATAAACTAAACTAAACCTGGCAGTTAAACTCCACCAAAGAATTAGATTAGGGGTCTGTGTAAATCCAAATCAGTGATGCCTTGGGGGTCCCAAGCAAAAAACAATGGTGATCAATAAACAAGTAATCTGAACGGGGGAAGGGGTAGAACTTGGACAATATTCAGTGTAGCCATAACAGTTACTATAACAAGGCTGACAGGAATTGGTCATGTTTAAAACTCCAGAATACTGTGCTCAAACCAGGAATAAAACACAGCTGTATACCCACACAGGTGCAATCTCCTGTTGATTGCTTATAGTATGCCATTCATGGGATTTTAAAAAGATCTGGGAACACTCCTGGGAGTCCCCACTTTGCTTGCTTTGCCAAAAAGGCAGTCTTTTGGCCCCCATTTGCCGAGACCATCTGTTCTGCAGGGTACTGCACTTAGAACTGAATATTGGCAGCACACAGTTTGGATTTAATATCTTTATAGGTGGCTTGGTTTTCACACACTTGTGGCAGGAGGTCTTAAAACAAAAAATATCCTGCCCTCCTATAGCAGCTCTTTGGCTTCCCACACTTTAACAACTATATGCATTTTGTCAAGAAAATTCAGTAACTTCAAAATTATGGATTGTTGATTCTCCCCTTCAGTTGGCATGGCTCTTGGAGCTCTGTGGGCCCTTTCTGTCACATACTGCGGGAGACCCGCTATCTTCTCGCATCAACTTTGGACAAACAGAAGTGTATTTTTGCCTTCCGACTTTTTCAATAGCCCCACAAGAACTATATTGTTTTGTCGACTTCTGCCCTCCTGATCTTCAAGGTGTTCTTCAAGGCAGGTAATTTCTTCTGTGGAGTGCCGTCATCTTAGGCTTCATTCTGCTGTGCCAACGGAGCTCATTCAAGCCTCCATGTCACTGACCCTCCTGATTAGCTTCTCAGGTGCTGGTTGGATCGCCTTGATATCCCCGGACAGATCTATCACCATTTTCTTCAATGGGGTAAGCTCTTTGAGGAATTGCTACAGTGTTAGGGCTTCTGCAATCTGGCCACTGTTTGTCTTTGGTGAGGATCCCTGCTGCATACATTTAGGTTCCTGCTGCCTTTCCGGGAGGTGGCATATGGAGAACCATAGTTATTTTGTTCCTGGTGTCCGTCTGATCCGCCATTGTCCTCACCAAACTTGGATCACCTTGATTTTAGACTACTTTAATTGCTAGAGTGATCAGAGCCACACTGGAAAGCTGGCACAAGTTCTGATGCATCATGTGATTCCCTGCACCTATCCCCTCTGACCCGTGACCTAGCATACGTGCAGAAGAACAGCCAGTGTCTTCCATCAATACCACCTACAGTCTGACTGGGCCCAGTTCAGGCCTGTGGCCCTGGCACCACTGTTCTCTGAGTCCAGCTCCTCCTCTCCTACTTCCCTATCTGAGGAGGAGGACTTATCCATTCATGGTCTGCAGATGATGGGTACTCTGAGTAGGTATACACTGCCTGGAGCGACAGCCCTGCAACAACATAAGTCGCTGCCGACAACAGTGCCAAGTCGCTGTAGGGGATGCACTTGGGACCCAGTAACATTCTCCCGCGACCTGCACCACCTCTGTTAACTAACTGTGACCTGGATTTAAAATCCCTTTGAAATGCAGGGGGGTGCATAGGGCAGAAACCCCTCGCATTAGGGGTTTGAGGGCAAAAGCCTCGAAGAACAAACAGGGTCTCAGCAAAGGTGGCTCCTGCCGACTCGCAACCTCGTAGCCCACAAGGCGAGCCCAAGGCCAGATGCTGGTTGACGAAGTTGTTGTCGACTCAGCATCGTGAGAGCCCTCTGCATGCGAGCAGTTCCTCATAGAGATGCTGGTAGCTGAATGTGGGGTCTTTTGTTGGTCGCTGTCCTGACACTGAGATTTTCTTGCGGATTTCAATGATGACTCACTTTTCATCCCTTTGTGGCCTTGGGTCTTTGTGGAGGTATCCAGGAATGTCTACATTCATTCTTATGCCCTTTCTCCAGCCCCTAAGAATGTCCACTGAAGCTGTTGCGCTCCTGCAGGGTGTGCAGGAGCTGTACCTCATCCCACTTTGGGGATTCTTGTTCTGCAGACCCCCTCTGGGCCTGAACGTCCTGTGCATGGCTGCCCTCTGGAGGCTGACTCTGCTGAGATGGATGACTGGGACAGGAGGGATTTTACTGTGGCACTAACCATCATGAGCATTGCTTCATACCAGGCACATCAGGCAGCTTACAAGTGCCTGTGTTCGAAACTTGGGCAGGTCCTAGCTTCAGTGGCTGATTGTGAGACAACTTAACAAGCCATTTGACTTTCTGCCTAGGGTCTGATGCTGAAGAGACACCAGTTAAGGGCATCATATGACGTCAGTGATGTAGCTTCCAGGTTGGTAGAACAGCAGTCTGCATTTGGCAGACAGCATGACTTCGCCCAGTGTAATATGCTCAACTTGCATTTCTAGGGGTCTCATTTATTTTCCCGCAGGGTCGCTATGAGTTGTCAGGGTGCCCTCCTGCTCCCAGACAACGGGAGCCTTCACCTGCCCGACCAGTCTTGGGTCCCACCTCAGGTGGTTATCTCCCACACAGAGTGCTGAGACTTATCTTCCCTCAGGCTGAGCCAGTTCCTCCCCTATTTTTAGGAAAGCTTGGTACTGTGACCCTTTAATGTGATGACTGGTGAAGGTATGACAATTATGTATTCACCATAATTGTTAATCTAACAGAATATCTTCACCTTTCATTCACATGTCCGCCCACCATCCCCTACTCAGGTAAGAGGCAGGGCCTCTGGGCAGCTCATCCTGTTGTGCTTTTGCCCACTGGCAGCCTCGTGCCACTCCCTGTCAGGAGCTGGTCTCCCCCCCCCCCAAGAGTAAAACTATTTTCATAAAAACAAAATTGGGAAGCGAGTCCCCCATTCTCTCTTCCCAGCAACAGCAACAACAAAAAAATAATTTTGGGGTGTTTTTTTCCCTTTTTCCTTAAGTGCTCCTTTCTCATCCTAGTAGGAATGACTCTTACCTCTGGAGGACTTTTAGGGTTCTTCACTACTAAATTCTTGTACACTCGGGAGTATAAATACTTCTAAGTAAGATGTCATTCTGCCATCTTTACCACACAGAGGTCTCCCAGTCCTTGATGTACCAGCCAGAGCTATATGTTAGGGCTGCTGCCCTTTTTTTCTCTCTACCTTCTTCTCCAAATGGCTGAATTAGTCTCTGGCTCTGATAACCACTACCCTTGTACCACCCTCAGGCCCAACCCTTAGTTCCACTAAGCTGGTAGTCAGATTTTATTTTGTTATTATTTTTATATGCTGTGTCCTTTTACTATCCCTTTGTTCTAGGAGTCTATAACCCTCTCTTTTTCTCTCCCTCTTGTTTTCCTTCTCCTGGCAAACAGGAGCGGGGAAGAGAGGGGACCGGTGTTGGTTACTGGCAGGCTCACATGCACAGCATCACTGTGTCAGCCTAGAGGGCAGCACTTGCACCAACATTGGTCCCTGAGCTGTAGAAGATTTTGCTCCCACAGGGTCATAGTGCCTCTGGTTTAGACCCTTTAGTGTGAATGAATGGTGAAGATATTCTCGAAAATCAGCAGTTACGGTGAGTACATAATTTTCATTTCTGTCACCAAAGAACTCGAGACTGCACTCTTATAAGCATTAGAGACACAGTAACTGTACATATAAACCTATATAGAATGCTCAGGCAGTATGACGAGAGAGATAGAGCAGCAACTTCAGAGAGATGGATTCATGGTGATTACAAAGGCACAGACATTGATGGGGAACATCCTGTGGGTTGCTCTGTCCTCTTCCTCCCAGCTGGCCTCTGACGACCCTGGCTGGTTCCTGAATGTGTTACTGGCATGGTTGGTGGTAGCTGTACCACTGTGCAACAGGCCAACTCAGCAGTCAGCATTTTCACTAATGGAGTGATTGTTTTTCACAATAACTCCTTTCTAATAGGGTACAGTTTGAACAGTTCTCACCCATTTTCCAGTGCATGTGATGTTCTAGTACTAGTTTTCATTTTACAGGCAGCCCAGTGACTAGGCAGTTGCCATAAGCTCCCACTACTGATAAACTACAGAATGCCAGTATCTTGTCTACTGCCCATGAGGCTTTTCGTACTGTATCTGCATTGTACAAATACTCTGCTCGTTTGTTTTAATGCAGCTGCATTTAAGTTTTTCATTGAGTACTGGCGGAGAAGATGGCAACAAAGAAGCAAGAGACCAAGAACTGATACCTATTCAGTCCCTGAACCTGCTGCTGAAGAGCATTGGCACCACCCTTACAGATGTACAGGATGTTATCTTTAAGTATGTCAGTCATTTCTGTCATTATAAAATGTATTTCGTAAGACTTTTACTTCAGTCTTTCAAAGAAAGTATTTAAAGGGCAGCTGACACCCTCATGACAGGCAACTTGCACCAAGGAGCTGCCTGCCAGATGAACAAAAGTATGCTGGTTTTGATATTTTTTAGCAAGGCCCTTTATAATTTTTTACCTTTTACAGACATGCTTATAACTTCTGTAAACAAGCCAAGCAGCTGTCGAGTGCTGCAGCCCTGTCTTCGTAATCAGCTGTTTTATGACATGAAGTAGGGAATGGGGCTGCAGGCACTATTAGATACTAAGGATTGGAAAGGTGGGCTGCCTGAAGATAAAATTTCTCATTTTGCTGGACAACCTGCAGGTATGTGGCTAGTATATTACATTTATATATAAGCCACATACCTATAGGCTGGCCAGCAAAATGACAAATCTTATTTTTAGGCAACTCCCCCGCCTCGATTCTCAGTATCTGTCTGTTATGCACCTGCAGCCCCATTCCCCACTTCATGTCATCAAATTGTGTATTTTGGCGGTGGGGCTGCAGTGCTCAGAAGTTATATGGAAGTTACATGCACAGCTTTAAAAGGTAAATATGAGGAGCCTTACTAAAACCCCAAACTCTGCGCACTTTACAGAAACCGTGACTGCATTCCTTTATCAGCCCGACGTGCTGTAGTACAGAAAATGATCCTCCCCACTTTTGACCATGCTGACATAGACTATGGTGCCACTCCCAAGACCACCCTTAGCAGACTGGACTCCCTCTTTCATTCCTTCTTTCATTTTGCTCTGTCTTGTCCACCTCTAGCCCATCACTGCAACGTCTACAGTGCCCTCTACCTTCCCTCCCTTAACTTTAGACGCCTCATTCACTCTGCTTCCTTTATGGCAAAATACTGGTTAGGGTCACTACCTTCCTACCTCACCTCTGTTCTTGAAACACCCTCATCGACACCTTATTCTCTCCACACTTCCACCCACAGAGCCCTAGCACTTCCACTCATTCTCTCCTGGTGGCCATTTTGGGTCGGGCTTAGCAATGGATGGTCCTGATGCCATCTGGCGGCTATGGGACTGAAGGAATTAAGAACCACCACAGCTGGTCAGTTTGCTTTCTCATACCGATGCCCCAAAATCTGGAACTCCCTCCCCATCTCAGTCTGAAATGCTCCCTCCCTTACCTCTCTCACCCCACTACTTAAAGCCCACATTATTACTAGCAGAACATGCGCCTAACTACCTCAGCCACCCCCCACCTTTCTCCAACATCCTTCAAACTCGCCATTCTCTAGATCCTCCTCAATCCCTTATTGTTCTACATTCTCTCTTATATAATGATTGGTTACCACTCAAATGTGTTGCATCTCATTTAGTGGCTAAAATTGTGAATATTTTAAATATTATATTGTATGACTAAGGTGTACAGCCAACCTATCCCATATGTTGCATATTGCATACATGATATCATTTTTTCATTTATTGTGTAATGACTTCTATGAAATGCTTCCATTGTATCCCACTTTGCCTCACCCCAGGATGCATCTGGAAACTTGCTGTTTTGCTCAGCATGCCTTCCTGGTAAAAAGTTTTAAATAAATAAAATATTTCAAAACCAGCCTAATTTACAGTATCTCCTCAGGCAGAGACGATTCCTTGTTGTGAGATGCCTGCATGTGAATAAATTATATTAGCTGCTCTTTCATTTCCATTTTTTATTTGTTTTACCAGGAAAAGCTCCATTGAGCAAAGCTCATTGGAAAGAAGGGCCTAGTTAGGAAAGTATAGCACAGAAAAAAACACTGCGGTGATAAGTGTACAGATTGAGGAATGCTATAGAACATTATAGTGTATAGTTAGCTACAGTAGGTCACAGCAAGAATAATAGGCACAGAAACACATACAAAGACATAATCTCAGGTACAATATAAAAAATGAAACTTACAGCATGTGATATGTAAATTAATCATAGTTTGCACAGTAATGTTTGACCAGTTTAGGCTTAATGGAGTAAATTAATTTTTGAACAATTACCATTTTTTTTTTTTTTCATTTTCAGACTTGCGTGTTTTGAAATCGAGAATCATTTCTACACCACGTCACAGCTTCAGTCTGAAGTTATACGACATTACTCGAAACAGGTTTGTTTGAGAATATTTTTACTGGGTTGATTATGCAGATTACCTATCCATCCACTACTACAGTGCACAGCAGAATGAACAATTCAAGCAAGTGTTTTTTCCAGGAAACTAATAAGGGATAAAACCCCACAGTAGTACCAGGTAGCATAGTAAATTAAGGTTGTAAGGGACATTAGGTCAATCATATCTGTACCCCCTGCTTCGTATACAGGGATTAAAAAATATTCTGTGCAAAAGTGTATTCATAGGGCTCCCTTTCCCACTTTTTACTATGTAAAGTAGGTGTTCAAGGGAATAAATGTATTGCTTCAACCTTGGTATTAATGGAGTATGAATAGGTTTACTCCGGAGTTCACCTTCAACTGCCAAGCAGGTTATCACTATTATATTACAAGTTCTTTGATTAAAAAAAAATAAGCAATGGTATTCTTCATCACTTTATTTTCCTATTCTGTATAGGCCCCAAGATGGCTACCTGCAAGTGAGGTATGTTTAGCAGTTCCCCTGTCCAGCCATTTAAAAGCAGGAAGTAGCATGCAATATACCTAGTGGATCTACATATAGTTATAGGGCAACAACCATGTGGAAACTCTGTTCTGATTTCCTCAGAAGGTCCACTTGTAGTTCTGACCAGATATGTCATTTTCTAGAGATGTTTGTGGCCATGTCACTTGGCACAATTCATTGTCCAGTCACCTTTTCCTCTGGAGTGCTGAATGGCTTGGATTATCTATTCACATTGAGACAATCTATTTCTTGTTACAGAGTTTGGGGAGTCCATACAGCTATGTAAGTGAAGTCATGGAAATAAGAGGTGTTAAATACATACTACTGAAAAATATCTTTATAAAAACCAACAGCACTTGCAGTTAATCAAGCTCTGTATCCAGTGCGTAGAAGACATGGTGTTAAGTGTTTAAGAGTGCTTTTTAATCTTTACTTTTTCCCCTTTCCCTATTTCAGGCCATCAAACAAATGTACGTCCTTGTTTTAGGATTGGATGTTCTGGGTAATCCCTTTGGACTCATTAGGGACGTTTCTGAAGGAGTGGGGGCCTTCTTCTATGAACCATACCAGGTTAGTTTTTCACATTGTTATAAGAAAACTGATCACTGTGCGTTGAAGGATTTTGTACAGCAGTCACTCATAAAAAGCAGTTAATAAATAAATGTGAAAATGTGATACATTTTGAAATACATCAGGTGACCCAAAACATGAGGATGTGTGGTTGGTCACAGCCTTGAATCTGCTGCACACAGAAATGTGGCCATAAGAGTAACTGAAATCTGTTTTGCAGGGAGCCATTCAAGGTCCTGAGGAGTTTGTGGAAGGAATGGCACTTGGTGTTAAAGCCCTGGTGGGAGGTGCTGTTGGTATGTATGGAATAGTGCTTTGTAGAGTTACCTTGTGCATGTTTCCATGTCTAGCATTGTTCTGACCTCTACATGTCGCTTGATATACAGTAGTAAAAAGTAAAGTGCAGTGAATAGTACAGTTTGGTCACAACACATCTGGGAACCTGTTGTCCCACTGAAAGGCAATGTAGTCTAGTGGTTAGAGTGCAGTTGTGAAACTGTAGACACCCATTTGAATCCTGCCAGAGCCCCTCTTGATGGCATTTGGAGCTCTAGTGAATACAGTGTAGGAAAGGTGCTACATAAAACCACTCCTTTCCTTTTATCTGTGTCTTTGTTTTCTACTGCCTGTTTTAGCTAACAGCTGTGAAAACCTGCTTAGCACAGCAATTTTGGCTCAAGTGCACTAGTGTGGCGATGTTCAAAAGTGGCATGTGAATTCAAATCCCACTGCTAAGCTGTGATTCAGCATTCCAAGGACTGCAGCACATTTACGATCCCAGCATTACAGATGTTGGCAAGGAAATGGCCTAGACATGTGTCACTAGAGCAGTAGCCACTGTCAGCAGGTCATAGCGATATAAAGAATTGCAGGCAGAAAACACCAACAGTCTGTCCGGTCTGCCCAAGATCCTTATCTAGACATTACCTAACTTGGTGTTGATCTGGGCTAGGCCAAGTACCCTGTTGTCAGCTCGTACCTATCCGCACTCTACCCCACCCACCTCCCCTGCATTCATCTTCTCCAACCCCTTAAATCTGTCCCACTCTGTTGAATCCTGTCAGAGTCCCTGCACTGACCGCCTGTCTGGGCAAGCAGTTCCACATCTCCACCAATCTGTTAGTGAAGAAGTACTTCCTCACATTCCTCCCGAATTCTCTCCACTTCAGATTGTGCCCCCGTGTTGTAGAGTTCTCACATAGGCTGAATAACGTATGACAATCCACTCTGTTGATACCTCGTAGAATTTTAAAATGTTTCTACCATATTTCTCCTCCCCTTCTGAGTTCCAGTGAGTGCATGTTAAGGCTACTCAGCCGTTCCTCATGAGTTTTCCCCTGTTGCTCCTGTATCATCTTATTTGCCCTCTTTTGGATTGGTTCACGATGGTACCTGACCTTTTTAAGGGGAGGACTCCAGAACTATACACTGTACTCCAGATGCAGCCTCAGCAGGGATCAGTATAGAAACACAGAAACATAGAATCTGACGGCAGATAAGGACCGCTTGGCCCACCCAGTCTGCCCATTTTCCTACCTAATGGATAAGCTGCAGATCCTAGTTAACCAGCAGCCTACTTCTTCCTACCCTCACTCCCTAGAATTGCCTTATGACTGTCCCATGCATGCTTGAATTCCACCACTGTTTTTGACTCCACAACCTCCTCCGGAAGGCCGTTCCATGCATCCACAACCCTCTCTGTGAAAAATACTTCCTTAAATTACCTCTGAGCCCCCCCCATCTTCAAATTGTGCCCCTTGTTCTTGCACACCTCTTTTTTTTAAAGATGCTACCCTCTTGTACTTTGTTGATTCCTTGAGGCACTTGAAAGTCTCTATCATGTCCCCCTTCTCCCTTCTTTCCTCGAGGCTATACATATTAAGCTCCTTAAGTCTCTCTTCATATGTCTTCTGGTGCAGACCCTGCACCATTTTAGTTGCCCTCCTCTGGACAGCTTCCATCCTGTCTATGTCTTTGCAGAGACTGGGTCTCCAGAACTGCACGCAGTACTCCAGATGGGGTCTCACCAGCTGTCTGTACAGAGAATAACTTCATGTTTTCTACTGGTGATGCCTCTCCCTATGCATCCCAGTATCCCCCCAGCCCTCCTTGCTGCCCTCTCACATTGCTTGCCCACCTTTATACTACTACTAAGTTTCATACTACTAAGAGTATTAGATGTACAAAAGATTTTTTTTTAAAACCCATGTAAGTACATCTCCAGGAATTGGATTTCTTTATACATTGTTTAATAAAAATTTATCAAGGTTTTGTTTGAAAATTTCCACATTATCTGTTTCCAACAAGTATCTAGGTAATTTGTTCCGTATAGATATAATTCTTTGTGTAAAAAAGGAATGCCTAGTGTTTACTTTAGGATAGGTCAGTACCAATTGAAACCTATGGCTCCTGAGGTTGCATTCTCCCATGTTGAGGCACATCCCTAACTGTGTCATTAAATCACTATCTCTAATGATATTAAACATCAGAAGGAGATCCCCCCTAGTTCTTCTCATTTCCAAAGAGTACAAGTCCAATTCCCTCATTCTGGTTTGATAATCTTTATTTTGCAAACCATCAATCATTGTAGTAAATCTACACTGAACTCCCTCAAGTACATCAATATCACGTCTAAGACTCGGGCTCCATAGTGGTGAGCAGTAATCCAAGTGTGGTCGCACATACGCTCTATACAATGGAAGTATGCATGCTCTATTTCTGGTCACAAATGATCTTTTTATACACCCTATTATTCTGTTTGCCTTTTTTTTATATAATTGCAATGTGATGTAAATGTAAATTCTGAATTTATTATGATGCCTATGTCTTTTTCCTCTTTTACTGATACTATTATAGAACCATTTAGACAAAATTGTACATTGGGATTATTTTCTCCCAAATGCATTATAACTGTCTTACCAATGTTAAATTCCATGTTATTCTGTTTGGCCCAAGTCTCTAAGAATTTAAGATCTATGGTAGCATCTTTAATTTCGTCCAGTGTTCCTACTTTTAGTGCAATTTTAGTATCGTCAGCAAACTTGATAGCTTTGTTTTTGAGGTTTTTAGTCATATCTGACATAAAAATATTGAACAATAGGGGTCCAAGTCAGATCCCTGTCGAACCCCACTAGTCACTGCACCCAGGGTTGAGGTATAACTTCTTATATGTACTGCCTTTGTACGGTTTGTCAGCCATTCATTTACCCAGTTTGTTAAGAGGGGCTGTATCCCACATGATGTCATTTTGTTTATCAGTGTTGAGTGAGGGACTCTGTCAAAAGCCTTACATAGGTCCAGATATACTAAATCTACGGGTAGTTTATCGTAGAGCAGGCTACTAATTTTTTCATAAAATACCAAATTACTAGTCAGACAAGATCTGTTCTTTTTAAAACCATGTTGGTCTGGGTCTACAAGTTGTTTCATAACTAAGTCCTCTTCTAGTCTGGTTTTTAGTATACTTTCAAACACTTTACCCAATATACTAGTCAGACTAATCGGTCTATAATTAGATGTTTTACCTTTATCGCCTGTTTTGTAAATTGGTGTTACAAGTGCTGTCTTCCAATCACAAGGTACTAATCCAGTTTTTAATGACATATTGAATAGTGTATATAAAGGGTCAATTAACCATTGTGCGATACATTTTATCATTCTTGGATGAAGGTTATCTGGGCCAGGAGATTTATTTGTTTTAATAGCATCTAGTTTGTTTTTAATCTCTAGTTTGGTTATTTCTGATATGTTATATCCCTGACTATTTTTTGTAGTGTCCACCAATGTTTGGGAATTTTGAGAAGGATTAAAAACTGAACAAAAATATTTATTGAATTCCTGAGCCATCTCTGATGGGGTTTGAATTGTTTCATTATTTACAAATAGTGGGCCGATGGTTATTGGAGATTGTTTTTTGTTATTTATATAGGAGTAGAAACCTTTTCCACCATCATTTGTGTGTGCTAGCTTGAATTCCAGTTTTTTTTTTCTTTTTTAATTGCAAATTTGCATTTCTTTGATATGTGTCTATATTTTTTTTGTGGTATTCGTTATCACACCTGGATGCTGCTCTATAGACTCTTCTTTTTTCTTTAATTAGTTGTAAAATATTTGGAGTAACCCATAACGGTAACTTTCCTCTATTATTGTATCCAATTTTATCTGGAACATGTTTTTGTTCTAAGGTCAATATTTTTTTTTTTTTTTTTAACAATTTCCAAAGATCATCAGGAGGCATATTGTCAGTGTCCCATTTCCACGATGTTAGTTCTTTATTAATGAGTTTAAAGTTTGCCTTACCATAGTTCTTGTAGGTTGTTTTACCAAAGTTTCTGATGGGATTTGTTTTGATTTTAAAAGTAATTACATCATAATCACTGTTTTGAAGTGGATCGCGGACTTCAATGTTGTAAATTTGTTGGGATATGTCAGTCAATAGTAAATCTAAGATATTATTTTTCCTAGTTGGCGTCTGAATAAGTTGGACTAAGTCATTTGATTCACAAAACTCCAAAAAGTGTTTTTCAATTTTATTATTTGTTGTAATATTTACCCAGTTTATTCCTGGATAGTTAAAGTCTCCCAGTAGGATAATATCAGATCGTTTCATCCCCAACTCTAGGTTATTCAGATATTTATAGTGTTCAGACAAATCAGTATTAGGCGGTCTATAACACAAACCCACTGTGAGTTTAGCTTGAGAATCTCTTATTATTTAAATCCACAGGATTTCACTGGCTGATTCACTTTCATTAATGATAATAGTTTTGTGTTCTATATTGTTTTTGACAAGAAACACTACTCCACCCCCTCTTTTCGTTAATCTATTTTTATATGTTGTACTATAACCAGGTATATTTAAATTCTAACGGGTTTGGTCTCCCCACCAAGTTTCAGTAATAGCTGCAATATCAGTGTTTTCAGTATGAAGTAGTATCTCTAGTTCATCTAATTTGGTTAAATATAGACTTCTTGCATTTGTAAGTAAAAAGGTCAACCCATAATTATTTTGTCTGATAGGAAATTTTGTTTAGTTTTTAGTCAGCTCCCTATGCCCCCTAGAATTTAGTTTTTTTGTTTGTATCAAGATCTTATTTTATTGTACATAATGTACCCCAGAAGTCGTGTTCCTTTTTTGTTTAAATGAAGACCATAATAACAGTATAAATCATCATGTCCCACAAATGTCTCCCAAGTGTGTACACATTTAATGTTATTTGTAAGACACCATCTGTGTAACCAGTTGTTGTACATTTTTATTTGTTTAGTTCTGAAATAGCTTGCTCTTGGGACAGGTAGGACCGCTGAAATAATAGGCGTCACATTTAATGATTTTAGAGATTTTATAGCATCCATCATATCTTTAGTTATTTTTTCAACATCCTGTTTTCCAAAATCATTTGTTCCCAAGTGCAATAAAGCAGTTTTAGAGTTTTCCGTATCTTTCCTTTAGGTCATCTTATATGACTACCCCCAGGTCCCTTTCCATTTTTGTTGTTGTTAGTATCTCACCCCCCATTGTGTACTCTTCCCCTGGGTTTTTGTTTCCCAGGTGCATTACCTTGCACTTCTTAGCATTGAATCTAAGCTGCCATACATTTGACCATTCCTCTAACCTTGCCAAGTCCTTCATCCTTTCACCCACTTGTGCATCAACTCTGTTGCATATCTTTGTGTTATCTGCAAAGAGACATACTTTTCAAACAACATGAAGTCTTGCTATATTATGACATATGCAGTGAGTCCCAAGCTTCGAACTGCTCCGGACGTGAAAGAGTTAACTTTCCATGCCAGGCATGGAACTTTGAACGTGGGCTCAGTTGAAAACTCTGTCTGTTGTTAATCAAACTCAAACTGTCAGATTCTTTATTCCGCCTCACTGAACAGTCGCTCTGGAGATTTCTCCTTCTGCTCGGTTCGTTTTGTCGGTTAAAGTATTATTTTATCATTTTTTTGAACGAAATTAAACCGCAACCGGTCGGTTCAAGCTCTGTCTGTGGTATTGTAAGTAATAGATAGAGCTTACATTTATAATTATTCTGTGTGGAACTTTAGCTTTGCCGGTTCGGATTGAACCGATCAGTTATTTTCAAAATTACTAGTCCTTTTTAGAGTGCAGTTCCCGGTTCTTATCAGTTCTAAAAACCATATTCACGTGCTTTTTTTCCACGACTCGTGACACGGTTGGGAACCGATAAGAGAGTCTTGCTTTTACGGATTGCCATAAATGGGCAAGTTTGGTTAGGCTGGCACTATGTCTGGAAACCAAAGAAGAAACCGGACCCTGGGTTTTGGCACTGTAGTGTTGTGGGGAAAGCTTTGCTAAGGCTGACCCACCACCACTACATCCACAATAGTTTATTTTCTTTCTCTAAATGTTGCTTATCTAACGTTACTTAATCAGCCGCTGCTTTTCTACTAAAAGCAGCCTGAACTGTGAAAGCCATCATCAGCTCTAACAGTACTTCCTCTTTCCACTGACATGCAATATAGAAGGCAGAAATTACAAGGGCAGTTGCCCTTGCTTGTTTGAGAGACGTTTCCTTAATACATCTCTCCATATATTGTTAAACCTGGGATTCTCAAACCCCCACATAAATATCCTTTAACCTCTGGTCCTCAGACACCCACATCAATATACATTACCCTTACCCAGCTTATAGATGTCCATAGACCTTTTTGCTGTAGGTTCAAGTACACTCGAACACTCAAGAGTCCCTTAGACTTTTTTTCCCAGCCCCACAGTTAGGTTATGACCCTTACCTATGCGGACTCTGTCTAGATTACAAAAACACTTTACCAAATTACCAGAATTACAACCAAGCTCCTGGCTGGCTCGCCATTTTGTTAATTGGATCCAATTATACAGTTTATACAGGTTCCTGGTTGGTAATTCTCAGTAATTCAATAAAGCCATTGCCAACAAGCTATATATTTGCCAAATTAGTGGTACTTTATTATGATAGTATTAATAAGGTTAGCCAGAAAAATGCTATTGTGCTAGTTTACAAAAGGGAATACATGCTAACATTATTTTTAAACTTCAGGTAGCCCACAACTACCTAAATGTTTCTGTTACAGTTTAGTTGTAAAACAGCCAAAGGGCAATCCCAATGGGGTGTTTCTAACATGCAATCTAGACAGCTAGTAATATTTGCATTACAGGGCTACAGCATTTTGAGACACGTGTAACCATATGTCTCTGGATCCCCCAAGCAATCTATGGATAGTCTCAGACTGCATCTTGTCCGAGACTGCGTCTTCTTGAGGGGATGCTGGACATAACTATAGGTCCCATATTTATGTGTAGCAAGCTTATAAAAAATGACTGGAATTTCCCAAAAACTACCTTGGTAGTTTTAAACACAGACAATATGTCATTCAGCAAGTCATAAGACTCTGGTTCAAAAATACACTGGCCATTAGATACCTCGGTCACAAGATACGTGTTGACACTCTGCCGAGACATTTGGTCATTCTTAAATGGAAAAAGAGGTAATCAGGGTTTTTTTATTTGTCGAAAATAACTCTCTTTATGATACAGAAAACATGCAAGGGGATGTGACTCTTTTAAAAATACTTGGTTTACAGATAAAAAACCAGACGGTGGCTAAATTGGGGAACTCAATTCTTAAGGCCAGTTCTTGTTACTACCAGCTGCATTCTTATCTTAGCTGTAATCTTTTAAAAAGATATGTTTTGGTATAGAGCATTGCTGAATAAGACAATTCTAAATTAGACTGTGACTATGCTTTAAAATTTATTTTATGTTCTTCAGTTTAACCATTAACCATTTAAAGTCTCCACATACATGCGTTGATATGGTGGTATCATTCATTTGCTTAGCCACTGGCAGTCATTGGCTAGCTAGCCATATTAACTTGTATGTTAGCCTCATTCAGTCATCTATTGGCCATTTGTATTTTCTGCAAGCCTTTTACACCTTGCCATAGTCAACTGTATATATAGAGGTGGCTATCAGCAATTTTATATAACTGAACCTGTATATACCTAGGCCTTGGGGTCCCTGGGCAAATTCAACACCAGAACTGAGGTCCCTTCTCCACAGCTTCTGAAAATGGACTTAAAAACTGCTCTCAGGTTAACTCCTTGAGTTCCCAATAGCTTTATGCAATTATCTCAAACTATAATTATATACATTTCAACAGTAACACTATATAATTTCTAAACAAAGGGATCCCAATATCAGTTACATTTCCCCATAATGATTTGCATATATTTTTATACCAGCAGATATGCAAGGGGGAAAAAAGACGGAACAGAAAGTGAGGGTAGAGAGATACAGAGAGGTAGATAATTTCAAGACTGTTGGGGTGATCAAGTCCTAGGCGTCACAGGAAAATTTGATTGCACAACCAGACAAACAGGAGACAAGAAAGGAAAGAACAGAACAGATCCCTGCATTCAAACTCTCCATAACAACTGGGACAGGGTCCTATTCAACCCTGTCACATACCCCCTTTGCAGGGAAGTGATGTGGGTGTGGCACTGGGCAGTCTAGCATGATCTGTTCTTGATAGCAGTCCATGTCCCGGGCTTCACAGCATCCTGGCAGACAATTTCAACCACACCACACCACACCACGGGCTCATGAGTGGGAACTGAAGCAAGAGGTAATAGAAGGCCTGTTCGACCAATGGGGTCGAACAGAGCTGGACCTCTTTGCCTCCCCATCCAATGCAAAACTACCCAATTTTTGCTTGCTCATTTCCGAGCGTGGTGTTTTCTGGCAAGATGTGCTGTCTCTTTTTTGGACAGGGAGGTTTCTGTATGCCTTCCCTCCCTTTCAATTCTGCAGAAGGTCCTGCTGAAGCTTCAAGCAGAGGGAGCACACATGATCCTCATTACTCCTTTCTGGCTTCAGCAGATTTGGTTCCCCCTGCTACAGCAGCTAGCATTGGAACCTCCAGTACCTCTACCTCTCCTTCATGACCTTCTCACATAGGAGCAAAGCAACCTGGTGCAACCGAGCCTCAGTTCTCTCCACTTGCACATGTGGCACCTCTGGATATAGCTGTATCACGCATCGGGGTTTTCTCGAGTAGTCCAAGTTTTGGCGGAAGCCAGAAAGCCTTTTACCAGAACGACACGTGCGATGAAGTGGAAGAGGTTTACTATTTGGGTGACTGCCTAGGGGTTTGGACCTTTTTACTTGCCCAGCACCCAGGTCTTAGAGTACTTCTTGCAGTTATCTGATTTGGGCCTCAGTTTTCCTTGCTGAATGTCCATCTTTCTGTGATCTCTGCCTATCACCTTCCAGTGGACAGCAAAAATCTTGCTCGGTTGGAGGTCGCCAAACCCTTCTATACAGGGATCCTCCACTTGAAATCTCCGGTCCGTAGTCTGGCTCCCCCCTTGGGATTTGAATTTCATTTTAGAGAAACTTACTTTGCTCCATTTTGAGCTGTCAGTAAGCTGTGATATGCGCTACTTGTCTTGGAAAGTGCTATTTTTAGTTGCGATTACCTCAGCTCGAAGGATTTCCAAGCTTCAGGCCCTCGTTTGTAAGGAGCCTTATTTAATTTTCCACAGAGACAAGGTGGCTCTGCAGACTAATCCTTCTTTTCTATCAAAAGTGGTATCTGAGTTTACGTTAAACCAGGATATTCAATTGTCGGTTTACTTCCCTGAATACTTAATTGGGGGGGGGGGGAGACACCTTTTGCGCACTCCGGATGTGCACAGGATTCTGCGTTGTTATATTTCACAGACTAAAGAGGTGCGCAAATCCAATCAGTTATTCGTTTCTTTTGTGCCTAAACATCAGGGCATTGCTGTTTCCAAGTAATGCCTCCCTAAGTGGTTTGCTAACTGTATCACTTTCATTTACTAAAAATATAAGAAATCACTTTTGGGGGAAGTAAAGGGGCACTCGATCCACAGCATGGCTGTTTCTACTGCCTTTTTCAGGAATGTGTCCGCCTCTAACATTGTGCTGTGGCCACCTGGAGTACTGTCCATACTTTCACCAAGCATTACAGTCTGGACATCACCCTCTAATCACAGGGCTGGGTTTGGACTGTTTGTCGTTCAATGCCTCTTATCCTAACCTGGGTCTCTATTTGCAGACTGTTCTGCCTCCCAGGCCTCAGTCTCTGACTGTTTCTTCTTGACTGCTTGGAATTCAGTCCTGTATGTAATGACCTACTGCAGAAACCCTCTCGAAGTAAGATATTACAGTTCCGTAAGAACTAACCCTAACAGTAGATCTTTGAGAGAGGTTCCTGCAGTAGGTCACCTCTTTCCCGCCCACCTTCCCCCAGCTTCTGCTTATTCTTTTCTTTCCCAGGGTTCTTTTTCAGTAGCTCCAGGTTCAAGGAGTATTCTCCTTTTTTCCATCTCCTTTTCAGGGGTCTCCCAGTGGGAGAACTGGAGGGTTGGTGTGGGGACCGCCCCCTTTAAAGTATCACACTAATGTCCCATTATGTGACGCCGAGTGTGGTCCACCGCTATGGATTGCTAGCTAGAAGTTTGCTGTGTGGTTCTGACACCAGGGGGCGCAGTCTGTATTGACCTACTGCAGGAACCTCTCTCGAAAATCTACTGTTACGGTAAGTTCTTATGTAACTGCAATTTTCTAATGGCCTTCAGGATCCCAGGCAACATGGGTTCATGAGGAAGGGGTGTGTCTTGCCAGACAAACCTAATCGATTTCTTTCACTGGGTAATCAAGGAGTGGTTGACGTAGCCTACTTGGACTTCAGTAAGGCCTTTGACACCATTCCATATAGAAGACTGGTTAGCAAACTGAGAAGCCTGGGAGTGGGTCCTAAAGTAGTATGATGGGTAGAGAGCTAGCTGGACAATACGAGTCAGAGGATGGTGGTAAATGGCATTCACTCTGGAGTGGGCAAAGTGACCAGTGGGGTGCCACAGGGGTTAGTACTAGGCCCAGCCCTCTTCAATGTCTTTATAAGCAACATTGCAGAAGGACTGGAAAGGAAGGCATGCCTGTTCGTGGATGACACAAGGGGTGGAAAGAATGAGACATCTGGAAAAGCTGGAAGAATGGTTATGGGTTTGGCAGCTGGGCTGCAGCACAAAAAAGTGCAAAATCGTGCACATGGGGCACAGAAACCTGGGGGCAACATATCAACTGTGAGGAGAAATACCAGCAGTCACAAAATAGGAAAGGGACCTGGGGTAATTATTTCTGATGACCTGAAGGTAGCTAAACAGTGTGACAAGGCAGTGGTAAAGGCTAGCTGGATGCTTGGATGCATAGGCAGGGGTATCACCAGCAGAGAGAGGGTGGTAATAATACCTCTGTATAAATCACTAGTGAGACCCCACCTCGAGTACTGGGTCCAGTTCTGGAGGTCCCCAACTCCGAAAGGACATAGACAGGATAGAGGCAGTACAAAGGAGGGCAACCAAAATGATCCAGGGCCTGCATCAGAAGCACTATGAAGAAAAGCTTAAGGAATTAAATATGTACTCACTAGATAAAAGGAGGGGAAGGCGGGGATGTGATAGAAACATTCAAATACCTCGCAGGAATATTCTTATTCTTGCTTTCCCCTCCTGTACCTCCCTGCCCACCCCCTGCTCCCTTAGCCCCCCCCCCATGTCAATCATAGGAAAACCTCTCACCATCTCCCAGCCAGGGTGTTAGTCATGCTACTACTCCTGTCAGGGAACATTCATGCAAACCCTGGCCCGGTTCCCAGGAGCTCCCCAACTCGCACCACAGGCCTATGCATGGTCTCCATGAATATCTGTAGCCTCCTAAAAAAGTTTGACTCACTACAATGCCTGGTCACATCAATTAACCCTGATGTTATCACGCTGGTTGAGACTTGGCTGTCGAAATCCTCCCCTGACCCCTAGTCTCCTTCCTGGTTTCACCCTTTTCGGTCCGACCGTGTTGGGAGGCAGGTGAGCTGCGCTATTTATGTCAAGAATCTCTCCCGTATTAGCCCTGCCCGCTCCCCATCCTGACCCAGGGCCCAGGCGCCACGCTGAAACTAACCCCTGATCCTTTAAAGGGACCCTTTATCTGGACTACTGCATACGTGCCCCTCAGGGACCAAATGCAGGCCATTGCCTCTCTTACAGAATACCTTACCTCTCTACCTCCTACCGCTGATCAAATTCTGGTGGGTGACTTAAATGTCAACTGGCTCAGCCCCTCCTCCTCCTCTACCCGAGACTCCTTTTCTGCAATAGACCTAACGCAACTAGTTACCCACCCTACCAGGACTAACCCCAAGAGAGGCTCCAGTACCCTGCTTGATGTGGTACTCACCAACCGCCCTAATCGGATCCCCAATGTACAAGTCCTCCCAGACTCTCTCAGCGATCACTCCCCGTTCTATTCCACTGGTCAACCTCAGTCCCCAAACCCATAGCACAGTCCACATGCTGGCGGCGTCTAATACCTGGTGGACTGATAAAACTTAAGGAACTTCTGTCCCAAATTGACTGGTCTCCTATACTGGCAACTCCTGACATCGACACAGTCTCTCCTTCTTTACCCAAACTTTTAATAATGCCTGTGATATCTTTGCCCCAGTGTTGACCGCCGTTCTAAAGGAAGAATGCCCCTGGTTACCCCAGCTTTGATCCACCAGCTCAAACATAGGGACAACCTATGGCACCGTGCCATGAGACTGGCCGGCCCAATGACAGGCGGTTATATGCTGCCGCCAAATCAAGTGTGCACTGGCCATCAGAATGGCCAAGTCTGAGCACTATCGGTCCTCACTCACTGCCTCATGGGGAATCCCAGAACCTTCTGGGATAACATTAAACAGTTAAATGGGTGACACTCCCCCACCCACCAGATCAACATTAATGGTGTGATCTCCTCAGACCCAACCCTCATAGCCAACCACCTCCAACCCACCCACCCAGATCAACATTAATGGTGTGATCTCCTCAGACCCAGCCCTCATAGCCAACCACCTCAACACCTCATTCACTGACCTTAGCCCAATCCTCCCTACAAATTTTTTTGACCTCCTCCCCAGCACCTGTCAGAAATCTTCTCGCCTTATTTTCTCCTCTCACGTGTTTCTGCCCAAGAACTTAGGCCGCTCTGTCACTGCTCTCAAGAGTAATAGTACAGGCAGTGACACCCTGGATCCATGTATCCTCGGCTGGTCTTAGACACAGTCCTTACCCGATCACATGCCTCATCAACCACTCTCTTTGCCTGGGGAAGGTTCCAACTGCCTGGAAAGTCGCCACTGTCACCCCTATCTTTAAAGGTGGTGATAGGACTGTGGCTGAAACTATCGACCGATCTCCATTCTCTCTCCTCTCTCCAAGGCCTTGGAAAAAGTGGTGGCCTCTCAAATCTCTGACTACCTCTCCACCTACAGTGTCCTTTGTCCTGAGCAGCATGGCTTCCGAGCAGGCCACAGTACCAACACAGCCCTCCTAGAGTTCTCCAACTTTCTCCACTCCTCCTTAGACACTGGTTCTCTGGCTGGTGCTGTCTTCATTGACCTCTCGAAAGCTTTCGACACTGTTTCCACCCTCCTTCTTGATGCCCTTAGTCTCTCTGGTTTTGCTGCTGGGCTCATCTCCTGGTGCACCAGTTATCTGTCTGACCGCTCACAGCGTGTAAAATTAATGGGACCTGCTCAGACATCTGTCCCATCTTTTCTGGGGTTCCCCAGGGCTCCATTCTGGGCCCCTTACTATTCTCCCTTTACCTTAACACCCTTCCACTCTCTTGCTCTGGGAACATTCTATTGTACGCTGATGATGCAGTCATCTTTGCCTCAAGTCGTAACCCTATTGCCCTCCAGGACTCGCTGCAGAAGTCCTTCACTGAAGCCGAGGGCTGGTTCAAGGAACATGGATTGGTGATAAATCTTAAAAAAGCAAAAGCTATGTTCTTCTCTCATCCCCAAAACAAGTCCTGCAACTTCAAACTCCTCATTCACTCTGGGTCCTCATTCCCACTCGAACAGGTTTGCTCCTATAAATACCTAGGGATCCATTTTGACCCCTCTCTCTCCTTCCATGGACACATCGCTGCCCTAGACACTGCCACTAATATCCGATTGGGCATCTTACATCGGTATGAACACTGCCTCCCGGAGCTCTTGACTATGAGTCACCTCCTCTATCTTGTCCCTAGTGGACTATGGACTGCCGGTGTATGGTGCTGCTGATCAGACCGCACTCCATAAATTGTCCTACTCTGAATAAGGCCTGCAGGTTAATTACTGGAGCACCTAGGATGACACACACCTGTCTACTGTATGCTAAAGCGCTGGTACTTGATCTCGGCCAGCGCCTCAAATATCTTACCTGTACCCTTACAAAAGACCCTCCCTTGGGCTTTCCCCACCAGGATTGACCACCACCATCGCCGCTCTGTCCCACTAGTTCATACTCGGACCTCTGGAAAACCTCTCTTGTTATCCCTAGAGCTAGGACCTCTCACGGCCAAAGAGCCTTCAGCTTTAGGGCCCCTCCTGGTTCAACACACTGCCCCCCTCCATCTCCGAGCTCCAACTATATGGTGCTTCAAAACTTCCTACGTAACCACCTTATTAACACCCAATGCTGTAACTGCCGCTAGTCAAAGCTCGCATCAATACTTATGACAAGCTTATTACTAAGCTGCTAAGGACAACATAACTCTGGTATTGTTTGCATCCATCCTACCTGTACCAGCTTGTTTGTATCTGTGTCTTAATTTGCTGTTATACCTATGTGTTGTACTGCTATACTGTGTATTTTGGTTTGTCTTACTGTGACAATGTACCTTTGTAAATGAGCCTATGGCTCAAAGGTTTTCCAAACTGCTGTTTAAATAAAATAAAAAATAAAAATAAAAAATAAACAAAGTACAGAAAGGGAACATTTTCCAGAGAAAAGATGGTCGATGTCAGGAGTCACACTATGAAGCTGGGGGAGGGGTTGAGGAAATGTGAAGATACTTCTTCATGGATAGGGTGGTGGATGCTTGGAACAGCCTCCAAGCAGAGGTGGTGGGGGCTAAAATGGTTACAGGATTAAAGAAAGCATGGGATAGACACAAGGGGGTCTTAGAAGTAAAGCAAGGAGGGGGATGCAAACCAGAGTCTGACTAGGGGTCTGCGGTGGCACTGTAGGGAGGAAAAATGGAGCAGACTAGATGGGCCAAGAGGTCCTTATCTGCTGACTACTTCTATGTTTCTGTCAGGCGGCACTTCTGGCTGTGGACATCTGGCTTCTGCCAGGAAGTCCATCAACAGGTTATGAGTGTTCCCTTTGATGGAACTTATCTGTTTGGACAGCAAGTGGGGCAAACTCTTAAGGCTTCTAAGGAAACTAGAATGATTTGCAGAACTTCAATACCAGCTCCCTTTAACCCTCAGAAGGGCAAGGGACATGTTCTTCTCAAAACAAGCACTCCTTTTGTAGCAAAGGCAAGGGAGCCAAAAATAAATCACCTCCCCATCCTTAGAAAAAGGCACAGCTGAAGGCACAGGCACCAAAACACCACAGCTCTGGCCCCAGTCCTGCCTCACCTGCCTGTGTCAGACCTCTCCTGCCCAGTGGGTGGGCCCCTGACCCAGTTTTTCTGTCAGTGGAAGTCCATAATGACAGACAAATGTGGCCTCAGGATCATCCATGAAGGATACTCTCTGGACTTTATAGAAATTCCCCAGGACTGTCCACCCAGAAGGCAGCCCCACTTAGCAGCTTATGTAGCTGAGGTTACATAGATACATAGATACATAGACAGTGTCGGCAGATAAGGGCCTATGGCCCACCTAGTCTGCCCATTTGAGCTTGTAAGTTCAGTTTGTTTTCCTAGAAGTCTATTTCCCCTTACCCCTGACCTCTAGAATTCCTTTATGTCTATCCCATGCATTCTTAAATCCCGTGATTGTTTCAGCCCCCACCACTTCCTCTGGCAGGGTGTTCCACTTGTCCACCACCCGCTCTGTGAAGAAATTCTTTCTCATGTTTCCTCTGAATCGTCCTCCCTCCAACTTCATCCCATGCCCTCTAGTCCTGAAACATCTTTTTCGCTTAAAAATAGTGTTTTCCTGCACCCTGTTCCTCAAAAAATTGACCCTTTCTACACTCTGTCCCTGAGCTGTGTTCAAACCCAGTACCCTTGCAGTCAGAGTCAGCTGCTCTACCTCTGCACCACATTGCCTACCTAAGTGATTCAGGTGGTGCAGTGGATGTGTTTTGGCCTTACAAGCAAAGAGTCAGTGGTTTGATTCCCAGGAAGAACATATATTTTGAAGGGCTGGCAGTATAGCCTAGAAGTTAGAGTAATGAACTGTGAATGAGCATGTTACATCCAGCAGATCTGGGTTTGAATTCCACAACATCCATTTGCATACTGTGTGACTCTGAGCAAGTCACCTAACCACCCCAGTGCTCCTGGGTTGCCCCTGAAAACAGGCACTTGTGCCTAGTGGGCCTTACCTGGTTACCAGAAGGCTAAAACAAAAACAAACAAAAAAAAACATCTGGCACAGGGATTGCGGGCCTTCTGAGCAACAGAGCAGTGGAAATAGTCTCAGAATCAGAACAAAACAAAGGGTTCTACTCCCACTACTTCCTAGTTCCACTGAAATTATGGGACATGCGCCCTTTACTCGATTTCAGAAATCTGAACAAATTTCAGGAGTGAGAAGAATTCAAAATGATTTCTCTGGGCTGTCTGCTACTGTTCCTGAAGCCTCAGGGTTGGCCATCATCCCTGTATATGCAAGATGCATACTAGCACAGTCTTCCAGAAATCAGTCTTTACCGTTCATTACTGGATGGGTCTGTGCCAGAGTCACGAGGACCTCTTGGGAGCACCTAGCCTTAAAATTTTAGAGCTAGTAGACCGACGTCAGGGTGGTGCCACCCACAAGGCGGAAGCATGACGTGGTGGTCATGGGCTGGCCAGTAACAGACGTTGGCCCCCCTGCTCATCTGTTTTGTTCTTCCTGCCATCGAGGGTGCACTCTGTGAGAGCATTTGCCATTTTGTTACTGCACCATCAGTTCGTCTACTCTATATCTTTCCTTTTTTGCCTTTTCCAACACTGCTTTCTGTCTTATCTACTTTTTTATGGTGCTAGGCTCTATTTTTGCTATTTTTTGATTATTTTCTGAGTCATGTCCGGTTCTCAGGGGCGTAAGAAGCAGAAGTCAAGGAAGAAGACAGATATTCCCCTATGCATCGGTACCCCTGTGGGAGACATATGTCTGTCCAGGACTGGCATGACTGTTGCTGGATCTGTCTTGGAGCTCAAGATGACATGGACCATTGCGACGCCTGCTTCTTGATGGATTTCCACACAGTCCAGATTCACGCAATGAAGTGGGATCGCTTGTCCCCTACTCTTGGAGGGAGACGTCACAAAAGGGATTCGAAAGTAAGGTCCTTGGGCTCTTCCCCTGAACCCCTTCCCAGAAGTATACATACTGAGGGAGATCAGGCCTCCTCTAGTCCTTGTCTTGCCGAGACCGAGAGCCTGGGGGGGCCTGTGGGACAGATGACCTCTTTCGGGGGAGGGGTTGGTTGCGCACCCCTCTCTGTCTGTGGCCCCTTCTGGGGCACAGATGACCCCCAGTGCCGAGTTTGGAGCTATATGCTGGGCCTACTCCGGAGGGTGCCTTGGGATCACGGTCCAGCACCATTTTGTCTCCTAGCACTAAGGCCAGTGAGTGAGACAGTGCTGCCCACAATGGCCGGGTCCCCTTCTGATGGCACTTGCAGTGCTGGGGAAGGGAGTCCCTGGAGGTAGACACCTGGTGGAGATCTTCTAGATTTCATCTCCTGAGCAGTTGGATGACCTGGGGGATGGGGAGCTGGGATGATCGAGACTGGCTTCCAGGCACTGATGAGGAAAGGGCCTTTTTTGGGCCTAGTTCTAGGCCTCTGTTGAGATTGGCATCATTGTCGACAGCTCCTTCTCTGTCCGGCATTAGTCGCAGTGCTGTCCCCGTTCCGTCTTCGGCATCAGGGACATCCCCAATGCCAATTCTAGGTCATGAAGGGGGTCAGTGCCAAATGTGGTGCTGGGCAGTTTCCTGGTGCATCCCTCAGTGCTGCATCGGGTTCCGGCACCACCCTCGGTGCTGGGCCTGGCTCTGGAGCCATTCTCAGTACCTTTGGGAGTTCTGTTACTGCTTGTGGTGTCATCCCCCCTGGCTCCAACTCTCGATATTGAGCCCATCGCTAGGCCTAGCCCATGGGGCAGAGCCCTTGCTTTTGAGGTGTGGGCTGGTAGACTTAGGTCAATGCCTCACTCCATCTCCAGGGTTTGTGGCAGCTCTGGCAGGAATCATTGTGCTGACTCGAATCCTCTGACCTTACCAGAACTGTCCCTGGAGTTAGACGTCCAGTTGAGATCTGATCTGGATCTGATCCCCTGAACAGTAGGATGGCCTGGGGAATGGGGCTGGGATGATCCCGACTGGCTTCCAGGCGCTGATGAGGAAAGGGGATTTTCTGGGCCTAGTTCTAAGCCTCCATTGAGTTTAGCATCATCGTCGTCAACTGCTTCTTTGTCTATCGCCAATCACGGTACCATTCCCTCTTCTGTCTTCAGTGCCAGGGACAGCCCCGGTGTCAGTTCTGGGCCAGGAAGGGTGTTAGTGCCAGACACGGCACTGCGCAGGGTTCTGGTGGTTTCTGTGGTGTTGCATCGGGTTCTGGCTCCACCCTCAGTGCGGGGCCTGGCTGTGTTGCCATTTGCAATATGTTGGAGTGTTCTGTTACTGCTTGGGGTGTCATCTCCCCCACTCCCCAGCTCTGACTCTTGATACTGAGCCCATCGCTAGGTCTAGCCCAAGGGACAAAGCTTTTTCTTTTGAGGTGAGGGCTGGTAGACTTACGTCAGTGCCTCACTCCATGTCCAGGGTTTGTGGCAGCTCTGGCTGGAATCATAGTGCTGACTCGAATCCTCTGGCCTGACTGGAACTGTCTGGGCCTGATGTAGATGGGGATAGGGGCCGCCCTGTGGGATCTCTATAGCTCTAATCTCCCCGACTGGGGATCCCCCCCAGGGCACCACCAAGATCGCTCCTTCACAATTGAGTGCTCTTTGGTGGACAAGTTGGTCAGGCCCAACCATTGGGTGAGGTCTCCTGTACCCTATCGTAGTCCCAGCAGAAGATCTGGCCTAGTCTGCCATACCCTGTCCCACCTCCTCCTCCTCTGCCTTCCCTTCTGCTCTACCTGGGTTTTCAGGTCCTATGAGGCCCTTGATCTGGGACCAGTTCAGGGCATCAGCAAGTGTCTTTCCCACCTACCTCAGGGCACTAGACCAGGCTATTTTCTAGCCTGAGACCCCAGCACCACCACCTCCTAAGTCCAGCTCTTTGTCATCCTCATCTTCCTCTTCTGAGGAAGAGGACTCTTCTCTTCATATCTCATCAAATGCTGAGTACCTTCATCACCAGCAGTTCTTTTTGGAGATGATGAGGGAGCTGTGAATCAACCATTTTTCAGGCCTCAGTCCTGCTTGTCTGATGCTGTCCTTCCTTGGGGGGGAGGTACAGTCATGACTATGTAGTCATACTTCCTTGGCCTAAGCCATTTGCAGAGACATCTAACGATGTCTGGCTCCATCCTTCTGCCCCTCTCCAGCCCCAGGGGACACTCAGCGCAGGTACTGTGGACCCATGGGGTCTCCAGGAATCATATAACACCCCACTTCTGCAGTCCAGCTCCTGGACACCCCCTCTGGGCATGTGGGCCCAGCGCGTGACCATCCCTCAGTGTCGGAAACTGTGGAGTTTGATGCCTGAGGTCAAAGAGTCTTCTTGGTGGCACAGACCATTTTGTGCATCTCAGCACATCTAGTGCCCCAGGCAACCTATGGCAGGAACCTGTGGGTGATGCTGGGACAACTCCTGCCACCTTTATTAGACAGTGAGGCAACCAGACAGGCCATACACCTTTCTACCCATGGCCTGGAGCTGGTGAGACTCCAAGCAAGGGCACCCTACAACACCAATGAGGTACCCTCCAGGTTGGTAGGAACTGCAGTCTGCATTTGGTGGACGGCCTAGCTTTGTCTCTCCTAGTTGTCGCCCTTGGCCCTGCTTAGGGTGATTGCCTCATGATTCCAGGAGGCCCACTTCTTCTGCAAGGCCAGGCATGAGTTTGCAGGGTGCCTTCGTGCTCCCAGGCCACGGGAGCCTCCACCTGCTTGTGACCAATCTCGGGCCTTGCCAGGCCCATAAGGGGCCCCTGCCTCTTTGTGTTTTTCCCCGACTGGAGGCTGAAGGAATAACCATTTTCCTCAGGTTGAGCCAGCACTGCCCTTGTTTGGTGGTAAGCTTGGTATTCAGATCCATCCAGTAATGAATGGTGAAGACTGATTCTTGGAAGATATGAAAATTATGTACTCACCATAATTCTTGATCTTCCAGAATATCTTCACCATTTATTACTGCAACCCACCAACCATCCCTCTCTATGAACAGGCATCTGGACAACTCGCTTCTGTCTGTCTTTCTTTTGCCTTTCCTCTTCTTGGCTCAGTTGTTTCTTTAAAAAAAATATGAGACAAAGGGGGAAAACCCACTAGGGGGCTGTGCCTTAGCTCCTTTGTTACCTTTCAAAGGCTTAACATTTTTCAAAAAAATACATAGATTATGTTTTGTATAGACTTAAGCATCTTATAGACTATTTGTTTTGCCTCTTTAAAAAAACTAACAACAAAAGTTAAAAAAATAGATTAACCGTTTTCTTCCCCCTTTTCATCTCCCCCTTTCAGATGGGGCATTTGCAAGACTTCTTTTCTGTTTGTAGGAGCTCCTACTCTCCTTCTCTTTAACAAGAAAAAGGAAAAGTGAAAATCTAAAAGAGGACCTGCTGCTGATGAGGAAATCTGCAGGAATCTTAGCTCAGATTCCTTCACCTAGCTGCCTTATTCTTTCCCTCTTAGCAGCAGGTCTTCCTGCACTACCAGACCAGTCTGCTTGCTACATTTTTCTTTCTTCTACCTAAAAGGAATTTCTTACAAAAAAAGAGGAATGGCAAGAGAACCATAGCATATCTTTTCAGTTTTCTAAGTTGGGCTTCTCCCTTTCTGGTGGGGATCCTCTCCTCCCTGTTTATTTCCCTCTTTGGGATTGCTGCCTTTTACCCTTCAAAGTCCTAGGTGTCTCCTCGTCTGTCAGAGCACCTTTTGCTGGTAACACATTTCCAGGGCTCCCAGATGTACAGGGATTCCTGTATTTTACAGAAAAATTGAGCCATCGAAAGGAAAATTCTTATGTGGGATTAATGAGTACTTTGACTTCCATAGGGAATTTTATAAAATGGGGAGACTAAATCCTGTTTTTTTTATTGGTTCTTACCTGTGCATCAAATCTGTTCAATGCACAGTGAAAAACTAGTGTTGAAAAGCAGGTCAGCATTTTAAAAAAAAAAAAAATCAGTGAGCCGTTGGAACACTTGCTTTTCAAATGTTGCCATTTTTTTTTTCGCTAACACGGTTCATCCTGAACTTGCCAGCCAGTGAAACAAACTGTGGTGCTGCTCGCTCTTTATTTCTCACCCTGGGGTTACGTTAATTTTTCTTGAAATGCTGATTTACTGTTGTCGTAGCTCTCTCATATACTCTTGGCATCACAAACTCACATACTGTACAGTACTGTATCACATTATCAGCAGTTGCTTCCCTGTGCTGTCCATGCTAGTTTCTCACCTATGATTGCAGAGTCCCAGCTGAGAGCTGATGCGTGAAGCATCTGTGTTGTTAAAAAAGAAGTTTTCAAACTTCGCACAGAATTATTTCCCCATCCATTGCCTTCCATCACATTGAACACAGAGAGAAATGTTTCTGGCCTGTATTTTATTTATCGCCTCTGATCTCCAGAATCCCTGTAAGATCACTAGAGCCGAGCGGGGTCCCCACGGAAACAGAAAGCAAGATCGTGGCACCAAGAACAGCTTCTTCCTTTTTTTTTTTTTTTTTTTTTTAACTTAAAGCTTGAACTTCGTCCCAAAATGTGTGTTAATTTCATTATCCCCTGTATTGAGCTAGCTAGTAACACACCACAAGATGAAGGATGGAACATTTGGGTTGGCTGTGATCAGATTCTGTATTTGGGTAAGCAAGCTGCTTTGATTTGAGAAAGCGAGCCTCTCTTTCTTCTGCACCATGATAACAGCCGGAGCTCCGTCTCATACAAAAAAAAAAAACCTTGGCAAGAATACATGGGTGGTGCAGGGCTAGTGCTTCTGCATCATGTTGGTAACAAAATTAAACCAGTATTTCTGCTGCCAACAGAGGACAGACTTTGTCCAGCACACACTCAATGACGTCATTGTCAAGTAGGCGGAAGGACTATTTTTATCATAAAACGTCATAAGCAAACCTGTTTATTCCTCATAAAAACATCATTTTTCTGACTGTAAAAAGTAAAAAAAAAAAATGTAGCCCATTTGGAACGTTACCCCTGCAGCTGCTACTGTTAAACCACTACCCTTGCCCCTCGAGGTATGCTACTGTACACCAGTTCCTAGTCTAACTGAACTATTATGGTTACAGAGTTATGTAAGACGCTCTGGAAATCATGACCTGGAGTATTTATTTTTATGTCTGTTGTCTACACCATGCCCTGTCCATTGCTTCCCACTGATCAATGTCATTGATTACTGTATGACTTTCCTTTCTAATTAATACTGTAATTATACTGTAACTATGTATCCATCTCTGATGTGTTCCTCTGTTCTTGATTGTGTAAACTGTTGTCCTATATGCTGTATGTAACTAATTCCGGGTTGCCCCTGAAAAAGGGACCTCTGGGCTCAGTGGGTTTAACCGGTTACCAAAATGCTATAAATATGAATAAATTATAAGCAGAATAAGACACTCCGGGGTGCGCATTGTAGAGATATTACCGTACTTCCTCTGGCCTCGTGCTTCACTATGCCCCTGGGTGTGTGTGCTAATATCTGTTCAATGCACACCTAGTTGTGTCTTATTGCTTACATGTAAACTGCGGGGAAACATAGGAAAATTGCCCTGGGGCTATAGGCAAAAAAACAACTCTAGCAGGAAGCACTGCATTTCCTACTGGAAGCCTGTGGATCCCTGCTGCACGCTTTGTCTTAGCTATTTTTCTTTCTTCCTGTCCAGTTCGCACTGGTCATTATTTTAACCCGCTACCTAGACCCTCTCACCCAACCTCTTTTTTCTCTTCTCTGGTAGTCGGGGGTTTTTATTGCTTTGTTCTTTTTATATCCTATAGCCTTTGCTGTATCTCTTGGGCAATCTTGCCCCACCCTTTTCTCTTTTTTCTTGGCCTTTTGCTTCCTCTCCTGACAAATAGAACTGAGATGAGCAGGAGGCTAGCATCAGTTACTGGCCAGCCTATGAGTGCCACATCATGCGTCCACCTCATGGGTGGTGCTGTCCCCGATGTCAGTCCCCTAGCTCTAAATTTTTAAAGCTATATGCTCCTGCGGAGTCGTCGCACTTCCGACACAGACCATCCAGTAGTGAATGGTGAAGATATTCTGGTAGATCAAGAATTACGATAATTACGTAATTTTCCATTCTGGTACATCCCAGCTGCCACAAGTACTTCAGTTTGTAGTGCTGGGACAGCATTACCAGTTCAGATGCCTACCTTTTGGGCATTCCTCAGTGCCTTGAGTGTACAAAGTGCTTTGCAGAGCTCACTGTGCACCTCCGAAAATTAGGAATCCAAGTCATTCAGTATCTGGACTGGCTAATTTCCAGCCCATCCAGACTGGAAACAGAACAGGTGGTAACCGCTGACTCCAGTTCCTTACCTCAATGTGGGTCTTTCTGAACCTCAAAGTCTCAGCTCCAACCCTCATAGCAGTTGCTGTCCATAGGAGCTCTTCTGGATACAACTGTGGCCTAGGCCTTTCTTCCAGAGAGCAGGCTGCAGGCAGTTCTGTGACTGGCATGCTACATCATGGAATACAAGACTGTGCAAGCCTGCTCCATGCGACGCATGTTGGGTCTGATAGCCTCCACATTGTTCACAGTGTGTCTGGCATGATGCACATGAGGACGACTCACTGGATGCTCAGTGCACAGTGGTCACAAGCATCACACCCTCAAGACACCCCATTCAGGTGACCAAGCCCTTGGTTCGGTCCCTCACATGGTGAGCAGTGGAAGACAGATTCCTCCAGGGCTTCCCTTTCTTCCAATCAGAACCTCAAGGGCTTCTCACAATGGATTCCTTTCTGTGGGGTTGGGGGCCCCTGTCAGGGCCGCCTCCAAACACAATGTGTCTTGGATCCATCAGAGATTCATCTCCACATCAGTGTGTCAGAGATGCAAGCTGTTGTTTTACAGCCTGAGAACTCTAGTTGACCAAGTGAACCACAAAACAGTCCTCCTCCAGACAGACAATAAGTCTGTCATGTACTGTATTAACAAACAAGGAGGATCACACTCTTACCCTTTCTGCATGGAGGCGATGAGAGTGTGAGAATGGTGCCTGGAGCAGGGGATCCTACTCCAAGCAATCTACAGTATCTGTAAAAAGTTCTGAATGCTCTGGCAGACAAACTCAGTCAAAGAGATACAGATCCTCATGAGTGGTCACTAGCTCTAGACAGCATGAGATCGCTGTTCGACGAATGGGATATCCCAGATGTAGACCTTTTTGTGTCCCCGCTCAATGCCAGACTACCTCAGTTGTGCATCAGAAATCCAGGACATTGCACTTTATGTCAGGATGCATTCAGACTGCAATGGTGAAATCTGTTTCTGTATGCATTCCTCCCCCCCCCCAGTCCCTGTCATGCAGAGGGTTTTGCTCAAACTAGAGGCACAGCGGGGCAGGATGATGCTAGTGGCCCCTTGTTGGCCTTCACAGATTTGATTTCCTCTGTTGAACAGACTTTGTCAGCAAACCAGGGATTCTATTATTCAGGATGGACTTGCTGACTCAGGGTCACCTGATCCATCCCAGCCTGTGCTCCCTTCATCTTCAGGCCTGGCTCCTGAAGAGATAGAAGTGAACAGGTACATGGTATCTCAGAGGGCCTCTAAAATACTTTTGACTGCATGTAAACCTTCCAATAGGAAGACATACACAACCAAATGGAAAAGGTTTTTCATCTAGTGCTCCAAAACCCACATGAACCCATTTGGGTGCCTGCCTGACAAGATTCTGGAGTACTTGCTAGACCTTTTTGATGCTGGTCTTTAGTACTCGACAGTAAGGGTCTACCTGTGTCCCATATCGGCATACCATGAGCCCATCGGTACCTTCTACCTGGCACAGCTGCCACTGTTCAGGAGGGTCCTTAAGATATTTTGCACACAAGGCCTCCCGTCAAGAAGCCAGTGGTTGCCTGGAATATCTGTCTTGTGCTGGATATGTTCGTTCACAAGCCTTTTGAACCCCTTGCGACGTGTGACTTGGAAGTTTTTAACTTAGAAAGCAGCATTTCTAGTGGCCATCACCTGTACTCACAGAGTGTCTGAAATCCATGCCCTGTTTAGAGGTCCTCCATATACTGTTTTCCACAAGGACAAGGTAGTTCTCTGAATGCCCCCCCAAGTTCCTTCCTAAAGTGGTGTTGGAGTTCCATCTGAATCAGCCACTAATGCTGCGTAACTACTTTGCCATCTTTCAGAATGAGAGAGGGAGAAAGAGCTCTCCATTCCCTGGATGGTAAGAGGGTCCTTTGGGTTTATCTGGGCAAAACTAAGGACTTCAAACAATCGAAACAGCTCTTCATCTCCTGCTATTCTAACCAGAAGCAACAGCCTGCTGCAGTCAAGTGCATTTCTCCCTGGATTATGAATTGTCTGTGCCACTGTTATGCCATGGTTCAGGTTAGGTTGGAGGGCCATGTACAAGCCCACCCCACCAGAGTGGTTGCCATGTCCCTGGCAGAAATTTGCTCTGTGCTCATTGAAGATACGGTATTTGCAGACCTACAGTTTTAAGCACAGTGCACACTTTTACGAAGCACTGTGCCCTGGATTTCCATGCCAGGCAGCATGCTTCCTTTGGCAGTACTATCCTGAATGGATTACTATCCTGAGTGAGCCCTTGGCTCCTACTGCCCTAGTCTGGGGGACTTTGTCTGAGCTTTGTACTCTGTCCCACTAGCGTGATTCAGTGGTGAAGACCAATTCCTGGAAGATAGAAAAATTACGTACTCACTGAAATTCTTGAACTTCTACAGTAGGAATATCTTCACCATTGATTCACTTTCCCACCCACCATCCCACGGACTCAGTCCAGTATGTTGTATTGGTCTTCACCCCTATATGTTTGGTTTGGGCTGTGAAGACACTGTTACTGGTTTGGTGGCCCTTATACAGGCCACCAGGGTTATCCTATGTCCTTATGTTAAGAGCATTGCTTCTTGTTAGGTTATACTGCATGTCTTGGGTTAATTAAAAAAAAAAAAAAAAAAGGTACTGAGGCTGTGGGAGCTGGTGCCAATGTAAGCATGTGCCCACTTGCTGTGCAAGAGTGCTGTTTACCTTGGCACCAGCCTTCTGAAAAATGCTGTCTCCTGCAGGGTCTTAGTACTCCCGACTCAGACCTACTAGTGGGTCTTCACCATCAATGGTGAAGATATTCCTAGAGGATCAAGAATTACAATGAGTACATAATTTTCATTTATGGAAAGAAGCTCTCCTTTGCACAACCCTTCCAACTTTTTTTTCCTTTGACTTTTGTTATTTATATGATGATGCTTTGTTTTTTGGTTTCTACAGGAAACTTGGCAGAATAGACTGTGAATGGGGATATGGTGATCTGTTGCATTTCCCAGTAATCCTTTAGGCCAGTCTTTTTTTCCTTATGTTACAGACATCCACTTTGGCAAGAACACTGGCAGTCACAGAACCATCCCCCCCCCCCCCAACTGTGCAGGCCTGCTACAGTATGTCTGTACTGGAATGGATGATTTTTCCTAGAACACCACCATGGCAAAGGTTGGAAATTTGGGTCTGCTTCCACACTAGTGCCTGGAAAGTGACCAGGTTGGGAATAGTACCCTGAAATTGGAATAGGCATAGTTATGGTTATGCCTACTGTACATTTTCAAGGGTATCCGTCGGTTTGTGGAAGTCACTTGGATCTTGGCACCTTGGAGGTACTTCACCACTGCTAACTGCATTTTTGACCATCATTCATTTCTTTCTTTTTGGCCACCCCATTTGTCAGAGATGGGACCTCTCTTGTCTGCTTCTGCCAAAGGGCAGAAACAGTTGGTCTCCCATTATACAAAGGCACTGACTTAGGGTGTTGAGACTTGGCAGATGAATTGGAGTTTCCACTGCTCCTATCTTCCTTTGCTCCTTTTGTCTCCACCACCCAGCACTTCTGTTAAGAGAACAAGTGTGCTGACACCAGTGCTGATAATTTTTGGACAGGAAGGGCTTGCTTCCTTCCTGAAAGAACTGAACATGTCTGTTCAACAGCGTGTTTAGCCTCCCCTGACATTGGGAGCCTACAGGTATGTCCTCTTCCATGTCTTGGCTTCCTGCTTTGTTTGCAACAAATGTCTCTGCCTGCCAGCACTGAGTCAGCTGTAATTCATTTTTTTTCTTACTATTAAGTAAGTTCCTGTAATTCTCTTCTAGGTGGTCTGGCTGGAGCTGCATCTAGAATCACTGGTGCCATGGCAAAAGGTGTAGCAGCAATAACCATGGATGAAGAGTATCAGCAGAAGCGGAGGGAAGCCATGAATAAACAGCCCAGTGGTCTCCGAGAAGGCATTACCCGTGGAGGCAAAGGCCTAGTATCTGTACGGTTTTTAAAATTATCTGCATTTTAGATGACTAGCCCTGCATTTTATTTTGTTCTTTGCTAGTTATTTTGCTTTGAAGTCTGGTTTGTGACCTTGCTGGGAGTTTTACAGGGCTACTTTTTAGCCCCTTTTTCTGTTTTTGATACATTAATGACCTGTTCAGTGCATGTACTAATTTAGATGTTTATACTGTATACGCAGATGACACTATCCTTTTAAATGCAGACAAATCAAACAGCATAGTGAAAGGCCCCTTAAGAGCAGCTGACATTATGTGGTAGGCATGTCGCACCAGGTTCTGAATAAGCAATTTTTAAGAATGTTTTCACACAGTAATTTTTTATTCATTCATTATTTTCCGACAGGAGATATGGGGTTGCTGGAAGGGGGGAATTAAATGTTTGTGATGCAGTTGAAGGCATAAGATGAATGCACAGAAGGCTGAAAACTTCGCAGTTGCTGACAAAATAAGATGTAGTATTACTAAATTCATAAAATGTTTAAAAATGTTTTTCTAAAAAGAAAAATATATAACCATTACATTTTTATATATTAATATGTGGAACTTGTAGCAACATGATATTTTGAGTTATACCATGGAAGGGATGAATAAGAGGATTAAATAAAAATGGGTACTCAGACGTTATTCACCTTGGGGGAGGATAACATGCTATTTCCACTGCAGACCATGTTATTTTCCTTGAAGTCTCCTCACAATGGCATTCAGTGTTCATAACAGAAATAGAACAGTTACTTATTTACTGTAACAGTAGATCTTCAAGAGAATCTCTTTCATCAGGCCACACCGGACCACATGGAAACTTTTTGCAAGCAGTCCATTAGGGGCCACCCATGATGACATCCTGCATTGGCACTTCCCATATAAAGGTGGGTGGCCCCTTCCCTCCTCAGTTCCCGGCCAGAGATCATGCTCACAGGACCTCCTTCTAGGGAACCAGGAGAGAACCTACGGTTCTGCCTACCAGGCAAGGCTGGAAACAGCAGGTAAAAACCCTCCTGGATAAAGAGACAGGAGTTATAGAACTCTTAATTCTTAGGGTGATGGAGTATGGGATGGCATGGCCTAATGAAAGAGATTCTTTCAGTGATCTACTGTTATGGTAAGTACATAACTATTCTATCTTCTTCAAGGATATCTCTTTCATCAGGCCACACCTATGGAATGAGTACCAAGCAGTACTTATAGTGAACAGTCTGGGCAGCTGGAGCCCACAGGCCTAAGAAAGCAGGCCTTGAAGCACAGCTAGGCCAAAACCTGCCCTTTTTCAGGAGGCAGTGTCCAGACTGTAGTGTTTGCAGCTGCACAGATCCCTGCAATAGACACATTTTTGAAACAGGCAACAGAAGTGGCCACGCCTCTGGCGGAATGACCATGAATCACACCAAGAAGTTCCTTATTGTACTTCCTGTAACAAAAACTAATACAGTTGGCCAACCATTTAGACAGGCACTGTTTAGAAACAGGTACACCCTCTTTCCTAGAGGTGAAGGAAACAAAAAGCCATGAGAACCTTCTGCAATCCTTTGTGCGGTGTAAATAATATCCAAGTATTTTATGTACATCTAAAGTATGGAACAATGCTTCCCTTGGATTGGCATGCTCAGGAAAATAAACTGGCAGGTGGATGGTTTGATTCAAAGTAAACTCAGACACCATCTTTGTAGACACTTAGGATTGATACGTAAAGACACCCTATCTTTGTAAAAAAAAAAAAATCAAATGAGGAGGCTCACACATTAGAGCCTGAAACTCTCAGATTCTTTAAGCAGAAGTAACAGCAACTAAAAACAATGCTTTCCAAGAAAGGAAGTGTAGGCTACAAGTCGCAGGCGGCTCAGAAGGAGCCAAAATAAGCTTTTCCAACACAAAATCCAGGTCCCACGCCGACACTGGATTGTGGATAGGAGGCTTCAAGTGCAGAATGCCTTTCAAAAACACACGGGCCACCTCCTGCTGAGCAGCCGTATGACCATCACTAGGCACATGGAAAGCTGAAATAGCAGCCAAGTGCATTTTGATAGAAGAGTATTACAAGCTTCATCTGACAAGGACAGCAAATACTCCAGAACCTGATTTACCGGACAGGTAAAAGGATCCAATTGGTGAGAAGCGGCCCACAAAGTAAACCACTTCCACTTCATGGAATAAGTGGCCCTGATGGAAGGTTTTCTGGCAGCCACCAGGACATCAGCCACCTTTTGTGACACCCAAAACTGAGCAAATGCTATGTCTTCAGGAGCCATCCATGAAGGTGGAGTGGCTCAAGGTCCAGATGGACCAGGATTCCCTGTTCCTGTGACAGTAAGCCCTGGCATAATGGCAGAGGTACTGGTGATTCCACTGCTGATTGCTGCAGTAAGGGGAACCAGATCTGATGAGGCAAAAGGGGAGCAATGAGTATTAGAGTTTCCCCCTTTATTTGGAGCTTGATAAGCACCCTCTGAATTAGAGGATAGGGAGGGAAGGTGTAGAGGAACCTCCCCTTCCAAGAGAGAGAGAACTCGTCAGAAAACTCCAGGCCCAGGAATGAGCAAGGAGAAAAGCAGCAGATCTTCCTGGACATAAAGTCTCCACCACTCATTCACACTAATGGGAGTTCGCCGGAGGTGCTAGGACCCAGCAGGAGCAAACTTTTTTTTGAGAGGGTTGGCGTCTGAGATGGAGCCGCAAGGAAGCAGCACTGCAAGCCCCAGCTCGTGCAGTAAAGACTAGCTCGGCGTCGACCCTCCAACCACCTCAGTTCCTTTTTTCCCCGCTGTTGAGTAGGCTTCAGTGACGACGTCGCTCGCCCTCCGGGAGTCAAACTTCAAACTAGCAGCTTAGTTTTCAGTTTTGTTTTTGTTTTGTAGTTTATCTTCGAATAAGTACCGATTATATTTAATTCTACTTTTAACAAGAAAGAAGACTTCAGCCCTCGATTGACGGAGTCTACCATGAGCGGGTCAGGTGATGGTAGGGAGACTTCGTATGAAAGCTGTTCAGTCAGCTGGGCTGGGTCCGGTCCGCCGCCCTCTCCGGAGGGGGGTCTGACAACGGACGGTCCGATGCTCAGGGGGCTGGGCGGTCCCCACCAAAAGCATAAAAGGAAACTGTCCCACTCAAGGCACCGTTCGGCCTCGAGTTCTTCTTCAGCACACAGGCTGACAAAGAAACTACATCAATCGAGGTCGCCCTCTAGTACGTCTGTGCGTAGACTGTCGGTTATTAGGGCCAGGTGCCGGTCTCCTCCTCTGTTGGAGTCACCGGTTTCTGTCTCTGGTGAATGACCTCCTTGACACCGGAGCCCCTCCTCACCTATTAGAGGAGCTTCCAATGAGCAGTTTCACCAGTGGGCTGCTCTTATGGAGCAGTGGGCTTGGAGGTTGGTCCAGTTGCCTGAACCGGTCACTCTGAGGCCTGCGAGCTGTTCGGAGGAACGGGTAGGGCAGTTGGGCCCTCCTACTCGCGCGGCACCTTCTTCGGTGCCGTTGACTATGTGCTCAGGTGTTTATCCCCCTCACATGGCTGCGGGGCAGGGGTCCACACCGATGCCTCTATCTACTACCAATTTTCCTACTTTTTCTTCAAATCGCAGTTCTCAGACCCTTGGAATTCTCTTGGCAGCGTCTGCGGTGCTGGGGACACTCTCTGCGCCGTCTGCGGCACCAGAGAATCTGTCAGCACTGTCTGCGGTGCTGCAGGCTCTGTTGGCATCGTGGCCCCTGTCAGCGCCATGTGCTTGGCCATTTTTTCTATGGTGCCGTCCTCCTTGTGCTTGGCGACGCTTTCTGCTTTGGTGCAGAGGCTTGGTGCAGCGTCGTCCGGCCTCCAGGGGTTCTCGACTCCAATTCTTTCCTCTTCTGTTTTTCCTCCTGATTTTCACTCCTTTCCTGTCCATACAGTCCATCCTGAACTGTCAGGAGATGATTTTGAACCTGACCCAGATCTTCGACTGGGTGATGATGTTAATGACACTGCCTTGGGAGCAGGGATCAGTCCTACAGAGCCTGTGGTCGAAGACCTTTCCTTTAAGTCTCTGCTTAAAAATTTAAATTCTACTCTTTCTCTCCAGACTACAGAAATCAATCCTGGGAAGCTTTTAAGACTCCAGTACCTCCATGTCCTGGAGATCCCTATGGATTTAACACCTCCAGTACAGCCCTCTTTTGAGACCCTCTCTCAGATGGTGTGGAAGAATCCATCTCTCATTCCTTCCATGGCCAAGTCCATAGATAGGAAGTATGCCCCTCCCAAGAATCATCCCATATTGGCCTCACAAGCCTTTGCTGATCCCATTGTAGTCTTGGCAGAGAATGATAAGGCAGTCCTTCCTCTTGGACAGCTTATCTCAGGGCCTCTACCATTGGTCAAGCTTCTGAAGCGTCTTTTGCTCAGTGTAACGAGACGTGGTATATCAGGACCAGATGGATGGTTCTCCTCGGCGTCAACAGTCTGGTTGATGATCGAGGTCCAGTTCAAGATCTCAATCAAGACATTCCCACTGTCAATCCCACTTGACTCGGAGGCTTCCCCACCAATGCTCCTAGACCTCTCCTTCTCCTCCTCTGGTGAGGAGAGGCATTAGCAGAAGATGCTCCAGCGCTATGTGAAGATCTTCTGGCTACAGCGGCCCATCAGAGGCGGGGTAGAGCTTTACCCTAGGATCCGTCAATCCCCTGAAAGGTGCCAGGGATGCCCTCACTGGTCTTTGCTTCACTGATGTTTCCTCAACTTCTCCACCCCTGAGAGTGGAGTCACCGCAGCTGAAGGTGGGTGTCCTGAACAAGGAGGCCAACTCAGCCACCAGTTTGCCAGGCTAGTTGTCAGTGAAGATCACCTAATCCAAGGATTTTCGGGTGGTCCACAACAAGAAATGGTCGTGGCTCATTGTCAAGGAGTTCTTGGATAACTCTGATTGGTCATCCATGGTATCCACGACTCACACCTTCGACTGGGGATTGGCCAAAGAGTTGACCACAGACCATGGGTCGATGACATTTGGGGCTCTTCTCTGGTTCATGTCAGAGTACATGAATGTCCCTCTGGAGTTTGTTCAATAGAGGGCAAAATACCCATTTATGGACAGGTTGGATGGGGTTGAATCCCCAGGGGTTGACTTTCCCATGGCTGAAGCATCTTGGGACCAGCTCTGTAGCTTTGGTAGCATCCAGTATCTTGCCTGGCACCCTCCACCCGTACGGTCTGGAAGTATACGGTCCCACTGTGTCCTTTTGGGATTCTCAGACCACCTTTTAGCCGAAGAGCCGGTCTCTGACTTGGCCTTCCATAAACTCGGGAAGGGGGGGCCAAGGAGACATGGACAAGCATCCAGACAAGGAGACTGAGAAGATTGACCATGGCACTGAAAAGGTGTATGCTGCAGCATCCTTGGGCCTCCATCAAGCAAATTACTCCATCACGATGACCAGCTTTGGCACTTGCTGTTGGGAGTCCTTGATGATATCCTCCCTCACCTCCCTGCTGACCAGCAGTTGCTGGTGAAGTTGGTCCAGAACCAAGGTCAATCACTTGGCAAGCACCAGCTTCAGATTACCTTGGGCATGAGTGATTCCTATGCCCATGTCATGGCAGTGGCCATCTCCATGTGTAGCAGGGGCTGGCTGTATTTGTCCACCTTTTACAGTAGACACCCAGAATAAGCTGGCAAGTGTCCCATTTCTGGGCACCAACCTCTTTGGCCCTGGGGTGGAAGGACATCTCACATGTATATAGAAGTCCAGGGCTACCTTTGACTCTGTGGCATCATCCCAGAAGGACCAGCAGCCTTAGAAAAGGGTTTTCCAGTACTAATCCTTCCAGCAGCAGCCCCAGCAGGGACAGTATTAAGCCTGATGCTGAAACCCATGTCCGGAGGACAGGTTCCCAAGCAGTGTAGGGGCTGGGGCAGTGGTGCCCCTCCTGCCTCAGTGGCTGGTGCCCCGCCAAGGCTGTGCAGCGACAGTTTGGGGGGTGTCATCCCTCCACCCATCCCTTCCCTGTCTGCGCTCCCAGTTGAGGTCAGCTGCACCACTTCTTGCCACATTGCTGTACTGTCACAATGGACAGGGTGCTAGATGTGGTAAGCATAGGGTCACTTCTGGATTTCGAGACTCTCCTGCCTTACCAATACCATGCACCTGGGGAGTCCAGTGTGTCTGAGGACATGCTGTCGGCCTTCAGGAGGACATGCTTAGCGCTTTGTAAAAGGAGCCATAGTCCATGTCCCAGATGCCCTGGCCAGTTAGGATTACATGTGCAGGTACTGCTTGGTTCCAAAGCAGACAGGGGCTGGTGCCCCATACTGGAGGGGCACGATCTGAACCAGTTCATGCAGAAGTACAAATTCCACATGGTCACTGTAAATCAGATAATTCCTTCTCTGGAGTAGGGCATGTGGTCCTGCTCCATGGACCTCCAGTATGCGTTCTTCCACATCCCAGACCATCTGTCCCATCACTGGTACCTCAGGCTCCTTGTGGAAGGAGTACTGTACCAGTTCCAGGTCATGTCCTTTGGTCTCTTGTCCTTGCCCAAGTGCATGGCAATGGTGGCAGCCTTCCTGCAGCGCAAGAGCATCGGGGTGTATCCCTTCCTGAATTACTGGCTGATAGTCGAACTGTCCAAGTAGACCATCGAGAGGTAAGGTAAGGCAAATTTTATTTTTAGGGCGCCTAATCCCTGAGACTTTGGGCGCCTAACAAAACATGAGAAATAAAACAATTAAAATCAAGAAATTACAAAAATAAAAATCAGATTCCATTTTTATCAATCACCTATAATAATTAAAAGAGTAGGATGTAAGATCATTCTGTAAAAGCCAGGCTGAAAGGGTGGGATTTTTGCCTCTGCTTGAAAATACCAATCAAGGTGCAGAGATCTGGCCCTCGAAGCCTGTTGTGACTTGGACCTGTTGGTTGACCTGGATGAGTCTGAACTGGTCCCCTTGTAGGTAGTTCATCAGAGCAGAAATAGACTCACTGCAGGCCAAGGCCTGCCTCCCTTTGGACCTTACCTACTTTGCCCAATCATTTCAGGTTGGGCTCTCGTACCCTGCCCAGGATTTCCTGTGGCTGCTGGGTACATGGCATCCTGCACCAGCGTGTTCCATTGGGTCCACAGTCAGATACACCGCCTGCAGTGGGAGCCATCAGTGGTTCCAGCACCTAGGCCACTAGGACCAGCAGGTCACAGTGACCCAGCAGATGTGGGACAGCATCCAGTGGTGGCTTGTCCCAGAGCACCTGGGGGAAGGAATTCTGTTTGTCTGCCCAGAGACATCCATCACGCATGAGATGAATGTTTCTGGTGAGGTGGGGAGCACACCTGGGAGACCACAGGGCCTACAGGTTCTGCTCACACTGGGTTTCCCATCACCACGTTAACCTGCTGGCGTGCCATGCGGTGCCTCTTGCTTTGACAGAATTTGCTCCTTTAGTCATGGGTCAGGTTGAGCAGATCCAGACGTACAACACCACAGCCATGTTCTACCTGAACAGGCAGGGTGGAACACACTCTCCTACCCTGTGTTGAGAGGCCCTCTGCACATGGACGGACCCTCATGCACAGCCTGGTTGCAGACCTTCTGATGATCAGTGTCGCAGGAGTGCACAGTCAGCTGGCCGACACTGTCTGCTGTGTAGGAGAGATGTCACATGAGTGGTCCCTGAATGAGGAGGTGGTCAACCACCTGTTCTCCCTGTGGTGCACCCCTCTGGTGGATCTCTTTGCCTCCTGGGAGAACGCCAAACAGGCTGTTTTGTGCCTACCTCCCACAGTCCGGACGCTGTTGGGGGATTCCTTCATGAGACCCTGGACCCAGGGCCTTGTGTTCACCTTCCCTTCCATCCCCGTGATCCACAGGATGGTAGTCAAGGCCTGGAAGGACAATGTGCGGACGAATTCTGATAGCTCCAAACTAGCCAGACAGTTCTGTTACCCAGTCCTTCTTAGCCTTTGCAGCAGGTCTCTGTGACATTTGCTTATTCACTTAAACTTGCTGACCAGATAACAGGGGATGGTCCTGACCTTAGACCTGATATCCCTGAACCTCTCGGCCTGACACCTGAGTAGCTAGAGTTCCAGGCATTGGATCTATCAGAAGATGTGCTCCACATTGTGTAGGCCTCCCAAAAAGGATTGACTAGCAGATGCTATGCATTTAAATAGAAAGAGGTTCTCTGGTGCCAGGGCAAGGAGCTTGTTCCCCTTGCCTGCCCTGTAGCATAGAAACAAAGAAACAGAATTTGAGAGCAGAAAAGGACTGCTTGGCCCACCTGGTCTGCCATTTTTTCTTACCTACAGTGCACTATGAGCATGACTGAGTGCCTCTTCTCTCCCTCTGCCAGGCCTGCGAGTGACGACCCTCAAGGTGGCCCTGGCAGCCATCTCTGCTTGCCAGATATGGGCTGGTAAGCCTACAGTGGCCCATGAGAAGGTGGTTGGGCACTTTTTCAAAGTCCTGGACCACCTGTTCTGTCTGATGTGTGAACAATCACCAACTTAGGACCTGCTGTTGGTGCTAGCTGTTCTCATGGACAAGCCATTTGAGCCTGTGTACAGGTATGAGATGTTCTACATTGTCATGGAAGATGGCCTTCTTGGTTGCTATCACATCCACCAGAAGGATTGGTGAGGTCTAACACTAGGACAAGGTCATTCTTTTCCCCCTTCCAAAGTTAGTGTACGAGTGTCACCATAACCAGGTGATTAACCTTCCAGTATACTTTACCAACCCAATATCGGAGGATGACTGTAGGCTCAATACTTTGGACCCACAGAGAGCGCTCATGACTGGAATTCAGGGTGGGGTTCACCAGCTGTTTGTTACTTATGCTGGAGCCGTGCCTGGCAGACTGGCAGCTAAGCAGATGATTGGCAGGAGAGTAACATCTTGCATCAACCTGTGCTAGAGGTTTCTGGTAGGGAGCCCTCCTGTAGGGCTTAGGGCTCATTCCTCAAGACACACTGCTGCCTTGGTGACTACCTTCTGGGACATTCCCATCCAGGAAGTCTGGAGGACAGCACACACCTTCATATCCCATTACAGCAATGACATCATGTGCTGTCAGGATGCTGCTTTTGGGACCTCAGTTCTCCAGTCTGTGTTTGCCAAGTAGCGGTGCACGTGTTTCCCCCTCCTTCTGGAGAACTGCTAGGAGTCTGCCAGAGTGTGGATAGTGAACTATATCCATGCCCCTCGAAATATAGGTTACTCACGTGTAACTGGTTTTTAAGAGTGGTGTACAGTTCCCATTTACACAACCCACATGGCTTTCCCTGGCAAGTGTTGCATGGATCCCTGCTTTCCGCGTGCAAAGATCTGACATCATGGGGCAGAGTCAGGGGGATATACCGCCCAGGTGGTGGGAGGAGCTTAGCTAAAAGACATCTGACAGAAAGCATGTTCCAGCAGAACTGCCAGAGAGTGGATGTGAACTGTATACCACTCCCAGAACAATGATTACAGGTAACCTATCTTTTCTGCTGACCCCAACCCCACCCATTTCTTCAGTTAAGGGCCCTGGTCCCAAAACGAAGTTGCTGTTCTTTTATTTGAAATCCTTATCTGAGTTCTATTAAATAAGAGCTACTGGGAAGGGTGCTGGAGCCACTGGTACATAGATTGTGGCTCGAGCACTTAATTCCGAGTTCCAATATTTATTCATTGAATAAAGTACCTGCTGACTTATAAATTTCTGCCCATGCAGCAGGCATTTTGACAACAGGGAGCGCCACCCCTTGGGAGATCGCGCTGGCAAACCCCGCGAGATGGTGACATGGTTTTGCCTCTGTCTGTCTATTGCCCACATGGTCGGAGATATTAAAATCTCTGTATTTTGTATACCCGGTGCTATTTTTACAAAAGGTGCATATATGCAATGTGGGTGCTGCATGTATGAGAGACTGTGTTATGGTTATAATAGTGATGGACTAGTTAGAAATAAACAACCCTGACTGGCTAAGAATGAGGTCATGATTTACAAGTTGTAATATGGTCCTTACGTGCCACTGATGTAAGCACTGAGTATCTAATAATCATTCAGTGCTAATGTAAGCATTAAATGAATTTAAGGTTGTCAGCTCATGTATATTGACTATTGTATTACAACAATAGATCTCACTTTGAGGGGTCTCTTGCAGCAGGTTACACCATAAGGACTGAAGCCAGCAAGCGCCAAGACCCCAAGGAAAAATTCTAGCTAGCAGTCTGTAGTGGGGGACTACCCTCTGACGTCAGCCTGCCCCCGACATCTGCATATTGGTATAAAAGGGGCGGTCCCCCAGCATCACCCCAGTTCTTTTCCCACCGTCGACCCACTCAAGTTGGACCTCCATGGACCCCTTCTGCTTAAGTTGACCGCCATTTTCACTGCGCTACCTGCGCTTTATTATTTTATCGATTTTTCTTCTTTTTAAGTATAATTCGTGTGTGTCTTCTTCTCCCCCGTCTGTTGAACGGCAGCGAACAAAGTGCGCTTTTGGCAAGCAGCTGCCCCACAAGGACGGCCACTCAGTGTGCTTACTCTGCCTAGGCCTGAATCACAACATTGAGGCCTGCCAGCACTGCCAAGATTTCAATCAGTGCACCTGGCTTCATCGGCAGAAGACTTTGGAATCCTTCCTGCTGCAGTAAAAACTTTTATAAATAGAGAAGGAGCTTCACCAGAGTACGTCCTCTTTCCCAGCCTCCAGGACCGCCTCTTCTTCAGCAAGTGATTCAGAGTCATCCTCTGGAAAGCACAAATACCAGCAGAAGCATAGGGAGAAACCCCCAGTCCACTTCCTGCTCCAGATCATCGCGCAAGTCGGGCACCGATCATGGGTCTTCCTCCTGCCAGGAGGTTGCCCCCTCCACTCTGTCAGCCCTCTCTCCATCCGGGCTGCTAGTAGTAAAACCACCTGCCCTCTTGATGGTATCCAGCGGTGGTTGTGTGGGTCTCAGGTCATCAATCTCAGCCCCTGAAGCTTAGGACTATCCAGAACACAGGTACTCAGCCAGGTGGCTTGACCGGGTCCTCTTCACGTGGCAGGTCTTTGCCTGTTGCCCTCCCGGTCAAGGCATCGGTAAAGTCTGTTCCAAGTCAAGGACCAACATCAGTTCGTGATGCCCAGGCATGCTTCTCCTCCCTGCGAGGATGACGCCTCTGCCTCACTCAGGAGTCAGCTCCCCTATCAGATCTTCTCTCTCCAGGCCAGAGCCGGCTGCTTCCCCAGACTGGTGTCAGCCTACACGAGCTCTGTCGACACCAGCTTCTCTGGCGCCAACCCCGACAATGACGCAGCCTTTGTCCCCAGTTCCCCTACAGTCTCTGGCTGGACCCGACGTGTCACAGCCGACGCCAGCAGGACTGACTCCTGATCCTTCGACCCCAGTCTGACCGACGCCAGGGGGTTCTTTAACTCAGAACCAGACGCCGGTTAACCCAACCCCAGTAGAGCCGATGCCAGGGTTACTGCAACCTGAAGAACTGATGCCAGGGCCTTCCAAAGCAACCCCACAGATGCCGGTTCCCCCAGCCTCACTCCAATTTCCACCTGCAGAGCTTAACGCACTTTTTGCAGCCTGGTGGGCATACTTCAAAGACAAGGAGGTCCCGAAGGAGCCTCCAATTTCTACACCTAGGGGATCCTTCTCCTGATCCTCATAAGGACCAGGTCCCTCCTAAGAAGGCTCCAACACCAGTTCCTAAGAAGCATACGCCACAGCCGACAAGACCTGACACCGGCCGTTCTAGGCCTCATAAGCCTTGGTGCTCACCCTCTCCCTCACTGGATTCCGGTGAGTGGGGGGATATTCTTCCTCCTCCTCGTACGATAACTGGAGATTCAGATATTCCATCCGAGCCTAAGGATACCCTGCAGTCTCCCCTGGATGACCCAACATTCATAGATGTGATGAGGCACATCCAGGCCCTCATGGGCTGGAACATTGAGGAAGTGGACTCTGAATGATGTAGGCTAGCCACTTTCCTCCTCAAGGAGGAGTCCTTGCCTCTAGTGGTCCCCCCCTCTCATAGACTCCTTTAAAGATGTCAATAGGGCGGCCTGGAAGCACCTGTTCTCCACACCGGCGAAGTCCAAAAAGGCAGATCACTTGTACAACACCCCAAGGGATGAACCCTTCTATGGGGAGCACCCAGAAGCTGATTCCGTCTTTATCAGTGTGACCCATGACCGTTCATAACGACCCTGTCACCTCAGCCTCTGGATAAGGATTCTAGGCAGATAGATTATTTTGGCGAAAAGGTCTACTCCTCAATCATGTGTGCCATCCGTTCCCTAAACTTCCTTGCCCACATGGTGCAATATCAGAATGCCCTATGGGAGAAGGCTTTTGAGGTGGCACAAGCTCAGCCGGATCTCCCTGGGAAGGCTGAGCTGTTTCAACCTTCTCAAGTCGGGCTCCGACGTGGGGACCCACGTACTCTGGGACTCCTATGATTCTGCAGATTCCACAGGAAGAGCTACGGCTATGGGAATTTGACTACACCGCCACTCTTGGCTTCGGGCTTCCGGGTTTGCACCGGACATCCAGTCTAATATCCTGGACACCCCCTTTAGAGGCCCCCGTCTTGTTTGGTGGTGATTCTTAGAATATAATCACTCGCATCCAAGAGTCAGGTAAGGCCATCTGTTCAGTTCATGCCCTCTATCGGTCTTGGCCTAAATCTTCCCAGCGGCAGCCTTTTCGTCACAACCCTAAGCAGCAACCCAGAGGTCAGCAGTCCGGGGTGCATTCAAAAGGAAGGCTACTTCCCCAGTCACAGGCGGTTCAGCACCCAGAGCTCCTAGACCCTCACAAGCCACGTTCCCTGTCCCCAGCTCATCCGCCTGACTTTACCTGATCCGCCACTCCAAAACTGATTCTTTAAAAAGTTCAGTTTTTATTTTTCAGATATTTTCAGTAAAGTTCAGATCCTATGCCCAAAGTTTCACCTGTAAAGGCTTCATCAGGGGAAGGAGCTATTTAAAATATCAGAAAATTGTATTAAGTACATAGTATTCATATTTCCATTCCAGTCTATTTCTTAAAAATGTTTTTTTATATACATAATGCACATACCTATCGCTTGTAACACAGTCTGTCCTTAAGAAAACTGTTTAATCCACTGTGTAAATATTCTGTCATAGTATTAATGAAGTCATGCAGAGTGTATATTGATTAACATATCCTTTACTTTTGACCACATGATGTCCTGGATAGAGCTTTGTTCCTATTCACTATACAAACATCTTTACTGATATTTAATTCCTTTTAAATACTGTATAGATTGATTGTTACATATCATTATCATCAAACATTACTTAGCATTTCTAGATTTCAAGATATAGATTCAATGATATGCAACAATCATTCTATACAGTATTTAACGTGACTCATACAATGGTAAGTACATTTCCTGGACTCTGATTGGTCAGTGTGTGCCTGAGACAATGATGATATCTCAGATAACATCACTGTACTGATTTGTTGGAGCTGTAGCATATTTGTTTGCATCTCCTCTTCAGAAACAAAGATATACTGCCTCACTAAAAATCTACTAAAAACATTTTTACTTTTATTTTGTATAACGAGTCGTTGTGTAATTGCTATAAGGCACTCCAAGGTGTGTGTTATCGTGTAATAACGTCACTCCTGGGGTGGTAGAAGCACTCTGCTTCACCTCCTGCTTCAATCCACCCCAGGAGTGGCGTTATTACACGATAACACACACCTTATTGTGCCTTACTACGTAATTAAATATCAGTAGAGATGTCTGTGCAGTGAATGGGCGCTAAGCTCTGAGGGTAAGGATATTGTATCCAGGACATAATGTGGTCAAAAGTAAAGGATATGTTAATCAATATACATTCTGCATGACTTCATTAATACTATGACAGAATATTTACACAGTGGATTAAACAGTTTTCTTAAGGACAGACTGTGTTACAAGCGATGGATATGTGCATTATGTTTATTAAGCTGTTGTAGAAAGCATTATTTTTAGTTGCTATTACTTCTGCTTTAAGGATTTCTGAGCTTCAGGCTCTGATGTGTAAAGAGCCTTATTTAGTTTTTCACAAGGACAGGGTGTCCTTGAGAACTAATCCTAAGTTCTTTCCTAAGGTAGTGTCTGAGTTACTCTGAATCAGGACATCCACCTTCTTGTGTATTACCCAGAGTATTCTGACTCAGGGGAGGCCTTACTACATACTCTGGATGTTCACTGCGCACTTCAGTATTATTTGGGCCGCACTCGAGCCATCAGAAAATCTGATCAATTGTTGGTATCTTTTACCCTAAGAAAAGAAGGGGCTTCAGTTTCTAAACAGTGCTTATCCAAATGGTTAGTTAATTGCAATGTTTATTGCTACCATAAATATGACAAGCCTTTACTAGACCTGGTTAAAGGCCATTCTACCAGGGGTGTAGCTGCTTCATTTGCATCTTTCAGAAATGTGTCCATTGCTGACATCTGTGCAGGTGCCACTTGGAGTTGTGTCCACATTTTCATCTGGCATTACAGTCTGGACATTGCCTCTATGCGTAGGGCAGGTTTTGGACTGGCTGTCCTGCAGGGCCTGCTCTCTTGAGACCTTTATTCTGACCTCTTTCTCCTCCTCCCAGCTGACCGGGGTCAGTCCTCTAACTGCTTGGGACTCGGTCCTTATGATGTAACGTGCTGCAAGAGCCACCTCGAAGTGAGATAGTACAGTTGCGTAAGAACTTACCTTAATAGTTTATCTTCAAGAGTAGCTCTTGCAGCAGGTTCTGCTTAACCTCTCTCCGTCCCCCTGATGACTACTTCTCCACCCTTTTTTTTAGTTTCCTCAGTTTTAGAGGAATGCCTCAGTTCTCCTATTTCTGTGCTTGCCGGGGTCTCCAGCAGGAGAACCGAGGTGGTGCTGGGGGACCGCTCCTTTTATACCATAGGCGGACGTCGGGGGCGGGAGGGGGAGTCTCCCTTTATAGACAGCTAGCTAGAAGTTTTCCATGGGGTCCTGGCACCTGCCGGCTTCAGTCCTTATGGTGCTGCCTGCTGTAAGAGCACCTCTCAAAGATCTACTGTTATGGTAAGTTCTTACACAACTGTATTTTTTCTGTTCACAGAGTATTTTAATCACATTCTTGAAGCGCTAAATAGTTACAATGTTTTGTTTTGTTTTTTTCTGCAGGGTTTTGTCAGTGGTATAACAGGAATAGTGACAAAGCCAATTAAAGGTAGGAATCCTAGATCCTGTGGTCCAGTATTTGGGATGTGCAGTGTGCATATTAAAGGATGTACAGTGTATCCTACAGTCTGGGGGGGGCTGATATTTCTGGGTTTAAGTTTTTAAAATTCAGTGCTGTATGATTTAGAATTGGTTGAGGAAATCCAGCACTGCTACCAGGCCAAATCTGTGAGAAGTAAATGGAGTGCACTAAAGTCATTCTCCTCTAGGGAGACCCACTCTTTGACTGGAGGTGCTAGGATCCATGGGAGTCTGAATTTTTGGGACCATTAATGCCATTGCACAGTACTGACATACAGTGACATGCATGTACCCACAGCATGTAAAGCAGCACAGGCCAGCCTACCTGTGTTCCTTTTTTCCCACCATCGAAGAGCACAGTCTGCCACGTTCTGTCTGTAAAGTTTTTTTAATAGATTTTTTATCTAGTTCAGTGTATTTGTTTGCTTTTGTTTTAATAATCGTTATTACAACTTTTTGTTTTTTTATGTACTTATCTTTGCAGACCTACACTTAACCTTGGTATTACCCTGGGACGTCCAGCACACAAATTAGAGATTTAAGCTGAAGAAGCAATTTCCCCATATTGAATCTCCTTCAGCTGGTACCCATTCATGACGTCAGTAGTGGGATTCTGTGAGCCCGTCCGAGCATACTTAAGATGTTGAGTAGGGTAGCCAGCAGGATCAATCAAATAAATAAGATTTAACCCCCCCCGCCACCCCAAGAAAAGTTATATACTTAAAGTGAAAATGAGTGGCTGCCCTGCACAACAGGTGTGAGGCAGCTACAGTACATGCACATTCTGGATTAAGAAAAACACGAAAACTCGAGTCCATTGGCGTAGCAGAAACACTGCTATGTGCAGCTCTGACAACCCGCGTTTGCGCTACAAATTAAAAGTTTTTCAGGGGCTGTTAGGAGGAGGAGTGAGCATCCCAGAATACACTCTCTTCATTTGAAGGGGGGGGGGATGTTGGTGATGGAACAGCACTACCACCACCTGGCTGACCATGGGTGGTGGTGCAGCCGAGAGCTCTATGCAGTGGGAGGTTTTTTGGCAAGAACCTCACACGACATACATATTCATGCTTGGGGCTCACCAGCACCTGCACCCCAGGGAGGTAAACCTCCCAACAGAACAGCAGCATGATGAGTCTTGGTACTCCTGGTCTTGTGCCTCCAACCAGAACAGCCAATATGACCTGCTGACCGAATGGTCCTCCACCTCCCCTGTAGTCCCCGTCAACAGGGGCAAACGTTGGAATATCTGAGCCAGAGAGGGAAGGGCAACTTAGTGGGAGGTAACCTGCAAATAGCCTGGATGAGGGCAATGGTGAAACAGGAGCATAAATAGTACATTTTAAAAAAGGGCATGGTCAAGATCTCATTCAGGGTCCATTGAGTACAAAGACCCTTGAACTTCTGTGATTCATCTTCACTTTTTGATATGGCTTTGATGTTGGCAGTGGTGCCAACACTGGTGTCAAATCTGTGCCACTTTGGTACAAAGCACTGATGTTGGTGCCATGCTATGAGTCTCATAGAATTTGTGCATGGAATTTCACAGCATTTTCACACAATTTTCAGTGCTAACATGAAAGTCGGAGCCCTTTAGTGCTTACAATGATATGATTCATACAATATAACGGTAGTACAACCCTTAACAGCAATGCTCATTACATCACAGTGCGACCCTCTCTGTCCCAGTAGTACAGGGGGTAGCAGGGTGAATCCTATACAGCACAACCATTCTTTGTATGTGATCTCTGGGCTGGGGTAAAATCCCTTGCAGAGTGTTTGCCAGCCTCTTCTAGATAGTAGAATTGTGGGCTGTTAGTGACCCAAAGGACTTAGTCCAGCATCAAATGAGGATGCTCGTGCTGTAGCAGAGGGCACATGTATTTGCCAGCATCCATGTTTTTGTATTAAATATTTGTGCATGATGTGCACACGAACATCCCGTTCAGTGGGTCTTACCCCTCTACAATCAGTGATAGTTTTCTTGACAATGGTACCCAGTAAGAACTTGCTTATCATTATGTTTGCTTGCACGCATGTGCAAGAAACATAGTGCCATCATCCGAGTTTTTGGAGGTGTGTCACCCCCTCTTCCAATTCCCTCCGTGTGTTTGCTGGCGCAGCCACAGTTGCCCAATGCATGCTGCAGCTGTCTATGACAGCTCTCGGAATGCAGTGGCTTACAGTTGAAAGGGAGAGAGCCGCTTTAGTGAGCACGATCAGATAAGGAAGTGCTCACTGATGCCCCCAAACAGTCTTCCAGGTGCCACGCTGAGGCCACCCCAGCGTGGCAACGGTATGTTTGGCCGACTGGGGTGCCCAATCCCCAGTTGGCTCCTGATCCACCCCAACAAAGGTTACTGAGAGCCACGCTGGGGCCCACCCCAGCGTGGCAAATCCTGCGTGCATGTAATTTGCCATGCTGGGAGCCCACCCAGCATGGAAAACGCCCCATTCCCAATTAAAAAAAAAAAAAAAACCTGAAACACAAACGGTCCATCGCAGTCTCCCTGCCCCCTCCCCTACCCGCGCCCATCCTCTGCGCACCTGCCTCCTACAACCCCACCTCACCTCATACTTACCTCCGGAGCTCGGCGGACGATCTTCGTGGACCGGAACATGTCTGCACTCTTCAAAGCCGACCGTGAACTGAGGAAATGCTGGTAAGCTGTATAATATAATGAATAGGGTTTTTTCAACTTTGCTGCATATCTCAGGCATTTTTTGGAATTTTGGCACCAGATTTTCAACATGGGGTTTTTGGGACCCCTCCTCATGAATTCTGTCACTGTTATGGCGTTAACCGGGCCAAGGTGATTTCATAGTCACTGAATGAAATCATCTTCGGGACTGAGTAACGAAATGACAGTGCCAGCGTTCATAAGGTGGGCTCTCAACAGCCTATGTTGAAAGTTGGCATCTAAAAATAACTGTTTACTGTTTATTAGGCTATAGCTGTTCCTACGCATCAGAGGTTCCTGAATTTTCAGTATTTTCACCCCGATTTTCAACATTGCCATTTGACCACACCTCCTTATGAGTAGTACAGCTGTCATTTTCACATCTCACCCAAAATGTGTTTCCAGCAGGTAGCGCTACAATGGCGCAGTCGGTGTGCGAAATCAATGTTTGGGACACATTAAGAAAATCACAGTGACACTGTCCATGAGCAGAGGTGTTAAAATGGCTATGTTAAAAATTTGGTGAAAAATTCCACAAATGACTGCTTTTTGAAGGCATCGTTGCTGCTTTCTGTTCCATGCGCTCGTAAGTTCAATTTTCAATATTTTCCTCCAGATTTTCAACATTGCCATTTTACCACAACTCCTTATGAGCAGTATAGCTGTCATTTCTCACTTCTCACCCAAATGTGTTTCCGTGCATGTGGTGTGATAAAGGTGCAGTCGATTATGCGAACTCAATGTATGGGACGCATTAAGAAAATCACAGTCACACTGTTCATGAGCAAAAGTGTTAAAATGGCTATGTTAAACATTTGGTGAAAAAATTCCCAAAAATGACTGTTTTTCGAGCATTTGTTGCGCTGATCCTATGCACGCTCATAAGTTCGCAAATTTTCAATATTTTCACTCCAGATTTTCAACATTGCCATTTTACCACACCTCCTTATGAGCAGTACAGCTGTCATTTTTCACATGTTTCCGCCCATGTAGCGCACAATGGCGCAGTCGGTGTGTGAAATCAATGTATGGGACACATTAAGAAAATCACAGTGACACTGTTCATGAGCAGAGGTCTTAAAATGGCTATTTTGAAAATTTGGTGAAAAAATTCCTAAGCAGTTTCCACGCACCCTCGTAAGTTCATGAATTTGTAATATTTTAAGTCCAGATTTTCACCAGTGGCATTTTTCCACACTTCCTTACGAACAGTAAAGCTGTCATTTTTCACAACATGGCCGAAATGTGTTTTCACACTTTCAGCACAGAAATGCGTGGTCGCTGTGGGAAATCATTGTTTGGGACAGATAAAGAAAATCACAGTGACACTGTTCGTGACCGGAGGTCCCAAAATGCCTGTGTTGACAATCTGCTGTAAACAGTTCCCAAACTAATTACATTACGGGTGCACGTTGCACAGTTTCTACGCACGCTCATGACTTCACCAGTTTTTTTAATACTTTCACTGCAGATTTTCAACATTGCCATTTTTTACACCTCCCCATGAACAGTACAGCTGTCATTTTTCACATCCTGGTCAGAATATGTTTTTGCACCTGTGGTGACAAATGCCGTAGTCGCTGTGCAAAAGCAGCTTTCGGCTAACAAACTGATATTGCCACTGTTCATGAGGTGGGGGGTCACAAAAAACCTATGTTGAAAATTTGGAGTGAAAATACCAACGAATGCCTGAGGCGTTAGGGTTTCCGACCATAACACCCCACCCTGTAGAGAATGACAGGCATCAGGGCTGTGACTTGGGATTGTCACCTGCAATGCTCATACCATTCCACCCCCAACCTGCAGCCACTGAGAAGCGTCGAGGTGTGCCTTGGACTCTTCGGCCCCAAGGTTCACCCCATTCTCCTATACCGCACCCATCTCACAATGTTTCCTGGTGGAATGGGGTGTGCATAAGGGCCAAAGACCCCAAGGCACACCGTGACACTTGTCGGTGTCTGCAGGGTAGGGTGTGGTGAAATGGCGTGGCCATTATGCCTGATGACCCAAAGGCACACCCCAATGCCTGTCAGTCTCTGCAGGGTGCTGGTGGGGTTGGCTTCAGTTCAATACTTCACTGCCATTCCTATTATGCAGCTCTGTAACTCCTACACTACCAATGCCAATGCCAGCAAGCAAACATTCAGCATTGACAAATGCTTGTTTTAGGTATAGTCTTTCGCTCTGAAGTGGGGGAAAAAAGCACAACTCTTGGAAATTTCCATTGGCTGTATGTCTGCCTCAGCTACTTGAGGTGGACCTGTCAGTTCTCGAAGCAGGACGGTTGGTACTGTCTGCCAGCAGTGGGACGTTTCCCACATGTCTTAGAACTGTCCCAAAAGGGTACTCACTGAAGCTAGTAATATAGCTCCCGGAATGATCTCCAGATTGATTGTTTCACCTTCAGAGTGAACTACTAACTCCAGAACTAAGCAATAGACAGTCTCAGGTCAAAGAAGGGCCCTGGATTCTATTCAGCATACTTTCCAGTGCTCAGGACAGATTAGTTGGCTACTTGAGACATTATCTTACATCAGCATGTCTGCTTGGAATGCTTTTCAGTGCTGGTAACTCATCTAAGAAAAGAAAGATGAATAGGAGCATTCTAAATTAAAAAAAAAAATTGGTATTAAGGATTTTATTACATCCACGTACGAGCATGGTAGACAGAGAGGAGTGGCCATTCTAATACTACGTACCTCCATTATAGTAGAAAGCTCCTACAGTGATAAAGAATGGTCATAGTGGTTGGACATCTCCTTGGAGAACAGTACACCGTAGTGAACTTACATCTTCCTCCTGGTTCTGATTCTTCAGCAGTAGAACTACTATTTAATCAAATACTCACCATGCAAAAGGAGACCTTGCTAACTGGGAGATTTTAATATCGCTGTGAGTGGTGCAAAAGATACCACTTCCATTCAAGTGACTAGATCCCAGTCAGCACATAAATACTGTAACCATCTCCTGGGAGATCTGGGTTTATTAGCTATGTGGCGCACACTTCACCCACGCTCAGAACAATTTACATTTCACTCCCATGCACATAAAATGAATCCCAACTGGATTAATTTTTTTGTATCAGTCACTCATCTAACAAGAATCCAAGGTAGAGCAATAGAGCAAATTCCCCTCTCGGGATCACACCGCAGTAAGTGTAACAACTGAATTAGTTACAGAACCCAAAAGTACAGCCTGGAGATTCAGTTTTTTTTTTTAAATGACCCACAATTTCAAGATTTCATAGTAGAAAAATCCCAGAAATACTTGGGAACAATCAAGGACATGGAGTCTCTCCTGCTGTTGTATGGGACACCTTAAAAACAGTCCTAAGGGGTGACATTGTAGCCTACCTAGCTAGAAGATGGAGAGAAAGCGAGGAAAGAATGAAGCCACTCACTGAACAACTATCTTTCCTGCAGCTTTTTCACAAACAAGGAGACAATACAGTACTTTACTCCTCCAAATTTAATAACTGAATGGACAGGTTGACCTCTATGCATTCCCACCAATTTCTTTAGTGCAGAGTCATATTCAAGCTGAAGTCCAGTTGGTCAAGTGGTTCTGATAGTCCCTGGTTGGCAGAGACAGGTATTGTGCCCTCTCCTACAGCAGATGGTGGATCAGGGTCCAGTGAATCTTTCGCTGCAATTCAAGCTCCTGACATAATACCAAGAATATCTTGTATCCAAACCTCTGGTCTCTTCATTCTGGAGCCTGGCTCCTTGTAATGTAGAGGCTGATAGATTTAGGGTAACTGACCAGGTGTTCCAGATCTTACTGGCGCTAGGAACAAAAAAGTCACCCCCTTCACTTGTCCTTGTGATCAGGTTCGGGAGCATATTTTGAATGTTTGTGAATCTGGCGTGCTGTTTTAGACTTCCAGTGACAGTTGCCTCTTTTTGGGAGATTCTAATGAGGAATACTTATTTTCAGAATGCCAGTCAAGAAGCCAGTGGCTAACTGGGATCTCAGTCTAGTACGGGAGAAGCTGCAGACACACGAGTTGAAATTCCTTACATGGAAGACTATTTTCATAGTAGCCATCACTTTTGCTCACTGAGTATATGATTTACAGACATCAATGAGTGGTCTTCCGTACACAGTATTCCACAAGGACAAGGTGGCCATTCACATTCTAAGTTATTAGGATGTGTACAATCACCTTATGGAAGAGGACAAGGACAAGGTGATCGTACACATCCCAATAACGCGCCCAACAACCTTGTACACATCCTAAGTTATTACTTAACGTAGTATTGGGGTTTCATATCATGCAGTCCTTGGTGCTGCCAACATTCTTCCATAAACCATAGAACTCTGGTGAAGTGTTGCTTCATTCTGTTGATGTCTGAATAATTATTGGCTTCTACCCGGACAGCACCAAAGAGCAGAGTCATCCCAACAGTTTTTTGTCCTTAAGACTAATGGGAAAGAACCCTTTTCCAAAAAAATACTGTCTTACTGGATTGTCAATGGTATCCAATTGCTGATCTTTCAAGAAGCAGGTTTCACCATTAATTCCCACTATTTGATATATGAGTTTCGAACGGAGGCACTAGGACCCCGGGGGATGAAAGCTTTTGTCAGGGAGACAGCCACGACTACTGGGCATGGTGCCTGCACACCCCCCATGTGGTGCTGCACACCAGTCAATAACTGTTGCTGGCTCCCTCACTAACTGTAGTTCTTTTCTTCCCGACATTGCGTGCACACAGGGGGAGCGCAGCACGTCAGTATGAACTTGTTGCCACTTTTCTATCTGCGTCACAATCACTTTTCCTTATTGCGGTTCTGTTTGTGTTTTTTTTCTTTACTTGGATGCCGAAGTCCAATAAGAAAGGGGCAAAATCATTATACAAGTCTGAACAGCTGACCATTATGTGTTGTTGCCTCTGTTGGATACCGATGGCTGTTCCGGACTGGCATCAGGCCTATGCGGCCTTTCTTGCACCAGAGCATGACTTGGATGCGTGTGATGCCTGTTTCTTCATCGACCGCCATACCCTTGAGAACTGCACGTTCAGGTGGGGTTGCCCAATCCCCACATTCAGAGGCAGGTGTTGCATGCTTGCATCCAAGGACGTGTCTCTAGGCCTTTCTCCCGGGCCTCTTCCTGGAACCTCTGGTTCTGGGTAAGTATGGAGTTCTCCTCAACCTCACCACACTGAGTCATCAGAGACTCTGGTCAATGGATCTGGTGGACAGTCCACTTCTGGGCAATTAACTGCAAACCCTACACAGTCTGCCTGCCCAGAGAAACAGAAGTCCTCAGTGACAAGGCCACAGCTATGCACTCATCTACACTGGTGAACACCTCGATATTGTCCTCTGGCATCACCCATGCTGTTGTCACCATTCAGAGTGAAGACAGGGCGGATGATACCAATGATGATGCCAGGCCTCCATTTAACACTGTTCGTGGAGTCAGGAGAGGGACCAGCACCAAGGCTGTTGTCCACATCGTTGTTGCCAGTTCAGATGCCCTTTGTTGTTCAGTGGGCTCAACTTTGGATGCATAACCTTCAGTGGGAGCTCAAAACTCAGTGGTCCTACGACACTGAGGTAAGCTGTGCACATGTGCGGTGCCATGAGAGGTAGCTCACAGCACAGGCTTAACTTGGCACTGGTCCTTAGCTGCCTTAATTCCTTTTTTCACGCAATCAAGTACACATCAGTGATGACTTCACGTCTATATGAAGAAAGCATTCAGTTCAGCATAATTTTAGTGTTTAAAGCTAGAGTTTATTTTTGTGTCAGTTTAGTAATTTTACAAAAATATTTCGTCTGTTTCTTGCAGCCCTGCTGAGTCAGTGGTTGATGGCCATGGAGGAAGATGGTAGGGAGCCAACTCAAGCAGGCTGCTCCGGCAGAGGGGCCATGTCCAGTCCACTTTCCCTGTTGGTGAAGGGTTCTGACCATGGGCAGTCCAGTGTCCGGGAGGAAGGACAGTTAGAGGTGAAGGCAGTGAGGAGGGGGCACAGAGAGGACCAAAGGGGTGAAGAGGAATGGTAAGGTTGGGGAGGCAACAGGCTGGAAGGTGGTCTCACTGAATGCAAGAAGCCTAAGGTACAGAACTGCGGAGATCTTACTTTGAGTGGGAGCTCTTGCAGCAGGCTATAACCTTCAGGACTATGCCGCAGGCACTAGGACCATCCGTAAAACTTCTCAGCCAGCAGTATACAGCAAGGACCGCCCCCGACACCAGCCCGGCCCTGACGGCCCTGGTACAAAAGGGGAGGACCCAGCTCCACCTCAGTTCTTTTCCCGCCACGTCCCGCAAGTGAAGAGATCTTCAATCAGCTTGCCAGAAAACAGCAAGAATTTCCTTCAGCCCGCTTTCTTACCATTTTTTTAACAGTTCTTTTTCTCGTTAACCGACACCAGACCGTTTCCGAAGTTTTTTTGAAGTTTCCCGACGGATGTCTTCACCGTTGTCGGCCTCGCCAGAACACCAGCAAAATAAGTGCGAGTGTGGTAGGCAGATCCCGGCCAAGGACGGCCATCAACACTACGTATTCTGCCTCAGGCCGGACCACGACACCGCGGCCTGCTCTGCCTGAAAGGCTTTTACTAGCCGGACCCGCATCCGTCGTCTCAGGGCCCTGAAGGCTTTGCTTCTGGAGCAGAAGATGGATCTGCACTCCTCCGAGGGGAAACGTAAGGCAAAGAAGCATCATGGTAAAGACCGTAGTCGGTCCCGGCACCGGTCCCGGTCTCAATCGCAGCCCTCTCCCAAGAAGGCCCACCCTTCGGGATCAGGAGAGTGTCGGAAGTCATCTCAGGCCAAGGCAGCCCTTCGGGGGAGAAACCGGCCAAGCCAAGGTAACCCTGCTAAGGGTTACTACCAAGCCCTTGGAGGTGAAAGCTGCGGCCCCACCTCCCAAGGCACTGGCGCCGCCTGCTGAAGGCACCCCGGAGCTCAAGGACTCCTCTGGCGCCTTTGAGGCACCGGCCATCGGTACCACCACCGACGCTGTCGAAGGGGCAAGGGTGAGGGATCGGCCGTGGAAGAGCCGATGTCCCCGTCACCCAAGTCTTCCTCCTCACTGGGCCTCCAGGAGGGCTCTCCTTCGCGGGTCGACGTCCCGGATACTCCCTTTCTGGGCGGGGCGGCAGAACTCTTTTCGAAGGATGAGCTGCAGGAGCTGTTCTCCTTTTGGTAGGGGTAGGTCCAGAAGCGGACCCCCTCCCGTCGCCAGCCCAGACACCGGAACCGGAGCCGGCGGGCAAACCACAGCCGGGAGGTGAGCCTTCCCCTCGGAAGTCTTCGGAGCGACCGCCTACACCTCCTTCTAGGGCTCGTTCCCGCACCCGGTCTGGAGACCACCGACGTCACTCCAGGGGTTCTGGAGACCGTCATCAGTCTAGGTCACGTTTTTGGAGTGTTTCTCGGTCTTCTAGACGAGAACGCTCCCGACGTTGGTCCTCTGCTCCATCGCCGGTGTCGGGACCAGAGTCGGTCCCCCAGTTACCAACGACAATGGGAGTCTGGTCACAAGGAGAGGTCAGACTATTCGAGGTCTTATAGTCCATCTCCCTCCTCCTCTTCTGCATCATCTTCCTCTCTCAGCTTGCAGTGGTCCCCAGGAGAGAAGGACCAACCTCGCTCGTCTCCAGACGATCCAACCTTCATGGACGTCATGAGGCATATCCAGGCATCCAATGAGTGGGAGACGGAGGACCTGGATCCGGAATGCCGGAGACTGGTGAAGTACCTGAGGTAAAAGGAGCCGAAACCACTGGTGATCCCCCCTTTGGTGGATACTTTCCAGGACCTTACCCGGACTACCTGGAAGCATCCAGCTTCAGTCCTGGCTGTTCCGAAGAAGTCGGATAGGCTGTACAAGGCCCCAAGGGCGGAATCTTTCCTAGCTGAACACCCTCAGGCGGACTCCTTGGTGATCACGGCTGCCCATGATAAATCCAGACAGCCGAAGCACCTCAGCTCACAGCCTCCCGACATGGAGTCTCGCTATTTGGACCAGGTGGGCAAGAAGGTTTATTCTGCCTCCATCTGCTCCATACGGTCCCTTAATTTCTTGACGCATATGGTCCAGTACCAAAATGCGCTATGGGAACGAGGACAAGAGCTTTTGAAGGCCATTCCAGATTCTGATCAGAAGACAGAGCTTCTGGACATTTTAAAATCGGGCTCAGACGTAGGCTTCCATGTCCTGAGAGCCTCGTATGACACCGCAGATACGGCAGCCAGGGCAGCCGCTTCCAGGGTGTGCCTACGGTGCCACGCCTGATTGAGAGTCTCGGGCTTTCACCAGGATCTGCAGGCCAGTATCAAGGACTTACCCTTCCAGGGTACTGTGCTTTTTGGGCAGGAGACGGAAGCTTTGATTTCTCATCTCCAGGAGTCTGGCAAGTCTATCTGGCCAGTCCGCCAGATGTACCGCGGCGACCAGCGAAGACAATGCAAGCGGCCATTTCGCAAGCCCTCAGGTGGCCAAGGTCATGCCAATGGTAACCAGCAGGGGCAGAGAGGCGGCTTCCGTAGGAGATCCGGTAACCAGCATCCTGGAGGAGCTCCTACTCATGGGCCCAAGTCCTCCCAGGCCTTTCTGCCTACACCCGGCTCAGCCCTTTGACTCCCTTCCACCCCCCCTCCACAGGAAGACCCAGGGGAGACTGTCGGGGGCCACTTCTCCCTTCATCCCGAAGGGTGGAATTCGATTACTGCGGACCAGTGGGTCCTAGATATCATCAGGAGAGGACACACGCTGCAGTTCACGGAGTTTCCCCCAAATACTCTGCCAAAGTACTCCCGTTATCCTCCTTCTCACATCCCACTAATAGAAGGAGAGATCCAGACCCTCTTGCAGAAAAGGGCAATAGAGGTAGTCCCCTGACATCAGCGGGGAAAGGGGTTTTACTCCCATTTCCTCCTGGTCCCAAAAAAGACACAGGGTCTTCGTCCCATTCTGGACCTCAGCTCTCTAAATCTCTTTATAGAGTACAAAAGGTTCAGGATGGTGACCTCCGGGTCTTCTTCCTCTGCTGCACCAAGGGGACTGGCTCTGCTCCCTAGACATGCAAGATGCATATATGCATATTGGGGTCTTCCCTCCCCACAGGAAGTTTCTGAGGTTCCACTTCCAAGGGGAGCACTACCAAGTCCGAGTTCTTCGGTTCGGCCTCTCTTCCGCTCCATGAGTATTTACAAAAAGCTTGGCAGTAGTGGCTGCGGCTCTAAGGTGCATGGGACACTACATTTTCCCATACCTACTTCACGCCCTCGGAGACACCTATACTCTATTCCGAGAGCTGGGGATCACCCTGAATTTGCAAAAATCGTCCCCAGAGCCCTGTCAAAAGCTCGTTTTCATTGGAGCAGTACTGGATTCTATCCAGGGCATGGCCGTCCTTCCCCAGGACAGGGGTGATCACCTGCGAGAGATTGCCGAAGGGATCTTAATAACTCCTCAAGTTCCAGCACGGGATGTCCTCAGGCTACTGGGGCACAAGGCGGTGGCCATTCCGGTCACTCCCTTGGCCCGCCTCCACATGCGGATTCCACAATGGATGCTCAGAGTACAGTGGGACCAAGGCTGCGATGATCTAGACTTCATGGTCAAGATCACCGAGCCAGTCAGGAGAACTTTACGTTGGTGGATGGACCCCCAGAACTTGGAGAAAGGGGTCAGCTTTCGTCCAGAGCCACCAGGTCAGACTCTTACAACAGATGCATCAGACCTGGGATGGGGGGGCGCACCTGGGTGCTCACCAAACACAAGGAGTTTGGTCACCCGAGGAGCGGTCCCTTCATATCAATGTACTGGAGATGCGAGCGGTTCTCTGTGCCTTACAGGCCTTTCAAGAGGACCTGGTGCCAGGCTCTCTTCTGGTTCAAACAGACAATATGGCGGTCGTCTTCTATGTCAGCAAGCAAGGGGGCACTCATTTTTACCCCCTTTGCAGGGAGACGATGAGAGTCTGGCACTGGGCGCTGGAGCGGCGCATTCTGCTGTCCACAATGCATGTTCCAGGTGCCCTCAATGATCTTGCCGACAGCCTAAGCAGGTCTCAATCCAGAGCACACTAGTGGGAGCTGCTACAGTCTGTGACAGATCAGCTCTTCGACAAGTGGTGTCACCCAGAGCTGGACCTCTTTGCGTCACCACGCAACACCAAACTGCCAATGTTTTGCTCGCAAGAGCACGCGCCTGGAGTTTTCTGGCCAGACGTGTTATCCCTTTGCTGGGAAGGGAGGTTTCTCTATGCCTTCCCGCCCTTCCGTCTCATTCAGAGAGTCCTACTAAAGTTACAAGCGGAAGGGGCCCAAATGATTCACGTAGCCCCCAGATAGCCTCAGCAGATTTGGTTCCCACTCCTGCAGTGGTTATCCATGGAGCCTCCAGTTCCGCTGCCCATATGCTCGCAGTTGCTGTCCCAGGAACATGGGTCACTGGTCCATCCAGACCTTCCTTCCTTACATCTACATGCTTGGCTCCTTCAGACGTAGCTCAGCATAGATACGGGGTTTCCCCGGAAGTGGCAGCAGTCCTAGTTTCGGCGAGAAAGCCCTCCACCTGCTCTACTTACATTATGAAGTGGAAGCATATTTGTCTGTGGGCCTCGTCACAACATTTGGACCCCGTCACTTGTCCAGTGAACTCAGCGTTGCAGTATCTCCTCTCCTTGTATCAAAATGGCCTGAGTCACTCCTCTGTCAAGGTGCATATGTGGGCTGTCTCCGCCTATCATGCTGTCATTGGAGATAGGGCATTGGCACAATTGGATGTTGCCTGTACCTTTTTAAGAGGAATTTTGCATATGAGACCTCCCATTCGGGACCCTATCCCACCCTGGGATCTCCTTTATCTGTTGAAGCTCACCCTTCTTCCCTTTGAACCGGCAGTGGATTGTGAGCTACGTTACCTTTCTTGGAAAGTTTGTTTTTTGGTTGCTATTACCTCAGCTCGAAGAGTTTCCGAGCTTCAGGCTCTGATGTGTAAAGAGCCATATTTGATTTTCCACAGGGAAAGGGTTTCCCTTAGAACAAATCCTAAGTTTCTTCCGAAAGTGGTCTTGGAGTTGAGCCTCAACTAGTCGGTTGACCTTCCCGTTTATTTTCCTTCCCCATCCAATAGAGGGGAGGCTCTCCTTCACACACTGGATGTCACAGGACTTTGAGGTATTACCTCAAGCGGATGACTACGCTACCCGTCAATCAGAGCAACACTGACGCTGCGCCACAATGCTTGGTAACCGGTGACAAGCAGGCGATATCGAAGTGGATAGTCCCTGCGTTTCCTTCTGCTATGAGAAACACATAAGCCCCTACCGAGCACGGTTAGGGGTCACTCCACCAGAGGAGTGTCTGCTTCATTCGCCGCCCTGAGAAATGTGTCTATCAGGGACATATGTGCGGCCGCTACCTGGAACTCAATGCATACTTTTGTCAAGCATTACAGCTTGGATATCGTCTCCAGATGCCGAGCTAGCTTCTGCTTGGCTGTTTTGCAAGGACTTCTGTCCTGAGGCCTCTGGAGTCAGCATATTCCACCTCCTGGGGTCCTCTACCTCTTTGGTGTGGACTGCTTGGTATTCAGTCCTGAAGGTTATAGCCTGCTGCAAGAGCTCCCACTCGAAGTAAGATAGTACAGTTACGTAAGAACTTACCATAACAGTAGATCTTCGAGTGGGAGCTCTTGCAGCAGACGTTACTTTCCCTCCCGCCTTCCCCCTCGAGGTGTGCAGATCCATCTTCATTTACATTTCCTATATTCGCTTCATCTCTTTCTCTTGTCAGGGCTTGTTGCAGGCCTTGGCGGGGGAACTGAGGTGGAGCTGGGTCCGCCCCCTTTTGTAACAGGGCCGATGGCGGGGCCGGTGTTGGGGGTGGTCCCTGCTGTATACTGCTGGCTGAGAAGTTTTCCGGATGGTCCTAGTGCCTGCGGCATAGTCCTGAAGGTTATAGCCTGCTGCAAGAGCTCCTCTCGAAGATCTACTGTTACGGTAAGTTCTTACATAACTGTACTTTACAGACTCTTTTGGCAGTGGAATTGGTGGACATAGCAGCCATCATGGAAACATGGGCCATCCAGTACCAGGACTGAGATATGATGATCCCAGGGTACAGGCTATTCAGAAAGGATAGGGCCAAGGGGAATGGGGGTGGCGATCTATGTGAGGGAGGGGATTAAGTACGTAAGGGAAGAAGGGGAGGAGGGAAGGACAGAAGCTCTGTGGCTGCAGTTCTAGGATGTGAGGAATAGGACACTGAGGATGGGGGGTAGTGTACAGGTCACCATCACAGGGTTGTACCCTGGACCGGGAACTGGCAGATCAAATTCGAAGGGTAAACAGGAAGGGAAGCACGGTTGTGGTGGGGGAGTTCAACCCACCAGGTGTGGATTGGAGCACACCTGCTACCATGCGTGCAAGAGAAGGGGTCCTGTTTGAAGCTTTTCAGGACAGCTTCTTGATACAACTGGTACAGGGGCTGACACAGCTGGAAAGGACTTTGGACCTTGTACTGGGATAATGGGGAAGCAGTAAGGAATCTAGAAGTGAGGGAACCTCTTGCTGGGAGTGACCACTACTCGGTGTGGTTCACGCTAAACACGGGGAGGCACATGGGGCACAGGTACAAGGGTGGTTGAGTTTAGGGGGGTGGACTTTAGGACGATGAGGGAAATTCTGAGCAAGCACCTGGCAGACATCCAGGAACACACAGATGCAGATCAGAAATGGAATATAATAAGAGGAGGGCTGGCGGAGTCAATAGAGACCTGTACTAGGGGAAAAAAGGCAAGAAGGGCAGGGCAGCGAAACCCAGTTGACTATCACCAGAGGTCAGGGAAGGGGTGACAGCCAAGAGGGCAGCATTTCGGAAGTATAGGAAAACAAGGAAGGGAGAAGATAGAGATGTATACAGGGAAAAGTCTAGGGAGGCCACCAGACTGGTCGGAGGCCAGAGCATCTAGAGAGCTGCGACTGGTGCAGAGCATCTAAAGAGGAGAAAAAGACTTCTTCCGTTATATAGGCAAGAAAAGGAGAAGCAAAGACTAGCTTGTGAGGATCAAGAAAGATGGGGTGTGGGTGCTGAAGGGGACGGAGCAGACAGAGGCACTGAATGAGTACAGACCTGTTCAGTACATCCCTGGACACAGGATGTGTACCACAGGACTAGAGAGTGGCCCATGTGGTGCCCATCCATAAGAGTGGACCAAAGAATGAACCAGGGACCTACAGGCCAGTGAGCCTCGCCTTGATAATGGACAAACTCATGGAAACCATCCTAAAGGAAAGGCTTGTGAGCTTCTTGGAGGCAAACTGTATCCAGGAGAACCAGCAAACATGGGTTTGTAGTGGGCAGATTGTGCCAGACAAACCTGGCAGAGTTCTATGACTGGGTGACACGGGTACTGGACAAGGGCCATGCTGTGGATAGAAACATAGAATTTGACGGCAGATAAGGACCGCTTGGCCCACCCAGTATGCCCATTTCCCTACCTAATGGATAAGCTGCAGATCCTAGTTAACCAGCAGCCTACTTCTTCCTACCCCCACCCGCCTTATGACTGTCCCATGCATGCTTGAATTCCACCATTGTTTTTGACTCCACAACCTCCTCCGGAAGGCCGTTTCCATGCATCCACAACCCTCTCTGTGAAAAAATACTTCTTTAAATTACCTCTGAGCCGCCCCCTCTATCTTTTAAATTGTGCCCCTTGTTCTTGCACACCTCTTATTTTGAAAGATGCTACCTCTTGGACTTTGTTGATTCCCTTGAGGTACTTGAAAGTTTCTATCATGTCCCCCTCTCCCTCCTTTCCTCGAGGCTATACATATTAAGCTCCTTTAGTTTCTCTTCATATGTCTTCTGGTGCAGACCCTGCACCATTTTAGTTACCCTCCTCTGGACAGCTTCCATCCTGTCTATGTCTTTGTGGAGATTGGGTCTCCAGAACTGCATGCAGTACTCCAGATGGGGTCTCACCAGCTGTCTGTACAGAGGGATAATAACTTCCTGTTTTCTACTGGTGATGCCTCTCCCTATGCATCCCAGTATCCCCCCAGCCCTCCTTGCTGCCCTCTCACATTGCTTGCCCACCTTTAGGTCATCTGATATGACTACCCCAGGTCCCTTTCCATTTTTTGTTGTTAGTATCTCACCCCCCATTGTGTACTCTTCCCCTGGGTTTTTGTTTCCCAGGTGCATTACCTTGCACTTCTTAGCATTGAATCTAAGCTGCCATACAATTGACCATTCCTCTAACCTTGCCAAGTCCCTTCTCATCCTTTCCACCCCACCTTGTGCATCAACTCTGTTGCAGATCTTTGTGTCATCTGCAAGAGACATGCTTTTCCTTCCAGTCCTCTGCAATGTAAGCATAAAGACATTGAAGAGGACCGGTCTAATACTGAACCTATGGTACCCCACTAGTAACCCCTTTCTTCAGAGTGGACTCCATTTACTATTACTCTCTGTGTCCTATTCTCCAGCCAATTCTTTACCCAGGCTGTCATCTTGGGACCCACTCCCAGGCTGGCTAACTTGTATATTAATCTTTTGTGTGGGACTGTGTCAAATGCCTTGCTAAAGTCTAGGTAGGCCATGTCCACAGCCCCTCCCTAAACTACTACGTTGGTCACCCAGTCAAAGAAATCTACCAGATTCATCTGGCATGACCTTCCCGCTGTGAATCCATGCTGCCTTGGGTCATGTGCCCCTCTGGCCTCTAGATACTCAACAGTTCTTTCCTTCAGAAGTGATTCCATCATTTTCCCTATCACTGAGGTTAAACTAACAGGTCTGTAGTTTCCTGCTTCTGCCTTGCTCCCACTTTTGTGAAGGGGAATCACATCTGCCCTCCTCCAGTCCTCGGGTACTACCCCATTCTCCCATGATTTGTTAAAGAGGGTAGTCAGTGGTGTCACTAGTTCTACTCTTAGTTCTTTTAGAATTCTGGGATGAATCCCATCAGGCCCCATTGCTTTGTCCACCTTCAGTTTTAAGAGTTCTTTCAGAACCCTTTCTTCTGTAAATGGGCTGGTATCAACTTCTGTATCCAGAGTGTTTCTGTTGTTTGTTTCAGGTACCTCCCCCTCTTCATTTGTAAATACTGAGCAAAAATATTTGTTTAGTATCTCTGCCTTTCACAGTCACCTCTGCCCACCCCCTTTATTAAGCCTCACTATCCCTCCCTTGGTCTTCCTTCGCTCCCTGATGTACCTATAAAAGGTTTTATCCCCCTTCTTAACTGAGTTGGCTATCTTTTCCTCGGTTTGGGCCTTTGCTGTTCTGACTGCCTTCCCAGCTTCCTTTTGCTTTAACTAATACAGTTCTCTGTCCTGCTCCTTCTATGATTCCTTGCACTTCCTGAATGCTTTCTTTTTCTCTTGAACCTTCACTGCCACTTCCTTTGAGAACCATAGTGGTTTCTTACTTCGTTTTGTTTATTTGCTTCACACAAAGGCTTGTTACCTCTGTGATGGCAGTTTTTATTATTCCCCATTGTTCTTCCACCCCTCCTTCCTGCCCATTTGCTAGTGCATTCCTTAGGCACTCACCCATTTCGGCAAAGTCAGCCCTCCTAAAGTCCAGTACTTTTGCCTTTGTATGGCTTGACTCTATTGCTGTGTTTATTGTGAACCATACTGTTCGATGTTGTTGGATGTCCTGTACTTGAACTTCAGTAAGGCCTTTGATTCTGTGCTGCATGGGAGATTGGAGGGGAAGCTGGAGTATGCGGGGGCAGGACCAAAAATGGCGACCTGGATCAGGAACTGGCTGAGGGGGAGACAGCAAAGGGTGGTGGTGGTGGGGGAGATCATCACCGAAAGTGGTGACGCGCGGGGTACCACAGGGATCCGTGCTGGGACCAGTACTGTTCAAGATTTTCATTGCAGATATCTCGAATGGGATCCGGAGCAAAATCAGTCTGTTTACAGACGTACCAAGATGGGAGCTGTGAGTAGATGACCTGGAGGGGTGGCAGGAGGACCTGAATAAGCTGCAGGAGTGGGCAGATAAATGGCAGCTGGGGTTCAACACCAAGAAGTGCAGTGTTCTGCACTTCAGAGTCCGGAACCAGGGGAGGGATTATAACTTAAATGGGGTTCAGTTGGATTGCTCCACAGAAGAGAAAGACATAGGGGTGATCATAACAGGGAGCGTGAACAACTCTGTTCAATGCAGAAGGGCAGCAGCAAAAGCCAACAAAATGCTGGGGTGTATAGCTAGAGGGATCTCCTCCAGAAGTAGGAAGGTTGTCCTGCCCCTGTATAGGTCATTGGTCAGGCCCCACCTGGAGTACTGCGTGCAATACTGGCGCCCATTCCTGAAGAAGGACATCAGATTGTTGGAGAGGGTACAGCATAGAGTTGCAAAGATGATCCAGGGATTGGAGGGCAAGCCATACAAGGAAAGGCTGGAGGAGATGAATATGTAGTCTCTGGAAGAGAGAAGGGACAGGGGAGATATGATTGAGACCTATAAGTAATTGAAGGGAATAAACAAGACTAATACAGAGAGGATTTTCCAGAGGAGAAAGGGGAGGGACACGAGAAGATATCAACTGAGATTGGAGGGGGGGTAGATTCAGGAGAGAGATGAGGAGACATTTTTTCACGGAAAGAGTGGTTGACAAGTGAAACTCCTTGCTGGGTGAGGTAGTGGCCTGCAAGACGGTACACAGCTTCAAGAGGGGTTGGGATAGGGGAAGGGGTAACAGGATGGGGGAATGGAGGGGCAGCAGCATTATAAGGTGCTAGCTGCGCACTTGAGCAGACTCGATAGACTGTGAGGTCTGTTTCTGCTGGCATTTTCATATGTTTCTCCTGGAAGCACAAAAAGAAGCGGGCCTGTTCCCAGTCTCGGTCATATTCTCAACACCGCTCAGCCTCATGTTCTTCCTCTTACTGTCGGAAAGGCAAGAAATGGTAACGCTCTAGGTCACCCTCTGTGAGGCCTGTCACTTTGTCCTCTCAGAGCCAGAAGTCCTCACTAACACCATGGGTGTCACTGATGTCCTCTGGTTCTCAAAGGGTGTGGTCTCAGGCCCAGAGCCCTCTGGGTCTGTAAGTTGGGACTCCGGTGGCAGTTGCATCATTGGACAGCTCGTGTGGCCCATGCACCCCTGTCAGTGGAACTGGTGCCTGGTCCTTTGGGGCCAGTGGAACTGATCTGCTGGCAGAGTCCTCAGATCAGATAGAGCATTTGGCTCCAGTAACAGCCCCTTGACCCTTGTTGGTGACTGTGCTTCTGACTCCGATCCCACTGGCTGCACCCCGGCCCTCTTCCATGGTGCTGGGACTGGCTGCGGTACCATTGCCGGTCACTCTGATGCCGGCTGTGTAATTTGGACCAGGTCTGGCCCTTTGGGGCCAGGCTTTGCACCAGATTTGGTTCTGGTTTCTGCGCAGCATTTGGCACTGACCCCTCATCCTTTGGGGCCGGTATTGCTGAGGCTGCGTTCTGGATTAGAAGCAGGGGTTAAATTGAGGCAGAATAGTCCGGAACACCATTTCACCTCTTCAGCTAAGCAGCACTTTCACTATAGAGTCACTCAGTACCGCTAGGCTACCCTGCCAACCGCCGCATGGCCCAAGATAGCGATTTCGGTCACACCAGTTGACGTCTTACATAGCAGATGATCTATATCCCCCCAGTCCCTCAGACAGCCAGTCTGTATGCACCATCTTGAGGAGGACCTCAGATATCCAATCACAGCATTTTTTCAGCTGCATGGACGTAGCCCGCAGCCATTTTGCCATCGGTGGCTAGAAAAACGGACGACCATGGCACCTTCCATTTTAGATGTCGAAATGTAGTCTGGCGCCAAAAAACAATAAAGCTCAATCTAGCGATGCAATCACAATGCATTCGGCAGGACCACACTATTTGTTGTGCTGTCCGCCACTTCCGCATTGCAAAGGAACTGCACGTGGATCATGCCAACGCCACCATCTTTGGAATGGCATTTTGCCATTCAGCGAACTGTGCATGCGTGAGTGCCATTCATGTGCAGTTCTGTTGCCATCTTACTGATGGCATTCCATGGCACTCCTTCCCTGGCGCCCAAACAAGCTTGCCGCAGCCGTATCGGCTCTGGCTAGAGTTTGTAATCCAGGCGGTGACACAGTTACATTATCAGTGGGGTTCCATGGGCGGTCCCTTTAAATTGAGCAGACATGTTCAGCAGTTCCATTTTGGTTTTTATTTGGAGACAGAGAGTGAGCCCTCGATGACCCTCACCTTCCCCCTGCTGCAGAGACCACCCGACCATTAACTGGCATCAAGGCCAGGGAGAAAGAGATCCCAACCTGCCACCCGACCTGACTCGCAACTCGGTGAGAGGCTCTACTAGACTGCTACTCTCACCATTGGCTACTTCTAGCACTGAGCATACAGCTATTGTGCTGTGTTATTAAAAAAAAGTTCTTCTCCAAGCTGTCAGACGGTAATCAAGAGACCCACCGGCCACCACCCAACCTGATCAGACTGCAGAGAGAGAGAGAGACAGACTCTGCCTGACACCAGTCTGCGAAACTGAGTGAGCAGATAAAACTGCATTTTTCTCTCTGTGGAGAGACTGGGGAGAATATTTTTGAGGGCTTATTACCACCTAATTATTAAATTGGGGGAAGGAGAATTTTGGTTGAGTAGAGGGAAATAAAAGAAAAGAGAATGTGGAGAAATGAAGGGGGAGAGGGGAGAGTGGTAAGCTGCAGAAACTGTGGGGCGGCTGTGTTCTTGGGAATAATGTGGCAGGCAGCAGGATGCACTGTATGCAGGAAGCTAAACATTTTAATGGGTGAGGTGCAGATGCTTAGGGCAGAGCTGAGGGCCCTGGTAGTGAGACGTAGGTATGGTTGGTCTTGGGAGAGGGGAATATCGAACTGAAAGGTTTGAGATGAAAGTTAGTAGTTGGCAGGGAACAACAGAAGCACATGATATTAGTGCGGAGGGGGTGGTGCTGGGTTGAGCAACACTGAAACCTCTACCCCAGTGGGAGAAACAGAGGTAAGCAGGATGGAGTAAAGCTAATGGGGGGGAAGCGGGGTTGCAAAGAAGGAGGAGATGGGAGCCTACACAAGGTAGTACAGATCAGTATTCATTTCCCACCATTGTGTATGGATGCAGAAGGGGTTACCTCATCTAGAGCACTGGGGAAAAGGGATGAAAAGACACTAGTGGTAATACAGTACTTTATTTGGGGCTATGGTAGTAACAGGAGGGGCCAATATGCAAGAGAATGATAAAAGTAAGAAGCATAGAAACATAGAGTTTGATTGCAGATAAAGACCACTTTTCTGTTTTGGTGGTTGCAATAAATGTTTGTTTACCTCAAGACTTTATTTTTTTTTCCTCATGGTTAAAAAAAGTTTATTATTCATTTTGGTAGTTATAATAAAATGTGATATACACCATTTTTTTTTTGTTTTGTTTTTTTTTTTGGTTACTTGTATCACTGCATAACACGGAACGCACGACATGAGTCTTTGCCTGGGAACTAGATATCTTACCTGGATTAATCTTCACCATTCATTACTGGTGGGTTCCTAGTTGGAGGTGCTGTGACCCCGCGGGAGCTTATAGCTCCGTGAATTTTAAGGCGGGGAGCCGATGTCGGGGGCAGCGCCATCCTTGAGCATGAGATGGAACGTGGCCCTCATGGATTGGCCAGTAACAGACACCAACTCCCCAGCCTCCTCAGTTCTTTTTTTCCCTCCGGCGAAGCAGCAGCTGAAGACTTTGTGGGAGCAAGGCAGCCAAGAGATCCTTCGAGAAGATTGTGTTTGTCTGGTCAAAGTTACTCGATGCTGCGAGTTCGTTGCTGTTTTCAGCATCGTCCCTTTATTATTTTCTGTATTGTGGGGTCAAGCCCTTTTATGTAGTTTTTATTATTTTTTATGGCTGATCATGTCCGGTTCGGGGCTTAAGCGTTCTTCTATGGTGGGGACTATACCTATGTGTTGGTGCCCCTGTGGTATTCTCATGACTGTGATGGACCTGTATGATCAGTGTTTTACTTGCCTGGGGCCGCACCATGACATGGATTTGTGCAACATCTGTTTTTCAATGGATTTCTGCACCCTAGTGAACTGCTTGGTAAGGTTGGGGAGGGACCCCCCCCAACTTTCAGTGGTCGGCATCATATGAGGGCCACTAAGGTATGGTCTTGAGGCCCTTCCCCTGCTGCTACACGCAGTGGGGGAGGTCAGGCTTTCGCTGTCTCGGGTCTTGCTGAGACCAGAGGCCTGGGTGAGGGGTCAGGTGAACAGCTGGTCTCCTCTGGGAGGCCAGTTGAGCACCCTTTGCAGCCTGGTTCCCCTTCGGTGGACTTGGCTGCCCTAGTGTCAAGGCCTCGGCTATATGTGGGACCTACATCAGGGGTGCCCTTGGTGGTTTCGGCTGGTGCGGCCTTGGCTCCTGACACTGAGCCTGATGTTGATGAGCAAGGTGGCGCTGTTGTTGCCTCTGGGTTCCCTCCCGACGCCGTCCTCAGTGCCAGGACAGTTAAAGTGTCCGGGGTCGCCTCTCTGGGGATCTTCATGGTCTGCTCCCCCAAATCAGAGGATGATCGGGATGATCCCGATTGGCAACCCAACTGTCTGGTGCTCCAGGCACTTTCCGGGCCTAGTCTGAGGTCCTCCCTTTCACCATGTTTTCCGTCCAGTGCCATGTGCGGTGCCGCCTCACCCTCTGCCAGTGCCACTTGTGATGCCAAGAAGGCTTCCAGTGCCATTTCCAGTGCTGGGCCAGAGGATGGTGCCTCATTCAGTGCCGCTTCTGGGGACGGCACCGCGACTGGGTCCACTTTTGGGGACGGCTCGGTGGTTGGTGCCACTTTTGGGAACAGACGATTAAAGTGTCCGGGGTTGCCTCTCTGGGGAACTTGGTGGTCTCCCTGGAATCGGAGGTTGATCGGGATGATCCCAATTGGCAACACCGCTGTCCGGAGCTCCACTCATTTTCCGGGCCCAGTCCAAGGTCCTCCCTTTCGCCTGTTCTCCAGCCTGCGTCATCTGCAGTGCCACCTCACCCTCTGCCAGTGCCACCTGTGGTGCCAGGAAGGCTCCCAGTGCTGTTTCCCGTACGGGGCTAGAGGGTGGCGCCACAGTAGGGGCTGCTTCTGGGGATGGCTCAGCGGTCACTGCCACTTTTGGGGACGGCGTCGTCTCTGGTGCTGTGTCTGTTGCCGGCACTGCCCCCAGTGCTGCTTTGGCAGTCGATGATGCTGGTGCTGAGGAGGAATTTGAAGCCGACCTTGATGCCACTTTCTTTCTTCCTCCCTCTCTGAGGGCAGCGGCTAAGGTGGGGCCTCTTTTGAAGGGCAGGTTTTGGTCTTCTGGTTCGAGTCTGGCATGGCCCCATTAGGTGTTCCAGTCTATCCCTGTGGCTGTGGCCACCCCAGGGCAGAGCTGGAGTGCTGATATGGGCTCTCCTTTTCCTGCGAGGGGGTCAGAGCCTTGCTGTTGGTGGGGACGGGGGCCGCCCTTCTGGGCCTGTATGGCTCTGGCTTCCTCACCATTGGTCTTCCCCCCAAGGGCACCACCCTGCTTACCTTGGGCAGGTTTAGCAACAGTCATTGGCTGAGCAGCACAGCCCTCTCCCCTTGGGAGGCATACCCTGCTTGCTCCTAGAGCCCTGGCAGAGGCCTTTGGTCTCTTGGGACCGCTCTTCCCTCCTTCCTCTCTGCCCTCCTCCCAGGACTCTTCGGTCCCCTGGTCCCCAGGAACAGTACAGGGCAATGGCAAGTGCATTTCCCATTCACTGTAGGTTTGTGGATGACGTGGTTTTTACACCTCCAGCCCATGCACCGCCTCCCTCTGTACAGAGTCCTTCCACCTCATCGGATTCCTCCTCAGTGGAAGAGGACACCTCCACCCACATCTCCTCTGATGCTGATTACACCAACAATCAGGGTTCCTCGCGACGATGTTGGAGGAGCTCCATCTGCCCCCATCTGTAGACCGCAATCCTGTGCATGCGATGCTGTCCTTCCTTGTGTAGTATAGCTCAGAGTCCACTGTGATCTCTCCATGGCCCCGTCCTTTCATGGAAGAGTTGCACGGTGTCTGGCAGTTTCTCACCTCCTTTGTTCCGGCCCCTCGGGACTTCCAGCACAGGTATTGTGCTCCCCTCAGGTCTCCAGGAGCTGTGCCTCACCTACATCTGGACTGGAGTGGCTGGATACCCCTTCAGGGCGTCATTGCCCTTAGAGAGACCATCCCCCAGAGGCTGACTCTGCAGCGTTTGATTGCTGGGGCAGAAGGGTTTTCTCTTCCACACGTCTCTTGCTATCCCTTTCCAAACACCAGGTAGCCTATGCAAGGTGCCTGTGAGCTTCGCTGGGGCAGATCCTGGCAGCCATGCCTGAAAGCAAGGCAACCAGATGGGCCATCGCCATTTCTACATGTGGCTTGGAGCTGGTGAGAGACCAAGTGAGGGTATATTACAACACCAACACGGTAGCCTCCAGGCTGGTAGGAACAGCAGTCTGCATTAGGCGGATGGCATGGCTCCGGCTGTCCTGGTTATCACCCTTTGCCCGGCGTAGGGTGATTGCCTTGTCCCCGGGGGGCCCGAATCTTCTCCTGTAGGGCAAGGTGAGAGCTATCTGGGTATGCTCCTTCTCCTGCATGTCAGGAGTCTCGACCTGACCCTGACTAGTCACAGGCCTAGCCAGGCCTCTGAGGACCCCCTCCTTTTTTGTGTCCCCCATAGGAGGCTGAGTGTAATTTTTCTCTCAGGGAGGTGCCAGCGCCACTTTGTGGTGCTTAGTATTCACTATCCAGTAATGAATGGTGATTATTAATCCAGGTAAGATATGAAGATTACATACCTACCATAATTCTTGATCTTCCTGGATATCTTCATCATTCATTAATGCTTCCTGCCCACCATCCCCTCATTGACAGTCACCTGGGCAGGGCCTCCTCCCTGTTTGCTTTCTCTCTCTCTCTCTCAGGCCAGTTGTGGGTGGCATCTTGCTGGCACCTCCAGGCCCCTAAATCATCTTCTTGAAGTACTAGGGTGCCATCTCTAGGGAGAAGGTAAGCAGGTACTTACCCTCCCCAAAACTCAAGTTAGCTGGGACATGAGAAACTCCACTTTCCTTGAGTTTGCCCCTCTAACTTACTTAAACATTTTCAGTAAGCTGAGGCGGCCTCAGCTCTCAGACTCTCAACCTCCTTACTGCAAACAACTTTAAAGTTGCCTTTTATCTTCAGTCAGAGTTCCTCTGTCTCTCACAACTTCTTGAGACTTAGGGGTTCTCTCTTTACCACTTTGTGGTCCTTTATTATTTCTGGCTATGCCTCCCTTCCCAGTTTCTGGGTAAAATTTAGTAGAAGGCAATTTTTCAAGTTTGAATGCTCAGAAGGGCAGCTTCCTTTGCCAGTCACCTCTTTTTCTAACAGGTGACAGTGTTTGGAAACCTACATATCCTTACGCCTGGAGGATAGCCTACCTCTTTGCCTACTTTCATCTCCACTCTCTTGGAGGGAGGAAAATGCCATCACTCCAACTTCTGCTTCAAACCTCGCTAAAAAAAAAAGGAACCAAGGTAGCAGGAGGAGTACGCAGTGGGTAGAAGGGAGCCTGCTCAGGCAACCTTTCACCAGCAGTGGTGGGTTTTTATCCCATCTTTTTGCTCTGCCTCAGAGTGCTTTCAAGCTCTGTTCAGCTGTTTCTAACCTCCTCCTGGTGAAACCTCCAGGTTTATAGGCCTGTTTTTCTACCTCTACACCTACAGCCCCTTGGCTGCTCTCTCAGGAGGTTCTGTTTTTGCCTTTTGGAGGACAGTCATCTCTTCCTCCCTCCTTCTGTGTCTTCTTCTTCTTCCTCTCTCATACTTGGTCTTCTCAGTGGTCTGGGCCTCCCTGCCCAAGGTTTTATAGAGCCCTTGTCTCACTTTCTCTCGCTGTCTGTTCGGCTTTTATTTTCAGTTTACATCCTTTCCTTTTGCTGTCCCTGGGTTCTTCTGCCCCTCCCTTAGTTTCTCTATCACCTGCTTTCTCCCTCTCGGGAAGCAGAACCGAGGATGCTGGGGAGTTGGCATCAGTTACTGGCCAATCTGTGAGTGCCACTCTCCATCTCACACTCGAGGATGGTGCCACCCCCGATGTCGGCTCCCCGCCTCAAAATTCTTAGAGCTATAAGCTCCCTCAGTGTCCCAGCACTTCCAGCTAGGAACTCTCCAGTAATGAATGGTGAAGATATCCAGGAAGATCAAGAATTATCGTAGGTACATAATTTTCATTTCCTTTTCCTCAGAAATCCCAGTTTAACCCCTGATTAGAGAGCCCGCGATCCAGCACTCTCTACGACCCTCCCTCTGGGGAATATGTAGAGGGGAGCGAGTCTGACTCCAACCTCATTATTTCTGAGAGTGGCAACAATGACTCTCTCTCTTTAGCCTGGACTTTTTGGACCCAGGTCCTACTTCTGTACTTCAGGAGGATCTATACTCTTTGGAGCTCACTTAAGTCCCTGCCAGATTCAGAGACTAAGCAAAAGATTCTGCTGACTGCCAAACATGGAATTAAGTCCATCAGCTCAAAGCTACAATGGATACCTTTTATACTGCCTCCCACTCTGCCACTGAAGGCATCTGCATCAGAAGGCACTCCTGGCTGCGAACCTGTGATTTTTCCCTATATATGTCCATCAACAGGTTATGAATGTTCCCTTCAGTGAAACTTACCTGTTTGGACAGCAAGTAGGAGATGGCTCTTAAGGCCTCCCACAAAACTAGGACTTACTCTTAAGACTTCCAGGCCAGCCCGAGCCAACCCTCAGAAAGGAAGAGGACGCAGTTTCTTTCAAACAATGTGAAGTCTGGCTGTATTCTGACAATATGCAGTATGCCCCAGCACTAGAACTGCTCCAAAGAACAGAGTTAACTCTATGCCAGAGCATAGAACGTCGAGCTTGTGCTCGGTTCAAACCCCTATCTGTTGCACTTCAAAGTGTAACTGTCAGATTCTTTACTCCACCTGACTGAACAGTCGCTCCGGAGAGTTTCTCCTTCACTCGGTTTGGTATAGTAAATCGTCTGTTCATTCCGATTATTACTTTCTTGTTTTTCTCGGTTCAGATCACGGTCTGCTGTACTGTAGGTAGGTAGATTTATTTTGATTGTGAATCTGTGGAAATTGTAAAAAAGTTTGTGCGAGGGGGGTTTTGTCAATCAGTTTGGCTGAACTGATTCTTCCTATTGGTTTTCCCCTTCTGAGTCGGTGAGGTTCCGGTACCATCAGTTCTAAAAAAAAAAAAAAAAAAAAACTTGTTTAGTTTTTCCCAATACCTGTAACACGGTTGGGAACGTTCGTTAGTCTTGCCTGGCCTGAAGCTGTATGAGGGCGTTTTCTATTAGAATGGCTCAGTCTGAAACCAAGAAAAACACGGGCCCACTGGGTTTCAACACTGCATGTGTGTGTGGGGAGGCCTTTACTAAGGCTGATCCCCATACCACCTGTGTTTACTGTCTGAGGTTTGACCACCTCGATTCAGACTGCCAGATTTGTAAAAATTTTCCCAAATCCACCCTGGAGAAAAGGGTGGGTAGACTGAGAGAAAAGGAGGCCAAAATATCTGCTGACCCGGATGGCCAGCCCGGTTCGGTCCTTACCGAACCACAGGAAGTGCCCTCTGACCAGGGCCAGCCTTCCTCTGGCAAGAGGAGAGCCGATCCCGAGGGGTCGGTTCCTACTAAGAGGAAAAGAAAAGACAAGTCGGCTGGTTCAGATCCAGAATCGTTACGTCCAACCGCCCAGGCGATAGCCAGAGCGATTAGCATTGGTGAATCGCTCCGTTCGGTTCCGACTGATCCGGCACTGCAAACTAGGCGCCCGGTTCGGTCGGTTCCTCCGGTTCCTGATTATTCACCAGAAGATTACTATGAACCGGATTGGGAAGGTGACGAAGATTTTGAAGATGAGGATGAAGAGGTCGGTGATAAAGGTCTGGATGAGCCTATTGAACCGGACATCTCCCCAGACAGACCTTCTGGGGTCTCCCCTCCCAGGCTTTCTGAGTCTCCATCCCACTTTCTGTTTTACAGAAAGGTGGCAGAAATCCTCCAGCTCTCTATAGGAGAGACTGTAGAGGAGTCAGAGGAGCCTGACTTTGTGGAGATGATGGATATTCCAGAGTCCAAGAGGTTGTCTATTCCCCTTCATAAGTTTTTTGGGAAACAGACACATAAACTGTTAAAAACTCCCAATTCCTTGCCTCTAGTGGACAGAAGAATGGACAGGAGGTACATGCTGTCAGGCTCTGACTCTGAGTTCCTTTATCAGCAATGCAGCCATGTTGGGGTAGTACAGGCTGCAGCCTGTGACAAGGATGGTGTTCCTTTGGCTTCACACCCTCAGATAAGGACTCCAGAAGGATAAATACCATGGCCAAAAAACAGTACTTGGCATCTTTCCTGGGACTCAGGCAGGTGAATTACATGGCCTATACAGCTAGGTACCAAATGTCCAGGTGAAATACTGTTTTGGAGCTGGTTAAGCAGGCTTCCCCCCAGCTAGCCAAAGAGCTGATGGAGGTGGCTGCTGATGGGTTTGAGGCATCAAAGATCCAATTTCATGCTGCTGTGGACTCCAGTGATGTTTCATCAAGAGTCATGGCTATATGTGGTCTCTTCGGAGTATGGCTTGGCTCAGATGTACTAGCCTATCACAGGATACCCAGGCTAAGGCTATGGATTTCCCTGTACAAGGTAATTCTCTGTTTGGGGAGCAGACAGAGAATTACATGAAAAAAATTGGATGAGTACAGGACCACCTACAAGAATGCACAGGCCAGGGAAAGGCAGGCTACTCCTCAGAGGCAGCATTCTAGGGGCAGGGGCAGGCCTTTTCACAGGCCTTTCTACCAGGCACAGGCCTCCTCTCCTTTTCCTCAGAGGGGGTTCTTCAGAGGGAGAGGAAGAGGGATCAGCAGGGCTGCATCCTCCTCTCAGCCCAAGGCGCCTGCCAAGCGGACACCCTGATGTGTCAGCCCGGGTCAACTCCTGTATTCCTGTAGGAGGCAGGCTGGCTTACTACTTCCAGGCCTGGAAGTCCGCTACCTCAGACAAGTGGGTCCTGGAGGTAGTAAGCCAGGGATTGGCCCTCTGCTTCAAAACATTTCCAAAGCTGAGTGTCAGATCTTTTCCACCTGCAAACATTTCAGAAACCATCACCCTGGAGGCAGAGGTTTCCTCTCTCTTGACCCTCAAGGCCATAGAGAGAGATTCTCCGATTCATTGGTGCAAAGGCCTGTACTCCAGGTACTTCCTTACCCCAAAGAAGACAGTGGAGTGGTGACCCATCCTAGACTTAAGGTTTCTAAACAAACACCTGCTCAAGCCAAAGTTCAGAATGGTGACTCTGTGACTAATCCTTTCCTCTCTGATACCAGGAGACTGGCTAGCCTCCCTGGATCTCAAGGATGCCTACTTTCACATTCCCATCAGGTGCTCCCACAGAAAGTACCTCAGGTTCGAATTGCCCTCAGGTCACTATCAGTTCAGAGTAATGCCCTTCGGGCTAACATCAGCTCCAAGGGTGTTTACAAAATGCCTAGCACCAGTAGTAACATTTCTCAGAAGACAAAACATTGCCATATTTCCATACCTGGACAACTGGCTCGTGGTGGGGCAGTCTTCAGACCAAGTCAAGCCTGCAAGTCATTCAGCAATTACTCACCTCTCTAGGCTTTCTCCTCAATCTTCAAAAATCAGTTCTCGAACCAGTTCAGCTCCTGACCTTCATAGGAGCAGGCCTGGATACTGTCCAGGCAAAGGCTTTTCTTCCCCTAGCAAGGGTAAAAGCCCTGGCAGAATTGGCTTCTTCCTTCCACCCTCTGGTCTCTCGGCCAGCAAGGCACTTTCTTCAGCTCCTGGGCCACGTGGCAGCCTCCACTGTATTGGTCCAAGGTGCCAGATTTCAGATGAGGGACATTCAGTTCCACTTGAGGGCTTATTGGTCTCGGAAGAAGGACCCTCTGACCAAATTAGTCCCAGTGACTCGGACTTTGACCCAGGCTCTCCAGTGGTGGTTGGATCAAAGCAACCTCAGGCAAGGAGTACCTTTCATCTCCCAGTTTTATTCAGTCATTCTGACCACAGATGCCTCTCACCTGGAAGACCTCACAGTTCAGGGGTTGTGGTCTCCTCAGAAGTCCATACTTCACCTCAGTCTTTTGGAGCGCAGGGCAGTGTACCTGGCTCTACTAGCTTTTTAAGGGTCAGTTCAGAACAAAGTTGTTCAGGTCGGAACAGACAATACCACCACCATGTGGTACATCAACAAGCAGGGAGGCACTCTGTCTACAGCCTTGTGCACGGAAGCCATGAGATTGTGGTCTCTGGCTTATTCCCTACAGACAACTCTAGCAGCAGTTCACCTTCCAGGAAAAGACAACCTGATAGCAGATGCCTTGAGCAGGATTTCTCAGGGCCATCACGAGTGGTCCCTGGATCCTCTAGTTTTGAAGAAGATTTTCTCAAAATGGGGCACTCCTCAAATAAACCTCTTTGCAGTCCCAGACAATCACCAACTTCCTCTCTTCTGTTGCAGACCCCCAGTCTTGGGCTCAGTTCCCCTGGATGCTCTAATTTTGGATTGGAAGGGGACATTTCTGCATGCATTTCCCCCCTTTCCCCTGTTATTCAAAGTTCTGGTCAAAATAAGGTCACAATCTTGCAAAGTGATCCTGATTGCTCCAGATTGGGCCAGACAGCCTTGGTATCCTCTGTTAACTTGCAGTCCATCCTCCTTTGGTTCTCCCCAAGAGTCACAATCTGTTAACTTCCTCTCAGGGGAGAATTTGGTACCCCGATCTTCAGTCTCTCAACCTCAGGGCCTGGCTCTTGAAGAGCTGGAATATGCTGGTATGAATTTGTCCCAGGGGTTTTTGGATATTCTTCAGGCCTCTAGGAAACCTGCTACTAGGAAAACTTACAACTCCAAGTGGAAGAGAGTTGCCATTTGGTGTTCAGATAGGCACATTTCTCCAAGCACTGCTAACCTGTCTACAGTACTTGACTATATGGTTCACCTTAACAGCTTAGGTCTCATACCAGCTACTCTCAAGGTTCACCTGTCAGCTGTTTCTGCTTTTCTATCAGTAGGAAATCCCTCTTCACTGGCATCTCATCCTCTATTCTGCAAGTTTTTCAAGGGTCTCCTTCATACTAACCCACCCTTCAGAGATCCCATTCCTGTTTGAGAGTTTAATATCTGCATTGCTCAACTCATACAGCCACCCTTCAAGCCTTTGGCATCAGCAGAGCTTAAGTACTTGACTTGGAAAACTGTATTCTTGGTAGCTATCACCTCTGCCAGATGCATCAGTGAGTTGCAAACTCTCTCAGTGGAACCTGATTTTATCTCATTCCACAGGGATAAGGTGGTCCTCAGAACTAATAGGAGATTTTTACCTAAGGTGGTCTCGGATTTTCATTTAAATCAGTCCATGACCCTTCCTCTCTTCTTCACTGACCATTCCTCTTCAGGTGAGAGGAGATTACACAGTCTGGATGTTAAGAGGGTCCTTAGTTATTACACTGAGCATACTAAGGCCATTAGGTCTGGCTCTTCTCAGCTGTTCCTCACTTTTGGTGAAGTGGGAAAAGGCAGGCCAGCTACTAAAAGAACTATTGCCAGGTGGATTGTCTCCTGTATCCAGTTCTGCTATGAAAAGCTAGGTATGAACCATCCCACAGGCATGAGGGCTCATTCAACCTGGGACACAGCAGCTTCTCTGGCTGCTGCCAGAGATATACCTCTGTTAGAGATTTGTAAAGCAGCCACCTGGAAAACAGTCCACACATATACGAAGCATTGTTCCCTGGATATCCAGGCTAGGAGTGATGCTAGGTTTGGCACAGCAGTACTGCAGAGCCTGTTCCCTAAGTAGGTTCTGGTCCCTCCTCCTGGGAGGTACTGTTTGGTAGTCTGCATATTGTCAGAATACAGCAAGACTTTATGTTGTTTAGAAAAAATTACTCACCTTAGTAATTGTATTTCTTCTAATGGAGTCTTGCTGTATTCTGGCCTCCCTCCCTGCCTCCCCTCTCAGAACCTAGTGTTGGGATGTGGGCTGGCAAGTGTAGTGTTGCACCCCAGAGGTGCATTGACCCTCTCCCTTGTTGACAGAGGGGTTGCATAGTGTTTAAAGTGTTTTTTTAAAGTGTGTTTCACTACCGAGGTTTTTTCTTTTTGGGGTCTTAGACTTGAGTCTTCGGGGACCCTTTGTATTAAAAGCCTTTTGGCTGTAGTGTTTTTTTTACAATTTCCACATGGTAGCTGTAGCTAGTCACTTTGGGCTCGTAAGAATCTGACGGTTGCACTTTGAAGTGCAGCAGATAGGGGTTTGAACTGAGCACGAGCTCAACATTCTATGCTCTGGCATAGAGTTAACTCTTTGTTCTCTGGAGCAGTTCTAGTGCTGGGTCATACTGCATATTGTCAGAATACAGCAAGACTCCATTAGAAGAAATACAGTTACTAAGGTGAGTAATTTTTTCTTCAGAACAAGCAGTTCTTTTGTGGAAAAAGCAGGGGAGCCCAGAACAAATATCGGCCTCCCCAGCCTCAGAAAAAGGTGAAGCTGAAGGCACAAGCACCAAAAATACCTAGTGCCACTCACAGAAGCTCCAGTCCCAGTCCTGCCTCAGCTGCCTGAGGCAGACCTCTCCTCCCCAGTTGGGGGGGTGTGCTGACCCACTTTTACCATCAGTCGGAGTCCATTACAATGGACAACCAAGTTCCTGAGGATCATTTGAGAGGGTTACTCTCTGGATTGTACAGAAATCTCTCCATGTTATCCACCCAGAAATCAGCGTCTCTTATCAGTTCATATGTCGGAGCTTCTGGCACAGGAGGCTGTAGGCCTTCTGAGCAACAGAGCAGTGGAGACAGTGCCAGAGTCAGAGCAAAACACAGGTTTCTGCTCCCACTACTTCTTGCGCCAAAGAAATCGGGGCGTGTGCCCATTCTCAATGTCAGAAATCTGAACAAATTCATGGATCAAGAAAAATTCTGAGTCATTTCTTTGGGATTTCCTTCCTTGCTGAAGCCTCAGGATTGGTTAAACTCCCTGGGTATGCAGGATGCATACCAGCATGTGCTGGTGCACCCCAGCCACCACACATAACTCTGATTCATCGTGCTGGGCAGCATTACCCATTCAGAGTCCTGCTCTTTGGGCTTTCTTCAGTGTCTTGAGTCTTTACAAAGTGCTTTGCAGTACTCACAGCACATCTAAGAAAAATGGGTCTCCTGAGTTAATCCATACCTGAACGACTGGCTGATGGCCAGTCCATCCAGGCAGGAGACAGAAGACACACTGGTCACTGCTTCTTAGTTCCTCACCTCCATCGGGGTTCTGCTGAATCTGGAGAAGTCTTAACTCACTCCAACCTTCACAGCAGCTGCTGTTCATAGGATCTCTCCTGGACACGACCAAGGCCCAAGCTTTCCTTCCAGAGAGCAGGCTGCAGGCAATTCTGCAGATGGAATGCTACATCATGGAGTGCAAAACTGTGACAGCCCACTCCATGCAGCGCATGTTGGGTCTGATAGCCTTCTCAGTATTCACAGTGCCTTTGGCATGGTTACACATGAGGATGACTCACTGGATGCTCAATGTACAGTGGTCACAAGCATCACATACTTAGACATACCCCATTCTGGGGACCAAGCATCTAGTTCAGTCACTCACATAGTGGTCAGTAGAGTCTTCTCCAGGGCTTTCCCTTCTTAGGTAGACCCTCAGATGGCTCTTGCCACGGATGCCTCCCTGTAGTGGTGGGGTGCCCACTGTCAGGGTCTCCAAACACAAGGGGCTGGATTTTCAAAGCCCTGAGAATGCAGCAAGCCCCTGGTGCACTGATTTTATGGTGTGCAGGGCTTGTGGCATTCTCCCAACTGCCAAGTCAGGATTTTCAGTCCCGTGCTCCAAGTGCCGCAGGTTAGACCAGCTTTTTTGGTCAGGGGACCCTTTTTTACAGTGCTTGCGCCAAACTGCTGTAAAGTGAGAACTGTCACAACTGTGCTAGAGAATAGAAAATCGTGTGCAGTTGCGGCAAAGGTGTTTGGTACAGCTGTGCAAAGAAACGGGTGTAATGGAGGACCTGCATCGCCTTTTGAAAATTCTGCCCAAGATGTTTGGGACCCATCAGACTCATCTCCACATCAATGTGTTAGAGATGCGTGCTGTTTTGTGTGGCCTGAGGGATCTGTTGGACTTAGTCAGCCTCAAAGCAGTCCTTCTCTAGACAGACGAGTCTGTCATGTACTGCATCAACAGGCAATGAGGAGCACATTCTTAACCTCTCTGCAGGGATGCAGTGAGAGTGTGGGAATGGTTTGTGCGGCAGGGGATCCTGCTTCAAGCAGCTTATTTGCCAGGTGTCCAGAACACTCTGGCAGACAAACTCAGCAGAACAGAAGCTGATCCTCATGAGCAGTCACTAGCACCACGACTTTGCGAGATCACTAATCCACGAGTGGGGTGCCCTAGATGTGGACCTTTTTGTGTCCCCACTCAATGCCAGACTATCTCGATTCTGCTTCTGAAGTCCAGAATGTGGCATTCTGTCAGGATGCATTCAAACTGCAGTCACAAAATCTGTTTCTCTATGCATTCCTACCAATTCCCGTGGTGCAGAGTGTATTTCCCAAACCAAAGGGGCATGTGGGCAGGATGATTCTGGTTGCCCCCTGCTTGCGTCAACAGATATGGTTTCCTCTGTTGAACAGACTGTCAGTCAGCAGACCGAGGATTCTTTCACTTATGATGGACCTGCTGACTCAGGGTCTCCTGGTCCATCCCAATCTGTGCTCCCCTCTTCTTTGGATCTGGCTCCTGAAGAAATAGACATGAACAGGTACAAGGTATCTCAGAGGGTCTCTAAGATACTTTTGGCTGCTTGTAAGCCCTCCACTAGGAAAACTTATATAGACAAATGGAAAAACAATTATCTCTCATGCTCCAAAGCCCACTTGGATCTGGGTACCTGTCTGACAAGGTTCTGAAGTACTTGCTGGACCTTTCTGTTGCTAGTCTGCAATATTCTACAGTAAAGGTCCACATATGCACTATATCTGCATACCACAACCCCATTGGTACCTTCTACCTGGCACAGCTGCCACTGTTCAAGAGGTTCCTTAAGAGCATTTTGCACACAAGGCCTCCTGTCAGGAATCTGATGACTGCCTGGGATATCAACCTTGTATTGGACATGCTCACTCACACATCTTTCGAACCCCTTGTTACTTGTGACCTTAAGTCTTTAACTTGGAATGCAGCACTTCTCCTGGCCATCACATCTGGTCCCAGAGTGTCTGAAATCCATGCCCTAGTCACAGGTCCTCCATATTCTCTTTTCTATAAGGACTAGGTGGTCTTTCATAGACACTCCCAAGTTTCTGCCAAAAGTGGTGTCGGAGTTGCATCTTAACCAGTCACTAGTGCTTTCCACCTACTTTGCCGACTTAGCACACACTCTGTTCTGTGGATGTTGAGAGGGTCTTTATGTTTTACCTAACTATAACTAAGGATTTCAGACAATCCAGACAGCTCTTTGTCTCCTTCAATCCCAGCTGGAAAGGACAGCCTGTTACAGTCAAGTACATTTCCGCCTAGATTTTCTGCTACCTACGTCACTGCTATGCCATGGCTCAGGTGAAGCTGGAGGGCCGGGTATGTGCCCACTCCACCAGAGTGGTTGCCATGTCCCTGGCAGAGATGTGCTGTGTGCCTGTCTGTGATATTTGCAGAGATGCTGCTTGGAGCACAGTGCACACTTCTGTTCAGCACTATGCCCTACATGTCCATACCAGGCAGCATGCCACCTTTGGCAGAACAGTCTTGAATGATTGTCCTGAGTGAGCCCTTGGCTGCTACTGCGCTAGTCCAGGGGAATTTGTCTGAGCTTGGTACTCTGACCCAGTAGTGTGAATCAGTGGTGAAGATTGATTCCTGGAAGATACGAAAATGACGTACTCACTGTAATTCTTGATTTTCTAGGAATATCTTCATCATTGATTCACACACCCACCATCCCCCAGGCTCTCAGTATGTTTTATTGGTCTTCACTCTTGTTCTTGGTTTAGGCTGTGAAGACACTGTGTTTACTGATTTGTTTACTCTTCTTACAGAGGTCACCAGGGCTATTTTATACCCTTAGGTTTAGTGCATAAGTACTCATTAGCTTATGCTGCACCTCCTTAATAAAAAAAAGTACTGAGGCAACTGAGGGCATGTGCCATGGTAAGCATCTGCTGTGAATGCCCTCTTGTGGCTCTGTGTATGCATGCCGCTTACCTCAGTGCCAGCCTTCCTAAAAGGTTCTGGCTTCCACAGGGTCTTAGTGCCGTCGGCTTGGACCTAGTAGTGTGAATTAATGGTGAAGATATTCCTAGAAGATCAGCAATTACGGTGAGTACGTAGTATTCATTTTTAGCCACACTTGTAGATTATTTTCATCAGAGACTCCCCGTAACTACAGAAATAAATGCAGGGATGATGTTGGACTGTGAAAAAAAATATATATATATATATTTTTTTTTTTAAAGGCCCAAACCGAGGGAAAGATAGCCAACTCAATTAAGAAGGCGGATGAAACCTTTTATAGGTATATCAGGGATCGAAGGAAGACCAAGGGAGGGATAGTGAGGCTTAATAAAGGGGAAGGGGTTGGGCAGAAGGTGACTGTGAAAAGGCAGAAATACTAAACAAATACTTTTGCTCAGTATTCACAAATGAAGAGGAGGAGGTACCTAAACCAAACAATGGAAACATGCTGGATACAGGGGTTGATACCAGCCCTTTCACAGAAGAAAGGGTTCTAAAGGAACTGTTAAAACTGAAGGTGGACAAAGCAATGGGGCCTGATGGGATTCATCCCAGAATTCTAAAAGAACTAAGGGTAGAACTAGTGACACCACTAACTGCATTCTTTAATAAATTATGGGAAGATGGTGTGGTTCCTGATGACTGGAGGAGGGTAAATGTTATTCCACTTCACAAAAGTAGGAGCAGGGCAGAAGCAGGAAACTACAGACCTGTTAGTTTAACCTCAGTGATTGGGAAAATGATGGAATCACTTCTGAAGGAAAGAATTGTTGAGTACCTAGAGGCCAGAGGAGCGCAGGACCCAAGGCAGCATGGATTCACAGCGGGAAGGTCATGTTAGACTAATCTAATAGATTTCTTTGGCTGGGTGACCAAAGTAGTAGATAAGGGAGGGGGCTATAGACATGGCCTACGTAGGCTTTAGCAAGGCATTTGACACAGTCCCACACAAAAGATTAATATACAGGTTGGCCAGCCTGGGAGTGGGTCCCAAGATGGTAGCCTGGGTAAAGAATTGGCTGGAGAACAGGACACAGAGGGTAATAGTAAATGGAGTCCACTCTGAAGAAAGGGGGGGTTACTAGTGGGGTACTGCAGGGTTCAGTACTAGGACCGGTCCTCTTTAATGTCTTTATAAGTGATATTGCAGAGGGACTGGAAAGAAAAGTATGTCTCTTTGCAGACGACACAAAGATCTGCAACAGAGTTGATACACAAGGTGGGGTGGAAAGGATGAGAAGGGACTTGGCAAGGTTGGAGGAATGGTAAAATGTGTGGCAGCTTAGATTCAGTGCAAAGTAATGCACCTGGGAAAAAAAAAAAAACGGGAAGAGTACACAGTGGGGGATGCGATACTAACAACAACAAAAATGGAAAAGGGGGGCGCGCTGCGGAGCCGAGCAGTATGGCTGCTGAACTTTAAGGCTCTGCTAATATCAGAATAAAATTCCATATTTTTGACCAGAAATACACAGACTAGCACAATAAAATCATACTAATTTCAAAGCTGAGACATTGCTGCAAGTCATGGGCAACCCTCGTAGAGATAAACATCAGGGTGACGGAACTAGAATTAGGACAGCTCCGGGAGCTTCCACCACGAGGGCGATACCAGGCCGAGACCCTGACTACGAAGAGGGAACAGGGAGAGGAGACTTTGCAGACCTTGGGGAATAAATTGAATCAACTCATCTCATCAGTGGCAACTCTTATCTACAAAATTTGACTCCCTCACTACTTGTGTGACCGCTGTCGAGTCCACGCTTGAAACAGTCACTACGGCAACGTTGGCAGCCGCTAAAAGTGCTAACTCCACTATGGGGGCTGTAGCCTCTGTGATAAAAGAAAATACGCACCTGAGATCGCGGCTGGAAACGCTAGAGAACCAGGCAAGGGCCAACAATGTACGGATCCTGGGGCTAGCTGAAGGAAGTGAGGGGGACCACCTGGTATTATTCCTGCAGGAATGGATTGTGAGCCAACTAGGGGAAGAAGTGACCCAGGTAGTTCAAAAAATTCTGAAGGCATATCGTGTTGCTTTTCGAGGCCGTCAAGATAACCCAGGAGCCCCACGCACTGTGCTGATGATGTTGGACAGAGTGGGATCAAGGGATTATCTCCTAGCCCTAACAAGAAGAAAAAAAACTCTCCTCCACGATAGCCAGCAAATAAAGTTTTTTTCCCAATCTCTCCTACGCCACAAGACAAAGGAGAAAAAGATTCGATGCAGTGAAGGCACTCCTATGGGAAGCAGGGATACCTAATGGTTTGATTTTCCTAGCTCGAATGAGGATTGTGCATTGGAACAAAAACTTTCTCTTCTCGGACCCAGCAGAGGCTCTTAAATGGGCCCAACGGAATATGCCATCTCGAGGGATAGACAACGAAGAGGACGATCCGTCTTCTGATGAGGAAACTACCTGAAAGGCCTCAATCTACTATTGAGAACATTTATACTGAACTGGTAAAGGGACATGGAGGGTGAATATATAAAATTAATAGTGATGCCTTTCCCTGCCCATTAAATTTGTTTCTTATATAATTTTTACTCATTGCCTAACTTGGTAAAGTAACAGAATGGGCTAGCGGGGTATAGAGGGCTCCTGTTTTCGATTTCTTTGCCCCAGAACTGTGTCTCTGCCCGTTTGGCTATACCAGGGATGTATAAGTTTATTACAAGTCCCCGTTGGATTGTTTGTGCATGCTCATTAAGCAATGTTTCAGCGCCTTTAATAATTTAAACATAATAATAGTGATGTCTAATTAAGGAAAATATAGTAGGGTACAGAGTCTGATAAGTTCTCTATCTGTTATTACACTATTTGTGTATCCACTGTGGTCAAGCATGGCTTCTCGATCCCTATTCTTAGGGAAGAAAACCGGACAACTAATAACTGCACACTATAAGGACAAAAATACCATGCGGCTCTTGGACTCTATACAGTTATAGTATTACAAACACTGTGTTTTTCTTTATATACGGGTAATACTCTCCAAAGATGTATCTTAATTCTTTTAACGATTAGGAAGAGAGTATTAAGAGGAGTGGCGTCCTCAATCTGAATAACATATGTAATGTTGAAAGAAGATATAATGACTGTATGTCTGTCTTTGAGAAAAGAATAAACATGAAGTAACAAAAAAAAAAAAAAATGGAAAGGTACCTGGGGTAGCCGTATCAGATGACCTAAAGGTGAGCAAGCAATGTGAGAGGGCAGTAAGTAGGGCTGGTGGGATACTGAGATGCATAGGGAGAGGCATAACCAGTAGAAAACAGGAAGTTGTTATCCCTCTGTACAGACAGCTAGTGAGACCCCATCTGGAGTACTGCGTCCATTTCTGCAGACCCAGTCTCCGCAAAGATATAGACAGGATGGAGGCAGTCCAGAGGAGGGCAACTAAAATGGTGTAGGGTCTGCACCAGAAGACATATCAAGAGAGACTTAAGGATCTTAACATGTATAGCCTCGAGGAGAGGGGGAACATGATTGAAACTTTCAAATACCTCAAAGGAATCAACAAAGTCCAAGAGGGTAGCATCTTTCAGAAAAAGAGGTGTGCAAGAACAAGGGGGCACAATTTGAAGCTAGAGGGGGGACGGCTCAGAGGTAATGTGAGGAAGTATTTTTTCATGGAAAGGGTTATAGATGCATGGAACAGCCTTCCGGAGGAGGTTGTAGAGTCAAAAACAGTGGTGGAATTCAAGAATGCATGGGACAGACATAAGGCAATTCTAGGGGGTGGAGGTTGGAAGAAGTAGGCCGTTGGTTAGCTAGGATCTGCAGCTTATCCATTAGGTAGGGAAATGGGCAGACTGGGTGGGCCAAGCGGTCCTTATCCGCTGTCAAATTCAATGTTTCAATATATGTAACATCTCTGATGATGATGTGATTCAGTATATATTCGCATGTGGGTGACATGTCATGGTTACTGATGCTTCTCCCTTACTATGAGATTTGCAGTTGGGGTCACCAAAGGGTTTTTCTTTGCTGCATTTTGTTGTAACTGGTGAGGTACAGTGCCTCAGCAACTACATGGGATCCACTTGTTCTATTCTAGCTGTCTTGCAGTCTTCAGCAATGGTAGGCGGTTACTTTGTGACCAACACAAGGCCTTTAACCATCTTTATTCTTTGGTTTCTTTCCACTTAAAATGGTTTGCTTCTGTTTCATACCTCTTAGACTTTCATCTGTCTAAGTTCTGGTCTGTCTTCTCTATCCTGCATCTTTTCTTTGAATGCTTCTCTCACTCTCCTGCTGAGGGGGAAGGCACCAAGGTGATTGGAGTAGACATTACTATTTATAGTGGGTCAAGCATGTTAAAGCAAATGCGGGTGCCATCCTTCATCGCTGTTCACTGCAAATGTTCTCATTCCTGAAGCATTATAGTGCCTCTGGCCCTAAGACTAAAGAGTGTGGCTCTATGAAGCACTCTAGAACTCCATTAATTACTCATAACTTTCCTTTTCCCAAGGTTAAGAAATGTTCTGTGTTCACTACAGGTTAGTATTTGTCCTAGGTCGCAGTGTTTATTCATTAAAATCTGTTCTCTGTCATGTATTGTGAGTTTATTTAGTAATGCATTTCCAAGCATTTTAAATGTATCTTTGTGAATAAATATGACTGTAGTGAAATAAGGCAATGTTTCCTTGCTAGGTGCACAGAAAGAGGGAGCAGCAGGTTTCTTCAAAGGTGTCGGTAAAGGTTTGGTAGGAGCAGTGGCGAGGCCTACAGGTGGAATCATTGACATGGCCAGCAGCACTTTTCAAGGAATTAGAAGGTGAGTGCTACACTGTACTTTACTGTATAGCTATATTACACAGAGATAACAAGATAATAATCCCCTCTTTGGTGAACAAGTGTTGCAGTATAAAATACCAATGGCATTGTATTGTAACTGCAGTATCTATAGTACAGCAATACTGTATATTGTGATATTTGCCCGTAGGTTTATGTAAGGTTAGGTTATCCACTGCAGTAGGTTTCCACCGTTTCTGTTTTTGTATACAGAACCATAGAAATGTGGCTCAGTAACATCCTTCAGATTTCAGACAGCAGTTGTCAGCATGTACTGCAGGCTTGCATTTTACTTCTTTCTTGTTGCTATCAATGGTGCTCAAAGATTTATTTCTGTTTCAGTGATTTTTTTTTTTCCATTTTTTTCCTTATACTTCAAAATTCTTGCAGTCACATGTATTTTAGGTTTGTTGTTAGTGAAATATATACTCTTGATAAACTGTTGGTTATTCAGGGCAGTCAACTAATGCAGACAATAAACTGGGCTTCAAAAATTAAGGGACGTGGTCATATCAGAGGAAACTACTTCAAATCGATATTCTGATTGATATTTTTCCGGACCTTTCTTTAGTGACAAAGAATCCCTGTAAACAGTTTGATGCTATCCGCCAACAGTTGTGAGATCTAGATGTTGTACAGTCTTTGTTGTTCTCTGCTTGCCTGTGAGTGTTCTACAGGAAAGACTTTCCAACTCGACAGCCCAAAGGACACAGGTTGTTGGGCCACCAAAATGGAAACAAAATTTTACTCTGCCTAAGCAGAAAAGCCTGAAATCCCGGAGGAGGACTGAGTGGCTTTTAGGTTTGGGTTTGTGCACTAAATGGTTACTGCAACAGCAAGACTTGCCTGTATGCTTCTATATTAAACACTTTACCAGGACACTTCATTTAGTTTCTATGGTTGCTGGACTGTGGATATTGTGTACACTTCTTTGACCACGGACGAGGGGAAACTTCTTAAATCTGAGTTTCAGGACTTTCAAGATGGCATCAGCCTTGTGGACTGAGTGACATTCTGTTTCCACTAGGATTTAGAGCAAGTATTCTTTAGTGGCGCTCTGCTCCTATTGAGACTTTGTGGACTATTCTTCAGTGTCAAGCATTCTTCTTTTATGCCTGAGCTTCAGCTCCTGTGCCTCTTATGTTATCATTGTTATTTCTATATATGACAATACCTTACAGTTGATTGTTGCTTTATGCTGCATTTCACAGTATATTTGGCAGTTATAGCGTGGCCTCTGGTTATGAGGCCTGCGCATGTTTATATAATGTGCTGATGTGAATGATGGGAGCTATCAGGGCTGTTTTCACAAACCTTGTTACTTCAGTCTTTATTTCATTCTTGAGTGTGCTTGGCTCAGCATAATCTTGGCAATCGAAGTGAATATATAGTATGCTGTTTGTCCAACTAGCTGTATGCAGCATTCTGAAACTAACCTATGCCCTGTTAATCCATGTGTAACCTTTATGATATGCAATGCAGATGTCTCGCATGAGAGGCTACATACAGAATGTTTATGCAATATCTGAACATCAATAAAACATCAGTTTAAAAATCTAAATTCTGCAAAAGGGAGTGATTTTTCATGATCTGAATGCATTTTCATGTCATGTTTTGGTAGATAAGAAAGTTTGTGGCCATATTAATCCTTGGAAAACTAATAACTGGATAATTTGATACCTTTTATTAAACCAACATATAAAGTATGTGGATCAGAATAGAGCAGAAGTAGGGCAGGTTAGAGTCTGTGGTGTCCACTGCCACTCCTCTCCTTCAGCGTCTCTCTAGGGTTCAGAACAGAGAATGGAAGGTGATGCGCAAGGGGGCATTCAGAGGATCTCTGCGTCAGGAGATGGAGAGAGTTCTGGGCTAACAACTAGCAACCATTTCCCCACTGAGAAAACAGGTGCATGCTACTGCTTAGTCAGCAGAGAGCACCCTGTTGCCACCAGGGCCCCAAGAGCAGTCAAGCTTGTTCTGTGTTTCTGTGTGGGGAGAGGGGGTCAGTCAAAAAGGGATAGCTAGAACGAAGATTCTCTTTGTGAGGATTCCACTTTTAGGAGCACTGAGACAATGGTCTAACACAGACCAGGTGAGGAGAGTAGTGCATCGTCTCCCAGGGATAGAAACATAGACTTTGACGGCAGATAAGGACCGCTTGGCCCACCTGGTCTTCCCATTTCCCTACCTACTGGATAAGCTGCAGATCCTAGTTAACCAATAACCTATTTCTTGCTACCCCCCACAAGAATTGCCTTATGTCTGTCCCATGCATTTTTGAATTCTCCCACAGTTGTAGACCCCACAACCTCCTCAGGAAGGCTATTCCATGCGTCCGCCACCCTCTCTGTGAAAAAATACTTCCTCACATTGCCCCTGAGCCGTCCCCCCTCTGTCTTCAAATTGTGTCCCATTGTTCTTGCACGTCTCTTTTTCTGAAAGATGCTACCCTCTTGGACTTTGTTGATTCCACTGAGGTACTTAAAAGTTTCTATCATGTCCCCCCCCCCACCTTTCCTCAAGGGTATACATATTAAGCTCCTTTAGTCTCTTCTCGTATGGCTTCTCTTGCAGACCCTGCACCATTTTAGTTGCCCACCTCTGAACTCCCTCCATCCTGTCTGTGTCCTTACGGAGATGGGGTCTCCAGAACTGGACGCAGTACTCCAGATGGGGGTCTCACCAGCTGTCTGTACAGAGAGATAACAACTTCCTGTTTTCTACTGGTGATGCCTCTCCCTATACATCCCAGTATCCCCCCAGTCCTCTCTACTGCCTTCTTGCATTGCTTGCCAACCTTAAGGTCATCTGATATGATTACCCCAGGTCCCTTTCCATTGTTGTTATTGTTACCTCTCTCCCGCCCCCCACTGTGTACTCTTTGCCTGGTTTTTGTTTCCCAGGTGCATTATTTTGCACTTCTTTGCATTGAATCCAAGCTGCCATACATCTGACCATTCCTCCAACCTTGCCAAGTCCCTTCTTATCCTTTCCACGCCTCTCTGTGTATCAACCCTGTTGCAGATCTTTGTGTCATCTCCAGTCCTTCTGCAATGTCACTTATAAAGACATTAAAAAGGACTGGACCCAGTACTGAACCCTGCGGTACCCCACTAGTAACCCCCTCCTTTCTTCACAGTGGACTCCGTTTACTATTATCTTCTGTGTCCTGTTGTGCAGACAGTATTTTACCTAGGCTACCACCCTGGGACCCACTCCCAGGCTGGCTAATTTGTTTATTAATCTTGTGTGTGGGACTGTGTCAAATGCCTTGACAGCAAGTAGGGTACTCCCTAGGATAGGCAGGTTAGTTAGGGAATTGAGGGGAGACCAGACGTTATTGCCATGTTGGGATTGATCATTTATAGATCCCCTAATCAGACTATAGAAGTGGACAGGGCTCTAGATAACAAGATCAGGAAGCCAGTAGCTGGAAGAAAAATAGTGCTGTTAGGAGACTTCAGTGTACTAGCAATTGACTGGAGCATCCTAATGTCATGGAGCACCAGAAATCAGGTGTTAGCAGACACCTGCAAGGACAGCTTTCTGACTCAACTAGCTGAGGAACAGACTAGGGATGGGACCATTCTCAACAGAGTTCTGACCAACAGAGACAGCATTGGGGGGGTTATTAGTGGAAGACTCACTGGGGTCTAATGACAACAGTACAGTGTGGTTCAACATAGCTCTGGAATCATTGAAGCAGCTGACCTAAACCGTGATCCTGAACTTTAAGAGGGCTGATTTTGGGAAGATGTAGGAGCTAAGGGAGAGGCTTGTGGGATAGAAACAGCTGGGTCAGAGAGAGAGAGCAAGTGGTAGCTTATCAAAGAAGGGATACTGGTTGTAACTGAAGGCTGTCAGAGACATGTGAGCAAGGGAGAGAGGCATAAGAGGCCTGTGTGGTTTTCCAGGGAGGCTGGGGTAGATAGCAGTGAGAAAAAAAGTTGGCCCTCAAAGTATACAAGGCTGAACAGACAGAGGTAAGCAGAGGAGCTCTACCTTTTCAAGACAAATGAAGCTAGTAAGGCAGTGAGGAGGGCACAGGTGGAGGTAAAACTAAAATATATCAGAAGGGGTGAGGGGAAATTAAAGGCCTTCTTTAAGTATGTCAGGGATTGAGAAACAACCAGGGTGGAATTGAGATTGCGAAAGGGTGAAGCGTGGGTGGAGGGGGGCAGAAAGTTGATATTCTGAAGGAATACCTTTGCTCAGTCTTCATAGTCAAGGAAAGAGGGCTACTGACAGAGTGCGGCATCCAGGAAGGGTGTGTAATAAATATGGAAATGGGTTGTATCACAAAGGAAAAGACGCTTAAGGGGCTGAAGAGGTTGCAAGTTGGTAGGTCCCTGGGACCAGATGGTTTGCATGCGTGAATACTTATGGAGCTGGGGCAGGCTCTGCCAGTACCCCTGGCAGACCTATTCAGCTACTCGATTGAGATGGGCATAGTTCCCAGGGACTGGACAGTAGCAGAAATCGTCCTCCTGCATAACTTTGGGAACAGGTGGATCAAAGGAATTATAGGCGGGTTAGCCTGGGTTCCCTGCTCAGGAAGCTCTTTGAGACCATAACTGAGGAGAAGCTGGTTGACTCCCTAGAGTGCCATGGACTCCAGGAAAGCAAGCAGCATAACTTTGTAAAGGGATGGTCCTGTCGTGTGTCACAAGCATTGGTTAAGGGCCAAGTGCTTCACACCTTTTACCTTGACTTTAGCAAGGCTTTTAATGCTGTACCCCACAAGAGGCTAGTAAAAAAAATTGGAGGACTTAGTTGTTGGGGAGAAAGTCACCAGATGTGTGGCAAAATTGCTAGGGGGAGAACCCAAAGGGTGGTACTAAATGGTACATACTCAGAGGTCAGGGAGTTTCAAGCGGGCTGATCTGGGCCCAGTGCTGTTCTGAGTGTTCATTTTCATTTGTTGGAGAAGGGATTTGGGGCAAGATGTGACTATTTGCAGATGACATAAATATATGTGATAGGGTAGAAGGTAGACGGGGAACTGAAAAGAGACCTGAGCAAATTGGAAAGATGGTTAAAAGTTTGACAACTGAAATTCTGTTCCAAAAAGTGCAAAGTTAAGGAAGTATGAAAGCCGAATATTGGATGGAGGAGGTACAACTGGAGTAGACCTCAGAAGAGAAGGATTTGTGGGTTATAATTAGTGAACTCCTCAAGACCTCGGCACAGTGTAACAAGGGGTTTGGGAAAGCTAGCAGAATGCTAGGGTGCATAAGTAGGACCCTCTAAGCAGATGGAAGGAGGTGATCCTACTCCTGTACAAGTCCATGGCAAGGCCGTATCGGGGGTACTGTGCACAGGTCTCGACCCAAAGGAGAGCAACAAAAATTATTAATGGCAGCAGGGGGAGGACTTATGAGGAAAGACAAGCTGACCTCTATATTTATGCACTGGAGGCCAGGAGAAAGAAAGAGAGACACATGATTGAAACCTTCAAGTACCTGAAGCATATAAACAGGGTTGACATCCAGTAACTGTTTAAGGTTATGAAGGGTCCATCACAATACGCCATAACTATGATCTGTCAGGGGAGACATTTAGAAGGGACATCAGGAAATACTTCTTCATTGCAAGAGGGTTGGAAAATTGGAACCATAAGTCAGTGGAGTTGATCATTTTTTACATGGTGACAGGCTTTAAAAGGATGACATAGACACATGGGACTGATGAGGTTGAGAGAGAGAAGGGTGGTTAGTTCAAGCTAAAATCTGAGATGATTGATTCGCTAGAGGCCTAGTCGGACTTACAGGGGTCTAGTTAGGATCCGGGCAGACCGAATGTACAGTGAGTCTTTTTCTGTACGTAGTCATCTATGTATCCATGTATATTATAGGTTCATAGGTATGTTTCAAGTCTTATCGGCCATATAGGCCATATATGACTTGCCACTAACAGTCGATGTATTCTTATTTCCTTTCCCCCGTGAATTGATCCAGCTGATATTTGAAGGAGGCCATAGTTGCTGCCCCCACAACTGTCTCTGCAATGCATTCCATGGCCCCACAACCCTCTGGTTAAACCAGTTCCCTATCCTTGTAGTCCTATAAAATTCTCCTTTTAGTTGATACTGATGACCTCTTCCGTCCCTGTCAACTTTCTCTTTTATACTTCGGCCAGTTATCATTCACTGCATTATATAACACAAATCCCCTCTTGTTCTGCGATGTGCCATTGAATACAATCCCAACTCTGTCATCCTTTCATTATATTGCACAGATGTTACAGTGTACAAGCTTTTGGGGTCTATAGGGATCATGTTTCTCTAGGTATTCACTCCATCTACAACGTAGTACTAGTTCAGAGCCACTTAACAGATAAGTTAAGGCAGAACCAGGGGTTTAGCCAGAAATTTTCGTTTTGTATACAGTCTCCAACAGTTACACCCCCCCAATTAAAAAATGTACACAACCTTTCCAAATGGCACCCTCTTCCAAACAAGTCAGATTGTTGTCAGATGATTCCTCTAATCTTGAAAGAGGTTATACGTGTATCTTCTCCTAAACAGAAGTTTAAAGAGAGACACTCCTCAGTGGCCTACACCAACCCAAATACTACAGACTAGAATGATAATGTTAACAGAAAGGTGAATGGTATGTGACAGGCACTCAACAAAACTGTACACAAATGTGTACAGTGAGTATGCCTGTCTACACCATTGGGCAGAACAAGAATGTATGGTTGTCTTCTAATGTTTTTCATCACTTAGAAATGATTATCTAGACCACATTTGATTGCAGAACTTAACAAAACATTGCAACTATAACCTTTATTAACAATTGAACATCTGGCTGTGGAGATTCTGATATTCCTTAAGATCTACCTTCCTGTGGGAGGGTGTCCCCTGGAGTCTTTCCCTGTCTGTCTTTCCTTTTACTCTTTATGAATGCTCAGGTCCCTCATCCTACTTGCCTGCCTCTCAAATTATGGTATTAAGGTGCAGGAGCATTGCCTCTTCTGGTGGGAAGGAATTAATTACAGGGCCCCATACCCTCTAAAATAACTCTCTCTTCTCATTCAGTTCATGTTACCCTCTCCAAGGGTAGTGTCTGGGTTACCAGTTCTAGACACATACTAACAGTGGGTTTTCATGCATGATACCCAGGTGTTTTGTATACATTTCCTCACTAGTGTCAGTAATACCCTTATCACTCTGGGGTGAGGGTCCCAACTTTTCTCTCCTACATGGTCCGTCCCCATTAGCATGGATATTGGTGTTTCGGGTATCTGTACTCCCATCTGTTCTATCTGTTGCCTAACCTCTGCCCAGTATGCTCTCAGGACTGGGCATTCCTCTGACTTCCTGACATCTGCCACACATAGGGGAAGTTCCTGGTGAAAATCTGTGAACCACAGCTGGTGGAAGGTACAATCTGTGTATGAATTTGTATTGAACTTCTTTGTATTTATTGTACCATAATAACCCCATGTGTAATTCACAAACAACCACCCAATTTCCTTTCCCATATCTCTTTCCCATTACTGCCGCACCCCTGTGGATTGGCTGGGTGTGGCTTCTCTCAGATGGGAATATATTTTCGCCATTAGTCATTTGGGGTTTGCTCGTGATAGCATTACCTCTCTCTCCAGCCCATACAGGTTAGAGTTACCTGGGTGTGTTTTATGCATTGCTCCTCTATGCGCCCAGGCCTGTAAGTATCTAAGCATGTGTCGTCCCTCTATGTTATATACTTGCATTAATTTCTCTTGGCTTTTTGTTCCTCACTGGCCCACCATATCTCCAAAGCATTGAATTCCCTTCTGGTGCCATTGGGTGAATCCCTGTTCTCCAATGCCAGGTATAATCTCTGGATTGTCACTGACTGGGACTAATATGGTCTTGTCCTCCTTCCCCTTTATTATTTTGGCTGCCGTTCTCCATGCCTGTATGGTGTATAGCACCAATGGGTTAGAGTTCCATCTGGTCTTGTATTTTTTTTACTACCCCCTTCAAGTAGTTTAGGGGGTGAGCCCTCCCCCCCCCCTAAATCTCTAGGGATACCCAGCTTGCACCTTAGTTCCTAGAAGCCACTCCCGTATTAATCTTAGTTGGGCTGCTACATGGTACTGTTTTAAGTCAGGGAATTTGAGGCCCCCTTTGGAGGTGGTCCCTTTCAATCTTCTTGGGGCCACCCTTGGTCTTTTGCCCTGCCACAAGAATGTGGTGCATTGTGCCTCCAGTTTCTGCAAGTCTTTTCTAGTAAGTCCCATGGGTAGCATTTGGATGGGGTATAGTATACGTGGGAGTGGGTTCATTTTAAGTAGGTTTATTCATCCCATCCACAAAATAGGGAGATATCTCCATCTCTTTAAGTGTCCTTATAGGGTTTTTAACATGGCCCTGTAATTCAGTGCAAACAAATGTGTGATCTGTGGGCCAACCTTAATCCCCAAGTAAGTCTGGGAGGTGATGATTCTTTTGAAGGTGCGCTTTCATATTTCCCTTTGCCCCCCAACCTGCATTAGCTCTGATTTATCCTTGTTTGTTTTGTAGCCTGAGAATTTGGCTAGTGTTTCCCCAATGCCCGCTAGTGATTGCTCTGGATCCGTCACAAACAAGATGATATTTGCATACAGAGATGTCTTATGCTCTCTCCCCCTCCTCCCTTGACTCCCTTTATGTGAGGCCTTCTTCGAATATATTCTGCCAGGAGTTCTATAATCAAGGCAAATAGCAGGGGGGACAGTGGGCACCCCTGTCTAGTGCCCCTGCCTAAATTAAATTCTCCAGATAGGCCACCATGTACCATCACCTTTGCCTTTGGCACTGCATATAATAGTTTAACATAATCCAAAAATCCCTCCCATGGTATATATGCCAGCTCCACTCTGTTGAAGGCCTACTTCGCATCCAGGGACAGCACAAATCTTCCTGGACATAAAGTCTCCACCACTCATTCACACTAATGGAACTACGCTGGAGGCGCTAGGACCCAGCGGGAGCAAACTTTTCGAGAGGGTTGACACCAGAGATGGAGCCGCAAGGAAGCGGCACCGTGAGCCATGGCTCATGCAGTAAAGACACCGCGTCGACCTCCAATTGCCCTCAGTTCCTCCCCCGGGTCAAGTGCGCCCAGTGACGACGCCACTCGCCCGCCCACCGAGTCAAATTTCAAACTAGCAGCATAGTTTTCAGTTTATTGTTTTGTAATTTATCTTCAAAAGTACCGAGTAGATTTTAATTAAATTTATTGATTAATAAAGAAGTCTTCAGCCCTCCATTGCCTGAGTCGACCATGAGCAGGTCAGGTGACTGTAGAGACTTCGTATGAAAGCTGTTCAGTCAGCTGGGCTGGGCCCGGTCCGCCGCCCTCCCTGGAGGGTGGATCTGACAATGGATGGTACAGTGCTCAGGGAGATGGGCGGTCCCCCCAAAAGCATAAAAGGAAACGGTCCCATTCGTGGCACTGTTCGGCCTTGAGTTCTTCTTCGGCGCACAAGTCGAGAAAGAGAAGGCATCACTCGAGGTCACCTTCTGGTATGTCTGCTCGTTGACGGTCAGTCACTGGGGCTAGGCACTGGTCTTCTCCCCTTTCGGAGTCACCGGTTTCTGGCTCCAGTGCCTGACCTCTTCGACATCAGAGCCCGTCCCTGCCCAGGGTTCCGATGAGCAGTTTCACCAGTGGGCTGCTCTTATGGAGCAGTGGGCTCAGAGGTTGGTCCATCTGCCTGACCCAGTCACTCCGGGGCCTTCGGGCCACTCGAGAGACTGGGTAGGGCGGTTGGATCTTCCTAGTCGCGGGGCACCTTCTTCGATACCGTCGACTCTGTGCTCAGGTGTTTTCCCCCCTCACACAGCTGTGGTGCAGGGGCCCACACCGATGCCTCTATCTCCTGTTAATTTTCCTTCAAATTGCAGTTGTCGGAACCTTGGGACACTCTCGCACCGGGGGCTCTGTTGGTGACATCTGCAATGTCAGGGGCTCTGTTGGCACTGTCCGTGGGGCCGAGGGCTCTGTCGGCGCCATCCGCGGCACCGTAGACCCTGTCGGTGCCGTGGCCTCTCTCGGCGCCATGTGCTGGGCTGTTTCCGATGGTGCTGACTTCCTTGGGTTCGGCGCCGTGTTCTTCATCGGCACTGATGCTTAGTGCAGTGCCGTCCAGCCTCCAGGGCTTTTCAGCTCTGATTCTTTCCTCTTCTAATTTCCATTCTGATTTTCACTTTTTTCCTGTCCATACAGTCCCCCCTGGACTGTCAGGAGAGATTTTGAGCCTGACCCAGATCTTCATTTGGGTGATGATGTTGAAGGAGCAGGAGTTAGTCCTGCTGCAGAGCCTGTGGTCGAAGATCTTTACTTTAAGTCTCTGCTGAAAAGCTGTAATTCCATTCTTTCTCTACAGACTACAGAACTAGATCCTGGAAGCTTTTAAGACTCCAATACCTACATGTTCCAGAGATCCCTATGGATTTTACTCCTCCGGTACATCCATCTTTTGAGACCCTTTCTCAGATGGTTTGGAACAATCCTGCTCTCATCCCTTCTGTGGCTAAGTCCATAGATAGGAAGTACGCTGCTCCCAAGGATCAACCCATATTGGCTTCACAAGCTTTTGCTGATCCCATTGTAGTCATAGCAGAGAATGACAAGGCTCTCCTCCCTCAGGCATCCTCAGCCCAGCCTATCAATAAAGAATCTCGTAAGATAAACACCTTATGTAAGAGAGTCTTTGGTGCCTCCACCCTGGATATGCATATTGCCAGCTACCAGGGCTATTTTTCTCAATATAAATATGTCCTTTTGCATTCACTCAAGCAAATGGTAGAAGCTCTGCCTGAGTCGGAAACTAATTCAGAGCTACTTCACACCATGACCAGGGGCATCGAGTCCAATAACCAGCAGGTTAAAGCTGCAGTGGACGCTTTCGATACTGCTTCTCAAGCAGCAGTGGCGGGCATTTATACCCATTGCCACTCCTGGCTACGTACTTCGGGCTTCACGAATGATGCCCAGCAGCAGGTCATGGCCTTACCCTTCGGTACGTATCTGTTCGGACCTCAGGTGGAACAAGCTCTGGAAGCCACACAGAGGACTAGGTCAGCCATTAAGATAGCTCGACCTGCAACCGCCCCTTTACGGGGGGGGGGGGGGGGTGCCAATAAATGTTAATTTCATAACCGTCAGTCCTTTCGAGGCAAAGGCAGGGGGGGCTTTAACAAAAGCCACACCCCACAGCCACAAAAGAAAACACAGCAGAAGGCACAAACCCCCAAAGCACCCAGTTCCACCTTCTGAGAGTTCTTGGCCCAGGTCCCACCTCAACTGCCCGAGGGGGACTTCCTCAGCAGTGGGAGGACGTCTGACCAGGGTTCGACAAATCCTATTGCCCGACGTCCCGGGCTACCAGATCTTACTTTGAGTGGGAGTTCTTGCAGCAGGCTATTACAATCAGGACTACGCCGCAGGCACTAGGACCCTCCAGTGAAACTTCTGCCAGCAATACACAGCAGGGACCACCCCCAACGCCGGCCCCACCCCAACGTCGGTCAGGGTACAAGAGGGGGCAGACCCAGCTCCACCCCAGTTCTTTCCCGCCACGTCCTGCATGTGAAGTCGAAGGAACAGCTTCTGCTTGCAGTTGCAGCTAAAGGTTTGATCTCCAGTTAACACTTATTAGTCAATTTTATTCAGTTTTCGACGGATTGTCTTGTGTTCTGGTACCTGACGTCAGTCTGCTGCCCGTCGGTAGTTTTACCCACTTCAGAGCATTGTTTTCCTCGCTCTCAGCTCCGTTTTTTTGATTAGCGACATCAGCCGTTTTTCCCGGCCGAGTTCGATGTCTTCTCGGGCGTTGGCATCTCCTGTACACTTAAACAAGTGTGACTGCGGGAGGCAGATCCCAGCGAAGGATGGCCACCGGCGGTACATTTTTTGTCTTGGCCCGGACCATGACACCGCCAATTGCGCAGATTGCCAGGCCTTTACCAGCCAGACCCGCATCCGCCGCCTGAAGGCCCTTAAGGCCTACCTGCTGGAGTAGAAGATGGATCTGCACTCCTCGGAGGGGAAGCAGAAGGAGAAGTGCCACAGCAAGGACCGTAGTCGGTCCCGTCACCGGTCACGGTCGCGCTGACGGCCATCTCCCAAAAAGGCCCGTCCGTCGGGTTCTGGAGATACTCCGAAGACTCCTCAGGCTAAGGCCGGCCCTTTGGGGGAGAAGCCGACCAAGCCAAAGGTGACCCCACTAAGGGTCATCGTTAAGCCCTTAGAGATGCCTGCCTCGGCCTCACCTGCTAAGGCACCGATGCCATCTGCTAAAGGTGCGCCTCTGGAGACTAAGGACTCTCCGACGCCCCCCGGCGTCACTCCGTCGTCTGTCCCTACACTGACGCCGGTCGAAGGGGCGAAGGACACAGGGACGATTACGGAGGAACCGAAGTCCCCGTCGCCCAAGTCCTCCTCCCCCCTGGGCCCTCAGGAGAGCTCTCCTTTGCGTCCCGACGTTCCAGAGACTTCCTTCCCGAAACGAGCGGCTGAAATATTCACCAAGGATGAGCTCAAGGATCTTTTCTCCTCTTGGTGGGGGCAGGTCCACAAGCGGTCCTCCCTGTCACCGGCCCAGACATCGGTACCAGACCCTGCAGGAAAACCACAGCCAGGAGGTGAGTCTTCCCAAGGGAAGTCACCAGAGTGCCAGCCTTCACCTCCCTCCAGGGATCGTTACCGCACAAGGTCTCAGGACCACCAACGTTGCTCCCGGGATTCGGGTGACCGCCGTCGGTCTAGGTAATGCTCCAGGAGCCTTTCTCGCTCCAGGCGAGAACGCTCCCGACGTCGGTCCTCTGACCAACGTCGGTCATTGCTCCGTCGCCGGTCCAGGGACCGGAGTCGGTCTTTGGACCGACGTCGGTCCCCTAGCTACCGACGTCAGCGAAGGCATGGTCATAGGACGGGATCAGACTACTCCATGTCGGATAGTCGATCCTCCTCCCCAACGTCGACCTCTTCTTCCTCTCTCAGCCTCAAGCGCTCCCTGGGAGAGATGGACCAGCCTCACTCGCCTCCGGACGATCCTACCTTTATGGACGTCATTAGGCACATTCAGGCATGGAGGACCTGGATCCAGAATGCCGGAGATTGGCTAAGTACCTGAGACAAAAGGAGCCAAAACCTCTGGTTATCCCTCCTTTAGTCGATACATTCCAGGACCTTACTAGAACCACCTGGATGCATCCGGCCTCAATCCCGGCAGTTCCAAAAAAGTCAGACAGGCCGTATAAGGCCCCGAGGGCAGAACCCTTTCTAGCGGAGTACCCTCAGGCTGATTTGTCGGTGACCACAGCTGCCCATGACAAGTCTCGGCAACTGAAGCACCTCAGCTCCCAGCCTCCCGACCCGGAGTCCTGCTACCTGGACCAGGTGGGCAAGAAAGTATATGATGTCTCCACCTGTTCCATCTGCTCCCTCAGTTTCCTAACGCATATGGTACAGTACCAGAATGCGTTGTGGGAAAGGGGACTGGAGCTGGCAAAGACCATGCCAGACTCTGACCAAAAGGCAGAGCTCCTGGCCCTCCTCCAGTCGGGCTCAGACGTAGGCTCCCATGTACTGAGGGCCTCGTATGACACTGCAGACACGAAGGCCAGGGCAGCCGCTTCCGGGGTGTGCCTCTGGCGCCATGCCTGGTTGAGAGTCTCGGGCTTTCACCAGGATCTGCAGGCCGGTATCAAGAATGTGCCCTTCCAGGGTACCGTGCTGTTTGGGCAGGAGACGGAGGCTTTGATCTCCCGCCTCCAGGAGTCTGGCAAGTCGATCTGGCCGGTCCGCCAGATGTACCATGGCGACCAGCGATAACAGCAACGTAGACGGCCCTTTTGTAAGTCCTCAGGCAGTCAAGGTCCAGCCTGTGGCAACCAACAGGGGCAGAGAGGAGGCTTCCGCAGGAGATCCGTGAACCAGCATTCTGGCGGACCTCCTGCCCGTGGGCCCAAGTCCTCACAGGCCTCTCTCCCCACTCCCAGCTCTGCCCAATGACTCCCTTCTGCCCCCCCCTTCCGCGGGAAGACTCAGGAGAGCCGGTTGGGGGCCGCTTCTCCCTTCATTTTGAAGGGTGGAAGTCTATCACCGCAGACCAGTGGGTCTTGGATATTATACGGAGAGGACATATGCTAGAGTTCACAGAGTTTCCACCGCATACTCCGCCAAAGCTCTCCCGTTATCCTCCTTCTCACATCCCACTAAAAGAAGGAGAGATACAGACTCTCCTGCAGAAGAGAGCAATAGAGAGGGTCCCCTTGCATCAGCAAGGGCAGGGGTTCTATTCCCACTTCTTTCTGGTCCCAAAAAAGACTCAGGACCTTCGTCCCATTCTGGATCTCAGTCCTCTAAACCTCTTTATCGAGTACAAAAGGTTCAGGATGGTGACTCTTCAAGGACTCCTTCACTTGCTGCACCAAGGGGATTGGCTATGTTCTCTCAACATGCAGGATGCATATATGCATATCGGGGTCTATCCTCCCCACAGGATGTTTCTGAGGTTCCACTTCCAAGGGGAACACTTTCAGTTTCGAGTGCTTCCGTTCGGCCTCTCTTCCAATCCTCGAGTCTTCCCCAAATGCCTAGCAGTGGTGGCTGCAGCTCTAAGGCGGATGGGGCACTATGTGTTCCCCTACCGCGATGATTAGCTACTTATGGCCCCATCAAGAGTAGGCCTCTTACGAGCTCTCGAAGACACTTATACTCTGTTCCGAGAGCTGGGGATCACCCTGAACTTACGGAAATCATCCCCGGAGCCCCGACAAAAGCTCGCCTTCATAGGAGCGATCCTGGATTCCATCCAGGGCATGGCCTTCCTACCACAGGACAGGGGAGTTCGCTTGCGAGAGATGGCAGAACGGATCTCCATAACTCCTCGAGTTCCGGCTCGGAACTTCCTCAGTTTACTGGGGCACATGGCGGAGGCCATTCCTGTCACTCCTTTGGCCCGCCTCCACATGAGAGTCCCGCAGTGGATGCTCAGGGTGCAGTGGGACCAAAGCTATGATGATCTAGACTCCCCAGTCAAGATCTCGGAGCCAGTCGGGAGAACTCTGCTTTGGTGGATGGACCCCAACAATCTGGAGAAAGGGGTCAGCTTTCGTCCGGAGCCACCAGGTCAAACTCTGACAACAGATGCCTCGGACCTGGGGTGGGGGGCGCACCTGAGTGCATGTCGAACGCAGGGGGTTTGGTCACCTGAGGAGCAGTCCCTCCACATCAATGTACTGGAAATGCGAGCGGTCCTCTACGCCTTCCAGGCTTTTCGAGAGGACCTGGTGCCAGGCTGTCTTCTAGTTCAGACAGGCAACATGGCGGTTGTCTTTTACATCAACAAACAAGAGGACACTCATTCATATCCTCTTTGCAGGGAGGCGATGAGAGTCTGGTGCCGGGCGCTGGAGCGGGGCATCCTGCTGTCCGCAATGCACGTTCCAGGCATCCTAAACGATCTGGCCGACAGCCTCAGCCGGTCGCGTTCCAGAGCGCACGAGTGGGAGCTGCTACAATCCATAGCGGACCAGCTTTTCAACAGGTGGGGTCTTCCAGAGCTGGACCTCTTTGCGTCACCACGCAATGCCAAACTGCCAACGTTCTGCTCGCGAGAGCATGCGCCTGGAGTTTTTTGGCCAGACGCGTTATCCCTTTGCTGGGCAGGGAGGTTTCTCTATGCCTTTCCGCCCTTCCCTCTCATTCAGAGAGTACTGCTCAGGTTACAGGCAGAAGGGGCCCGGATAATCCTAGTGGCCCCCAAATGGCCTCGGCAGATTTGGTTCTCACTACTGCAGCGATTATCCACGGAACCTCCAATTCCGCTGCCCATAAGCTCGCAGTTACTGTCCCAGGACCAAGGGTCGCTGGTCCATCCAGATCTTCGATCCTTACACCTACATGCTTGGCTCCTTCAGACGTAGCTCAACATAGATACGGGGTTTCCCGGGAAGTGGCGGCGGTCTTAGTGTCAGCGAGAAAGTCCTCTACTCGCTCCACCTACACTATGAAGTGGAAGCGTTTCTGTCTTTGGGCATTGCCACAGCGCTTGGATCCGTCCACCTGCCCTGTGAACTCAGCTTTACAGTATCTCCTCTCCTTGTCGATAAGGTCTGAGTTACTTCTCTCCAAGGTGCACATGTGGGCAATCTCAGCGCCTATCATGCTCGTGGGAGAGAACATTAGCACAATTGGATGTGGCCCGCACCAGCTTAGCAGGGGAATTCCACATATGAGACCTCCCATTCGGGACCCTGTCCCACCCTGGGACCTCCTTTTGTGTTGGAGAAACTCACCCTCCTCCTTTTGAGCCAGCAGGGATTGTGAGCTGCTACCTTTCTTGGAAGGTTTGCTTTTGGTTGCTGTTACTTCAGCTCAAGGGTTTTGAGCTTCAGGCTCTGATGTGTAAAGAGTCTATTTGTTTTCCACAGGAAAGGGTTTCCCCAGAACAAATCCTAAGCTTCTTCCAAAGTGGTCTCAATTGACCCTCAACCAGTCGGGTTGATCTTCCTGTTTATTTTCCTTCCCTTCCAATAGAGGCGTCTCCTCCACACATCTGATGTCCACAGGACTCTGAGGTATTATCTCAAAGGACGGTTCAGCTCCGTAAATCGGAGCAGCTCTTTGTGGCTTTTGCACCACATTGCTTGGGTCAACCGGTGTCCAAGCAAACTATCTCTAAATGGATAGTTCGCTGTGTCTCGTTTTGCTACGAGCATCACAATAAACCCCTGCCGGGCCCAGTTAGGAGTCACTCCACCAGAGGAGTGTCAGCTTCTTTCGCCGCCCTGCGGAATGTTGCCATACTGGACATTTGTGCGGCTACAATCTGGAACTCGGTGCATACCTTTATCAAGCATTACAGCTTGGATATCGTCTCCAGACGCCGAGCTGGCTTCAGCCTAGCCGTTTTACAAGGGCTTTTGTCCTAAGGCCTCTGGAGTCAACATATTCCACCTCCTGGGGTCGTCTGCCTCCTTGTTGTGGGACTGTTTGGGACTCAGTCCTGATTGTAATAGCCTGCTGCAAGAACTCCCACTGGAAGTAAGATAATACAGTTATGTAAGAACTTACCGTAACAGTAGATCTTTGAGAAGAGCTCTTGCAGCAGGCGCTACTTCCCACCCGCCTTTCCCCTCGAAGTGCACAGATCCATTTTCGTTTTTTCTTCTCCAACTCTCTTCATGGTAGGCTTGGTCTCCTTCTCTTGTCAGGCCTTCTGCTGGGTCTTGGCGGGAGAACTGAGGTGGAGCTGGGTCCACCTCCTCTTGTACCCTGACCGACGTCGGGGCGAGGCTGGCGTTGGGGGTGGTCCCTGCTGTGTATTGCTGGCAGAAGTTTCACCGGAGGGTCCTAGTGCCTGCAGCATAGTCCTGATTGTAATAGCCTGCTGCAAGAGCTCCTCTCGAAGATCTACTGTTACGGTAAGTTCTTACGTAACTGTACTTTACAGTGCAGGGACAAGCACTTTCTGTTGTGCCACTTGTCCACGGGCTAGCACTGATTTAAAAATCTTAAAAACTTGCTGCTGCAGTTCTACCTTCCACCAGCAGGGTGCTCACTGCTTCGGCTGTTCCGGTGGTCATCTGACCTACCGAGCAGTGCACCTACTGGTCGGGAACAAGCGGTGAGTGTGTGTGAGCCTGTCTCAGCCTAGAGAAGTGGCATCAGGAGCGAGCGCGAGCGGCGTCTTGTCGGAGGAAACGGAGGAGGAGCAAGCTGTCGGACTGGCAGGCATGGGGCCAAATGAAGAAGGACAATCTTGAACTGTAAGTGATGCCAAGATTGCCCATTGGCCGCGGCGGTGATTTGGCGCGTAGTGGAGACAAGAGTAAAGACGTGCATTGCGTTAGTGCCCCTCATTCACTGTCTGTTGGTGGAGACTAGAGGATAACACAAAACAGTCTGTTGTTGTGGATATTGGGGAGTGCGAGTGCGACCAGTGCTGCCTTACTTTGTGTGTGTGGAGTGGACTACTCTGGAAAACAAATATTTTAAAGTGAATTAAGGAGGGAGGGTTGGTCAGGTGAGAGTAAAAAGCAGGAAGGGGGAAGACAGGAGCTAGGAGAACTAAGAAGCGGGGGCAATGTGGCTGAGCACTGAGGATTCATTAATAACTGCACACAAGTGCATTAGTGCAGCAGACAAGCAAATTTACCTGCCATGTGCCGTGCCAGTTTTGCCAAAAGTGCAAAATTAATGAAGAAGAGAGTAATCTGAGTAAATAAGGAGTGTTCAGTGTAGGCAGGCAGGGTAAATAAAATATTGAGAAGGGTTAGGTTGGGCTTGTGTTCCCTTATAACGGAACTGGGCATAACAGGGTGAAAGCAAACTAAGGAGCATATAAAATAAATTAAGTAGGCAGTATAGTGCAGTGGTCTAAGGCTCTGAGCTGCAAATCTGGTGACATCCAGCAGACCAGACCTGGGTTTGAATCCCACAGCTTCCACTTGCATACTGCCTGAGCAAGTCACTTAACCTCCTTGTGCTCCCAGGTCACTCCTGTAAAAAAGCTTTCAGCTTAGTGTAACCCCTAGATGGCGCTATCCCAAGGGCTACTACCCCTGCCTGATTTGCCACTAACAGGTTGAGGGGCCTGGATCCGATGGCGGGTGCCTCCACCCAGAGGTCAAGGTTTGCAATAGTTAAACTAACTTGGTCACAGCCCTCTGGGACACTGCGACTCCCCCCCCTTTCTTCCCACTAGTGGCCCACACAATATATCAGAATTACCTTCACAGCATACACTTACCCCCAGGACTGGATCGGGCAGTGTGACTACTGGGACTCCCTGTAAAATAAGATGATACAGTGCAAAAACCACAGCACAGTACTTTAACATAGACGAATACCTCAGGTAGTGTAACTTTGCTGAAACAAACAGATCTGATTTATTTAGGGGGATATAACAAGGACAGGGGGAAATCAGGTTAATTAGTTTAAATGCATTAATAATCACAGTACCGTGCACATATTTCAGAATCCCAAATGTCCCTAATGTCACTCTTACTGTGTACCCAGGCAATAAGAGGCTAGCCTATTTGGTGCAGCTGGTTGGGGCCCTGAAGATGGAAAATGCATGCACAATACCCAAATTGTAATCCGGAGCCGGTAGGCTCAGTTCGTGGAGACAGAAAGGAAAAGTAATCGGATGGAACACTTGCAATTAGATGATGGCAGGGAGCTACCCTGATTTGTACTCACAAATTCAATGCTGAAACTGAATGAAAGGCAGATTGTCCTGGATTGCCAGGCGGAGCAGACCATGTGGACAAGGTCCTTGTGACTGGATCCCAAGGCAGTTCAGAGCAAATGGATGTAGTCTGGATTAAGCTGGGGTTTACTTGCAGCTTCATGCACTCAATTCACTGTACAGGGGATTTGAAACGCGAGTCCCCATTAGCACTACGCACATTTATATGGAAAAAGAAAGTACTATACCAGGCAGGCTGCTTCTCTATCCCGATCACAATTACTGCACAGTACCCAGGAGAACACACAGCAGATTCAGTTCCTGACAGGCCGAGCGCGATTCAGCAATTTCTCCAGTCTTCTACAGGATGAGCCTGGTTTCTACTTTTCAGATCTCCTTGATTCTCTTCACAGGTCAGATTCAGTCCAAACAAGCACTTGCACAAGCTGCAGACCTAAAACCTGGGCCTTATATCAGCTTCCGACTGTAAACTGGGCGCACCAAGGAGCACAGGGCTCCTTCCTCTTCACTGCCAGAGCTAAAACTGAAACTCCAGTAGACAAAACCGGCACTTCCTTTGAGTTCCTCCCAGTTCTTGGCTGGATTGGCTGTCACCACAATAGCCTCCCCTGTTGGTGCAAAATGCGTCAAGTCCAAACTACATTTCCCAGAGTCACTGCCATTACAGTCCTCTTGTGGCTGGCTCAGATTGTGAGTCCAAGTTCTGATTCGTCCACAGGCACCATTTTAGAGCTCCCTTAACTCACACTGATTGGTCCAGTTCAGCAGTTCAAAACTAGAATGGAGAACTAGGCAAACACAGTTCTGATTGCAAAGAAAAGCAGGTTAGACAAACTGTATTTTCATTATTACTCTAAATGATTTCTGGCAAACAGTTACATCTTTCAGATAGGTTCCCTTTGCACTCCTAGTGACTGCAAAAACGGAGTGAATTGGCAGCAGCTCGAGTGGGACTCAAGCAGAGAAACACACAGTCCCCCCCATACAAAACTAATTATGTCTGCAAGCAGACAGCTCTTAAAGAGACAGTACCAGAGACTCTAAAAACACTCACAGATAAATGGCTTAAATGCCAAACACCATTCAGGCTCGGAGCATTCAAGCAAGCTCCTGGAAGTCTTTTGGGAACCCCCATTTGCAGGGGGGTTACATTAGTGTGCTATACCTGGTTAAACAACTAAATAAAAAAAAATAAGTACAATCAACCAAGGAGAAAAGGAAACAAAACAGAAACTTGGGAGGGGGACTGTCTGGTACTGTCTGCTGTCTGTGTAGCAGGGTGGAAGAAGGGAGGGAACCCTGGTCCCCTAACAACTGAGAACTAGCAGCAGCGTAAAGTGTCACTGACTACAGAAAATAAAAAAGAGGAAGAGGGCAGGGGACTACTACTGCGGGTAGGGGAGCTTTGTGTTGCCCACCAGTAAAAACAGCAGTTTATTTGACTGCTAGCTGCATAAACAAAGAAAAAATAAAATAATAAAAAAAAGCTAAAAAAAGAAAGAAAATAAGACAAGAGGCTGGTGGGCTGTTGGGAGAGGAGAGCGCAGATAGAGATTGTGCGTAAAGGAGTGAAGGAGGAGCTTGGAGAGAGGCGGGGCGAAGGACTGACCCAGTGTCCTGCAGCAGCAGCTGACTTGAGAAAGTTAGTAAAAAAAAAAAAAAAAGATAGTATAGTAAGAAATAAGCCTATAACTCAAACTGTGTGTGGGGCTATGCTGTGGGCTTGGTTGCGCTGTTGGGAGAGATTTTGTGGAAAGGAGTGAAGGACCCAGTGTCCTGCAGCCGGTTGGTTGGCTTGAAGTACCCAAGAAACAAAAAGAGAAAGATAGTAAATATATATATAAGTATAAGTAACAGGAAAATAAAATAAGGGAGCCTAACTGCGGGGGTGGGCTTGGGCTGTGCTGGGAGAGAGGAGAGTGATTGTGTGGAGAGTGTTCTGCAGCCAGCTGCCTGACTTGTTACAGGACAAGACAACTTGCAGTGTATAGAAAAAAAAAGCATATTTACATCTAAATCTGTCCCCTGGTGACCCAGCCCACACTAACCACCAGTGAAAAAGGACACACAGACACCATACAGTGTTTAAAATAAGTTTATTATTGGTTCCATTAGTCTTTAAAAAAAAAAAGAGTGACCACCAAATTTATATGGACAATATGCAGACGAACAAAGCCAAACAACAATGTCTGTCTCTCTGGTCAGCAGCAGCACCACCATCTTTTACGGGACAAACAGTCTGGTACTAGTACAAGTACTACTTCCACAGATAAAAGTCATGAAACTGAATCTGCATCTGTGGTTCTGGATATAACTGCTGACCAGGTACTTGATGTAAACAGAGAAGCCGTAGGGTAGTCTTATCTCAAAAAGCCCCTGTGTCACTTGCTAAGAAACGTAGTTTATTGCTTGATAATGAGGTGGCAGTTGGGAGTAGTAAAGACAAGAAATATGACCAAGAAAAAAGGGCCAGACTATTTCAGTGTCATTGGTTGTCCACTTATAAATGGTTGAGATACGATGATAAAAAGGGGCTTATGTACTGCACACTATGTGAAAAGTATCCCACTATTGCAACTCCAGCATTTTCAAAAAAAATAAATGTCTTTGCCACAGGCTTTAACAACTTCCGCATTGAGTCACTACATGCACATGAAAAATCCAATCCAATGTGCTATGCCAGAACCAACGTATTTTGGAAAGTGGCCAACGAGCAGTATGTTTTGAGATTAGTGAGTCACCACTTTACCAAGCCTTTGCACATTTGGAAGAGGCCACAAAAGCAAAGATGAGATGCCTGTTTAACACAGCGTGTTCCATAGCCAAAAATCTTCGCCCTTTCTCAGACATGGAGTGGCTCTGTGAATTGCAGGAAAAAAATGGCATTAAGCTAGGTTCTAATTATACTAACGATAAGCGAGCCAGGGACTTTTTCAGTGCTATTTCAGCAGTTGTATCCAGAACCCAGATGCAGAATCTTGCTAATGTTAAGTATGTGACAGTTCTTGCTGACGGCAGTACTGATTACAGTATAACTGAGTGGGAAAATGTTTTCTTAAGGTTTGTTGAACCTAATTCAAAACAGGTGCATACATTGCTTATCCAAGCTGTGCCACTGGAACATGCACATGCAGACGGTGTATTCCATGCAATATCAACTGCATTGGAGTCAGTAAATCTTCCTCTCAGTAACCTACAAAATGTTAACAATCCAGGACCGCTTCTTATTTCAGCAAATTTCGATGGGGCCAGTGTCATGATGGGCGAAAGAGGAGGAACCATTGCAAAGTTGCGGGAACACTGCCGTTCTCAAATAATTGCAATGCACTGCGTTGCCCATAAGCTAGAGCTGGCAGTTCTCGATGTGTTACAAAAAATTCATTTGTATCAAAGCTGGAAAGTACTCTCAAGGGAATATTTAAATTTTATCACTATAGTCCCAAAAAAATGAGAGAGCTCCAAGAAATTGCTAACGTGATGGATACTGATCTGGCGCACTTTACTGCAGTTAAACAAGTGAGATGGCTTGCCAGTAGGTCACGTTTGGTACATGCAGTTCAGGTTAACTTGCCTACTGTTGTACAACACCTACATGCATCTTTGACTGCTGGTGGTGATGAAAGTTCAAAAACAAAGGGCCTCTTAAAAGAAACACAGATTGTGCAGTTTGTAAAAGCTATCCATATACTGCAAGATTTCCTGCCAGTACTAAAAAACCTGTCACTGCAGTTTCAACGAGATGACATAGTAATACTGGAAGTTCCACAACTTGTTGAGACCTGCCTACTCTAGCTTATGGAACTGAAAACCATGCCAGGGCAATACATGGCAGCTTTCCTCAGCCATTACAAACCAGAACAGAAATGTATGGAATATGTTGTGACAAAGAGAGGAGGGGAGGAGAAGACTGTTCATTTCCCATTCTGAGGCAACCTCCCAGAAATCAATTTTGTGACAGATGGACAACTGTAGACTTTAATAGATGCAGCAATAATGTATATTGACAACAGATTTAAACATTTCTCAGAGGTGCCTCTCAAACGGTTCAACTGCTTAGATTTTAAGCAGTTTGATCTGCCAAGAGACCAACTAGCGGTGTTTGGGACCTCTGAACTTGTAAACTTGGCAAAATATTTTCACTTTTTTACGGAGGAGCAGCAGGAACATATAAAGTCAGAGTATGCTGCATTTAAAATAATATTGAAATCTGCCATTGAAAAACCCTATTTGCAGGTATATACCAGATTACTAAAAGAAAAACCACCCCAGATTATACACATTCTTGACCTAGTTGAAATACTCATGGCAATGAGTGTATCGACTGCAAAATGTGAGAGAGTTTTTTTCTGTTCAGAACCTAATCAAAACAAAAATCAGGACAAGGCTGGCTGATGATTCACTACAGTCTCTCCTGCAGATAGCAGTAGAAGGCCCTGAACTGCATGACTTTGATCCGGATCCAGCAATGAACCACTGGCTGCTCTCTGGTCCAGGCACTCGACATGTTTGTGGGCATGCTGTTGCTGCTGATACATTATATTCTGGTTCAGCTGCTTCTGCTGCTGATGATCTTCTTGATACTAGTACTCCTGCTCCCAGTGCCCCATCATCTTCTTCCTGGCCTAGCCCTTAATCACCATTTTGTGTTCTTCTCAACCAACAACCTAGCTGGTTTTGGCTTGTTCTTAACTAATTCTGTAACATTTCTCCAATCTCTTCTAATACAGACTTCTGCCTGGGGTGCCTAGTGTCCGGCCTGTACTACCCTGGCCTGTATTAACAAAAAAAATATGAAAATATTGTTTTTCCTGATTTATGAAGTTCTTCAACATCTCTCCATCCATCCTATGAAATAATAGTACAATATATAAGCCCTGCCACACAGCCACACCATTTAACTTATTTCTGTTAAGTTGGTTGAATATTTCAATTGAAATGTACTGGACTACCATTCGGAACTCGAGGACTACCATTTTTGTCAAGGCCACTTGTCCTGGACTAGCATGAGATTTTAAAATTTGTCGACCCTGCGTCTGACTCAGTTCTACGACCGGTAGAAATCTATAACATCAGACAAATGGGTTCGCATACCTGTATTTAATTCCTTCCCCATCCCTCCCCCATCCCTTCTTTCCCCTGTGACCAACTCCCCATCCCCCCTTTTTCTCTTTTCCTTTTCTCTTTCTCACTCGCAGAGAGCCAGATTAAGGTAGTGCCTACAAACAGAAGAGAGTTTGGCCTGACTGTCTAGACTACAGTGCTCGATTGCTTGGGTCACAAAACTTAGACAAGCAATATCTATCTATCACAGTGGAGTCTGATTACAAGGCCTTAACTAAATGTTTGGCGGAAAAGCCTCTGTGGCATAATCTAAGGGCAAAATTAAATGTTTGTGGTCAGCCGGGTACGGGGCATACTGTGGTAATAGTAACCCACTCTATAATAGCTAGCATAGGAGCCCAACGTTGACAAGGCTCTAGAGGAGGTCCTCCGGAGACGGAGGGGCACGAATTCCTCTTCGTTCTCCTAGTATTAGGAGTTCAAAGGGGTTAGTGAGGTAACCTAGCCCCCAACCTTGGAAGTAAATTTTTCAAGTTAGTGTTAATGGTTGTTCAACTGTTTCTCGTTAAGTTTAAGAGTTATACCATGATTGGCATAGCAAGACATTTGGAAACTATAGGTACTATAAAATACTGGAGTGAAACAAAAGGTCTAAAGAAAAGGAGGTCACCATTATGGGCGAAAGACCATAGATATGTGATTGGGTATAATCCAGAATTGTATGACCAAACATAAAGATGGCTCAATCTTACATCATTTGCACTTATAATGTGCACGGTATAACAAACCCTGTCAAGAGAAGTAAAATTCTTCAGTTAATGAGGCGTCAGGGAGCAAATATTCTACTGTTACAAGAGACACCCCTCTCTAAACAAGCATAAAATATTCGAGAGGCTGGGCTTCTCCCAGGTGGTGGCCTCCTCATACAAGGGGGGTAGGCGCAGGGGTACAGCTGTTTTGATTAAGCAGGGTACCCCCTTCGAAATCAAGGATAAGATTATAGATAGAGAAGGAAGGTTTGTATTTCTTAAGGGCTATCTGGAGGGACAGGTAATTATGTTTGCTTCAATATATGTTCCTCCAGCGACTGAATTTCAAGTATATAGAAGTCTTTTCATCCAGCTGGCGAGCTGGACGGAAGGTAGACTGATATGTGGGGGGGACTTCAACCTAGATATCATGGGGTGGGGGGGATCGCCCCTCTCAGGGCCGAACCAACAAAACCAACAGAAAGGTCCAGAAATTGCTAAAGGAACTGGGCTATGAGGATGTCTGGAGGTACCCGTGCGGTCAGGGACGTAGGCATATGTTCTACTCACAGGCACACAATTCCTATTCCTGCCTAGACTTTCTAGTGACTCAAAAAGAGCATTTAAACACAATACAGCAAGCGTGGCAGGGAGACTTTACTCTCTCGGATCATGTACCCATTTACTGTAAAATACTTTCACAAACACCCCATAGGAAAACATTCTGGAGACTCAACCTGTCATTGCTTAGGGCTAAGGAAACTCAGGAAACGATTAAAAACACCATAGCCCAGGCACTGTTAGATAATGACACTCAGGATACTACTATCGCCATGCTCTGGGATACAGTTAAAGCAATAGTGAGAGGAAAAATTATAGCAATCTCCTCATAGAAGAAGAAGCAGAGAGAAGAACATAGACTTTCTCTTGAATCTAAAATAGGGGCATTAGAAGAACTGCAAAAAATTAAGCAATGCAAGGCTCGATCTCGAGAGCTTACTTGCCTCAGGAAGCAGTTGAATGCTATTTTAGACTATGCCATAGAACAGAAATTAGTATATCTCCGGCATAAATACTATGATGGGGGTCCTAGGTTTACGAGATTGATAGCAAGTCAATTGAGAGCCCATAAAGTCAAATCTACTATCATAAAAGTACGACACCCAGTCACGAACAAACTCGAAAACAAAATTCATACAATCTCTGAAGCCTTCCATCACTATTACTCTGAACTTTATTCAGAGGGAAATGGTCCCTTAGAAGAAGAGATTCAGAATTTCCTAGCAACCCTGCAGCTCCCTGTACTATCACAGAGCCAAGGTAATCAACTGATGGCCCCAATCACTAGTAAAGAAGTGATAACAGTAATTGGAAACCTAAAAACAGGCAAATGCTTAGGCTCTGATGGGTTGCATGGGGAATTTTATAAGACTTTTACTAAAACACTGGCTCCTATATTGGGGAGAATGTTTTCCTTTGTGACCTCACAGGAGAGAGAGATTCCTCCTTCCTGGAACGAGGCAATAGTCTCTATTATACCCAAAGCCGGGAAGGACCCTACGCATTGTTCCTCATACCGGCCTATATCTATTTTAAACACAGACTACAAGATATTGGCCTCAATATTAGCTAGGCGCCTGACCCAATATGCCCCAGCTACAATAAACATAGACCAGAGTGGTTTTATCCCTGGACATCAGGCCCAGGATAATGTAAGGCGCACGGTATACATCATAGAACATATTCGTGTAAATGAAACCCCTGCAGTTCTTTTGGGGCTGGACGCAGAGAAAGCCTTTGATAAGGTATCATGGAAATACTTGAGAGAGGTATTGATAAAATTCGACTTCCCGACTCAATTAATAGACACCATCTTCAAATTTTATAAGAACCTCATCGGATATGTAAGTACAAATGGTCATATATCGGATAGATTCCCATTATGCAGAGGGACTAGGCAGGGCTGCCCCCTATCCCCGCTATTGTTTGCCTATTACATAGAACCTTTGGCGCAATGTTTGCAGCAGGCCCCAGATATAGAAGGAGTGACAGTGGAGGGGATGGAGCAAAAATTAGCTTTGTTTTCGGATATTTTACTATATTTGACTAAACCGGATACATCATTAGAGGCCCTTTTTCAGAGGATTCAGGAATTTTCCACACTATCTGGTTTCGTGCTTAATGTGGGTAAATCAGAAGCTTTAACATTTAATTATGAACCAACACTCCCATTTAAAAAACAATACCCAGTTAAGTGGGATAATGAAAGTATAAGATACTTGGGAATACAAATTCCCAAGGATCCAGACAAGCTATTTACCCAAAATTATCACCCTCTGGTTTCTAATATTAAGCAGGATGCGAGGAGATGGGCACTACTCCCATCGTCATTCTATACTAGGAACCTATCTCTAAAGATTAATGTGCTGCCAAGATTTCTTTACATGTTTCAGTGTGTCCCGTGCTCCCTCACTTCCAAGGAACTCCTCTCTTGGCAAAAAATACTGAATGCATACCTCTGAGCCCAAAAGAGGCCGAGGGTTAGCTTCTCGAAACTGACTCTTCCCAAGGAAATGGGGGGAGTGGCCCTGCCATCACTCCAAAACTATTGGATTGCCTCCCAGATGCGACTGACGCTGCTTTGGGGCAACAAGTCCTACGAGGCCAAATGGAAGCAAATAGACCTGGCGAGACCATCTGCAGTCCCACTCCCAGCCTGTTTATTCTCCCCGCTACATCTCAAGGAGGTCACCCAGGTAGCCCCTCAGTCAATGGCAGCCATCCTGAAAGGATGGCAAATGGGAACAAAAAGTAAATCTGATCAACAGCACTACTGGAAATACAAGTGGTTTGTTTCAAGCCAGACATTTGACAAGCAGTGGTACAAAAACCAGATTAAAAAAAGGGCTTGAAGCCCCATGGCAACTTTTAAAAGGGAATGCAATATTGGGCTTTGAGGAAGCCCAGAGGAAATATGGGTGGTCTGAAGAAGACAGATTATTTTACTACCAAATTAAAGACTATATCTCTACGCAGATTAGACATAATGAGAGGAGTACCAGACAGGTAGAGGATAATACCCCTTTTAAGCATATTTGGTCCTCGCTCCACGGAGAAAGGGAGATAACAATAATATATAAATTCCTAGTACAGCATGCATCTCATGCAATGACCCAGACTCAAACAAGATGGGAACAGGAGTTGTCACAGACAATATCGCCTAAAGATTGGATTAAAATATGGAAAGGCACTTGGGCAACTACCTCCTCTCCTATATGGAGAGAATTTATTTGGAAGATGAGGGTGAGATTCTTTTTAGTCCCCACAGTTATGGCTGTAAGAAATCTGGGAGGTGCATCCCAGTGTTGGAGGGAATATGGTGTGCCGCAGGCCACACATAAACATATCTTCCTAGACTGCCCAAAGATATCAGGTTTCTGGCAACAAGTGATAGGTCATATTAAGTTGATGTTAGACATCCAAAGCAAACTTATGGGCTCTAATTTACTATTGGGGATCCCGCCGGTAGAGGTTAAAGATAAAGCCAAAATAGATTTATGGTCAATATTATTAGGCTCAGCCTATAAATCCATTACAAAAAAATGGCTACAGACAACCACCCCACAAATTTCGGAGTGGAAATCAGCAATATTAATTATACAACATAACGAACAGATCTCCCTACAACTCCAAGATCAAATGGAGTCCTATGCAACAAGATGGACTAGGTGGGAACTCAATCAAGATCAAATAGAGTAGCATACTGAAAATGAAGTTACTAACAATGGATTTACACAGGGGATACGGAGACACGAAAGGGGAGGCCAGACTAAAGAAAAATAAATGGTAGCAAAGGCCTTGTTTAAACAGAGAAAGGAGATCACTCATATAACTGCCTAAGTATTAATATCTTCTGCTTATATATTAAAACGAAATAACTTAGAAACCATGTGTAAATAATATAAAGGAAAAGAAATAAATGCTTGTAAGATATTGTCTTGCATCAAATGCCAAAGTTTTGATGTTGTATTTTAGTTGAAATGGACTTTGGCTGGATAAAATTTGTGGAAGCTTTCATATGTAAAAGTATGTTTGCTAAATGATGACATGAAATAAAGGAAGTATAAAAAAAAAGACAAATGGGTACTCTGCATAATCCATGAGGGGAATTCGCTCAATCTTTCAGAACCCCCGATCATTCACCCCAAATGACAGCCCAGACTGTCGGAAGTACAGTCAAACATTCTTGCTTCCGAGGTACAAGGCCTTGTGAACAACAGGGCAGTAGAAGTAGTTCCGCTGGACCAATGAAACACAGGTTTCTACTCCCATTACTTTCTAGTTCCGAAGAAAACTGGAGGCATGCAGCCCATTCTGGATCTCAGAAAATTAAACAAATTCCTTCACAAGGAAAAGTTCAAGATGATATCTCTAGGTACCTTTCTACCTTTGATTCATCAACACGATTGGCTAGCCTCCCTGGACATGCAGGATGCCTACCAACACGTTCTTATACACCCAAAGCACCACAAATACCTGAGATTTGTAGCGTTAGGTCAACAGTAACAGTTCAGGGTCCTGCCCTTTGGGCTGACCTCAGCGCCTCAAGTTTTTACAATGTGTTGTGCAATTCTCGCAGCACATCTCAGGAAAATTGGAATTCAAGTGTTTCCATACCTGAACAACTGGCTTCTAGCAAGGCCTTCCAGGCAGGGAACTCTGGACGCCATAGCCAAAGCTTCAGACTTCCTCACGTCCATGGGAGTCCTGCTAAATCGCAACAAATTGCAGTTGCAGCCCTCCCAGGAACTCCTTTTCGTAGGAACTCTTCTGGATACCTCCTATGCGAAAGCTTTTCTTCCAGAGGACAGAAGGAGTGATATCCTACAGATGGGCTGGTACATTAGAGAAAACAGCTTGGTTCGAGCTATCTCGATGCAATGGATGCTCAATCTCATGACATCCTCTGTGTTCACTGTACCCCTAGCTCATCTCCACATGAGAACCTCTCTGTGGATGCTCAGTACTCTGTGGTCCCCAGCCACTCACTCTCAGTCCTTTCCCATCAAGGTGACAGAACCTCTAAAGAGGTCACTCACTTGGTGGATGCAGGAGAACAACCTTCTGGAAGGGTATCCCTTTGCTCCTCTGGATCATCACATCTCTATTACTAACGACGTGTCCCTGACGGGGTGGGGAGCTCATTGCCAGAAGCTCCACACCAAACGTACGTAGACTTAGGATGAGTCCCAGCTCCACATAAATGTCCTGGAAATGAGCCGTCCTCTATGCAGTCCAGGCCTTGAAGGACATACTCTGTCACAAGAACATTCTCCTTCAAACGGACAACAAAGCAGTGATATATTACATCAACATACAGGGCGGTGCACATTCTTACCCATTATGCAGGGAAGCTATGAGAGTGTAGGAATGGTGCCTGGAGCACAAGGCTCTAATCCACGTGGTTTACTTACCAGGCGTGCAGAACGATCTGGCAGACTGTCTCCGCAGAACGGAGACAGAGCCTCACGAGTGATCTCTCGACTCAACCGTCGCTCAGTCACTCTTCAAAGAGTGGGGAACTCCAGACCTGGACCTTTTTGCATCCCCACTCAACACAAAACTGCCTCTCTTCTGCTCCTGAAATCCAGGACCTGGCATTTTCTGTCAGGATGTGTTCAAGCTACAGTGGACAAAACGCTTTCTATACGCCTTTCCTCCTCTTCCTCTAATTCAGAGGGTGCTTCTCAAATTCGAGTCTCAGGCAGACAGAATGATTCTCATAGCTCCCTTCTGGCCTCGACAAATATGGTTCCCGCTGCTCAACAGTCTGTCAGCAACCCTCCCAAAGGCACTTTCCCCTTCAGACGAATCTTCTGACTCAGGGGCCTGTGGTCCATCCCATTCTGAAGGTGCTTCACCTTCACGCTTGGCTCCTGAAGAGATAGAGGTGAATAGGTTCAATGTTTCCCGTAAGGTTTCAGATATTCTCTTGGCTGCGCGTCAACCAGCCACTAGAAAACTTACACAGCCAAATGGAAGCATTTCTTTCTCTGGTGTGCAAAATCCTCTTCGAACCCTTTTTCCTGCCCACTAAATAAAGTTTTGGAGTACCTCTTAGACCTCTCAAATTCAGGCCTGCAGTACTCTACTGTCAAAGTTCATCTCTGTGCCAATGCAGCTTATCATGAGCTGGTACATTCCTTGTCTCTGGCTCAGTTACCTGAGGTTAAGAGGTTTCTTATGGGCATTCTGCATACCAGACCTCTTATCAGACGTCCAGTCACATCCTGGGACATTTACCTTGTGCTAGATATGCTCACTTGGAAACCTTTAGAGCCTCTAGCTACCTGTGAGTTGAAGTTCCTCACTTGGAAAACTGCCTTCCTGGTGGCCATCACTTCGGCCTGTAGAGTTTCTGAAATACGTGCTCTGGTCACAGACTCCCCTGTACACTGTATTTCACAAGGACAAAATAGTTCTTAGGACTCACCCTAAGTTTCTTCTCAAGGTTGTCTCAGAATTTCATCTAAACCAACCTTTCGTCCTACCTACCTAATTTGCTAACTTCCAGAATGAAGGGGAACATACCCTGCATTCTTTGGATGGTAAAAGAGCACTGCATTTCTGTCTGGACAGAACAAAAGAAATTCGCAAGGCTCAACAACTGTTTGTTTCCTTCAGCGAGACCCGGCTGGGTCAACCTGTCGCTATTAGGTGCATTTCAGCGTGGCTGGTGGCATGTCTCCGCCACTGCTATTGTATGCCACAGGTTAAACTAGAAGGCAGAGTGTATGCTCACTCTACTAGCGCAGTCGCGGCATCTCTGGTGGAAATCCACAACGTGCCCATTGCAGACATTTGCAGTGTAGCTACATGCAGCTCAATGCATACTTTCGTTAAGCACTGTGCCTTAGATCTCCATGCCAGACGACATCTGTCGTTTGATAGGTCTATTCGTAACGGACTTCTGTCCTAATTGTGTGAGCTCTTAGTTTCTCCTGCCACCTGTCTCGGGGGTTTGTTAGCTCAGTACTCTCCCATTAGTGTGAATGAGTGGTGGGGACTTTATGTCCGGGAAGATATGGAAATTACGTACATACCGTAATTCTTGATCTTCTTGGACGAAGTCTCCACCATGCATTCACATGCCCACCTGCCATCCCCTGAGCTCACATCTCTGTTTTTGGTTTTCACTCCCTCAGTGGTTGGGTTGTGAAGACTCTATTGTTGACCCTTCTTACACGGGTCATTCGGACTATCTTATGTCCGATTTTGTTAGGTTAGACCTCTAAGTTAGTTACGCTGCACCTCCTAGGGGAAAAAGGTACTGAGGCGGTTGGAGGGTCGACGCCAAGGTAGTCTTTACTGCACGAGCCATGTCTCACGGTGCCGCTTCCTCGCGGCTTCATCTCTGGTGCCAACCCTCTCGAAAAGTTTGCTCCCGCTGGGTCCTAGCGCCTTCGGCGTAGTTCCATTAGTGTGAATGAGTGGTGGAGACTTCGTCCAAGATCATCAAGAATTACTGTAGGTACGTAATTTACATATCTGTCCTCTAGACACAGAGAACCCAACATACACACACACACACACACACACACACACACAGAGTTGAGCAGCCTTTCTAATATTATTATATGAATTCCTATGCCTCACAAAGCCCATCTGGTCTTCATTTATCAGTGTTGGTAGTAGCATTTCCAACCTCCTTGCCAGTGCCTTGGCTATTATTTTGGTATCGTACTTTAGTAGCAAGATCAAGTCTATAGGCCAAACATGTCGTGTGGTCCTTGCCTGGTTTCGAATCACCACTATCGTGGCCTGGTAACATGTGTCTGCTAGTGCACCCGCCTCTTGTGCCTCTTTGCCTTGGGTCCCTATACTTCTGTAATACTCTACTCCCAGGACATCTGGCCCCGCTGCCTTTCCTTTTTTGTGTGTGCTCAATGCCTGTTCCAGCTCCTCCCCCCATAAGGGGCACTCCTAGTCTAGTCCTCTGTGTGTCGTCTAGTTGTGGCAATTCTAAACCGTCTAGAAATAGCCCTGCTTCCCCATCTGTGTCCTTGCATTCCCCTCTGTACAATTTCTGGTAATAGTCCCTAAATATTGCTCTAATGTCTTGGCTCTTATTATATACCTTTCCCTGATAATCTTTTATAGTGGTTACCATTGTGGACCTTTTCTTACCCCTAGCTAATCTTGCCAGCATTGGGCTTGGTTTGTTCCCCCACTCATAAATCCATTGCTTTGCATAGAACAGTGCTCTACTGGCTCTGTTTGTTATGGCTAAATTCAGTTGCTCACGTGCTGCCCTCAATTGTCTTAGGCTTTCATCAGTGGTGTTTAGGTATATTTCCCTCTATTCATTTTTAACTGCTTGCTCTAACTAATTTTGTCCTCCTTCTGTTTTGCCCTCTGGGCTATATATATGAGAGATGATCATCCCCCTCATATATGCTTTCTCTGCATCCCACAGGATTATCTTTGAGGGTGCAGTTTCCTGATTCTCCCTAATGTAGTGGCCCCGCTGTTCCTGCAGGAATTCTGAAAATGGCTTGGAGGACATCATGTATGTTAGAAATCTCCATGTTCCCCTCCTGCTGTCCCCTGCACGAGTCAGAAAAGCCATGACTACCCTGGCATGGTCAGATTCTGCTATAGATGTTATGTCTGTTTGAGTGATCCTAGGATACAAGCTTCTTGAGGCCTAGAGGTAGTCAATTTGTGATCAAGTTCAGTGGGGGTTGGAGTAGAACATGTATTCCATTGCTCCAGGGTTGGCCTCTCTCCATGCATCCACCAGATCCATCTTGTCTAGCCCCTTCGCCCACCTACGAACACTCCCTTCATATCTTCCTTCTCCACCTGATCTATCTAATGTCCCAGACATCGCACCTGCTAAAATCAGGTTGGGGAATTGCTCCCTTTGGAGTATGTCCAACATTTCATCATAGAAGACTGGATCATGTTGCGCAGGTGCATATATATTCTCCATTGTGTATTGTTCTCCATGGATTAGTCCTTGAACAAATATGCATCTCCCTCCCCTGGGGTCTCTTACTGCCCTTTGTTCCTCAAATTGTAGACCCTTTGCACAGTATGCTCCTGGAATGTCCAGGGATTTTCCATGCCAATTGTCACAAACCCACTCAGCAGGTCAGCCTTCTACTCCCAAAGTGCCAACCTCTGAGCATAGAATTGTGAACAGTTTAACATAACAAGGTAACCCTCTTGTCTGTTTTGTGGGTTCGAGTCACCTTAGTTCCAAGTTCTGGATGGATTCAAACTGATAACCTCTTGTTAGCGTACCCAATTATCAGGCTTAGATAATTCCATCTTCGGGGGGCCAGATATCTTTGCCTACAGGCACCTAACCAGGTATTACAAAATGAACCCTTAGAACTCAATGCAAGACCTTAGAGAACTCTTATCCGTCTCCCAGTTTGGTATCACATTAAGCACATGCACAGTGTTCAGCTATAACCATCAAAGCTTTACTTATAAAAAAAAGAAGTTTCAAGGCACACCAGGTAGTTTCTGTTTTTAAAATATATATATTTACTTTAAAATAGATAAAATAGGAAAACGGTAAAATACAGAACAAGATATCCCAACATACAGCCTTAAAAACAAAGCAGGTTTAAAAGTGCAGATTCCTACAATACATACACTCAGACTAGTCTTGTCTAAGGTCCTTATTTCTTAATCTTTCAGTGCTTTGTGGTCTCTCTTCTCTCAGTCAGAAAAATGGAAAAATGAATGTCTCTGTATAAGGTCTGCTCAGTAGCTTTAACAGCAGTCTTGAGCCGGCTTTCTCTCTGAGGTCACCTAACTCCGCCTTGGTGTATTAAAATTTATATTTTATAACACAGGATGGCCTACTAAGATATTTAAAAAAAAACAGATGACATAATAAATCATCTCTCTTTATGTAACTTGTCAAAACCAGTCTGTGATCTGCTTCCCCTAGACATCAAAAGCCTCTTTTATGTAAGTCGCTGTATATTCCAAGCAAATATATATTGGACTCCTTAATTTAATCTGGGACCTGGTATACCCAGACATCAAAGGTCTCTCTGATGAAATGAGCCAACTTCCTTGGAGAATACTCATAACACTGGTCTGTGTCCCTTTCCTCATGACACCTAGTGCAAATCAAAGTATCTCCCTGAGGGCATTATAATATGGATATCTTGGTTCCTGCCTTCAAAGTAAATTTAACAAAGCAATTGCATTTCAGATAGCTGCAGTTTTAAGCTATGTCCTGTCCTCTGTCCTTTGAACTTATCCTTGGGGGGTTTTGATTTGTCAGTTTCAGCAAGACAGCATTTTCTCTTGACACAGTCCATCATACATTTTTTTATATTTACAAAAAAAAAATGATACAGGGATCAGAACCAGCTGTCCAAGTGTGACTCCAATCAAATGTAAAAAAGTGCTTAATATGTTAGAGAAATAAACGCTGATATACCTGTAATTATGGTGCAGAAGACACACCTCACGGATATAGTGCATAGTAAACTAGTGAGGGAATGGATAGAAACCTGCCATGCTGCATCATTTAAGAGACACAAAAGGGAGAAGAAAAATATTTTGTCTGTGTGACTGGGACTGTTACCTCCTGGGGGTCTGCCAGATAAGACTTCCTGGCAGTACCTCCCAGTTTCAACAGCCCCTGTAATCCATCCATTACATTCCAATGCATCTCTGACTATTATTATGCTTTCACTCCCCCCCCCTCGCTCATTTCTCTATTTAACCCCTACTCCTGTGATTCTCCCTTCACTGTATCTGACTCTCGTCCAGAACATAGCTCCATCAGAGCTTTCACAGCTGTTCTGGTCTATCTTTTGTTGAATTCATGGTGCCTTTTGTAGCCCAGAGAGCCCAAGATGACACCCCCCCACCGGCTGCGATGCTTCTCCTTTTTCCCCTAGCCTTTCTTCCCAGCTTCTGTCTCCTTTCCCACTTTTTTATGCCTTCTCCTTTTGTGTTTGTCTCTTGCAGTCTTTCCCTGGGTTCCTCGTTCTTGGTTCACGGTTTCTATATATTGCATCATCTTACATTCCTTAATTCCCCCCCCCCCTCCTATGTCCCCTGGCTTACTCCCTCCCCTTTCCCTCCTCCAGGTGAGCCTACCTACCTTCCGTTCCTCCCTGTGTCCTCACCGCTCTCCCCAGGATCCTTCACACCACCTCAGACTCTTGGCTTACTTGTGTGTCTCTCCCCTCCCCCGTGGTCCCAGACTGCAGCTCGAGTCTACGCTCTGTTAATATACTTTTCAATAAGAGGGTGCTCATCCCCCAACCCCCTCAATGACCAGTGGTCCCTTATCTCCTCCCCTTCTTTGCTCCCTGCTGACTTATAACTCTTGGTTGTGCCTATAAATCCCCTCTTGATGTGCTTTCAGCTTTCATTCTTTATCCACATCTTAGCATCATTTTACTTACTACTGTGCACATACTTTCGCTGCCCTGGACTCCACAGTCCACAGGAACTTCCCCCATTCTTGTCCACGTCTCTGCAACCGGCTGTGTACACTTCCATATACCCCTCCTGTGCAGCAGCAAGCAGAAAAAGATTGTATGTCATTACCATGTTTGACATTCCTTTTCCCAGGCACCCATCTTATATTGCAGCAGGGAGATCTTATGCAGGTCACCTATAATTGCCCCCTATTTCCTATCCTGGTCTGCATTCCATGACTGAGTTCTGTATTCTCGGGGTGTGCTCTCAGCACTTAATCTCTTCCCTTTTCCATATTTCCTCTTCTCTCCTGTCATTTCAGAGTTCCTTTTGGTTTTCAATCCCCCCCCCATCCCCGGCTACTGCATCTCCAGCCATCAAGTTTCACTTCCTTATGTCCGCTCCGGTGCCACATTGTCCTCTCCCCCCTCCCACTGAAGATCACATCTTAGCACAGCAGTTATTCTTACTTAAGCACCCAGTAGCACTCCCTGCTTCATTCGTTTTGTAGGCCCTTTCTTATGTTCCATTCTGCATCCCCCCGCATTTTTTCCATTGTATCTCGTACTTTTTAACAGCACCTCAGGGGCTCCCCCACTCCCAAACTCTTATTAATCACTATATTAACAGAGAAGGGGTCAACCATTCATACCTTTGCCAGTATCCCTTTAATAGTGTCAGGTACCTCAGTCCATGCACTACTTACTGCTACCCTCCTGCAGGGAAACATACTCAGAGGGCCCACAGCATCCTTCTGTTCACCCACATCTTCTAGTCTTTTTAACTTTGTTTCTTCTGGCAGGTCGCCTTTCTGAACAAGTTCCAGTGTGTCATTCATTTATTTGAAGGAAATATCCAGCCATTTAAGCCTGTTTTTAAGCTCCCGTTCCATCAAGACAGTTCACTGCACAGTTTTTCACCACCAAGCAGCTGTTACAGATGCCATCTTGTCTCCTAAGTTCTACTGCACCACGTTTTCTTCTTGAAACGATGTGTCTCTCAAACTACTCTTGCTGTCCACTTCTTTTCTTTTCCATATACATTTTATGCTCCTGCTACCCCACCTGCCCCCTTCAGACCGATGCCCCATCACCCTGGTATCGCCGGGACTTACCTTTTCACCTTTTGCCCGGTTGCCAAGTGCGAAGCCTGCGGAGGGTCAGTTGTCACCTGCAGCTGGAGATATTTTCCACCATTTTTGATTCCCATCCCCGTTGCTGGGGTGCACACACCAGACATGCGATTGTGGAGGCACTCGCTTGTCCGTGGAAGTCCCGCAGCAGCCTTCCTTCTCTGGCATCCATCAGACCCCTACTACTTGAGGATCTCCACCCAGGGGCAGTCATTTGACAGGAGTGCCAGTCCTCCCTTCCTGGGAGAGGAGAGCAGTCTTCCGGATGCTCGATCCCCTCCCTCCCCAGCCGCCCTTCATACATCACTTAAAGTACTGCCAGGAAGAAGAACCTGAAGTCTGTGCCAGTACTATGCAGATCATCCATCAAGGGGTCGAACAGTCTTCTATTCTGCGGCACAGCTCTGGAGAAATCTCGAAAGATCGTGACTGTGTGCTCCTTGAATTTAATGTCTTTCAGTCTCTGAGACGCAGTTAGTATTTTTTGTTTGTCTTGGTAGTTGTGGAGCTTAAATAGGATTTGTCTTGGTGAGGCGTCCTCCTGTGGTCTCAGAACCAGTGCTCTGTGCACCCTGTCAGTCTTAAGTACTCCGTGTTTGCTGTTGATTTTCAGTATATCCACCAACCGCTTGCCCACAAACTGTTCGACATCCATTCCTTCTTCGCCATCCAGGATCCTTCTTATTGTTAGATTGTTTTGCCTTTGAAAGTTTTCTTGGATGTCCAACTGTTCTTTCAAATCCAGTATTTGTTTCTCCAGCTCGGCCATTTTGTTCAGTAGCAGGCTGTAATATCCTCTACTTTAAACATCCTTTGTTCCAGTTCCCCCAGTCTCTCTTGTTGTTGTGTATAATTCAAGGTGAGGTTATCTATCTTGTCTGCCAGTATCTCGAGTTTGGGTGTGAACACCTATAGAACTTTGTTTGCCACATTCTCCGCTAGAGACTCTGAGGTGTCCTCCATTGACTTGGTCTCATTACATGTGGTGAGCCCTGTGGTCATTTAGTGCTGATTTTTCTTTCCACCCTGCCGCCCAGCCCTTCTTGGTTTTCCAGTTCCCATTGCTAGAAAAACATCCATGCTGAGTTGTTTTTTTCTTCCGTTCTGTAGCAGTCTCCGATTTTGATTGTTTTTTCCCTGCAACTTTAACTTTCATTTGAGCGAGGTAGTGGGGCTCTTATGAAAGTGTCTACTCTTCTTGTTGGTGCATATGCAGTCCCCCCAAAGTTTTTTCGTACTGCTAGAGCATCCTCTACTAAATGACCTGTAACACCTGATATTCATTGCAGGGTTTTTTTTGTTGAAGATCAGAGCTGATCTTCCTGGACCTTATCTTCACCATTGATTCACACTGCTAGAACCCTGTGGCAGCCAAAAATCTTCAGCAGGACCAGTGCAGAGGAAGGCTGCACACATGTGAGACTGGCTCATGTTTCATAGCCTATCTTGGCAACAGCCCTCAACTGCCTCAGTTCCTTTTTTCCCCACCATCGAGTGCGCTTCAGTGACGACGATGCTTGCCCGCCCGGAGTTAGATCTTCACATCTCTATGACAACAGCATTCAGTTCAACTTGTTATTTTATTTTAGCTAGAGTTTATTTTTCTGTCAATTTAACAAAAAACAAAGACTTTAGTTTATCTCAGCCTAACCGAACAATGGCCTATGACCGTGGACGGTGACGCTGGGGACTCCTTCTTTGAATACTGCTCTGGCAGTGGCGCCTTGTCCGGTCCACCTCCTTCTCGGGGGGGGGGGGGTTCTGAAGATGGGCAATCCTATGTTCAGGAGGAAGGGCTATCCTCCTGTAAGTATAAAAAGAAGTCCCATGCTTGATCCAGATTGGGGATCTGGCACAGCTCAACCTTGGGTTCTTCCTCTTCCTATTGGAAAGGGAAGAAACGGCACTCACTACGGCTACTACAATAAAAGTTTTATGCACCTAGGACCTTCTGGTATATGACTGTAGTTTTCTGGATGGTGCTGTATTTTCAATACTGCCATCTGCCAAGAGGCCTTTCAGGTCTGTGAGCAGGAGGTCTTCACTAAGACCGGTGGTTCCTCCAATGGCTTCTGTTCATGGTCTGTCCAGGCCTTGGGCCCGGAGCAGCTCTCTGTCCTCTTGTGGGGATTCTGGTGGGCAGTTTCACCACTGGGAAGCTCTTATGGAGCAGTGCGTACAGCGTCTCGCTCATTTGTCTCTTCTGATAGATCCAGTCCCAGGTCCTTCAGACCTAGGCACTTCAGACTTGCACCTGGGGCATTTTTGCTCAGTCAGTGGATTCTGATCCCTTGCCGGTGACTGTGCTGCTGACGCCAGTTCTACTCGCTGTACCCCCTCACGGTGTCTCTCCGCAGGGCCTGGCTCAGGTGCCTTCTGCGGTCTCTTTGGTACTGGTTGGACCTTCTGGGTCAGTGTCAGGCTTGATGTTGGGTAAGGGCCTCTTGGGTCCTGTCTCGATGCCGTGCCTGGCACTGCTCCCGTCTTTGCCTTCTTTGGGTGCTTTGGCGGTGCAGGCTCCTTTGCTGCCATGCAGGCCAGATGCTGTCTCCTTCAGGGCTGGTGCCCCCTCTGCTGCTGGTGTCTCCCATTTATCCAATTCCTAGGCCCAAACTAGGTGTGTCTGGGTCCACCCCTTCCCAGCTACTCTTTCTAAAGATGAGTTGGAAGGAAATGAGTCTGACCTCAACCTCATTCTTTCACGGGGGTGGTGACACTTTTTCGGTCTGAAGAACCCAGCTCCTGCTCTGCTCCCACAGGAGGAGCTAGCCTTACAAACCCTTCTGAGAAACATGCAGGAAGTCCTCACTCTCGAGACATCTGCTCCTGATCCAGGTAAGTGACTGCGTCTGGAGTGGCTCCATGTTCCTAACATTGAGCTAACTTCACACCTCCTTTTCCTCCAGCTTTTGAAACTCTTTTGGAGGCAGTGTGTGTGCCAGGCCTGCTTCTATTCCTTCTGTCTCTAAACAGTTGGACTGTAAGTATATTCCTCCCAAGGACAGACCTATTTTAGCTTCCCAGCCTATTGCAGATGAAATTGTTATCCTTGCTGAAAATGAAAAGGCTATTTTCCTTCAGGAGGTTATGGCCCGACCTATCAGTAAGGAGTCTCGTAAGAGTGACACCATGGGAAACCGGCCTTTCGCAGCTGCCACTTTGAATATTCGAATAGCCAGTTACCAAGGACATTTCTCTCAGTATGAATATGTCCTTTGGGCTTCCACTAAGTCTCTTGCAGAGTCCTTACCAGAGTCTGACACTAAACAGAAGATCCTTCAGACTGTCACTCATGGTATAGAATCTAACAATCATCAGCTAAAGGCAGCCATGGATGCACTGCCTCCCGTTCTGTTGCTGCTGGAATGTGCATGAGGAGACATTCCTGTCTTTGGACTTCAGGGTTTTCCTATGATGCCCAGCAGCAGGTCATAACTGTCCCCTTTGATGGCACCTACTTGTTCAGCCAACAGGTGGAACAGTCTTTTGAGACCTCTCTGTAGAGTAGGACAGCCATCATATCTACTAGACCAGCCCCTTCACATCCACAAAAAGGGAAAAGCCGTCAGTTCTTTCGCAACAAGTAGTCCTTTCATGAAAGAGGCAGAGGGGCCCATACCAAGCACCAATCTCCTCAGCCGCAAAGAAAATGCAGCAAAAATCACGGTCCTGGAAAGTGCCTAGTGCCACCCTCTGAAGCTCCGGTCTTGGCTCTGCTTCAGCTGCCTAAGGTAGACCTCTCCACCCCAGTGGGGGGACATCTGACTCAGTTTTCCATCAGTAGAAGTCCGTCACCACAGACAAGTGGGTTTTCCGGATCATCCAAGAGGGTTACTTGATGAACTTTTTAGAAATCCTCCCAGACAATCCACCCAAAAAGCAGCACACTCTGTCAGCTGCCATGTTGGACCTTCTCACTATGGAGATAAGTGGGCCTTCTGAAAAACAGGGCAGTGGAAGTAGTGTCTCTCGCAGAATACAATACAGGCTTCTACTCCCATTTCTTCCTCATCCCAAAGAAGACTGAGGGCATGCGTCCCATTCTTGACCTCAGAAAACTAAAAAAGTTTCTCTATCGTGAGAAGTTCAAGATGGTTTCCCTAGGAAACCTTTCTGCCTCTTCTCAAGCCCCAAGACTGGATATCATCCCTGGATGTGCAAGACACCTACCAGCACATCCCATTGCACCCCAGCTACCAGAAGTTCCTATGCTTTGTGGCTGTGGGTCAGCACTACCAGTTCAGAGTCCTGTCCTTTGGGCTTTTTTTGGCACCTCGAGTCTTTACAAAGTGCTTCGCAGTTCTCGCAGTGCACTTCAGAAAATGCAGGCTACAGGTCTTCCCTTAACTGGATGACTGGCTCCTGTCGAGCCCATCCAGACAGGGCATAGAAGATAAAGTGATCACAGCATCTAAGTTCCTAACCTCCATGGGGGTCCTGCTGAACCTAGAGGAGTCACAGCTTCAGTCTTCACAGCAGCTTTTCTTCATAGGAGCCCTCTTGGACACCACCAATGTGAGGGTGTTCCTCCAGGAGGACGGGAGGAAAGCCATCCGTCAGATGGCGCACCTTGTCATGGAAAACATGTTCTTGCGTGCTCACTTCATGCATCAGATTCTAGGCCTCATGGCCTCCTCAGTCTTCGCAGTGCCTCTGGCAAGACTGCACATCAGGGCGATTCAGTGGATGCTCATCATACAGTGGTCTCCTACAACGCACCCCCAATCTTACCCCGTCAAAGTGACAAAGTCTCTGGTTCGATTGCATGTGTGGTGGACACATGAGGACAACCTTCTTCAAGGTCTCCCCTTCTCTTCACCAGAACTGCAGATAACCCTTACTACAGACTCATCTCTCCTGGGATGGGGAGCCCTTTGTCAGGGTCACCACACCCAGGGAGTCTGGACTCAAATGGAATCCCATCTTCAAGTTAATGTGGTGGAGATGAAAGCAGTCCTTTACACCCTTCGAGCCTTAGTGGACTTTGTACGCCACAAGGTAGTCTTCCTTTACACAGACAACAAATCAGTCATGTACTACCTCAACAAGCAGGAGGGGTGAGGGGAACACTCTTACCCTCTTTGCAGAGAAGCGATGAGGGTGAGGAAGTGGTGTCTGGAACAGAAAGCTCTTATCGAAGCAGTTTACTTACTAGGGTCTCAGAACAGTCTGGTGGATCAACTCAGTCATACAATAGCAGATCCTCACAAGTGGTCATTAGCTCCAGACATCGTACAGTCTCACTTCGACGAGTGGGGAACTCAAGATCTGGACCTTTTTGCGTCCCCACTCAATGCAAAAACTGCCTAAATTCTGCTCCAAAAATCCAGAACCTGCCTTTTTTTTGTCAGGATGCATTCAGGCTACGGTGAACAAATTGCCTTCTGTAGGCATGTCCTTCTTTTCCGCTAGTTCAGAGGGTTCTATTCAGATTGGAGGTGCATAGGGCAGAAAGATTCTGGTTGCCCTATTGTGGCTGCAATAAATTTGGTTTCCATTGATCAACACATTGTCAGTGGCCCCTCCAAGGCCTCTACCTCTATGAATGGACCTTCTGACACAGGGGTCTCTGGTCCATCCCAGCTTGCACTCATTTCATTTTCATGCCTGGCTTCTGAATAGATAGAAGTGAGCAGATTTAAAGTCTCTCAGAAGGTCTCTAAGATTGTGGCTGCTTGCAAACCTTCTACCAGAAAGACTTACACAGCCGAATGGAAGCGTTCTCTGAATGGTGCACCAAATCCCATTTGGATCCATTTTGATGTCCACTGGACAAGATTTTAGAGTACTTTTTGGACCTTTTTGATTCTGGATTACAATACTCCTCTGTTAAGGGTCATCTACGTGCTGTCTCTGCCTACCACGAGCCAGTCCAAAACCTGTCTCTGGCTCAACAGCCTCTCTTGAAGAGTATCCTGCAGACAAGGCCCCCAGTAAGAAAACCAGTGACCCCTGGGATATTAACCTTGTCACAAGAAATGAAGTACTTAAAGCAGCAGTGCAACAATCTGGTGAACACTGTGACCTATACTTTTTTTATGCTATTTTAAATTGTCACTTACCTCCTGACTTGTATGATACCCTTCCTTCCACAATCTGAGTCTGCTTTAGTACTTTTTTTCATGTATGAAGTAATAAAAGGAATGCTCCTTTTAATACAACTCATACCAGGTTTCGGTCAGTATTTGCCGCTGTTTTTGAACAACTATTGTTCTGTAAGGTCAGACTGAACTGCTTGCTGCATAATAATTACTTTTAGTCACAACAGTAGTGATATATAAACAAGTGATGGACAAAAACAGCTGAAAATACTGATGAAGACTTAGTTCGCATCGTATTAAAGGGAGCGCTGCTTTTATTATTTCTGACATGAGAAAAAGTACTAAACCAGACTGAAATTGTGGAAAGAAGGGTATCATACAAGTCAGGACGTAAGTGGCAATCTAAAATAGCATAAAAAAGTATAGGTCAAAATTTTCACCAGATTGTTGCACTGCTGCTTTAAAGCAATAAATAGACTAAAAGTGAATAAAGCTAGTGGATTGGATACCATGGAAAATAGGCTGCTGAAGGACTCAGCATTGGAAATATCACAAACACTAACAGATGTTTTTCATTGGAGTCTAAACGAAGGAACTTTTCCACAGAGTTGGAAACTATCAAAAATAGTACTGATTTTCAAGGGAGGAGATCCTTCTAACCCCTCCAATTACCGCCCAATTGCACTCTTAACAGCAGTCTCCAAACTACTGGAGAGAATAGTACACGGACGGTTATATACATATCTTGAAAAATACAGTAAACTAACACAGTTTCAGTCAGGCTTTAGAATGGGTTTTTCTATAACCACTGCACTCACAGACCTTCTTGATCTGGTGGCCACGCCATTGGGGGCTGCCAAGTCCATGGGTGCGTTGTTCATGGACCTATGAAAGGCCTTTGAACTTCCCTGTGTCAGTCTTCACCATTCATCACTGGTGGGTATAAGCTGGAGGCGCAGTACCTAGTGGGAGCATTATTTTTTCTTTCTAAGGAGGAGGAGGAGTCGGTGCCAGGGTAGCACCACCCTCGAGGCTGACATACTATGTGGCACTCGAGGGTTGGCAAGTAACTGACGCTAACTCTTCCTCCACCCTAATTCTGCTTCTCCTGCTGTCGAGTGTGTGACTACCTCACACCAGCAGGAAAAGAAGCTACGTTATTGCAGCCTAGTCATTTTCGATGCCATCAGTCACCACCAGTTCTGCCGTCACCGTCCGTTACTTGGCGCCGTTTCTGATCTTTGAACAGTAAGAGCGTTCCTGTTTTCTTCTGCTTTGGTGCCGAGTTTGTTTCTGTGATTATTTGTTATTTTGTCTGCACATCATGCCAAGTTCAAAGGGGGTCAAAAAGTGATCGTCTAAAGAGGACCAGCCTCCCATGCGTCGGTGTCCCTGCGGCCAGCAAATTTCTGTCTTGGACAGGCATGAACATTGTCTTACCTGCCTGAGTCCAAACCATGATATGGACAATTGCAATGCCTGTTTCTCCATAGATTGCTGCTTCCTAGAATACCGCACGTTTAAGGTCAGCCGCACTCCACAACCTTCGGAGGATGGCCCTGCACTAGGGACACCAGAAGAAGGTCTCTTTACCTTTCCTCCAGGTCCCCTCCTGGTTCTACATAGACTGGGGAAGAGGGGGCCTCACCTCATCGAACCTCACCAGGGTGGAGGCCTCTGCTACGGTGCTGGAAACATGGTCTGATTCTGCCGGGGACTGAGCCGGGAGCACCGTTCTTCAGGCTCCCCCAGTATCGTGGCCTATGTTAGCTGGGCCCAGCCTAATGGTTCCCTCAGCACCACCCGTCAGTGCCGCCCTGGATCTCGGAGCTGTTCCTGGCTCCGGCGATCAGGGTGACACCTCGGCAGTACTGGGAAGAACCACAGTACCAATTGCGGTGCTGAGAGTAGAAGGGTCTTGGGGGTGGCCCCTCTGGAGGTTTTCTGGATTTGCTGTCCTTCAGAAGAGGATGATCAGGAGGCTGACCCAGATTGACTGCCTGACTCTTCGGAGTACCAGGGCTGTCCTCCGCCCAGTACCTCAGTGCCCTCACAATCCCCTCTTCCTTTGGGGCCAACTGTTGCAGTTGGCACCAGCTCTGGCACCATTCACGGTGCCAGGAGTCCTTCCAGGGTTGATAGTGGTGCTGGAGGGCCTCCAGTTGTTGAAGGCGACTCTCCGCTTGGGGGAATTGAGACTCTGGGCTCCGGAGTCTGGACTGGCACTAGTTCTGGCACTGTTCGGTCTCCTGGGACCGGCAAAGGGGTTCCCATTCCTGCTGCCTCGCCTGTGGGAGTGGTACAACCTCTGTGATTGGATTTGAGGAAGTGGTCCCTCTCGGAGTTGGTGGGGGTGAGAGGGTGAGGCGGGTGGCAGCAGCCTTTGCAGGGGGCCCTTTGGGGCTCAGGGAGGAGCTGCAGCACCGAGCCTTCCTTCTCTCCCTCATCTCCTTTGAGGGAGGCCTTGTTGTGTGGGGTAAGTGGCTACCCATTTGGACCCATGTGACCCAGGTTGCTTCGTGGGGGGGGGTTTCCCCCTTCAGGGCGTAATCCTGACCATTTCACTGACCATTTCACTGTGGTTGAATGGCCAGTCACTGTACATACTGGTGGATCCTTCCGTGGCACTAGATCACCTGTGTGGTCTCCTAGCCCTAGCACAGGTTGTTCACAGCACTTGAGATATGTCTCCCCCTTGCCTCCGTCTCTACCCCCCCCCCACTTCCTGGGTCATTTACAGTAGGTCCCTCAGGGGCCCCTCACCTGGGAGCAATTCAGGGCCACTGCTGCTGCTTTTCCCAGATATGTAAGAGCTATGGATCTATGGATGAGCAGGTCTTTCACCTGTTGCCCCAGCAGCAGCCGGACTCTGAGTCTTCGGACTTGGTTGGCCTCCTAATCTTCCTCCGGAGAGGAAGAGTATCCCTCCATCCACCTATCCTCAGATGCTAATCAAACCTCCTGTCAGCGTTTCCTTTCAAGGTTGGTTGATAAGCTTCATATCTCCAGGGTGGCAAGACACAGTCCTGAGCAGGCAACGCGCTCCTTCTAGAGCGAGTTTAGTGCTGACCATTTAGTGGTCCCTGCTTGGCCAGTTCCATTCCAGGAAGTGTCATTCCACACCTGGCAGTGTCCATCTGTCCCTTCCCCAGCCCCAGTGGACTGTCAGCACAGGTATTGCACACCCCAGAGGTCTCCAAGGGTTTTGCCTCATCCTGCTTCAGGAGTGAGTCCCCTGGATACCCCTACCGAGCATAGAAGCCCGAGGCATGACCCACTCCCAGAGGTGGACTCTGCGGAGTTTGACCAATGGGGGAGGAGAGTTTTCTCTTCGACACGCTTCATGTTATGCAGAGCTTTGCATCAGGCCCATCATGCTGCCTACAACAGGCACCTATGGTAGATGCTAGGCCAAGCACTTACATCACTGCCTGACTAGGAGGCAACCAGGCAGGCCATTGCCCTCTGCACATGGGGCCTGGAGCTTGTGAGGCACCAGGCAAGGGCGTCTTACGATGCCAGTGAGGTGGCATCCAGGCTAGTGGGGACTGCGATCTGCATCAGGCAGATGGCATGGCTTCGCCTTTCAAGGTTGACACCCATAGCCTGGTGAAGGGTGCTTGCCTCCTTCTTCTGGGAGACCCGACTTTTCTCCTTCAGAGTGAGGTGGGAACTTCAGGGGCGACTTCCTTCTCCCAGGCAAAGGGAGACCCCATCTCACTCTGACCAGTCACAGGCCTAACTGCCCAGTGAGGGTCCCCTCCCTCTGTGTTTCCCCCACAGGGGGCTGAGGGACTGTGTCCCTCAGGGAAATGCCAGGTCCCCTTTGGGGGGGCTTGGTATTCACTCACCAGTGATGAATGGTGAACACTGACACAGGGAAGATATGAAAAGTACGTACCTATCATAATTCTTATTCTTCCTGTGTATCTTCATTCATCACTGTTTCTTGCCCTTCATCCCTTCATCCCTTCTTGGGCCTCAGTCTCTGGGCGATGCCTCCTCCCTGCATGCCCTCCCCCATTGAGGCCAATTCTGGGTTTAGTCCCTCAGATACCTCCGGGTCCTCTGATCCTATAGTAAAGTGACAGAGGTCCCTCCTCTGGGGGAGGGCAAGTAGGGCTCCTCGCCCTTCTCTTTATCACTGGGACTCCCCTGGGCCCTCTTCTCAGCATCCTGATGGGGATTCTCCCTTGACTCTGTGTCGTCGAGGCACAGGTCACGAAACATAGGAAAAACCAGGAGCAGTTGTAGAATTCACAAAACATGTTTATTAGTACTAGCAGTAACATAACAAAATAAATTTGTTCTGTATAACTATTTACAAAGGCAAAATAAACAGAGAAGATCCATCTGAGTTTTCCTTTAATCTTTGTGTGTCTGTGTCTCTCTTATAAGTCTTTGCAAACCCCCTCCTCCCAGCACAGACCCATGGGGAACCCCACTCATCACCTTCTCTTCTTTAGAGTGCACCCCATTCACCACAACCCTGTGTCCTTTCCTTCAGCCAGTGTTCTAATCAGCTTGTGAGCTTGCTCCCCACTCCTAAGCTATCTGCTTTCCCTATCAGCCTCCTGTGGGGGACAGTGTCAAATGCCTTCCTGAAGTCCAGGTAGGCCACATCCACTACTCCCCCACCCCCCGATCCCATATCTCTGTCACCCTGTCAAAGAATTTAATCAGGTTGGTCGGGCATGACCTACCACCTGTGAATCCATGCCGACTGTCATTTAGGAGGCCCTCCCTCTCTAGGTATTTTATCAGCCTTTCCTTTATTAGCGCCTCCATTAGTTTTCTGACCACTGAAGTTAGGCTAACTGGGTGGTAGTTTCCCAGGTTCCTCCCTTCCTCCCCCGCCTCTTATGCAGGGGTACTGCCTCGGCCTTCTTACAGTCTCCCAGAACCCTTCCCTTGTGCAGTGACAGGTTAAATAACCTCATGAGTGGTGCTGCCAGTTCCTGTCTTAACTCTTTGAGTACCCTCGTGTGAATCCCATCCGGGCCCATCGCCTTATCCGACTGCAACCTAGTTCTTCCAATACCCTAGCCTCCGTGAAGGGACTTGAGTCCATCTAGCTACCCACTCTCGCTTTGCTCTCTAACTTCAGCCCCTTCCCCCTCTCCACCGTGAAGACCAATGCAGAATATCTGTTCAGGACCTTGGCTTTTTCTTTATCTCCTTCCACCATTGCCCCGTTCCCCCTTGATCTTAGTAATCCCACACTTCCCCTTCCTTCTGTTGCTCACGCATCTAAAAAACTTCTTGTCTCCCCTTTTTGCCTCCCTTGCTATAAGCTCTTCTGTTTCAGCCTTTGCCCGTCTGATCACCTTCCCTGCGTCCCTCAGTTTTTCCTTATATACCTCCCTGTTAGCCTCCCTCTGCAATGCTTTATATGCCTTGAACGCCCTCCTTTTTTCCCTAACTACACTCCTCACTCCAGTTACAAATCAAAGTGGTTTCCTCCCCCTACTTTTCTTGCTAACCATCCTAACGCCCAGTTCTGTCACCATCAGTATTCCTCTCTTTATTCCCCCCAGAGCTCCTCCACATCCTCCAAGGCTTCCTTCCCCTCTGGTTCCTCCAGCACCATTTCCCTCATCCTCCTAAAATCTGCCTTTCTAAAGTCTAATACTCTAGTGTTGAAACTGCTCTCGTCCTGACCTATTCTGATTCTAAAGTTTACTGTCCTATGGTCACTGTCACCCAAATTTTTCCCAACCTCCACCCCTTGATACTGTCCCCATTCATCATAACCAGGTCGAATATGGCCTCCCCTAGTTGGTTCCAATACCAGTTGTCTGATGAACGCTCCCTGCAAGGTTTCCAGCAGCTCCCTACTCCTTTCTGTGGATGCTGCCGGGATGTCCCAGTTCGCGTCTGGTAGGTTTAAATCTCCCACCACCACAACTTCTCGTTTACTGGCCATCCCCTGTATCTCCCTAACTATTTCCTCCCCCTGATTTTGTGGTCTGTAGACCACTCCTACTCACTGCCTTCCCCCCTGTTTTGCTTAAAGTGACCCATAGGGTCTCTGCTGGTCCATACTCTCCCTCGCATATCATCACTCTAATCCCGTCCTTTACATAAAGGGCCATCCCTCCTCTTTTTCCCCTGCCCTGTCCCTCTTGTAGAGTACATACCCTAGTATTTGCACCTCCCAACTGTGGTTTTCAGTCCACCAGGTCTCCATAACTGCTGTTAGTTCCAGATCATCCTTTGCCGCCACCGCCAGTAGATCCCCCATCTTATTACCCAGACTTCTGGAACTTGTTAGCAAACCCCTCTACCAGCCCTGTTTCTCTCCCTCCCCCCCCCCTTCAGCTTCTCTCACCCCCGTCTGTGGGGGAGAGCGAGTTAGGTCAGGCCTTCCTGCCCTTCCATCTGGCTGTACCTAGCTTTGCCCTCCCCCTCTGCTAGTTTAAAGTACTCCCTAGCAGTCTATCTATGTATCCCTGCAGTTTCCCCCTCAAAATCCTAGCTCCCTCATCATTTATATGCAACCTGTCCCTCACATACAAATGCTGGTCCATCCATGTGTCCCCACAATCCCCTATGCATTTGTATCCTTCCCTCTTACACCATTGGCTAAGCCAGTGGTTAAAATCTTTGATTCTCAATTGTCTAGCTGTACTGGTGCAGTGTACTGGCAGAACTTCTGAAAACACTAAGGAATCCACCATCCCTTTGCACCCTTTTGCTATTGCCATAAACCTCTTCTGTACCTCCTCCACCTCCTCCCCAGCCAGGTCATTTGTACCTAGGTGCAGAACCAGGTTAGGTTCCCCCCCCAGTCAGCCTAATGCAATCCTTAATTCTTGGGAGTGCCCTGCTCGACTCCATCCCTGGCTCACAAAAAAATGACCTCCCCTTGAAATCTTCTCTCTTTTTTGGCCAGTGTATCCCTTTAATAATAGAGTCCCCATACACTGTTACCGATTTTTCCTGCGATAGCCCCATGGGTATCTCTGCCGCCCTTACCTGGCTTCCTCTGGCAGTCCTCTTGACCACCCCCAAGTCACCCTCCTCCTCCCCCCCTACCGTCCTTTTGTCCCCCTGCCCCTCCAGACGGTTCCTGGCCTCGTCCTTCCTCCCTTGCCCCCTCCAGTCACATAGAAACATAGAGGTTGATGGCAGATAAGGACCGCAAGGCCCATCCAGTCTGCCCATTTATTTTTCTACCTTATAAATGTGCCATCGGCCTTTGTTCTGTCAGTGGCCTATCTATTCAAACTCGTCTGTATTGCTCCCTTATGCCTATCCCATGCCTGTTTGAAGCCCTGCACTGTATTCATAGCCACCACTTCCTGAGGTAGGCTATTCCATGCATCCACCACTCTTTCTGTGAAAAAGAATTTCCTCACATTCCCCCTTAATCAGCCTCCTTCTAATCTCCTGCTGTGTCCTCTTGTCCTGCTATTTTTCTTATATTTAAACATGTTAGACTCTTTCACCTTGTTAATGCCCTTAAGGTGTTTGAATGTTTCAATCATATCACCTCTCTCCCTCCTTTGCTCAAGGGTATACATAATGAGCTCCGTTAACCTGTCCTCATATGTCTTCTGATGCAGTCCCTGCACCATTTTGGTTGCCCTTCTCTGGACTGCCTCAATTTGGTTAATGTCCTTGTGAAGGTGTGGCCTCCAGTACTGCACGAAGTACTCTAGATGGGGCCTAACCAGTGTCTTGTAAAGAGGGATTATTACCTCCCTCTTACGACTTGTGATACTCCTACTAATACACTCTAACTTCCCCCTAGTCTTACCTACTGCTTTAGAGGTCTTCTTGGATGGTTTCAGGTCATCGGTGATGATGATGCACAAGTCTCTTTCTTCCCTTGTGACTGCCAGCAACTCCCCTCCCAGCCTATAGGTGGCTTCTGGGTTTCTCTTCCCTGTGTGCATGGTCTTGCACTTCTTTGCATTATATCCCAGTTGCCAATCTTCTGACCATTTTGCTAGTTTATCCAGATCTCTTCTCATTCTGCCTACCCCATCTGGATCATCTACTCTGTTGCAGATCTTGGTGTCATCTGCAAACAGACAAGCCTTACCATCTAGTCCATCTGCAATGTCACTAATGAAGATATTGAAGAGGACTGGCCCCGGGGCTGATCCCTGAGGTACCCCACTTGTGACTTGCATCTCTTCTGACTGTATACCATTTACCACCACTCTGTTTTCTGCCCATCAATCAGTTTGCCACCCAGCTGACCAACTTCTGACCCACCGAGCTTACCCAGCTTATTTATCAATCTTCTATGTGGAACAGTGTGAAAGCTTTGCTGAAGTCAAGGTAGGCGACATCAACTGCTCCCCTTGGTCCACCACTCTGGTTATCCAGTCAAAGAAATCTATGAGATTAGTTTGACAGGATCTTCCTTTGTAAACCCATGCTGTCTTGGATCCTGTGCCCTGTGGATTCAGGTGTTGCACTATCATTTCCTTAAGGAGTGCCTCCATAATCTTGCCCACTACTGAGGTAAGACTGACTGGTGTGTAGTTCCCTGCTACCACTCTTGTGGAGCGGGATCACATGAGCCCTTCTCCAGTCTTCTGGGACCTCTCCTGTGCTCAGAGACTCACTAAACAGTTCTGCTAATGGCTCTGCTAGTTCCACCCTTAGCTCCTTAAGTACCCTGGGATGTATGCCATCAGGTCCCATTGCCTTATCCACCCTGAGCTTAGCGAGCTCTTGTAGGACCCTCTCTTTTGTGAAGGGAGTAGTGCTCACCTCCCTCCCCCTGTGTCCGTGGTGCTGAGCTGTGGGCCCTGCCCTCCCTTCTCTTCAGTAAAGGGATAGATGCTTTTACAGGGTCCTCTCCTCACATGGCTCCTTTTCTCCTTTGAGCTTAGCAATACCCCCTCTGGACTCCTTTCACTAATGTATCTATAGAAAGTCTTGTCACCTTCTTTTACTGTTCGTGCTAGTGTTTCCTTAGTTTGGGACTTTGCCTGCCTTACTGCCGTCCCTGCTTCCCTTAGGGCAGTTTGGTATGCCTCCCTAACTTCATCCCGCTGTGTTCCCTTATATTTCCTGAAGGCCAGCCTTTTGGCTCTGACCTTTTCTGCTACTGTATTTGAGAACCAAAGTGGTTCCTTCTTCTTGCACTTCCTTTTCTGTCTAACACAATGGGATGTTGCTTCAAGTATTGCATCCTAATGCTTGCCCACTTTGCCTGTACCCCCTCACCTGTGTTTCTTTTTGCCAGGGCTAGCTTAACTCTGTTGGCCATCTTATCAAAGTCAGCTCCTCTGAAGTCCCATATTTTTTCCTTGGAATGGGATGATTTAGATGTAGTGACCAAATTGAACCATACTATGTGATGGTCACTGGCTCCCAGGTGACCTTCTACCTGGAGATCTGTGATTCTTTCCCTGTTAGTCAGTACTAGATCTAGGATAGCCCTGTCTCCTGTGGGTTGTTGTACCAGTTGTTTGAGGCCCTTCCCCTGCAGGGAATCCACCATGTGTCTAATTCTGGCAGATGTTCCTGCTGGTATTGATCAATCTGTATCCAGCATGTTGAAGTCTCCCATTATCAGAACCTCCCCTTTAGCTGTCATGTTTTGTATATCTTCTAACAGTAATGTGTCTATGTCCTCCCACTGGTCTGGGGGCCTGTAGACAACCCCAGTTCTTATGGCTGTCCCATTTCCTGTTTCGAGGGTGACCCACAGTTCTTCTGGCTCCTTATGTGTATTCTGAATTTCTGTAGCTTTGATGTTTTCATTGAAATACAGGGCCACTCCACCCCCCCTTTTTGCACCTCGGTCTCTTCTGAACAGTACATAGCCAGGTACTGAAGTCTCCCAAGTGTGGTTACTGGTAAACCACATCTCACTAATTGCTACTATGTCCAGTTTAGCCTCTGACATTATTGCCTGCAGGTCTGGGATCTTATTTCCCAGGCTGTGAGCATTTGTGTACATGATTTTCCATTGGCAAGATTTCGGTGTGTTAGTTGTTGGGTGAGGTTTGGCATTTCCCTGTGTGTCATATGGGGAGACGGACCTTTTTTCTTACCTGGTGATGCAAGTGAACTGCAAACATGCTGAATCCCTGTTTGACCACTAGCTGAGGGGGAGGGGTGTTCTTCCCATTCGACATATGGGGTGCTGCACCCCTCTCCCCATTTGCTAGTTTAAATATTCTACAATGACGTCAAACTTCTGCCCCAATGCACTGATTCCCTCCTTAGTCAGATGTAGTCCATCAAATTTAAAGAACTTTCGCTCCCAGAACTGTTGCCTGTTCCTTACAAATCTGTGTCCTTTTTCCTGGCACCAGCCCTTGAGCCACATGTTTAGCCCCCCATCTCCCCTTCTCTGACCTTCTGTCCATCTGACCCCCTCTCCCAGACTGGCAGGATCTCAGAGAAGGAAATGTTGGACGAAATGGATGATATTTGTCACCCAGCCTGGTCAGGTGTTCCTTGGTCTCCACAACTGACTGGCTGGCAAGATCATTAGTCCCTATGTGCACCAGGACACCAATGTTTTCTCCTGCCTTGTGAACAATTTTAGCAATGTGGTCAGTGTCTCTCCACGTTGATGTACCTGGGAGACCTCTGACCATTACCCCTGGCTGGAGATGGGTATCAACTCCCCGAATCATGGAGTCTCCTATGATCAGAAGTTTTTTTGGATTTCCTTTTTGCTTTGGTTCCTGTTTTGGGTGAGTTTTGTTGTGCTAGCTCCTGTGCTGCCGTGTCCTACTCTGTAGTGTCCTCTGCCCCTTTGTTTGATTTCGGAGATAGAAGCAGATACCTGTTTGTAGAGTTTATATGGTTTTTGGAGGTAATATGTTGGAGAGCACAGAGCGGTGGGGCACTCGATTTGCCCCTCCTAACCACCTGCCAACCTCCTGGACCAACTACCCTCTGTGGTCGAGGTTCTTCTGTTGGATGTTGGTGAAATGGTGGGTGGTTCTTATAATGTATTTCCTCTTGAATATGAAATTTGAGGCACGCAATCTCTGCCCATGCTGCCTGGAGCTGAGCCCTAAGATCTCCAATGGCCCGGCATGTAGGACAGTGTCCTAAATCCTGTAAGACTGTCCTTCTGAAAAGTGTTCTGCAGTATCTGCAGTTAAAGATATCCATTCCAGATAAGTTGCTGGGTTTATAACCTGGTCAGAGTAATTAGAAGGAAGAAAATGCAAGTAATGGTTTGATTTTGTCTTTTGTTTTCGTATAACTTGTTATAACAAGTTAAATTACTAGTGCCCTGGTAAATGAGCTCACCTTGTGGATGCCCCACTGATCCGCCCCTTCCTGCTTTGCCACATGAAATGTCACAACTGTGCTACCCTATAAAAGGAGTGTAGTGTGGGGTGGTTGGGCCCTTTCCCTGCCGAAAAAGAACAACCACTGATGAAAGAACAAGGAGGTAAGAGCAGAAACAGTCAACAACAAATGCAGTAACCCTGAAAGCTTATCCTATTGTTAGATAAAACTGTAAAGCCTGTAAGGCACCACCTGTAATAATTTCACAGAAGATATACCCTGTAAGAAACACTTTGCTACAGAGAAAAATAAAGCAGTAACAGAAGATATACCTTGCAAAAGACAATTTGAATCAGAAGATTACAGCAGTAATCTGTTAGCACACACCTGTAGGCACACCTTGTAATAATGCAAAAGAAGGTATACCAGCAATAACAATTTGAATCAGAGAAAAATAAAGCAATGAAATGTTAGCAACAAACAGTAGCAGTCCCTGTGAGTAGAAAATAAAAATAACAACACACAGTAAATCTGCTTAGCCAAAAGAAGTCATAATCCGTTTCAGTTTCCCTCGCTCTGGTAAGGTTCTTTGCTCTGTCCTTTCAAGCAATCTTAGAAGGAAAGAGCTCAGGTGAAGCAAGGTGCCTTGGCCAGCAAACCAAGTCTTATACTTCCAAGATATCAACTAACCTGACCTTTAACCCTTCTTTCTGTTGGAAATTACTGACAGTTTGCCAACCCCCAAATACACACCTAATCCTCTGGAAGAGCTTGGGAGGAAAGCAATTAGCTCCTTCAACGTGAGAAGGAAACTGAAACACCTCTGAGACAACAAACCTTTTCAGCAAAAAAAGAATAAAATAAAACAGTGTCAAACAGTAATTTTGCTTAGCCCAATGATAAAAAGTCACAAAAATGTAAGCACCACCTGTAATAACTTCAGAGAAGATATACCCTGTAAGAAACACTTTGCTACATAGAAAAATAAAGCAGTAACAGAAGATATACCTTGCAAAAGACAATTTGAATCAGAAGATTACAGCAGTAATCTGTTAGCACACACCTGTAGGCACACGTTGTAATAATGCAGAAGCAGGTATACCAGCAACAACAATTTGAATCGGAGAGAAATAAAGCAATGAAATGTTAGCAACAAACAGTAGCAATCCCTGTGAGTACAGAATAAAAATAACACACAGTAAATCTGCTTAGCCAAAAGAAGTCTTAATCTGTTTCCCTTGCTCTGGTAAGGTTCTCTGCTCTGTTCTTTCAAGCAATCTTAGAAGGAAAGAGCTCAGGTGAAGCTAGGTGCCTTGGCCAGCAAACCAGTTCTACCAGTCACCTCCAGACTGCAGCTGTGCTTCCTCCAGCCTCCTACCCTGCACTTGTGGATCCGCCTGTCCCTCAGGCGCCCTTGCTTACTTTCTTTCTCTTGCTCTATTCTCTAATCCCCCCCCACCCCACTGGTTCTTTGGTGAACCCTTTCCCCCTGGGAACCATGCTCCCCTCTTACCATCCCCCCATCCCACCTTCCCTGGTTCCCCCTGCTCCCTGTTCCTCTACTTGTACTAACTCTGGCTCCTCCTCCAAGAGTCTCATGTCCCTCGCCCCCATCTCTTCCTCTCTTTCCACTTTATTAACCATCCTCTCACTGCTGATGGCTACCTCTGCATCCTCTGAGTGCCCCTCCTCCCTGATCACCAAAGGCAAGTATCTGTTTGAGACTGAAATCCCCTCAGATTCCTGGCTCCCTTTTCTTGCGTACATATGCTTTACCCACTGGTCCAGATCACACCTGAGCCTGTGCAGCTCAGCCTTCAAGCCCATTATCCTAGCACATATAGGACAGTGCCCTAGTCTCCACAGGGTCCTAGGGCCACTGCTGCTCCATAGCCACCACAACCCACCAACCTGTTTCCCCCCACCTGTACCCAGAACCCCCCCATCCAATTTTGACCCTGCGCTGCCCAACTGCCTCTGTCAGGCACCCTATAACACACCTTCCCCTCCCGATAGCAATTTCTGCTTGCTCTATCCCAACATTCTCCTGCCATCCTTCCCTTGCTTCCACTGGGGTACTGCCTATAGCCCGACGGGTCACCAGTTCCCAGGAATTTCAAACAGCCCTCCCCTCAACAACAGAAAGCAAGCAATAGGACAAGCCCCCACAATGTGACAGTAGCCCTGATATTGATAAGCTGTCAGTGACAGCAGGAATCAACAGCAGGGCACAATAATATGACAGCCACTAGCAGTGACAAGCCCCTATCTATGCCCCCTCCCCTCAACAGAAAGCAGACAATATGACAAGCCCACACAATGTGACAGTAGCGCTAGTATTGACAAGCTCCCAACGACAGCAGGGTGCAAATAATACAATAGCCCCTAGCAGTATTCCTAGTATTGACAAGCCTCCAGCGACAACAGGCTCACATTTATTTATTTAGTTTTTGTTCACCGGGTACATGCACTAGACAAATCCTGCCTATTTAAAGGCATGACCCGGGGGAGGGGAACACAGATGAATGCCAACTGACCTTGAACCAGATGAAACTGTTAGTGGTATTTTTAGTGAATGAGGGAAATTTGGCCAGGACACTGGGGAAATTCCCCTACTCTTTTCGATAAGTGCCATGGGATCTTTAACATCCGCCTGAACTACCACCAGTCCAGGAAAATGGGACCTCGATTTAACGTTTCATCTGAAAGACGGTGCCTCAGAAGTGCAGCGCCCCTCTCATGCTGCACTACAGTGTCAGTACTGGGATATTAACCCAAGTGCCAGATGTGAGAACTGAACCCACAGCCCTCTGATCTCCCGGCCTCAGAGGTGAGTGTGCTACCTACTGAGCCACTGACACTGATGGCCCAAGGGGCCTATGCTGTATTCTACACAAAATAGTCTACAAATGATTCAGTAGCTGCTAGTAATGACAAGACCCCATCCGTATGCTGCCTGGCAATATGCAGCCAGTAATTCATTTTAAAAGTTGCTTAAATGTCTAGAGGTTTTGAGTCATACAGTACGTGATTGCCCCTTCATGTAGAATACAGTATAGACCGCTTGGGCCAATCCACAAGCTTCCTTGCTGTAAGCTCCTCCCCCAACCTGCATTTAATAGTGGCTGAGGTTGGCAAGGATGGGAGGGCCGTTTGTTAGATTGTGCTGCACCTCTTTGAAAAAAACGATACTGAGGCAGTTGAGGGCCGGTGCCGAGGTAAGCCTGTCTCCACAAGCTCAGTCTTGTGGAGTCATGAATGTGTGCTGTTTTCCTCGGTGCCATCCCACTGAAAAGATCTGGCTCCGGTGGGGTCCTAGCGCTTCCGGCTCAGACCCACTAGTGTGAATCAATGGTGAAGATATTCCTAGAAGATCAAGAACTATGGTGAGTACTTAATTTTCTTTTTTGGCTGAATCTATAATATTTTCATTCAGTGCAGGGCAGAGATATTTTTAAAGTGCAAAATATAAGGTGCATAAAGTGATTCCTATGTGGGCTAAAGCTAGCCAGGGAATCGGGTCCATATTTTGAGCCGTTTTCTCCAGCTCATCCTAATGATAGAAACATAGAATTTGACGGCAGATAAGGGCCGCTTGGCCCACCCAGTCTGCCTGTTTCCCTACCTAATGGATAAGCTGCAGATCCTAGTTAACCAGCAGCCTACTTCTTTCTACCCCTACCCCCTAGAATTGCCTTATGGCTATCCCATGCATGCTTGAATTCAACCACTGTTTTGACTCCACAACCTCCTCTGGAAGGCCGCTCCATGCATCCACAACCTCTCTGTGAAAAATACTTCCTTACATTACCTCTGAGCCACCCCCATCTTCAAATTGTCGCCCCATGTTCTTGCACACCTCTTTGAAATATGCTACCTCTTGGACTTTGTTGATTCCCTTGAGGTACTTGAAAGTTTCTATCATGTTCCTCTCTCCTCCTTTCCTCGAGGCTATACATATTAAGCTCCTTTAGTCTTTCTTCATATGTCTTCCGTGCAGACCCTGCACCATTTTAGTTGCCCTCCTCTGACAGCTTCCATCTTGTCTATGTCCCACGGAGATTCGGTCTCCAGAACTGCACATTACTCCAGATGGGGTCTCACCAGCTGTCTGTACAGAGGATAACAACTTCCTGTTTTCTACTGGAGATGCCTCTCCTGTGCATCCCAGTATCCCGCCAGCCCTCCTTACTGCTCTCTCACATTGCTTGCCCACCTTTAAGTCATCTGATATGACTACCCCGGTCCCTTTCCATTTTGTTGTTGTTAGTATCTCACCCCATTGTGTACTCTTCCCCGGATTTTGTTTCCCAGGTGCATTACCTTGCACTTCTTAACATTAAATCTAAGCTGCCATACATTTGACCATTCCTCTAACCTTGCCAAGTCCTTCTCATCCTTTCCACCCACCTTGTGCATCAACTCTGTTGCAGATCTTTGTGTCATCTGCAAAGAGACACACTTTTCTTCCAGTCCTCTGCAATGTCGCTTACAAAGACATTGAAGAGGACCGGTCCTAATACTGAACCCTGTGGCACCCCACTAGTAACCCCCCTTTCTTCAGAGTGGACTCCATTTACTATTTCTCTTTGAATACAGTCCAGAACTCATTGTGGATTTGGACACCGACAGTAATCTCCTGGACCCAGCGTAACCAGAACCAGCTCCCATATGCCCCCAGGAGAACCTCTTGATCATTCATTCACACTAATGGGATCAGCGCCGGAGGCACTAGGACCCATCGGGAGCAAACTTTTTTTTTTTTGTTGGAAGGTCGGCGCCTGAGACAGTGCCTCGAGGAGCGGCACCACGAGCCTCAGCTTGTGCGGTAATGAATATCTCGGCGTCGACCTTCCCACCGCCTCAGTTCCTTTTTTCCCGCTGAGTGCACTTCAGTGACGACGTCGCTCGCCCCCCGGGAGTCAAACTTCAAACTAGCAGCATAGTTTTCAGTTTTATTGTTTTGTAGTAATATCTTGAATAAGTATCGCTTAAGTTTATTTTCATTTACAAAGAAGTCTTAGCCTACTTTGACAGAGTCGACCATGAGCTGGTCAGGTGACGGTAGGGAGACTTCATATGAAAGCTGTTTAGTCAGCTGGGCTGGGTCTGGTCCGCCGCCTTCTCCGGAGGGGGGGTCTGACAATGGTCAGTTCAGTGCCCGCAGGCGGGCAGTCCCTCAAGCATAAAAAATGGCATCGCATTCTTGTTACCGTTCGGCCTCAAGCTGTTCTTCGCCCATAGGTCAAAAAGAGAAGGCATCACTTGAGGTCGCCTCTGATATGTCTGCCAGAGACAGTCAGTTATTGGATCTAGTTTCCAGTCTCCTCCTTCGGAGCCAGCTTCTGTTTCTGGTAGTCGACGTCTTCGACATCGGAGCACTACCTCGCCCTCTGCTAGGTCTTCAGATGAGCAGTCTCATCAGTGGGCTGCTCTTACAGAGCAGTGGGCTCGGAGGTTGGTCCAGCTGCCTGGCCCGGTCACTCAGGGTCCTTCGGGCTTCTTGGGAAACCAGATAGGGCGGTTGAGCCTCCCTGGTCGCGCGGCACCATTTTCGGTGCCATCGACTCCGCGCTTAGGTGTTCCCCCCTCATATGGCTGCGACGCAGGGGGCCACACCGATGTCTGTGTCTCCTGCTTTTCTTCCTCCCTTCTCCTCAAATCCTGTTTTTTTGAGTCTTGGGGTGTTTTCGACGCCCTCGGTGCCATCCTTGGCGCTGATGCGTCTGTCGGCACTGTCCTCGGTGCTGTAGAGTTACTTGGCGCCGTGCACTTCGTTGGTGCCATCCTCGATGCCGCGTGGCGCCACAGCGCCATCCAGCCTTGCGGTGCCATCTTTGGCGCTGTGTGGCTCCTCAGCGCCATGCGCCTTGTCGGTGCCATGTGGCTTCTCTGTGCCATCCTCGGTGCCATAAACCCGTTTGGCGCCGTGCGTTTCTGGCGCCAGAAATTGCCAAGTAAATCCACCTCAGACTCCTCCTCCTTTAACCCTTTTCCTTCCTCATTTCCATCTGATTTCAACTCCTTTCCTGCCCATGCATTCCCTCCTGGACTGTCAGGAGATGATAGTGAGCCTGACCCAGACCTTAGGCTGGGTGATGAAGTGGAAGAAACAGGATCTATTCCTGCTGCAGAGCCTGTGGTCAAGGACCTGTCTTTTAAGTCTCTGCTGAAAAACTTGATTTCCACCCTTTCTTTCCAAACTACAGGCATCGATCCTGAGAAATTGCTAATACTCCAATATCTCCATGTTCCAGAGATCCCTACGGATTTGACTCCGCCAGTACAGCCATCCTTTGAGACGCTGTCTCAAATGGTATGGAGTAATCCTGCTCTCATTCCTTTGGCCAGCCCCCAAGGATCGACCCATTTTGGCGTCCCAAACCTTTGCGGATCCTATAGTAGTTTTGGCAGAGAATGTTAAGGTCCTCCTCCCCCAAACTACTACAGCTCGACCTATTAACAAAGAATCTCATAAGATAGACACTTTGGGTATATTCTTTGGCATTCGCTCAAACAGATGGTTGAAGCTCTACCGGAATAGGATACAAAGTCGGAGCTTCTTCAAACCATTACCAGGGGTATCGAATCGAACAACCAGCAGGTTAAGCGGTTATGGATGCTTTCGATACTGCTTCCAGAGTGGTGGCGGCCGGCATTTGTACCCGCCGTCATTCCTGGCTGCGCACTTCAGGTTTCACAAATGACGCACAGCAGCAGGTAATGGCGTTACCTTTCGATGGTGTGCATCTCTTCAGCCCTCAAGTAGAACAGGCTCTAGAAGCTACACAAAAAACTATGTCCTATTAAGTTGGCTTGACCTCCTCCTGTCCCCTCTCGAGGGGGTGTTAATAAACGCCAGTTCCATAACCGTCAGTCCTTTCGAGGCAAAGGCAGAGGAAGTTTTCATAAAAACTTAAGCCCCCCAGCCTCAAAGGAAAACACAACAGAAGGTGCAAGGACCCAAATTACCCAGCGCCACCTTCTGAGTTGTTGGCCCAAATCCCACCTCAGCTGCCCGAGGTGGACTCTTCCTCAGCAGTGGGAGGTCATCTAATGCACTTCTACAATCAATGGAAGTCCATAACCTCAGACAAATGGGTCCTCCGGATAATCCGCGAGGGATATTCACTCAATCTTGTGGAGACCCCTCCAGATTGTCCTCCCAAACGACAGTCCAGGCTGTCAACACTTCAGTCAGACCTTCTCGCCTCCAAGATTCAGGGCCTTCTGAACAACAGGGCAGTAGAAGTAGTTCCGCTGCATCAACAAAACTGGTGGGCATGCGCCCCATTTTGGACCTCAGAAAACTAAACAAATTTCTGCCCAAGGAGAAATTCAAGATGATTTCACTAGGAACATTGTTACCTTTGCTTCATCAGCACAACTGGCTAGCCTCTCTAGACATGCAGGATGCTTACCAGCACATCTCTATTAACCCGAAGCATCACAAATTTCTAAGGTTAATGGCTCTGGGACAGCATTATCAGTTCAGAGTCCTGCCCTTTGGGCTATCCTCAGCGCCACGAGTTTTTACAAAGTGTTGTGCAGTTCTCGCAATGCATCTCAGAAAGATCGGAATTCAAGTGTTCCCTTATCTGGACGACTGACTTCTGGCAAGTCCTCCCAGGCAGGGAACTCTGGACGCCATAGCCACGGCTTCAAGCTTTCTCACATCCATGGGAGTCCTGCTAAACCTCAAAAAATCACAGCTGCAGCCCTCCCAGAGACTCCTTTTTATAGGAATTCTTCTGAACACCTCCTTTGCGAAGGCTTTTCTTCCAGAGGACAGGAGGAGTGGTATCCTTCAGATGGCCCATCACATCAGGGAGAGCAGCTCGGTTCCGGCTGTCTCGATTCAGCGGATGCTAGGTCTCATGGCATCCTCGGTGTTCACTGTACCCCTAGCATGCCTTCACATGAGAACTTCTCAGTGGATGCTCAGTACTCAGTGGTCCCCAACCACTCACCCGCAGTCCTTTCTCATCAAGGTGACAGAACCTCTAAGGAGGTCGCTCACCTGGTGGTCTCAAGAGAACAATCTCCTAGAAGGGTATCCCTTTGCTCCTCTGGATCATCAGATTTTCATTACCACAGACGCATCCCTGATGGAGTGGGGGGCTCACTGTCAGGCTCTCCACACTCAGTGTACGTGGACTCAGTTCAAGTCCCAGCTTCACATAAATGTCTTGTAAATGAGAGCCGTCCTTTATGCGGTCCAGGTGTTGAAGGACATTCTCTGTCACAAGAGCATTCTCCTTCAAACAGACAACAAAGCAGTGATGTATTACATCAACAAACAGGGCGGCGCTCACTCTTTCCCCTTATGCAGAGAAGCGATGAGAGTGTGGGAATGGTGCTTGCAGCACAAGTCTCTAATTCAAGCAGTCTACCTGCCAGGAATACAGAATGAAGTGGCGGACCGCTTCAGCAGAACAGAGACAGATCCTCACGAACGGTCTCTCGACTCAGCCGTAGTTCAGTCAATATTCGCAGAGTGGGGAACTCCAGACCTGGACCTTTTTGCATCCCCGCTCAACACAAACCTGCCTCTCTTCTGCTCCAGAAATCCAGGGCCTGGCATTTTCTGTCGGGATGCGTTCAGGCTGCAATAGACAAAACGCTTTCTATACGCCTTTCCGCCTCTTCCTCTAATTCAGAGGGTACTTCTCAAGTTCAAATCCCAGGGGGACAAAATGATTCTTATTGCTCCCTTCTGGCCTCGACAAATGTGGTTTCCACTACTCAGCAGTATGTAGGCAGCTCTGCCGAAACCACTCCCACTTCAGATGAACCTCTTGGCTCAAGGGCCAGTTGTTCATCCCAACTTGAGGTCGCTTCACCTTCACGCTTGGCTCCTGAAGGGATAGAAGTGAACAGATTCAATGTCTCTCGAAGGGTTTCAGATATTCTTCTGGCTGCGTAGAAGCCTGCCACTAAAAAAACTTACAGAGCCAAATGGAAGCATTTTTCGCTCCGGTGTGCAAAATCCTCTTTAAATCCCTTTTCCTGCTCACCAGATAAAATCTTGGAGTACCTCTTAGACCTCTCAAATTCAGGCCTGCAGTACTCTACAGTCAAAGTTCACCTTTGTGCCATTTCAGCTTATCATGAGCCGGTACTTTCCTTGTCTCTAGCTCAGTTACCTGTGGTTAAGAGGTTTCTTAAGGGAATTCTGCATACCAGACCTCCTATAAAACGTCCAGTCGCAGCCTGGGACATTAATCTTGTGCTAGACATGCTCACTCGAAAGCCTTTCAAACCTCTGGCTACCTGTGAGCTAAAATTTCTCCTGGAAAACTGCCTTCCTGGTGGCCATTACCTCAGCCAGCAGGGTTTCTGAGATGCATGTCTTGGTCACAGACCCTCCGTATACTGTATTCCATAAAGACAAAGTAGTCCTTAGAACCCATCCTAAATTTCTTCCTAAGGTTGTTTCAGAGTTCCGTCTAAACCAACCTTTAGTCCTTCCGTCTTACTTTGCGGACTTCCAAAATGAAGGGGAACATTCTCTTCATTCCTTGGATGTCAAGAGAGCTTTACGTTTCTATCTAGATAGAACAAAAGACTTTCATAAAGCTCAACAACTGTTTGTTTCTTTCAGCAAGACCCGGCTGGGTCAACCTGTCGCTATCAGGTGTATCTCAGCATGGCTAGTGGCATGCCTTCGCCACTGTTATTCCATGGCGCGGGTTAAGCTGGAGGGCAGAGTGTGCGCTCATTCTACTAGGGCGATGGCGGCATCTCTGGCAGAAATCCATAGCGTTCCGTTGCAGATAGTTTAATCACGGCTACCTGGAGCTCAGTGCATACTTGGTACACTATGCCCTGGATGTCCATGCCAAACGACACGTGTCCTTTGGCAGAACCATCCTTAATGGACTTCTGTCCTAAAACTGTGAGCTCTTGGTCTCTCCAGCCATCCTCTCGGGGGATTATTAGCTCAGTACTCTCCCATTAGTGTGAATGAGTGGTGGAGACTTATGTCCAGGAAGATATGGAAATTACATACCTACTGTAATTCTTGATCTTCTTGGACGAGTCTCCACCACTCATTCACACGCCCACCCTCCATCCCCAAGGCTCACCTCTGTTGTTGGTCTTCACTCCCTCAAATCCTTAGGCTGTGAAGACTTCTTTGTTGACCCTTCTTATACGGGTCTTCCGGACTATCTTATGTCCGGTTTTTGGTTAGACTGTCCTTCTAGGTTAGTTAGGCTGCACCTCCTTGGAAAAAAAGGTACTGAGGCGGTTGGTAGATCGATGCCGAGATATTCATTACCGCACGAGCTGAGGCTCGCGGTGCCACTCCTTGTGGCGCCGTCTCAGGCGCCGACCTTCCAACAAAAAAAAAAGTTCTCTCCCGATGGGTCCTAGTGCCTCCGGCGCTGATCCCATTAGTGTGAATGAGTGGTGGAGACTCGTCCAAGAAGATCAAGAATTATGGTAGGTACGTAATTTCTATTTTCTGGCTTTTCTCAAAAATCTGCATGGTGCCATTAACTCTTCCAAAAATGAATCTCTTCATTGATTCCCACTAACAGATCTGAGCTGGAGGTGATAGGACCCTGTGGAAGCCAGAACGTTTCTGGTGGGAGCTGGTGGTGCGAGTAGGCCCCACATATCACTGCCCACACTTGCTGGTATTCAGTGGCACCAGTTCCAAACCACCTCCATTCCTTTTTCCCCTGCTGTCGAGTGCAAAACTCTGTCGCTGTCCTCTTCGGGGCCAGAACTTCACCCTCTATATGACTACAGTGTTCATTTCTTTGGTTATAGTTTAAATACATTACAATTTGCTACTTTTGTTTCAGTTTAGTTTTTACACACACACAAGTTAACAGTTTTCTCTTGGCCCTACCTCCTGAAAATGGTGGACACCATGGAAGGTAGGGAGTCTGAACAGGCTGGTTGCTCTGGCAGTTGGGCTGTATCTGGTCACCACTCCTCTCTGGAAAGGTGTTCTGGGAGCGGGCAGTCCAGCACCTGGGAGATAGGACAATCCTTCCGAAGTCACAAAAAAGAAACAGTCTGCAGCATATACTCAGCAATAGGGACTGCGCACTATTCGGCCTCGACCTCTACCTGTTCTCACAAAAAACATGGAGGGAAAAAAAGGCATAGGTCAAGACTGCCATCATGTCATTCTACCCAGAAACATTTGACTCGTATGGCTTCGGGGTCCCCACCTTCACCTTCCACACTGGGGCCTACAGGCTCATTGACTCAGTCCCAGTCTCTTCCTGCCCCATAGGGAGGATTCCAGTGAGCAATTTGGCTGTTGGGAAGCTCTTATGGAGTAATGTATTCAGTATAGCACTGTGGTTTAGGGCACTGAACTGCAAACCTGGAGACCTGAATTTGAATCCCACAGCCCCCACTTGCATGGGAGCGTGACAATTTGCTCCTGATGACTCACTATGAGTCATCTCGCTCCCAACATCTCGCTCCAGCGATAAATTGCTTCTGCCACGATCCATCCCTGACCAATTCACTTCTGCTGACTATATTAAAACTCCAAAAGCAAACCTGTTAAACAAATATAACCCACACATATATTGTTATAATATCAATTAACAGACTTCTACAGTAAAACACAAACACATTCATATAACATAATTCAGAAATAATTTCTAATTCAAAGGAAACCCACTCAGAGTAGACAAGTTAATATTTAAAATGAGTTAAAAACTCCTTTCATCATGCCACGTTTCTGGAGAGAAGAAACAATAATACAAAACAAATTACTTAGCGTTCCTCTGTAAAAAAAAATTGCTAGTTGTGAGCAGCTGAAGATGTTAATTGTATGGCCAAAAAGACTACAAATCATTCAGTACATCATTTTATTTCTCTCTGGGTGTCTCAATCCACTTAAATTATGGGAATTGTTAGAGATATCCATCTATATAAGGTCGCTGAAACTGTTACCTCTAAATGAGACACTATCCAGATAAACAACCTTCTTGGTCAAGACCTTGGTCTACTTGAGAATTGGTTTCTTACTAATAAATTAGTTCTAAATAGTAAAAAGACCAAAGCTATGCTGTTTGGCCTAAAAGCCTGGACCCAACACATTCACATTTATTGTTCCCAGCGGCTCAAAAATTGAAGTGATCGATTGTATCAAATATCTAGGTGTATGCTTAGACCAAGACTGCTGCTTTAAGGGCTACATTGACCATCTAACCAAGAAACTCAACCAAAAGTTAGGTCTATTATATCACCTGAGCCCTTTCCTCACTCGTGAATCCAAACTCAAGGTTTCCACTGGTACACTCCTTCCAGCCTTGCTATATGGGGCCCCTTTACAACATTCTGTAAGAGGCTCTGAAATGCAAAGGCTAAAAACACTGCATCACAGGATAGGGTGCTTTGCTGCAGGGGTGCCACCACAGGAGCATCGCTGCAAGGTATTATTTCTACGATGGCCTTCTCTTGAGGGCAGCTTATCATATCACTCACTGTGCCTTGCTTTTAAGCTCCAGCAAGATGGTGCCCTTCCTAACCTAATTAACACATTAGCTCCCAAAAAGAATGGGAGAACACTAAGATCCTCTGGCAGCCAGCTTCTCCATGTCCCCAGTGTAAGGACTTCCCTAGGACTCCGGTCCTATACTACCTTCATCCCTCCCATCTGGAATGGTATCTCTAGCAGTCTCCACTTTGTACCTCCCTTGGGGGCTTCAAGAAGGGTCTTAAAGCCCACCTGTTGGAATTGAGCCTCTGCACCTGCTACCGCTGAGTCAGCTGACTCTCTGCTGCTGATCTAACCCCATTGGGACATTAATCTGACTGTGACTGTCTCATGTGTTATTGTACTTCTTCTCCTGTTGATGTTGATTGTAATTAACCTGATACTGTATCCTCGACTGGGTCACTATGTCTATATTGACTGTTAATTGTGAAATGACATGTATGTATTTTGTTATGTTTATAGATTTATGTACTTAATTCGGGTCGCCCCTGAAAAAGGGCCTGTTTTGGTCTCAGTGGGCCTACCCGGTCATCAAAATTTAAATAAAATGTCAGTGGCTTTGAACTCCAGAGAACCATCAGTACAAGCTCTAGATGAACTGCTAAACCCGGCACTGCATTTCCATTACTCATTCCCGGCGTGTGTTCATCTCCTAAGACCACAAATTGTGTGTTTGGTGAAAACTCTCCTTAGATGCCGATACTGCTGACTGAGGACATCCAAACTCTTTCTAACCAACAATGAAACAAATTAATTATGAGGAGACCCTAACAAACAAGCCTTCCTTGTGCTCCCAGGTCACACTTGGAAACAAGCTTTGGTTTAGTGTGCTATTTCTGGTTAAACAGTTTTCCCTTTCCCTTTACTTGATGGTTTCACTGCATAAATACACTGTTGATGGTGCCGGGGCCAGGCTCTTCAGCACCATCAGCTTTGGCGCTGTCTTTGGTGACATCAGACTTAGGCACACTGACTTTGATTCTGATGTCTGTGCAAGTGTAGGGGTCATTGCTGGTTTCACTGCCAATGCTGACTTCACTAGTGGTGTCGTTGCCAAGTCCATTGGGGTAGGTTGGATCCTCAGCATCACTGTCTGTGGCATTTCTAGTCCCGGATTTGGACTCTTCAGGGCCTGTCTCGATACTGACAGGGATGTGCCTTCACTACGGTCCCATGCTCATCCTTGGTACCATCATCTGTGCCATTTCTGAGGCCCTACCCAGGGACGGGACAGGTGCCACCAGTGTTCCCAGGGCCGCACCATGCACCATTGCCCATTAGGATCCCCTTCTATATTCCAGTGAAAGGAGGAGATGAGTCAGATCATGACCTCGTTATTATTGACAGGGTTGAGGATGACAGCATCTATAACACAGAGAACCCTGACCTGGTTCCAGTTATTGTGCCTCAGGAGGATCTGTTCTTTTTAAGGTCTGCTCAAAAGCATGCACCATATGAAAGTCTTGTTAGTTAAGGCTGGCCCCGCCCAAAAGCTCAGGTTAAGCAACATAAAACTATATCCAAAAAGCCACTCCATAGACATGTATGGAGTGCACCCTTGAGTTCTCCATATTCAGACGTCCCAAAACATCGGAACGTGGGAGTGTGGCCAGCAACCGGGAAGTGAAAAGGATCCAGCAGCAAGCCCCTCTGGGGCAATTTATGATCCCTTCCTTGGGGACAACTTCTAATAAAATAATCTTGCTTGCAGAGAAACTTCCATAAAGGTAAGGGAGAATCCTGTTTGTTGTTAAAAGTATCAAGAAAGGTTCTCTTTAATGAAGTGAGATTGTGCAGAGTATGCTCTGCTAAAATTTAGATGTTGATTTTGAGTGTGGCGTGTGTTTGCTCCCACTCTTTCCTCTGGTCTTAACAAAGATTCCCTTGTGTATGTGCTTGCAAATACTTTAGCCTGCTCCAGAACAGTATCATTGTACCAGTGAGCTTTGAACCTGTCTGTGATATCTGTGATCCCCAAATTGTAGTCATGCTGATTACTGCAATTGCACTTATAACTAAGAAATTGACTTTCTAGGGATGTAGATATGGTGTACATATCCACACATTCTGGCAGTGTCCTTTCCAAGCCATGCTGTTCGGCTTGCCCTCAGCCTCCAGGGTCTTTATCAAATGTGTAGTAGTGGTGGCTGCCTACCTGAGGCGCCAAGGAGTCTGGGTTTACCCCTACTTGGGTGACTGGCTCATCACAGGTCCCTGGTCAGTGAGGCCAACTCGAAACCTGTGCTCTTGCAGGTGTTAATTTCTTCGGGGCAGAGCTCAACTCTTGCAGAGCCAGGGCTCACTTCCGAAGGTTCTTGCTTCCTTTGCCCAGTCATTTTGGGTTGGGCAATTGTGCCCTGCACAGGACCGTCTGCATCTTTTAGGCTACATGGTGGCCTATACCAATGTGGTCTGTTAGGCTCACTGGAAAATGCACTTCCTGCAGTGGGAGCTGGCCAGCCAGAGGTCTCAGAGCAGGGGTTACTTTGATGAGCTTGTCACTGTGACCTAGTGCTCCAGTGATGACTATTCCCAGAACATTTGTAGAAAGGGTATCCTGGGTGTCTGTCCAGAGCTGATGGTCATCCTGATGACCAGTGCCTCTCTCATGGGCTGGGGAGCCCATTTGGGGGATCACAAAGTCCATGGGCTCTGGACCCCCTGAGGAGTCCTAATATCACATCAGCCTGCTGGAGCTCAGGGCGGTTCGGCTGACACTGGCCACTTTTGCTGTGCATCTCACAGGCCAAGTAGTTAAGGTCCAGATGGACAACACCATGAGCATGTACTACCTCAACAAGCAGGGTGATAACGCACTCCCTTCCATTGTACAGGGAAGTTCTCCATATCTGGACCCTCATGCTTAGATTGGAGGCAGATCTCCTGGCCATCCTTGTGGTCAGCGTCTACAACCAGCTGGTGGACACTCTCAGCCGGCAAGGGGGGCGAGGCATTTCACAAGTGGTCTCTCCATCCTGAGGTAGTGCACAGCCTGTTCTCCCAGCAGGGCACCCCTCTGGTGGACCTGTTTGCCTCCAGGGAAAACGCAAAGCTGAGGCTGTTTTATGCCTGCCCCCTTCAGCAGGGAACACTGCACAAGGATGCCTTCTCGAGGGCCTGGACCCCGGCCTCCTGTATGCTTTCTCTCCCCTTTCCCTTGATCCACAAGGTGCTGCTCCAGGTGTGGAGAGACAAGGCACAGGTGATCCTGGTGGCTCCGGACTGGCCACACCATTTCTGGTACCCCGATCTCCTCAGCCTCAGCAGCAGACTCCTGAGGCATCTCCCTCTGTGCCCAAACCTGCTCTCCATCAATCAGGAAAAGGTACTCCACTTGAACCTTCAATCCCTGCACCTGACAGCCTGGTTCCTGAATGACTAGAGTTCTAGGCTTTGAGTCTCTCCAAAGATGTCCTCAACATTGTGGAGGCTTCTCGGAAGGAGTCGACCAGGAAATGCTACACCTTCAAATGGAAGAGGTTCTTCATTTGGTGTCAGGGCAAGGGACTGGACCCTTTGTTCTGTCCGGTGACTAGCATCCTCGACTACCTCTGGTCCCTCTCCTATTCGGGCCTTGGGCCTTCGATCGATGACCCTTAAGGTGCACCTGGCAGCCATCTCTGTTTACCGGGCACAGGCCAGACAGCAGTTAGTGGTACAGGAGAAGGTGGTCTGGCACTTTTTTAAGGGCTTAGACCACATTTCCCCTTCGCTGCGTGAACCACCACCATCTTGGGATCTGTTGCTGGTTTTGGAAAAGATCATGGGAAAGCCATTCAAACCAATGCACAGGTGTGAGATGTCACACCTGTTGTGGAAGACCGCCTTCTTGGTGGCTATCACGTCAGGCAGAAGGATCAGTAAGCTCCAGGTGCTCTCGGTGGAGTCTCCATACCTGGTCTTCTAAAGGGATAAGGTTGTTCTGCACCCCAACCTGAAGTTCCTCCTGAAGCTTGTGATGGATTTCCACCTTAACCAGGTGATTTATCTCCCGGTGTACTTCACCAATCACACCTCAGAGGCCAAGCACAAGCTTCATACTTTGGACCTGTGGTGAGTGCTAGCCTATTATAAGGAGCATACGGCTGTTTGTCACCTACACTGAAGCCGCACCTGTCAGACCGGCAGCTAAGTGGATGATTGGCAGGTGGATTGTATCCTACATCGACCTCTGCTATAGGTTGGTGGGTAGGGAGCCTCCTGCTGGGTTAAGGGCTCATTCCAGCCATCATACTGCTGCCTTCGTGGCTGCTTCCAGGGACGTCCCTATCCAGTAGATTTGCAGGGCAGCTGCATGAAGGTCAGCAAACACACCTTCAGTTCTCACTATCACATCAACCTTGAGTCATGCCGGGATGAAATAAGGGGTGTGTGCCTTGCCTCCCTCCTCCCGGAGAACTGATAGGAGTCTGCCAAAACGTATGGATGAGTATGCCATATCCATGTCCCTAGAAAAACAGATTACTCACCTGTAACAGTAGATCTTCCATGGGGTGATCTCTTGAAGCAGGTAATACACTTGGGTCATCGCCAGAGGTTGCTATGGTGCACGGTAGCTCTTCCAGCAGTCTTTTACAGGGGCCACCCACACATGATATCATCTTCCTGCTTCCTATAAAAGTGTGGGCTGTCCTTGGTATCCCCAGTTCATTTTCCCACCATCTTCAGCTCAAGTGCAACAGCTAGTGCACAAAGCAGCAGTTATCAACGAGAACTTGAGCCTAGAAGTGGAATTTTCTGTTTTACTTTCTACATTGACGAATGTCAAAAGACTACAAGCAAGACAGCGCTATTTCGGTCTCATCATTGCGGCAGAAAAATCGACCATTTTGACAATCACACCATTTGTGTAAGGTTTCTGGGACCCACACATGACACCACCTCCTGCATACATTGCCAGGATTTCAACCAGGCAACCTGTCGATGACGGCTGCAGGAGATTTAATCTTATCTTATGTCCACCCCAGCAGACGTTGACCATGGATGCTTCTCTAGAAGGGTGGGGTGTGCACTGGGGTCCTTACAGGATACAAGGCAAGTGGACCCATTCTCCCACTCCTCCCCACATAAATCTTCTGAAGATAAGGGCGGTCTGCTTAGCTCTCCAGACCTTTCAACCCCGCTTGTTCCCAGGGCCATTGCTGATTCAATCAGACAACACCTCAGTAGTTTACTACGTCAAAAAACAAGGAGGTACGAAGTCCCGTACTCTGTGCAGAGAGGCAACAGCAGTCTGGCAGGAAGCCATACGGCAACGCCTTGTATTGACAGCCATCCATCCACCTGGATGCCACAATCTCCTGGCCGACCTTCTCAGTTGCCAGTCTTCCATGCACAAATGGACACTTCATCAAGAAGTTCTTCAGAAAATCTTTCACTCATGGGGGACCCCACAACTAGGCCTGTTTATCTCCCCCACCAATCACCGTCTCCCCAGCTACTATTCCATTATCCCGAGCAAAAAGGGATGGTCTGTAGATGCCCTGTCCCAGTCATGGATAGGACTCTGCTCATATGCTCCCCCGTCCCTCTCTGCAACAGACTCTACTGAAACTGCAACTCAGAACCTGCCACCATGATTCTCATAGCCCCTCTTGGCCTTGGTAGTGGTTTCCCCTACTTCAACAGCCTGCAGTGGCGGAACCCATTCCATTACCAATAAGACCAGATCTGTTAACTCAGAATCTACGTCCCACCCTGAAGTTACTACACCTTCACACTTGGCTCCTGAGGGCGCTTTCATAGCACTTCTCCAAGTGTCCTCCCTTGTGGCCAATATTCTATTAGCCTCACGTAAATCAGCAACCAGGGAAACTTATAATGCCAAATGGAAATGCTTTTCTGTTTGGGCAGCTTCCTGGTAATTGAATCCTTATTCTTGTCCACTGACAAAAGTATTGGATTACCTGACCTCAATTGTCAAAACAGGATTGAGCTATTCCTGTATCAAAGTCCATTTGGCCTCCATTTCAGCCTTCCATGAACCTCTTGATGGCAGATTACTGTATCAGCAACATCTAGCCAAAATGTTTTTAAGAGGAATGTTAATATTAAGTCACCCATTAGACGACCCACTGCTCAGTGGGATCTCAGTTTTCTGATAGAAAAACTGACCCTTGAACCTTTTAAACCTGCTGCCACTTGTGACCTCTGTTTCCTTTCTTGGAAAACATCATTCTTAGTGGCCATCACTTCTGCTCGGCGCATCTCCAAGCTTCATGCCCTCATGTGTAAAGAACCTTACTTAATTTTTCACAAAAATAGAGTAACACTTTATTTTGATTAGGATTTATACCTTTGAGTTAGAGACTAATTTTCAAAGGTTCCAAGTCAAGTACAGAACAGTACAATACAATACAATACAGATAGCAGAGATGAGAAGGTAAGCATCATGAAATTGATGTAGTGTCACATGAGGCGCATGACTTGTTAGTTTCAGGTACAACTTAACAATAGATAAAATGCATTTCATCATTTGTCGAAGGGTAGGGTTAGCCAGGTAGGAAATAACATGCCAGCAATATAATGATGTTATGGCAGAAGGATGATAGGGGAGTGGGGTAAGCAACCAGAGCGGTGGTGTCGAAAGGAGGCGGTGTGGGTAGGGCAAAATGAGGAGGGGTAAGGTTATAGAGAAGGGTGGTAAATCGATTTATGGAAGGATTGGGTGGGAGAGGGGGTAGTAGAGAAAAGCAGAGTAAATCAGGAGGATAGGTAGATCATTTGTTTGCGCAGTTACAGGATGATACACTCTTTAGATGGGATCGTAGCCCGTTATTTGAAATGGCTCAGCTTTGTGCCTCCAGTCAGCGTGTCAGGTAGTTCATTAAACCATTTGGGGCCCTTAAAGGTAATGGATTTCTGGACCAATGATGTGTGCTTGAAAGGAGTCCACCTTTTGATGTGCTTCTGGTTTGCTTTGTTTGCACTGCCTTCTTGAAAAGATTGCATAGGAATTCAGGCATGAGGCCTAGTTGTGCTTTTTTACAATCAGGCAGGTTTGATATTGGGCTCTTAAGTGCAGAGGGAGCCAGCCAGTCTCGGAGTAGAGGATACAGGTGTGAGTCCAGCAGTCTGCCCCAAGTGCCAGACGACAAGCCCTGTTAACTAGTGCTTTTATCCTGTTTAGGGCAGTGTCTGATACTGCTATGTATATTGGTAACCCATAGTCAATGGATGACAATACAGTGTTGCCTGTGGCTAATTTGAGGACCACAGGTGTCATCAAGTGCTTGCTTCTATGGAGGATGCCCAGTTTCGTGTTGGCAGTTTTGACAACTTGATCAGTGTGGTGGGAGAAATTGAGAGTGTCGTCTAGGTAAACAGCCAGACGTTTAAACGAGGAGATTTGTTCTAGTGTGTCATCTTTAAAGTTCTGAATTCGAAGTGGGCAGAAATTCCTTTTGTTCTGAGGGACCGTGAACAGCATGCTTTTGGTTTTTTGATGGTTAGTAGTAGTTTGTGTTGGCAGAACCAGGTTTCGAGTTTGTGAAGGCTATCAAGTAAGCCTTCTATGATGGCCGAGTGGTCCCTGCCTGGGACTGATATAACAGCATCATCTGCATATAATATGATGCTTGCCGAGCAAGCTTCAGGGAGGTGGTTAATGAACAGGCTGAAAAGGAGTGGTCCAAATATGGACCCTTGAGGTACTCCAAGGGCCACTACCTTTGGGTCTAAGAGTGTGTTGCCGATTCTAACTCGTTGAGTTCTTTGTGGCAGATAGCTGTGAAACCAGGTAACTGTATCTGGGGCCAGTCCCATTGAGAGCAGTGCATTTAGTAATAGCTGGTGGTTAACTGAATCAGATGCTTTCATGAGGTCAGTGAAAACTGACCCCACAGCCATCCCTTGGTCAAGGGCGTCATACAGCTGGGTGGTGTAATCCACCAATGCAGTGATGGTATAGTGTTTTTTGCGAGAACCATGCTGATAGTTGCAGAGTAATTTGTGCCTGTCGAGGAAGTCAGTGAGCAGTTCAGAGACTATTCTCTCACGTGCTTTGGTGAGGGGCGGGAGGACTGAGATTGGCCTATAGTTGGCAATGAGTGTTTTATCACTTGATTTGAAAACTGGTGTAACCAGCGTGGATTTCCATGCATCAGGGAACACGCCCGATCTTAGAGAGGCATTAAATACCTTTGTAGTCGGGGCTGCTAACTCATAGAATGTTAGGGCAACCAGCTTCATATCAATTAGATCACTCCCCATTCTGGTCTTTCCAAGGACCCTCTTTACGTGCTTGATGGTCTCGGATATTGTGACTTGCCTGAAATAGAAAGGCGGCAGCCCACCCCTCATTGAGGAGGATACGGTGTTGCTGTGCAGCTGGTTATTCTGTGGGTTTAGGAGCTCTCTAGGAAGCACTCCTGAAAGATCAGTGAATGTGGCATTGAACTCGTTGGCAGTCAGTAAGGGTTCCTGGATAGACCCTTCGTCAGTGGTAATCAGGTCAGGTGGGGTCCTGGAAGTCCTTCCAGTTGGGGACTTTAGTGTGTTCCAAAACCCTTTGGGGAACCCCCCAACTTTTGTTAAGGAGATCCTTGAAATAGCTTGCTTTCGCCAAGAGAATGAGCCTAGTACAGAAGTTCCTTGCAGCTTTGTATGCAGATACATCCTACAACTTTCCTGTGGCCTTAGCTTTGTGCCACAGGTTGTCTCTATCATGCATTTGATTCCTCCCTACTTAAGGTGGTGTAAAAACCCACCTTAAACAAATTCCTTGGAATTACGAGTCTATTATCCTGAACACTCCAATCAAGGAGAATACCTCCTACATATGTTAAATGTCCATCGTATATTGCGAATATTATACTAATTGAACTAAATCGATTAGGAAGACCTCTCAACTTTTGGTTACCTTTGCCTCAAACAAGGAAGGTCTCCCAGTCATTAAACAGACCCTCTCCAACTGGCTAGCACATTGTATCACATTTTGTTACACATAATAAAACAAGCCCACCACACCCGGACTCTGGTCAGAGGGGGTCGGAGGATTGAGCATCCCAATGGATGCTCTTCTCCTCCAGGGGTGGGATCCTGGGGTGTCTTGCACACCCGACGCACCTGTGCCAGTGGAAACATCTGGCATCGGTGCACAGGCGGCTCTTCGAGAGTCGGGGAGGGGAAGACATTGTGGGCATTTGTCGGCAGCGTGCACCAGTACACCATAAGACTGGATGTCAGTCCTACATGCCAACATCCTCGGGAAGGTGGGACTAAGGGGAGAAAATGAGAAAAAACCCTCTTGGGCCAAGAAGACGACCGATCCACCTCAGATCACCTACCTGCAGGACAGACTCTGTTGTTCAGCTACTTCAAGGAGAAGGAGATTTAAGGTAGGAGCGATAAAGGAGTAAGCCTGGCACTCTGGGGCAGATTCTGTGGGAGGGACCTGCAGGGATGATCAGAGGTCTGAAGGAGTGGAATGAGGGGGCGGGCAGTAAGGTGGGATAAAAAAGGAAAGTAAAAAAATAAAAACAAATATAACAAGCCATTACCAGGACCTGTCCAAGCCCATTCTACCAGAGCAATGGCCACCACAGCAGCCTGCTTCAGAGGGGCTTCTATCACTGATATCTGCAACGCAGCTACCTGGTCCACAATACATACTTTCACAAAGCACTACAACTTAGATGTTGCTTCACGCCACAGGACGGCCTTTGGCTGAGCTGTCCTACAAGGCCTTATCATGATTCCACCCTTCTTGGGTTTTCTGCTTGGGATTCATCCCAAGTGTATTACCTGCTGCAAGAGATCACCCCGTGGAAGACAGTACAGTTACGTAAAAACTCACTGTAACAGTAGATCTTTGAGGAGTATCTCTTGCAGCAGGTACGATCCTGCCCTCCATCCCCCTCTTTCTCCCCATCTGGTCCAGTTATCTATGGGTTGTGATACCTATGGTACCTCGGATCTCCCTCGGTCCTTGCTTAGCGAGCTGAATCTGGTGGGGGAACTGAGGATACCGGGGACCACTCACACTTATATAGGAAGCTGGAAGATGATGTCATGTGTGGGTGGCCCCTGTAAAAAAACTGTTAGAGCTGCCGTGTGCGCCACAGTGACCTCTTGTGGCCAGGCCAAGTGTATTACCTGCTACAAGAGATACCCCTCAAAGATCTACTGTTACAGTACGTTTTTACATAACTGTACTTTCTAGGAGTGGTATATGGTGTACATCCAAACGGACCCAGCTGACCTCCCCTGGCAGTGACGGATGACTCTGCTTCCAGTGGGCAAGAACTGGCGGCACGGGGTGGTGCTATGGGAGCTACCACCCAGGTGGGTCGGAGGAGCCAGCTTGAAGACTTTCCGGCAGCATTTAAAGGGGAAAAGAGACTGCCAGAACGTGTGGATGTACTCTATATACCACTCCTAGAGCACTGTTTTCCAAGTAATGTATCTCATGTCACATATGGCAACAGGCTCAAAGGGTTTGCAAGTGAGGATGTCAAGTACGAGGTTGAGATTCCAGGCAGGGTGCAAATGGCTTTCACACTGGGGGTCTTGAATGTGGAATGCCTCTGAGCAATCATTTCAACAGTGCAATTATGACAAAGAAAGGATGCCTTTTGGCTTGTATCAGCAGTTAGGCATCCCTCGACTTTGCAGTACTCCTCAGTCAAGGTCTTCCTAGCTGCTGTATCTGCATATCATTAGCCAGTAGGCAGACCTTAACTGAGGAGTATGGAAGAGTCCAAGAGGTCACTTAAATGGGTCTATTGAAGTGTTGGAACACCAAATGGGAAACTGACTAGCTAAATATCACTATCCTCAACGATAACCATAAAATTTGACAGCCCCACCCCTGACACATGATTAACATTATACCAAAGAAACAAGTTACTCACCTGTAACAGTAGATCTTACTTCGAGAGGGCTCTTGCAGTAGGTAATTACATATAGGACTGCAGGCGGCAGGACCCCACAGAAAAATTTCTAGCTAGCAGTCCCTGGTGAGGGACCGCCCCCACATCAGGTGACCGGCATCAGGAGACGTCGGTATAAAGGGGCGGTCCCTGACGCCTGCCTTCCAGTTCTTTCCCGCCGTTAGCTCGTGCAGTGCCTCGCGGAAAAGTTTGTGCTTTGTCAGCCCAATCTTCGTCGGTTTTACCAAAATAATCTGTTTTTTTGACTAACGTCAGGTACCTTCGTCGGTGTATGTCATCTCCTACACCCTCCGAGCACAAAAATAAGTGTGATTCATGCGGCACCCAACTACCGCACAAGGACGACCATTCCCTGTGCCTGTTCTGCCTAGGCCCCGATCATCTGGTCAAGAAGTGCCAGCACTGCCTCAGCTTCAATGTGGCTACCCGGAAAAGGCAGCAGCAATCCCTGGAAGCCCATATTTTGAAGAAAAAGATGAGTTCAATGGAGAAGGAGCTCAAAAAACTGAGGCAGGCGTCCACTTCCCGAAGGCCATCGGAAGAAGAAGGAGAAGGAGAGGCACGGGACAGGGCTCCTCTACAGCGTCTCCCTCGGGAGCCGCGGGACACAGAGTAATATCCCCTCCGGGGACCGCTCCTTGATGAGTCGCCTCAGGGTTTCCGAGGCATCAGCCCGCCCGATTTTGGCTTAACGGCTCGGGCCTTGCGGGCGCCTCCGAACGATGGAGCTCCGGCGCCCCGGTTCGACTGCAGGCTTGCAGCCTACTGGCGCAACTCCCGGTAAGTCAGGCGTCGGCTAATCCGGTGCCCACGGAAAAACTGTAGGCGCACAACCGCCGGGGCAGCGGCGGCCTCCACTCCACCGGACCAGGCCAGTCCTTCCCCTCGGCCTGCCTCCGGTGATGGCTCCCATAAGCCGGACACCGGCTCCTCCGGCACTCACTGGGAGCTCGCCCTCAAGCTGCCCGTCAGCTCGTCCGACGTCCAGCCAGCAAGGGAATTGACAACTGCCCCCCCATGTCCGCCGTGCCCGGTTCCCGCAGCCTTCGCTGCCGTCTGGGAACCAAGTCCCCAGCCCGATCCCGGGTTTTCTCCTCCATCCCTGGCGATTCTGAGATCTTCCTCCTCCATCTGACCATCCTCCAGTCAGGTGCGCCGGATCTGGCGTCGGCTCCCCAGACGCCGGCTCCGACGCCGGTTCTACCGACTCTGGGAGACATCCCGCTACCAGATGTCCCCCCTCCACCCTCCGGGCCCTCCAATGTGGACCCGCCCGTGAGGCCGACGGCCAAGCCGTCTGCTCCGGCAGCTCCCCCGGCTCCTAGGTACCCTCAGTCTTATCCGATGCCAATGTACCCGGGACCACAGTATCCGGCGCCGCAGTACCCGACGCTGGTTTTTCCGACGCCTCAGTACCCGATGCCACAATACCAGACGCCGGGCTTTCCACAGCCGGGTTTTGGATACTCTCCATACGGGTACAACCCGTATCCTTATCCCCCACCTCCTCTTCCTCCACTGCCCCCACAGCCGCCGGTGGACCTGCAGGAGACTCTGGCCTCCTGGTGGGCTGAGGCCAAGGCTCAGCTCACCAAAGAGGTCGAGCAGCTTTCGATGGCAGTGCCGTCTCAGGTTGCCATGCGTCTGAGAGCGCTCCCCTCACCACCTCTGGACTCCAGGGCTCTTCCATTTGGGTCTGGAGAGGGACTGGACATGCTTCCCCGGGGGCTTTCCAAGGGGTCCGTTCCTCCCCTGGGTCGAGAAAGGGAGTCTTTTTCCTCTTCCTCCTCCTCTTCACCCTTGGACTCCTCGGATTCTTCCAACGGTTGCTCCAAGAGAGATGACGAGCCACACTCTCCGTCGAAGCCCAGGCCAAGGACTCCTCTGAAGTCTCCTCCAGAAGATCCTTCTTTTACGGAGTTGCTAAGGAAAATCCAGGAGGTTCATCAGTGACACTCTTTGGAACCAGATCCTCAGCGTCTGAAACTCGTTGAACATTTGGATCTGCCCGTGACAGTTCCTACCTTGGTGCCACCCTAGATAGAGCCTCATGCCGACCTCGTTACCACCATATGGAAACAGCCATCGACTTTAGCCCCACTTCCTAGGAAGTCGAACAGGCTATATATCAGGCTCCAGAGGGTGTTGATTTCCTGGATTCTCACCCTCGTGCTGACTCAGTTGTGATTAGCGCTGCTCACAGCCGGTTGGCCAACCCAAAACACCTCAGCTCGTCGCCACCTGATAAGGAATCCCGCCTTCTGGACCAGTATGGGAGGAAGATCTACTCTTCCTCCATGCTGGGGATCAGGGCCCTGAATTATGTCGGCCATATGGGGGACTATCAGAAGGCCATTCTGACCCAGGTGGAAACCAAATTGGACTCCTTGTCTGACTCCCTAGTCAAGCAGGAGTTGGCTGATCTTGTCCGCTCTGCTCGTTCGGCCAGTTGACACATGCTTTGTGCAATATATGATGCAGTGGACACTGCTGGACGGAGCTTAGCTAACGCTGTAGGCCTACAGCGTCATGCTTGGCTCCGCGTGTCAGAGTTGGTCCCGGAGGTGCAATCTGCTATCCAGGAAGCACCCTTCCGGGGGTCAGTGCTTTTCGGGGGTGATGTCAAGGACATCATCACCAATTCGCAAGAGAAGGGGACGGCACTGAAGTCAGTTGATTCCATGTACCATCCCCATCAGCAGCAGTGCCGTCCCTTTGGCAGATGGAATCTGCCCAGAGCAAAACCCCAGGGAAGGCGGGCCACAAAATGCGGGCCCCACAGCTGCTAAGCCCCCACCCAAAAAAGCAGCGGGTGCTTCAGCTGCAGCACTGCCCCACCACCCTGACTCCTCCCCTCTCCCACAGCCTCCGTACTCCCCGGAGGAACCAGTAGGAGGGAGGTTTTCCCTCCAACTTCCGGGCTGGGAGAGGATAACAACAGATTCTTGGGTGCTCCAGCTCGTCGCAGAAGGACACTCAATAGAGTTTCTTCAGAAACCACCTCGCCACCCCCCTCTGAAGTTGTCGTATTCAAGGGAACATCTTCTCTTGATCCAGGAGGAAATTTCAGCTCTACTGCTGAAACAAGCAGTAGAACCCGTCCCCCTTCATCTGCAAGGGACAGGTTGCTATTCCTAGTTCTTCCTGGTCCCAAAGAAGACAGGAGATCTCAGACCAATTCTGGATCTCAGTTCCCTGAATCTTTTCGTAGAATACAAAAGGTTCAAGATGCTCTCTTTGCAGAGCCTTCTGCCCCTCCTCCGGCCGGGTCAATGGCTGTGTGCTCTGGATATGCAGGATGCTTACCTGCACATTTCCATTTGCCTGTCCCACCGCAGATACCTTCGTTTTGCATTCCAGGGGGACCACTACCAATTCAAGGTGCTCCTGTTTGGTCTGTCCTCGGCTCCCCGAGTATTTACCAAATGCCTGGCAGTGGTGGCAGCCGACCTGCATACCAGGGGAGTGCAGGTTTTCCCGTACCTGGACGATTGGCTCCTGGCGGCCTCATCCAGGGAGGAACTCCTGCGCTGCCTCTTCCTTACCCAGCAGGTTTTTGCCTGCATGGGTATTACCATCAACCATTCCAAGTCTCATCTGGTCCCATCCCAGAGACTACAGTTTATTGGGGTGATTCTCGATACGACCACGGGCAAGGCCTTCCTGCCTCCGGACAGGGCGTCCACCCTCCAGACCCAAATAAGTCTGCTGTCCGACCACAGGAGGGTCTCTGCAAGGTCTGTCCTTTGCCTTCTTGGGCTCATGGTGGCTGCTATCCCGACAGTTCCTTGCTCTCGACTCCACATGAGAATTTCTCAGTGGACTCTACGCTCCCAATGGGATCAGTTAGTGGATGACCTAGATCACCCAGTTCTGGTCTCCTCGCCAATGCTTCGAGACTTGCAGTGGTGGATGGTTCGAGAGAACCTGTTTCAGGGAGTTCCTTTCTTTCATCCTTCCCCCTCCCAGACTCTAACCACAGATGCCTTGGGCGAAGGTTGGGGAGCCCATCTAGGCCCTCATCAGACCCAGGGCTCCTGGTCCGAGCTAGAACAAGCTCTCCACATCAGTGTGCTTGAGCTTCAGGCAGTGTTGTATGCTCTCCAAGCCCTTCAACAATACATCCTTCCCGGCCACCTAGCCATCCAGACGGACAACATGTGCGTGGTTTGGTACATCAACAAACAGGGAGGGACTCGTTCCTACCCTCTTTGCAGGGAGGCAATGAGGGTTTGGGATTGGGCAACACAACACGACCTTCACCTCACAGTAATTCATGTTCCAGGAGTCGACAACACCCTGGCAGCCAAACTAAGTTGCTCTTCTGCTCTGACTCATGAGTGGGAACTGGACCAAGGGGTCCGAGACAATATCTTCCGACTTTGGGGAATACCACATGTCAACCTGTTCGCATCCCCTCTAAACTCAAAACTTCCCGTCTTCTGCTCGCTCATTCCAGAGCGAGGCGCTTTTTTGGAGTGACGCTCTGTCTCTAGATTGGAAGGACAGATTCATCTATGCCTTTCCCCCAATTCCACTCATCCCACGAGTCTTGCAGAAACTAGCTTCAGAAGGAGCACGAATGATTCTGATTGCTCCTTTCTGGCCCAGGCAAGTTTGGTTCTCTCTTCTACAGCAATACTCAGAGGATACTCCTCTTCCTCTATCTCGAGGTTTGCTGACCCAGGATCAGGGGACCCTGGTCCATCCAGGCCTCAGATCCCTTCAGCTGCGTGCATGGCTCCTGCAGACATAGCTCAATCCCATTTTGAGGTGTCTCCCCAAGTGGCGGAGATTTTGGTGGAGGCCAGAAAACCCTCCACCAGATCCACTTACGCCATGAAGTGGAAAAGATTCACTATCTGGGCCGCTTCCAAGAACGTGGAACCCTTTTCATGCTCAGCGGGGCTTCTGCTGGAGTATCTACGTCATCTGTTTGACCTGGGTCTCAGTCATTCTTCTCTGAAGGTACACATGGCGGCCATCTCGGCCTATCATGTTCCCTTTGCAGACAAAACTTTCACTCAATTGGAGGTCTCTAAGACCTTTCTCAGAGGGGTCCTCCATCTGAGGCCCTCCATCCGTACTCCTGCTCCCCCTTGGGACTTGAACTTCGTTCTCGAGAAACTTACTCTCCCTCCGTTCGAACCTGCAGCTTCTGTGGATTTGAAGTTCCTTTCATGGAAGACTCTCTTCCTTGTGGCCATTACTTCTGCTCGGAGAATTTCCGAGCTCCAGGCCCTGATGTGTAAAATTTCATACTTGATTTTTCACAAGGAACGTGTTGCTCTTCGCACGAATCCTAAGTTTCTTCCTAAAGTAATAGCAGAGTCTACTCTAAATCAGTCCATAGAGTTACCTGCCCTTTTCACGCAGTACTCTAGTCAAAGGGAGTATTTACTCCATACTATGGATGTTCATCGGATTCTGAGATACTATACCAACAGGACGAAGGATCTCAGAAAGACTGATTAATTGTTCATCTCTTTTGCTCATAAAAGGGAAGGCAATGCTGTTTCCAAGCAGTGCCTATCTAAGTGGTTGGCTCATTGCATCACTTTCTGTTATGACAAATACAACAAGACCCTCCCGGGTCAAGTAAGAGGCCACTCCACTAGCAGAGTAGCTGCCTCAGTGGCTTGTTTCAAGAATGTATCTGTGGCAGACATCTGTGCTGCTGCCACCTGGACTTCCGTCCATACCTTTACTAAACACTACAGTTTGGACATTGCCTCTCGCCGTAGAGCAGGTTTCGGCTGGCTGTTCTGCAAGGCCTCTAATCTTGAGGCTTGCACAGCTAGAACTGCTTTTTGGAGTAGTTTTCCTCCTCCCGGTGCCTCTCTTTGTTCCAGACTGCTTGGGATTCAGTCCTATATGCAATTACCTACTGCAAGAGCCCTCTCGAAGTAAGATAGTACAGTTACATAAGAACTTACCGTAACAGTAGATCTTCGAGAGAGGCTCTTGCAGTAGGTAATACCTTCCCGCCCTCCATCCCCCTAGGCTTTTTCAGCTCCTTTTCCAGTGAGAGAAATATCCGCTCCTCTCTCATCCGGCCTTTCTGGCCCATGGCGGGGAAGAACTGGAAGGCGGGCGTCAGGGACCACCCTTTATACCGACATCTCCTGACACCGGTCACCTGATGTGGGGGCGGTCCCTCGCCAGGGACAGCTAGCTAGAAATTTTTCTGTGGGGTCCTGCCGCCTGCCGGCATCAGTCCTATATGTAATTACCTACTGCAAGAGCCTCTCTCGAAGATCTACTGTTACGGTAAGTTCTTACGTAACTGTACTTTCCTGGTTGCCATTACCTCTTTACATAGGGGTTTTGAGATACAGGTTCTAGTGACAGATGCTTCCTACACTGGTTTCTGCAAGGAAAAGGTAGTCCTTGGCACACACCCCAAGTTCCTGCCTAAGGTGGTGTCTGAGTTTCATTTGAACCAGTCCTTGGTTCAACTAGTTTACGTTCCCCATACCAGAGAAGGAAGGGGAAAGGGTTGTGCATTCTGTAGGTGTCAAAAAACCTTAGTTTCTACCTGGCTAGAACAAAAGATTACAGAACGGCACCTCAGCTGTTCATCTCTTTTGATCTTATTTGTAAGGGACTCCCTGTCTCCATACAGTGCCTTTCCAAATGGATAGGGAACTGTATCCACTGTTGCTCTACTGTTGCAGGGATATGGCTAGAGGGTTGTGTCAGAGCACACTGTATCAGAGCTGTAGCAACTCCTTTGGCAGTACTTTGCTCATTGGCCATTGCTGAAATATGTAATGCTTCTACCTGAGGCACTGTCTATACCTTAACAGAACATTATGCCCTGGATAAGTATTCTAGGCAGCATGCAGGTTTTGAGTATGATATGCTGCAAGGTTTGCTGTCCTAGTGACTCCTGGAACTCCAGCCGTCTGGGGGCGCTTGGTTTTTGAAGCCTGGTACCCGAAATTAAACACTGAGATTATAGAGAAGATTGATTTTAGTAAGATAGAGAAGTTTCAGCTTTTACTGTAACTGTAGATCTTCCTGAATATCTTCTCCATTGAGTACCACTCACCTGTATTCCATCCCCTGGACTCACTGCAGTAGTGTCATAAAGCCTTCCTTCTCATATAGGTAACAGCTGTAAAGTCATGTTTGCAGTTAAAACTGTTGTCCCTTCTTACAGAGACCTGCGGGCTGTCTTATGCCCTTATGTAGTAGTTAGACTGCTGGTAATTTTTATTTCATTCACTAGCACTCCTCCTTGGTAGAAATGGTACATATGAGGTTGGGGCTGGCACCACTGTATGTCTTATGTGCCGAGGTCACCAGCCTTAAAAGATCTAACTCCCATGGTGTCCTAGTGCCCCCCCAAGACCACAATGTGGTACTCATGAAGATATTCAAGAAGATCTACAGTTACAGTAAATACTGCAACTTCTCTTTTCTTTATGCTGCAAGCATGGTGCTTGTTTATTACATAGATACTGTCAGCAGATAAGGGCCTATAGCCCACCCAGTCTGCCCATTCAAGCTCGTAAGATCACCTTAAGTTTTTCTCGAAGTCTGTTGCCCCTTACCCCTGATCTTTCAAAAATCATTCTTCACCTTTTTGTCCACATATGGGTTTAAGCTGGAGGTGCTAGGACCCAGCGGTAGCAAAGTCTTTGCAGCTTAGAAGTGGTCCGGTGTCATTGCTGGTGCCGTCCACAAGGCAGACGTACTGATGTCGCACTCATAGGTTGGCCAGTAACTGACACCAGCCCCCTCCCTTCCTCTGTTTTTTTTCTCATGACCATCAGAGCAACAGCCATTGAAATGCATCATTACCTTCTTCAGTTTTCCACTTTTATCCAATGCCGAATTCTCTCCGGCTCGTGTTTTACCGGATCCATCTCCGCTATCATTCTAGTTCTGTGCCGAACTTTTTCTCGCTGATTTTTGTTAGTTTTTCTTATCCTTAAGTTATGTTGGATCCTAAGGAGTCTAAGAAGAAGGACAAGAGCAACCCCTCTCATGCGTCGGTGCTTCTTTGGGGGTCCTAGTGCTGTCCAGGACCCACATGACAAATGTTGGAACTGCCTTGGTGCTGACTATGATAAGAATAGGTATGATGTCTGCTTTTCCATGGACTACCGCACCTGCAACCCGTGGAAGTGGGGTCGCAAACCCCCCACCTTTGGAGGCAGATGTCACACCAGAGATGACAATCTAAGGTGCCTAGGTTCTTCACGAGCCACTTCCCAGTACCTCTGGTACTGAGGAGGTCTATGGCACTCCCTGCACTCGCCTCGCTGAGATGTCTAAGGTGGGGGGGAGGATCTGATGGACAGCCGTCTTCCTCCGGGGGCTGGCTAAGCACCCCCTCAAGTCCTTTGGCACTTCGCGGCAGCAAACATCCCCCCCCCGGTGGTGAGGCCAAAGCTATACTTTCGGTCTACACTGTGGGTACCTTGGTGTTGCGGCCTGGTGCTGCCCCAGCTCCTGGTACTAAGGCCTGTACCGGTGAGCAGGGCAGTGCCAGCCATGAGACCAAGCCCTTTTCTGGCATTGTTCACTGCGCCAGAAGAGGGAGGGGTTCAGCACCCTTGTGGCCTGGGGGAGGATGATGATGCCAGCCTTGGGCCTGCGGATGGAGCTGGTGATGATAGAAGCCATCCTCTGCCTGATTCCGAGTCCAACTCCAGGGCAAGAGTGTACCCTGTGGTTGCCCCTCAGACTGACTCCAGGGATGGCACCAGGTCCCCTTCTGGAAGTTTTTGGTGCAGGTTCAGAGGTATCGTTCCCCATGCTAGGTCTGGTCCCCGTGCCATTCCCAACACTAGTTCTGGTTCTGGTGTCAGGTCTGGGAAATGAGGGGGGTGCCCCTGGCCTAGATATTAGGCTTGACCTGAGGGGCATTGTCAGCCCCAGTGAGGAGTAGGGCATGGTGCTGGGCCTACAGCGGGCCCCTAGTCCAGCGCTGGTGCCAGCTGCAGTGGGCTGCCATTGTTGGCTCGGTACCTAGCTTCTTCCTGGAATCAGCTTGCCCTGTCACTGATGGGGACCAGGGCCATCCTGTGGGCCCTGTATGGCTTCATTCTCCCCACCTGAAGGTTCTCCCCAAGGGCACCATTTGGACCAGCCTTCTGAGATTGGTTGGCTGCACGCAGGTGAGTTGACCAGAACCCCCCCTTCGGGCGGCTTCCCCTGTTCATTCTCACAGTCCTAGCAGAGGACATGGCCTGGTCTTCCATAACTCTCCTCCTCCTCTGCCCCCTCCCTTGCTTTACCAGGTATTTCAGGTACACTAGGGACCATGACCTGGGAACAATTCATGTCTACAGCTGGTCTGTTCCACCAGAACCACCTTAATGCAGAACAGGCTCATTTCAGGCCTGAGGGCCCTTCACTGCCATTGTTTGAATCCAGCTCCTTCTCTTCTACTTTCTCCTCTGAGAAAGAGGATTTTTCAGTCCACTCTCCTTTAATGCTGATACCCAGTACCAGCGATTCCTAACAGAAATGCTACAGGAGCTGAATATAGGGTCATTCGTAGGTCACAGTAATGCTTCCCAGGAGCTGAGATTCCTTGAAGATTTTAGTGATGACACCTTTGTCATCCTTCCTTGGCCCCAGCCTTTTACGGAGACATCCAGGAATCTCTGGCTGTGTCTCTTAACCCCTTCTCCTGTCCCTAGGGACATTCATTGCAGATATTGTGTTCCCACAGGATCTCCAGGTGTTATCCCTCACCCCACCTCAGGTATTCTGGTGCTGCAGACCCCCTCTGGGTCTCAGCACTCCGTGAATGACCCTCCCCCGACCCAGACTCTCTGAAGAGTGATGCCTGGGACAGAAAGGTTTTTGTGGTGGCATGCACTATGATGTGCATTTTTACACATCAGGCAACTTAAAACAAGCACCTGTGGGTGATGATAAGTCCGCTCTTAGCATCCATGCCAGATTGTGAGTCAACCAGGCAGGCCATTCACCTTTCCACTCAGGACCTGGAGCTGGCAAGGCGCCAAGTGAGGGCGTCATACGATGCCCCACGAGGTAGCTTCCAGGCCATTGGGAACAGCAGTTAGCATTCAGCCGATGGCATGGGTTCGCCTTTACCTGTTGGCCCCCCTGGCCTGGCGAAGGGTGCTCAACTCACATTACCAGAGGGCTAATTTTTTCTCTCATATGGTCAAGTGTGAGTTGTCAGGCCACCCTCCTGCTCCGAGACCAGAGGAGCCTCTGCCGGCCCATAATCAGTCTTGGGTCCCACTGGACCTGTGAGGTTCCCTGTACTCCAGTGGTTATCCTCCACCATAGGGTTGAGGGTTATTATTTACCCCTCTGGGTGAGCCTATTCCTCCCCTGTCTCGGGGAAGATTGGTACTGTGGTCCATTAGTGGGACTGAATGGTGAAGATTGACTCTTGGAAAATATGAAAATTATGTACTCACCAAAATTCTTGATCTTCCAGAATATCGTTACCATTCAGTCACATGCTCACTTATCATACCCCCACTCAGGTGAGGGTAAGGGCCTCTGAGCAGCTCACCCTGTTTTAATAGTGCTGTAGCACTTCTTCCACGCCAACTGAGCTGCTCCTCTCCTTTGAGGTTTAGCTGTCCTTCATTTCCATTGGGATGGGTCTTTTTGCTCCTTTTCTTTTCCTGCCCCCAAAAGTGTTTCTAGCTCCCTTTTTGTTTTTTTCTTGAACACTCTCTCTCCTTATGGCGGTATCTTCTACACTCATCCCTGGCTTTTGTCAACCTGCTTTTTTGCCTATGTTCTGAGCCTCTGCCATGCAACAGTCTCAAGACCTCACTCAAGGTACAGCCTCAATTTCCAAACTAGAGAGAGAGACAGATGCAGTGAGCACCCAAAGGGTGTTTTTTCCTACCCTCTTTTTGGATGTCTTCTCTTTCAGTGGTTTCATCACTCCTTGGGGTGGCAAGAAGACTTCTGTCTTGTACTTTGTTTTTCTGTTTTGCTATTGCCTCTGCTGCTCTTGAGTTCTTTGAGCTTGTCTTCTAATTATTTTCCTCTACTTAGTTCAAGAACAGCGCGTGAGCTGGTGTTCTTCCTTCCTAACTACGCTGAGGTCCTCTGGATCTCTTGCTTCAGCCAGAGCTCTGTGCCAGGGCTGCTTCCTGTCCAGATGGCTGATTTCGGCTCTGGCTGTAACACTCGCTACCCCTGTGCCACTTAGGCTCAACCCTTAGTTCTTCTAAGCTGGTAGTCAGGATTTATTATTTTTATTATTTTAGATCCTGTATCCTTTTCCTATCCCTTTGGGCTAGCAGTCTACAGCCCGCTGTCTTCTTTCTCTCCCACTTTTAACTCCTGACAGACAGAATTCAGAAAGGGAGGGGCAGCATCAGTCACTGGCCAACCCACAAGCACGGCATTACTACGTCTGCCTCTGTGGCACCAGCATCATCTGTGCTCTCCTAGGCTGCAAAGACTTTGTTCCCGCTGTGTCTTAGCACTTCTGTCCTAGACCCTATACATGTGACTGAATGTTGAAGATATTCTGGAAGATTGTTACCCCCCACCAGCCCCTTATTTAACCAGCAGGCACACCTCCTATAGTCTAGGGGAAAAGAGAGGGTTGGGGGTACAAAGCACCACTTAAGATTGATATGCAGATGTAGAAGACATACAGGTTTTGTGTGGTTGCAAGACACACACATGGACCAGTGCACAAACCCAGGTCCCGGGGAGAGAGCATTTGCAAAGTGCTATGCTAGGTTTGCACTTCTGGACAGGGGCATCCAAGTAAATCCACACAGGAAGCAATAACAAGAATGTCCATACCAGGTTGGGGTTCTAGAGTGTGACTTTATTCCGAAACAAATTTGGAATACACAAAGCAAAGATGGACCCCCAAGGATTTACACACATGGTAATTGCAGACATCTGAAGTACAGAACTCCAACTTCTCATTTAGCGTAGGATTAACTCTTGGGAATGTGGAACTAACCACTGGTAAACACAACAAACTCCTTGAAAATGGCACACTGACAGTACTTGGACACTTTCCATATGACATAGCATAACTGTAGCACTCTGATCACGATGGAGCACTCAAGGTTCAATTGGAGAAAACCCACTTACTGGGGTAGAAATTCTTAAGGCATTGGCCACATGCAGTGGCAGAAAAATACAGGTGCCCTTCAGAACCTGGAGTGCTAAACTGGCCACTCCAGATTTTTTTTTTTTGGGGGGGGGTCTCCCACCTTTTGTTTCCAAGTTCACACTCTGCCATCCCTCTGGAAAATACACCTCACATTTGTCCAAAATGTCACTGTTGATGCTTTCTAGAAATGTATTTCACACTTAACATCAGCAAAACACCTCAGGGGTGTCAAAGGTAAAAGTTCTGCTCATATGGACAGTTACATACTGGACTCCACTGTAGCCAGCCAACTTTTAAAACTTTCAAATGGTGACAAGGTCCCTTTGTCAGAGAAATTCACCTTAAAACCAAAAACGGGTACTCCTGGGCAAAACTTGAACCAAATGTTACTCGCAGATCTTGACCAAAAGGCAGCTTCACCAAGTTCTGGATTGGATCAGGGGATTGCCCCTAAAATCCACAGCAGTCCCCTTCATCCCACCCTGGGATAAAGAACAGGAATCCCTTGAGACGGTTTCCACCACTTCACACAAGCTGGAAAAGCTATCCTCCTCTAGGGTGAGAAAACTGGTAGACTGCAGTTCACATTCTGAGCTGCTGCTACAGACTGGCTCTAGAATTCTAAGATCCCCACTCACAGCAACTGCTGTGTGGCTTGTACTGCTGCACGAGTTCTGTGGTGACATCACCTCTCCAGCTGTCAGCTGAGACCAACAACAGAGAGGGAAAGAGGGAAAATCCATTTACTGGGTAATCACTAGCTGCCTTTCCTGCCTGCCACTGACTCTAATGGGATTCTAGTAACCCTTGGGAACAGGGGGGTTACATAAGAATTACTGAGAGTACAGCAGTTGGAGCGTTGTTAACAGTAATTGGATACGATGTCTAGTGTCACCCACGCACCAGTGCCTCCATCACTGCCATCGTTCAGAATGTAGGTTGTACTCCTGCAAAGTCTTAGCGCCTCCAGCCTCAGATAAAAGAGTGGGTTCTGTGGCACAGATCTTAAATGGTAAGTAACTATTTTCTGATCAGCCCCTCCTGTGAGTTGAAAATCAGTCATCCAGATTTCTGCTCACATTTTTGGCCTACTTGGTTAGGTTGCCTCATACTTTTCTCCCTGTCTTTCCAGCTTTTTACTTATGTTCTGTATTCTCCAGCTTCTGCATATGATTTGTAGAGGTGGTATTTTTCCTCCCTAGTTTATGCTGTCCATTTTTTTCTGTTAGGTAACCAGGTAGACAGTATTCAGCAGCACAGAAAAATGTGCGTGTAATGGAAATTACAGTACTTGCATTTTGAGAATCTGAACCCAGCAGGGGTGGATCAATGAAAGAGGCTTATTCAAAAACTAAAATAGTATTGTTAAAACAACTGTTAATTTTTTTCTGTTACACATGTTTAGAAAATGTCTTTAAATGTTTGTATTGTTACCAGTGCGACAGAGTCTTCTGAAGAGACAACTAGTCTTCGCCCCCCTCGCTTTATTCATGAAGATGGCGTTATAAGACCATACAGGTGGATGGAAGGAGAAGGCAGTCAGTTGTTACAGGTGACTGAAACTGAAGTATAATGCTATATTCACCAGACTTAAATGTTTCACATAAACATCTGGAAAATCAACAGTATATTTTAATACTTTTCTTTTTTATCAATCGTTGTTAAAAATGATTGACGATTGCATATGTATTATTTGTATGGAAACTTTTTACGAAGGCAAAGGATGCCAAGATTGCTCTAAAATGTTAATTTAGCAAAGCAAGCAAGAATGTTCAACATATTTGTGTGCTAGTGTGGTGACCCTGTGCTTTCTGCAAGGGTCCTGCATCCAGATCCCAGCACTGCAAGTGTGACGGTCTGTTTCCAGATATGGATGTGCCAAATAAGAGTGGGAGTCCGTGGAACATTTCAGACAACTAACACGGTGCTGAGTTGGCAATTTCCTTGCATGATTCTGGCCTGCACTGGCAGAAAGCTGCTCTTAGCTACTATTCAGTGGCATCATAATGTAGCTTCACTACTACCAGTAGATGCCACTTTTACTGGTGTTATGAACTGTGATCATCTATCACCACTTTGTAGACGTTGAGATAAAATAATAATTTGGATTAAAACAATGAAAACAGTTTTTACTTTCTTTTAAAATGACACTGTCAGCCGCTTTGAGCAGAGGCATTGTTTTGCAGCTGTTTTAGAGTAACAAAATATTTTCATGCTAGACCCAGTTGGAAGGTTAGAGTTCTTGAAGACCTATTGCTAAAACTGAATGTAAAAAAAAAAGTGCTGGTGCGGATACCCTCGACCCATATTTTGTGAAGGTGGCCATCCATGGGTTAGCCGTGCCCATAACCCATTTATTTAACGTATCATTAACTCAAGGATCCATTCCTTCAATATGGAAAACAGCGCACATCATACCCCTGTTTAAGTCCGGAAATCCCTGTGATCTAAATAATTACAGACCAATTTCGATTCTCCTGGTCTTGTCAGAATTACTGGAAAAAGTTGTAAGTAACCAGCTGAGGTAGTATCTAGAAGCTAATAACCTGCTTAATTCAGTCCAATCAGGGTTTAGAGCTAAACATAGCACCATCACAGCATTTGCCAAAGTGACTAATGATTGCAAAGAGAGCTAGACAACAGGAATTACACCTGTGCTGTATTCTTGGACTTGAGCAAGGCCTTTGACACTGTTGCCCATTCTCTGCTACTCTCTTCCCTAACCTCACTAGGTGCTGACCCATTATCTTTACAGAGGTTCAACAACTACCTCTCTGATCGTTTCCAGCAGGTGTGAAAGTAGAAGATCATCTCTCAACTCTCAGACCTCTCCTAAGAGGTGTTCTCCAGTGTTCTATCTTAGGACCGATCTTATTTGCAATAGACATCAACAATATTGATGAACGCATAACTAAGGCCAACATTCATCTGTTTGCAGGTGACACAGTTCTTTACGTAAGCCGCCTGTCATTACAATCTGCATGTAATGACCTTCAATCTGAGTTCAACCTGCTGCAACACCAACTCCTAAACAAAAAACTGTTACTTAACGCCAAGAAAACAAAAGCAATACTCTTTTCTCCTTCTGGCCAAATGGTAAATTCAGCCCTATCAGATCCTGTGCCACAGATTACTACAATTCTTGGCAAGAAGTTGGAATTTGTCCCTAAATTCAAATACCTGGGAGTATGGCTGGACCATAGGCTCTCCTTTATAGAGCACATTGAAGAATTACTCAAAAAATTACGACAGAGACTTGGCCTGTTCTTTAGGATAGCCCGCTTCTTAACTAGAGATGCCAAACTACAGCTGGTACAATTAACATTTCTATCCTTGATAGATTATGCTGACATCCTGTACAGTCACTGTCCCATTTCCTACCTCACCAAACGTGACACATGATATCATAGAGTTTTGAGGTTCATCACAGGTCTGCCTTATTCCACTCACCACTGCTCCCTATATCAATCAGTGGGGTGGAGTTCTCTTCAGTTCAGGCGTGATAAAAATGCAGCCTTGTGCACCCTGAGAGCCATCTCCAGAAAATTGCCCCAATACATTACAGACTGTCTTCCTATAAAACCAATAGGCAATTACGCCCTGAGAAGTTGCAAATCTCCCCTACTGATGGTTCCCAAAGTTAACTCTCGCTTTGGCAGGGCTGCTATAAGCTTTACACTGTCCTCCTTGTGGAATAAATTGCAAAAAAAAACTGAAACTGAGGTCACCCATTGGCATCTCATCTTTCAGGCTCTTACATTCACATCTCAGAAATGATCAGTGTAATTGTTTTCCATAACCATGTATTGTCATCATGCTAATCTGTACCATTTAACCATGAACAAATTACTTCTAGTGCTTGTCTCCTCCTTGGCCCTGGTCTGTCATCATGCTTTCATGTAACACCTTGATGCCTCTGTCCTCCCTTTGATACTGGTCTATCTTCCCGCTTTCTCCAGCCTTCTTTTCACAACTCTGTACTGCACTAATCCACAATCTACATGCAATCATACTATAAAAGTCCTAACTCCCCTTTCCCTCTCCCCGTAGGCCCCCACTGCCACATCAGTTCTACTGACCTATCCTTGGGACTTCACTTCTCACAATGTTTATCCTTCGCTTACATATTACATACCCTTCCTGGTACCCCATCTGCCATTAGTTGGTGGTTCTCCAAGCCATTTTCATGGCTAGTACTAGTGACTGCCCCTGGTAAATGAACTAACTGGTACTTCTATACAGAGAACATGGTTTATATACAGTTGCATGGTTTAGTGGTGGATCTGCCCCCTTGTATTTGAATCCTCCTCTGTTATGGCTTGCCTTGTCTTCCTTTTATCATTTGACTCCCCTGTTACTGCGCCATTGTGTTTGTGTTTATATATGTATTTATATGTTTTTATGATGAATGTTACCCAACCCAATTCTAACCAGGTCCATCTTGTAAAAGAGCTCTGTCTCAATGATGTTCGCCTGGATAAAGATTTTGATTGATTGATTGATTGATTGTCCCAAGCCTAATTCTCAGCTCCAGGCCAGTGGAGTCCTGGGAGCACCATAGAGGTAGTGGTCTCAGACTCTGTGGATATATGTGCGCTGTCTGTGACCGGGCAACGCTTGCTTCTCACACAGACACACATACACACACTTTTATATATACAAACACGTGCGCGCACACAACCAGCATAAGGCATTCGCACAAGAGACTGGGAGGGTCTTTCACCACAGTGGAAAAATTGGCAGTCGCTAGTGACACCTGTAAGTGTGCCTAAGTCAAACATCTCTTGTTCATCCTACTAACTCCCCTCACCCCATCCCGGTGAACTACAGATGTTTCCAAAAACAAAAATGGCAGAATCCTCATTGTCCCAAATTTCACCATTAGAAGTTTCCTACAGGGTGTTGGGAGGAGCAGTGGTGGTCTTAACAGAGTTTAGGACAGCAACCATCGGATCTGGTGGGAGATGCCCTGGACTACAGAAGGTAGTATTACATGATCCTGAAACTCTGTTTCCAGAGTGTTAGGATCCTGACACTGTGTGTCTGAAACATGTTTGCCCGATGGGTGAAGTTTGCCCGCAGCGGAGTTAGTTATAGAAATGACAGGGGGTGCAGGGGGAACCCCCCCCCCCCCGAAACATAAAGAAAACACCACGGGAAAACTTTGCCCATTAGGCAAACGTGTTTTGGGCACACGGTATTGCGCTCCTGAAACTCTGGGAACGGTGTTTCAAGATCTCGTAATATATCCCTACAGAATGCTGAATGAAGGAGTACTGAAGTAATGCTGATCAAGGGACAAAAATAAAGAATTACAAAATAGTTATTTTGAGCAAAACATATATATATATATATATAGGGCTGAAGGGAGAGTCTGCATATTCCATGCTAACATGTTAACACAGCCAAGCCACCATTGTTTCTATATAATCAATTACAACCTTTGTTTAACCAGATAAAAGAAAAAAACATTGGGGAAACACTTGTATTCATCAGTGTGACCTAAGATAAAACACAGAAACATAGACAGTGATGTTAGAAAAAGACCAATAGTCCGTTCAGGCTGCTTGTAGTTCCCTATCTAACCTTGGGACCTGTTGTTCATACAGTGTACTAACCCCTCACTATCCCCTCCGTTCCCCTCCGTACGTTTACCATCCTGAGAAACCACTATACGCTTTACTCCATCCTGGTCATGCTTGAAACCATTTATGCTTTTGGCACCCACCACCTTGGCTGGCACACTGTTCCACCATTCTGCCACTGTTTCTGTTACCATAAAACATTTTCATATCCCTCTTGAACCTCCCTTCTGTCAGTTTTCACTTGTACCCTGATATTCTTAAACTGTTTATCATGCTAAATAGTTCTTTACAGTTCACCTTGTTTATTCCTTTCAGGAACTTGATGGTTTCTATCATATCACACCACTCTCATCTGGTCTCCGGCGCGTACGTTTGGTGCCTTGGAATGATCCTTGCATGATGTGTCCTGCTGGCCCTGAATACCCCTGCTCACCCTTCATTGCACTATCTCTAACCGGTTCTTATCTTTTCTGAGGTGAGGACCCCAAAAATGGCACAGTACTCCAGGTGCGGCCCCACCAATTATCTATAAAGAGGTAGTAATTCCTCTTTTCTTCTACTGTCAGTACCCCTTCCTATACCTCCAAGCATGCTGTTCGCTTTACTATAGGCCTTGTTGCCTGGCTGGCCTGATTGTTTATAGGAGTCACTAATGATAACTCCTAGAGCTTACTTTGAGTGGGCTCTTGCAGCAGGCAACACCGGTTGGACTAAGCCACCAGGTGCTAGGACACCACATGGAAAATTTCTAGCTAGCAGTCTACAGCAGGGTACCGCCTCCAGCTCCACCTCAGTTATTTTCCCGTGCACGTTGGACCTTCACGGATGCTTGCTTCAGTCGACCATAATTTTGCTCTGTGCTTTTCTGTGTTTTTTCTTCATTTTCTTTTGTAAAATTGAATGGTTTATTTGTGCAAGTTGTCTTCTCCTCCAGTTTCATCTTCCAGCAGGCATACAAAGTGTACTTGCAGTAAGCAGCTTCCCTCCAAGTATGGCCACTCCTGCTCTGCTTAGGCGCTGATCACAACACCAAGACCTATCAGCACTGCCAGGACTTCAACCAGGCCACACAGAGATGCCGTTTGAAGACTCTCCCAAGGCTTCTTGCTGCAGCAGAAGTAAGCCGCAAGGGAGAAGGAGCTCCAGAGCAAAGGCTCAAACCCTTCCCTGGTCTCCAGGGCTTTGACTTCTTCTCTCACACAGAAGGAGAAGAAATCTGCTGGGAAGCATAAACACTGGGACAAATACAGTGACTGTCCCCAGTCAGCTTCCTGCGCACGGTTCACACAGAAGTTGGCAACTGAATTGGGGTCCTCCTGCCATAGGAGGTCAGCCCCTCACTTCTTTGGGGCTGCCCGTTTCTCAGCTGCCTGCCCTCATTTCAGTCTCCGGTGGTAGCTCCTCAGGGCTTTGGACTTTGTCCCCTGCCTCCCAGCCCCTGATGCTCTGGCCCTTACACCCAGTGGTTCCTGAGCCAGGTGGCTTGACCGGGCTCTCTTCCAGAGGCAGCAGGTCTTCACCCATCACTCCCCTGGTTTTGGGGTTGCCCATGTTGGTTCCCGACTCTGGGACCTCTTCGTAATGCTAGGAGCAAGCGCCTGCCTCTTCTACACAGGCATCACATCAGCCTTCATCAGCAGCTAGCTTCCCTATGCAGGTTCCCTCTTCTCCTTTGGGGCCAGTGGCACTTGTTTTGCCAAACCGGCATCAGCCTTCACCCATCTGACCAACACCTGCTCTGCCGGTGTCGACACCGATGATACCTCAACCATCGTTGCCTCAACCTCAGCCAACGTCAGCTGGCCCTTCGGGCCATCCCCAGCCGGCACCTGAAGGACTGATGCCCAGATTCCCGATGCCTCAGAGACAGACGCCGAGGAACCCAACACCTCAAGGGCCCATGCTTGGTTACCCGGTACCATTGGGACCAGTGCCAGGGTACCCCACACCCCAAGGACCAATGCCAGGTTACCTGACACTGGGGTACCTGACGCCGCCTCCTCAGTATCCATACCCAGTTTATAACTTCTCTCCTCTGGTGGATTGCAATGGGCTTTTCTCTGCCTAGTGGGCCTTCATGAAGGATAAGGAGACCCCCAAGAGGCCCCTCACTCTGCCTCCTCAGGAACCTCCTCCTCAAGACTCTGGCCGGGTGGGGCCTAGCCATCCCTGGCCTCCAGGACTCTCTCTGGCTCAAATGGACTGACACAAGAAGGAACATCGCCCACCGATGCCGGTACCCAGAAAGCGATCCATCTGGTAGGGATTCCTCCTCTTCCTCTTCAGAGGACTCTGATGATTCCAGGGTGCCTTCTGACAATCCTGATACCCCCAAGGAAACACCTAGGTCCCCACCCCCAACAGTCCTACGTTTATGGACGTCATGAGGCATATTCAGTCGTTGATGGGCTGGGAGATGGAAGAACTAGACCCTGAATGTTGCCGTCTGGTGGTCTATCTCTGCAGAAAAGAGACTCTTCCCTTTAGTGGTGCCACCCCTCATTGAGTCATATGAGGACATTACCAAGGCCACCTGGAATTGTCTCTCCTCCACTCCAGCCTTGGTTTAGAAAGATGACCACCTTTATCATGCCCCCATTAGCAAATCCTATTTGGGGGAGCAACCGGAGGCGGATTCAGTGGTCGTGAATGCGGCTGATGACCCCACCATAAAGCCTAGGCACCTCAGCACCCATCCTTCTGATAAGGAGTCTCACCAAGGTTGACTAGTTCAGCAAGCAGGTCTTCGCTTCAGCCACGCTTGCCATTCGGACTCAAAACTACCTGGCTAATATGGTGCAGTATCAAAATACCTTATGGGACAAGGCCTTGGATCTCATGCAGGCCCTTCCCGAGGATCCTATGAAAACCAAACTGTTCCAGCTCCTTAAGTCGGGCTTGGACATTGGTAACCATGTCTTTCGGGCTGCTTATGGCATGGTGGATGCAGCCAGTCGAGCGGCAGCTACTGGGTGGTGTCTGCATCTGCCACCACTCCTGGCTGTGGGTATCAGGTTTTGTGCCAGATGTGCAGGCAAAAATTCTGGATGCCCCTTTCTGGGGATCTGTCCTTTCTGGCGGGGATACCCAGGACATTACTTCTCACCTACAGGAACCGGACAAAGACTTGCAATCGGTGCAATCTATGTACTGTTCTCAGCCCAGGTCCAATCAACGTTAGTCCTTTTGCCAGAACACCTAAACAGCAGCCCAGAAGTGCCTTCAAGTGCAAGGCTTCCACCCCAGGGCCTCCTAGAGTTTCCCCAGCCGCTCTGCCCACCCCCAGTACTACTGCCTGACTCCTTGCCTGACTCCCCCTCCTCCTCCAGCAGAGGCCTTGGGGGAGGCGGGGGGGGGGTTGCTTTTCCCTATACTTCAATGGGTGGCACACCATAACTTCAGACCAGTGGGTCCTTCAGATGGTGGAACGGGGGCACACTCTGGAATTTCTGGAAATCCCTCTGAACAGCCCTCCCTTACAGTCTCATTACCCTCAGGCCCACATTCTCCTCATTCAGGAGGAAATTCAGGCCTTGCTGCACAAAAGGGCCATAAAGTTTATTCCCTCCGCACAGAGAGGGAAGGGGTTCTACTCCCGATTCTGGATCTCAGCCACTTGAATCTGTAACTAGAGTACAAGTGTTTCAGAATGGTCACCCTTCATGAGTTGCTGCCCCTTCTTCACCAGGGTAACTAGCTTTGTTCACTAGATATGCAGGATGCCTATCTCCATATCCTGGTTTTCCCACCCCACTGTCGGTTCCTCTGTTTCTGTTTTCAGGGGAACCATTTCCAGTTTTCAGGCACTCCCCTTTGGCCTTTTGTCAGCCCCCTGGGTCTTTACCAAGTGCCTGGCAGTGGTGGCTGTGGCCCTATGGAGACAGGGGCATTATGTCTTCCCTTACTTGGACGACTAGCTGTTGATAGCCCCTTCCAGAGCTCAGGTGATCCGGACCCTGGATGCCACCTTTTGGCTGTTCCAGGCTCTGGGGATTACTCTGAATCTCCCCAAGTCTTGTCTTCTGCTGAGCCAGCACCTCCAGTGCAAAGGGGCAGGCCTAGACTCATCACTGGGCAAAGCCTTCCTGCCTCAGGACAGAGTGGAATGTTTGGTAGCTCTGGCTCAGCTGATTTCCTCTTCTCGGCATTTCCCAGCCAGGTCTTTCCTGTGCCTCCTCAAGCACATGGCGGTGGCTATAACCATGGTTCCCTTAACCCACCTGCACATGAGAGTGCCAAAATGGATGCTCCAAGCCCAATGGGACCAGCGCACCGACGACCTAGATCAGCAAGTTCTGGTCTCCAATCCGGTGAGGCAGACCCTGGAATGGTGGCAGAACCCTTCCAATCTCCTCAAAGGGGTTCCTTTCAGAGCAGTATCCCCACAACAGATTCTGACTACAGATGCCCCGGGCCTGGGCTGGGGTGCCCACTTGGCCCATCATCAAACTCGGGGCATCTGGTCAGAGGGCGAGCAACATCTCCACATCAATGTCCTAGAGATAAGGGCCTTATGCTATGAAGACCTTCCAGACTCACCTTGTTCCAGGCCCTGTCTTAGTTCAGACAGACAACCTGCCGGTAGTCTACTACATCAACAAGCAAGGGGGTACTCATTCCTATCCCCTTTGCAGTGAGGCCATGAGAGTCTGGTTCTGGGCCATTCAGCACAACCTGGAACTAGCCGCTGTACATTTTCCTGATGTCCAAAACGTCCTGTCCTACATTCTAAGCAGGTCCATGATGAGGATTCACAAATGGGAGCTTCTGCCCTCCATGGTCAAGGACCTCTCTGATAGGTGGGGTCGTCCTGAGCTGGACCTTTTGGCGTCCCCACTAAACGCTAAATTGCCTAATTTCTACTGGCTCGATCCAGGGCCTGGTGTCTTCTGGCATGACACGTCCCTCTCTTGGACAGGGAGGTTCCTGTACGCATTCCCTCCCTTTCCACTAATGCAGAGGGCACTCCTCTAGCTTCAGTCAGAATGGGCAGAGATTATTCTCATAATTCCCTACTGGCCACGTCAGATATGGTTTCCACTGTTGCAACAATTGTTGGTGGAGCCTCCAATCCCCTTGCCTCTGTGCTTCAACTTGCTCTCCCAGGAGCAGGGCAGTCTGGTCCATTAGGACCTCAAATCACTGCATCTTCATGCGTGGCTTCTGCAGACTTGGCTACTGCCTGCTTTGGGGTCTCATACTGGGTGGCAGATATCTTGGTGGCCACTAGGAAACCTTTGACCAGAGCCACGTACGCCATGAAGTGGAAACGCTTCTCCATTTAGGTCACCGCTCAGCACTTGGATCCTTTCACCTGTCTGGTGACTCTCATCCTGGAGTACCTCCTATCCATTTCAGACTCTGGTCTGGGTTGCTCCTCCCTTAAGGTGCACCTTTTTCGCCATCTCTGCGTACCATGTACCCATTGAGGACAAAACCATTGTCCAACTTTCCCGCACCTTCTTGTGGCATATGTTGCATTTGAAACCTCCCATTAAGGACCCTGTCCGGCCATGGGACCATTTGTTCATTTTGGAAAAGCTTACATTGCCTCCTTTTGAACCTGCCGCAAGCTGCGAGCTACACTTCCTTTCTTGGAAAGCGTTATTTTTAGTTGCCATTACTTCGGCTCGGAAGATTTCTGAGCTGCAGGCTCTGATGTGTAGAGCGTTATTTTATTTTTCACAAAGACAAGGTATCTTTGAGAACTAATCCTAAGTTTCTTCCTAAGGTGGTGTCTGAGTTCACACTAAATGAATCCATCCACCTGCCAGTGTATTTTCCTGAGTATTCTAATCAAGAGGGGAGGCCTTACTTCATACTCTGGATGTACACTGGGTGCTCAGGTATTATCTGGATCACACCCGGGCTATCAAAGTCTGATCAGTTGTTTTATTTGCTCCAAGGAGCCCATTTCCAAACAGTGTTTGTCTAAGTGGTTAACGAATTGTATTGTTTACTGCTATCGCAAGTACGACAAGCCTCTATGGGGACTGGTTAAAGGTCATTCTACCAGAGGCATGGCTGCCTCAGTTGCTTCATTCAAGTATGTGTCTGCTGCAGACATTTGTGCAGCCGCCACTTGGAGTTCTGTCCATACCTTCATCAGGAATTACAGTTTGGACCATGTGTCTAGGCATAAGTCCGGCTTCGGACTCGACATCCTTCAAGGCCTTCTTTCATAAATGTCCTATGCTTGTTCTTTCCTCCTCCCTGCTGACCGGGTCAGTTCCTTATACTGCTTGGGACTCAGTCCTACCAGTGTTGCCTGCTTCAAGAGCCCCTCGAAGTAAGATAATACAGTTACGTAAGAACTTATCGGAACAATAGATCTTCAAGAGGAACTCTTGCAACAGGCGCTGTTTTCTATCCTTCCAACCCCCTGGTTGCTGTTTCTCCTTCTTGGCTTCTCTGCTTTCCTCAGTTATGAAGAACCACCTTGGTTCTCTCTTTTTCTGGGCATGCCATGGTCTCTGGCGGGAGAACTCAGGTGGAGCTGGGGGACCGTCCCTTTTATACCATAGGCAGACGTCAGCGTGCCGATGTTGGGAGCGGTGCCCCCACTGTAGATTGCTAGCTAGAAGTTTTCCGTATGGTCCTAGCACCTGATGGCTTAGTCCTGCCAGTGCTGCCTGCTGCAAGAGCTCCTCTCAAAGATCTACTGTTATGGTAAGTTCTTACGTAACTGTACTTTTCCTTTCCTCAGTCGCAGTGCTCAGCTTTACCCCTATCATCCAGTACTCTGTCCAGGGTTCTTGTTTTCTAGGTGCATCACCTTGCACTTTTTGGCATTAAGTTTCAACTGCTAAACCTTAGGTCACCTCTCCGGTCTTTTCAAGTAACTCTGCATCTCCATAATTCCCTGATCGCTACTCTCCCACTGAGGTTAGTGTCATCTGTCATGAGACACAACTTGCCCCAGATCCCTTCTCCAGTATCACTGGTGAACATATTGAGGAGGACAGGACCAGGACAGATACCTGTGGCATGCTACACCACTCATGAACTCCCTCTCTTCTGAAATGACACCCTTAATCACGTCCCTCTGCTTCCTGTCCTTCAACCTGTTACTATGTCCCTTGCCGCACCCAGAACTTGAATCTTCTTCAACGGTCTCCTGTGAGGCACCAAGTCAAAAGCCTTGCTGAAGTTGAAGTAGGGTAAATTCTCGGTGTAGCCCCCAACCCAATATCCTAATCACCTAGTCAAAGAAAATTATAAAGTTGGTCTGATAAGTCCTTTATTTATTTTTATTTATTTATTTCATATTCAGAAAATAACCTTTGAGCCTCTTTTACAAAGGTTCCACATCATGTGAACAGAGTATAGACATTCAGTCAAGAAGGTTACAGAGTTTTAGGACATTTGAGACACCGAACAGCACAACAATCAGGAAAAGGTTACTGAGTTTCTTAGACATTTAAAACACTGTACAACATATGGACATCAACTTTAGTTGATTACAGGTGCAGCTAAGGTGCAGAGGCACTAAAGGTTAAGTTGGGTTAGGTTAGGTTGGGCAGAGGGTCAGTAAGGACAGGATTTTGTTTGGGGATGGGGGGGGCCTCTAGGAAAAGTGGTCAAGGATGCAGGGCTGAGGCCGGGGAGGCAGAGACCCATCCTAGTGAGGGTGTACAGGAGCAGCCCCTTAAGAGCGATTCAGAGGCATTGTCAAGGAGCGTGTGGGAGGGTGGCTTCTGTCTTGTGCTGAGAATAGTAGCTGTTAGCAGAGCCAGGCCTGGTCATCCAGAGTCTGTCGGCTGTTGGAAAAGCAGGTGCACACAGAGCTGGAGGTCAGGTAGTGCTTAAGGTCTGACTTGAAGCCATAAAGACTAGTGGAGTTCTGAATGGACTCGGTACCTTGTTAAGCCAGAGAGGGGCTCTGTAGGAGAAGGTGTGCTGTCCGAGAGCTGTGTGTCGGAATGGCACCATGAAGGCCCCTTGCATTCTGTTTCTGGTTATATATTCTGAGTCTGGGAGGGAGAAGATGCCTGCTACGCACAGAAGGGCTTTCCCCAGTTAATGCTTTTTTGCCTAGGAGGCATGTGAGAAATTTAGTCCTGCACCCAAGAGACAGCAGGTGAGTCTGTTAGTAGAGGGAACAGGTGTGAGTCATTCGATCACAATTCAGGATGAGCCTGCAGGCCTTGTTGAGAGCTACATGCACCCTCTTAAGCACAGAGTCTGATGCTGCACTGTTGACAACCAGGCCATAGTCAGTAGTGGAGAGGATGGAGCTCGTGACTGAAAGGCAGATGGATGCCGTGGTAAGGTGTTTTCTGTGCCTTTATAGCACACCAAGCTTAGTGTTGACTGTCTTGACCACCTGGTCAACATGTTGAGTGTAGAATACGGTGTAGTCCAGGGTGACTCCAAGGTATTTGAAGGAATGTGGCTGGTCCAAGGGGGCGAGTACATTGTTGATGATGTGATGATGTTTATAGAGGGGGACCTTTTCTTGAGCTGGGGACTGGATAGGGATAGGAACATGGTCTTGTTTTTTGTTTGTTTTTTGTAATTGAGCAGAAGTCTGTGCTCGCAGAACCAGTCTTCTATTGTACTGAAGGAGTGCTGAAGTGCTGCTTGGAGTGGCTCAGTTCGAGAGTTGCTGTTGAGGATGACAGTGTCATCCGCATGTAGGATTATCTTGGTGTCATAGGCTTGAGGGAGATTATTTAGGAACAGGCTGAAGAGCAGGGATCCCAAGATGGATCCCTGGGGGACCCCTAGTGACTTCTCTGGGGTCAGACACTGTTTGTCCTATTTTTACCCGTTATGACCTGAGGGACAGGTAGTCTCGGATGCACCTAGAAAACAAGTGCTGCCCACCACGAACCCATGCTGTTTGCTATTCTGGATTCTGTTGCTCTCCAGGTAGTCAGTGAGGACCTAATTTACCAGTGACTCCATCAGTTTGCCCACAACAGAGGTAAGACTGAAAGGTCTGTAGTTCCGTGCTTGCTCCTCCCCCCCACCACCCCCCACCCATAGAGTGGAACTATGTCCACTACCCTTGACTCTTTCAGAACTACCCTTGTCTGTAATGAGTTATTGAATAGCCCTACCAGGGGTTCAGCCAGTTCCACTGCCAGTTCCTTGAGTACCTTCAGATGCATAAAACAAAGTTCAAATTGTGTCTTCTATGGTTCCCTTTGACAAACTTTGATAGATAAAAACTTCATATGGGGAATAAACCATAGCCGAATATCCATAGACAAATTCTTAGAATTACTGTGTTACTCTACTCTTAAATACATTTCAAATTCTGTTTCTCCTCAAAACTTTAATTTATTGTAGCACTGTAATTGGTCTTTTTCATATTTCATTAGTATTTCATATTTCATTCATTTCTTTTTCCTTTTTATAGCACTACCAAATATGGCTTTTATTACATTTCGGAACAGCCCTCTTCATCAGATGTAACAGAGCTGCTTTAATACATACATTATGTTTATCTTGTAAGGCTGTTTAAAATAAAATAAACAGTAATCAGTTTAATTAAATAAACTGTGCCATTTTCATACTAATAAGTTAAATAAGTATATGTACAAATAATTAAATAATTAGTTTTCTGACTTCATTTGTTTTGCTTGCCATTACCTCTAAGTGTCCTAACTGAATTCAACTTGCTTTTACAATTTCTACATCCCATATAAATTGCGGTCTTACTTTTCACAATCGGGTTCTCATTGTGTCTTTCAGGGTGCCGCTCCGTGTTTAAAAAAACATGGAGAGGCATTCTGAAAGAAACAACGAGAACCAAAAACAAATGATGTCAGAAATGGGGTTGATTTAAAATAAGGTAAACACATTTTAATGTTGAAAAAATATAAAGCATCAATACCACATAAAAAGAGAAAAGGAAAAAAAAAACTCTGAGTTATTGTTGTTTTACTTTCAGAGTGGGTCCTCCAGTGGGATGAATTTAAAGTGGACTGCATCAAATCAATAAAGTGCTGGTCTTTAGGTCATCTGATATGACTACCCCCAGGTCCCTTTCCATTTTTGTTGTTAGTATCTCACCCCCCCACTCTGCACTCTTCCCCTGGGTTTTTGTTTCCCAGGTGCATTAATTTGCACTTCTTTGCATTGAATCTAAGCTGCCATAAATTTGACCATTCCTCCAACCTTGCCAAGTCCCTTTTCATCCTTTCCACCCCACCTTGCGTATCAACTCTGTTGCAGATCTTTGTGTCATCTGCAAAGAGACATACTTTTCCTTCCAGTCTCTCTGCAATGTCACTTATAAAGACATTAAAAATGACTGGCCCCAGTACTGAACCTTGCGGTACCCCACTAGTAACCCCCCTTTCTTCACTGTGGACTCCATTTACTATTACCCTCTGTGTTCTGTTGTCCAGCCAGTGTTTTACCCAGGCTACCACCCTGGAACAAACATATCAACATACGATATAGAAGCTGAATTGTGTCTAAATGTCAATTTTTTTTCAAAGTAGTCTGAAAGGCATCAGGAGCTCTTTAACTTCCATTCCATGTGCAGGACTAAAAATGACACAAATTATTCCATGAAGGCCCAGTAGTCTGCAAGCATGCTTGCGACATACACAGTGTTTGTAGTGTCCTTATTTCTGCTCCAAAACCTGCTGGCATGCTGGCAGGCTTCATTTGACATATTTGAATAAGCTACAGTATATGTCCTGTTCTATTTCAGCAAGTAGAACAGGGTGTGTAATATGTAAGGAATAGTGTGTGATACGGTGTGCAGCAATGCTGTAATAACTACATGCACAAGGTGGAATGTAAGGTAAAGGCAAAGTCATATTAACTGCACACTTGCTGTGTCTTTTAGAACTTCTAAAATTCTAAAGAAAGATCAAAAAAGGATGGCTTGATGGTTCTGCGGAAGAGCATTACGCTTCCTTGCCAGTTACTGGGTTCAGAAATGCACACAGTAAGCCAGAATCAGAACAGGCAGGACTGGAGAGTGCTGGCAAGCATAGGACGAGCCAGCTGGGTGAGGGAGACATCCTGGTTCTGATGTTGCAGTGGCCACTTGCACTGAGCTTGCTCTCTTGTGAGGGGTGGCGCATGCCCAGAGCACACTGTGTCAGTGGAGGCCACCAGAAGTTGTGCAAAAACGTAGGGAGGTGGTGGGGTTGACTCTTGGAGGGAAGGGATAAAAGCTTGAAAAAGATGAGTGCTTTGAGCCGTCTATGTGATGGTTGCCAGCAGCCTTGGACCCTGCTCCATGTGAATCTCCACTGACTTCAGCGGTGGTGGTAGCAGCTGACTTGGCTCTGGGTCACTTCCAGGGGATGTGACAGAATGAGCGAGTGGTGACTTGGAATGCCAAACACTTAGAGGGGGGAAATTATGAAAAAGCCAGTTTTAACTGACCTGTGTGACTATACTGCAATAATTGCACCTTCATGTGACTGTATTTCACCAGTTAGGATACAGGCCATCTTTTACCCCATTCTGTAATCTATAATGCTGAAATCTTATTTAAAAGATATTTTCAAAATGGTACCCCCATAAGACAGATTGATGGCTGCAATGAAAATAATTAATCCTAAGCAGACACTCTGGGTCTGTCATCAAGGCACAAGTCAGGAAGCACAGGAAAACCAGGAGCAGTTGTAGAATTCACCAAAAATATGTATTTACACTAGCAGTAACATAAAACGATAAACTTGTTCATTATAACTATTTACAAAGGCAAAATAAAATAAAGATCCATCAGAGTTTTCCTTCAATCTCTGTGTCCATTCTCTCTTTCAAGCAGTTGCAGCTCGGCTCTCTTATAAGTCCTTCCAACCCCCATTCTTAACAAGCATCATGTTCTTGCAAGTATCAGGCATGTACAGCTAGAACACAATGTTCCTGAGCTGAGGCCCCTTTTCCACAGCCCTTCAGCAAAAAGCTTAAACATTTGCACTCAGGTAACCTCTTGAGTTCTCAATAGCTTTTTGCAGTCATCTCAAAATATAATTATATACATTTCAACAGTAACACTATATATTTTCTAAACAAAGGGATCCCAATATCAGTTACATTCCCACATAATGATTTGCATATATTTTTATATCAGTAGATAAGCAAGGGAGAAAAAGACAGACAGCAAGGGAAGTCTGAGAGACAGTGAGAGGCAAAGAATTGCGAGACTGTCGGGTTGATCAAGTCCTAGGTCTCACAAGAAAACTTGGTTGCTCAACCAGACAGACAAGAGACAGAACAGGAATGAACAGATCCTTGCATTTAAACTCTTTCCATAACAACTGGGACTGGGTCATATTCTACTCTGTCACAGGGTTTGCGGTCAGAGCACCTGCTTGGGAACCAGATGATCAGAGGTTCAGAGCCCTCTAGAATCAAATACTCACTGTGACCTTGGGCAAGTCACTTAAACTCCCAGTGCTGCAGTCCACCCAGCTGCAGAAATGGCTAGAAGAAGGACCTACACGAAATGAGATGTTCTAGAGACATGAATATTGTTCACCATCCACACTCTGGCATTTTCACTGGAACAGTCTGATTTACTGGAAGTCTTCAAGCTATGCGTCTCCCAACTCCACCCATGACATCAGATCTTTCTTTACACTGGAAGAACAGGTCACCTCCTTCATGGCTCTTGATTAGAATTTAGTGTGCCATAGGTGAACTTTGTTTATGAAGTTTTTGTGTTTTTCGGCTTTATTTCCTTGGTTCCTTTGACACCCCTCACAGATTATCAATGAAGCAGTGGAAGCCAGGGTTCAAATTCTGCGTTCGGTGCTGGCACAGGATGTCAGTCACTGAGCAGCATGACATGTGCGTATACTGCCTGAACAGGCAGCATGACATGATGTGGCCAGGTGTGGTCTTTGTCTCAGCATGCTTCCTGGGTCCTTCGAGGACAGGAAGCTCTGGCTCTCTCTAGGTTGACCTTCGGAATGGGGTGTGAAGGACTGCCTTAAGGGGCCACAAGAAGGCTGCAGCTGGATCTTCTCAGCAGCTTGCGACCCTTGAGGTGGAAGTGTCGGCTGCTGCAGCAGGCATCCTTGGTCTTGATGCTGTTCCTGGCTAGTTCAGCATTGGAGGGTCATTCACTGGAGGCTTCAGACCCCAGGAATCCCTCATATGTGGTTAACAACTGCAGTCATTCAACTGGAATTAGTTGCCCCGGAGCTTAGAATTCTAGGCTAATTAGAGAATCTTTGAGTGAAATTCAAAACTTTGCTGTGTAGTCCCACTCACCCCACATTCTAACAGCATATTTATTTCTCCTTCTGGAGAAAGCAGTTGTCCCGAAATCTTCTCTTCACTTCAGATCAATTGCAAGTAATTATTTTATAAATTCTAACAGTTTATATTTTTGATAAGTACACGTTATTTAGGATATTTTTTGTGTATGTCTGTGAATTTATTCTGTTCCACACTGGTTCCCAGGAACCTGAGAAGGTCATTTTGCAGCGCGGTTCCCGTCTTCAGAGAACTGCTTTTATTTACTAAAAAAAAAAAAAAAAAAAAGCTTTATTTCTCTTACAAGTGTATCACTTTACAGCATTTTAAATTATTACTCTAGGTTCCCTTTTCTTTTGGAACCGATTCTTTTTTACATTGATCACCATTTGGTGTTCTGATATGTTGAGGTCCCTGTTTAAAACGAAATCGAATCACATTTCTATATTTTCAAACATATTTTACCCTATTAGTGTTTTTCACTAAGTTCTGAGAACTGGAACGTCTTCCCTGGGTTGTCAGTGTTTTGGCATGACTGACAGGCCCAAAAAGAAGTTGGGACCAACAGGCTTTAAAAACTGTAAGATTTGTTTTCAGCTTCTGGTTAAGGCAGACTGCCACATTTGTGTTTGAGGTGCGTGGGTCCAGATCGTGATGTTGTCTGTTGTGAACCCCTGCATTAAATTTTGCCCTAAAATGCAAAAGAAAAGGGCTAAAAAGTTAGAAGACATCACAGCTTCTCAGTCTGCCTCCATGTCACCTAAAGGCTCACATGAGGGTCTAGCCTCTCAAAGTAAGCAGCATAACAAAGAAAAGGCTGCAAAAGATCATCCAGAAATCATGGTTTCTAAATGATGGAACCCTGCATCCAGTAAAAATAAGAGTCTTTGAGCAGACACCGGAGGTGGTGCCTGCTAAGAAAAAACAAAAAGAAAAACATGTCACTGTCCCATCTTCTGAAGACGGAAAGGAGCTGCCAGTAACGCAAATAAAATGTCCTCAATAGAGGGCATGACAAAGGAATGGCAATTCCTCCATGGATTCCAGGCTATGGGGAATTTCATGAATATGCCTATCTCTCCCCCCCACCTCATGCTCTGGTTTCATTCCAAGTGCCCGTGGAAGAAGGGTCAAACTGTTTTATGAGGAGGAAGAGGATGAAGAAGCACAAACAGAGCCTGGTGGTTATCCTGAACAAGACTTTGGCTCCCTTTCTTGCTCTCCAGATGACTATACCTCACACTATGCTTTTATGAGGGAAATGGTGAATGCCCTCAGCATGTCATTGCAGGAGACTGCTGATGAGGAGGATGAGGTTGAATTTATGGATATGATGGGCTTAACTCCCCCAAAAAGGTTGCTATTGTCCATCCACAAATACCTTAAGAAGGCCTCTTTTAAAATCATGTCAGGAAGCCACTTCTCTGCTAGCATACTAACATACTAACATACTATTTGCCAGCAGATTAGGCCTTACGGTCTATCGAGTCTGCTCGAACCTAGATCCTTAGTTGGATGCTGAGACCCTCCCATCCCTTGATCTCCAGAAACCCCTATCATCCATCCCCCCCCCCCCCGGGACAGGCCATCATCTGATACATCCACTTTCTGTGCCTGTCCCACCTCCTCTTGAAGCCCTCCACTGTGGATCTGGAACCAGCTCACCAGGCAGTGCATTCCAAGGCTCCACCACCCTCTCGGTGAAAAACCTCCTCCTCTTTTCCCCCTCTCACCCTTCCACCTTCCAACTTCAAACCATGCCCTCTGGTGATACCTCCCTGCTTTAGTCTAAAGATCCCTCCATGTTTTCCTATTTATTCCTTGAGGGTACTTGAGACCTCAATCATGTCCCCTGTCTCTCCTCTCCTCCAATGAAAACAGGCAGAGCTCCTCAAGTCTGTTCTCATAAGTCAAATCCCTAGCCCTCGTGATCATCTTTGTTGCCCTCCTCTGTACCTCTCCAGGAGCTGTATGTCCCTCTTCAAGTGTGGTCTCCAGTACTGTACACAGTACTCAAGGTGTGGTCTAACCAGTCCATTGTACAGCGGCAGAATCACTTCCTTGCTCCTAGAGGTGATCCCCTTACGATGCATCCCAACATCCTGTTTGCCTTGCTAGCTGCTCTCCTGCACTGCTCAGAGTTATTCATACATGTATCCACCATGACCCCTAGGTCTTTTTCCCCTGTTGAGGCCTCCAGCGCCTCCCCTCCCAGGGTGTACCTGTGTTTAGGGTTTCCCCGACCAAGATGCAACACCTTGCACTTGGTGATATTGAAATTTAATTTCCATGTGTGAGCCCAGCTTTCCAGGGTGTCCAGGTCCCCCCTTGCAGGGCCACCCTCCCCTCTTCTCCCTCAACTACTGCTCCCATCTTGGAGTCATCCGCGAAGAGACTCATTTCACACCCTATACCCTCCCTGATGTCCGATATGTATGCATTAAACAGGATCGGACCCAGGACCGAGCCCTGTGGTACCCCACTACCATCCTCTCTAGGGTTCGAGAGCTCCCGACAGACCACTACTCTCTGAGTGCGTCCAGCTAGCCAGTTTTCAATCCATCTGACCATCAAAGGGCCTACTCCTAACCCCATCAGTTTCTCCACCAGACCATTGTGGGGGGACAGAGTCAAACGCCTTGCTGAAGTCCAAGAATAATACATCCACAGGCTTACCCCTGTCCAGTTCTGATGTTACCCATTCATAGAACTCCACAAGGTTGGTTTGACATGATCTACCTGGCACAAACCCATGTTGCCGACTGTCCAGACCTCCCACCTCTTCCAAGTACACCCCCAACCGTTCCTTTAGTATACTCTCCATTAATTTTCCCACCACCGAGGTCAAACTGATGGGTCTATAGTTACCTGGTACTTCCCTCGACCCCCCTTTATGGATTGGTACCACATGTGCCTCTCGCCTCTAGCACAGAGAAGAAAATTGACAAAAAGTATCAGACAGACAGACAGTTTCGAATGCTTCTGTTTTCACCCTGATCATGAGGGAGTGGTTCAGACTGGTGCCTGTGACTCCACGAGACAGGATAGCATGGTTAAAAAAACTTTATTCTTCAGCTTCCCTGCTGTTAAAGCTGGCCGCGCATACTTGGCCTACACAGCTCAGTAGCAAAAAGCTCTCTGGAGCTACATTTTGGTAATGAGCAATAAGGCTGCTGATGACCTTACACAGTATTTGGCTGACATAGGGAAGACAGCCATTGATGCTACTAAGTACCAGTTCCACACGGCATTGGACACTAATTGCACCACTTCCAGGGTAACGGCACATGCAGTGCCCCTAATAAGGTTTGCCTGGCTTAGAACCACAAACCTTTCCCAAGACATTCAAAAAAAAAAGCTAGGGATTTTCCTTATGAGGGAAATTTGCTGTTTGGTGACAAGACAGAGGCTTATATGAAGAAGGTGGATAAATACAAAACCACTTACAAGAGCAACACTGTGAAGGAAAAGACCTCCACTTCCTACAGGCCTTCTGGTAGGGGAGGTTGGAGATACTTTGCCTGTGCTTAAATTACTTATGACTACCTCCACAGAGGGTTTTCTTCAGGGGTAGGAGTAGAAGGGAACCCAGGCATGTAGATGCAATACCAGCTCCCAAAGCCCAAGCAAATCAAAACCCTGACAGACTTGCACATTGACCCAACCATTGTATGGGGAGAAGCTGGCTGACTCACTAATTTCAGGAATAGGGAAAAAAATAGCCACAGAGAAGTGGGTCCTGAAAATAGTAAGTCAGGGTCAACCCCTGCAGTTCAAAAAAATTCCCAAAACTGCAGTCACAAAATCTTTCTTTTATCCTGAAACTCCAGCAGAGAGACTCTTACTGGAGATAGAGGTAAAAAAAAATTGATGCAAGCAAATGCATTGCAAAAAGTTCCTTCCTCACAGTGGGGAAAGGGACTTTATTCAAGAAGCTTCCTGACCCACAAGGACAATGGGGACTGGCAGCCCATTTCAGATCTGAGATACAGTGGCAGTTATATTTTAGTTATAAAAGTTGACCGCAGTACTGCGGTATTGCAGCAACCTCAGAAAAAAATACCATGGGTTTATCACTACAGCAGAAAAAAATGCATGTTATTCAATACTTTTTTAATGCGGTAGTGGCAAACTGCTGTATTTGTTTTTGCAGTTGCTGCAAATATCGCGGTACTGATCAACTTTTATAAACTACTACTATACAAACACTGAAAAGGAAAAATTCAAGATGGTGACACTGGGATCAATGATTCCATCACTGCAAAAAGGAGATTGGTTGGGGTCAATGACACCTGCTGTCACGTATCAGTCAGGTCCAGCTACAGAAGGTACCTCAGATTCAGGGTAAAGAATTTCCACTGCAAGTTCACAGCCCCTCCCTTCGGTCTATCATCAGCACCAAGAGTGTTCACAAAGTGCCTAGCCATAGTGGCAGTACATTTGAGGAGGCAAGGGGTGGTGGTGTTTCTCTGTCTGGACAGCTGGCTAGTCACAGGAAAATCACACCTGGAGGCAGAGTCCTCCCTTCTTCTGATACAAGGCACCTTGGAGGACCTGTCCCTTTCTTGGGCCCCAACCTCTGTAGCGCTGGGATGGAAGGACATTTCACCTGTATTGAAAAGTTCAGTGCCACCCAGGGTTCTGTGGCATCATCCCAGAAGGACCCAAAAAAGAAGCCTAAGAAACAGGCTTTCTGTTATTGGTGCTTTCAGCCACACCGTACTGGGCAGTAGCCCTAGAAGGGGCAGTACCAGGCCTAATGCCCGAGGCTCAAGTCCAGGGCCAGTGTCCTAAAAAAAAAAGGGGGGTCAGGGGTGGTGGTGCCCTTCAGGCTGCAGCAGCCAGTTCCCCCCAAAAAGCTGCGCAGTGATGGATAGGGGTGCCATTCCTCCACCCATCTTGCCCCTATCTGCACTTCTTGTAAGAGGCTGACTACATCACTTCTTGCCACATTGGTCCACAATCACAGCGGACAAGTGGATGCTGGACATAGTGGGCAGAGGGTTGCCTCTGGACTTTGAGGTTCTCCTGCCTTATTGCTTTCATGCACCTCGGGAGTCCAGGGTGTCACAGGACACACCCTGCGCCCTTTGAGAGGACATTCTCCTTGCAAAAGGGGCAATAGCCTGTGTCCTGGACACCCCAGAAAGTCAGAGTTATGTGTCCAGGTGCTTGCAAGTCCCAAAATGGACAGAGAGTGGCACTTCATACTGGATCTGCACGATCTGAACCAGTTCATGCAGAAACGCAAGTTCCAGACGGTCACTCTGAATCAGATCATGCGTTTGCTCCCTAGACCTCTTGGATGCATTCTCCCACAGTCCATCCATACCACCACCGGTACCTCCAGTTGAGAGCGAAAGGGGTCCTGCATCAGTTCCAGGTCATGCCCTTTGAACTGTTTTTGACACCCAGCATCTTCACCCAGTGCATAGCAATGGTGGCAGCATATCTGAGGCACTTGGGTGTTGGAGTGTATCCCTACCTGGACGACTGGCTGCTAGCTGGTTCATCCATAGGGGCTATAGAAAGGTCCAGAGATCTGGCTGGCTGTCAAGACCTGCTATGACTCAGGCCTGTTGGTCAGCCCGGACAAGTCCGAACTGGTACCCACACAGGTGATCAAGTTGCTTAGGGCAGAACTAGACTCCCTGCAGGTCAAGGCCTTCCTCCCTCTTGACTCAGCACTGGATCTTACCTCCTTCGTCCATTCATTTCAGGTTGGGCTCTCTCACCCTGCCCAGGATTTCCTGAGGCTGCATGTTTACATGGTAACCTGCACTAGCATGGGACACTGGGCATGCTGGCGGATGTGCAACCTCCAGTAGCAGTTGGGCTGTCAGTGGTCCCAGTGCCTGGGTCACTTGGACCAGCTGGTAACAGTGACCCAGCTGATGTAGGATGTCATCCAGTGGTGGCTGATCCTCGAACACCTAGGGGAAGGAAACTCATTTGCTGGCCCAGAATTAACTGTCATGCTTAGGACAGATGTGTCTCTGATGGGGTGGGCAACACACATAGGAGACCACAGTTCCCATGGGTTGTGGTCACCCCAGGAGTCTCATCACCACATAAACCTGCTGGAGCTCCATGCAGTGCATCCTGCGCTGACAGAATTCACTCCTTTAGTCAGGGGTCAGGTCCAGATGAGCAACACCATGGGCATGCTCTGCCTGAACAGGCAGAGCGAAACTTGAGCCACTCCCTTGTGTTAGGAGGGCTTCCGCACCTAGACCCTCATTCGCAGCCTGGGTGAAGATCTCCTGGAGGTCCATGCCACAGGAGAGAACAATCAGCTGGTGGACGCTCTCAGCTGGGTAGGAAAGACATCACACAAATGGTCCCTGAAGCAGGAGGTGGTAAGCCACCTGTTCTCCCAGTTGGGCAGTCCTCTGTTGCACTTGTTTTCCTCTTGGGAGACTGCCAGACTGAGGCTGTTTTGTGCATACTTCCCCACAGTTCAGGACACTGTTGGGGGGGGGGATGTCTTTGTGAGGCCCTGAACACCAGGATTCATATACGCCTTCCCTCCCTTCCCCTTGATCCACAAGGTAGTGGTCAAGGTGCAGATGATCCTGATAGCTCCAGACTGGCCTCGGTCGTTCTGGTATCCCGATCTCCTCAGTCTCAGCAGCAGACCTCCATGATGCCTGCCTTTCTGACCTATCTGCTGACCAGACATCAGAGGCAGGTCCTGCACCTCACGTCATGGTTTCTGAGCAGCTAGAGTTACAAGCCTTTGGTCTCTCAGATAAAGTGCTCCACGTTGTGAAGGCCTCCCAGAAAGAGTCGATTCACCAGTGTTATGCCTTTAAATGGAAACAGGGCTCCATTTGGTGCCACAGTTAGGAGTTTGATCCCCTTGCCTGCCCTTTGGCATGCATCTTGGACTTCCTCTGTTCCCTCTGTCAGCTGGTACTGCAAGCGACAACCCTTAGGGTGCACCTGGCAGCTATATCTGCTTACTGGGCATGGGCTGAGAAGGTGGTAGGGTACTTTTCCAAGGGCCTGGACCACATGTCCCCTCTCTTGTGCAAACCACCTCCACTGTGCGACTTACTACTAGTGTTTGCTATGCTTATGAGCAAGCCATTTTAGGCTATGCAGAAATGTGAGGTGTCACTCCTGTCGTACAAGACAGCCTTTCTGGCAGCCATCACATCATCCAGAAGGACTGGGGAGCTCCAGGCTCTCTCAGTGGAGTCTTCCTACCTGGTCTTCCACAGGGACAAAGTCATCCACTGCCCCAATCCGAAGTTCCTACAAAAGGTGTATCGGAGTTTCATCTTAACCAGGTGATAAATTTACCAGTATACGTTGCTAACCCATCTTCAGAGGTCGACCGCAGGCTCCATACCATGGATCTGTGGAGGGTGCTCTCTTATTAAGTAGAGTGCACAGCTGGAGTTCAGGGAAAGGCTTGCCAGCTGTTTCACTTACACTGAAGCCATGCCTGGCAAACAGCTAGCTAAGTGGACAATTGGAAGGTGGATCGCATCTAGCACTGACCTCTGCTATAGGTTGTCTGGTAGGGAGCGTCATGTAGGACTTAGAGCTTATTACAACAGACATACCACTGCCTTGGAGCTGCTTCCAGGGACATCTCTGTCCAGGAAATCTGCAGGGCTTCTACCTGGAAGTCAGCACATACCTTCTTTTCCCACTACTGCATCGACCTTGAGTATTGCCGGGATGCTGGTTTTGGGACCTTGCTTTTCTAGTCTCTCTTCACGAAGTAGGAGTGTGCACCCTGCCCCCGCCTCCCAGAGAACAGCTTGGAGTCTGCTACAGTGTGGATCATAATCTATATCCATGCCCCTAAAAAATAGGTTACTTACCTGTAACCGTATATCTTCCTGGACATAAAGTCTCCACCACTTCTTCACACTGATGGGACTACGCCAGAGGCGCTAGGACCCAGTGAGAGCCAACATTTTTCAGGAGGGCCAGCACTGAGGTAGGGCCACGAGGAAGTGGCACAATGAGCCAGGCTCGCGCTGTATAGACTACCTTGGTGTTGACCCTCCAACTGCCTCAGTTCCTTTTTTCCAGCCATCAAGTGTGCTTCTTTGATGATGTTGCTCAGGCGGTGGGAGTCAAAACTTCATTTATATAACAACAGCTTCAGTTTTATTAGTATTTATTAGTTTTATTATTTTCTAGAGAAAATAAGTACCGACTAAATTTCTTACATTTTATTATTTCGTCAGAAGACGTCTTCAGCCCTCCATTGACTGAGTCAACCATGAGTAGGGCAGGTGACGGTAGGGAGACTTTGCATGAAAGCTGTTCAGTCAGCCGGGCTGGATCTGGTCCACCACCCTGTACGGAGGGGGTCTGACAACAGACAGTCCGGTGCTTGGGGGGGATGGGCAGTCTCCCCGAAAGCATAAAAAGAAGCTGTCCCATTCTCAGCGCTGCTCGACCTCGAGCTCTTCTTCAGCCTCCTGGTCGAAAAAGAGGCGATGCCGCTCGAAGTCGTCCTCTGGTACATCTGCACATAGATCGTCTGTTGCTGGGGGTAGGGCCCAGTCTCCGCCTCTTCCGGACTCCCCTCTGGTTTCTGCCCCTGGTGACCAGCATCCTCGACTCCGGAGTCCCTCCCGGCCCATTGGGGGGGTCCTCCGGTGAGCAGTTTCACTATCGGGCTGCTCTTATGGAGCAGTGAGTGTGGCGGTTGTCATGGCTGCATGAGCGGGCTAGTCCGTCACCGGGGCCTTCGAGCCTCGCGGTTTCAGACCTGCAGGCCGGGCAGTTGAGACTTCCAAGTTGCACGGCACCCTCTCCGGTGTTGTCGACTCAGCGCCCTGGTGTCTTTCCCTTTACATGGCTGCAACGCAAGGGTCCACACCGGTGCCTTTATCTCCTGCTGAATTTCTTCAGTTTTCTTCCTCAAATCGGAGTCTACAGACTTGGGGCGCCGGCCGCACCGGCACTGCATTCTAAACCGGTGCTGCGTTTGATAACATCAGACAAATGGATCCTCAGGATAATCCAAGAGGGATACTCTCTGTCTGTTGGAAACCCCTCCGGATCATCCACCCAAGCGACAGCCCAGGCTGTCTGCCTCTCAGGCCTTCTGCCTTCTTGCATCCAAGATTCAAAGCCTTCTGAACAACAGGCCAGTAGAGGTAGTTCCACTGGACCAGCGGAACACATTTTTCTACTCCCATTACTTTCTGATTCCAAAGAAAATGGGCGGTATGCGCCCTATTCTTGACCTCAGAAAGTTAAACAAGTTTCTTTTCAAGGAGAAATTCAGGATATCACTCGGTTCCCTTCTACCTCTGATTCATCAACATGGTTGGCCTCTCTAGACATGCAGGACACCCACCAACACATTCTCATACACCCAAAGCACCACAAGTACCTAAGGTTCATGGCATTGGGTCAGCACTATCAATTCGGAGTCCTGCGATTTGGGCTATCCTTGGCGCCTCGAGTTTTTACAAAGTGCTGTGCAGTTCTTATAGCGCCTACGGCCTCAAACTTCCTCACATCCATGGGAGTTCTGCTAAACTTGAAAAAGTCACAGTTCTAGGGACATGGATATGTTGTTCATCCACACTCATTGGCAGTATCCTTGCCGCTTTAAATCTTGCCGGAAGGTCTTCAAAGCTTGCTCCTCCCACCCACCGGGTGGTATAACTCCGGCTCCGCCCCATGGCGCCAGATCTTCCTTACCGCTTGGAGCTCAGGTTCCCTCCTTAACGCTCTGCGTTTCACTGACAGTTCCTATTTCTCCGTTTAAGGTTTAAAAATAATATTTTGCAAAAGACTTCAGTCTTGATCCTCGACTTTCGATGGACCAATCGACTCGGTTCGGAGATGCCCATGCGGGCGAAGATGTCTCGGACGGATCCACACTCCACGTGTGTCTACTGCTAGGCCTTGAGCACGACCGCGGGCTTGCGACCTGTGCTCATCTTTCGGCCCTCGTCGCCGAAGACCGTGCTGCCCGATTGCAACTGGGCGTCCCGAGGCGTTCCCTCCGGTGAAGTCAGGAGGCCAGTTGGCGGTGTCAGCGGCGGCGGTTTCCGGCGGATCAGCTTCGAGCGGATGGCGCGCCTCGAAGAGGAGGCGGCGCTGGCCGTATCTTTCTCGGCCGCGGCATTTATCCCGCTCTCTGGGTTCTTCCCGCAGCTTCCTTTAAGGAGCTTTGTCTGTCCCTCCACTAAAGGAAGGGCTTGCGTCTGCTGGACCTTTTCTCGGTCAAGAGGACAAGGGTAAAGTCCTCGTCGGCGGCTCTTGGGGCGGGAAAGGTCCCTCTCCCGGGCGTCGACCGTCCGACTCAGACCGCTCGGCCCGGCCACTGGCCTCACGGTGTCCCGTCAGGTCAGTTGACGAGACTCCCACTGATGAGTGAGATTTTTCACCGACCCATTGAACGGCTGTCGCCTTTAGCAGCCGAGATCTCCTCTCCCGGTTCCCCGGGGAGGATTGAGATCCGATGGGCTCGCCTGTGCCTCCGGTTCCGGAGCCTCGGATGGACCTTCGGGCGAAGGAGTGCGGTTCTGGCGACACCTCCTCGCACCGACCCGGAATTCGGGACTCTCGGTCTCGGTCCTGGACCTCTTCGCGGTCCAGCCCGTTCCCACCGTCATTGAGCGGTCTGCCGGTCTGGCGGTAAGCGCGTGGCGTCGCCGCTGTCGTCTCGTCCTCCTCCTCGGATGAGGGAGGCCCGCGTGAATTACGTCGACGGTGCGAGGGACCTATGTTGCAGATAAGTCTCCTGGCCGGAATAAGCCGACTCCGCGCCTTCCCTCGCCATTAAATGGCTGTCACGGAACGCCGACACAACCCCGCGACTTGTCCGAGGAGCCACCCAGGCGGTTGTTCGGCCAAACCAGCTGCTCCACCGATTCCGGTGGAACCTCCGCCTCCACAGCCACCAGGAGTAGCTCCGACCAAGGATTCTTGGTCGGCTAAGGCTTCTACTCCCATCGGCTGTCAGTTACCCTCACTCCCGACCGACCTCGGCAGGTGAAGGGTGGCTCAGGCCAGAGGCAGCTCTTTGAGGACTCTTCCGAGTCGAGACGATTCCTCCTTCTTCCAAGCGACTGGACTTGGAGTCTTCAGGAGGTCAGCCAATGGACGATAGCCCGTCGTCCTTCCTAGGACTGCTTCGGCTCATCTCGGAGTCTACCGGGATGGAGCTCGAACCCGTTTCCAAACGGGCCAGGTATCCCCTCACGGAGATTCTGGACCGAGGGGATTCTCCGACGGAGGCCTTTCCGGTGGCCGAGGCCATAGTGGGTCCGGCACTGGAACTTTGGCAGCGCCCCGCTTCCTGCCCTGCGCCTTCGGCCAGGATGGCCAGGAAGTATGCGGTCCCTACCGGTTCCTTGTCCGGTTTCTCGGAACACCCCTCTGCTGAGGGGTTGGTTACCGACAGCGTTTTCCGGCGCGCCGGCAACGCCAGGGATGTGGACAAACCTCCTGACAAGGAGTCCAAGAAATTGGACTATGTCGGGCGAAAAGTCTACGCTGCGTCCTCTCTCGGCCTTCGTCAGGCCAGTTCGGCCGTCCTCATGGCACATTTTTCTCATGCCCTGTTGGGCTCCTGGATGAGGTCATCCTCATCTTCCGCCGATCTGCAGACTACGGTTAAGCAGAGTGCGGGACCAGGGAGAGCAGGGCGAAACAGCAGCTCAGACTGCTTTGGATGTGGGACTCATGTGCTAGATCGGTGGCGGCCGCAGTGGTTATGCTGCCGTCGGGAGTGGCTGAGGATATCCACCCTTAGCTGGATACCCAGCACAAGTTGGTGGATGTTCCCTTTGGGGACTGACCTCTTGACCCTGGGGTGGAAGGTCACCTGCAGAGGATCGAGAGTCCAATGCCACCTTGGACTCGGTCTCTTCCGCTCAGAAGGACAAAGCCGCAAACACAGCCTAAGCCCTTTAAGTCCTTCTGTGCCCCAGTAGCGCCCGGCCCAACGTCAGGGCCAGCAGGCTCGACCTTGGCATCCCAAACCCAACCGCCGGCTTCCTCTAACAGGAGGCAGGGAGGAAAGGGCCCAGGAGGTCCCTCGGCGGTCCCTCCTCCAAGCCTGCCCAGTGGCGGGCTGAGGGTGTCGCCCCCCATCCCCGTCACCTACTCCTGGGTCCCCGTGGGGGACAGCTCCGCATCCGTTCCGCTTGGTCCGCTGTTACCACGGACAGGTGGGTCTTGGAGGTGGTGGGAAGAGGCCTGCCTCTGGAATTGAGCAGGCACCACCCTTCAGAGCTGCCTCCGGGGGCTTCGGATCCCCAGCTCACTGGCGGCTCGTCGAGCCGACATCACCTCCTCCAGAAGGAGGTGGTAAGAGAGGTGGTGGACCCTTCTTCAGACCCAGGGTTTGTGTCCAGGTACTTCCTGGTTCCGAAACGGACGGGGGGCTGGCGCCCCATTCTCGACCTACACGACCTAAACAAGTTCCTAAGGTCTCGAACCTTCAGGATGGTCACTCTGGCTCAGATTATACCATCCTTGGAAGAGCAGGCGTGGTTCTCTCTCTGGACTTGGGTGCAGGTTTTTCCGTCCCTATCCGTCCGTCTCACCAGAGATTCTTTCGCTTCTGAGCGGAAGGATCCTCTTCGAGTTCCAAGCCATGCCCTTCGGCTTGTCTCCAGCTCCCAGGGTCTTCACCAAATGCATGGCAGTGGTGACAGCATTCTCGGCGCCGAGGTCCGGTGTGCCCTCACCTGGACGACTGGCTGATAGCAGCTCCCTCCAGGAAGGAGGCGGAGTGGTCAGAGATCTGGCCTCCAGGTCTGCTCTCAACTGGGCCTCCCTTATCAACGAGGCCAGTCGAACTCGAGCCGAAGCAGGTGATTTTATTCATCGGGCAGCTCGACTCTCTTCGAGCCAGAGCTGCTCCCAGGACAGGGCCGAGGTTCTTTCCTCCTTTGCCCGATCATTTCTGGTTGGGCAATTGCGCCTGCCGGGACTTCCTCGCCTCCTGGGTCTCATGGCGGCCTGTACCAGCGTGGTCCGTGGGCCCGCTGGAACATCCGCCCCTTCAGTGGGGACTGGCCAGCCAGTGGTCACAACGCTGCGATCCCTTGGACCAGCTTGTGTCGGTGACACAGGGGATGTGGAACGCTCTCCAGTGGTGGACCGTTCCAGATCATTTGCAGGAGGGCATCCCATTCGTCCGCCCCGAGCCGACGGTCTCTCTATCGACCGATGCCTCTCTGATGGGTTGGGGTGCCCATCTGGGGGAACACCGGGCTCATGGCCTCTGGTCCCCGCGGAGTCCCGCGATGCCACATCAACCTGTTGGAGCCCGGAAGGTCCGCCTAGCTCTCGCACCGCCTTTTCCTCCTCCCGGGTCAAGTGGTCCGAGTCCAGACGGACAATACACGACCATGTACTATCTAAACCGCCAGGGGGACGCTCCATGCTTCTATGCAAGGAGCTCTCGCATTTGGTCACTCGTGCGCAGCCTGGAGGCGGATCTCCTAGCCATTCACGTGGCAGGGCCTCCAACACCCTGGCCGATGCCCTGAGCCGGATAGGGGCTGCATCCCACTTAGTGGTCTCTCCTGCCGGAGGTAGCAGTATCTGTTCTCCCTTTGGGGCACACCTCAGGTGGACCTGTTTGCCTCCATGGAAGCAAGCTGAGTCTGTTCCATGCCCGCCCCCTCAGCGGGGCTCGCTGCAGGGGATGCCTTCGAGGCTATGGACCCGGGCCTCTTTACGCCTTTTCCCCATTTCCTTGATCCACAAGGTGCTTCTCAAGGCGAGGAGGGACAAGGCGCAGGTGATTCTGATAGCCCCAGACTGGCCTCGCCAGTTCTGGTACCCAGATCTCCCCAGTCTCAGCTCCAGGACTCGCGGCAGCTTCCAGCTCGCCCGGACCTGCTCTCAGTCAATCAGGGAAGGTGTTCCATCCGGACCTTCAATCCCTGCACCTGGACGGCCTGGTTCCTGAGCGCCTGAGTTCCAGGCTTTGGGTCTTTCCGCGAGGGGGTCCTCAATGTAGTTGAGGCGTCCGTAAGGAGTCGACCAGAAAATGTTATGCCTTCAAATGGAAAAAGGTTTTCCATTTGGTGTCAGGGCAAGGGCTTGGACCCTTTCTCCTGTTCCTTGGCAAGCATCTTGGACTATTTATGGTCCCTTTCTAGTCAAGGGCTTAGGTCGTGACCTAAGGGTGCACCTGGCAGCCATCTCTGCTTACGGTGCTGGCTGGGAAGCAGTCGGTGTGCGCAGGAGAAGGTGGTCTGGCGCTTTTCAAGGCCTTGATCACATTTCCCCTCAGTGCGGGAACCCCCACCTCCGTGGGATCTACTGCTGGTACTGGCAAAGCTCATGGGTAGCTAATCCGAACCTATGCACAGTGTGCTCTCTCACCTGTCGTGGAAGACCGCCTTCTTGGTGGCTATCCGTCAGCCAGAAGGATGGGAGAGCTCCAGGCGCTTTCCATCGAGTCTCCTTACCTGGTCTTCCACAGGGACAAGGTTGTCCTGCGCCCCCACCGAAATTCCTTCCGAAGGTGGTGTCGGAGTTTCACCTTAACCAGGTGTTGACTCTGCCGGTGTTCTACCCCAATCACACTCGGAGGTCGAATATAGGCTCCATACTCTGGATCCTAGAAGGGCTCGCTTATTATAAGGAGCGACGACTGATATTCTCGGGAGAGGTTCGCCAGCTGTTTGTCACCCACGCTGAAGTCGCATCTGGCAGACCTGCAGCCAAGCGGGACTACAAGCAGGTGGGTAACCTCCCATAGATCTCGTTATAAGTTAGCGGGCATGGAGCCTCCCAGAGGATAAGAGCTCATTCTACCCGCCATACTGCTGCAACGGTGGCTGCTTCCAGGGACGTCCCTATCCAGGAAATCTGCAGGGCTGCTACCTGGAAGTCAGCAAACACCTTCATTACCCACTACCACATCGACCTTGAGTCACGCCGGGATGCTGGCTTTGGGGCCTCGGTTCTCCAGTCTCTCTTTCCCAAGTAAGTATAGGGGGTGTGCGCTTGCCTCCCTCCTCCCGGAGAACTGCTAGGAGTCTGCCAATGAGTGTGGATGAACAACATATCCATGTCCCTAGAAATACAGGTTACTCACCTGTAACAGGAGTTCTAGGAATGGTATATATTGTTCATCCTACGAACCATTCCTCCCCGGCTTGACGCTACAACCTGAGCTTCCAGCGGGCCAGATCTGGCGCCGGGGCGGAGCCGAGAGTTATACCACCCGGGTGGGTGGGAGGAGCAAGCTTGAAGACCTTCCGGCAAGATTTAAAGCGGCAAGGATACTGCCAATGAGTGTGGATGAACAACATATACCATTCCTAGAACTCCTGTTACAGGTGAGTAACCTGTATTTACAGCCCTTCCAGAGGCTCTTCTTCGTAGGGGCCCTTCTGAATACCTCTTGCACGAAAGCCTTCCTTCCAGAGGACAGAAGGAGCAATATTCTCTAGATGGCCTGCTTCATCAGGGAAAGCAGCTTAGTCTGTGCTCTCTTGATGCAACGGATGCTGGGTCTCATGGCATCCTTCGTGTTCACTGTGCCTCTGGCTCGTCTTCACATGAGAACTTCTCAGTGGATGCTCAGTACTCAGTGGTTGCCAACCACACATCCTCAGTCCTTTCACATCAAGGTGACAGAACCATTGAGGCAGTCACTCACTTGGTGGTCTCAGGAGGACAACCTTCAGGGGGGTTATCCCTTCACCCCTCTGGATCCTCAGGTCTTCATCACCACGGATGCATCCCTTCTGGGATGGGGAGCTCACTGCCAGTAACTCCACAATGAGGGCAGATGCATTCAGAACGAGTCCCAACTTCACATAAATGTTCTGGAAATGAGAGCCATCCTTTACGCAGTCCGGACCCTGAAGGACATTCTCTGTCACAAGACCATTCTCCTTCAAACAGACAACAAGGCTACAAACAGACAACAATACTACATCAACAAGCAGGGCGGGGCACACTTATACCCCTTATGAAAAAATTACTCACCATAGTAATGTTGTTTCTTCTAATGGAGTCTTGCTGTATTCAGACATAATGCAGTTAGCCCCAGCACTTGAACTGCCCCGGAGAGGAAAGAGTTAACGCTATGCAGAAGCATAGAACGTTGAGCTCAGTTTTCAAACCTTTGTCTGTGGTACTTCCCAGTGTAACCGTCAGATTCTTACGAGCTAACTAACTAGTAACTAAAGTCTGGAAATTGTTCGAAGTATAGCCAAAGGGCAAAATACATCTTCTTGGGCACCAAAAGGCTCAAGTCGAGAACCCAAGAAGGAAAGGTAGTGACAGTATTTAGTAAAATGCCAGAAAAAATAATAATATCTACCTCACCCAAGAGGGAGGGTACAAGGTACACCCCTGAGGTGCAACACTGTACCTGCCAGCCCACTTCACAAAACGAGGTTCTGAGAGGGGAGGCGGGGGGGAGGTCTGAATACAGAAAGACTCCATTAGAAGAAACAGCATTACTATGGTGAGTAATTTTTCCTTCAAACAACATAAAGTCTTGCTGTATTTAGACATAATGCAGACTACCAAGCAGTTCCCTATGGAGGAGGGAATGCAGAACCTTCTTTGGGAAGAGGCTCTGCAGTACTACTGTACCAAACCTAGCATCACTCCTAGCCTGGATGTCCAGGGAATAATGCTTGGTGAAAGTATGTACTGTTTTCCAGGTGACTGCGTTACAGATCTCTAACAAAGGTATATCTCTGGCTGCAGCTAGAGAAACAGCTGTACCCCTGGTCGAGTGAGCCTTCAGACCTGAAGGGGGTGTCCTACCCAACTTGTCATAACAAAATTGTATACAAGAAACAATCCACCTGGCAATAGTTCTCTTAGTGGCAGGTTTACCCTTTCCCACTTCACCATGAGTGAGAAACAATTGAAGATGGTCATTTCTATGTGCCTTAGTATGCTCAATGTAGTAGCTAAGAGCCCTCCTAACGTCCAGACTGTGTAACATTCTTTCACCTGAAGAAGAATGGTCAGTGAAAAACACAGGGAGAGATACAGACTGGTTCAGATGAAAATCTGAAACCACTTTGGGCAAGAACCTCCTATTGGTTCTGAGGACTACTTTGTCCCTATGGAAGGAGATGAAGTCAGGTTCCACTGAAAGAGCCTGTAACTCACTAATCTGCCTGGCAGAAGTAATAGCTACCAGAAACACAGTTTTCCAGATCAAGTACTTCAATTTGTCCGAAACCAGAGGTTCAAAGGGTGGCTGCATTAGATGAGCTATGCAGACATTAAGATCCCAAGGTGGAGTGGGCTTCCTAAAGGGAGGGTTAACGTGAACCAGACCTTTGAAAAACTTTCTGAAAACAGGATGAGATGCCAGGGAAGAGCCCTTCCCTGCTGAGAGGAATGCAGAGACAGCTGCTAGATGAACCTTCAGAGTGGCAGGCCTAAGGCCTAAACCACTGAGATGAACTAGATAGTCTAAGGTTGTGGAAATGTCTGCAGAATCAGGCTGGATGCTCTTCTGAGAGCACCAAATACTGAACCTTTTCTATTTGGAGTTGTAAGTTTTTCTAGTAGAAGGTTTCCTAGAGACCTTCAGAATATCCAGAACATCCTGAGAAAGATGTAGGGCTGCATATTCTAACTCTTCAAGAGCCAGACCTTGAGATGGAGAGACTGGAGATTGGGGTACCAGATCCGCCCCTGGGAGGAGGACAGGAGATTGTATGTCCTGGGCAGAGACAGGGGATGTGACACTGACAAGGACAGCAGTAGAGGATACCAAGGCTGTCTGGCCCAATCTAGAGCCACCAGTATCACTGTGCAGGGTTGAGTCCTGATCTTGATCAGAACTCTGAACAGCAGAGGGAAGGGTGGGAATGCATAGAGAAACCTGCCCTTCCAATCCAAAAAGAGAGCATCCTGGGGAACCGTCCCCAGGACTGGAGGTCTGCAACAAAGCAGAGGAAATTGATGATTGTCCGGTGCTGCAAAGAGATCCGTCTCTGGAGTGTCCCACCTGGTAAGGATGACCTTCAGTACGTGAGAATCCAGGGACCATTCGTGGTGTCCCTGTGAAATTCTGCTCAGAGCATGTGCTAGTATGTTGTCCTTCCTTGGAAGGTGAACTGCTACCAGAAAAGTCTGAAGACAATAGGCCAGAGACCACAGCTTCATGGCTTCTGAGCACAAGGCCAAGGACCAAATGCCTCCCTGCTTATTGATATACTACATTGTGGTGGTGTTGTCTGTTCTGACTTAGATCACCTTGCCCTTGACTGAATCCGAGAAGCTCTGCAGGGCTAGGAAAACTGCCCTGAGTTCCAGAAGATTGCTATGAAGGGGAGACTCCTGTGGAGACCAGAGCCCTTGAGCTGTCAGGGCTCCCAGGTGGGCTCCCCACCCTAGGAGAGAAACATCTGCAGTTAAAACTACTGATGGGACTAGAGGGAGAAATTGAACCCCTTGTCTGAGGTTGTCCTGGTTCAGCCACCACTGGAGAGCTTGGACCAGAGTCTGAGTCACTGGAATCAGTTTGGTAAGTGAATCCTTCTTTTGAGACCAAAAAGACCTCAGATGAAACTGAATGTCCCTCATCTGGAACCTTGCTCCCTGCACCACTGCCGTGGAAGCTGCCATGTTGTCCAGGAGCTGAAGGAACTGTCTTGCTGGGCGGGAGACCTGAGGTCGAAAGGAGGAAGCGAGATCCACTAGGGCCTTTACCCTTGCCAAGGGAAGGAAGACTTTTGCTTGTACAGTGTCCAGCTCTATGCCTATGAAGGTGAGAAGTTGAACTGGTTCGAGTATAGACTTTGGAAGACTGAGAAGAAAACCTAAGGAGCTGAGTAGGTCCTGGGTAGTTTGAAGAGCTGACTTGACCTGTAAATGAGACTGACCCACTAACAGCCAGTCATCCAGATACGGAAAGATGGTGATACCTTGTCTTCTGAGGTAAGCCACCACTACTGCAAGGCACTTTGTGAACACCCTTGGAGCCGATGTTAGACCGAATGGCATGGCTCTGAATTGGTAATGGCCTGAAGGCAACTCGAACCTGAGGTATTTTCTGTGGGAGCACCTGATAGGAATATGGAAGTAGGCATCTTTGAGGTCCAGAGATGCTAGCCAATCCCCTGGCCTTAGAGAGGGAAGGATTATTCCCAGAGTTACCATTTTGAATTTGGGCTTTGAAATGTGTTTGTTCAGATACCTTAGGTCTAGGATGTGTCGCCACTCCCCTGTTTTCTTTGGGATAAGGAAGTACCTGAATACAGTCCGCTTCCTTGTGTTGAGTAGGAACCTTCTCATAGCTCTGAGAGCTAGAAGAGAGAAACCTCTGCCTCTAGGGCAAGGGTTTCTGAGACTGATGCAGGTGGAAAAGACTTGGCCCTTCTTTTTGGAAATTTTTTGAAGTTGAGGGCCAGTCCCTGGCTTACTATTTCCAGGACCCACTTGTCTGAGGTCACAGACTTCCAGGCCTGGAAGTAGTAAGCCAGCTTTCCTCCTACTGGAAATGGGGAGTCGACCCGGGCTGACACATCAGGGTGTCTGCTTGGTAGGAGCCTTAAACTGAGAGGAGGAGGAGGGAGCAGCCCTGCTCATCCCCCTCCTACCCCTCCCTCTGAAGAACCCCCTCTGTGGGAAGGGAGAGAAGGCCTGGGTTTGTTAAAAAGGCCTTTGAAAGGGCCCTAGACTGCTGCTTGTGCGGAGTGGCCTGCCTTTCCTTGGCCTGTGCACTCCTGTACGTGGTCCTATATTCATCCATTTTCTTCATGTAAGCCTCTGTCTGCTCCCCAAACAGAGAGTTACCTACTACAGGAAAATCCATGGCCTTAGTCTGGGTATCCTGTGAAAGGCTAGTACATCTGAGCCAAGCATGTCTTCTGAGAGACACAGATGTAGTCATGACTCGAGATGCCACATTATTGGAGTCCACAGCAGCATGAAATTACATTTTGGATGCCTCAATTCCATCAGCAGCCACCACCTCCAGCTCCTTGGCTAACTGGAGAGAGGCCTGTTTAGCCAGTTCCAGAACTGTGTCCCATCTGGATTTCTGGTACCTGGCTGTGTTGGCCATATAAGTAGCCTGCCTGAGTCCCAAAGAGGATGCCAAATACTGTTTTTTTGCCATGGCATCCACTTTCCTGGAGTCCTTATCCGGGGGGGTGTGAAGCCAAAGGAATGTTAGCCCTGTCACAGGCTGCAGCCTGCACTACCCCAACATGGCTGCAATGACTATAAAGGAACTCCACAGCTGAGCCTGATAACGAATACCTCCTGTCCATTCTCTTATCCACAGAAGGTATTGAATTAGGGGTTAGTAAAATTTTGTGTCTCTATTTCCCCACAGATTTATGAAGAGGGATAGACAGCTTTTTGGACTCTGGGATGTCCATCATTTCCACAAAATCAGGCTCTTCATCCTCCTCTGCTGCTTCAACCAAGGGAAGCTGCAGGGTTTGTGCCACCTTTTTGTAGAACAAAAAGTGTGAAGGGGACTCGGAGAGCCTGGGAGGAGAGACACCTGAGGGCCTATCTGGGGAGATGTCCGGTTCAGTGGGCACATCCAGACCCCCTTCATCGTCATCATCATCACCGGGATTGTCTTCGTCTCCCTCCCTTGCCTCATAATAAGCATCTGGGTCATAATCTGGAGGAGACGGATCCAACCGAACCGACCGCCGAACCGGCAGTATCGGTTCAGACAGAACCGGTCTAAGTAATTGGACAATACTAATCGCTTTGGCTATTTCGTCCGCGGTTGGAGAGTGGGATACAGGATCCGAACCGGCAGACTTGTGCTTTTTCTTTGATGGAACCGATCCCTCGGGGTCAGCTCTCCTTTTGCCCGAGGAGGTATCGCCTGGGTCAGTAGGCACCTCTCAGGTTCGGCCGCAACCGAACCGGGCTGGCCATCCGGATCTATGGACTTCTCAGCCTCCCTTTCCTTCCCTTCAGCCTTCTCAGTCTATAATCTAGAGTGGTTTTAGGAACATTCTTACAGATTTTGCAGTCAGACTTGAGGTGGTCAAACCCCAGACAATAAACACAGATGAGGTGGGGGTCGGCCTTAGCAAAGGCCTCCCCACACTCAGTACAGTGTTGAAAACCAGTGGGACCGGTTTTCTTCTTGGGTTTCTCAGACATGGCCAACCTAACAAATTACCCTATAGAAGCTTTCAAGCCAGGTAATAAAGCAACGGATTGGTTACAAACCGTGTCACAGGCTTTTTAAAAGAACCAGCAAAGTCCGGTTATTTTGAAACCGATCAGTACTGAACACCACACTAATCCCAGAAAGAGAAAAATTTTACAAAGTCTGTTCCAAACTGGACCGACCGGAAAGAAACCAAAGAAAGACATTTTCCACTCTTTTTAGCAAAACAAAACACAGTCACTACCTATCTACATACTACCTGTACCTTAGACAGCGGCTGGAAATCCGAAAATAACAAAAATATGCAGTTTACACGGAACGCTTTATTTTTCTTTTACCGAATGAAGCAGAGGAAATCTCCAGAGCGACTTCACTGTTAGGTGGAGTAAAAAATCTGATGGTTACACTGGGAAGTACCACAGACAGAGGTTTGAAAACTGAGCTCGAGCTCAACGTTCTATGCTTCTGCATAGAGTTCACTCATTCCTCTCCCGGGGCAGTTCAAGTGCTGGGGCTAACTGCATTATGTCTGAATACAGCAAGACTTCATGTTATTTGAAGCAGGGAAGCAATGAGTGTGTGGGAATGGTGCCTAGACCACAAAGCTCTAATTTAGGTGGTCTACCTGCCAGGAGTACAGAATGACCTGGCGGACTGTCTTAGCAGAACGGTGACAGATCTCGAGTGGTCTCTCGACACAACCATTGTGCAGCCACTCTTCGACTAATGGAGAACTCTGGACCTGCACCTTTTTGCGTCTCCAGTCAACGCAAAACTACCTCTCTTCTCCAGAAATCCAGGACCTGGCATTTTTTGTATGGATGCATTCAGACTGCAGTGGACAAAACGCTTTCTGTAGGCATTTCCTCCTCTTCCCTTAGTTCAGAGAGTGCTGCTCAAACTGGAGGGACGGGGGTGGGGGGCAGAATGATTCTCATCGCCCCATTCTGGCATCATCAGATCTGGTTTCCATTGATCAACAGTTTCAGAAACCTCCCTGAATCCCGCTTCTACTTCAGACGAACCTACTGACCCAGGGTCCTGTAGTCCATACCAACCTGAGGTCCCTTCACCTCCACGCTTGGCTCCTGAAGAGATGGAGAGGTGAACAGGTTTAACATTTCATGTAGAGTTTCAGATATTCTATTAGCTGCATGCAAGCCAGCTACTCGAAAGATCTTACACAGCCAAGTGGAGACGTTTTTCTTTCTGGTGTGCGAAATCCTCCTGGAACCCACTTTCCTGCCCACTAAGCAAAGTCCTAGAGTATCTTCTGGACCTCTCTAACACAGGTCTACAGTACTCCACTGTCAAAGTTTATCTTTGCTCAATCTCTGCTTGTACTGTCCATGTCTTTGGCTCAGTTACCTGTGGTTAAGAGGTTTCTTAAGGGCATTCTACATACCAGACCGCCAGTTAGACATCCAGTAGCAGCCTGGGACATTAACCTTGTGCTAGACATGCTCACCCATAAACCTTTCGAGCCTCTAGCTACTTGTGACTTGAAATTTCTGACTTGGAAGAAGGCCTTCTTGGTGCCCATCATTTTCACCTGTAGAGTATCGGAAATACATGCTTTGGTCACAGACCCCCCCCCCCGTATACTGTATTTCACAAAGACAAGGTAGATCTTCCTGGGCATAAGTCTCCACCACTCATTCACACTAATGGGATAGCGCCGGAGGCACTAGGACCCAGTGGGAGCAAATTTTTGCTGGAGGGCTGGTGCCAGAGGTGGAGCCGCGAGGAGCAGCACCGCGAGCCTCAGCTCATGCAGTAATGACTGTCTCGGCGTCGACCCTCCAACCGCCTCAGTTTCTTTTTTCCCGCCGTCGAGTGCACTTCAGTGACGACGTCGCTCACCCGCCGGGAGTCAAACTTCAAACTAACAGCATAGTTTTCAGTTTTGTTGTTTTGTAGTAATATCTCGAATAAGTATCGTTTAAGTTTATTCTTATTTACAAAGAAGTCTCAGCCTACGTTGGCCGGAGTCGACCATGGCCAGGTCAGGTGGCGGTAGGGACTTGTGTGAAACTGTTCAGTCAGCCTGACTGGGTCCGGTCCGCCGCCTTCTCCGAAGGGGGGGGTCTGACATCGGTCAGTCTGATGCTCACGGGACAGGCGGTCCCCTCGAAAGCATAAAAATAAATGGTCGCATTCTTGGCACCATTTGGCCTCGAGCTCTTCTTCGGCCCACAGGTCAAAAAAGAGAAGGCATCACTCGAGGTCGCCCTCTGATATGTCTGCGCATAGACGGTCAGTTATTGGAGCTAGTTGCCGGTCTCCTCCTTCGGACTCGCCAGCTTCTGTTTCTGGTAGCCGACGTCTTCAACATCGTAGCCCTACCCCGCCCTCTGGTAGGTCTTCAGATGAGCAGTTTCATCAGTGGGCTGCTCTTATGGAGCAATGGGCTCAGAGGTTGGTCCAACTGCCTAGCCTGGTCACTCGGGTGCCTTCAGGCTTCTTGGGAGACCAGGTAGGGCGGTTGAGCCTCCCTGGTCGTGCGGCGCCGTCTTCGGTGCCATCGGCACCACGCTTAGGTTCCCCCCCATATGGCTGTGGCACAGGGGGCCACACCGATGCCTCTATCTCCTGCTCTTCTTCCCCCCTTCTCCTCAAATCCTGTTTTTTGGAGTCTTGGGGTGTTTCCTATGCCCTTGGCATCGATGGCATGTTCAACGTTGAGTTTCTTGGTGCCGTACGCTTCAGCGTCGTCCCCAGCGCCGTGCACTTCGTTGGCGCCACATGGTGTCGGGCAGCCGTCCGGCCTCTAAACACGCCATGTCGCAGCGCCATCCTCCGTGCCGTGCTCTTCTTGGTAGCCATGTGGAGTCGCGATGCCGTGTGCCTTCTGTAGCCGTTAAACCGTCGGCGCTGTGCATTTTCGGTGCTGTGCGTTTCTGTAGCGCGGGGGTTCTTGGGGCATCATCCGCTTTTCAGGACTCCTCCTCCTTTAACGGTTTTTCTTCATCATTTCCTTCTGATTTTCACTCCTTTCCTGTCCATGCAGTCTCTCCTGGACTGTCAGGAGATGACATTGAGCCTGACCCAGACCTTCGACTGGATGATGAAGTGGAAGGATCCATTTCTGCTGCATAGCCTGTGGTCGAGGACCTGTCTTTTAAGTCTCTGCTGAAAAATTTGATTTCCACTCTTTCTCTCCAAACTACAGACATCAATCCTGGAAATTACCGACTCCAGTACCTCCATGTTCGGAGATCCCTCTGATTTGACTCCTCGGTACAGCCTTCCTTTGAGACGCTGTCTCAAATGGTATGGAATAATCCTGCTCTCATTCCTTCCGTGGCTAAATCCATAGATAGGAAATACTCAGCCCCAAGGATCAACCTATTTTGGCGTCCCAAGCCTTTGCGGATCCTGTTGTAGTTTTGGCAGAGAATGATAAAGTTGTCCTTCCCCAGACTACTGCAGCTCAACCTATTAACAAAGAATCTCGTAAGATAGACACTTTGGGTAAGAGAGTCTTTGCTGCTTCCACCCTGGGTATGCGTATTGCCAGCTACCTTTGGCACTCACTCAAACAAATGGTTGAAGCTCTACCGGATTCGGACACAAAGTCAGAGCTACTCCACACCATTACCAAGGGTATCGAATCCAACAACGAGCAGGTTAAAGCGGCTATGGATGCTTTCAATACTGCTTCCCGAGCAGCGGTGGCCGGCATTTGTACCCGTCGTCATTCCTGGCTGCGCACTTCAGGTTCCACAAATGATGCACAGCAGCAAGTAATGGCATTGCCTTTTGATGGTGTGTATCTCTTTGGCCCTCAAGTAGAACAGGCCCTAGAAGCTACACAAAAGACTAGGTCAGCCATTAAGTTGGCTCGACCTCCTCCTGTTCCCTCTCGAGGGGGTGTTAATAAACGCCAGTTCCATAACCATCAGTCCTTTCAAGGCAAAGGCAGAGGAAGTTTTCATAAAAACCAAGCCCCCCAGCCTCAAAAGAAAATGCAACAGAAGGCGCAAGCACCCAAAGTGCCTAGCGCCGCCTTCTGAGTTCTTGGCCCAAGTCCCACCTCAACTGCCCAAGGTGGACTCTTCCTCAGCGGTGGAAGGTCGACTGATGCTCTTCTACAATCAATGGAAATCGATAACCTCAGACAAATGGGTCCTCCAGATAATCAACGAGGGGTATTCACTCAATCTTGTGGCGACCCCTCTGGATTGTCCTCCCAAACAACAGCCCAAGCTGTCAACCAATCAGTCAGACCTTCTCACTGCCGAGATACAGGGCCTTCTGAACAACAGGGCAGTAGAAGTAGTTCTGCTGCATCAATGGAACACAGTGTTCTATTCCCATTACTTTCTGGTTCCAAAGAAAACCGGGGGCATGCACCCCATTTTGGACCTCAGAAAACTAAACAAATTTCTGCCCAAGGAGAAATTCAGAATGATTTCACTAGGAACCTTGTTACCTTTGCTTCATCAACACGACTGGCTAGCCTCCCTAGACATGCAGGATGCTAACCAGCACATTTCGATTCACCCAAAGCATCACAAACTCCTAAGGTTTGCCGCTCTGGGACAACATTATCAGTTCAGAGTCCTGCCCTTTGGGCTATCCTCGGTGCCACGAGTGTTTACAAAGTGTTGTGCAGTTCTCGCAGCACACCTCAGAAAGATCAGAATACAGGGGTTCCCTTATCTGGACGATTGGCTTCTGGCAAGTCCTTCCAGGCAGGGAACTCTAGATGCCGTAGACACGGCTTCAAGTTTTCTCACGTCCATGGGAGTCCTGCTAAACCTAAAAATATCGCAGCTGCAGCCCTCCCAGAAGCTCCTTTTTATAGGAACTCTTCTGGACACCTCCTATGCAAAGGCTTTCCTTCCAGAGGACAGGAGGAGCAATATCCTTCAGATGGCCCATCACATCGGGGAGAGCAACTCGGTTCCAGCTCTCTTGATGCAATGGATGCTAGGTCTCATGGCATCCTCTGTGTTCACTGTACCCCTAGCATGCCTTCACATGAGAACTTCTCAGTGGATGCTCAGTACTCAGTGGTCCCCAACCACTCACCTGCAGTCCTTTCTCATCAAGGTGACAGAACCTCTAAAGAGGTCACACACCTGGTGGTCGCAAGAGATCAATCTCCTAGAAGGATATCCCTTTGCTGCTCTGGATAATCAGATTTCCATTGCCACAGACACGTCCCTGATGGGGTGGGGAGCTCACTGTCAGGCTCTCCACACTCAAGGTACGTGGACTCAAGTCGAGTCCCAGCTTCACATAAATGTCTTAGAAATGAGAGCCGTCCTTTATGCGGTCTGGGCATTGAAGGACATTCTCTGTCACAAGAACATTCTCCTTCAAACGGACAACAAAGCAGTGATGTATTACATCAACAAGCAGGGCGGTGCTCATTCTTACCCCTTATGAAGAGGCGATGAAGAGTGTGGGAATGGTGCTTGGAGCACAAGGCTCTAATTCAAAGGTCTACCTGCCGGGTGCAGAGCGAACTGGCAGACCGTCTCAGCAGAACAGAGACGGATCCTCACGGATGGTCTCTCGACTCAACCATAGTTCAGTCACTATTCGCAGAGTGGGGAACTCCAGACCTGGACCTTTTTGCATCTCCACTCAGCACAAAACTGCCTCTCTTCTGCTCCAGAAATCCAGGGCCTGACATTTTCTGTCAGGGTGCGTTCAGGCTGCGGTGGACAAAATGCTTTCTATACGCCTTACCGCCTCTTCCTCTAATTCAGAGGGTACTTCTCAAGTTCGAATCCCAGGGGTACAAAATGATCCTTGTTGCTCCCTTCTGGCCTTGACAGATGTGGTTTCCACTACTCAGCAGTATGTCGGCAGCTCCGCCAAAACCACTTCCCCTTCAGACGAACCTCTTGACTCAGGGGCCTGTTGTTCATCCCAACCTGAGGTCGCTTCAGCTTCACGCCTGGCTCCTGAAGAGATAGAAGTGAACAGGTTCAATGTCTCTCGCAGGGTTTCAGATATTCTTCTGGCTGCGCGGAAGCCAGCCACTAGGAAAACTTACACAGCCAAATGGAAGCGTTTTTCGCTCTGGTGTGCAAAATCCTCTTTGAATCCTTTTTCCTGCCCACCAGATAAAGTTTTAGAGTACTTCTTAGACCTCTCAAATTCAGGTCTGCAGTACTCTACAGTCAAGGTTCACCTTTGTGCCATTTCAGCTTATCAGCTTATGAGCTGGTACTTTTCTTGCCACTGGCTCAGTTACCTGTGGCTAAGAGGTTTCTTAAGGGAATTCTGCATACCAGACCTCCTATAAGACGTCCAGTCGCGGCCTGGGACATTAATCTTGTGCTAGATATGCTCACTCGGAAACCTTTCGAACCTCTGGCTACCTGTGGGCTAAAATTTCTCACCTGGAAAACGGCCTTCCTGGTGGCCATTACCTCAGCCCACAGGGTCTCTGAGATACATGCCTTGGTCACAGACCCTCTATATACTGTGTTCCACAAAGACAAAGTAGTCCTTAGAACCCATCCTAAATTTCTTCCTAAGGTTGTTTCGGAATTCCATCTAAACCAACCTTTGGTCCTTCCCTCTTACTTCGCGAACTTCCAAAATGAAGGAGAACATTCTCTTCATTCCTTGGACGTCAAGAGAGCTTTGTGTTTCTATCTAGATAGAACAAAAGACTTCCGTAAAGCTCAACAACTGTTTGTTTCCTTCAGCGAGACCTGGCTGGGTGAACCTGTCACTATCAGATATATCTTAGCATGGCTAGTGGCATGCCTTTGCCACTGTTATTCCATGGCGCAGGTTAAGCTGGAGGGCAGAGTGTACGCTCACTCTACTAGGGCGGTCGCGGCATCTCTGGCGGAAATTCCTAATGTACCCATTGCAGATATTTGCAATGCGGCTACCTGAAGCTCAGTGCATAATTTCGTTAAACACTGTGCCTTGGATGTCCACGCCACATGACATCTTTCCTTTGGCAGGGCTACCCTTAATGGACTTCTGTCCTAAAACTGTGAGCTCTTGGTCTCTCCAGCCGCCCTCTCAGGGGATTATTAGCTCGGTACTCTCCCATTAGTGTGAATGAGTGGTGGAGACTTATGTCCAGGAAGATATGGAAATTACGTACCTACCGTAATTCTTGATCTTCTTGGACGAGTCTCCACCACTCATTCTCACGCCCATCCTCCATCCCCCGAGCTCACCTCTGTTGTTGGTCTTCACTCCCTCAAATCTTTAGGCTGTGAAGACTTCTTTGTTGACCCTTCTTATACGGGTCATCCAGACTATCTTATGTCCGGTTTTTGGTTAGGCTATCCTTCTAGGTTAGTTACGCTGCACCTCCTTGGGGAAAAAAGGTACTGAGGCGGTTGGAGGGTCGACGCCGAGATAGTCATTACCGCACAAGCTGAGGCTCATGGTGCCGCTCCTCACAGCACCATCTCTGGCACCAGCCCTCCAGCAAAAAGTTTGCTCCCGCTGGGTCCTAGTGCCTCCGGTGCTATCCCATTAGTGTGAATGAGTGGTGGAGACTCGTCCAAGAAGATCAAGAATTACGGTAGGTGCGTAATTTCCATTTCTTAGGACTCACCCCAAGTTTCTTCCTAAGGTTGTCTCAGAATTCCATCTGAACTAGCCCTTGGTCCTTTCTACCTACTTCGCAAACTTCCAGAATGAGGGAGAACGTACCCTTCATTCCCTGGATATAGAGTCTTGCTGTTCTACTTAGGCAGGACAAAGGAAATCTGCAAGCCTAAACAGCTGTTTGTCTCCTTCAGCATGGCCCAGCTGGGTCAACCTGTTGCTATCAGGTGTATTTCAGCACGGCTAGTAGCATGCCTCCACCACTGCTACTCCATGGCACAGGTCAAGCTAGAAGGCAGAGTATACGCTCATTCTACCAGAGCAGTCGCGGCATCTCTGGATGAAATCTGCAATGTGCCCATTGTGGACATCTCCAATGCGGCCACTTGGAGCTCCATGCATACTTTTGTGAAGCACTACGCCTTGGATGTCCATGCCAGACAACATCAGTCCTTTGGCATGGCAGTCCTTAATGGACCCTTATCCTAGGTGAGCTCCTCTCTTCTCCTGCCACCCATCTGGGGGGATTATTTTAACTCGGTACTCTCCCATCAGTGTGAATGAGTGGTGGAGACTTTATGTCCAGGAAGATATGGAGATTACGTACCTACCGTAATTCTTGATCTTCTTGGATGAAGTCTCCACCACTCATTCTCACGCCCATCCACCATCCCTCAATCTCATTTCTCTGTTTGTGGACTTCACTCCCTCAATAGCTGGGCTGTGAAGGCTCTGTTTGTTGATCTTTCTTACATGGGTCATTCTATCTTATGTCTGATGTTAGGTTAATCTTTCACTAAGTTAGTTCACGCTGCACCTCCTCGGGGATACTAAGGCAGTTGGATGGTCGGACGAGAAGTTCATATGGCACAAGCCTGGCTCACAGTGCCGCTTCGTCGCCGCACCTTCCTCAGCGCCGGCCCTCCTGAAAAATTTTGGCTCCCACTGGGTCCTAGCACCTCCGGCATAGTTCCGTCAGTGTGAATGAGTGGTGGAGACTTCATCCAAGAAGATCAAGAATTATGGTAGGTATATAATTTCCATATCTCCACGGAGTGGTCTCTTGCAGTAGGTAATACACTTAGGTCATTGCCAGAGGTCACTGTGGCGCACGGCAGCTCTTCTAACCGTCTTTTCGAGGGGCCGTCCACACATGACATCAGGTTCCTGTTTCCTGTATAAGTGTGGGCGGTCCCTGGTATCCTCAGTTCATTTTCCCGCCATCTTCAGCTCACATGCAGCAGATAGAGCAACTTCTGAACAGCAGTCATCGACGAGAATTTGAGCAACCAAACAAATGTCCAAAGACTCTTAAAGCAAGATAACGCTATTTTGTTCCCGCCGTTGTGGTAGAAAAATCTACTGTTTCGGCAGCCACACTACTTGTGTAAGGTATCTGAGACCACACGTGATGCCAGTTCCTGCATTCATTGTCAAGACAGAAATCAAACAACCCATTGTCAGCAGTTGCTTGAAATCAGACATTTAATAGAGCAGAAATTGTCTCTCATGGAGAATCAGGGGGCTTGTCCTAAGAGTCCCCCCCTCCACACTGATTCTCATTGATGGCACAAAAAGAAAAAGGAGAGCCCTCCTCACACTCCACGCCTAAACGCTCGACAGCCACCATTGCAGGTGCCCCACCATCGACGGCGCATTCTCAGTCTGCCGCTTCGTCGATGGGAGGATATACCCTCTTGTCGACTGCACTTTCTAACGCATTGATGGCAGTTTACAATAAGCCCTTTATGGGTTCCATCAACGCTCCAATGACGGGGGCTCCTCTTCCATCGACAAGACCGTCATTTACACAGCATAGCACTCTTTCCCTAGTGGCTCCATCGATGACGAGCCACATTCCATGGGGAAGACCTACTGCTTTTACTATGCTCAGTGCCCCTCCACTCTCACAGGTGGGTATCTATAGGGGCCAGGCAGATAGGGATGAGGACCCTGGTCTTTATCACCAAGGGGCAAGACCTACTTAGGCTATGTGTCCAATCCCCTCCATCCTCCCTTTGGTTTCCCAGAAGCCCCCCCTCCCTACCCCTCCTCCTGCTCAAAAAGAACTGGACGTTTCTACTGTAGTAAAGCACGTCTTGCATTCCATGGGGCATGCTCAGTCCTCCAATCCAGGAGAGCCGAGCCATCCATCCTATTCACCCACATTTCCGCCTAAACGATTTGACGGTGACAGGGACCCTCTCCCACCCTGGTCCCCTCCCCCTTATATGAAGGATTACGTGTCATATGAGCCTGACTTCCCAGCAGATTTTACCAGAGATCTAGAGGACGAGGAATTCCGGGATTTGGATTTCCAGCCCCACATTCCTTTATCGGACCTTTCCTCATTAGAAGAGGGCTTGACCAGACATACGGTTACCTCTCCTCCGGATGACCCATCTTTCCAAGAAATGATGGTCCAAATTCAAAAAGTCATGGGATTCTCCACTACCGAACATGACAAACAACGTAAGAATATGGCAGTCTACCTGGAGTTACCTGAGGGGCCGGTCTTAGTGGTACCCCCCACTAATCCAGACCTACCAAAATGCTATGCTTGCAGCCTGGTACCAGCCTTCTACTGTCACAGCTGTTCCACATAAGGCGGATTGCAGTTACCAAGCTCCCCTGGATCACCCTTTCCTCTCCACTATTCCTGAAGCGGATTCAGTGGTGATTGCTGCCGCTCATGATCGCACTAAATGACCAAAGCACATGAGTTTGTTACCTCCTGATAAAGAATTCCACAGGATAGATTATCTGGGGAAAAAAGGTATTTCAATCCAATACCATGAATCTCAGAATCCTGAATTACATGGGACACATGATCAAATACCAGTGTACACTCTGGTCATCTGCCATTGAATTAGTCAACAAACTCCCTCCTTCATAGGAAAGGGAACAGTTACTGGCTACAATAGCCACTAGCAACTCCATTTCCCGTCACCTACTCCGATTGGGCTATGATGCAGTTGATACCTCAGCCCATATGTCAGCAACAGGCATTACCTTGCACCGCCATGCTTGGCTTCGTGTCTCTGGGTTCACACCTGATGTACAGCAGAGAGAGTAGTTAATACCCCCTTTAATGGGTCCAAACTGTTCGGGCCAGGTACTCAAACACTGACTGATGATCTCCAAGCTTCAGGCAGAACTCTACGCATAGTCCATGGCATGTACCATACTTCACAGGCATCACACCATTCCCAATCCTCTTTTTATACCAAAAAGACGGGGAAAATACAGAGGCTCTAATAGAGGCAGTTTCAGAGGTCGTTCCCAACCCACCAGAGCCATCACCTCTGCCACCAAGGGCTTCCCCTTACATCTTCCAGGTGGGTGGGTCAGCCCGCCACCCAGTGACCTACTGGGGCCCTGTGCATGCTTCCTCGACCAGGCCTTGGAAGCTGTGAGTGGTAGTTTTGCCCACCATCTGGAGGCCTGGAAAACAATCACATCAGATGAATGGGTACTCCAAGTAATTCAGACGGGTCACACTCTGGAATTTCTGTCCAGACCTCCCTTTCACCCACCCCATTCAGTCCATTACCCACCCGACCATATTCCTGTTCTCCAGGAGGAATGACAGGCTCTTCTAAGCAAGAAGGCCATTTACCCAGTAACCCCTACAGAACACCAGAAGGCATTCTCCTCTCACTTCTTCCTGGTACTGAGGCGAACTGGAGATCTCAGACCAGTACTGGACCTCAGACAACTGAAGCTGTGCATTCAGTCCAAAAAGTTCGGCATGATCACCCAAAAAATCTTATCATGCCAATACTGAAACAAAGGGATTGGCTGTGTGCCCTGGATATGAAAGATGCTTACTTTCATGTCCCTATTAGTCCTGTCCATCACAGGTTCCTTCATTTTCACCTGTTGTGTCAACATTACCAATTTCGGGCACTCCCGTTTGGCCTCTCCTCAGCCCCACAAGTGCTCACCAAATGCCTAGTGGTAGTAGAAGCAGCCCTATGAAGAGACGGGCACTTTGTCTTCCCATACCTGGACGATTGGCTCATAAAAGCAGAGTCCAAAATGACTGTGCTGTCTTCCCTAGAAGCAACCTTAACTCTGTTCCAAACTCTAGGGATTACAGTTAATTGGCTGAAGTCCAGTCCGACCCCTACACTTTCACTCCAATATATAGTAGCAGTCCTCGACACTGTCTCTGCCAGGACTTACCTCCCAGCCGACAGATAGAACAAGCTTCTGTCTCTGGTGCTGAAGATACAAGCCCAGAAAGTTATCACAGCCAGATGCATGCTGTGTTTCCTAGGTCACAAGGCCACTACCATCCCTATGGTAGCTATCACCGGTCTTCGGATGAGACAAGTCCAGTGGGTTCTCCAGAAGCAGTGATCTCAAAGAACTGGAAATTTCGAAGACAAAATAAGAGTCACTCCCTCATTGCGGTCTGCCCTAGTTAGGTGGATGCTCCGAGCCAACCTTTGTCGAGGTATGCCCTTCCAGTCTCCACCGCCTCTGCAAACGTTGACCACGGAGTCATCCCTGGAAGGGTGGGGTGCGCACCTGGATCCTTACAGAACACAAGGAAAATGGACCACTTCTGTCCCACATCCCCACATCAATCTCCTGGAACTGAGGGCAGTTCACTTAGCCTTCCAGGCTTTTCAACCTCACCTGTCTCTGGGACAGTTGCTGATAGTCAGAAAACATCCCAGTAGTATCCTACCTCAACAAACAAGGAGGTACGAAATCCTGTACTCTATGCAGAGAGAGATGCTTGCAGTCTGGCAGGAGGCCATTCAGCAACACCCTACACTGACAGCTGTCCATCTACCAGGACGTTACAACCTACTGGCCAACTTTCTCAGTCACTAGTCATTTGCACATGAACAGACACTTCATTATGAAGTGCTCCAGAAAATCTTTCATCTGTGGGGGACCCAGCAACTGGACCTGTTTGCCTCCCCAGTTAGTCACTGTCTCCCCAGATACTATTCCATTATCCTGTGCAAAAAAGGGACGGTCTATAGATGCCCTGTCCCAATCATGGATAGGACTCTTCTTATATGCCCCACCCCCGTCCCTCTTCTGCAACAGACTCTACTGAAACTACAACTTGAACCTGCCACCTTGATTCTCATAGCCTCTCTATGACCTTGGCAGGTGTGGTTTCCCCTACTTCAGCAGTTCTCGATAAAGGAAACTGTTCCATTGCAAATCAGGCCAGATCCCCTGACTTAGTGTAACCCCTAGATGGCGCTATCCCAGGGGCTACTACCCCTGCCTGATTTGCCACTAACAGGTTGAGGGGCCTGGATCCAATGGCGGGTGCCTCCACCCAGAGGTCAGGGTTTGCAATAGTTAAACTAACTTGGTCACAGCCCTCTGGGACACTGCAACCCCCCTTTCTTCCCACTAGTGGCCCACACAATATATCAGAATTACCTTCACAGTATACACTTACCCCCAGGTCTGGTTCCGGCACTGGGACCTCCTGTGAAATGAGATACAGTGCAACAATCACAGTACAGTACTTTAACATGAGACAAATACCTCAGGCAGTATAACTTTGCTGAAACAAGCAGCTCTGATTTATTTAGGGGATATAACAAGGACAGGGGAATCAGGTTAATTAGCTTATCACCTAATAATCTACCTATGGCTCTGTGCACAGGCCTATCCCTATCAGTTACTGTCCCTGGGTACCCAAGCCCTAGTGGCTAGTCCAAACCGTGGCAGCTGGTAGGGCCCTTTCACACAGAGAAAGGAGAATTAAACAGTCAGCAGTACAGTAATTCCATTTGGATTTAATGTGGCAATTCAACAGGGCGACCCCTGAATTAGTACTCACGACCTCCAAATAACATAGGGTCCTTCAATGTCAGCAGGGCTCACTTGAGGTACACAAACCTCTTCACACATCCATATAAAAAAGCACTATACCAGGCAGGCTGCATCTGTATCCCGATCGCAATTACTGCACAATACCCGGGAGAACACACAGCAGATTCAGTTCCTGACAGACCGGTGCAATTTTCAGCAATTCCTCCAGTCTTCTACAGGGTGAGCCTGGTTTCTACTCTTCAGAGATCCTTTGATTCTTTTCACAGGATGGATTCAGTCCTAACAGCTGTTACACAAGCTGCAGACCGAACTCTGGGCCTTACACGTTTTTGACTAAAACTGCACGAAAAAGCACAGGGCTCCTTCCTTCTTCACTGCCAAGCTCAGCTGAAACTCCAACCGACAAAAGCGGGCACTTCCTTCGAGTTCCTCCAGTTCTTGACTGGATTGGCTGTCACTCACAAAGACTGCTGCTGTTTGTCCAAAAGGCACTGAAGTCTAAACTACATCTCCCAGAGTCACTGCCCATACAATCCTCTTGTGGCTGGCTCAGATTATGAGTCCAAGTTCTGATTCGTCAAGGCACCATTTTAGAGCTAGCTTACCCACACAGATTGGTCCAGTTCAGCAGTTCAAAACTAGAAGGGGAACTAGCAGACACAGTTCTGACTGCAAAAGCAGGTTAGACAAACTGTAATTTCATTATTACTCTAAATAATTTCTGGCAACAGTTACATCTTTCAGATAGGTTCCTTTGCACTCTAGTGACTGCAAAAATGGAGTGAATTGGCAGCAGCTTGAGTGGTACTCAGAGAAGCACACAGTCCCCCATACAAACTAATTATGTCTCAAAGCAGACAGCTCTTAAGAGACAGTACCAGAGGCTCTAAAACACTAACTGATAAATGGCTTAAATGCCAAACACCATTCAGGCTTGGAGCATTCAAGCAAGCTCCTGGAAGTCTTTTGGGAACCCCATTTGCAGGGGGTTACACCCTTCCTGGCCTGGGAAAGCTTGACGTCGGCGTCAAGCAAGTACCCATAAGTTTCAACTGCAACCATATACATTTGCATTAGGCTACACATATAATCATCAGTCAATATATCATTTTACCAAGAACACATTTCTGAAAAATATTGCACGTCATCTCTTTACACAGTATTACATACACATTGTACCATAACTCAGAGTTATTACCCTCTTGTACATGAACCCTGAGAGGGGCCCTTCCTATCAGTTACCTTGGGGCTGGATGGGGCAAGGGCACCATATAGAAGCAACACAAGTAACTTGAGTTAGCACTGATGCTCAGTTTGGGCAATGAGCTCGGGACATACACTCCTTTATGGACAACATTGAGAGGCAAGTCCACAGGCCTCCCAAGTGAATCATAACTGAGGTGCACCACAGGCTTTAAGCTCGACCAGTCTTTCTAGGGGAACTGTTATAGTCTCTGCACTCTGAGCCTCATTTTCAGCATTGTCCTCACTTGTCAGGGAGTCTCCATGGGGTAGAGAGGCTAGAACTTGGGGCACTTTCAGCTCCAGGAGTTACAGTTTCTGAGTCCACAACATTTGGCTCGCATGGAGAGCTTTCGGACACTGGCAGTGGACTGTCAGGGCACTCAAAATACTCTTCTTGTCGGGTGTATCACCAGTCTGCCCCAATCTATCATTTTCCTCCCTGAAAGCTCAAACAGTTCAACCATACAATGATTCCATTTCATCTGATCTGATGCTTGCACTTCCTTTCTGGGGCGTTGGCTCAGGGATGAAGCTGGGGGCTTAGACAGTCAGAAGGCCCAGCTTTGTCTCCAGTATTGACTAGGGATTGCCCCGAAACAATTGACTCAGTTCGTAAGAAGGATAGTATTCAAAGTCACTCTCACTTTCTTCCGATATGGACTGACAGTCATGCTCAACTGGGACTTGTGGAGGGAACACTTTAACTTGCTTCTGTAGGTGCAGACTTTCTTGATCTTTCTTAGCAGCAGCTCTAGTCACTGGTCCAGAGGGGCATCTTCTGGGGCTCAGACTCAATTAAGATTTGTCCAATGGGCAGTAAATGATTTCTATGCATTGTTTTACATCTTTTGAATTATTCTCAGGCCTTACTTTGTACACTGGCAGATCATCTAGTTTGCCCACTACAATGTGAGGGAGATGGTGCCATCTGTCAGCAATCTTGTGCTTGCCATGCAGTCCCAGATTTCTAGCAATACCCGATCTCCCTCCTGGAGTTCCTGTGCTTTCACCTTTTATCATACCTTTCTTTGTTGGCCAGATTTCTTTGGCAGCCATGGTTTGAGCCAGTTAGTACGCATGAGTTAGCTGGGCCTTTAACTTTCACATACTGTAAATAGTTGTCAGCTTGAACCCCATCAGGAGAGACCCCAAAACACACATCTACTGGTAGTCGAGCTTCTTCCAAACATTAGCGGTGGGGGAGAATCCAGTGGCATCACTTTGGTGCAGTTATAAGCATGTACCAGGGTGCTAATTTGTTGGCTCCATCTAGGCTTGTCCTTTGGGTGCAGGTGCCTAGCATATCTAGCAAAGTGCGGTTGAAACGCTCAGGCTGTGGGTCCCCTGGGGGTGGTAAGGAGTGGTTCTGACTTCGCACTCCCCACAGAGAAAGCATCTCTTGATCAGGCGACTCTCAAAGTCTCCCTTGATCAGAATGGATTCTTTGTGGAGCCCCATAGTGAACAAAAAGTTTTCTACAAGTACTTTGGCCACAGTGGATGCTTTCTGGTCTTTGGTGGGAAAGCTTGGGCATATCTGGTGAAATGGTCAGTGACCACCAGCACATTACTGATATTTCTTTGATCTGACTCCAAACTCAGAAAATCAATACAGACCAGCTCCATGGGTGCACTGGGGTGATGTTAACAAGGGGGCAGCCCTCTGGGGCAAAGCTTTCCTCTGTAAGCAGCGACTACAAGTTCGAATGTGTTGCTCCACATCAGCCCCATCTTAGGCCAACAGAATCTGGATCTCACCAAGTCAAGTGTTCTGTCTATACCAAGGTGCCCCATGTGGTTGTGCAAGGACCTCAGTACTGAGTCTCGAAAGGCAGTTGGCAGCACTAGTTGTTGTTTGTCTACTTGTCCCCTCTGTCTACTGTTTCTCTGTATAACAGTTTATTGATCAGTTTCAACTTAGGACCTTCTTTGTATAACAGTGCAGTTCTCAAATCAGTGGGCGTAATTTGGACACATCTTTTCCTGCATAGGGGCTCTAAAGCTGCTTTGATCATGGGATCGGGGATTGAGCCGCTGAATACTGTCATTGTCCAGCTGAGGCAGTGCACCAATGTCTATTGCAGAAAAGTGGCAATAAGCAGCAGGTATGCAATTCTCAGAGGGTCCCAAGCAATCCACCATAGCAGTCCACTGCGTCCGTGGACATTTGTTCTCCCTGTCAAACTTCCGGCAGAAGTGCCCAAAATGTCAGGTTCTGCCAATCGGACCCAATCATTCTGGGGAACAGGCCTCGGGAGAGAGCATCAGCATCTATGTGGTTCAGACCTGCTCGGTATTCGAGCATAGTCATATGTAGATAATGCAGAAAGCCACCTATGGCCAGTGGCATCCAACTAGCTGAGGTCTGCACATAGGTTAAAGGATTATTGTCAGTTTTACTAGTATTTTCATACAAGTACTCATGGAATTGGTCAACAATAGCCCACTTCAAAGCTAGGAACTCTAACTTATGTACAGGATAGTTCTTTTCGGATGGGGTCAGGCTTCTACTGGCAAGGCCACTGGTCTCAGGCCATTCTCGTGCTCTTGGTACAACACAGCCCCAACCCTTGCAAGCTAGCATCAGTGTGCAGGACGTAAGGTTTTCTTGGATCGGCATATGCCAGCACTGGAGCATGGGTAAGTTGATATATGATCTCATGAAAGCAGTCTCACAATCAGGAGTCCAGCGGGCCCCAAATACTTCCACTCGGATGAAAATACACTCTTTCAGTCTTGAGGACGCTGACTTTTAGTATTTTGTGGGTTGGGGATACCCTTGAGTAAGGTTAAGTAAAAGGGCGGATCACTTTTGAATAGTCCTTGATGAGCACGATAATAACCACAGAATCCCAGGAATCTTTGCAGTTCTTTTAGATTTTTGGGCTGTGGCCAGGTGGTCAAGGCCTCAACTTTACTTGGGTCGGTCTCTATTCCCTCGGTGGATACTATGTGTCCCACATACTTTACTGATGTTTGAAAGAATTGACACTTATCAATGGACAGTTTAAGGCCAAAGTCCTCCAGTGGTCCAATACCTTAAATAATCTGCTCTCATGTTCCTCCAGTGAGCTGCCAAACACAATAACATCATCTAGGTATACCAGGCACTCTAGTAAGTTCATGTCCCCACTGCGCTCCATCAATCGTTGAAAAGTGGCTGGGGCACCTGAAATCCTTGAGGCATCCTCATGAATTCATAAACCAAGCGGACAGATAAAGGCCGTCTTCTCACCGGTCCTCTGGGGCCATCGGGATCTGGTAGTACCGCTCGGAGATCCAGCACAGAGAACCACTTGCTCCCGTTTAGGCAGTCAAAGCATCCTGAATGCGGGCATGTGTACTGATCAGGGATAGTCCGCGGTTTAAGGTGCGATAATCCACACACATCCTTACTGTTCCATTCTTTTTCCTCACTACCACAATGGGGAAGCATAAGGGCTTCTGGATTCTTGTATTACACCAGCAGCTAACATCTCTTGCAGATGCAGTCTCACATCATCTATGTCAGCAGGTGCCAGGCGTCGAGACCTCTCACGAAATGGTCTTTCGTCATGCAGTCGGATATTGTGCTCAGCTCCTTGCCGCATCCTACATCCCATTCCTTTAAAGAAAACACCTGGTCTCTCTGGGCAAGCTTCTCACTGATCCTCACTTTCCATTCAGCTGGCAGCGGGGAGTCGCCGAAATCAAACAAGTCAGGCGTTACTCTGTCATTCTTCCTTGAACTCTTGCTGCTGGGTGGCACTGCAGTGTCTGCACAATGCACATTAGCCAGGATGCAACCTCTGTTTACTCGAATGTCTCTTTCAGACACATTATGAACTTGGACCATTACCCTTCTGGCATAAGCATGGGCTCTAGCGGGCAAAATACTAGGCTTGACCAGCAGTCCCTCTGGCAATTTTCCATCGCCTGGTGCATCCAACATTAATATTTTATTCTTAACATCCTTTCTGATACGGACCTCTCCTGTAAGGTACACTGGGCATTTGGCGCAGGATCAGAGACTCAGGATCCTTCTTCCATACAATTCCGACCCGGTTCCTCTGGTTCTGTTTTTTCAGCATCTCTCTGTGCCTCATAGGCCTTCTTAATTAAAGCCGAACTCTTAAAGCTCTACTAGTCTTTGACCCCTGTTTTTCATAACACAACTGTGCCAGCCTTCCGAACATATGAGCATTTGTTCCAATCAACAAAGGGACACCATCATACAGTCCAGTGGGGGACACACTAAGGCTAGGGTCTCTACTTGTTTGGCCACTCCAGCCACGGAGGTGGGGAAAGACAGCCAAATTCGGATATACCAGGAATAGGGGTAGGCCTTCTCACTTAACCCCCATACATGCAGTCCTTCTAATGGTTGTAAGGGTACGTCTGACAAATGCTTCTGATACCAATCCTGGAACATAATTGTCACTTGGGAGCCACTGTCTAATACAGCTCTTGTAGACACTCCATTCACCTTTACAGTGGTCTCCATGGAGGGGACCCACTATTCTGGACCAGTCTGGAGAGGCGGTAGTGGGGGCCTGGGCAACTGACCTTGCCACAAAAGGACGTGAGTTAGCATTTTTGGTGCCCTCACTGGGATCATTTCGTGCACCTCTTAACCACTGATTTCTTCTCCAGCTCTCCTTGTAGCCTATATGCAACTTTGTCAGTGTCTTTTGGGGACTGGCATTCCCTTTCATGTGCCCATCTTTCCCACAATTATAGCAAAACATACTTTCTGGAGTTTGAGCTGGCCGAGGCGCCACACTGGGAGCCAGGGCGGGGTATTACTAACTGGAAACCTGGGTGCCATCTCTGTCTGCGCGTGATAAGCATTTGGAGACATCTCATCAGTTTCTCCACTTCCATGGTCAAGGAATTGAGTTTGAGCTGTTATCAGCAGGAGATACATGGGTGGGTACCCCACCCCCATAGCAGATGCAGTCGGATATAGGTCAGGGCCCGTACTTGCAGGCGTGGCCTTCATAAAGGGACTGTTTTGAATTCCCGGATCTCTCAACAGTTCGCCCCATTGTGGCATATCTTTTCCTTGTCAGAGCACTCATTGACTGTCAACCTCTGCCCCTGAACTTCCTTGATGGGTCACCCTCAGTCACTGGTCGTAGCTACAGCTGTTGGTGCAGGTACCTCCCAGGTCGCCTTTTCTCAACTCCTCGAATTTCTCTCATTAACTCATCATAGGAGGTGGGTATTCCAGTCGATTTGCCAGGCGTAACTGAAGCAACAGCAGTTCTGAGAAGGGGCAGACTTAAGATTCTGTCCAGTCTGGTTTGGTCCAGTTCAATCGCTGGCAAACTACCCTTTCTGAGGCATTCTTGCAACAATTTTCCAGCGAGAGACATACACAGACAACAACTCCCTTGGTACTGTTGTGCATTTCTTACTCTCCACCATGGTCCTCATCAGAATCTGGGCTCCCATACACATTCTCAAGGCCTCAAGATAGGCCTGTGCAGTCGCTTCAGGGGTTGCTGGCCCGTTTATGCGGATGGTAGCCAGGGCGGGATGTCCGAGGCTCCTCACCAACCCTCTTTGCTTTTCGCCTTCCGAGCATTGCCATTCTAGCACTTGGGGGGCAACATAGTCTATCCAGGTCTCCCAGTCATCCTCCCCTTGGGGGGTGGGGAGGGTGCCAGAGAAGATCCTCAACCTTGGTTAGAGTCGTGACTAATGGCAGGTGCAGAAATAAGTCTGCATTGGTTCAGCCACCATTACGGGCACTGGAGCAGGAGAGGGTGTTGGGGGAGGAACACCCCCAGGTGGCAAGAATAGTTTCTTCAAGTCCTCCACAGTTTTCCCCTCTCCCAGCAACCATTCAGCAAATTTCTCCTCAAAAGTTTCAGATAGTGGTGGGGGCTGATTCCCCCCCGGGTCTTTACTGTCCTTAGTTATCACTCTCCAAGCAGTGAGGGCTCCCTCTGGGTAATGGTCTGTGGCACTTTGGAGCTATCTATGGGATCCTTAAACTCTACTAGGGGCCAGGAAAGTGTGGGTGAGCAGATTAGCATGCCGACCCACCACTACAGGGTTTGTAAACCTTCCACCTTGGAAAGTACTCCTGCACAGTGTCCGTATTGATACCCAGGGGGATGTCCAGGATAAGCATAGCATTTTGGGGGTCGATCTCCTCCCCAGTACACCACTCCACCAGCCGGTGCACAGCCACTTCTGTCGGGGTACCTTTTTTTTTCTTAACAGTGGTTCGTAAATATGGCCACTAGAGGACACACAATCCCAGCGGAGAGCCTCCAAGATGTAACCCCTAGATGGCGCTATCCCAGGGGCTACTACCCCTGCCTGATTTGCCACTAACGTTGAGGGGCCTGGATCCAATGGCGGGTGCCTCCACCCAGAGGTCAGGGTTTGCAATAGTTAAACTAACTTGGTCACAGCCTCTGGGACACTGCAACCCCTTTCTTCCCACTAGTGGCCCACACAATATATCAAATTACCTTCACAGTATACACTTACCCCAGGTCTGGTTCGGCACTGGGACCTCCTGTGAAATGAGATACAGTGCAACAATCACAGTACAGTACTTTAACATAGACAAATACCTCAGGCAGTATAACTTTGCTGAAACAAGCAGCTCTGATTTATTTAGGGGATATAACAAGGACGGGAAATCAGGTTAATTAGCTTATCACTCTAATAATCTACCTATGGCTCTGTGCACAGGCCTATCCCTATCAGTTACTGTCCCTGGGTACCCAAGCCCTAGTGGCTAGTCCAAACCGTGGCAGCTGGTAGGGGCCCTTTCACACAGAGAAAGGAGAATTAAACAGTCAGCAGTACAGTAATTCCATTTGGATTTAATGTGGCAATTCAACAGGGCGACCCTGAATTAGTACTCCGACCTCCAAATAACATAGGGTCCTTCAATGTCAGCAGGGCTCACTTGAGTACACAAACCTCTTCACACACATATATAAAGAAAGCACTATACCAGGCAGGCTGCATCTGTATCGATGTAATTACTGCACAATACCGGGAGAACACACAGCAGATTCAGTTCCTGACAGACCGACTGCAATTTTCAGCAATTCCTCCAGTCTTCTACAGGGGAGCCTGGTTTCTACTCTTCAGAGATCCTTTGATTCTTTTCACAGAACAGTTCAGTCCTAACAAGCTGTTACACAAGCTGCAGACCGAACTCTAGGCCTTACACCGTTTTTTGACTAAAACTGCACACTGAAAAGCACAGGGCTCCTTCCTTCTTCACTGCCAAAGCTCAACTGAAACTCCAACCGACAAAACCGAGCACTTCCTTTGAGTTCCTCCCAGTTCTTGACTGGATTGGCTGTCACTCACAATAGACTGCTGCTGTTGGTCCAAAAGGCACTGAAGTCTAAACTACATCTCCCAGAGTCACTGCCCATACAATCCTCTTGTGGCTGGCTCAGATTATGAGTCCAAGTTCTGATTCGTCCAAGGCACCATTTTAGAGCTAGCTTACCCCACACTGATTGGTCCAGTTCAGCAGTTCAAAACTAGAATGGGGAACTAGCAGACACAGTTCTGACTGCAAAGAAAGCAGGTTAGACAAACTGTAATTTCATTATTACTCTAAATAATTTCTGGCAAACAGTTACATCTTTCAGATAGGTTCCCTTTGCACTCCTAGTGACTGCAAAAATGGAGTGAATTGGCAGCAGCTTGAGTGGTACTCAGAGAAGCACACAGTCCCCCCATACAAACTAATTATGTCTGAAAGCAGACAGCTCTTAAAGAGACAGTACCAGAGGCTCTAAAAACACTAACTGATAAATGGCTTAAATGCCAAACACCATTCAGGCTTGGAGCATTCAAGCAAGCTCCTGGAAGTCTTTTGGGAACCCCCATTTGCAGGGGGGTTACATTAGAATCAAGGGACCCCTCTACATCCCAACCTAAAGGCACTGCACCTTCATGCTTGGCTCCTGAGAATACTTTCATAGCACGTTTACAAGTGTCCTCTCCTGTTGCCATTATGTTGTTGGCATCACATAAACCAGCAACCAGGGAAACATATAATGCCAAATGGAAATGTTTTTCCATATGGGCTGCTTTCCAATCACTGGATCCCTACTCTTGTCCATTGACGAAAGTCTTGGATTACCTAGCCTCGATTGCTGAGACAGGATTAAGCTATTCCTCAGTTAAAGTCCATTTGGCCTCTATTTTGGCCTTCCACAAACCTCTGGATGGTAGATTACTGTGTCAACATCATCTAGCCAGAATGTTCTTAAAGGGTACCTAAACAAGCAGTTTTTAAAACTGCAAACTCTAAAATCTGGCTTCACAACAAGGTAAAGTACAGGCTGCTGTTTACAGTTATGCTAAAACTGCATTTATGTAAATAATATAAATGCAGTTTCATAGCTTGTGAAAAATGTAAACATCAGCCTTTCACTTTCAAAAACAGCCTTGGTTTCTCCTTAAGATGTCTGCCAAGTCTGTTAAGTGATGAGTCATGATGGTATCATCTGAGCCAAGACAGAGACCCACATATATTTCTATAGTGCTTACTAGTTCCTTTCCCTCTTTGTTTTGAATTGTTGTAGCAGAATGATCAACACCATGTATTAACTCTTGGATTATTTTGATCAGTACACATTAGGCTGTGATTTTGTTTACTTTAACTTGTGGAAAATGTTTTGCAATCCAGCTGACTTTTTCCTTGGCAAACTGCAGTACAGTACAACACTTCTTACCTGATGATCTAGTGGTTATGTGATTCATTGAATTTTGTTTTGTTGTTAACCAGGAGAGACACAAAGCTGAAAGCTTGATTACAGGTGTGGCCTGGGAGCACAAGGAAGTGTAATGACTTGCTCAGGGTAACAGAGCAAAGTACTGGTCTGGTTCAGTGCCAAAGCCTATGCTGTCTTGTTAATCCACAAATAAGGCTTTCTTTTCCATGTGAACCTCCTGCATCTAGCCTGCCTTCTGTTGAACACCCCACCATCCATACCCTGTCCTTAGTATTGCCTTGTGCCGCATATGTGCTTACGGTCTCATGAAGAGAATTATCATACCTCAGATTGTAATCTTGTACCTCAGAGAGTTGTGCACACCTATACCAATATGCATCATCAGCTGGCACTGTTAAAAAATGCATCCCAAATCACTCTCCAGTCCACATTCTCAGTGTTTGACTTCTGCTCCCACAGTAAACAATGAGTGGATCACCGCCCTTCTGCACAGTGACGGTAGTATGTACAGTTCCCCTGTTGTGTTTTTCCCCACCTCATTAACCAACAACTAGGTCTTCCTAGACGGCCAAGCAATAAGCATCATGACCCACCAGAAAAACTGCTGTTCATGCCCTCATAAGGGCTGCACTTACAATGGATAACAATATTATTAGCAAGAGAGGCATAATACCTTGAGCAAATCCACCCGACTTCCTGTGTCAGTCTGCTCCTTTACCTGTGATCTGCAGAACACCACAGGACAGTTCCCAGCAATTGTTCTCCAGTACTTTTCTGTGCTCTACTCCACAATTTGAGTTGACTGGCTACCACCCTTCCAAATCTTGAATGAGCTATACACAACTCCCTTGGTACTGTCCTAACAAATGTCAACCCCCCCACCCGAGGGTAATCTCCCTACACTGAATTCAAGTAACGGTTTAGGTGCAATCCTGCCACTCTTAAGTATTTGTCATCGCTGGCTACTCTCATCCACAGTCAGGTAGTGATCAGTATGTTGGCAGCCCCACATTTCAGATCTCACAGTGATCTGCTCAACGTCCTCCTTCATGTCTTCAACTAACCTGAATATAGCTATACTCTGCTGGAATGGGCTCTTCAGTCCCTCTCTGGCATTCATTCTTCTCACCTGCTCCCCACACCAAAAACTGGTGAGTTCGCTACCCCTCTACATCATGAATGTGGTTAGTACAGTCTCCCATGTTATTTTTGCATATTAATAATAAACATGATCTTCTGGTAAGCTAGGCTGATAGATGCATTGCACGAGTGGAAAAATAGGCTTTCCTATCCATGTAAGATCTAAGCCACCTATGAGTAGGCACTATTAAATGATGTGCATAATGATGTGCGCACCCATCATTTAGCAGTGCCTAATCAAAGGTAGCCTAGATCTTTTAAGGATAGGAAAGCCCATCATTCCCCTTGTTCCCTGTTGCTACCAGCCTGACTTACTGGAAATAAGGTTTATATTTGATATGTCAAAATAAAACGGGGACTCTACTACTTGCATTCATGATGCAGAAGGGTGATGAGCTCACCAGTTTTCGGTGTGAGGAGGAATAGTGAAGAATAAATACCAGAGGGGGACTGAGAAGGCCACTCTTGCAAGGTACTGCTAAATTCAGGGAAGGGGGAAGACAGAGGAGAGAAATATGAGCAGATTACTGTGAGAAATAAGATGTGGGCTGCCAGCACCTTGATCGCTACCTGACCCCGTTGTCCTGGTCAACATTTCCCTTCCCATAAAACCAGTTCATGCAATTGTCCAAGGCTGTGTGTGGATATTAATGTATGAAATGGCTGCCACTACATGTTCAGTCACTTCACTACCAGTCGAGTATTGCTTGTAAAGCACTTTAGGATACAGTGTGTATGAAAGCCACTATATAAATGCTGATTCTTATTATTATTTCCAATGGAAAAAGAAGACAAGACAAGCATATATGTGAGTTTCGAGAAAGTATGAACTCTAACATTGGACTGAACAAGAACCTTGCTACAAAAAAGTGGTGGCTCTAGGGGGTGGTGAAGGGGGTGGCTGCACCCCACACACACATAGTAATGTACTTGTGTGCTGCTGCTGCATTTCACTTTGTTGAAGAAGTCTGATTTATTGATTGTACAAATGTTTACATTCAAACCAAGGATTACATTTGTAGGTTCTGTCAAAAACATACTAGAAATGAATAGTAGAAAATATAAAGGTTTAATAAAAATGTTAAGTGCATATTAAGCATGTACACAACTCCAGCACCCCCACTGTAGCATCCTGTATCCACCATAACCACTAGACTACCAGGTTATTCAAGATTTGTACTGCACTGTGGTTTGCCACAGAGAAAGTCGGCTGGATTAAAACACAATTTCAGCATGTTAAAATAAACAAAATGAACAGAACCATAGCCTAACATGTGTATTATGTAAAATAATGCACATGGTTTTGACCATTTGGGTGAAATAATTCTATACAAAGGGAAAAAATAACTAGTTAGCACTATAGAGAGCCATATATCTTTCCGACATTGGCTCAAATGATGTCATCACATAACACATTTGGCGGCCATTTTAGGAAGTAGGTAAGAGTTTTTTTTTTTTTTAAATTAGAAGGCTGATTTTATAATATTCAAATGCTCTGGAACCACATTTAGGTAAATTATATAAATGTAGTTTTAGCCTTAATCAATACAACAGCCTTTCCTTTAGTCACCTACGGAGTCAGATTTTCGAATAGTTTGATGTCAAAATGTTGTTTCGGTATACTATAAGAGGAATGTTGCATATTAAGCCACCTATTAGAAGACCCACTCCTCCGTGGCATCTCAATTTCCTAATAGAGAAATTAACTCTTGAGCTCATTCAGCCAGTGGCCACTTGTGACCTCCGTTTTCTTTCATGGAAAACATTATTCTTAGTGGCCGTCACTTTTGCTCAACGTATTTCCGAGCTCCGTGTCCTCATGTGCAGAGAACCTTACTTGATTTTTCGCAAAGATAAGGTGGCACTTCGTACCAACCCTTCCTTCCTACCTAAGGTAGTGTCTGAGCACACCTTAAACCAGTCCTTGGAGTTACCGGTATATTATCCTGAACATTTCAAACGAGGTGAACACCTCTTACATACCTTAGATGTCCATTGTATATTACAATACTACACTAAGTGAACTAAAACAATTAGAAAAACTTTTCAACTCGTTGTCACCTTTACCTCAGGCAGGGGAAGGTCTCCCAGTCACTAAACAGACTTTCTCCAATTGTCTAGCACATTGCATAACATTTTGTTATTCAAAATACAATAAGCCATTACCTGGAACTGTCCAAGCCCATTCTACCAGAACTATGGCCACTACTGCGGCCTGCTTTAAAGGGGCCTTGATCACAGATATCTGCAATGCAGCTACCTGGTCCACAGTTCACACTTTCATGAAGCATTACAACTTAGATATTGCTTCACGCTGTAGGACGGCCTTTGGCCAAGCTGTCCTACAAGGCCTCCTGTCATAATGACCACCCTTTTTGGGTTTACTGTTTGGGATTCATCCCAAGTGTATTACCTACGGCAAGAGACCACTCCGTGGAAGACAGTACAGTTGCGTAAAGTCTTACCATAGCAGTAGGTCTTCCCTTGTCAATCTTCACCATTCATTACTGCTTGGGTAGTGCCAGAGGCACACACTCACTACAGGAGATTTTTTTTTTTTTGAGTCGGCTCAACAAGCGCCCACTAAGCCGACACCTCGTCATCTGTGAGGGCAGCCGTTAAGTGCCATGAACTCCTCCTCCATCTCAGTTCTGTTTCTCCTGCCATCGAGGCTGCACCTGCTGCGGGTTAGGGTTTTTCAGTACTAGGCCTAGTTGTCGTTTATCGGCGCGTTCCAGACTCCTCCTTCCTGCTTTTTCTTGGCGTCGTCACTGGTAAGACCGTTCTTTTCTTCTCTTTATTAGACAACACGAGCTGTGCTTTGTTTTGCCTTAATTATTCAGCATCATGTCAGGTTTGGGGCAAAACGCAAGTCGAAGGCGGGCCACACCCCTATGCGTCGGTGCTCCTGTGGCCGGCATTTTTACGTCACGGACCGGCATGATGTTTGTCTCTGTTGCCTGGGACCCAACCATAATATGGATGCGTGCAATGCCTGTTTCTCGATGGACCGTCACATCCTAGAAGTCCACGCATTCAAGATCGGCAAGTCTCTGCTGACTTTCGGTGGACAGCGCCGCTCCAGGGATTCCCAGGTAAGGTCTCTAGACCCTTCCTCCGGGTTCCCTGTCAGGCCTATACAGTCTGTAGAGGAGGAGGAGGTCTCCTCATCTTCTCTTGCCGAAGAGGAGGCCTCTTTCACGGTGTCGGAGGAACACTGAGGTTCCTCCCGGGGCCGCGGCGGGGACACCACCTCGGCATTCACCTCCTCGGAGGTGCAGGTTCCCCCAGTGTCGAGGCCCAGGTCTGCTGGGCCCAGCATCGGTGGACCCTCAGTGCCGCCTTCCAGCGCCATTTCGGATCCCAGCACCTGTGATCGAGATGGCGCTGCCCATAGTGCCATGGGCCCAGTCGGTTCTTCTAGCGGTGCCGACTCGGCTCCCGGCGCCAAGGGCATGCCGTGGGTCTCGCCGGCACCGTTGGGGAGTCAGGGTTGGATTTCAGCATTGCGGGGGTTCCGGGGTCGTCTGGTGCCGCTGCTGGCACCGGCGCCGTTCGCTGTACTGTTTCACTGGAGAACCCTGAGGTGGCCAGTATTGTGGTCCAGCTGGTCTCTTCCTCCTCAGAGGAGGATGATTCAGATGTGGACCCGTCCTGGAACCCTGACTCTTTGAAGTCAGGGTCTCCAGTGGGATGAGGTGCTAGGTGGTCTAGCGCGCCTATTCCTCTGTCTCCGCTGCTGTCCTCCCTTGAGGCCTCCCAGGCTGGGGGTGGTCTGGTGTCCCTGGAGGGGGATGGCGTGGAGGAAGGGGCTCTCCCTCCGGAGGGGTTGTGGCAGCTACCGATCCCGGTGCTGCTGCCTCGGGGTGGAGGGTCACTGGGGTCGAGGAGGAGGGTGTTCTTGGAGTCCGGGGGGGTCGAGAGGCAGGGTTCAGGTGCCTCAGTCTTCACCTGCCAGCCCTTGGGGGGCGGGTAGGAGGCATAGCGCCGGGCCCCGTCTTTCCCTCTCGAGCCCCAGGGACCCCTCTGGTGGCGTTGCTGTGGGCTGCCCTTCTGGACCCATGCAGCCCCAGGTTCGTCACAGGGGAGGATCCCCTATTAGGCTCTTCCAGGCTTCACATCCCCAGGGTTCCATTCTGCGACCTGGTTTGTTGTCCGGGATCCTGCCAGCTCGGGCCCCGTTCCTCGCATTTCAGAGCCTCAGCAGAGGACAGTTGCCTTGTCGTAGGTGCCCCTCTCCCATTCCTCTGCAGCCACCCTCCTCTCTCCCAGGTCAAGTCGGTCCTATGGGCCGGTTATCCTGGGAGACGTTCGGAGGCTCTGCGGCAGCCTTCCCCTCATATGTTAGTTACATGCAAGAGCGGGTGTTTCGCCTATCCCCATTGCCGCAGGAGTCCTCTGGACATTCGAGCTCTCCATCATCCTCATCTTCCCTCCTCGGAGGGAGAGGATTCCACTGCTCATCTCTCCTCCGATGCTGATTTCACTGAATATCAGCAATTCCTTTTGAGGATGGTGAGGGATCTTCGTATCTCCTTTGTTAGATGAGACAATACCGAACAGGAGACGTGTGAATTCCTCAGTAAATTCATTGCCCAGCATTTGGTGGTACTGTCCAGGCCTATTCCCTTCCAGGAGGCATATATCCGTTCCTGGCAGTCGCCAGCAGCCCTTTCTCCAGTCCTGGCAGACTGCAGAAGAAGGTATTGTGCCCCATCGGAATCTCTAGGTACTCTCCCCAACCCACCTTCAGGATTGGCATACCTAGAAACTCCCTCCGGGCGCTGCCGCCTGGCGCACAACCATCTACCGGACTCAGATTCCCTACAATTTGACTGGTGGGGGCAAAGAGTGTTCTCTTCCTCTCATGCGATGTTATGCATTGCATCACATCAGGCTCACCATGCTGCCTACAGTAGGCATTTGTGGTCGCTGCTTTCCCAAATCTTAGCATCAATGCCTGATACGGAGCAAACCAGACAAGCTATTGCCCTCTCTGCTATAGGCCTGGAGCTGGCAGGACACCAAGCAAGGGCATCTTATGACGCCAGTGAGGTGGCTTGCAGGGACAGCGATCTGTGTTAGACGGACGGCATGGCTTCGTCTATCAAGGTTGTCGCCCCTGGCCCGGCATAGGGTGATTCGCTCTGCTTTCTGGGAGACCCGTCTCTTTTTCTCCAGAGCTAGGAGACTTCTGCAGGGGCTTCCTCCGTCTCCCTGTCCTCAGGGGACACCTCCTAGCTCTCCTCCACCATAGGCTTCTCACTTGATTAGCCCAGGGTCTTTACCTTCTGTTTCCCACCAACAGGAGGATGGGGGTCTTGCTCCCTCAGGGTTTCTTTATCCCCTTCCTTGGGGAGGGAGCTTGGTACTCACCCAAGCAGTAATGAATGGTGAAGATTGACAAGGGAAGATATGAAAATTATGTACCTACCGTAATTCTTGATCTGCTCTTGTATCTTCACCATTCATTACAGATACCAACCCATCTTCCCCTCAGTGGTCTCCTACTGCGGCATCTCCCCCTCCCTTCTCATTCCTCTCCTTTCCTTTGGCCTTTATGCAAAAAAAAAAAAAAAAACTAAAAACTATCCTGGTTTCCGTTCTTCTTGGACGGATCTTTTTTCCACAAGGTAAAGGGGAACGAGTAGGACTTTTTCTCCTATCCTGAGGGAGCTCTTTCTGACTACCCCTAGGGGTGATCTCTGGGCTCCTTGGCCACATTGTTCAGTTCACAGCTGAAGAGACCGTCCCTCTTGGTTCGGCCTCAAAATTAAAGTTCCCCCTAGTGGGCATTATTTAATTGTCAGCTTCCTCTGGTTGGTGCTTCTGCACTTCGTAACCTTGAACTGCTGCACTTGCCTTGCCTTGCCTTCAGGGAGTCCGATTGAGTTCCCACTCTGTCCTTCCTGTGAAGCTGCCTTTTGTAGGGCCTAACCCCTACCCACACGCTTCGGTGCTAGCACATAACAAGGTGCTAAGTGGATTACCCCCCCAATAGTTGGGCGTGCTCCTTCCGGAACAGATTTCTGTCCGGGCAGTCTGTAAGCTCTCAGCTAGAGTGTAGGGGGTTGGAATGATGAGAATATAGAGAATCTGCCCTTTGTGTCCAGTCTATACAAGCGGTTCAGTTGAACCTTTTGTCACTCCTATTAGGAGGGATTCTTCCTCGGTTTTGGTTCCGAGCGTATAACCCTCTCAACCAATATACTGTATCTATGGGCAGTGTTCTCCCTTCTCAACATCCCTTCTTTTTTCTTCTTCTTCTTCTTCCTTTTCTCTTTATCTGTTCCTCCCTTAGAGCCACCCCAGATGGGAGGCCCTGCGGTCCCTTAGGGTAGGTATTGTCCCTCTTCCATCTGTCCTCTACCGGCTTATTCCTTCTTCAGTTTATATCCTTTCCTTTTTCTGTCCCTCGGCTCTCTTGCCTCGCTCTCTCCTTTTTTTTCCTTTACCCTTTATTTTGCCTCTTCGACTACCAGAACTGAGATGGAGGAGGAGTCTGCGGCATCTAAAAGCTGCCCCTCGCACATGACACAGCGTGCCACTCTCGTGGGCAGCGCTGTTGGAGCCGACTCCAAAAAAAATTAAAAAATCTCCCATAGCGGGTGCCTGCCTCCAGCACTACCCAAGCAGTAATGAGTGGTGAAGATACAAGAGAAGATCAAGAATTAAAGTAGGTACATAATTTTCATATCTTTGAGGAGTGTCTTTTGCAGTAGATGCGTCCCCACCCTCTGTCCCCCTCCTCCTCTAAGAGAACAAATTTTGGTTCAGTGACTTATGGGTTGGGATACCTACAGTACCTCAGCTTCCCTTGGTCCTCGCATAGCGAGCTGAATCTGGCGGGAGAAACTGAGGATACCAGGGACTGCTCACACTTATATAGGAAACAGGAAGCTGATATCATGTGTGGGTAGCCCCTGGAAAAAACTGCTAGAAGAGCTGCCCAGCACCGCAGCAACCTCTGGTGATGACCCAAGTGTATTACCTACTGCAAGAGACACTCCTCAAAGATCTACTGTTACGATAAGACTTTTACGGAACTGTACTGTCTAGGAGTGGTATATAGTTCACATCCACACAACCCACCCGCCCTCCCATGGCAAGTGGCACATGGATCCCTGCAAAATCTGACATCACAGGGTGGCTCTGGGGATGTACCACCCAGGTGATGAGAAGAGCTTAGCTTGAAGATGTCCAGCAAATCAGACTGTTCCAGTGGAACTACCAGAGTCTGGATGTGAACTATATGCCATGCCTATAACTGCTGATCTTACTTCGAGAAACAGCTCTTGCAGCAGGTTACACCATTAGGACTGAAGCCAGCAGGCGTCAGGACCCCACGGAAATTTTCTAGCTAGCAGTATTCATCAGGGACCGCCCTGACGTCGGTCCCGCCCCCGACGGCAGGCACAGTACATAAGGGGGCGGTCCCCCAGAATCCCCAGTTCTTTTCTCGCCATCGACTCGCCAGCATCGGCCTCACGGTCCCACACTAGCGTACGACAACTAAGAACTTCTCACAACGGTTTTACCAAACTTATGTCTGCATCTCCAACTCCTCCTTCTGAGGGACACCCTTCCAAGTGTGCCTGTGGCAAACAGATCCCCTTCAAGGATCCTCATTCATCCTGCCTGCGGTGCTTAGGCCCGGACCACGACACCAAGGCCTGCTCCTTCTGTCAGAGGTTCAACAGCCGCCCCAGGATCTGCCATCAGAAGGCACTTCAGGGGTTCCTTTTGGAAGAAAAACTTCACAGAATGGACAAGGAACCTTCCTCCAGAGGTGAATCTTCCTCTAAAGTCCACAAACACCGGGACAAGCACCAGGAGAAGACAAGGTCCAGATCCCCTAACTGGGCCTCGGACTAGTGTTGCTGAGGCTCCACACGCTCTGACCGCTCTCCCTCCAGGGCTCGCTCTCAGCCCCCTCCTGTCAAGGTTAAGTTAAGGCTACAGGCGGTTCTTCGGCATCGCTTCACCCTATAGAGACTTCCAGGCCTTCGGCTTCTTCCACTCCCTCCCGGGCCTCATCGAAGTCTTCTGACCGTCACCAGACTAAGTCTTCCTCTTCTGACCAACACCGGGACCCTGACTCCAGATCGGTCTCCCAGCCTCCCAGGGATCTGGATCCCCCACCCAGGAAAACAAAAGACCTGACGTCCCTGAAGCGGACGTCGGCCAAACACCAGAATTCGGCCAGGCGTTTGTCGGAGCAGAGGATATCGGCCAAACTCCAGACATTGGTCAGGTGTTCTCCAGAGCCGAAGACATCAGCCAAGTGACCAACATCGGTCACTCACTCGCAGGAGCCGAAGACTGCCCCTCCGTCACTGGTGGACACCGGTCGCCAGGACTCCACGGAGGTGGACACGACATTGCCTGAGGACCAGGCAGGCAACACAGAGGATGCCAGGCTTCCAACGGAGCCTTCGCCCATCCCAGAGACACCTTTGGATCCGACGTCCGACCCCGGCAACAGACCACCGGTGCCAGGCCCGTCATCGGGCATGAACATCCAAGAGGTCAAGGATCTCTTCACTTTATGGTGGGACACAATCCGGAAAGATGTGATCCTAGTAAAACCTCCTCCTCCTACTTCTTCACCTCCTACTCCCCCCCCTCCTCCACCAAGGGGCCAGCAGGATGACCACCAACCCCTAAGAAGTGCACTCCACCTCCTAAGGGAAGATCTAAGGAATGGAGAAGGCCTCCCTCAAGATCTCCCTCAGGGTCTCCCAGCCCCAAGTGACCCAGATGTCGATGATACACTCCGCCAGGGGAGGATTCTAGATTGGATACCTCTGAAACCTCCAGGTCTCCTTCTCCACTCAGCATCCCATCATCTGACCCACAAGAGCTACCCAGGTCACCTCCAGATGATTCCTCCTTCTCTGAGATTATGAGGCACATCCAGGAGAACATGGGATGGGATTCGGAAGATCTTGACCCAGAGAGACAGCACCTTGCCCGTTACCTTCGGCAGAAAGATCCTAAGCCTGTGGTAGTGCCACCCTTGGTGGACACTTTCGCGGACTTCACCAAGGCTGCGTGGAAGCGTCCACACTCCACCCCCGCTGTGCCAAAGAAAGCTGACCACCTGTACAAGGCCCCGAAAGAGGACCAGTACTTGGCACAACAACCTCTGGCTAACTTCCTGGTCATTACGGCCTCTCATGACCGGTCCCAACAACTGCAGCATATGAGCACACAGCCACTGAACCAGGAATCCAAACAGTTGGATGCCCTGGGGAGGCGCAGGTATGTGGCTGCTACATGCTCCATCAGGTCCCTGAACTACCTATCTCACATGGTTCAGTTTCAGAATGCCCTGTGGGAACAGGGTCAGGACCTTGTTGACAAATTACTGGATGGCGATCAGAAGGCGGAGCTCTTAAACCTCCTCCGTACAGGGTCTGATGTGGGAACCCAAGTGCTACGAGCTGCATATGATTCTGCGGACTTGTCTGCCAGAGCTGCAGCTTCGGGCATCTGTCTCCGGAGACACTCCTGGTTCTGTGTCTCCGGCTTTACCCCAGACATACAGAAAAACATTCTTGACATCCCATACAACGGTGAAGTCCTTTTTGGTAAACACTTGGAGAAGGATATCACCCAAGCTCCAGGATGCCAGGAAGGCAGTTAGATCCGTACAAGCCATGTACAGATGAAGATCTGGTTCCTTTCATAGGAACCAGAACAGTTTTCATAGCCGGCAACAGCAGCAGCAGCCACGTTCTGGCGAGCAACAAAGGGGCACTTCCATCGTAAAGCCCAGGCTAAATCTTCCCCAGGCAGAGGCCAGCATTACACTAAACCAGCCCAGCCTGCAGGAACAAGCGCTGCCACAGCATGACTCCTTCCCAGCCCCCACCCCTCCTCTGGATCACCGGGCACAAAAGGTTGGGTTTCGCATCGCTCACCACTTTTCAGGGTGGCAGTTGATTACCGCCGACCGGTGGGTTCTTCAAATGGTCAAGAGAGGTCACTTCATCGAATTTCTCGACCACCCACCGTCAAGACCTCCCCTGCTTTCCCATTATTCGGGTCAGCACGCACTGCTCATACAGCAGGAGGTGCTCGCGCTTCTCGGAAAAGAAGCTATATAGCATGTACCACGGAACCAGAGAGGTGCAGGTTACTATTCTTGCTTCTTTCTGGTTCCCGAGAAGACAGGGGACCTCCATTCAGTACTGGATCTCGGTGACCTCAACCCTTCGGTCCTCTACAAACGCTTCCGCATGGTGACCCTTCCAGGTCTGATACCCATGCTCAAGCAGGGCGCCTTCCTAGTGTCCTTGGACATGCAGGATGCTTACCTGCACATACCCATCGCTCAAGCGCACAGGAAGTTCTTGCGCCTCGAATTTCAAGGTCACCATTATCAGTTCCGAGCCCTCCCTTTCGGACTGTCATTGGCACCTCAAGTATTCACGAAGTGCATGGCAGTCATAGCGGCGACTCTGAGGAGACAAGGCCACTACGTGTTCCCCTACCGGGATGACTGGCTTCTCGTGGCGCCCTCTCAGGAGGCCCTGATGTCCACCCTTCATTGTACTCAGTCTCTATGCGAGACGTTGGGCATCATTATCAATCAGGAGAAGTCACGCCTGGTTCCATCACAGATTCTGCAGTTCATAGGCGCAGTTTTGGACACCATCCAGGGGAAAGCTTTTCTACCCCGGGACCGAGTGGAACACATTGGATCCCTCATCAGGGACTTTCTGGCAAAGAGGACCATCCCAGCCAGACTGGTCCTTTGCCTACTCGGACATATGGCTGCAGCAATTGCAACAGTCCCGCTATCCCGTCTCCACATGCGGGTGACCCAGTGGATGTTACGGGTCCAATGGGATCAGAAGCAAGACCATCTGCATCTTCCAATTCGGATCACAAATGCCGTACTCCAGGATTGGCAATGGTGGCTAGATTCAAAGAACCTATTAGCGGGGTTCCCCTTCATCGTGCCATCTCCGATTGTGACGCTCTCCACAGATGCCTCAGGGCTCGGGTGGGGAGCACACCCTGACGGTGTCAGGTCTTAGGGCCTATGGACAGCCCAAGAAGCTCATCCCCACATAAATATCCTGGAAATGAGAGCAGTTCTTTATGTCCTGCAAGCTTTCCAGTCGGAGATCCCACCAGGTACTCTTCTGTTACAAACGGACAATACCGCGGTGGTGTATTACTTCAACAAACAAGGGAGGCACCCATTCCTACCCACTTTGTAGGGAGGCCATGAGGGTGTGGGATTGGGTTCTACAACATGGTGCAAACCTCATTGCTGTTCATGTCCCAGGAGTGGACATTGTCATCGCAGACAGCCTAAGTCGCTCTCAGGCCAGAGTCCACGAGTGGGAACTACTCCAGGAAGTAGTAGAGGATCTGTTTCACAGATGTGGTACACCAGAGTTAGACCTCTGCGCGTCCACTTACAATGCAAAACTTCCCAATTTTTGCTCACTAGATCCAGGGCCTGGTGTTTTCTGGCGAGACGCGTTGTCCCTCTCCTGGGCGGGCAGATTCCTCTATGCCTTTCCTCCCTTCCTGTTGATCCAGAGGGTCCTTTTGAAACTTCACAGACAGCAAGCGACGCTGATACTTATCACACCGTTTTATCCCAGACAGATCTGGTTCCCTCTACTACATCAGCTGTCCCGGGAACCTCCAGTGCCTCTGCCAATCAGCTCTCACTTACTGTCTCAGGAGGCGGGCTGCTTGGTCCATCTGGACCTTCATTCGCTGAACCTGCATGCCTGGCTGCTAGAGACATAGCCATTATGCGATTACGGGGTCTTGCAAGAGGTAGCAGATGTTCTAGCGGCTGCTAGAAAACCGGCCATTCACGCTACTTACGCCATGAAGTGGCACAGATTTTGCCTTTGGGCTCAAGCGCGGGGGGGTTTTGCCAATGGACTATCCAGAAAGGTCGGTCCTGGACTACCTCCTGTCTCTTTTTCAGACAGGCTTGGCCTACTTCTTGATTAAAGTACACCTTTGTGACATTTCAGCCTATCACACTCCTATAGGCCAACGTCCCATAACTCAGTTGGACACGGCACGAGCCTTTATGAGAGGTGTTCTCCAACTTAGACCTCCGATTAAGGATCCTATTCTGCCATGGAATGTACCTTTGTTGTGGAGCAGCTTACGCTGCCACCTTTTGAACCAGCCGTGGATTGCGAGCTACGTCTCCTTGCATGGAAGACGTTCTTTTTAGTTGCCGTTACTTCGGCCAGAAGAATTTCTGAACTTCATGCACTGATGTGCAAAGAACCTTATTTGGTTTTTCACCAGGACAGGGTATCCCTATGGACTAATCCGAAGTTTCTACCTAAGGTGGTCTCAGCTCTCACTCTTAATTAGGTCATCGATCTACCAGTGTACTTTTCTAAATATTCTAATAGAGGAGAGGCCCTGTTACACACTTTAGATGTGCATAGGTGTCTTCGATACTACCTGACCAGAACCAAACACCACCGAAAATCTGACCAGCTTTTGTCTCCTTCGCCCACAGGATGATGGGAGCTCCCGTTTCCAAACAATCGCTGTCCAGGTGGCTCATTGTATCACGTTCTGTTACCAGAAGCATAACAAACCCTTAGCGGGCTCGGTCAAGGGTCATTCCACAAGGGGGGAAGCTACCTCCTTTGCGGCCTTAAAGAACGTGTCCACCTCAGCCATCTGTGCAGCAGCTACTTGGAGCACTCTGCACACCTTCATCAGGAATTATAGCCTGGAGTCGCATCGAGGTGAAGAGCAGGTTTTGGTCTAGCAGTCCTTCAGGGACTCCTGTCCTAGGCTTTGGTTCTACCAGTGATTTCTACCTCTCCTTCTCCCAGTGGTGAGGGATTTCCAGTATTGCTTGGGAATCCGTCATAATGGTGTAACCTGCTGCAAGAGCTGTTTCTCGAAGTAAGACAGTACAGTTACGTAAGAACTTACCGTAACAGTAGATCTTCAAGAACAACTCTTGCAGCAGGTATTTTCCCCCCAACCATCCCCGCTGGAGGTAGACTTGTTCCAATATCCTTCTCCTAGGATCAGGTGTTCTCAACACCACTTTGATTGTCATTTGATGGCGTATCCTCAGTCTCCTTTTCTGATGTCATCCAGCGGCCGGGAGTCTCCGGCAGGAGAACTGGGGATTCTGGGGGACTGCCCCCTTATGTACTATGCCTGACATCGGGGGCGGGACTGATGTTGGGGGCGGTCCCCGCTGAATACTGCTGGCTAGAGGTCCTGGCACCTGCCGGCTTCAGTCCTAATGGTGTAGCCTGCTGCAAGAGTTGCTCTCGAAGATCTACTGTTATGGTAAGTTCTTACGTAACTGTACTTTACAGGTGAGATCTAAATACGGCATGGTAATTATGAGAAAACATGAGTATCCAATGCATTCATCTGTACAGCACTCAAGGGCGTGAGTTTGTGGAATACCAAAATGTAAAAACTTACTGATTCCATTTCTAATTTGAGGACTACTGTCATCTGCAAGTATTCTGTAAACCTGCATCATCATCATCAGTAACAGCAGCCTGCTCAAGATCATGTGAAAGTGGCATTTGTGGCTCCCCCAACCACCAACAACAAACACACCTATCTCAGTTTTTCTTTGATTTAAATTTCCCAGGATCTTCCATATAAGATGTAGCATGGGAAGTTAAGTGACTTGCTGAAGGTCACACTAGGCAGTGAGATTTGAGCCCTGGACTCCTTGTTCCCAGTAACAACCGTGCTACACTGCCTCATAGTTTCAGCCTTTTCTGACCAAGAGCCACATCACTTTCAGTATTCACATTCTATAACCCGGACAGACAGGTAACAGTTGTAAATGAGAGTTTACTCTCAGTTGTCACACTTTAAAAAGCAGCAGTGCAATAAAAAATGTTTTTTTAAATAGTTTTAACTACAGTTAATAAAAAATATTAGCATACCTGTAAAACCTGTTTTTCCAGGTACGTCTGATGCTGCGAACCATGTTTTCTTTTTCTATTATTTTCTTGATCATAACATTTGCCATGTCAACAATGCTATTTCTAAGCAGATCTGGCTGCCACCTTTTTCTTTTGGAAAGAAAAACTAAATTTAAACATTTATAAAATGCCCACATTTTGGTGGAACTAGAAAATGTTACCACCAAATGAAACTGGAAGATGCCTGAAATCTTTTATAGTGAAAAATGGTAGGGTCAGTTTTTTTGCTCAGTTTCATTGCACCATAGAGTTCAATACATAGAGGCTAGAGTGTAGACTCCAGTGGCTCAGTTGAAGCCACGCATCCGCCATATCAGGGGAGGACTGAGGTGCCGGCAGATAGCAGGAACCCTTCTTGAAACTTAGATAGCGGCACCAGTACACTGTTTTGACAGCAATTGAGTAACGCACGGCTCATACAAGCAAAGGACAAATGAGCATACCTTGTTTTTATCACAGTGTGCATCTGCTTTATCATTTTCTTGCCCAACTGGATCAGCAGATTGCTGTCAGAACAGTGTGCTGGTGCCACTATCTAAGTGTCAAGAAGGGTTCCTGCTATCTGCTGGCACCTCAGTCCTCCCCCTAATACGGCGGACTCGCGGCTTCAACTGAGCCATTGGAGTCTGCACTCTAGCCTCTCTCTATATATTGAACTCTATACGTTGCACTGCTGCTTTAAAAAAAGTAAAACTGAAGGCAAATTTGTGTTTAGAGGTTAGTCTGCTCCCTTTCTCAACTCTGTTTAGTAAGCCTAACAAGGGTTGAGTGTGCCCCTTAAGAAAACAAATGTTGGTATACGTTACTTATTTAACGACAACAAAATAAAGCTTTTTCACTGCACTTATTTCCAGTTTTGCCATAAAAACATTTGTATCAATGTCTGCATCACTCACCGTTGCCATTGGGTAATCTTTGCACATAAGCATATACGCACCCTGACAAAGGGTCACTGGTACAGCTATAGCAGCTCGGAATGCTGGTGTCCTTTATTTTCCGAGGCTTCAAGTTCCTCTGTCTTCTGTATTGGTGGTAGGTTAGCAGCTTTGAGAGTGAGCTGTCCATAGCAAGTACAGTATTATCTTCCTCACTTTTTCATGTTTTTTTGTTAGGGAAATTACTAACTTCAGCAGGCAGGGGCTGCTTGAGTTGCAGGCAGCCACTCTAAATTTAAATTGTGCCTGTAAATTGGCAAGCCTGCATTTCCCCATTACAGCTCCAGTCTTGGAGATCTAGCTGGATTTTTGCTACTAAGAAGATATAATGTTGTGCTTTATATTGTGGTGGTTAGTTTTCGGCACCACCATCCATCCTTTACCGGGTGGTGGCCGGGGAGCCTCCAGTCCTTCCCAAGAGGAGACAGCTGCCTTGATGCAGCTCAGTCTCACTCCTTCCCAACCCCCCAGTCTCGTTCTTGAACCTGGGTCACCAGTGCAGCGCAAGGTGTGGCATCCAGTGTCTCAACCCTCAGTGCTACCAGACCAAAACATTTTTTATTTTTTTTTTGGGGGGGGGGTGTATGGCTGTGTAATTTGATTGCTCTTCCAAGAATCAATCTTCACCATTCTGTCCCACTTATGGGTCTAAGCCAGAGGTGCCAGGACCCAGCAGGAACAAAGTCATTGCGCCTAGGAGGGGCTGGGGTCAGTGTCAGCATCGCCCATGAGGCAGATATACTGACATCATGCTCATGGGTTGGCCAGTAACCGACTCCGGCCCCCTCCCTTCCTCAGTTTTGTTTTTCCCGCCACCGAGTGCACACCGAAGGAGCACTCATTCATGAAATCTGCATCACAACATCCTCAGTTCACCGCTACCTCTATTTGATGCTAACTTTCCTCAGCACCATGTATTTTACTGGTGCAGTTTTGTTTTACTGTTCTAGTTTGGCACTGAAACTTTTCTGACTACTTTTCCCTAATTTTTCTCATCGTCATGTCAGATCCCAAGGAGCGTAAGAAGAAAAAGAAGAGCAAGGGCAACCCCTCATGGGTTGGTGCTCCTGTGAGGGCCCGATTACTGTCCAGGATCTACATTATTTTTTATATTCTTTCTATTTTTCCTCCACTACACTACAAAGCAGTGCCAGCGATTGCCCTGCTGCCTGCACCTGCACCCCGGACCAGGTCTGGCGTGCAAATTACACCCTATCCCCATGGGCTGGCCACACCCAGAGGCTGGCCTCTCATGTCCAGGGGTGCAGGGCACGGCAATCACTCTGCAATGTTCTGCCATCTTTTCTCCCCAAAAGAGCTGGACATGCAATGGCATCGACACACAGCTGTGCGGTTGCCCGCCGCGCTCTTGCTGAGCATGCAGCTGTAGTCCACCAGGTGCCACTGCAGTGCGATGTTATTCGCCCACCTGCCCCAGAGGAAGAAGAGCAGTTGTGGGACGCTTAATCCTTCCTCTGTCCTGCCAGCCCTCGACAGCCCGAGCCTGTTCCGAACCCGGGTCACCACTGGGCCGGCTCAGGATTGACATTATGAACGCTAGACCTGCCTTGGTGCTGTTCATGACAAGTATAAGTTCAACGCCTGCTTCTCCATGGACTACCACACTCTCGAGAATTGTGCGTGGAAGTGGGGTCAGAAGCCCCCCACCTTTGGAGACAGATGTCGCACCAGGGTAAGGTCCCTGGGCTCTTCACCTGAGCCTTATCCCAGTGCCTCTGGTACTGACAAAGTCCAGGGCATGCCCCATGCTCGCCTCACCAAGATGTGGCTGTACCTCAGACTAGCTCCAGGGATGGTGCCGGGACCTATTCTGGCGTTATTTACAACATTGGTTCAGTTTCCAGTGCCGTTCATGGCACTGGGTCTGTTTCTGGTGCCACTAGCAGTGCAGGGTTTGAAGCTGAGTCTGGGGGTGCCCTGGCCTGATTGTTGGTACCCCCTGCCGGGTGAAGCCTGTCAGCCCTGGTGAGGGGTTGGGGCATTGTGCTGGGCCTCCAGCTGACTTCTTGTTTGATGCTGATGGCAAGTCTTGTGGGGGCCCCATCGCTAGCCCGATACCTAGCGTCTCCTCAGAACTAGCTGGCCCTGACCCTGGTGGGTACTGAGACTGCCCTGTGGGCCCTGTCTGGCTCCGCTCTCCCCACCTGGAGTTACCCCCAGGGGCACCATTTGGACCAGTCATATGATGTTGTTGAGCTTCACATGGGTGAGTTTGCTAGGTCCTTCCTCTGGGCAAGATCCCCAGAGCATTCTAGCAGCCTTAGCAGAGGATGTGGCCTAGCCATCCATGACCCTCCTCCTTCTCCTCTCCCTCGCCCTCGTCCTCCTCCTCTGCCCCTCTCCCCTGCTTTGCTAGGCATTTCAGGTCCTCTGGGACCCATGACCTGGCAACAGTTCAGGTCTACAGCTGGCATATTTCACAAATATCACCTTAAGGCAGACCAGGCCTGTTTCAAGCTTAAGGCCCTGCACTGCTGTTGCCTGAATCCAGCTCCTCCTTTCCTCCTCTGAGGAAGAGGATTTTTTGGGTCCACCTCTCCTTTGCTGAGTATTCCCAATACCAGCAGTAGCTGATGGAGATGCTGCAAGAGCTGAACATTGAGTCATTCATAGGTTGCAGTCCTGCTACTCTAGCACTGAGATTCCTCAGGAATTTCAGCAGTGACTCCTTTGTCATCCCACCTTGGTCTGGGCCTTTCACAGAGTTATCCAGGAATGTCTGACTATGTTCCTTTGTCCTTTCTGCTGTTCTCAAGGGATGTCCAGCACAGGTAATACACTCCTGTAGTGTCTCCAGGTGTTATCCCTCACCCCACCTCAGGGATTCTGCTGCTGCAGACCCCCCCCCCGAGCCTAAGCGCCCAGTGCCTGACTGCCCCCTCTGACCTAGACTCTCTGAAGATTGATGTCCAAGGTTTTTGTGGTGGCATGTACTACGGTGTGCATTTCAGCATGAGGGGCACATCAGGCAGCTTTCGCAAGCATATTTGGGAGACAGTGAGTCAGATCTTAACACAGCGTCCATGCAAGATTGCGAGTCAGCCAGGCAAGCCATTTGCCTTTCCGTCCATGGTCTGGAGCTGGCGAGACACCAAGTGAGGGCATCTTACAACTCCCCATGAGGTAGCATCCTGGCTGTGGGAACAACAGTCTGCATTCAGAGTATGGCAAGGTTTCACCTCTCCCTGTGTGCACCCCTGGCCCGGCATTGGGTGCTCAACTTTGAGTACCAGGGGACTAATTTCTTCTGCAATGTCAGGCATGAGCTTTCGGGGCATCGTCCTGCTTCCAGGCCAAGGGAGCCTCCACCTTCCCCCAGCTAGGGTCTCTGGACCTGTGAGGAGTCCCTGCCATCCCGTGGTTAACCCCCACTAGAGGGATGAGAATTATTTATTTTTTTCTCAGGTGAACCAAGTCGTAGGGAAAGCTTGATATTCTGACCCATAAGTGGGACTGAATGGTTTATTGGAAAATATGAAAATTACATTCTCACTGTAATTTCTAATCTTCCAGAATATCTTTACCATTGAGTCACACACCCAGCCACCCATCCATCCACCATCTCCCTCTGACATAAGAGTCAGGTCCTCCAGACAGTTCGCCCTCTCTGATAGTGCTCTGGCACTTCTTGCCATTCCCTCCGAGCTGTTCCTTTCCATTGAGGTTTAGCTCACCTTTTTCCTTGGGATGATCTTTGGCCCCTTTTTCCCTTTCCCTCATGGGAACTTACAAAAAAAATGGAAATGGGACCTCTGCCCTGTTCCTGACACAAAATAAAATGTGTTTTGTTTCTTGTTTTTACTGCCCCCCCAACACACACACACACACACACACACACACACACACTCTTTTCCACTTCAGCGCTGTCTCTGTCTTTGTGGAGATATGTCCTATACAAACAATGCCAACTGGGAGTAGGCACTAGGAAAGTGGGGCTACCATACTAAATAACTTGCAAAACAGCAGATTGACAGGGAGGCAGTATAAGCACAGTGGTCTAAGGCTCTGAGCTGCAAATCTGGTGACATCCAGCAGACCAGACCTGGGTTTGAATCCCACAGCTTCCACTTGCATACTGTGTGACCCTGAGCAAGTCATTTAACCTCCTTGTGCTCCCAGGTCGCTCCTGTAAAAAAGCTTTCAGCTTAGTGTGCTATACCTGGTTAAACAACTAAAGTAGAGGACAGACCAACCTGAAAATTGCAAGGGCCCCAGTCTCATAAAAACTAAAATACTTTATTTTAAAGCTTAAAAACATATGCTTTAAAATAAAGTATTTTCGTTTTTATGAGACTGGTGCCCTTGCATTTTTCAGGTTGGTGTGTGCTCTACTTTTCAATCAGTTCTTTTGCAGGATATGTTCTATACTCATCCCCTGGCTGCTGACAACCTGTTTCTTTGCCAATACGCTGAGCCTCTTCCATGTGGCAGTCTTAGGACCTTACTTAAGGTGCAGCCTGTATCCGAGCTAGGCAGAGACAGATGCAATGGGTTTTGTTTTTTGATGTCTCAGCCTCTGGGCTGGGCATTTTTTTTTTTTCCTACACCCTTCTTGGGTTCCTTCTCTTTCAGTGCTTCAGCACTCTTTGGAATAGCAAGAAGAAGTCTGTCTGTTTTCTGTTTTGATATTGCCTTTGCCCCTCTAGAGTTCTGGAGTTCTTCTCCTAAATTCTATTTTTTTTTTTTTTATCCTTCTTTTTCCCTCCGGTGGCCAGAACCTAAGGCATCCCTCAGGAGACACCTGCTTGTCCCGCCCTGTCTGATACCTCCCCTCAGCCCAGACCCCTCCCCCCTGGAACCTCGACCTAGCATCCCGAGTCCCCCATCGGTATACCCCCTAACTTGTGCCCCTCAGGGCAGGGCCACCCTCCCCTACCTTGGGCGCTCCTTCAGTTTAATCCAGTGGGTGAGCTCTGGTGCAGGCCAAGGGGTATCAGGATCGGGAAAAGGCGGGGTCCAGCAGTGGACGTGGGGCAGGCACTTCATCATCTCCTCAGGTGCCAGGGTGTTTCCTTGTACATATGCGTGACCCCGGAGACTGTTCATCTTTTCTGTGTGAGTTTTTTTTACTCCTGTGTTGTTTTCAGGAGGGATTCATTCCAAGTAGTGGAATAATGTTGCAGCTTCTCAGGTTATTCTAGGCTATGTGCCGATAAGAAATGCCATTTACTGGAGAGTATGCATTTTTGTGTCAGACCCGGTATATTCCTAGAGTCATTAGATGCTGGCTATTATGTTTTCATAGTAGTGCCAACTATGCTATGTATTCTTCTTTCCTTGACATTTTATTTTTTTTTACTTTTTTTATTTTTACCGTTTTTGCTTTTGCACCATTCTCAGCAACTGAGAGTGAGTCTGGTATGCTTGCTTCTCCTTCCCTTGAAGCACCTGAGCCTTCTTGACCTGCTGGCACACCCCCATATGTAGTATTGGTTGCGGGACATCATCATGTAATCATGCATACTCAGTGCACCAAGGCATTATATTTCATCCATCAGATGATTCAGAGCACCTCTCGAATGCATTTCCAAGCAGATTTTAGAATTGTTTGACTCTCTCCTAGACAGTCACCTCACCCCTCTCCTTGTTTTCTTAGGCAGCAGGGTTTTAAATGTGGCATGTGTTCAGAGATTGTCCTAAGTGTGGGAAGGCAGATCTTTTGCATGCTCCTTCCCATCAGTCACTTCTGTGGCAGCTATAACGTTTTTGTCTGAAGCACCAGGGACCTCTGGAAAAGTTCAGGTATAGATGCGCATTATTTTTGTTTTTAGACTGTCCTCAGACTTTTCTAGTGGACTAGGTGACTTTGTAGATGTTTAGAGTCCCGGGAGTTTGTCTAGCTTATGAGTAGGAGGTACATAGGGCACATGTGCAGCCTGAATTGTTTGAAATTCCCATAAACCATGATGTCTGGTTTTGTTCAGGGGCTACATAGTGCTATGTGGACTTTAGGTTTGTTATAGATAGATAGATAGATAGACAGATGATAGATATTACACACATGAAGATGTATGTCCATCTGCCTCAGACCATGGGTCGTATTTCACTTGGTCCCTGCTAATCAAATTAATGTTGATTTTGTCTGTGGCGCAGTCCACAGTTTGTTGTTGAACTGTAGTCAAAAGAAACAAATTCTGGTCAGAGCCACAATGGCTGCATAATGAAGTTAGTGAAGTTGTGTGGAATTGTTAAGGAGGTATGGAGAAACAACACAATGAATTGTAAGTAGTAAGAGTTGTTTTAGTTTCTGTTCTAAGGAAGGCATACACATTATTAGAAAAATGTATGAAGGTGTACATTTTAATGGAAGGAATAGAAAGCAGTATAGGTTTACAAAAGAACCCATAGCAAATGCTACTGAGGTATGTGTTATCCCAGATGATGTTGGCGGGACGGCCACATTTTAAAGAAAACACAGTTGCACATACCCCAATGATGCAAAGCATCATGGGAAACATATGCAAATCCCCATGATGGTACAGAAGGTGGCAGTACATGAAAAAGCAATGGCTGGCATAAGTTCAGCCTTGGGATTATTTACACAGTGTTTTTTTTTGTTTTTTTTTGGAGAAACAGGGTTTTCGTCCATGAGGTGATGTAAGTTAGATTTAAGCAATATGTTGATGTCAGGAAGTCAGGTGTAATGATAGACTGTTAGCAGAGAAAATGTGATAGTAACTTTCAGAGGGGGGCGCTTTTGATAAGGGTAAGGTAGCTATGCTTGTGATAATGGGAATATTAGGAAGTATGAGGTCTCTGCAGAAGTGGAGTACAAATATGCACAGTTTCATAAGTATGTGCTCAGACTGCAGGCAAATGTGATATGTAGGTTTGTTTTAGAAATAGGTAAAAATAGCAATACATGCAGTTGATAGAAAGATTATTAATATAGATAGAGAGACACAAACAGACAGACAGTATAGGAATGGCAGTGAAGTATTGAAGTGACGCCAACCCAACCATAATGAAATATGATGAAATGGGTACAGTACTATATAAGAAAATGGAGTGAACTTTGGGGCTAAAGAGTCGAAGGCGCACCTTGATATCTGTCACTGGCTGAAGGGTGGGGATGGGGGTGGAATGGCATGCGCATTACTGTTAACAATCCCAAGTCACACACCTGATGCCTCTCAGTCCTTACATGGCAGGGTGTTATGGTCGGAAACCCTAATGCCCTGGGTGATATGTGACTTCTTAACCTAGCAACAGCATTTAATGCATTACATAATAAGGACAAGTAAATGTTTTTAATACTTTTACAGACAGTTACATAAACTTAATTTTCTTCATAGAATAATTTAAATTTAGTAACAGTGGCAGTACAAAGCAATTACCCAGTAAACTTGAAATCTATGACTACTTTATATTGTACATTGACACCCCATAAGGACTGCCTTGAAATTGAGATCAAATGTCACACATTTATCAGTTTTCTAACAGGAATATTTTACTATCCTAAATACATTTCCTGCTTCAGTAACTGCTCTGCACATCTATTGCATGACCTACTTATTGACATTTTACACCTGCTATGCAATGTACTGCTACTTACTACACCAACATCATGAACCATAAAACAGACGACTGCCATAACTAGGGAGGCAGTATAGTACAGTGGTGTAAAGCTCTGATCTGAAAATATGGAGATCTGGGTTTGAATCCCACAGCCCCCACTTGCATACTGGGTGACCCTGAGCAAGTCACTTAACTTCTATGTGCTCCCAGGTTGCCTGTGTAAACAAGCTTCCAACTTAATTTGCCACTCCTGGTTAAACAATTGAAAGAAAAAAAAAAAAGCACAATGTATTATTTTTCTTGCTTTATTTTGCTACTACAATCTTTGACTAATGCATCCTTAAATGTACTTTTTATAGCTTATCTGTCTGTGACCTAGGTAGAACTACACTTAAAATCTTACACATAAATAAATAAATCATCAGAATAACATTTATTTCAATAGTATCTCCTTCCTTTTCAGGTGCCCATGACACTATGTTAATAGGGTCACCACCTTTGGATGAGGTAAAAACCGGATGCTAAACCACACCCCAAACTCCACCTCTGGCTCCACCTCCTTTTTAAGACTGGCGAGTTTATCGCTCCTCCTCCAAAGTCATTTGTAATGTTGGGATAGACATTACTAGTGATAGGAAACCATTTTTATACTTATTTGATTTATTTATTCAGTTATTTATTTTTATTCTTTGGCAACTAGGTTAACTCCCATAGGCCACATAGCTCATTTTACAAGGGTGACCCAGGAGCACAGGAAGGTTAAATGACTTGCTCAGGGTCACACAGTAAGTGAGTGGAGGCTGTGGGAACCGGGTACGTCTATCAAACTCAGGTCTGCTGGATGTGCCAAGCTCATCCACAGCTCATTGCTCAACCCTCCGTTATACACACTCTCATTTTCCTTTCCATGTCAGTCGTGTATGCCGACGCGTTGACCAATTTTCGATAACTTAATTATCGATGCTTGTGGTACCTTTAATACTGCACTGTGTTCCCCTTTACCTTAGCAGCTACTGCTGTTTCTTTTTGTATTTCTAAGACATTTCCCAATTTCAGGCACACCATTCCATGCTGTTTATCTGAATGACCTGTAAAAGTGTAGCTAATTTCATAGAATGTTCAGGTAATACAAAAAATTAGAGCAAATGTGGTGATAAAGGCAATAAAAGTTAGATTAATCATTCAACAAAAATTGGTCTAAAACAGGGTTTCTCAAATGGTGAGGCCAGCCTCCCAGGGGAGGCCCCAACCTGTTCAAGGGGAGGCTCAAGCAAGCCTTAAAATGTACTATATTTTAATGTCAAGTTTTGGATGCTTCATGTGAAAGGATGCAGCAAAGTGAAAGCGAATAATGTCATGTGAATTTATGTACAAAATGGTTACCAGGAAAGACACACTCAACAAACACTTGTTGCCTGGTATGACATGGGAAAATACAAATCTTGAAACTGTGCAAAACAAAATTCAAAATAATGAATAGGAACAAGGTAACAACTGATCCATTATACTGGCTACAGAAAAGCACAAATCTGAAGGCTAAGCCGAGAGATACTAGGAGCAAGAGCAGGAGGGAGCAAAATGGTCCCTGAGAAGGTGTTTAGAGCAGGTAAAACTGACAAGGAAAGCAATATGACTTATGGAGGTATTGCAACGAGGTAAATAGAGTCCAAAGTCAGAAGTGTGGAGCACGAGGCTGACCTGGGGAGGGAGTTATAGAGAGGAGACTAATAAGTTCAATAAAATGAGAATAAACTCAACTACTCACATGCACTTCATTGTATTCTTCCTGTAATGTGCAACATATGATAGTTGTTCTAACTATGGGGAGGCCCAAACTTATTTCTATATTAGGGGGAGGCTCAAGATCTTTTCCAAGACTTAGGGGAGGCTCACTATGACAAAGTGTGAGAACTCCTGGTAAAACATACCAGAATATAGGACAAACATAAAAGAAACACTTGAGAGCACATAAAGGTGTTAAAGCGGTTTCCTGTCATAGCAGTAAAAGACCATACTTAAAATTCAGAGTGGAAACGATTAGGTTACTTTACTGTTAATGATCCTAATGGCCATACTTTACACCTCTCAGTCAGTCTGGTTTTACAAACAAAGGCAGGTCTGAATGACTGTGACAGCAGAACTTCTTTGTAACCTGGACATGCAATGCAGCCAAAACAGTAAGTGATTTGATACATTAGTTTTAAGAGTATATGAGTACTCAAAATGGCCCAAAAACTGGACTGCAATTAATAAAAACTGGATGACCAGATAAGGACCTTAAAAAACAGATTATCCGGTCAAAAACTGGATAGGTGGCAACCCTATATATATATATATATATATATATATATTTATTTGTATCTGTTAACTTCAGAGCACTAAACCTATTCAAATGCACAAAGCACAAGACTTTATTCTCTTCACACATTACTGCTAAACTTCAGGTCCCAGAGAGAGAGAAATGTAGAGCTTCCCCTAGATATTTGGGTGGGTGCTTCAGCTGTGTGTGTGGGGGGGGAGGGGCATATAAAAAGATTTTAGGAAACAGACACTCTAGTATCCAATATGGGATAGTCTTCTTTGGGTAACATATTTTGCGCCTTCGTGGGCTTATACCTTAATTGTCATTCTTGTGTTGCAAGTGCTTGCTTTCCCTCAAGTGCTGTAATTTCAGGATGCAGTTTCACAAGTGTTGTATAAGGATGCAGTTCCAGGCACTCCTTATTTACTTTTTCTTTCCTTCTGAACCTTAAGCTCTGATGCCCCAGGCACCTCTGATGGTCCGTTGTCCCAACATGATAGAGCCACCTCATGCCCCTCCCACAACAACCCAAAAAAAAAGAAAAGGCGGGGGTGGATTTTTAGGAATTTCTCAGGTAGAGGTGGGAGTGGATCTTGCCCCACCCCCCAAAAAAAAAACGAATGCTGCCTCCTACTACTGAGGTTCCAATTTTTGTACCTCTCATTTAAGAAAGAAATAATGCTCTGCAACCATTGACTAACATGAAAGCGTATTTATTTGAGGGCGGAAGGCATTTCTTTGAGGAGAGTAAGGCAGTGGAGACTATTTACACCTTCAGCCAGTTCCACGGACAGAAAACATGACATCAGCTCTTTTGTACATGCAAAACATCTGCAGGCTCCGCCCACTGCACCCCAAAAAAAAGGAAACCTGACATAGGATGTTGGGGCACTTCCTTGTGACTCATTTGGTCCAATAGTACATGCTGTTTAGAGAAACACAGCATTCTCTGGCTCTCTCACCCACCCTATTGTATACGAACATATGAAAATGCCAGCAGAAACAGGTTTCACGGTCTATCAAGTCTGCTCGAGTATGCAGCTAGCACCTTATAATGTTGCTGCCCCTCCCTTCCCCGCATCCTGTTAACCCATACCCTATCCTAACCCCTCTTTAAGTTGTCTGCTGTCTTGCAGGCCACTACCTCACTCGGCAAGGAGTTCCACTTGTCCACCATTCTTTCCCTGAAAAAATGTCTCCTTATCCCTCTCTCCTGAATCTACCCCCCTCCAATCTCAGCTGGTGTCCTCTCTTGTCCCTCCCCTTTCTCCTCTGGAAAATCCTCTCTGTATTAGTCTTGTTTAGGGTGGAACTAGCAGAGCCATTATCAGAACTGTTTAATGAGTCTCTGAGCACAGGAGAGGTCCCAGAAGACTGGAGAAGGGCTCATGTGATCCCTCCACAAGAATGGTAGCAGGGAGGAGGCAGGGAACTACACACCAGTCAGTCTTACCTCAGTAGTGGGCAAGATTATGGAGACACTCCTTAAGGAAAGGATAGTGCAACACCTGGAATCCATAGGAGCACAGGATCCAAGACAGCATGGGTTTACAAAAGGAAGGTCCTGTCAAACTAATCTCATAGATTTTTTTGACTGGGTAACCAGAGTAGTGGACCAAGGGGGGGCAGTTGATGTTGCCTACCTTGACTTCAGCAAAGCTTTCGATACTATTCCACATAGAAGATTGATTAATAAGCTGGGTAGGCTTGGGATGGGTCAGATGATGGTCAACTGGATGGCAAACTGATTGACGGGCAGAAAACAGAGAGCGGTGGTAGATGGTATACAGTCAGAAGAGATGCAAGTCACAAGTGGGGTACCTCAGGGATCAGTCCTGGGGCCAGTCCTCTTCAATATCTTCACCAGTGACATTGCAGATGGACTGGAGGGTAAGGTTTGTCTGTTTGCAGATGACACCAAGATCTGCAACAGAGTAGATGATCCAGTTGGGGTGGGCAGAATGAGAAGAGATCTGGATAAACTATCAAAATGGTTGGAAGAGTGGCAACTGGGGTTTAACGCAAAGAAGTGCAAGATCATGCACATAGGGAAGAGAAACCCTGAAGCCACCTATATTCTGGGAGGGGAGTTGCTAGCAGTTACAAGGGAAGAAAGAGACTTGGGCGTCATCATCACTGATGACCTGAAATCATCCAAGCAGACCTCTAAAGCAGTAGGTAAGGCTAGAGGGATGTTGGGGTGTATTAATAAGTGTATCACAAGTCGTAAGAGGGAGGTAATAATCCCTCTTTACAAGACACTGGTTAGGCCCCATCTGGAGTACTGCGTGCAGTACTGGAGGCCACACCTTCACAAGGACATTAACCAAATTGAGGCAGTCCAGAGAAGGGCAACCAAAATGGTGCAGGGACTGCATCAGAAAACATATGAGGACAGATTAACTGAGCTCAAAATGTATAGCCTAGAGCAAAGGAGAGAGAGAGAGGTGATATGATTGAAACATTCAAACACCTTAAGGGCATTAACAAGGTGAAAGAGTCTAACATGCTTCAACATAAGAAAAATAATAGGACGGGAGTCTGATTAAGGGGTAATGTGAGGAAGTTGTTTTTCACAGGAAGGGTGGTGGATGCATGGAACGGCCTACCTCAGGAAGTGGTGGATATGAATACAGTGCAGGGCTTCAAACAGGCATGGGATAGACATAAGGGAGCAATACAGATGAGTATGATTAGATAGACCATTGACAGAGCAAAGGCCTATGGCACATGCATAAGGTAGAAAAAGAAATGGGCAGACTGGATGGGCCTTGTGGTCCTTATCTGCCATCAGCTTCTATGTTTCTATGATTCCCTTCAGGTACTTAAAGGTCTCAATCATATCTCCCCTGTCCCTCCTCTCTTCCAGAGAGTACATATTCAACTCCCCCAGCCTTTCCTCGTATGGCTTGCCCTCCAATCCCTCTATGCTGTACCCCCTCCAACAATCTGATGTCCTTCTTCAGGAACGGGTGCCAGTATTTCATGCAGTACTCCAGGTGGGGCCTGACCAGCGAACCTATACAGAGGAAGAATAACCTACCTACTTCTGGAGGAGATCCCTTTAGCTATACACCCCAGCATTTTGTTGGCTTTTGGCGCTGCTCTTCTGCATTGAACAGAGTTCTTCTTGCTCCCTGTTATGATCACCCCTAGGTCCTTCTCTTCTGCGGAGCAACCCAACTGAACTCCATTTAAGTGATAATCCCTCCCCTGGTTCTGGGCTCCAAAGTGCAGAACCTTGCACTTCTTGGCGTTGGACCCCAGCTGCCATTTATCTGCCCACTCCTGTAACTTATTCAGGTCCTCCTGCAACCCCTCCCCCCCATGCCATCTACTACAGCTCCCATCTTGGTATTGTTTGGAAACAGACTGATTTTGCTCCGCATCCCACTTGAGATATCTTAATTGAAAATCCTGAACAGTACTGTTCCCAGCATGGCTCCCTGTGGTATCCTGCTCGTCACTGCTCTCGATGATGAGAGTTCCCCCCTACCACCACCCTTTGCTGTCTCCCCTCAGCCAGTTCCTGATCCAGGTCACCATTTTTGGTCCTGCCCCCACATACTCCAGCCCCCCAATTTCCCATGCAGCACTGAATCAAAGGCCTTACTGAAGTCCAAGTACAGGACATCCACTGCATGGCCCTTGTCCAGTTCCCATGTCACCCAGTCATAGAACTCTACCAGGTTTGTCTGGCATGATCTGCCTGTGACAAACCCATGTTGCTGGTCATCCTGGATACCGTTTGCCTCCAAGAAGCTCACAGACCTCTCAGTTAGGATGGTCTCCATGAGTTTGCCCATGATCAAGGTGAGGCTTACTGGCCTGTAGTTCCCCAGTTCATCCTTTGGCCCACTTTTATGGATGGGCACCACGTGGGCCATCCTCTAGTCCTGTGGTACACATTCTGTGTCCAGGGATTGAACAGGTCTGTCAGCGGCCCTGCAAGGACCTCTGCCAGCTCCCTCAGTACTCTAGGGTGAATGCCATCCGGCCCAGGCACTTTGTCCACTCTTAATGCCCTCAACCCCTCCAGCACCCTGCCCTCTGTAACCCCTATGTCTGTCGTCCTCTCTCCCCCTTACCCACCCCCCACTTGCCTGAGGTATTTGCCCTCGCTTCTCCTGCGTGATCACAGAGCAGAAGTACTCGTTCAGTGCCTCTGCCTGCTCCGTCCCCTTCTTCACCAACTCCTCCATGTTTCTTGATCCTTACAAGGTGGTCTTTGCTCCTTCTTTTCTCTCCTATGTAACGGAAGAAGTCTTTTTCTCCTCTTTTGACGCCCTGCACCAATCTCCGCTCTCTAGACTCTTTGGCCCCCCCCCCGACCAGTCTGGTGATCTCCCTAGACTTTTCCCTGTATACATCTTTATCTTCTCCCCTCCCCGTTTTCCTATACCTCCAAAATGCCCACCCTGTTGGCTGACCTCCGGTGACAGTCAATTGTGTTTCTTTGCCCTGCCCTTCTAGTTTTTTTTCCTAGTACAGGTCTCTGTTGCCTCCGCCAGCCCTCCCCTTATTATATTCCATTTCTGATCTGCATCCATGTGTTGTTGGATGTCTGCCAGGTGCTTGCTCAGAATTTCCCCCACTATCCTAAAGTCTGCCCCCTAAACTCAACCACCCTTGTACCCGTGCCCCCTGTGTCCCTCCCCATGTTTAGCATTAACCACACCGAGTAGTGGTCACTCCCAGCAAGTGGTTCCCCCACTTCTAGGTTCCTTACAGCTTCCCCATTATCCAGTACAAGGTCCAAAGTCATTTCCAGCCGTGTCGGTCCCTGTACCAGCAGTATCAAGAAACTGTTCTGAAAAGCTTCCAGCAGGACCCCTCTCTTGCACTCATGGTGGCAGGTGTGCTCCAGTTCACCCCCGGTAGGTTGAAATCCCCCACCACCACCACCATGCTTCCCTTCCTGCTTACCCTTTGAATTTGATCTGCCAGTTCCCGGTCCAGGTCACAACCCTGTGGTGGTGGCCTGTACACTACCCCTCCCATCCTCAGTGTCCTATTCCTTACATCCTAGAACTGTAGCCACAGAGCTTCTGTCCTCCCCTCCTCCCTTACGCACTTAATCCCCTCCCTCACATAGATCGCCACCCCCATTCCCCTTGGCCCTATCCTTTCTGAATAGCCTGTACCCTAGGATCATCATATTCCAGTCCTGGTACTGGGTGGCCCATGTTTCTGTGATGGCCACTGTGTCCACCAGTTCCACTGCCAAGAGAGTCTGTAACACCAGTCTTTGCAGTTCTGGTGTTCTTGCATACATTGTGACCACCTTCCAGCCTGTTGCCTCCCTAACCTTACCATTCCTCTTCTCCTCCCTTCGGTCCTCTCTGTGCCCCCTCCTCACTGCCTTCACCTCTAATGGAGGAGGTGAGCACCCCATGCTCCCCTTTCCGGACATTGTTTCTAACAATGGTCCCTTCCCTAGTTTAAATCCACCCTTGTTGAAATATACCACTCCATTCTGTTTGAGTATGCTTTTTCCCACCTTGCTCAAATGTAACCTGTCCCCTGTGTCTAGGTCGTCGTTGTCCCAGGTCCTGCCCCAGTCTGACACCAGTCCACCATTGAACTCATCTATCCTTTTTTTCCTCCCTGTACTTGCACATGGTACTGGTAACACCTCAGAGAGTGCCATCTCCTCACACTGCCTACCCAATTCCTTGAACATCCCCTTTTACCACCTTCACTGTTTCCCCCAGCCAGATCATTTGTTCCCACGTGCACCACCACATGTGGTTTCATCCTCTGTCTGCTTTTGCACTTGAGAAGTGCCTGCCCTGCCCCGTCTGCGGTTAACCCCGGAATTGCCTCGACCCAGATATGACTGTGCCTTTCCCCCCTTCCTCCCCATCTGATCCCCTTCAGTATAGAGTCCCCCAGCACCAACCCCCAATCATTCTGATCCTGACCCCCTTCCACTGTGATCCCTGTCCACCCCTGAACCCTGCTGCTCCTCCCTTGCATCCCTCATCTGCACCTTTGCGCTTTGCATCCTTCCCCCTGTTGCCTCCCTCCTGTTACCGCCTCTCCTTCTCCTCTACCCTATCTCTCCCATCTCTGTTTCCCATTGTAATTCCGGCCTCTTGGACCTTCCTACCCCTCACCCCCTCACAACTTCAACACCTGCCTTCATCTGCAAACACTGCAAACCTGTTGCTTAATAACCCCGCAATGGTGCCCATTACCTCCTTCCTCGATCCCTCCCTCCCTCCTACTGCACCTCTGCTTGCCCCCCTCCATCCTCCTTATATCCCCATCTTTAGCTCTGCAGTTCCCTCTCTGCATCTCCCTGCCCCTCCTTAGTGGGGCACTCCTGCCTCAGCTCCCCTCCTCACTCTCCTTAGTTTTCTCCATAACCCTATTACTTCATCCTCCAATTTCTTTAGCCTGCAGCAAATTGGACAGCCTCCCAGTTTCCATGATAAATTCATCCAAACAGCCGCCCCACATCCATTGCAACTCACTATCCTCCCTGTACCTGCCACCTTCCCTCCATGGCACCCATCATTCCACCCTCTATTCTGCAGCCTCTACCCATCCTTATCTGTCTGCTTCCATCACCCCTCGCATTCCCCGCCGTGCAGCCCTTCACACCTACTCTTCATTATTTGCGTTTGGCTTAAGTGTATCACCACACCTGTCCTCCAAGATTGGCTTAAGTGTATCCCCACTCCTGTCCCCCCAGTCCTTACTGTTGTACTTATATGCTCTATTACTAGTCCAATATCAGTCCTTCTTTTTACCCCCAGTCCTCATTTGATAGCTTTTACTCAGTAACACATTAATATAATCCCCTCAGTGTACTACATTAATACAGTAACACATTAGTACAATCCCCTGAGTGTATTACAGCTCTTATGAACCCTAAATACTTATCACAGCCCCGAGTATGCTAGATCTGTAGCTTAGTAATACATTACCACCTTAGTATATATCAAATCCAAATATGTCATCACATAACAAGGCTAGCTTTCATATCATAACAATCATTGCAAGAGACCCTGTGGGCTTGGTAAACTTTTATATCTCCACCAACCTACACCCCCTCTGTCTGAACTTTTACCACCTGACTATTAGCTTTAAGAGTTAGTTCATATGGGCAGTTTGTATCTCCACAAGCTCCTCCATCACAGCCATCAAGCCCAACCCCCAATGGCTTTTCAGTTTTCTAGAAAGCCTGCAGCACAGGATAAGTGGGAGGGCTTTACACAGCTACCAACTGTGCCCACAACCAGCACAAACCACCAACAGTTACAGTATCACAGCCCAAGTAACAGTTGTAACTCATCAGTACTAATTTAAACAGTTGTAACTCACAGCACTAATTTAAAGTACAAACTATTCAAATACCACAATTAAAACAGAAGAAAATAAAACAGAGCCACTTCCCTGAGCACACCTCCCTCTTCTGTTCTCAAGTATGTAACCTCCTGGGTCGTGCCTGAAAATAGGCAGCTCTGCTGTATAGTGCACCCACCCAGATGACAAAAAAAAAAAAAAAATTCCTTTGAGCTAGTGAGTGATGATGCATGTGGCAGTTTAGAGTTACAAGGTCACCTTATTTATTTTGCACATCTGGTGGAGCATACATAGCATGCTTCAAATGAATTACAGGAATTCTCTGTTCTGTTTTTTGGGTTCGCCATATTCAGATAAGGGAAATGTTGGTTGAGCAATACAGTACGGTGAAAAGCGTTCCGTCCCAGGCTGTATTCAGTCAGTCAATCAATCAGTATCTTTATTTAACCAGGCAAACATCATTGAGCAAGCTCATTTTCAAGATGGACCTGGACATAGAACAATAAGACAGTAAAGAACATCATAGTTACAGCAGTACCAGTCAATGCGAGTTGAACTGGGACTGAACAATTAACAATATAATGACAATCAAGAAATAAAGAATCTGAGAACATAGCAACAGCACCACCACATAACAGGTGCATATATATTTACACACAGACCCTGACACTGAGCAGGGTAATCATGGAAGGATACATGCTAGTTGGGGATGAGTTATCCTAAAGGACGGCAACACTCACATGCCAACACTAATATAATAAGCTAGGGCGGTGTACTGAGAAGGGCAGGAAGGGTGAGGGGGAGGAAGGAAAGTAAGTGGTCAGCAATTACCCTTGGAAGGTTGAAGATTCAGATAAAGGAAATGTTGGTTGAACAATATAGTATAATAAAGTGTGGTGAAAAGTGTTCCGTCCCAGGCTGTATTCAGTTAAGGGAAATGTTGGTTGAACAGTACAGTATGGTGAAAAGTGTTCCATCCCAGGCTGTATTCAGTAAGGGAAATGTTGGTTGAATAATACAATATGGTGAAAAGCGTTCCGTCCCAGGCTGTATTCAAATAAGGGAAATGTTGGTTGAACAATGTAGTATAATTAAGCATGGTGAAAAGCGTTCTGTCATAGGCTGTATTCAGACAAGGGAAATGTGGGTTGAACAATATAGTATAATAAAGTACAGTGAAAAGTGTTCCATCCCAGGCTATGTTCAGATAAGGGAAATGTTGGTTGGACAATATAGTATAATTAAGTATGATAAAAGCGTTCTGTCCCAGGCTACAGTCACATAAGGGAAATGTTGGTTGGACAAAACAGTATAATTAAGTACGGTGAAAAACGTTCCGTCCCAGGATATTTTCAGGTAAGGGAAATGTCGGTTGAACAATACAGTATAATAAAGTGTGGTGAAAAGCATTCCATCCCAGGCTGCATTCAGGTAAGGGAAATGTCGGTTGGACAATATAGTATAATAAAGTATGGTGAAAAATGTTCCGTCCCAGGCTGTATTCAGTCAGATGAGGGAAATGTTGGTTGAACAATACAGTATAATAAAGTGTGGTGAAAAGCGTTCCATCCCAGGCTATATTCAGATAAGGGAAATGTTGGTTGAATAATACAGTATAATAAAGTGTGGTGAAAAGTGTTCCATCCCAGGCTGTATTCAGATAAGGGAAATGTTGGTTGAACAGTACAGTATGGTGAAAAGTGTTCCATCCCAGGCTGTATTCAGATAAGGGAAATGTTGGTTGAACAATACAGTATAATAAAGTGTGGTGAAAAACGTTCCATCCCAGCCTGTATTCAGATAAGGGAAATGTTGGTTGAACAATACAGTATAATAAAGTGTGGTGAAAAGCGTTCCATCCCAGGCTGTATTCAGATAAGGGAAATGTTGGTTGAACAATACAGTATAATAAAGTGTGGTGAAAAGCGTTCCATCCCAGGCTGTATTCAGATAAGGGAAATGTTGGTTGAATAATACAGTATAATAAAGTGTGGTGAAAAGCGTTCCATCCCAGGCTGTATTCAGATAAGGGAAATGTTGGTTGAATAATACAGTATAATAAAGTGTGGTGAAAAGTGTTCCATCCCAGGCTGTATTCAGATAAGGGAAATGTTGGTTGAACAATATACTGTAGTATATGGGCGCTGATCTCCTTGTGATTCGTGTTGCGGGGAAGGACAGTAATCTGGCAGACACTCATCTGGGTAGAGGAAATGTCGCAGTAGTGGTCTCTGCAGCAGGAGGTGGTGAACCACCTGTTTTTCCAGTGATTCCCACCCTCAGTGTATCTGTTTGCCTCCGGGGAGAATGGCAAACTAAGGCTTTGTGCTAGCCCCCCCCCCCCACACACACACACACACACAGTCTGGGACACTGATAGGGATGCCTTCGCGAGGCCCTAGGCCCTGGGCCTGATGTATGCTCTTCCTTCCTTCCCCCTGATCCACAAGGTTCTGGTCAAGGTCAGGAAGGCTAATGCACAGATGATCTTGGTTGCTCCAGAATGGCTACGGCAGTTGTGGTACCCAAATCTACTGAGCTTCAGCAGCCGGCCTCCATGGCAGTTATCTTTCTTTGCAGACCAGACACCAGAGGATGGTCCTACATCTGGACCTTTAGTCCCTGTACCTCACGACCTAGTTCCAAAGCAGCTAGAGTTCCAGACCTTGGTTCTTTCCATTGAGGTCCTCCACACTGTTGAGGCCTCCAGAAAAGAGTCACCTCTTAGCTGCTGTGCCTTTAAATGGAAGAGATTTTCCTTCTGGTGCCAGGGCAAGGAGCTTGTTCCCTTTGCCTACCCAGTGGCTAGCATCTCGGTCTATCGCTGGTCTCTTTCCCACCTGGGATTGCGAGTGACAACCCTTAAGGTGCATCTTGCAGCCATCTCTGCTTACTGGGCACAGGCCAGTATGCCAACGGTGGCCCAGGAGAATGTGGTTGGGTGCTTTTTCAAGGGCTTTGATCACTTGTCCCCTGCAGTGCAGGAGCCTCCTCCACGAGAGGGGACTTGCTACTGGTCCTGTCTATGCTCATGAGCAAACCGTTTGAGCCAATGCACAGGTGTGACATCTCACACCTGTCATGGAATACGGCCTTCCTGGTGCCCGTTACATCCACCAGAAGAATTGGGGAGCTCCATGTCATCCCAGTGGACTCTTCCTACCTGGTCTTCCACAGTGACATAGTTGTCCTTCACCCCAACCTGAAGGTCGTTTCTGAGTTTCACCTTAACCAGGTGATTAACTTGCTGGTATACTTTACCGATTCTTCTTCTGGGGCTGATTGCAGGCTTCATACTCGGGACCTGTGGAGGGTGTTCTCTTATTATATAGATCACATGGCTGAATTTCTGGGTCAGGCTCACCAGCTGTTTGACACCTACACTGAAACCGCACCTGGCAGACAGGTAGCAAAGTGGACAACTGCAAGGTGAGTCATATCTTGCATCAACCTCTGCTGTAGTTTGGCTGGCTGGTACCCTCTGTGGCCGCTTCCTGAGATGTGCCCATTCAGGAGATCTGTAGCGCCTCTACCTGGAAGTAAACTGACACCACCTTCTCCCACTACCACCTCAACCTTGAGTCACACTGGGATATGCATTTTGAGACCTCAGTTCTCCAATCTGTGCTTGCCAAGTAGGGGTGTATGCCATGGCCCCTCCTCCTGGAGAACTACTTGGAGTCTGCCTGAGTATGGCTAGTGTACCATATCCACGCCCCTAGAAGAAAAGGTTACTGACCTGTAACCGTAGATCTTCCATGTAATGGTCTCTTGCAGTAGGTAATTACTTCTAGGAGTTTCCAGCAGTGGGTGCTGTCGCACGGCAGCTCTTCTAGCAGTTTTCACCAGGGACCACCCACACATGACATCATCTTCCTGCTTCCTATATAAGTGTGGGCAGTCCCTGGTATCCTCGGTTCATTTTTCTGCCATCTTCATCTCGTGGAGCAGCTAGTTCAGCTTCTGTGTAGCAGTCATCAACGAGAAATTTGATTACAAAATGACTGTCTAAAGATTCTTCAACCAAACAAGATCTGTTTCGTTCCTGCTGTTGCGATAGGAAGATATACCACTTTGACAGTCGCTCATCTTGTGTACTGTGTCTGGGACCCACACATGACACCAATTCTTGCAGCTCCTGTCAGGAGTGTAATAGAGCAACCCATCGACAACGGTTGCTCGAAATTCATCACCTTCTTACAGAGTAGAAAATGTCTCTGTTGGAGAACCAGGGGGCTCGTACCAAGGGCTTCGCCAGCTCTGGTTCTCATTCTCGACAGGGTAAGGAGCAGAATAAAACCCTCTCTCACTCCCAGCCACGTCACCTGTCGACGGCCACTGTTTCTGTGGCTCCTCCATTGATGGAGCATCTTTTTACAGCTTCCTCATCGATGGGGGCTCACACCCTCTTGTCGACGGCACATTCCAGCGCTTTGAATGCTGTGCAGGCTTTGCTTGCACCATCAATGGGGGCCTATACCCTCTTGACGACGCTATCTAGCATATTGAATACAGCCAAATACATGACTGCTTCATCGATGGGGGGGGCTCATGTCCCATCAATGATATCTGACATCTTTCAGGATAATCATTCCACAGGCTCGTTGACGAGATCCCTTGTTCCACAGGGCAAACCAATGGCTTTTTTTTTTTTTAATTTTCTTCTTTATCCTGCGGTTCTGCTGTCGCTTTATCAGCCCTGGTCATGGCCCCTGGGACTTCCACTGCCATCTACTGCCGCCATCCTCAGTTATCCCTGGCTTAAACCCCGGAGAGCAGGGTTGCGGCATCGGTCCCCTTCATCCGTGCCGCGGAAATAGTATCTGGTTGAGGATGCAATGATGGCAGCTAATTGAAGCCCCAAGGAGGGCTTCACATAGACAGCGGACACGCCCACCGTGTTTTTTCCTGGTTTTCTCAGAGGCAGGGATGTGCAACGATGCCAGCGTCCGCCCTGTCTCCCTGATACCGAGCGCCGGTAGCGTGAGTGACTCCCAGCCTCTGCCAGGGGTCCTCATTGTGCTGGACAATGCCCCACCCTTCCCCCAGAGAAGGAGAGCCACCCATGGGGCACTCAGTCCTTCTCCCCCCGACTGGCCCTCCGATGACCCAGGTTCGTTCCTGAACCCGGGTCGCCGGCACCGCAAGCAGAAATCCAACCGCTGCGCCGGCTGGCTAGCCAAACCAATGGCTTTTGCCTTAATGAATGCCCCTCCGCCCTCACAGGTGCCATCTCATAGAGGGCATGCAGACAGAGACTGGGACCCTGATTTATTCTTCCTGGGGGCGAGGCCTGCGCACAGTGCCCATCCCATCCCCTCTATCCCCCCCATTGTTTCTCGAACCCCGTTTCTTAACCCCCCTTCTTCCCAAGAATGGGACATCACCGAGATTATGATGCAGGTCTTGCATACCACGCAGTATACCCAGCCCTCCAACCCAGGAGAGCTGGAGGATCCTTTCTGGTCTCACTTCCCTCCGCCTAAAAGATTTCATGGTGACAGGGATACACTGCTACCCTGGTCGCCTCCTCCTAATGTGGAAGATTATTTGTCAGATGAACCTGAACTACTGGTGAATCTCCCCTGTGATACTGATGATGAAGAATTCCAAGATCTGGACTTCCAAAACCAGGAGTCCCCCTACTCGGAAATCTCTTCCCTGGATGAGGTCCTGCCTATGCCAGCTGTTACCTCTCCTCCTGATGGCCCATCCTTTAGCAAGATGATGGTCCAAATACAAAAAGTCATGGGGTTCTCTACCATAGAATTTGACAAACAATGTAAGGATATGGCAGAATATCTGGAACTGTCAGAGAAGCCAGCCTTAGTGGTGCCCCCACTGATCCAATTTATCAAAATGCCATGCTGGCTGCCTGGCATCAACCGTCAGCTATTACTGCTGTCCCACGAAAAGCAGATCTCTTATATCAGGCTCCCCTGGATCATCCCTTTCTGTTCACTATCCCAGAAGCAGTTTCAGTGGTCATTACTGCTGCTCATGGTCGTACTAAAAAACAAACAAACACATGAGTTCCTTTCTACCTGATATTGAATCTTGAAGGATTGACTACCTGGGGAAAAAGGTTTTTGCCTGTGGTACCATGAATATTCGAATTCTGAACTATATGGGACATATGGTTAAATACCAGGGTACCCTTGGGGCTTTGGCTATAGACATTATCAATAAACTTCCTCCTTCCCGGGAAAAGGACAAGTTATTGGCCACGGTGTTCACTAGCAATTCTATCTCCCGTCACCTATTCAGGTCGGGATATGATGCCATAGATACCGCAGCCCGACTCTCAGCTACCGGAGTCTCTCTGCATCGTCATGCTTGGCTTCGCGTTTCAGGTTTTGCTCCTGATATACAATATGAAGTAGCTAATGCACCTTCTGACAGGTCCAAACTATTCAGGCTAGGTACTGAAATGATTTTAGACAACCTACAGGCATCAGGCAGAAACCTTTGTATGGCACATGGCGTGTACCATACTCCGCAGCCCACCTATCATACGCAATATTCCTCATATTCCAAAAGAGGCGGAAAATATAAACCCTCTAACAGAGGTGGCTTTTGAAGTTGTGCCCAAGCAGCTAGAGGCAACACCTCTGCTACCCATGGCTCCCATGCCTGTCCCTTGGGAGGGGCTGGGCAACCCAGTGACCTATCGGGGCTTTCTCCTCGCCTCCTTGGTCAGGTCTCGGAGGCTGTAGGGGGTCGTTTTGCCCTCCATCTGGAGGCCTGGAATAGTATCATTTCGGACAAATGGGTACTTCAGATTATCCAAAGGGGACACACTATGGAATTTCTCTCTGCCCCCCCCTTCTCCCCCCCCCTTGGGTAGTCCATTATCCTCCAGATCATGTCCCTATCCTTCAGGAAGAATTGAAGGCACTCTTAGCCAAACAGGCTGTCCTACCAGTGCCCCTTCCAGAACATCAAATGGGATATTACTCCCACTTATTCTGGTACCCAAGCGAACCGCAGATATTGGACCAATTCTAGACCTGAGACACCTGAATCGATATATAGTCAGTACAAACATTTTCACATGATAACTCTAACTACCATGATGCCTATCCTAAAACAAGGAGACTGGCTGTGTGCCCGGAATATGAAGGATGCCTACTTACATATCCCCATTCATCCTGCCCATTACTAATTTCTACGCTTCCACCTTCTGGGTCAAAACTGCCAGTTTTGAGCAGTCCCTTTCGGCCTCTCATCAGCCCTAAGAGTGTTCACCAAATGCCTAGCGGTGGTGGCCGCAGCCTTATGGAAAAAAGGGCACTTCGTCTTCCCATACCTAGATGATTGGCTAATCAAAGTAGAATCCAGAGAAGCTCTGCTGGCCTCCCTAGCCGCTACTCTGAGCATGTTCAACGACCTAGGGATAACAGTCAGCTGGCCAAAGCCCAGTCCGCACCCGACACAGTCTCTCCAATACATCGGGGCTGCTCTAGACACAGTCACAGCCAGAGCTTACCTTCCATCTGCTCGCCAGGACACTCTTATATCTCTGGCTTTGCGAATACAGACTCAGAAAATAGTCACAGCCAGACAAATGCTGAGCCTTCTGGGTCACATGTCTGCAGCCATCCCGATGGTGGCATTCATCCGCCTTTACATAAGACCTGTCCAGTGGACTCTCCAAAGTCAATGGTCTCAAAAAACTGGACAGTTCGATGAAAAAATCAGGGTCACTCCTTCTCTGACGTCATCCCTGACATGGTGGACAATCAGAACCAAGTTGTGTCAAAAAATGCCTTTCTGCTACCTCGCTCCCTCCCATGCAGACGTTAACCACAGATGCTTCCCTGGATGGATGGGGTGCACACTTACATCTTTATCAGACCCAAGGCCAGTGGACTGCCTCTTCCCATCACTCTCATATCAATCTCCTTGAGATGAAAGTGGTCCATCTAGCCCTTAAGGCATTCCAGCCCTACCTCAAGCCAGGACCATTGCTGATTCAATCAAACAACACTGCAGTGGTGTTTTACCTCAACAAGCAAGGGGGCACACAATCACTCACCCTCTGCATGGAGACCCTTGCAGTCTGGCAGGAAGCCAGCAGACAAGACCTAACGCTAACGACTGTCCACCTACCGGGACGGTACAATCAGCAGACCGGCTAAGTCGCCAGTCATCTGCTCATGAATGGACACTTCACAAAGAAGTACTCCAAGAAAACTTCGACCTATGGGGAACTCCACAGCTAGATCCGTTTGTCTCCCCAGTCAGTGTCAGTGGCTCAGCAGGTTGCACACTCGACTCTGAGGCCGGGAGATCAGATCGCTTTGGGTTCTATCACCACACCAGGCACTTGGGTTAATATCCCAATACTGACACTGTAGTGCAGCATGAGGGGGATGCTGCACTCCTGAGGTGCCTTCTTTCAGATGAGACGTTAAACCAAGGTCCCGTCTGCTTGTTCTGGTGGATGTTAAAGATCCCATGGCACTTCTTGAAGAGAGTAAGGGAATTTCCCCGGTGTCCTGGCCAAATTTCCCCCATTCACTAAAAATACCACCAACAGCTTAATCTGGTTCAATTTCAGTTGGTTACCATCTGTATCCCCCCATCCCCCCGGTCGCCCCTGAAAAAAGGACTTCTAGTCTCAAGTGGGCCTACCGGTCAATAAAATTCAATAAATACTTCTCCCTTATCCCGAGCAACAAGGGACAATCTATATATGCCCTGTCCCGACCTTGGACAGACTCTGCTTATATGCCTCCCCCCCATCCCTCTCTTGCAACAGACTCTATTGAAACTTCAAATGGAGCTGGTCATAGCACCAGTGTGGCCACGTCAACTGTGGTACCCTCTACTCCCATCAACTGTCAGTAAAGGAACCCATTCAGTTGCCAGTCGGACCGGACCTCCTGACTCAGTGCCACAGATCCCTCCTGCACCCCAGCCTGAAGACCCTTCATCTTCATGCTTGGCTCCTGAGGACGAATTCATAAATAGACTCCAGGTGTCCTCTCCTGTTGCCAACATTCTTCTGGCTTCTCATAAACCAGCAACCAGAGCAACATAAAATTCCAAATGGAAATGCTTTTCCTTATGGTCTGCCTCTCGCTCCCTGGACCCTTACTCTTGTCCACTGATGAAGGTTTTAGATTACCTGGCCTCATTATCAGAGTGAGGTTTAAGTTACTCCTCCATCAAAGTCCACCTGACTGCCATATCGGCATTCCATGAACCTTTAGATGGCAAACTTCTGTACCAACATCACTTATCCAAGATGTTTTTGAGAGGAATGATGCATATTAAGCCTCCTGTCAGAAGACCCACTTCTCTGAGGGATCTCAGTTGCATTATAGAGAAACTGACCCTCGAACCTTTCGAGCCAGCGACCACCTGTGATCTTCATTTCCTTTCATGAAAAACGTTGTTTCTAGTGGCTATTACTTCAGCTCGATGTATTTCTGAGCTTCATGCCCTTATGTGTAGGGAACCATACTTGATTTTCCATAAGGACAGGGCATTCCTTCGTACCAGCCCATCCTTCCTTCCTAAAGTAGTCTTCAAACATACTCTAAGTCAGCCCTTGGAGCTTCTGGTCTACTACCCTGAATACTCCAATCCCGGTGAACATTGATTACATACCTTAGATGTCCACCATATCCTACGCTACTACATTAACCATACCCAGTCGATTAGGAAAATGTCTCAATTGTTCATCAACTTTGCCTCTGGCAGAGAAGGGCTTCCTGTTGCTAAACGATCCCTATCTTCATGGTTGGCGAATTGTATTACCTTTTGTTACAAAAAGTACAACAAGCCTTTACCTGGACCTGTCCAAGCCCACTCCACTAGAGCTATGGCCTTTACTGTAGCTTACTTTAAAGAAGCTTCCATTTCAGATATCTGCAATGCAGCTACCTGGTCCACAATCCATACCTTCACAGGGCATTACAATCTTGATATTGCTTCATGACGTAGGACTGCCTTTGGCCGTGCAATCCTACAAGGTCTTCTATCATAACTGTCCTGCCATCTGGACATAATTGCTGGGGATTCTCCCAGACGTAATTACCCACTGCAAGAGACCATTCCTTGGAAGATAATGTAATTATGTAAAGTCTTATCGTAACAGTAGATCTTAGTTTGAGAGGTTCCTGCAGTAGGTCTTCACATATAGGACTACGCCCTGGTGTCATGTCTGAACGGCAAACTTGTACTTAATCATCAACGAGGACTGCCGACAGCGTCGTGGCGTCAGCCCAGCTATAAAAGAGGTGGCCCCGCACCCACTCTTCAGTTTTTTCCTCTGTCGCCTCAGTAACATTCGGCATGCGATAGAACAGTGATCAGACGTTCGCCATTTTGTCGAAGTTTTCTTCGCCTCATAACTATTTTTTCACAAATTGTTTTTGCTCTATTTGATGTCTTCTAGACAGAAGAAGAAGTGCTCGAAGTGTGGCGCTCAAATCCCGCACGGGGATGACCATTCCCGCTGCCTCCTCTGCCTTCGTTCCAAGCACAACTCCCAGGAGCGCTCCATCTGCCAGGCCTTAAACCAGGCAACCCGAACCAGGTGTAAGTGGACCCCCGAGGCCCATCTCCTGACTCGACGACTGGCGTCGATGGAAAAGGAGATCCAGGAACTGCAGGATAGGTCATCGTCACCGGGCCCAAAAAAGAAGAAAGGCAAGGAGAAGCACCGGGAGCGGAGTCCATCGCCATGCGGAAGGTCCTTCGAAACTGTGAGTACTTCTGCTGGTTGCCCGTCTGCTTCTTTAGGCCGGGCACTATCTCCCCCTCCTGCTGAGGTGAGCGGGCAGCTGGGTGTGGCCTCTCTAGAGGTTTCTATTAAGTCTACATGCCTAGCCAATAAGACACCCCTCGACCCCATTGAAGGGCACATAGCTCCTGCCGATCAGACTAGTGGTGGTCTCAGGACTTCCACTAGCCCAGCTCGGTCCGATCAGCCAGACGATGGCTCCTCCGTCGCCTGCCCGGATCCTTCCACTCTCCCGTCAGGCTCCAGTTTGGCTCCTGACGTCGGACAGAGTGACCCTTCGTCCTGTAGGGTTTTACATCCCAGGGACTCACCACCTGATCTGCTGATGTTCCTGCCAGTGAGATCACCTTCAGAACTGCTGTCAGGGCTCCTTCCAGACCTCCCCCGGCCAGGCCTTCCGCCATCCCTGGACATTAGTCCACTGCCGTCTAGGGATCTGTTCATGGAGCCTTCTCCTTTGGGGGCCCTTCCAGATCCCATGCCTCCCCGAGGCACCATGGCACTTCCCCCCGGCAGGACCAGATCCTCTGGGCGAGTTTCTGGGCTCAGATCTCATTGTCCCGCCTCCGGGTGGCCCACTGTCGACTCCACAATATCGGATGCCAGGCTATGTGCCTCCGACGCCAGGATACCCTGGGTACTCGTACTATCCACAAACAGGTTATCACTACCCTTCTTGGCCTCGATACCTAGATTATCCTACCTTTCAGCCTCCTCCTCTGCCACCACCGGCGCCGAAGACAGCACCCCAATGGTGACAGGAGGCCAGAACCAAGCTGCTGTCAGAGCTCAGGCAGTCAGTGGGGGAACCTGCCCAGCCTAAGGACCCCCTCCACCTCCTCCGGGCAGAGCCTCAGGTTCTCTTGCTGCAGGTACCACTGGTATGGAACCCTCCATTCACAGTGGCTCTGAGCCATCTGACACCCATCCTTCGGATCCCAGATCTCCGGTTGAGGTTCCTCCCAAGGAGTCACCTAAGTCTCCTCCAGAGGACACATCTTTTGGAGACCTCTTGAGCACCATACAGGCAACCGGAGGCTGGCTCACAAAAGAGGTGGATCCGCAACGTAAAAGGCTAGCGGAGCACCTGGATCTTGCTATATCGGATCCCATCCCCATACCCCCATGGATGGGACCCCATGAAGACTTGGTCACCACAATATGGCAACAACCATCCTGCATTCCAGCAGTCTCCAGGAAGGCAGACCGGACCTATTATCCCCCAGAAGGGATTCAACACCTTAACTCCCATCCTAAGGCTGACTCCATGGTAATTACTGCTGATCATGACCAGTCAGCCCAACTGAAACACCTGAGTTCCTCACCACCAGATAAGGACTCTCGTCAGTTAGACCAGTTCGGGCAAAAAATCTATTATTCTTCCTCCTGTGGCATTAGATCTCTCAACTATGTCTCGCACATGGTTGCTTTCCAAAGAGCTACTCTTTTGGAGCTGGAAAGGGATCTACTTGAAGTTCAGGATGAAAACCTTAGGAAGAAGCTCCTGGACAAGGTCAGGATGGGAAAGTCCTTGTGTCATCACGCACTCCGAGCGACGTATAACTTGGTGGATTCTGTGGCTGGAGTGGCAGCCACCGGGATCTGTCTCTGCCGGCTCTCCTGGCTTCGGATAGCCGTTTTGGCACAGGATGTACAGACTTTCTTCTTGGACACCCCTTTTAGGGGTTCCATCCTCTTTGTCTGCGATGCCAAAGATATCATCACAGGACTGGAAGAGAGTGGATGCTCTTTAAGAGATGCATGCTTTATGCACAAGACAGGTCAGAAAAAGTAGCCCTTTCGCCACCAAAGAAGGTGATACAAGAACCAGTCAAAGCATCAGGGAAAAAGATGTGCCCCTGGCTCAGGAGCCCAAACCCCACAGGCTAAGTTCTCCAAACCAGCCTCGGGGGCTAAAGCTCCTCTCCCCTCGGTGTCCTGACTCCTTTCCCCTCCTTCCACTCCCTCCCTTACTTCAGGAGGAACTGGTCAGGGGGAGGTTCGGCCTCCACCTGGATGGTTGGAGGCTCGTCACCACAGAGTCTTGGGTGCTTCAGCTCATCCAGCAGGGTCACTCGATTCATTTCCTCGAGATTCCAGCCCCTCTACCTCTGGGACGGTCTTTCTATCCACAGGATCAGTTCCCCCTCGTCTCGCAAGAGTTTCGGGCTCTTCTTCTAAAGGACACCATAGAACCTGTCCCTCAAAACCAGATAGGAAGGGGATTTTACTCCCACTTCTTCCTAGTCCCAAAGAAAATGGGCGACCTGAGACCGATCCTGGATCTCATCACACTAAACGTCTTCGTCGACTACAAGAAGTTTCATATGTTGACCCTTCAGGGGCTCCTATCCCTGCTCCATCCCATCTCCTGGCTGTGCTCCCTGGATATGCAGGATGCGTACTTGCACATCTCTATTCTCCCAGCCCACGGCCGCTTCCTCCATTTTGCTTTTATGGTGGATCACTTCCAGTTTTGGGTGCTCCCTTTTGGTCTTTCCTGGGCCCCCCGGGTGTTCACGAAGTGTCTAGCGGTGGTGGCGGCGTTCTTATGCCGCCGGGGCATTTATGTCTTCCCATACCTGGACGACTGGCTCCTCGCAGCACCCTCTCCAACCAGCCTGAAAGAGTCTCTCTTTTTCACTCTGAACTTGTTCTCCCTTCTGGGGATCATGGTCAACTTCCCCAAGTCCCAGCTAGTACCATCTCAACGACTCTAGTTTATTGGAGTCGTACTAGATACAGTTCAGAGCAAGGCTTTTCTGCTATTAGATCGAGCTGAGACTTTGGTTTCTCAGGCCACTCTTGTGGCCCAGGCTCGATGGATCCCAGCACATGCTATGTTCCATCTTTTGGGACTGATGATAGTGGCCATTTCCACAGTTCCCCTAGCCAGACTTCACATGAGGGTCACCCAGTGGTCTCTCTGAGCCCAGTGGGATCAGAGGATGGATGACATGAACCAAAAAGTCATGATCTCCAGCAGCCTTCAGAGAGATCTTCACTGGTGGCAGGATCTCTCCAACCTGTCAAGGGTAACCCCTTTCCATTCCCCTGTTCCTACCCAAATCCTCACCATGGACACCTGAGACTTGGGCTGGGGAGCCCATCTGGGGGTACACAAGACGCAGGGGTCTTGGTCCGATCAGGAGCTTATGCTCCACATCAATGTCCTGGAGACCAGGGCGGTTCTTTCTGCTCTCCAGGCGTTTGAGTCCCTTCTGGTACCGGGATCACTTCTGGTCCAGACGGACAATATGTCCACAGTCTGGTACATCAACAAACAGGGAGGAACCCAGTCGTACCCTCTCTGCAGGGAAGCAATGAGGGTCTGGTACTGGGCGATCCAGCACAGCCTTTACTTGACAGCAGTCCACGTACCAGGAGAAAGCAACGTCCTGGTGGACAGTCTCAGTCAATCAGTGGCCAGGGCCCATGAGTGGGAGCTAAAGTCAGGGGTGGTCTAAGAACTCTTTCTTCGATGGGGTCGTCCAGACTTAAATCTGTTCGCCTCCCCATTCAACGCAAAACTACCCAGCTTTTGCTCGCTCGTTCCCAGGCATGGTGCTTTTTGGCGAGACACACTCTCTCTCTCTTGGACAGGGAGGTTTCTTTATGCATTTCCTCCCTTTCCTCTCATTCAGAAGGTTCTGGTGAAACTTCAGCAGGAGGGAGCTCATATGATTCTTATCGCTCCTCTCTGGCTATGCCAGATTTGGTATCCTGTTTTGCAGCAACTGGCACTGGAACCTCCAGTTCCTCTGCCGTTTTCCCACGACCTTCTGACACAGGAGCAGGGCATCCTGGTGCACCTGAGCCTTCAGTCAATCCACCTTCATATGTTGCACCTGTGGACATAGCGGTTTCACACTATGGAGTCTCCTTGCAGGTTGCACACATCTTAGTAGAGGCCAGGAAACCCTCTACTAGATCCACTTACGCCATGAAGTGGAAAAGATTTCCAATCTGGGACCTAGCAAGGAGCTGGGATCTCTTTTCATGCTCTGCGACCCAGGTGTTAGAGTACCTTGCACATTTATCTGAGATGGACCTTAGCTACTCCTCCATTAAGGTCCATCTCTCTGCGGTGTCAGCCTACCACTCCCCGGTGGAAGGCAAAACATTGGCTCAGCTGGAGGTTGCCAAAACTTTTCTGAAAGGCATCCTTCACTTGAAACCTCCTATCTATAATCCCCGGACCTGAATTTCTTGCTCGAGAAGCTGACTTTACCCCCGTTTGGACCAGCTTCTACTTGTGACTTACGCTTCCTTTCCTGGAAGACTTTATTTTTAGTCGCAGTCACTTCCACCAGAAGGGTCTCTGAGCTTCAAACTTTTCTTTGTAAAGAACCCTATTTAATTTTTCATAGAGACAGAGTAGTCCTGTGGACTAACCCTTCTTTTCTCCCCAAAGTGGTATCAGAAACCATTCTGAATCAGAGCGTGGAATTACCAGTTTACTATCCCCAGCATTCCAACAGGGGGGAATACCTTCTGCACACCCTAGATGTGCGCCAGATTCTGAGGTACTACACGAACCGGACTAAAGAGGTTCATAAATCTAAACAACTTTTTGTAGCCTTTACTCCCCAGTTCCAGGGCAAGGCTATTTCCAAACAAACCATCTCTAGATGGTTAGCCAACTACATCCATTTTTCTTACAAGAAATATGGGAAGTCCCTTCCGGGGGCAATCAAAGGCCACTCAACCCACAGCGTGGCTATCTCTACTGCCTTCTTTAGGAATGTGTCCACTGCTGAGATTTGTGCAGTGGCCAGGTGGTCATCTGTTCACACTTTCACCAAGCATTATAGTCTGGACATTGCCTCTAGGCGCAGAACAGGTTTTGGTCTCGCAGTTCTGAAAGGCCTCCTGTCATGATTCCCTGTGGTGACTTCTCCTCCTCCTAGATGCACCTCTGCATAAGTTATTTTGGGGACTGCTTGGTATTCAGTCCTATATGTGAAGACCTACTGCAGGAACCCTCTCAAAGTAAGATACTGCAGTTACGTAAGAACTTACCGTAACAGTAAATCTTCAAGAGAGGTTCCTGCAGTAGGTCTAGTTTCCCACCCACCTTCCTCCAGTTCCTGGATGTTTTTTCCTTTATTTTCCATCCTACCTAGCCTTTGGGTCTAGAGCCGAAGCGGGGTCCTAGGAGTTTTTCTACTCCTAGCTCTTATTTACCTTTCTTAGGTCTCCAGTGGAAAAGAGCTGGAGAGCAGGTGCGGGACCGCCTCTTTTATAGCTGGGCTGATGTCACGATGCCCAATGTCGGGGGCGGTCCCCGCTGATGATTGCTATCTACAAGTTTGCCATTCAGACCTGACGCCAGGGGGCGCAGTCCTATATGTGAAGGCCTACTGTAGGAAGCTCTCTCGAAGATCTACTATTACGGTAAGTTCTTATGTAACTGCAATATCTTCTAGGAATCTCTCTTGCAGTAGGTGCAATCCCACCCTACGCCCCCCTCCCTCTCTAACAGAGCAAATTCTGGTCCAGTGACTTAGGGTTGGGACTCCATGGTACCTCGGCTTCCCCTCGGTCCTCGCTTCTGCGAGCTGACTCGAGTGAGGGGAACTGAGGATACCAGAGACCACTCACTTATATAGGAAGCAGAAGATGATGTCATGTGTGGACGGTCCCTGGTGAAAACTGCTAGAAGAGCTGCCGTGCAACAGCACCCTCTGCTGGACACTCCCAGAATTAATTAGCTACTGCAAGAGACATTCCTAGAAGATCTACTGTTAAAGTAAGACTTTACGCAACTGCACTTTCTAGGAATAGTACAGGTATATGGTTCACATCCCCACAACCTACCTGGCCTCCCCTGGTGAGTGGCACCGATTCTGTCTCCATCGTGCAAGATCTGACATCATGGGGGGAGTTGGGGGGATATAGCTGCCTGGGTGGTGGGAGGTGCTTAGCTTAAAGATGTTCAGCCTATCATTCTTTTCCACTGGAACTGCCAGAGTGTGGATGTGTACCGTATACCACTCCTAGAACCACGGTTATAGATGAGTAACCTTTTCTTTTTGCTTCTCGTCATAATTGGTGTCAGAGTGTTTATTTCTAAGCAGTAGCTTCCCTTCTGCCTTCTCCAAAGGGAATAGTTAGTTAGTTAGTTAAAACCTTTATTTTTAAACAGGAATTCAGATGGAAAAATTCACATCATTAGGACAAAGTCCTATTTTCAAGATGGTCCTGTATAATTACATAATTCATAAATTATAACAATACACACACAATATACATAAACCAATCATTCAAAATATAAAACGCAAAAACACCTAAACAATCATCTATAACAATCACAATGTACTTTTAGTTCAGGCATCAGACTTCTTAAAAATACCTTCAAATCATTAATCTGATTACAAAGGGAACCTAGAATACTGTTTAGATTTTTGACATTTCATAAATGTTTGTAGTTCTAGAGAACTCTTAAGGCTTGTTACACTGAGCACAATTCAGACATCTTGTCAGTCACAGTTTATGCCTTCAGGATAATATCAGAACTGGAGTAAGGAGAATTCTTTATCCACCATGGAGTGTCAGTTCCCCATCTCTACTTGTGGACAAGGTGGTTTACAGAATCCTTTATCCTTGGCTGCTAAGAGTTGGTTTCTTTGTCCTGGACAGGCTGATAGGACTAGACCCTTGCAGTTAGCCACATGAAACTACTTCCTGCTCACCTTTGGTCGACTTGACTTCCAGCCTCACAGTCATATCAAACTACAGTAGCACATCAGTTTTTTCAAGCAGTGAAGGTTCAGGTGGACAGTCGGGCAACAATCATGTACATAAACTAGGTGACTCAAAGCGGAATCATTCTAGAGGCCCTGAAAGTGCTTTAGTGGGCAGAGCAGGATTCTTTTTTCCCTGTCAGCCATCCGTCTAGCGTGGAATATGGAAACATAGAGAATATGGACAGATAATGTCCATTGGTACATCTGGTCTTCCTGGAGGTCACGATATACTGAAGTGGTCAGCCTCCTGTGTGCCCAGTTCGGTATATATCAATAGATCACTGCAGCCAAGGGAATTTTCAGGTACTTAGATTCTTCAGTCCACTCTAGTATTCGAACCTGAATGCATGGTCACAATTTCGCATATGTGAGATCTCAGAATAACTTGTCTGGTCCCTTCAGTTCTGCTTATTACAAGAAATCTTCCTGGACATAAAGTCTCCACCACTCATTCACACTAATGGGATCTACGCTGGAGATGCTAGGACCCAGTGGGAGCAAACTTTTCAAGAGGGTCGGTGTCAGGGATGGAGCCGTGAGGAAGTGGCACCGTGAGCCGTGGCTCATGCAGTAAAGACTACCTCGGCGTCAACCCTCCAACCACCTCAGTTCCTTTATTCCCGCCACCAAGTGTGCTTCAGTGACAACATCACTCGCCCTCCGGGAGTCAAACTTCAAACTAGCAGCATAGTTATCAGTTTATTGTTTTGTAATTTATCTTCGAAAGTACAGAGTACATTTAATTTTATTGATTAATAAAAGAAGCCTTAAACCCCCCATTGACGGAGTTGACCATGAGTGGGTCGGTGACGGTAGGGAGACTTATAGAAGCTATTCAGTCAGCGGGCTGGGTCAGTCTGACAGCAGACGGTCCAGTGCTCAGGAGATGGGTGGTTTTCCCTGAAAGCATAAAAGGAAACGGTCCCATTCGCAGCACCATTCAGCCTCGAGTTCTTCTTCAGCGTACAAGTCGAGAAAAAGCAGACATCACTTGAGGTCGCCTTCTGGTATGTCTCGGCGTCGTTGGTTGGTCATTGGGGCTAGGCACCAGTCTCCTCCTCGCTAGGAGTTGCCAGTTTCTGGCTCCGGTGCCCAACATCTTCGACATCGTAACTCGTCCCCGCCTATTGGACGGGTCTCTGATGAGCAGTTTCACCAGTGGGCTGCTCTTATGGAGCAGTGGGCTCAGAGGTTGGTCCAGCTGCCTGGCCTGGTCACTCCGGGGCCTTCGGGCCGCTTGAGGGACCGGGTAGGGTGGTTGGACCTTCCTAGTCGCGTGACGCTTTCTTCGGTGCCGTTGACTCCGTGCTCAGGTATTTTCCCCCCTCACATGGCTGCAGCGCAGGGGTCCACACCAATGCCTCTATTTCCTGTTAATTTTCCTTCAAAGCGCAGTTTTCGGAACCTTGGGACACTCTCGGAGCTGTCTGCGGTGCCGAAGGCTTTGTCGGCACCATCCGCAGTGCTGGGGGCTCTGTTGGCGGCACCAGGGGCTCTGTTTGCGCCGTTCACAGCACCAGGGGCTCTGTCGGCGCTGTCCGTGGCACCGAGGGCTCTGTCGGCGCCGTCCGCGACACCGATGGCTCTGTCGGTACCATCCACAGCACCAGGGGCTCTGTCGGTGCCATGGCATTTGTTGGCGCAGTCTGCTGGGTTGTTTCCGATGGTGCCGACTTCCTTGGGTTCGGCGCCATGTTCTTCATCAGAGCCAATGCTTGGTGCGGCACCATCCAGCCTCCAGGGCTTTTCGACTCCAATTCTTTCCTCTTCTAATTTCCATTCTAATTTTCACTCCTTTCCTGTCCATACAGTCCCCCCTGGACTGCCAAGAGATGATTTGGAACCTGACCCACATCTTCATCTAGGAGATGATGTTGAAGGAGCAGGGATTAATCCTGCTGCAGAGCCTGTGGTTGAAGACCTTTTCTTTAAGTCTCTGCTGAAAAATTTAAATTCCACTCTTTCTCTCCAGACTACAGAAATCAATCCTGGGAAGCTTTTAAGACTCCAATACCTACATATCCCAGAGATCCCTATGGATTTAACTCCTCCGGTACAACCATCTTTTGAGACCCTTTCTCAGATGGTATGGAACAATCCTGCTCTCATCCCTTAAGTGGCTAAGCCCATTGATAGGAAGTATGCTGCTCCCAAGGATCGACCCACATTGGCCTCATAAGCCTTTGCTGATCCCATTGTAGTTTTAGCAGAGAATGACAAGGCCGTCCTCCCTCAGGCATCTACAGCCCAGCCTATCAATAAATAATGTCGTAAGAGAGTCATTGCTGCCTCCACCCTGGGTATGTGTATTGCCAGCTACCAGGGCTATTTTTCTCAGTATGAGTATGTCCTTTGGCATTTGCTCAAACAAATGGTAGAAGCTCTGCCTGAGTTGGAAACTAATTAAGAGCTTCTTCACACCATAACTATGGACGTTGAGTCCAATAACCAACAGGTTAATACTGCAGTGGACGCTTTTGATACTGCTTCTCGAGTGGTGGCAGCAGGCATTTGTACCCATTGCCACTCTTGGCTACGTACTTCGGGCTTCACGAATGATGCCCAGCAGCATGTCATGGCCTTACCCTTCAGTAAGTATCTGTTCGGACCCCAAGTAAAACAAGCTCTGGAGGCCACACAGAAGACTAGGTCAGCCATTAAGATAGCTCGACCTGCACCGGCCCCCTCTCGGGGGGGGGGTGACAATAAGGTCAGTTTCACAATCGTCAGTCCTTTCAGGGCAAAGGCAGGGTGGGCGTTAACAAAAGTCACACCCTGCAGCCACAAAAGAAAACACAGCAGAAAGTACAAGGCCCCAAAGCGCCCAGTGCCGCCTTCTGAGTTCTTGGCCCAGGTCCCACCTCAACTGCCCGAGAGGGAATCTTCCTCAGCGGTGGGAGGATGTCTGACTCAGTTCTACGAGCGGTGGAAGTCTATAACATCAGACAAATGGGTCCTCCGGATAATCCGCGAGGGGTATTTACTCAATCTTTCAGACCCCTCCCGGATCATCCCCCCAAATGACAGCCCAGGCTGTCGGCAGTACAGTCAGACCTTCTTGCTTCCGAGGTGCAAGGCCTTCTGAACAGCAGAGCAGTAGAAGTAGTTCCACCGGACCAACAAAACACAGGTTTCTAGTCCCATTGCTTTCTAGTTCCGAAGAAAACTGGAGGCATGCGCTGCATTCTGGATCTCAGAAAGTTAAATTCCTTCACAAGGACAAGTTCAAGATGATATCTCTAGGTACCCTTCTACGTTCGATTCATCAACATGCTTGGTTAGCCTCCCTGGGCATGCAGGATGCTTACCAACATTCTTATACACCCAAAGCACCACAGATACCTGAGGTTTGTGGCGTTAGGTCAACATTATCAGTTCAGAGTCCTGCCCTTTGGGCTATCCTCAGTGCTGCGAGTTTTTACAAAGTGTTGTGCAGTTCTCTCAGCGCATCTCAGGAAAATCGGAATTCAAGTATTTCCATATCTGGATGACTGGCTTCTAGCAAGCCCTTCCAAGCAGGGAACTCTGGATGCCGTAGCCAAGGCTTCAGACTTCCTCACATCCATGGGAGTCCTGCTAAATCGCAACAAATCACAGTTGCAGCCCTCCAAGAAACTCCTTTTCATAGGAACTCTTCTGGATACCTCCTGTGAAAAAGCTTTTCTCCCAGAGGACAGAAGGAGTGATATCCTACAGATGGCCCGATACATCAGAGAAAACAGCTCGGTGTGAGCTATCTCGACGCAACGGATGCTGGGTCTTATGGCATCCTTGGTGTTCACTGTCCCCCTAGCACATCTCCAGATGAGAACCTCTCAGCGGATGCTCAGTACTCAGTGGTCCCCAGCCACTCACCCTCAGTCCTTTCCCATCAAGGTGACAGAACCTCTAAAGAGATCGCTCACCTAGTGGTCACAGGAGGATAACCTTCTGGAAGGGTATTCCTTTGTTCCTCTGGATCATCAGATCTCCATTACAACCGACACGTCCCTGATGAGGTGGGGAGCTCGCTGCCAGAATCTCCACACACAAGATACGTGGACTCAGGACGAGTCCCAGCTTCACATAAACGTCCTGGAAATGAGAGCCATCCTCTATGCGGTCCGGGCCTTGAAGGACATACTCTGTCACAAGAACATTCTCCTTCAAACGGACAACAAAGCAGTGAAGTATTACATCAACAAGCAGGGTGGTGCACACTCTCACCCGTTATGCAGGGAAGCTATGAGAGTGTGGGAATGGTGCCTGGAGCACAAGGCTCTTATTCACGTGGTTTACCTACCAGGCATGCAGAACGAACTGGTAGACTGTCTCAGCAGAACGGAGACAGATCCTCATGAGTGATCTCTCAACTCAACATTCGCTCAGTCACTCTTCAAAGAGTGGGGAACTCCAGACCTGGACCTTTTTGTATCCTCACTCAACGCAAAACTGCCTCTCTTCTGCTCCAGAAATCCAGGTCCTGGCATTTTCTGTCAGGATGCGTTCAGGCTGTGTGGACAAAATGCTTTCTATATGCCTTTCCTCTTCTTCCTCTAATTCAGAGGGTACTTCTCAAATTTGAGTGTCAGGGAGACAGAATGATTCTCATTGCTCCCTTCTGGCTTCGACAGATATGGTTCCCGCTGCTCAACGGTCTGTCGGCAACCCTCCTAAAGGTACTTCCCCTTCAGACAAACCTTCTGACCCAGGGGCCCATGGTCCATCCCAATCTGAAGGCGTTTCACCTTCACACGTGGCTCCTGAAGAGATAGAGGTGAATAGGTTCAATGTTTCCCATAGGGTTTCAGATATTCTCTTGGCTGCATGCAAACCGGCCACTAGAAAGACCTACACAGCCAAATGGAAGCATTTCTCTCTCTGGTGTGCAAAATCCTCTTCTAACCCTTTTTCCTGCCCACCAAATAAAGTCTTGGAGTACCTTTTAGACCTCTTAAATTCAGGTCTGCAGTACTCCACTGTCAAAGTTCGTCTCTATGCCATTTCAGCTTATCATGAGCCAGTACATTCTTAGTCTCTGGCTCAGTTACCTGTAGTTAAGAGGTTTCTTAAGGGTATTCTGCATACCAGACCTCCTATCAGACGTCCAGTTGCAGCCTGGGACATTAACCTTGTGCTAGACATGCTCACTTGGAAACTCTTCGAGCCTCTAGCTACCTGTGAGTTGAAGTTCCTCACTTGGAAAACAGCCTTCCTGGTGGCCGTCACTTCATCCCGTAGAGTTTCTGAAATACATGCTTTGGTCACAGACCCTCCGTATACTGTATTTCACAAGAACAAAGTAGTTCTTAGGACTCACCCCAAGTTTCTTCCTAAGGTTGTTTAAGAATTTCATCTAAACCAACCTTTAGTCCTACCTACCTACCTACTTTGCTAACTTTCAGAATGAAGGAGAACGTACCCTTCATTCTTTGGATATTAAGAGAGCACTGCAATTCTGTCTGGATAGAACAAAAGAAATTTGCATGGCTCAACAACTGTTTGTTTCCCTCAGCGATACCCAGCTGGGTCAACCTGTCGCTATTAGGTGCATTTCAGTGTGGCTGGTAGCATGCCTCCTCCACTGCTATTCTATGGCACAGGTTAAGCTAGAAGACAGAGTGTATGCTCACTCTACTAGAGCAGTTGCGGCATCTCTGGCGGAAATCCGCAACGTGCCCATTGCAGATATTTGCAATGCGCTACATAGAGCTCAGTGCATACTTTCATCGAGCACTATGCTTTAGATGTCCATGCCAGATGACATCTGTCATTTGGTAGGACTATTCTTAACGGATTTCTGTCCTAAGTATGTGAGCTTTCAGTTTCTCCAGCCACCCGTCTCAAGGTTTATTAGCTCAGTACTCTCCCATTAGTGTGAATGAGTGGTGGAGACTTTATGTCCGGAAAGATATGGAAATTATGTGCCTACTGTAATTCTTGATCTCCTTGGATGAAGTCTCCACCACTCATTGACATGCCCACCCGCCATTCCCGAAGCTCACATCTCTGTTTTTGGTCTTCACTCCCTCAATGGCTGGGCTGTGAAGACTCTATTGTTGACTCTTCTTACACAGGTCATTCGGACTATCTTATGTCCGATTTTGTTAGGTTAGACCTCTAGGCTAGTTAAGCTGCACCTCCTCGGAATAAAAGGTACTGAAGTGGTTGGAGGGTCGACGCCGAGGTAGTCTTTACTGCACGAGTCATGGCTCGCAGTGCTGCATCCTCGTGGCTCCATCTCTAGCACCGACCCTCTTGAAAAGTTTGCTCCCGCTGGGTCCTAGCACCTCCAGTGAAGATCCCATTAGTGTGAATGAGTGGTGGAGACTTCATCCAAGAAGATCAAGAATTATGGTAGGTACGTAATTTCCATTTCTTCAGTAGGTCTTGTGGCCAGTAGGGAGCTTCCCTGATAGTTCCAGACTGGCCAAAAAGATTGTGGTTCTTGGATCTGATAGATCTCATGATTCTGGGACTGTCTTCAGCTCCCTTGACTAAGAGACCTACTAAGCTAAGGTACTGTGCCCTATCACAGCCCAGGATCTCATCAGATGGTGGCCTGGCTCCTGAGAGAGGATGCTTTTTTAAACAAGGTTTGTGTACTAAGGTTTTTGTTGCTTTGATGTCATCCAGATAGTTCCTTACACTTTCAGTCTTTACCTAGGCCTGGTCTGTATTATTTTCTGGGCTATCTCGAAGAGCTTCAAACCTACTGTTCTTGGATTTCGTTTTCCTTCTTCAGGCTAGATTAGACAAGGACTTGACTGCACTCCTCACGGATAGAATAAGTTATAGGGCATTCCAAGCACTTGTTCAGGAGTGATTAGATTCGGGCAAACAGTTGCTCCAGTCTCTCTTTCTATATCTGAGGTTTTGTTTCGAGCCTGTATGTAATGCTAGACAATCTTCGCAACTGGTCCTTGAACCTTGGCCATATATTTCTGAAGATATCCTGTCTTGCTAGATGTGTTTCTCATAGCTGTGCTCAGCGATTTCAGTACGTGAGTTACAGGCTACCCTTTGCAGTGATTCCTGGCTTATCATGCACAACACTGAGTCAGGATACAGTTACTCTCTTTTTTTCTGAAGATAACCACAGCATTCTATGTGAACCAGGCAGTATGCTTTTCTTCTTTCAATCCTTGCCCAGCCAACATCAAGGTAAAAGAGCTACAAAAATGGAATCCTCACAGAGAGGTAAGAAAACGGTGTATCTTGACAGTTCAGTGGTACACTGTCGCTCCCACAGACCTTTTGTCTTCTTGGAGCAGGAGAGAGATATAAAACTACCTTAATAAGATGGATCAGATCATGTCTAGCAAAAACATAGGCAGCAGTGAAATTGATACCACCAGTTGAATCCGAGTACAATCCCTCAGGGCTAGGGCAGCCTGTGGATTGAAAAAGTGGAAGCACCTGTGCCAGGACTTGCAGGGTGGGCCACCTTATCTTCCCTGCATGCCTCCACAAAGCTCCACAAGCCTGTCACAAAGTTTGGATGATGTAGGAGTTGTGTTCATGGTGCTGCTTGAAGCTTCAATGACTAAATTACATAATGTTGGTCCCTACAGGGTCATATATGGGACAGTGATTCTCCCCCTACCATTTTTTTTAAATGGATACTGCTATTTAGAACCCGTGTATAAAGATTACCCTTTGACAGTGTGGAGTGACACAGAAAGAAGTAATTCTATCATACTTACTGTAATTTCTTTATCTTCATCAATCATACCTACTCCATTGGGCCACACCTTTGAAACTGCAAGCCATCGGCGTCAGGACCACTCAGAAACTTTTGCTAGTCGGAGGCCGTCCACAGTGACATGCAGTGGTGCTGCATGTATAATGTGGGTGGTCCCAACACTCCTCAGTTCTTCCTCCAGACATTCTCATTAGATCTGCTGAGAAGCACTGTCAAAATAGCCTCTGCTCATAGAATTTCCGAACTTCAGGCTCTAATGAATGAGTCTCCTTATATGATTTTTCACAAAACCAGAGTCCATTTACTTACCAGCCCTAAGCTTTTACTGAAGATGGTATTGGACTTTATACTGATCAAAACTGCCCACCATCCTGTTTATTACCCTGAGCATGCCAATAAGGGTGAGGCAGTGATCCATACTCTTGATGTGCATAGGACACTGAGATGCTATGTTAATTGTACTCTCAAAGCTGCAGTAAGGTGTCTCAGCTTTTTGTTTCATTCGTCCCTTTGAAAGAGGACGCACTTATATCCAGACAGTGCCTCTCCAAATGGCTGGCTAACTGTATAATTTTGTGTTATAGGAAGTATGGTAAGGAACTTCCTGGTGCTGTTTGTGGTCACTCCACAAGTGATATGGCCACTTCTGTTGCTTGCTTCCAGAATGTCCCTTCTTTTGACATACGTGCTGCCACCACATGGAGCACTGTACATACTTTCCATAAGCACTGCAGTCTGGACATCATCTCTCATAGTCTTGCTGGCTTTGGATTTGCAGTAGTGCAGGGCCTTCTGCCTTGATCACATATCAGACTGTACCGTCTTCACTGGGTGCTTTGTACTGCTTGGGAATCATTCCAAAGGTGTGGCTCAATAGAGGGGAGATATCCTTGATGAAGATAGAACAATTGCATACTGTAACAATAGATCTTCGAGAGAATCTCCTACATTGGGCCACAGCATACTGTCCTTCCCTTCCCTCTTTTTTTCTGAGGGATAATCTGGATGCTATGCCTAAGGCCTTATTTTGTGCTTTCCATTTCCAGTCCCATACCTCTCCTTGTTTGCCTGGTACTGGTTTTGGTCTCCTGGTTCCTCACTGTAAGAGACCCTCTGAGGCTTCTCTCTGGTGGGAAACTGAGGAGTGTTGGAGCCACCCGCATAGGATGGGACGCTGTACATCATTATGGGTAGCCCCTGGCTGGCAAAAGTTTCCAAGTGGTCCCAGTACTGATGGCTTACAGTTCCAAAGGTGTGGCCCAGTGGAGGAGATACTCTCAAAGATCTATTGTTGCAGTAAGGTTGTACGTAACTGTTCTGTCTGTTAGCTCCAGCTTTGTCAGTGAAGCCACACCTGAAAGTCATTATTTTCCTAGAGAATATTGTCTGATATTTATTTTTCACTAGAGGATTGGAAAATGTCAGAAACTTGATCTTATGGAATTGCAGTTTTAGTTGACTATTGATTACTAATAGGCAACCTAAGATTTTGTCAATGTCCTGCAGAACCGTTCAGTTATTTCCTTAGTCAAGAAATCTCACTGATGGAAACATTGAGGCTCCCATTCTGAGTGGCAATCAGATATAGGATAAAACAAAAGTGTGACTCAGATTGCATCTCAGGCAAAGGTCATGAATAAAAAAGAGTGACTCCAGTTTTTAAGAGCTATGTAGTGTCATTAATGGTTAGGTTCCGGGTCACTAGTCTTTCTGCTTGATATATTTTGACTGAGGAACTTGAAGCCTTGAAACTCAGAGAACAGCAACATTCTGAACTGCTAGACACGGCTTCGTAAAGCTGTAGCTGTATCAGTGACCCCTAGTCAGGGTGCCTATATAACCATGTGTCAAACTTACCCACTGACAATGTTGGAGATAACAGAAAAAGAAATGACAGTAAGTCTGATGGACTTTCTTCTTAGGTGCTGGTTAATTTTCACCTTCCCAAAAAAAAGAAAGTGAAAAAAAAATGTTCCAATAGAAATGAGGGTCAGGGCCTTAACTTCCTTCATAAACATGTTTGGTTGCAACAGAGTAGATAATGTGTGCTTTCCCCTACTACCACTAACTTTGCATTACATTTAAATGGCTAATGTTCTCCGTTCCCTGTTGTCAGTATGCAAATGCTTTTATGTTAACCCTTAGAAGACTGTGGACGTGTGTGTATATATATATATATGTCCAGAATCTATATACGTTCACACATATTCAGTTCTCAAAGTTAAAACTGTTTGGGATGATGGATGTGAGGGCTTAACAGCATTTACATTCATGTGTTCTGACTTTGTATGTTTTTACATGACTTTTGCTGTTTTTGTGAAGAATGGGCTCTCTGTACAATCGTACTAATGCATGCTTCTTATGCTTCTTTTTCCCATCTTCTGCATGCTTACAGAAAAGAGAGGCTCGCTGTGAATGGCAAGGGAGTACCAGTAGTGATGATGACAATAGCGATGGCAGTTAGGGTAACAGGATAGTCGATGGGGACCGAGTGAAATCTGATTTTGTGCCATGAAAGAGCCAGTCTGTAATATTCAATCCCTTCAGTTATTTTTTCTACATTATGTTAAACTTGTACCTTTTGATAAAGAAGTAGTACGTTTCAGTTTCACTTTCCATTCTTTAATAAAAGATGGATTTACATTATGAAGCCACAGAGTAGTAATGGAGATTAAAGTAGTTGAAGATTGTATTTTATTACTGAAAAAAGAATGATGCTCATTCCAGCTATGACGTGGAAGAAATGGCAGTGGAATAAGAACAATGCAAGAAACAGCTGATAATGTCTCGTGTCACAGACAGATTTGTCAAGTGGTAATCCACTGGAGAGGAAAACACCTGTAGTAACTTTTTTTTTTTTTTTTTTTAAACTGCAGTCATACATGGTACTGTGTATGGAATAGAGGTATCGCCTGTTTTTCAACTGGTTACACAACCACATATGAGGAACAGATATATATGTTTTTATCTGTTTCAACTTTGTGACCACATGTATGGTATTACCACTCAATAAATCGAAAAAAGTGTTAGCAATTAATGTACTTTGTGTAGAGCAGCTCCCCCCCCAAAAAAAAAATTACTTACTAGATCTGCCACTTCAGCTAATGGATAACGCACAATTTTAGATTTTAATCTACATCATTACCCTTTACTTCCATTCACATGAAAGCAGTTTTGATCTGAAGGGGGACACTGTCAGACAATCTAGGCCCAGAGAGACACGTTAACCAAAAAGGCGCTGTACAACCCCATTAAATGCACAATTTTTTAATGTGGTTATTCCTCAGATATATTATTTTTGTGCAGATATTTACAGACAGCAGCAGTCTACTATTTTGGTAGGCTAGTACCACTGTAATTCAGTACTAGTATGTTAATAACAGTGCTAGTACATCATATTTAAAATACATTACTTTTTTTGAAAACAGCTTTTGTAAAAAAAAATAAATATATACAACAATGGCCATTTAATTTTTAATGGTCACTTAGATCTCTGTTCTTGTTAACAAAGGTTCTTTATTCCTTAAATGAATTTACCATATTCTTTTAGGAGTAGGATTAGTTGACTGTGTTTCTTTAGAAGCAAGAGAGTTTCTTCCAAGAATTCACAATGGAGAAAACCAGCCTTACAACACAGAACTGTTAAAAGTAGCAAGGAACTGCTAAAAGTTCTTAAACGAAAGCACAATAAATATATAATTTTTTTTATGCAATAGGTTTGGGCACAAAAATTGTTAAATAAATATGTTTATTTTCACAGGTGTTAAATCATGGAATCCCCATTTATTTAACACCTCAACATCAGTCATCCTTCCTCCGACTGGCACTACTTCCACTTACCCATACTTTCAGTTTTACAACCAGTTTCACTTCCACAACCACTCAAAAGACCACATTGTTCATCCTAGTGATACCAAAAACTCCCAAACCATGACACTTTTCTTGGAGCTTATCATTCCCTTTCTTCCAGCATTTCCCTTCTCCCAAATGCGATGATCCACTTGCTTCTAACTTTTTTTACTGAATATTTTTGCCTCAATTACAATTTTTGCCCCAAACCTGTACTCACTGCCATTTACACTTTCATGTGGACTTTCAGCCCATACAGTGTCACTTTTCTTCTGTCCCCATCTCTACATGCTCCTCTTCTGTATTCCCTACCTCTCTGCATGCTAAAGCCACAGTTTTATTAGCTTGTAACTTTAAGGACAGCTCAGTGAGTTCAGTTTTCTCTCTCTCGCCATTTCTTCTCTGTCTCTCACGCCACACCCACTGGCTTCTCTTTAAGCCGCACCACTCACTCCTTAATTAACAGAGCTGCCCCCCACAAACCAAAGAAAAAAAATGCTCCCCATTCTGTGATTTTATTTCTTACCTTCCAAAGAGCTGTCTCCAAAAACAGATGGCGATCCTCTTATGCTGCACTGCTCATTCCTGAACCTCGCTTACTACTGCCACGATCTCTGGTGCCAACCTGACAGTTTCGCAGTAGTCCTGCCCACAGTAAAATGTAGGATCAACCAGATAACAAAATATTACCATTAAAAATAAAAAAGGAAACACTACTGTTTAAAACAATTATGGCAAGCGCTAGTCTCTCTCTCTCTCTCTCTCTCTGTCTTTCTCACCAAGTGAGAAACCGACCCGCCATCTTTTTCTAACTGGTCATCTGCCCACTGCAAATTAACAGTCAGTCAGAACTTCGGCCGTTAAGATGCTGATGTGGTGTCCCTAGCAACCACGTCCTCATCCCTACCAACTTCCTATAAACAGTGCAAGGATACATAAAATAGCATAACAGAAACTCACTGTTTTATTAAAAAAAGCCACAACTAAGGAGAAAAAAAACCAAAACAAATAAATTAGAGACCCATTGCATAAACAGAATATGCAATGGAACGGAGTAGAATACATGATTGTCTCTAATTTTGTTAGTTTATCTTGACACTTTTCACTTGTGGCTTACGCCACTGCTAGGTTACCTGATGTCAAAGTGTTCTTGTGCAGATAAATATGTATTCCACTCCTTTCCATTATGTATATATATATATATATATATATATATATATATACACACAGTATAACACAGTATACACACACACAGTTTAGACATTTGATGACACAAAAGTCCTGTATTTAAAAGGAACAGACATCATTCTTGCCAAATTGCCTAGTGCGTCAGTCAGCCGCCTGCACTAATTACTGAGTACTGGTAGTTGTACCTCAGGGTAAAAACAATTTTCAAACACCATGAAGTCTTGCTATATTAGGACCATTGCAGTCATTCCCCCAGTCTTGAACTGCCCGTCATTCCCCCAGTCTTGAACTGCCCCGGAGAGGAAACAGTTAACTCCAGAGTGATCTGGAGTTCCACAGCGCGAGGGCGCTGTTCAAAGCTCTATCTGGCCAGTTTCAAATGAAACTGCCAGATTTTTACTCCGCTTCACTGAACAGTCGCTCCGGATATCAGCTCCTTCAGCTCGGTTCATTTCTCGGTTCAAGCGAGTATTTTCGGTTCATTGAACCGCAATAAGTATTTATTTTACCGCATTTCGATTAAAAAAGCTCTATCTGGTAACCGTAAGTACAGAAATTAAGTCTGTGTGGAAAGTCATTATCGGTTCGGTTTTGAACCGATCGGTTGGTTGAAATACATGTTTTAAACTGTTTAGTTGGCTTTTAGAGTGCGGTTCCCGGTTCTTATCGGTTCTAAAAAAACCTAACTTTATTGGGGTTTTCAAATACCCGTGACACGTTAGGAACCGATAGGGGTCTTGCCTGGCACTGCCATCAAAAGGGCAAGTTTTTGTTAGGCTGGCATTATGTCTGAGAAACCCAAAAGAAAAACCGGGCCCACTGGGTTTCAACACTGTGATGTCTGTGGGGAAGCCTTTGCCAAGGCTGACCCACACACCACTTGTGTTTATTGTCTGGGGGCTGACCACCTCCTGTCAGACTGCCAGGTGTGTAAAAATTTCCCTGCAGCCACCCTGGAAAAGAGATTGGGCCGGCTCAGGGAACGAGAGGCCAAAAAGTCCGCTGACCCGGATGGCCTGCCCGGTCCAGTACCCACTAGACCAGAGGGAGTGCCCTCTGACCAGGGCGAGACTTCCTCGGCCAAAAGGAAGGCTGGTTCAGAGGAACCAGTCCCAGCAAAAAAGACAAAGAAATCAGCAGGTCTGGAGTACAAAATTGTCTCTCCAACTGCTGCAGAGATAGCTAAAGCCATTCAGATTGTCCAGTCTTTGTCTCAGGCTGTCGAGCCCCTGCATCTGGGAAAAGGGTGGCTCGTCAGTCTCAGTGGTTCAGGATTATGATGTTGAGGATTTTATGAACCACATGAGGGGAGGAGGATTTTGATCAGTATGTTTGTGATTGGGAAGGTCTGGACGTGCCCATTGAACCGACATCTCTCAGATAGACCTTTAGAATCTCCCCCATGCTGTCTGAGTCCCTCTCTGTTTATGTTTTACAAAAGGTGGCAGAAACCCTCCAGCTTCCCTTAGAAGAGGCTGTGGATGAGCAAGAGGAGCCTGATTATGTGGAAATGATGGATATTCCAGAGACTAGGAGGTTGTCTATTCCTTTGCATAAGTCATTTAGGAAGCAAACAACAAAGATTTTAAAAATCCTCATTCTGTCCCTCCTGTAGATAAAAAATGGACAGAAGGTATACTTTGTCAGGCTCGATACAGACTTCCTCACTGAGCAGTGTAGTCATGTAGGTGTGGTACAAGCTGCAGCCTGTGACAAGCTAATTTCCTGGCCTCACATCCTCCTGACAAGGATTCCAGGAAGATTGATGCCATGGCTAAAAAGCAATATATGGCAGCTTCTTTGGGACTCAGGCAGGCTAATTATATGGCTTATGTTGCTAGATATCAGAAATCTAGATGGGACACTATATTGCAGTTAGCTAGCAGGCCCAGGGCCAGCTGGCTAGTGAGTTGGAACAAGTGGCTGCTGATGGCATTGAAGCCTCTAAAGTTCAATTTCATACTGCTGTTGATGTTAATGATGTTTCCTCTAGGGTCATGGCCACTTCTGTAGCTTCCGTAGGTTGGCATGGCTCAGATGCACTAATCTGTCCCAAGATACTCAGTCAAAGGCTATGGATTTTCCTGTATCGGGAAATTCTCTGTTTGGTGATCAAACAGAAAATTATATGAAAAAGATGGATGAATATAGAACTACCTACAAAAGTGCCCAAGCTAAGGAAAGGCATGCCACTCCACAAAGGCATGCCCCCAGGGGCAGGGGTAGGCCTTTCTACAGGCCTTTTTACCAAGCTCAAGCCTCCTCTGCTTTTTCACAGAGGGGTTTTTTCAGAGGCAGAGGTAGACGGGGCACAGGGAGACAGTCGCCTTCCCCTCAGCCTAAAGCTCCTGCCAAGCAGGCACCCTGATGGGGTGCCCAGGGCCGATTCTCCTGTACCAGTGGGGGGCAGGTTGGCTTATTTCAGCCAGAACTGGCTGTCCTTAACCGGACAGGTGGGTTCTGAAGTAGTAAACCAAGGCCTGGTTCTCAGCTTCAAACAGTTTCCAAAGATGAGAGCCAGGCAATTTCCACCAAGAAACTCTTCAGAAGCCCTTGCTTGGAAGCAGAAGTTTCTTCCCTCCTGAATTGCAAAGCAGTGGAAGGTTCCTTGCCATCAGGGCAAGGACTGTACTCAGATATTTTCTTACCCCAAAAAGACAGGAGAATGGTGCCCATCTTAGACTTAAGGTACCTGAACAGACATCTATTAAAGCCAAAGTTCAAAATGTTAACTCTAGCAATGATTTTGCCTCCCTGAGGCCAGGGGACTGGTTAGCTTCCCTGGACCTCAGGGCACTATCTTCATGTCATGATCAGGCCTTCTCACCGAAAGTACCTCAGGTTCGAACTGCTCTCGGGCCACTACCAGTTCAGAGCAATGCCCTTGGCCTAACCTCGGCCAAGGGTATTCACAAAATGTCTAGCTGTGGTAGTGGCTCATTTAAGAAGGCAAGGGATTGCTGTGTTTCCCTACCTGGACGACTGGCTACTAGTGGGTCAGTCTCAGACCAGGTAAAATCTCACTTGCAGGTCACCCAGCAGCTTCTCACTTCCCTGGGGTTCCTGCTGAACTTACAAAGTCAGTTCTGGAACCTGTTCAGGTTCTAACTTTCATAGGTGCAGAGTTGAACAAAGTTAGCTAGGGCATTTCTTCCCTCGGAAAGAGCGGACAGGCTCATTGCCCTGGCATCCTCCTTACCCTCGGGTCTCTCGACCAGCAAGGCATTTTCTGCAACTCCTAGGGCACATGGCTGCTTCCACAGCTGTCGTGCAGGGAGCAAGATTTCAGATGAGGGACATTCAGTTCCACTTGAGGTCCTATTGGTCCCAAAGGAGGGACCCTTACCAAATTAGTTCCGTGACTAAAACCCTGATCCTGGCCCTTCAGTGGTGGCAGGATCAAGGCAATCTGTCTCAAGGGGTTCCCTTTCTACCCGTTTCACACTCCCTCACCCTCACCACGGATGCCTCCCTGTTAGGGTGGGGGGCTCACTTGGGCGACCTTTCCACTCAAGGAGTGTGGTCCCCCCAGGAATCTCTGCTCCACATCAATCTTTTGGAACTCAGAGCTGTTCTTTTAGCTCTTCAGGCTTTTCAGCTGTTGTCCAGAACAAAGTAGTTCAAATCAGGACAGACAACACCACAACAATGTGGTACATCAACAAGAAGGGCACTCGGTCATCAGCCTTGTGCACCGAAGCAATGAAGTTGTGGTCTCTGGCTTACTCCCTAAACACCTCCCTGATCGCAATTCACCTTCCAGGAAAGGACAATGTCCTGGCGGATGCTCTCAGCAGGATTTCCAGGGCCATCACAGATGGTCTCTGAATCCTCAGGTATTAGGGTCGGTCTTTGCCAGATGGGGTACCCTCAGATAGATCTCTTACGCCCCAGACAACCATCAACTTCCTCTATTTTGTTGCAGGCCTCCAGTGCTGGGCTCAGTCCCCTGGCGCCTTCCTGCTGGATTGAAGGGAAATTCCTATATGCTTTTCCCCTTCCTCTCCTCTTCAGGGTATTGGTGAAAATCAGAACTCAGCCCTGCAAAGTGGTTCTGATCGCTCCAGACTGGGCCAGACAGCCCTGGTATCCTCTTCTCCTGTCCCTGACAATCCACCCTCCCTAACCTTGCCCAGGACCCACGACCTGCTGACCTGTGCACAGGGAGAGTGTGGTACCGGACCTCAAATCCCTCCACCTCAAGGCTTGGTTCTTGAGGAATTAGAATTTGCTGATTTACACCTTTCTCAAGGGGTCATGGATATTTGAAAGGCTTCCTAGAAGCCTTCCACCAGGGCTACTTACAATTCTAAGTGGAAGAGGTTTTCCTTCTGGTGTTCGGAGAAACAAATTGTGCCAGAATCTGCTGACCTGGCCACTTTACTGGACTATTTGGCCCATCTAAATTCCCTAGGCCTTAGACCAGCTACCTTGAAGGTTCATATGGCAGCTGTTTCTGCCTTTGTTTCCGCAGGGAAGCCTGTTTCTCTTTCCTCTCACCCTGTGTTTTCTAAGTTTTTTAAGGGGTTACTTCATACTAACCCTCCCTTTCGGGAACCAGCCCCTGCCTGGGACCTGAATGTTTGCATTGCTCAGTTAATGCAACCTCCCTTTGAGCCCCTTTCTTCTGCAGATCTCAAGTATTTAACTTGGAAAACTGTTTTTCTAGTGGCTATCACTTCTGCCAGACGTATAAGTGAATTGCAAGCCCTTTCGGTGGAAAAGGATTTTATTTCTTTTCACAGGGATAAGGTAGTCCTCAGGACTAACAGAAAGTTTTTACCCAAAGTGGTTTCAGATTTTCATCTGAACCAGTCCATTTCTCTCCCAGTGTTTTTCACTGAGCATTCTTCCTCGGGTGAGAGGAAACTACACAGCCTGGACGTTAAAAGAGCCCTAAGCTACTATGTGGAACGTACCAGGGGTCACAGGTTCGAATCCCTCCAACTCTTCCTTACCTATGGAGAGGTTGGCAAAGGGAGACCTGCCACTAAGAGGACAATTGCAAGGTGGATTGTCTCTTGTATCCAGTTCTGTTACCAAAACTAGGTAAGGAGCCCCCTCAGGACTGAGGCCCACTCCCGGGGGTACAGCTGCATCTCTAGCGGCTGCTAGAGATATTCCCATTTTGGAAATTTGTCAAGCTGCTATCTGGAAAACAGTTCACACCTTTACCAAGCATTATTCCCTGGACGTCCAGTCCAGGAGAGATGCTCGTTTTGGCACAGCTGTACTTCAGAGCCTATTTCCTAAGTAGGTTCTGACCCTCCTCCATGGAGGTACTGCTGTGTAATCTGCAGTGGTCCTAATATAGCAAGACTTCATGGTGTTTGAAGAAAAAATTACTCACCTTAGTAATTGCTTTTCTTCTCATGGAGTCTTGCTATATTAGGACAACCCTCCCTCCTACCCCTCTCAGAACTCCTACTTGGGTATGGGGTTGGCAAATTAGTGCAAGCACTGTGTCATGCCATTTTAGTCTCTCTAGTTGGGTTAGGGAACTAGGTATTTCTGTTTTTGTTATGGTAGAGGGTCCCCTCTCTAGACTTGAGTTTTTGGGGAGAGGGGTCCTATTAGTGCTTGTAAGGAGTGTTCCTAACAATAAATATTGTTGTTGTTATTCTGTGATTGTTCTTATTCTTCTAATGATAGGTAGCCAATGGCTAGTGTAGAGCTTTTCCACACAGACTTGCTATGTTAGTTTAGCTCCGTAAAGAACCTGGCAGTTTCATTTGAAACTGGCCAGATAGAGCTTTGAACAGCGCCCTCGCGCTGTGGAACTCCAGATCACTCTGGAGTTAACTGTTTCCTCTCCGGGGCAGTTCAAGACTGGGGGAATGACGGGCAGTTCAAGACTGGGGGAATGACTGCAATGGTCCTAATATAGCAAGACTCCATGAGAAGAAAAGCAATTACTAAGGTGAGTAATTTTTTCTTTCCTGCCTTGCTTTTTTTTTAATTTATTTTATTCAGGTATTAAGAAAAAACATAATAAATGCATGTACCGTGGTTCAGAGTACAGAAACTATTTTGGTTTTTGTAAACAACAGTAGTATTACATTAGGATTTGAAACTCCTCGTCCTATGTTACCACTAGTGGAGGCCTCTCCACTATGAGTAATCAATACAGTTTACAAAAAGAGCATAATGCAACAGAACGGTGGACAAAAAGCCATAAATATTTCCATAGATTCTGCCTGGTGCCTAGCACCACAATGTCAAGAATTTGACATATATGTCTACTAACAAGAAGTGGAACGGTGATCTCCCCTTAAAAGAAAATTAGACGAGCTTCCATTCTGCTCACATTTGGCAAACAAGTTCACGCTTAATACTCTGTACACCACAAAATTATACAGACTTGCTAGAAGGTGTACGTCCTTATACATACTGAATAGACTCATTAACTTTCCAAGTTTAGCAGAAACACTGCTTTACTACAAATATCTAACTCCCAAGACTACAGAGTCATTTTATTATTAAGAATAAACGAAAATGTACCTCAGACTGTGGTTGAAAATGTGCAGTATTCAAGAGGGCTGTCCCTGAGCTGAGTATTAGCCAAAAACATGGTGCATACAACACCTCATGGTCCGAAAACCACAGAGTAGCCATTTTAATCCCAAGATTATTATTTTTTTTTTTTTTTTGGAACAGTGAGCCGCTGCTCTAAAATTTAATGAAGGCACCCAACTTCCTTTAAATTGCAGAGTGCTTGTCATACTTTTATTTGACTTCTGTGCCTGAGGCTCAAGTATTCTTCTAGGTAAAAACCAGTGGTCGTCTCACACTAATTACAGAAATGGCTGAGTGCAAGTCATTAGATCTGTACCTTGTATGCACCCTTTAAAGGGACACTGACAAGTCTCTTAGGTTGATGTTGGCACATATTAAGTAAACCCATAGGGAGGTAGGTGCTGCTGGTAGCATTTTTACGAAACATGGAATTACTTAGGACCTAAAGGCAGAAGGAAACCAAAAAAATACTCGTATCATAACTGCCACCCACTTCTCAGTGGTAGAAAGCTGGTTGTGTTCCTTGTTTATTTTATTTATTTTGCTAAACAAGATTCTGTGTTACAACATTGTTTTAACATATAGCTTTGTTTACATGCTAGCGAGTACTAGGAGCATGCTTAAAACAAATATATTTTGGTTGTAGAACACTAATATGGTGACCTCACTAATTGCTGAAAAAAATTTATTTATAAAAAAAAAAAACTGCAATGTATTCTACGTTACAATTGCAATGTTACACCACCCTTCGCCATATTTTAAAAAGGCGAGCATAGTCCTGTGGGAATTGACTGTTCCCTTCCTGTACTCTCTTCATTGCTACATTTGTTTCCATATTTGTAAGATTATGCTCATATTATTATTTCATAGACATTTTCATATTTGTAAAATTATTTTCATATTATTTCATAAACATATACTACATCTGTCCAACAAATGTTTTGTGTGTAACCTTTCTGTAGTTTACATTCTGGTTCTACAGTACAAATAAAAATGACAGCTAATGTAGTCCAAAATCTGGGGTATATAAACTTTGGCAATCAGTCTTTTTAAATAACAGAGGTTTTTACCTGAATTGGAAAAAAAAGTGTCTGTTGGAAATGTTTTGTTCTGTTGGATTCATGGACTGTGACTCATTGTCTTTGAGAGTCCATGCACACATTTCATTTCTGTAACGCAGCTCATTCTTTTCTGAAATGTCTGGGGTTCTTCTTGTTTAACATGGGATATTTTACTAGAAAATGTAGATAATATATATATATATTTTTTATCTGTGGAGTTTAAATGATTTTGAATATATATTATTTTTATTGGTGGGGTTTAAATGGTTCTGAAATACATAGGTGTCAGTATTTTATGTCCTCTTTCTGTTATTTAGTATGTTATGAATACTTTATTGGGGCTTGAACAGGTAAGAGCTCTGAATAAAAGATATATATGGGTTATGGCATGGCGTGACTGAGGATATCATATTTATCCCCACGAGAGGCCAATATCATCATGATATCTCACGAGTGGCAAAGCCACGAGTGAGCTATCGTGATATCATTGGCTTCGAGTGAATATAAATATGATATATTCAGTCAGGCCATGTCATGTTCTGTTTATACAACACATGTTTGGGTGGTTTTGAGATAGAAATTGTAAAAAATGAAAAAAGTACAAAATGTAAACTGTGCCCCTCTATTCAGTGGCTCTGCATTAGAGGAAATGATGAATACAAAGCTTACAGGCAATGGCAACCAAAAGATATCTGGGATCTCACATGTGAAGATATATTTCTGAACATACTCATTGAGCAGCTTCATATATCTTTGTATGTTGGGTCAAGATATTACTTTTTATCTTGCTGTTTATCAGCACACACGTGGTGTGTGTGTGTGTGTGTCTCTCTCTCTCTCTCTCGCTATATATATATATATATATATATACACACACACAGCTTGACTATTTCTTACTGTAACTCCAGAGTCATTCAATATGTGTCCATGCTGCCTCCATGTGTTGCCAGTTCACTCTGTTTACATCTTGTGCTTAGAGTTGCCAGTGTTTATTCTTTGTGTGTAGTGCACAGAACTGACAAAAAGTATGAGTGAGAACATAAAAGAGGACAGATGGTTTATAATCTAATTGGCCCTGACTTCATCTATCCAGTTACCTAGAATCATGTCTGCAACTGGAGGTGTGGTGACCTCACGTTCAGTGACGGTATAAATAAACCTGTAATGAAAGTACCCATACATAGTAAATGAAAACTGGAAACATGGCACAGTCACAGTTCTTCAGAATCACTGTAGTACTACAGTTGCCAAGCTGTGTCTTTAATTTCCACATGGCAACAATTTATTTTACTCCTCAGCCCTACAGCACACATAAATTAAAGGGTAACACACCGCACTAAGAGCCACACAGCTAAGTTTGGGGCTGATCCCAATCTGCACTTTGCATGCAAAACCTTTTTTCTTTTTTTTGGTTACTGACTGCAGCAGGTGGGAGAGTCATTAGCCAGCACTGCATGTTAGAGCTGTTATATGCTCTGATCAGACGTTTGCCGCTCCCGCGGTTCTACTGTGAGGACAGCAGGACCAGCAAACAAAAGAACAGAGCTTATAAAACTCTTTAACATGCAGTGCAGGCTACTGAAATCTCCCACTGCTGCTGCTGTTCTCTGATGTCAGCAGAAGGTGATTTGGGGATTTGTAGTTATAGAAAAGGTCAACTTCCAAGTCTGCAAGTTCTCCTTTAAAACCTCCAAAAGCTTCCTCCATTTGCGCCTTTGCCTGTTGCAGAATCCATAGTGAGTCATAAGATTACAAACAGTCATACATACATTTGTGTGTCTTTCAAAGAGAGGTGCTGCACAGATTTTCTAATATTTGTATTAATAAGATAACACATTAAAGCATTTTTTTATTAGTTTATCCAGTTATCCATGGAAGAATGAGGAGTGGAAAACATTACCACAAGTATCTCTCATCCAACTCTAAACTGTTGAATAATACAGAGAGATTGCTTGACCCTCACTTTGTGGGGTTTCCACAAATTTAGTGTGCATGTCTACTCTGTATGTTTGTGTACATGTATACACGTATATATTTATAGATGGGCAAGGTGATGGAGGGCATTGTCAAGGAGAGGCTAGGGGGGGACCTGGATAAGTCAGGGTGCCTGGACGATAGACAGCATGGATTCATCCCAGGGAAATCGTGTCAGACAAACCTGGTGGAGTTCTATGACTGGGTGACAAGTGCCTTGGGCCTGGGTAGACCAGTGGATGTCCTCTTTCTAGACTTCAGCAAGGCATTTGACTCTGTTCCTCACATGGGCCTGTTGGATAAGCTAGGAGAAATGGGGGTGGGAAAACAGATGATCAGATGGATAGGCAATTGGCTCCAGGACCGGACCCAGAGGGTCGTAGTTGGTGGGATAGTCTCATCCCCAAGGAGGGTCATTAGTGGGGTCCCACAGGGATCAGTCCTCGGGCCCCTTCTCTTCAACGCCTACGTATCTGACATAAGGACAGGAATCAGGAGTGAGATGAGTCTCTTTGCAGATGACTCGAAACTGGGGGCGGTGGTGGATGGGGAGGAGGGGAGGGTGGCCCTGCAGGGGGACCTGGAGGCTCTGGAAAGATGGTCTAGAAAGTGGAAGCTGAGGTTCAATGCAGGGAAATGCAAGGTACTCCACCTGGGGGCCAGAAACCCAGGCCAAGTGTACACCCTGGGGGAATACTACAAGTCTCAATGGCTGAGAGGGACCTGGGGGTGGTGGTGGATGTCAAGATGAACAACTCTGAGACTTGTAGGAGGGCAGCAGCCAAGGCCAACAGGATGCTGGGATGCATCACTAGGGGATCACCTCCAGAAGGAGGGAAGTGATACTCCCTCTGTATAACTGCTTGGTGAGGCCGCACCTGGAGTACTGCATGCAGTTTTGGAGGCCACACTTAAAGAGGGACATTAACCTCCTGGAGAGGGTCCAGAGGAGGGCAACCAAAATGATTTGGGGCTTGGGGACAGGACCTATGAGGAGAGGCTCAAGAGCTGAATATGTACACATTGGAAGAGAGAAGGACCGGGGGACATGATAGAGGTCTTCAGGTACATGAAGAGGTAAATAGGGGAGGAACAGTCAGGGTGCTTCAAGGAAGGAGGAAGGGGCCACTAGAGGCATGGGTGGAAGCTGGAGGGGAAGATTCAGGGAGAATGGAGGAGGTGCTACTTCACTGAGAGGGTGGTGGAGCCATGGAATGCACTACCTAGGGGCTGGTGGAGGCAGAGACAGTGGAGGGTTCAAGAGGGGTGGGACAGGTACAGGGGAAGGGTTCAGGAAGCAAAATCCAATGCAGCAAGAATATCCGGAACTGGGAAGGGAGAAGCCAGAGAAGGCGAGGGGGACAGCAAGGTCAGCACCCAGGGTGGGGGCTGACCAAACGAGCAGACACGAAAGACCGTTAGGCCTATTCTGCTGGCATTTTAGTATGTTAGTATGTATGCATGCAGTGCACCAGATAATATTGGCAAGTTAAGAGTAATTTACTCACCAGTTTTGATATATAGTGAGTACAACAAAATTTGAGTGTGTAAAAATGCTTTCTAGAAAATACTGTGCCTTTTGAATCACCAGCGGAGAATATGGAGCATTTTCAAGTGTTTGGATGAGTGTCAGTATTCATTAAAAACTATTTCTGAAGAGTATTCTTTAAGATAAGGGTAGAGAAATGAGCTGTTAACTCACGTTATCTGGAGCACTGCTTCCATAGTTATACCAGTTGATGGAAATGGTCAAATTTACTGGCTCTATTTTTTTTAAGGTTTGCTACAATTTGATACAGTCTGTTTGCTTTTTTATAAGTTGAAATGCTCTGCTTTTTGTGTTGTCTCCTGCAAATAATTTTTTTTTCTAAATGGAAAATTAAAAAGTATATTTGCAATGCATTATTTCAAGCTTATTTTTGTCTTGCTTCTGTGTTGAGTTCTTCAGTTTTGTTGGGTTGTTATTTTTAAAACTTTTAAAATCCTTAAGTCCTTGCAAGTTTCTGAAATACTATGGAGGAACAAAAGGATAATAACTTGGCAAAATTATTATTTATCATTAAATGAAGACTATTCATTTGAAATGTTGCTTTCAAATCCGTACATATTTTAACAATCATTTTGAAAGGCTGTGCTGACACATTTGCATGTGTTCTTGATTTTTGTTAACCTGACTTGGGCTGTTTATTATATATAGCACGTGTGATATTATGATTTGCTTTCTGTGCTAACTGCAGTATGTAACACATCAAAAACATGAAAGTTATGAAGTGCTGAATGATTTGCGTGTAACCTAAAAGGGCATGGAGCCAGTAATGCTGGTCATATATAGTAAAGTGTGGACCTGTTTACTTTTTTATGTTTAAAATATAATTTCTAGGGACATGGAAATGTTGTTCATCCACACTATTTGGCAGGTTCCTTGCCGCTTTAAATCTTGCCGGAAGGTCTTCAAGCTGGCTCCTCCCACCCACCCGGGTGGTAAAACTCTTGGCTCCGCCCCATGATGCTAGATCTTCCCTACGGCTTGGAAGCTCAGGTTCCCTCCTTAGCGCTCTGCATTTTTTGACTGGTTCCTAATTCTTCGGTTCATCCGAATTTAGCTTTTGAAGTTTTCTTAACTTTGGTCTTCTTTCCCTCGCTGCTGCGATGGACAATTCTTTTTCCGGCTCTCGGAGGCGCCCTGCTGGGTGTATTTTTTCCAGGACTGTTCCGCACCCCACGTGCGAATACTGCCTCGAATTGGACCATGACCCACAAGTTTGCGAGTTCTGCCGCTCCCTTTCGACCAACGTCCTTGCGGATCGTGCAGCCCATTTGAGGCTCGGGCGCCCCGAGGATTTTTCCCCGCCGGTAAAATCCATAGAGGCTCATTGGGCGGTGTCCGCGACGGATGACTTGGCCGAACAGCTTGAACACTCTATCGCCCTGGAGGAGGCGACGGTCAAGGCATTATATGTGAAGGAAGGACTGAAGTGTGTAAGGGAGGAAGGGGAGGAGGGTAGTACGGAGTCACTTTGGATGCAAATCCAGGATTCCAAGAATAGGATTCTTAGAATGGGAGTGGTGTACAGGCCACCATCTCAGATGGAGGAGTTAGACAGGGAACTAGCGGGACAGATCAGGAAGACCTGCGAGAAGGGTAGTGTGGTGATTGTGGGGGACTTCAACATGCCAGGAGTGGACTGGAGCACCCCAACAACCAGGAACAGAAGGAAGCAGGTACTGCTGGATGCCTTCCAGGACAGCTTCCTGCTGCAAATGGTCAGTGAACCAACCAGGTTAGGAAATACACTTGACCTTGTGCTGGCAAATGGGGACTTTGTGAGAGAACTTACAGTGGAGGAACGCTGTCAGGGAGTGACCACCACTAGTATGGCTCACATTGGATATGGGTAAGAAAGGAGTGGAATCTGGCACAATAGTGCTGGACTTCAGGAGGGCTGACTTTGGGAGGATGGGGAAGTGGTAAAGGGTACCTGGCCAGAATTCAGTCTAGTATGGACACTAACCAGAGGTGGAGCTCATAAAGCTGGGGATAGTGGAGGCAACCAAAACCTGCTGCAAAGCCCAGAGCAAGAAGGCTAGGGCTAAGAAACCGATCTGGTTGAGCAAGGAGGTCATGGAAAGGTAAGGAGGAAAAGAGCTGCCTTTAAGAAGTACAAGAAAACAGGGAGGGGTAGGACAGGGAGGAGTACTTGACAGAATCAAGGAGGTGACAAGGGCAGTAAGGGAGCCAAAGCATCCACGGAACTCAGGCTGGCACAAGGCATTAAGAAGGGGGAGAAGAACTTCTTTAAGTACATCAGGGAGAAAAGGAGCTGTAAGGACCACATAGTAAGGATTAGGAAGGAGGGGGGTTGGGTGGAAGCAGGGTGCGATAAGGCAGAAGCACTAAATGAGTATTTCTGCTCAGTATTTACTAAAGAGAAGAGGGGCGTGACACCCAAGGTGGGAGAAATGGCAGAAGCAGGGGGGAAGTGGTGACAGATGGGGAAATCATAGAGAGCAGAGTTTGAGAGGGTTTGAAGGCACTGAGGGTGGACAAGGCGCCAGGCCCAGATGGCATCCACCCCAGGGTACTGAAGGAGCTGGCAGAGGTCCTTGCAGGACCTTTGGCAAACCTATTTAATGCCTCACTACATTCGGGGTGTGTACCAGGACTGGAGGATGGCTCATGTGGTGCCCTCCACAAGAGTGGCCCCAAGGATGAACTGGGAAACTACAGACCAGTGAGCCTCACATCCATCGTGGGTAGCTAATGGAGACTATCCTGAAGGAGAGGCTGGTGGCCCTCCTAGAGGCCAAAGGACTACAGGACAGCAGACAGCGTGGCTTCATATGTGGCAGATCCTGCCAAACCAACCTGGTCGAGTTCTGTGACTGGGTAACTAGGCAACTGGACAGGGGCCATGCAGTGGATGTCCTGTATCTGGACTTCAGTAAGGCATTCGACTCAGTGCCACATGGAAGGCTGGAAAGGAAGTTAGTAGGCACAGGGGCGGGTGCAAAGCTGGTGAGATGGGTAGGAAACTGGCTGCAGGGAAGGCAACAGAGGGTGGTGGTGGGTGGGGAGCTCTCACACCCAAGGACAGTGACGAGCGGTGTTCCACAGGGCTCAGTGTTGTTTGGGATATTCATTGCAGACATATCATGGGACATCAAGAGCAAGATCAGTCTGTTTGCTGATGATACCAAGGTAGGCGAAGTGGTGGATGACCTAGGGGGATGGCAGGGGTTGCAGGATGATCTGGCAAAGCTTGAAACCTGGTCAGACACCTGGCAACTGGGCTTTAATGCCAAAAAGTGCAAGGTGCTGCATTTGGGATGAAGAACCCAAGGAGGAGTTACCAGCTAGGGGAGTGCAGCTAGCCCAGACAGAGGAGGAGAAGGATCTGGGTGTGCTCATTACAGGGTCAATGAACAACTCGGCACAATGTAGGAAGGCAGCTGCAAAGGCCAACAAAATGCTGGGTTGTATTGCAAGGGGTATATCCTCGAGGAGGGAGGAGGTGACTCACCCCACCTAGCATCTCATCCAGCCGTCCTCTTGAACTAGTGTAAAATTAAAGTGTGAGTCAGCTGTAAAGGTTGTAACAAGGTACTGCTAAATGTGTAAATTACAATTGTTCTTTCCCCCAACTTCCTAGCACCTATCCTCTCTCTCCCATCCACAGTGCCGAAGTACTCCCCTTCCCCCAGCCCTCTAGCACCCCATCCTATCCCATGGCTCCCAATTACAAAGCAAGTGGCAATGACCGCACAAGTCCTCATCTTTCTACCTCAATGGCCACTGTCTGAATGAATGAGAGCACGCCAATTGCTATTAAAAGTAATTTACATGCTCTGATTCATTCAAATAGCAGACAGCCAACGTAGAGAGGAAGGCTGTGTCAGTCGCGTCAGTCTGGGGTGGTTTGTAATTTTAATGCCATGGGGAGGAGGGTGGAATGGGTGCTGTGGGGCTAGGGAAATGGGAATACTTCTATTTTGTACTGTGTTGGGTAGGAGGATGGCATGGGTTCTACTAAGGTGGGGGGGATTTCAGGTTTCGAATTCATGGTACTTTGTAACACACTACAACTGACTCATACTTACTTTCTTGTTGCTTTTACATTGGTTGAGGGGAAGAATGAGTGGGATGGTGTCATGGGGGTGCTAGAGGCCTGGGGGAAGGGTATTTCTAGATTGTGGCTGGGGGCATACCTCTCAGCCTTTTTGCCTCATAAGTCAAGGAGAGGGCTTAAAAACATCAGGGACAAAGACCCAAAATCAGGGAGACATCTTAAAAGTTGATAGTATTCAGAGAACTAATAGAATAAAGGGATTAGTGTAAGATGCATTTTCTGAAGAACAGGTCTGCACCTGTAATGTTTCACATTATTTTGTGCTTATAGTCCCCACTGTTCAGTCACAAGAACACAAATTTTATGGGGGTCACAGGAAAATTCTAAGGTAAAATCAGGGACAGCCCTGAAAATTAGGGCCAGTTGAGAGGTATGGCTGGGGGGCAGTAGCAAGGGAAGGTAAGGTACTACACAGGTGGAGAAAAGCGAAAATGTTTTTGAAATATATTTTTTTTTTTTTTTTTTTAATAGATGACAAACTGCCAGAACTTTGCAACAGCACATGTAGTCTGAAGCTTGGCACTTCACCAACTATTTGCCAGTGACCCAAAATGACAAAAAATGCACAAATCAGAAAGGAAAAATATGTTTCCTCTCATACTTTTGATAAAAGCATGAGACAAACCATTTTTTTCTCACCTATGTTCTTCAGTTTCCAAGAGGAAGAATGTTAACTTTTCCAGTTCCACCCTACTCATTTTTTAGATGGCTAATTAGCTGTTACATAGCAACATTATGGAGTCATAAAAATTAGATGAACTTCAGTGTGGTGACAACCCTGAATGATTATCCCTAAAGTACCTACATTTTCGTTGTTTGATACATCATTACTGTTACACCTCAGTAAATATAATTACCAAAAAGCTTACTAAATGTGAAATGCTAACTGATTGATCCTTAAGCCTGTTTGTTTGATGTGTGTACATTGTGCCCTTCCGGAATGATAAATCCATCTACTGCCACCTCTAGGATTCATCAAGGGAGAGGAGAGAAGAGTCGGCTCATTGGCACAGCGGGAGTGCAACAGCTCATGACACTGGCAACCCGTGCTCAGGAATGAGCCGGGGTCATCGGGGGGGGGGAGGGGATTGAGTGTCCCAGGGAATGCTCTCCTGCTCCAGGGTGGGAGGGTCACTGCACTCGCTACAGTACTGCCACCCTTTTGACCACAGATGGCAGTGCAGTTAAGGGTGCCATGGGAGGGAGGGACGCAGGCCAGGATCTGGTGTGGCAGCAAGCCCATGCATGCACCCACACCTTGGCTCTCCAGCATGCCGCTGTGTCCTTGGGGCAGGGTGACATCAAGGAAAAGACCCCACGGCCAGCTTGATGATGGCCCTGGTGAGAAGAAGTTGGACTGACCTTGAACTCTCAGTCATCAACTTGACGAGGATCAGTCAGGTAGGGGTACCCTCCCCCCTTCCCTGCCTGGGGGTGGTCTGAGACCAGGGCAGCAAGGAGGAATGTGGCCAGAGGGGACTAGAGCTTGGCATAGCCAGGCACTTTTGGGGGACCCTGAGGGATAGGTCCGGCTGTGATGCAGGAGGGGGCATAAACAGAGAAAAAATAAAGGAGGATGAGAGCGCACCAGAGGTTCAAACCCAAGGAATGCCTCACCTATGCTTAACAACTGCAGTCATTCACTTGGAATTACTTGCCCTAGAACCTAGAATTTTATGCAAAGCAGAGGATCTTCAGAACTCTGCTGTGTGGTGATGCTCACACCTGCATTCTGGCAGCAGATTTATTTCTCCGCCTGAAGGAAAGCAGTCACCCCGAAGTCTTCACCTCGCTTGATTATGGTTTATTATTTTGTTGTTTTTTGTTAAAGTTTAACAGCTTAGATCTTCCAGGACTGTATGTTCACAATTTATTCACACTAATTGGATCTGTGCCAGAGGCACTAGGACCCTGCGGGAGCCAAAACTTTTCAGCAGGGCTGTCGCTGAGGCAAGCCATGCACATGCACAGCACCGTGAGAGTGGCTTGCTGCACCTGGCTTACCTCAGCACCAGCCCTTAACCGCCTCAATTCCTTTTTTCGACATCAAGTGCACTTCAGTGACGATGTTGCTCACCCTTCGGGAATCGGAACTTCATGTCTATATGACAGCCGCTTTCAGTTAGTTTCAGTTTTTAGTATTTTATAGCTAGAATTTATTTCTTTTTTTAATCAATTTGGAGATTTTATGAACAATTTTGTGTCAGTTTTCTGTCAGGCCTGCCGAGCCTCATCAGGATGTTTGTACAAGATTGCACTAGGGAGCCTTTCAGGTGCTGTGTTTGGCCTGGCACCATGTTTGACCCGGCATCGGGTTTGGCCGTGGACCTGGTTTGACCCAGCGTCATGTTTGGCCTAGTGCTGTGTGGGCTTTGTGCCGTGGTTGGCAGGCTGCTCCAGCAGCAGGGGCTATGTCCGGTCCACCTTCCTGGGAGGGAAGGGTTCTGATGATGGGCAGTCCTGTGCTTGGGAGAAGGAGTCCATTGGAGCAAAAAAGGAGGAGGCCAGTTTCCAATTCCAGTCGGATTCTTGACACCTCTCGACCTCGAGTTCCTTCTCTCGCCTTCAGGAGAGAGGGATACGGTACTACTCGAGGGCGCCCTCCAGGAAGTCTTCCACGAGACCCTCGTTCCAGGGGTCATGGCCCTTTCATGGGTCTTGGTACTGGGACACTGAGACCTCGGACCTAGTGTCCCCGCTCTGTCCTTTGGGGGGGGGTCTCCAGTGGGCAGTCTTTCCTGGGCAGCACTTCGGAGCAGCAGGAGTAGTGTCAAGCTGGAGTGTTGTTGCCGAGGGATCCGATCCCTGGCTCTTGTAGGTTGGTGGCACTGAGCCCACGGGCAAGGCCCCCAAGCCAGGTAGAGTGTTTGGCTCTGGCAGTGACCTGCTGCCCTTGTTGGTGACCATGCCGCCTACTCCTGCCCCACTGGCCGCACCCCCACCTTATGCCTTTTGGTGGGACCGACTGATTACCACTGCCAGTCACTTCAGTGCTGGCTGTGTCACTGGTGCTGTGTCTGGTTCTGGCATTGGTGCTGGGTTTGGGTCTACAAGGACTGACCTGGTGCCACTTCTAGCACTGTTCCCGGTGCCAGGTCGACCTCTCTTTGGCATCATATGTGGGCTTCATCCCAGCATCAGGTCAACAGGATCTCCTGGTGTCGGTTCATGCAGTTGTCCAGGCTGTGTGTGGGTGGTGTTGTGCGATATGGCTGCCACTACACATTGTCACTTCACTACCAGTCTAGCATTGCTTGTAAAACGCTTTGGGATACAGTGTGTATCAGAAGCACTGTATAAATGCTGATTCTTCTTCTTTTCTGACCTCCCTGGCCCTTGGGTCCTGGGGAGTGGCCAGCTACAGGCGCCAGGTTGTTTCTTGCTGGTGGCGGGTTGGCTTGGGGTCTGGCACCGGGAACTCCCGGTGCCAGTTCAGGATCTCCTGGCATTGCTTCCGGTCCTCCTGTTACTGCCCCCTACAGTGCTGGCCCCCAACATGTCTCTGTCTGTTGGCACTGTATTTACGGCACCGTGTGTCTGGTGCCTGATGCAGTGCCTGGCGCCGAGAGCCTGGCACCATGTCTGCCGCCTGTGTCCGGTGCTGTAGTCTGGTGCCTGTGTTCAGAACCTTTGTCTGGCGCCTATGTTCGGCACCTGAGTCTAGCGTCGGGACTGAGGCTGGGTCCGCGCTTCCATAGTACCGCCTCTAGTGCTCCTGTCTGGCACCCGATCAATGCTAGAGGTTCTCAGTTAGAGGAACGTTCCTACTCCTCTCCCTCCAGGGGGATATCGAGGAAGAAAAGTCTTACCCTCAACTCATCTTTTCTAGGGTGGCAGTAATGACTTCTTAGCCTGGACTTTTCAGACCCAGGTACTTCTTCTGTGCCTCAGGGCATGCTCTTGTGCTTGCTAACTCCAAGGGTATTTTCCCTCATCCCTATCTGTAGGAGCTTGCCCACCCCCTGGCACAGCTTTTTAAAAAAACATAGAAGGAGGGGAATTCTCATGACTGCCTTATTCTGGATTTTATCCCAGTAGTCGCCAGTTCTTTTTCTTTTTCCAAGATTGTTTAGCTCCTTGGATATGCAGGCTTTAGATCCTGCCCCCTGCGTGCTCTCAGCACACCCATGCAGCCCATGCTATACCTTGTAGCAGCCAATCGAACCCCTGGTTTGATCACTTGTCTCTCGCCCTAGTGGGTCTCAAAAGCTACTACACAATTTTTTTTCCCTGACAGTCTGGCTTGTATAGCATGAACAGGCAGCAGTGAGCACTCTCTGTCCTTATTTGCTTTGAAGCTACGAGAGTATGGAGGGAGAGCCTGGAGCATGGGATCCTACTCTAGGCCAGTTATCTGCCAGCAGACTAGTTCTCACTGTCAAGTGAGCGCGGCCAATCAGGGGCCCAATTTTGGTCTGATTTTGTGAGATCACTATTCAGTGAGTGGGGTGCTCCAGTTGTAGACTCGAGTCAGCTCCAGAAGGCCAAGACATGGGGTTTCGCTTTTATCTCTTGAACTCATAGATGTTTCTCCTTGGCTTGGAAACCAGGCCAGGTGGTGCATTTCTTGAGCCCTGACTCTGCTATTGTCAGGCCTTTTGAGATCAGAGGCTGTATATTTCTCCCATACTATGTTTTGGTCATACGGGACTCCTAAACGTCCAGCCTCTTGTAGTTCTTGTACCTACAAGTGGACAAATCTGGTTGGCAGTGCTTTTTCAGGGCGCACAGCTTTACTTCTGCCCTGAGACTCTGGGAAGTACTCCTTTCTCTGCAGTCTACTCTTGTAGCTGGTCCTTGGATATTTCATTGTCCTTGTTCTTACTTGAGGGTCAGTTAGCTCCTGGAGAGCACAGGCAGTGCTCTTTCCTCAGTTGAAAGTAAGCCAACTCTTCTGACGCCTCTGTTTTTCTTGCTGAGAATTCGGGGCCCCTGTTGCTCACTTGCTTGCATTCTCTCTCTCTCTCTCTCCTGCTCAGTTGTCCTGGTCATCCTTTCGCCACTACAAAGACACTCTTCCCAACACCATCTTCTCCTAATGGATGGTTTTTATTCCTTTGTTCTTTTTATATACTATATCCTTTGTCTATCCCTTGGGCTCCCTTGCCCCAACCCTTTTTTTTCCTTACCCTTTGTTTCCTCTCCTGGCAAACAGAACTGAGGAGGCAGGGGGGGCTGGTGTCGGTTACTGGCCAGCCCACGAGCACCATATCTTATATTTGTCTCATGGACGGCGCCATCCCTGATGTCGGTCCCCTACTTCTAAAATGTCAAAGGCATATGCTCCCATGCTTCTGGCATAGACCCACCAGTGATGAATGGTGAAGATAGTCTGGAAGATGAAGCATTACACTGAGTTTGTAATTTTCATTTTTATCTCTCAGTTTGAAGCTAAGCTCTTTTTTCAGTTGTTTTCCTTTTTTTTTTTTGTATAATATTTTTATTAAAATTTTCACATAAAAACCTTAATTAAGAACATTTACAATAACAAGCAACAACAGAAATAAAAACATTACACATATACTGTACACATAGCATCTAACTGTCCCCAGTCTTCCCAACACAGTATTAACAACTTTTCATAACATATCTGGGTGTTTGATTGTGTTTAGGCAATACCATATACTGCATCAAAATGAGAGGGCACCCCCCACCCCATCCCAACAGACAGAAAGAAGGCATAACAGAATCATGACAGCAAGTAATAAAACTGTGCAAGTTGTTCCTAATAATTGCCCTATATGTTATAGCCACATATTTTCATTCCCAAATTGATTCACAGTTTCCCCGGATTTACATATGCAATAGTTCCCATCCTTTCCCATTATCCAGGTTTCTCCTCATCATCTTTGTAGTCCTTTCCGCAATATCTCTATCTCAGCTGGGGACAGCGAAGACAGAAATGGCTCCCAGGCCACCCTAAAATGCTCATCTTTATTTTGAGACACCTAGTATAATCTCTCCAGGCCCAGAACCTGCAAGCACATATTGTTCCTCTGCTGAATGGTTGGGGTCTCATTGGACACCCATGTGTTTAATATACAATGCCATACTAAAACTTTCATCCACCTAGGAAAAGGCCTCCAATCCTCCCCATCTGTGTCATCCACTCTGAACAGTAGGGTGACAGGTCGTTTTTCCACCTGCCTTCCCCATATCTTGCCAATTTCTCCGGTCAACCCCTCCCAGAGAGGCTTCAGAGCAGTACATTCCCCAAAACAGTGTATATATGTATCCACCTCTGATTAACACCTCCCACATGGAGGGGACACCTCAGGGTGCAACTGGTGCACCATACTTGGGGGGGCAATGCAGCCTCTGGACACATTTATAATATGATTCTTGATACTTATTACAAATTAATAGCCCCTTATGCAGTTGCATCAGTAGGTCCCACCCCTGGTCAGATATCTCCCGTCCTAAGTCTCTATTCCATAACCTCCTAGTTTTACTAGTATAGTCAGGGAAGAATTGCCATCTCGGCCTCACCGCCCTTGCAATTAAACCCCCCGTTCCCAACCGGGTACCAAGAACCAGATGTTCTATCTGTGCTAAGGGAAGAATTCCTCTGCCTACTTTTATTAATTGTTTTGGCATAGTTACTAGCCTGAATGGTTCGAAACTCGCCCAAGCCCATTTGCTCCCCTAGTTCTTCTCCCGAGATTAATTGCCCCCTCCGCCATAAATCTCTTACACATTTTATACCTTTTTTCTCCCCGGCAAAAAAAAACCTTTATCTTCCAGCCCTACTATGAATCTGGGGTTCCCCCACAATGACAGTAGTAGTGTCTCTTCACTTGCCCCACACCAAACCATTTCAGGAGTTGTTCCCATGCATTTAGCATTGATACCACCAGTGGGTTCGGGTTTCCCTGTCTACTATACATTTTCCTCCCTCCTTTTCCCAGATAAGCCGATAATCTCACCGCTCCCTTCTGTTCCTCTAAGTTCAGCCACCCTGCTTCTGGCCTTCTATTTACCCAGTCCCCTATATATCAATAATGCATTGCCAAAGCATAATTCTGGAGATTCGACATGTTCAAACCTCCTTTATCCCCATCGGCCTGCAGTCCCCGTCAACTCGCTCTAGGCTGCTTCCCCCTCCACAGAAATCCAGAAACGGCTCTATCTACCCTTTTAATATCTTTCTTAGTCAACCCCATCTGCAGCATTTGCATCAAATGCAAAATCTGAGGGAGGGTGTTCATTTTAATGAGGTTTATACGACCCAGCCATGACACAGGTAACTCCTTCCATCGCCTCATCTCCTCCTCTATATTTTGTACCAGCGGGCTATAATTTAAATTTTATAATTGACCCAATTCATGGCCGATATGAATCCTTAGATATGTAAAAACCTTCTTGACTTTTTTAAGTCCCCAGGCCCTGTCCGTAGAAGCTCTTTCTATTTCCCCCCACAACATTACTTCTGATTTACTAATATTTATTTTATACCTAGAAAATACTGCAAATTCCTCTATTATTTCCAGTAACAGGGGGCAGATCTAATCAGATCCTGCACATATAATAACATATCATCCTCATATAGCATGACCTTATGCTCCCTTCCAGATTTTCCCTGCACTACTTTAATCTTCCCCAGGTCCCTAATTTTAATGGCCAGGGGTTCTATGGCTAATGCAAATAAAAGTGGTGAAAGGGGGCATCCCTGCCTAGTGCCTCTATGGAGGGCAGATTTTTGTATGAGGGCACTGTTCACCAAAACTCTATCATTCGGGGCTCTATACATACTTCTCACCCAACCTATAAATCCCTCCCTTCAGTTGTTTTTCTGAGTCTTCATGTCAGATCCTAGGGAGCGTAAGAAGCCCAACAAGAAGAACAGCAGCAGCAACCCACCCATGCTTTGGTGTTCCTCTGGGGTCATAACTGTCATCCAGAACCACAGTGAAGACTGCTGGGCCTGCCCAGGTGCCGACCATGACATGGCTAGGTAGTAGCCCACCCCCAGCTGCTGGAGGTCTGACTCTGAGCAAGGAAGAAGGAGACTACTGAAGAATACAGGAAGTTGTTGTCCCAGAACAGGAAGGGTGAGAGTTGTAAGGAGAGAAGAGAGTAAGCATACAGAGCAACAGGAGCGGGGACACAAAATAAGACATGATGGTAATGGTGCAGTGCAATGGCTGTGGGGAGGCAGTGTTCCAGGAGACATTCTGGAGGCTGCCATGCTGCCCTATTTGCAGGCACCTCTCTGGTCTGAGGGAGGAGGTTGCCCATCTCCAGGCTGACCTGGCTAGGATTCGTGAAACCTTCTCCCCCACCCAGGGACCACCAGGGCCACCGCCGCTACCTCAGAGGTTGCCAAGAAAGAGGAGCAGCTGGACCAAGGTGGGCTCAGGGAGGGAGGTGGTGGTGGAACAGAGGTGCATGCCTCCAGCTGTACCTCTCCACAGTTCATACGCTGTTCTGGTGGATAGTGTTTCCTCTATTGAGGCACCTGCAGTGGAGACCAAGGAGAATGCTGGGAACATCCACAAAGTAGACCCACAGGAGGGTGACATGGGACCCCACAGGGGAAGGAAACAACTCCTGGTGCGGGACTCGATCATTAGGGGGTAGAAGTGGGGGAGGAAGGGGAGAGGGAGGTAAGGTGCCTGCCTGGCACCATGACTTGGAGGGACAGGAAGCAAATGCTCAGGATTGTGGGAGCAGCTGCACAAGGGAGGGAGCTGGATGTCATTGTCCACCTGGGGACAAATGACCTGGCTGGGAATGGGATCAGAGCAGTGCAAGAGGAGTTTGTAGAGTTGGGGAAGGGCCCCCTAGACAGGTAGCGCATACGGTAACCTTCTTGGAGGTGCTGCCTGTCTATGGCAAGGGTGATGCTAGGGTACACCACACCAGGAATTTAATGAATGGTTGAAAAACTGATGTGGAGCTCAGGGTTTTGGCTTCATTGGGGACTGGGGAGCCAAGTGGAGGGATGTAGGCCAGTACTGGTGCAATGGTTTGCATGTGTCCGGGGGGGGGGGAACCAGGATCCTAGGTGATAGGTTTAAATGCTTAATTTGTAATTAGCGAGGTAAACACCAAGGTAGAGAAGTCATTAGGGAGCAGGACAGAGGTAAGTGCAAAAAAGGCAAAGGCAGTAAGGGCAGGGATGGGGCTAAAAGGTGTAAGGCCATCAAAAAATGGAGGGTGATGAGTACCAATCCCCGTAGCCTGTGTAACAAGCTCCCTAAACTAATGGCCTTGATGGACGAGGGATGCCTGGATATTGTGGCAGTCACAGAAACATGGTACACAGAGAACCATGACAGGGATGTCAACATACCAGGATACACTATCTACAGGAGGGACAGGGAGGGTAATAGAGGAGGAGGAGCTCTCTATGTAAGGGAAGGGATCAAAGCAACAGAACTAAAGAGTAAACAGGGAGCAGATGAGGCACTCTGGGTCACCCTGGAGACAAGAAATGGCACCACAGTCCGCATGGGGGTTGTATACAGACCCCCATCTCGGGGAGGGAATGGACTAGGAAATGATAGAAGGCATCTTTAGAATGGCAGAAGAAGGGGAGATATTGTTGATGGGGGACCTGAATATGCCAGATGTTAACTGGAGCACCTTTGCTGCAGACACATCTAAGAGCAGGGTCATTCTTGATGCCCTACAAGGGACATGCCTCAGACAGCTAGTATTGGAACCCACTTGGGAGGGAGCAATCTTAGACCTGGTACTCTCAAATGGGGATGGAGAAAGAATCTCGAATTTAGAAGTGGGTAGCCATCTGGGAACAAGCGACCAGCAAACAGTGTGGTTCATGATAAACACAGTCACAGAGTCAAGCCATACAAAAGCAAGAGTATTGGATTTTAGGAGGGCTGACTTTGGGGAAAATGAGTGTGCCTCAGAAAAGCACTAGGAAATAGGCATGAAGGACGAGTGGAGGAACAGTGGGGAGTAATCAAAACAGCCATCACAGAGGCAACTAGCCCTTGTGTGAAGCAAATCAACAAAACACAATGAAGGAAAACAACGCTATGGTTCTCAAAAGAGGTGGCAGGGAAGGTTAAGGAGAAAAGGAAAGCATTCAGGAAATATAAGGAAACACAGAAGGAGCAGGACAGAGAACTTTACCAGTTAAAGCAGAAAGAGGCAGGGAAGGCAGTCAGAGTAGCAAAGGCCCAAACCTAGGAAAGGATAGCCAACTCTGTTAAGAAGGGTGATAAGACCTCTTATAGGTACATTAGGGAGTGAAGAAAGACCAAGGGAGAAATAGTGAGGCATAATAAAGGGGCAAAAATGTGAGCAGAGGGTGACAGTGAAAAAGCAGGGATACTAAACGAATATTTCTACTTAGTATTCACAAAGGAGGGGGAGATACCTAAACCAAACAAGAGAAATACTCTGGATAGGGAAGGGGGGTCGATACCAGTCCATTCACAGAAGAAAGGGTTCCGAAAGAACTAGTAAAACTGAAGGTGGACAAAGCAATGGGGCCTGATGGGATTCACCCAAGAAGTCTAGAAGAACTAAGGGTAGAACTAGTGACACCACTGACTACTGTCTTTAACAAATCATGGGAGGATGGGGAGGTACCTGAGGACTGGAAGAGGGCATATGTGATTCCTCTTCACAAAAGCGGGAGTAGGGCAGAGGCAGGAAACTACAAACCAGTTAGTTTGAACTCAGTGGTAGGGAAAATGATGGAATCACTTCTGAAGGAAAGAATTGTTGAGTACCTAGAGGCCAGTGGGGCACAGGACCCAAGGCAGCATGGATTCACAGCAGGAAAGTCATGTCAGACGAATCTAATAGATTTCTTTGACTGGGTGACCAAAGTAGTAGACCAGGGAGGGGCTATGGACATGGTCTTCCTAGATTTTAGCAAGGCATTTGATACAGACCCACACAAAAGATTAATGTACAAGTTAGCCAGCCTTGAAGCGAGTCCCAAGGCAGTAGCCTGGATAAAAAATTGGCTGGACAACAGGACACAAAGGATAATAGTAAACAGAGTCCACAGTGAAGAAAGGAGGGTTACTAGTGGGGTACCACAGGGTTCAGTACTGGGATCGGTCCTTTTTAATGTCTTTATAAGTGACGCAGAGGAACTGGAAGGAAACATATGTCTCTTTGCAGACGACACAAAGATCTGCAACAGGGTTGATACACAAGATGGAGTGGAAAGAATGAGAAGCGACTTGGCAAGGTTGGAGGAATGGTCAAATGTATGGCAGCTTAGATTCAACGCATAGAAGTGCAAGATAATGTTTCTGGGAAACAAAAACCCAGGGAAAGAGTATGCAATGGCGAGTGAGATACTGACAGCAACTAAAATGGAAAGGGACCTGGGGGTAATTATATCTGATTACCTAAAGGTGGGCAAGCAAGGCAGTAAGGAAGGCTGGGGGGATACTGGGATGCATAGGGAGAGGCATCAACAGTAGAAAACAGGAAGTTGTTATCCCTCTGTACAGACAGTTGGTGAGACCCCATCTGGAGTACTCCGTGCAGTTCTGGAGACCCCATCTCCACAAAGACATAGACAAAGTGGAGGCTGTCCAGAAGAGGGCAACCAAAATGGTGCAGAGTCTGCACCAGAAGACATACGAAGAGAGACTAAAGGAGATTAATATGTATACCCTTGAGGAAAGAAGGGAGCAGGGGGAATATGATAGAAACTTTCAAGTACGTCAAGGGAATCATCAAAGTCCAAGAGGGTAGCATCTTTCAGAAAAAGAGATGTGCAAGAACAAGGGGGCACAATTTGAAGATAGAGGGGGGACAGCTCAGAGGTAATGTGAGGAAGTATTTTTTCACGGAGAGGGTTATAGATGCATGGAACAGTCTTCCTGGGGAGTTCGTGGAGTCAAGAACAGTGGGGGAATTCAAGAATGCATGGAACAGACATAAGGCAGTTCTAGTGGGGGGTAGGAGGAAGTAGGCTCTTGGTTAACTAGGATCTGCAGCTTATCCATCAGGTAGGAAAATGGGCAGACTAGGTGGGCCAAGCGGTCCTTATCTGCTGTCAAATTCTATGTTTCTGTGTAGGTGTGATGCCTCCTCCATGAACTACCGCACCCTTGAGATGCACATGTTGAAGGGAGGCCATGATCTACCCACCTTCAGATGCAGGCATCGCACCAAGGATGCCAAGGTAAGGTCCCTGGTCTCATCATGTGAGTCCCTTCCCAATACTATGCGTACTGAAGAAGACCAGGATACTCCATGTACTCTCTTCAGTGAGACGTTGGAGGTCCTTCAGGGCTGGTGGACAGTCGGCACTCTCTGGGAGGGGGCAGCTAAGCACCGCCCAGTCTATTGGCCCTTTGGGGCAGCGGACATTCCCAGTGGTGAGGCTGAAGCTATATGCTCATTTACACTGGTGGGCATCCTGGTGTTGCAGCCTGGTGCTGCCTTGGCTCCTGGTAGTAAGGCTAGTACCAGTGAGTGGGGCGGAGCAACATGCAAGGTCAGGCCTCCTTCTGGCTTTACTTATAGTGTCAGAAGAGGGAAGGGTTCTGAAGCCAGCCCTGCCTCAGTCCTGGAGGTCATTGTTGTCTCTTCCCCCAAGAGCCCTGCTGGCCCAGGAGAGGATGATGACCTCGACCTTCAGCCTGGGGACAGATGATCTAGTGAAATGGAGGCCTTCCTGTGCCTGGTTCTGAGCCTGACTTGGGGATCAGGAGTCACTTCTGGGGTTGCCCCATAGGCCAGTGCCAGAGGTGATGACAGGACCCTTCTGATGCCAGTTACAGTGCTGGTTCGCATTCCAGTGCCATTCCCGGGTCTGATTCAAGTGCCATTCACAGTGCCAGTTCAAGTTGCAGTGCTCGTATGGTGCCAGTTCCAGTGCCAGCTCTGGGGAAGGTTCTGGCTTAGAGACTGGACTTGGCCCAGGAGGCCAGGTCAACTCTGGTGAGGAGATGTGTCAGGGCACTGGGCCTGCAGCTCACCTCTTGTCCAGAGATGGTGTTAACTCTGGCAGGGGTCACAGCACAGGCCTGGGGCCTAGTTTCACTCTGGAACTGTCTGGCCCTGTCACTGGCTCCAGTGCGGTGGTCGGTGCCAGCGCTGCTTTGGGGGCCATCTCCATGGAGGAGGCCAATTTTAGTGCTACATTGCTCTTCAGTGCAGACACAGAGTTGGAGGGGGAGTCTGAGGCCGACACTGGTGCTGGCTCTTCTCCCCCCCCTTGAGAGTAGTTGCCATGGTATGACCTCACTTGAGACAGATTTCGGTCCTCTCGGGGGTCAGAGGCCTGATCCACCTCTACTCTGCTCAGGTGACCTTGGTCACTCCGGGGCTGAGTCAGAGTGCTGGGCCGGGCATCCCCTCTAGGGGTGGAGTCCTGCAGTGGATGGGAACAGGGGCCAACCTGCTGGGTTTGCTCAGCTCTGGTCTCCCCACCAGGGGTCTTCTCCCCATGATCTTCCCCCTGCTGGCTCGGGGTGGGTTGAGCAGCAGGTGGGGTCTGGGCAGCACATCCCCATCACTTCAGAGGAGTCTTCCCCCTTGTCCCTGCAGCCCTGGCAGATGGGGTCCAATCTCTCAGAACCATTCTACCCAGCCTTCTCCCTCTCTGCAACCTCCCCCCTTCTCCCTGGTCTTTCCGGTCCCTTGGGGCCCTCTCACCTGTGAGCAGTGTAGGTCCATGGTGAGTGCTTTCCCCATCTTTTACAGGACCATGGATGAGATGGTATTCTCATCTCCTCTTCCTGCACCATCATTCCCTATGCAGAGCCCCTCCACTTTGTCAGCTTCCTCCTGCGAGGAAGAGGACTTCACCTTGTACTGGTCTTCTGATGCAGTCTTTTCAGAGTAAGCGGTTCCTGTTGACAAGGATGGAGGAACTCAGTCGTACCCCAGTGACTAAATGCAGTCCAGTGCGTGCGACTGTGGTGTTCCTTGGGGAGTACAGCCAGGAATCCTTAGTGATCCCTCCATGGCCTCATCCTTGTATTGAGGAGTTGCACAGTGCCTGGCAGTCGCCTGCTTTCCCCATACCCTGGGGATTGCCAACACAGGTATTGCACTCCCTCAGGGTCTCTGCCCCACCCCACATTGGGCCTGGAGTGGCTGGACACCCCCTTCTGGGTGTCAGCGCCTGACAAGAGACCGTCCCCTGGACGTGGACTCTGTGGAGTTCGACCACTGGGGCAGGAGAGTTTTCGCCTCAGTGTGTCTCTTGTTATCCATTGCTACACATCAGGCTCATGTGGTGGTCTGTGAGAGGTGCCTGTGGGCCGCGTTAGGGAAAATCCTAGTGGCCTTGCCTGATATCGAGGCAACCAGGCAAGCCATCACCATTTCCTCAAGGTGCCTGGAGCTAGCAAGACATCAGGCACGGGCATCTATCATCGAGGCACAGGTCAGGAAGCATAGGAAAACCAGGAGCAGTTGTAGAATTCACCAACAATTATTTGTTTACACTAGCAGTATCATGAAATAAACTTGTTCAGAAATAACTGTTTATAAAGGCAATATAAAATAGTTTTCTCATTCACTTTCTGTGTTCCTTTTTTCTCTTCTAATCTTTCTTGCAGTTGCAGCTTCTCTCTTATAAGTATTTTCAACCCCCACTCTTGGCAAGCATCCTGTTTTTGTGAATATCAGGCAGGGCTGCTAAAACACAGTGTGCTTGAGCTGAGAGGCCCCATTTCCACAGCTTTTGCAAAAGGCTTAAAACCTGAACTCTGGTAACCTCTAGCTTCCAACAGCTTTTTGCAGTCATCTCAAATTATAATTATATACATTTCAACAGTAATGCTATATATTTTCTAAATAAAGGGATCCCAATATCAGTTACATTTCCATACAAAGAATTGCATATATTTTTTATGTCAACAGATATGCAAGGGAGGAAGAACAAACAGCAAGGGAAATCTCCTTTGTCCCCACTTTCCCTCCCGCTCTCTCCGATCCACTGACGAGGGATTGCTGGAGATTCCCAGGGTTTGTTTAAAGACCTCTGGGGCCAGATCTTTTAGTTTTATAGCCCCAACCCTGTGAAATTCTCTATCTCATCAGGTGAGAGTTTGCCCGACTGTCCAAAGCTTTAAGGGGGCATTAAAAACACATATTTTTAGCCTTGCATATAATTTTTAAATGTTGCTGCCTTGGATTAATTTTAATATTGTTTTAATTATTAATTGATTTTTATTATGTTATGTACAGGCGCCTTGGCTTTGGAAAGGCGCCTTTTTACAAATAAAGTTTGATTTGATTTAATATGATAAGAGACAGTGTGAGCCAAAGTATTACGAGACTGTAGGATTGATCAGGTCCAATGTCTCACAGGAAAATGTGGTTGCCCAACCAGACAGAGAAGAGACAGAAAAGGAAAGAATAGATCCCTGCATTCAAACGTTTCTCCATAACAACTGGAACAAGGTCCCATTCCACCCTGTCTCAGCATCTTATGATGTCAACATGGTAGCCTCCAGGATTGTGGGATCTGCGGTCTGCATTTGGCAGATGGCATGGCTTCACTTCTCCCGGTTGTCACCCTTGGCTCGGCGTAGGATGACTGCCTCGCCATTTGGGGGGCCCTGGTTTTTCCTCCCTCAGAGCCAGGTGGGAACTGTCAGGGCGCCTTCCCTCTCCTGCAGGTCATGAGCCCTGTCCTGGCTCTGAGCAGTAGCAGGTTTAGCCAGACACACGATGGGCCTTCTCCCCTCGTGAGTCCCCCATGAGTGGCTGAAGGCTGTCCAGCCTTCAGGGAGGTACCGGTCCACTTTGTGGGCTTGGTACCCACCCACCAGTGATGAATGGTGAAGATTGATACAGTGAAGATATGAAAATTATGTACCTACCATAATTCTTGATCTTACTGTATATCTTCACCATTCATCACTGCTTCCCGACCACCTTCCCCTCTTGGGTCTCAGCTTCTGGGTAGTGCCTCATTTAGTAGTGGCGCATTTCAACATCACTCAACAAAGCCTGTCGATTTACCACAGGATCCCATCGACCAACCCATATGTGCGACCTTTATGCCCAAACTGGCTGGCTACAACTTCCAATCACCTGAAATACCAAACCTGCATTATGGCTAAGAAGATAACCATGAGCCTTGGCCCTCCAGGGGTCCAATCTCTCCTATACCCAAGTAGTAACCCCCGCCACACTAGGGGCTCTGAATCTCAGTGCCTATTTGTCCCTCACCGCAGAACCTCTCTGGGACAACATTCATTTGCCTATAGGGCCTCTAGCTGGCTAAATAGCCTCAACGTCATAATCACCTCCGCTCCCAAGCTAGGTCCTTTCAAAACAAGGCTCCAGCTAAATCTCTCTGCCTCCAGTACCTGTAACTTCCTTACCTAGCCAGTCTTCCCAACTATCCCTCATTCCTTGCTCTATTCCCCCACACAGCACTTTACTTCCTTCTCCTTACCTTTCCTCTTACCCCTCCGTCCCTTCATCCACCCTCCCTGCTCCACCTAGCCCCACAACCAGCACTTCTCTATGTGTCGACAATTGCCTCTGGCAGCTCATACCTCCCACTGTTCCTCCCCTTTCCTGTAACCCCTTGTACTCCCTTCTCTGCCCTGCCTGTATTACCCATAAGTATACATTGTAATTACATGTAACGGTGTGTTATTCTGTTTATCTTGCCTAATACTGCATTTGCTCTGTTATGTTCTGTTGTAATGTCCTTAACTGATGTGGAACCTTTGTAAAAGAGCCTTGGCTCAAAGGTACTTGTAATCCTACATATAAATAAAAACAAGCAAAAAGAAACAGGCCTGTTCCCGATCATGGTCGGGGGCTTGGCACCGCTCAGCCTCAAGCTCTTCTTTCTCCCACCAGTCGAAGAAGCGGTACTGCTCGTGGTCGCCCTCTGGTATGTCTGCACGGAGATCATCGGTAGCAGGCTACAGGATGCCAACCCCGGTTCTGTCGGGGTCGCCTGCGACCTTGATCCCTTGCAGCCGCAGTCCTTGGCTCCAGAGTCCCTCCCCGCCCCTTGGGGGGGGGGTCTTCCAGTAAGCAGTTTCATCATTGGGCTGCTCTTATGGAGCAGTGGGTTTGGCAGTTGTCCCAACTGCCCTTGCCTGCGGACCGGGTCTAGGGGCCATGGGTGGAGCCATTGGGTCAGCCTGGTCGCACGACACCTTCATCGGTGCCATCAATGCTGCTCCCTCATGCCTTTCCCCCCTCACATGGCTGTGGCCCAGGGACCAGCTCAGGTACTGCTTTATCCTCTTACTCCTCTTCATACTTTCAGGTCTCCAGCTTCAGGTGTCCCGGTGTTGGGTTTGGGGACACCAGGTGCTCGGCTGGCATCGGTTGTGGAACTGCTCTCGGCTCTGGCCTTGGCGGCGCTATTGCAGGTGCCGTGCATGGCGCCGGTGCCATTTTCAGTGCTGGCCCTGCCTCGGGTGCCAGGGTTTTTGACTCTGATTCAGGGAGTGACACCTCCAGCCCTTTCCTCCCTTTCCTATCTATACTATCTCCTCTGGGGTATGTTGAGTCTGATCCTGATCTACGACTAGAGGATGATGTGGATGAGGACTCATTTTTTGGAGTGGAGAGTAAGCCCTCCACTTCAGTGGAACCTGTGGTCGAAGATCTCTCTTTTAAGTCTCTGCTGAAGAATATAAATTCCACCCTCAATCTTCAGACTTCTGAGGTGGACCCTGAGAAGCTTTTGCGCCTTCATTATCTACATGTTCCTGAAATTCCTGTACAACTGACATCACGTGAGAGTCTTTCACAAATGGTGTAGAACAGGCTGGTGCTAATTCCTTCCATGGCCAAGTCCATAGACAAGAAGTACACTTCCCCTAAGGACAGATCAATCCTTGCTTCTCAAGCCTTTGCAGACGCCCTAGTGGTTCTGGCAGAAAATTACAAAGCTGTGCTCCCCAAGGAATCCATGGCTCATCTAGTGAATAAAGAATCCCATAAAATAGACACTCTGGGTAAGCAAGTGTTTGCTGCTGCTACCCTAGGCATGCGTTTTGCTAGTTATCAGGGCTATTTTTTCTCAGTATGAGTATACCCTCCGGCATTCGCTCAGAGAAATGGTTGAGGCTCTTCCAGAATTGGATGCTAACTCTGAGCATCTTCAGACCATCACTGGGGGCATTGAGTCCAATAATCAGCAACTCAAGGCTGCTATGGATGCCTTTGACACTGCCTCTAGAGCAGCAACAGCTGGGATCTGTACCCGGCGTCACTCATGGCTACGGACTTCTGGCTTCACTAATGATGCTCAGCAGAGAGTCATGAATTTCCCCTTTGATGGCATTTATCTGTTTGTCCCACAAGTGGAGTAGGCACTGGAGGCCACCCAAAAGACCAGGACTGCTATTAAGACTGCCAGGCCAACCCCAGACGCTCTTCAGCGGGGCGGGAACCGCCGACAATTTCATAACCATTAGTCCTTTTGAAGTAAGGGCTGAGGGGCTTTTAACAAGAACCAAACCCATCAGCCACAAAAGAAAACACAGCAGAAGGCACAGGCCCCGAAGGCGCCCAGTGCCACTTTCTGAAGATCCGGCCCATGTCCCACCTCAACTGCCCGAGGGGACTCCTCTTCAGTGGGAAGGGGTCATCTGACTCAATTTTACAACCAGTGGAAGTCCGTCTCAATGGACAAATGGGTCCTCAGAATAATTTGAGAGGGGCACTCTCTAAATTTCTCGGCGACCCCCCCCCCCGGATCGTTCACCCAAGCAACAGCCCAAGCTGTCTGCCTCTCAGTCAGACCATGAACAACAGGGCAGTAGAAGTGGTTCCACAGGCAGAACACAACACTGGTTTCTACTCCCATTACTTCCTAGTTCCAAAGAAAACAGGCGGTATGCGCCCTATTCTATGCCTAAGGAAGCTAAACGAATATCTGTTCAAAGAAAAATTCAAGATGATCTCGCTGGGACGCTACTGCTTCTCATTAATCAAAATGATTGGTTGGCATCTCTAGACATGCAGGATGCCTACCAGCACATCCCAGTGCATCCAAGCCACCTCAAGTACCTACACTTTGTGGCTCTGGGTCAGCACTACCAATTCAGAGTCCTGCCCTTTGGGTTTTCCTTGGCACCACAAGTCTTTACGAAGTGCTTTGTGGAACTCGCAGTGCATCTCAGAAAACTCACAATTCAGGTGTACCTGTACCTGGATGATTGGCTCCTGGCAAGCCCCTCCAGACAGGGAACAAAGGCTGCAGTTTCCACAGCCTCCAAGTTCCTCACATCCATGGGAGTTCTACTGAACCTGGAAAAATCGCAGCTTCAACCCTCCCAGCAACTTCTCTTCATAGGGGCTCTCCTGGACACCTCCAGGGCAAGAGCCTTCCATCCAGAGGACAGGAGAAATGACATTCTTCGGATGGCTCACTTCATCAAGGAGAACAACTTGGTCCGAGCTCTCTTAATGCAGCAGATGATAGGCCTCATGGCAGCATTCGTTTTCACGGTACCCCTAGCCCGCTTGCACATGAGAACCACACAATGGATGCTCCACACTCAGTGATCCCTGACCACACACTCGCAATCTTTCCACATCAAGGTGACAGAGCCTCTAATGAGGTCCTCACCTGGTGGATCCAGGAGGACAACCTTCTCCGGGGTTTCCCTTTTGCTCCACTGGAGGCACAGGTCACCATCACCACAGATGTATCTCTGACTGGTTGGGGAGCTCACTGTCCGGACCTCCGTACTCTGGGCCTGTGAAGCCAGGACGAGTCCCAGCTGCACATAAATGTCCTAGAGATGAGAGCTGTCCTGTACACTGTCTGAGACCTGAAGGATGTTCTCTGTCACAAAGTAACACTCCTTCAGACGGACAACAAGGCGGTGATGTACTACATCAACAAACAGGGCAGAGTGCACTCTTACCCTCTGTGCCGAGAGGCCATGAAAGTGTGGGAGTGGTGTCTCGAGCATGAAGCCCTGATCCAGGCAGTCTACCTGCTGGGAATCCAGAATGATCTAGTGGACTGCCTCAGCAGAACGGAGGCGGATCCACACGAGTGGTCTCTCAACTCAAACATCGTGCTGTTACTATTCGAAGAGTGGGGCACTCCGGACCTGGACCTTTTTGCTTCCCCACTCAACGCAAAACTGCATTTTATTCTGCTCCAGAAATCCAGAACCTGGCGCTTTCTGCCAGGATGCATTCAGACAGAAGTGGACAAGATGCTTTCTGTACACATTTCCTCCTCTTCCCTTAATTCAGAGGGTACTATTCAAGTTAGAGGTGCAGGGGGGCAGCATGATTCTCGTTGCCCCATACTAGCCTCGCAGATATGGCTTCCAGTAATCAATGGTTTATCAAAAGTTCCTCGAAGACAACATCCCCTTCAGATGGACCTCCTGACTCAGGGTCCGGTGGTCCATCCCAACCTGCGATCCCTTCATCTCCATGCCTGGCTGCCAAGGAGATAGAAGTGGGTAGATTTAACGTCTCTCAGAGAATCTCAGAAATCCCCTTAGCCACGCATAAGCCATCTACTAGGAAGACTTACATGGCAAAGTGGAAACAGTTTTCCATTTGGTGTGCAAAGTCTGCTTTGGACCCCTTTGTTTGCTCACAAAGTAAGGTGTTAGAGTACCTCCTAGATCTGTTGAATGCAGGACTGCAATACTTGACAGTAAAGGTGCACCTTTGCACGATTTCTGCCTATCACAAGCCAGTACAGAATATGTCAGTGGCTCAGTTACCCTTAGTCAAGAGATTCCTTAAAGGTATCCTACACACTAGACCACCAGTCGGGAGACCGGTGGCCTCATGGGATGTCAGTCTTGTGCTAGACATGCTCACCCATAAACCTTTTGAGCCTGTAGCAACCTGCGAATTGAAATTTCTGACCTGGAAGGCAGCCTCTGCTAGGCCATTACCTCCGCTTTCAGGGTGTCTGAAATACATGCCCTGGTTACAGACCCCCGCATACAGTATTTCACGAGGACAAGGTGATGCACCCTAAAATCCTTCCCAGAGTAGTTTTGGAATTCCACCTGAACCAACCCTTGGTCCTTCTGACCTACTTTGCAAATTTCCAGAATGAAGGGGAGCATACCCTTCTCTCTCTGGATCTGAAAAGGTTTTTGCGTTTCTACATCAACAGAACAAGAGAGATCTGCAAATCCAAGCAACTCTTTGTCTCATTCAGCATGGCCTGCCTGGGTCAGCTTGTTGCCATCAGATGCATTTCAGCCTGGCTAGTAGCGTGTCTTTGCCATTGCTACTTGATGGTGCAGGTCAAGCTGGAAGGCAGGGTGTACGTCCACTCTACCAGAGCGGTTGCGGCATCCTTGACAGAGATCAGAGCATGCCCATTGCAGACATCTGCATCGCAGCCACTTGGAGCTCTGCGCACACATTCGTGAAGCACTACGCCTGGATGTTCATGGCAGGACAGTCTTAATGAACTTCTGTCCTAAGTGAGCTAATTTCTCCTGCCGCCCTACCTGGGGGATGTTTTTGGCTCGGTACTTTCCCACAAGTGTGAATCAGTAGTGGAGACTTTTAAGTCCAGGAAGATATGAAAATTACATACCTACCGTAATTCTTAATCATCTTGGACGAAGTCTCCAACAGTCATTCAGACGCCCACCCACTGTCCCCTGAGCTCACTCATCCTGTTTCTGGTCTTCACTCCCTCGTTGGCTGGGCTGTGAAGATACTGTTGAATCGACCCTTATACGGGTCTTACGGACTATCTTATAGTTTCCTAGGTTAGTTTACGCTGCACTTCCTCAGCAAAAAAGGTACTGAGGTTGTTGGAGGGTCAATGCTGAGATAGCCTATATGGCACGAGCCAGTCTCATGGCACCGCGCACGTGCGGTCCTACCTCTGCGCCTGCCCTCCTGAAGATTTCTGGCTCCCGCTGGGTGCTAGCGCCTCCGGCGTAGTCCTGCAAGTGTGAATGAGTGGTGGAGACTTCGTCCAAGAAGATCAAGAATTACAGTAGGTACGTAATTTTCGTATTTGTGCTCCCTGAGCAAGGCTGTGATACCCATAGACTCGTGGGGGGGGGGGATGTTATCTCCCAACCCCCCAAATTTTCATCCAAGTAGTTATTTTTGGTGTACCGTCAGAACATCAATGCAATGATAGTGAAACCCCACAGCGAAACTCCAACGGCGGCAGACTTTGCGGCTACAGGGATTTCTCACGATGGACTTTGCATCGATGGGGTAGGGGTTGCACCTAACTCCACTGTCTATGACATGGGTTAGATATTTAAAATAGGGGTTCGCGGAGGGCACAGCCCCACATGAAGTCGCGCTTAGTGTGGTGGTCTTTGTCTGCGTGTAGAGGGTCATTGTTGGGACACGTCGGTGTCGACAGTGTCGGCAGGATCGCATCACTGTAAGGGATGTTGTCTGGATTTCTGTTGCTGCGGCTTGGTGGAACCATTCTTTCTTGGGGCTGAAGAAGGCTGTTAAACTTATAATTCAGTGTTTCATCTAGATAAATTTCATTTATGTGCTGTCTCAGACATTTTCATAGCATGACATCCTCATCCTAATTCTTCAGAAGAAATTAATTTTTTTTCAATCAATGCCCAGACCCAGGCACCTGTTCTATACATCCCAAAATATACATGTTCCATCCCCTGTACCGTGTTAACCTAATGTATGTAAATGAGTGTAAAAAGAAGGTTTCAAACAGGAAAAATTTAATAAATGCATTTAAATATGGTTTATTTTATTTGTGTATGTAATATAGGCAGTATTCAAAAATACTTGATAATATAACCACGATGCAGCGGTAAGCAATACAGTTTTATTTATTTGATCTTCCAGAAATGTATCTTCACCATTTATTCACACTAATGGGTCTGGAGGCACTAGGACCCCGCGTGAGTCAAAACATTTGAAGAGGGCTGGTGCAGAGGCAAGCGGTGCACATGCAGGGCGCCGCAAGAGTGGCTCAAGGCACCAGGCTTACATCGGCCCCAACCCCCAACCACCTCAGTTCCTTTTTTCCGGCCATCGAGTGCACTTCAGTTACGATGTCGCCTACCCTTCGAATCAGAACTTCACGCCTATAGGATAGCCGCTCAGTTCATTTCAGGTTTTAGTTGTCATCCAACATAACCTAGGGGTTGTCTTGGATGACAGGCTGACACTACAGTCACAGGTGTCAGCAGTCGTCAAGACTTCCTTCTGCCATCTTAGGAATATCGCTAGAGTGAAGCACCTTGTTCCGTCTGACACATTACCAACTCTGGGCCACGCCTTTGTGTCCTCACATTTGGACTACTGCAACTCCCTGTATTTTGGGCTTTCTGGGGTTGAAATCCGCCGCCTTCAGCTAGTGCAGAACGCAGCAGCTCAGATTTTGACTGGGACAAGCAGGTCTTGTCACAGTGCCCCGGTGCTGCGCGATCTGCACTGGCTTCCTGTTCAGTGGCAGATCACCTTTAAAGTCTGTTTATTGACTTTCAAAGCCCTACGTGACCAGGGTCCAGCCTATATGAAAGATCTTCTGGCTCTTTACTGCCCTGGCCGATCACTCCACTCAGCCGATGAGGGGTTGCTAGAGATTCCAAGAGTGAGTCTAAATTCATCTGGTTGCAGAGCCTTTTCTTATGCTGCTCCCACTCTGGAATTCTCTACCCCGTCGGTTACGGCAGTGCACCTCCGTGGAGGAATTTAAGAGGGGTTTAAAAACCTCATTTTTATCAAATTGCCTTCTTAGAATATTGACTGTGTTCAAGCTGTTGATGAGATTGTAGTTTTATCTGTGTTTTATATTGAATTATAATGATTGATCTGTATTACTTGTTTTGTACAACGCCTTGAAAATTTGAAAGGCGCTTTAGAAATAAAATTTATTATTATTATTAGTTGTTTAAAGTTCGAATTTATTATTTTTGTATCAGTTTAGTGATTTTATGAAAATATTTCTATCAGGTTCTCTTAGCCTTACCAAGCCTCGTCACATCTCTACAGGATCACGGTAGGGAGCTTTGCCGGCATTTGTCCCTGTGCTGTGTTTGACCTGGCACCGTGTTGACCCAGATCCGTGTTTGGTCTGGTGCCATGTATCACCCAGCACCGTGTTGGGCACGGTGCTTTGTTTGGCCTGGTGCTATGGTTGACAGGCTGCTCTGGCAGCAGGGGCCGTGTCCCATCCACTTTCCTGCGAGGGAAGGGTTCTGACCATGGGTGGTCCTGTGCTTGGGCGAAGGGCTGTCCTCTGGAGCATGAAGGAGCAGGCCGTTTCCCGATAATGGTTGGGTTCTTGGTGCTGCTTGGCCTCGAGTTATTTCTCTTGCCTTTCAGGCTGAGAAAGAAATGGTACCACACAAGTCTTCCATGAGACCCTTGGTTCCTGGGGCCATGGCCCCTTTGGCATGGGCCATGTTGCTGTGGGCCTTGGTGCTGGGACACTAAGACCTTGGGCCTTGAGTCCCCCCTCTTCCTTAGGGGGTCCTCAGTGGGCAGTCTTCCTTGGGCAGCTCTTTGGAGCAGTGGGTGTAGCGTCAGGCTGGGGTGTCGCTGCTGGTGGGTCTGGACCCTGTCCCTCACAGGTTGCTGGCACTGAACCCACATACGAGGCCCCCCAAGCCAGGTAGAACATTTGGCTCCAGCAATGGCCTTCTGCCCTTGGCAGTGGCCACACTTCAGACCCAGGTACTTCTGCTGTGCCTCAGGGCATGCTCTTGTGCTTGCTAGCTCCAAGGGTATTTTTTTTCTTTGTATCTATCCCTTTGGAACTCACCTTGCCCCTGGCACATGGTTTACAAAAAAAGGGGGAGGGGGGATTCTGCTGACTGCCATATATAGGATTTTATCCAAGCAATCACCAGTTCTTCTATTTTTTATTATTTTTTTTTTTTTACCAATTATTTACCAATTATTTTACCAGGTGAGACGCACTAAGCTGAAAGCATGTTTGCAGGTGCAACCTGGGAGCATGAGGAAGTTAAGTGACTTGCTCAGGGTCACACAGTAAGCAAGGGGGGCTGTGGGATTCAAACCCAGGTCTCCAGATTTGCAGCTCAGAGCTTAAACCACTGCACCATACTGCCTCCTATCCAGGATCGGTTATCTCCCTGGATATGCAAGCTTCTAGGCACTGCCACCGCACTCTCACAATGCACCCGAGATATTAGGACTCCAAGTTACCCTTACCAGGACAGTTGGCTGATAGACACTTCATCCAGCCACAGAGCTGTGGCCATGGCCTCTCACTTGCCACTCAGTGGAGAACAATCTCCACAGTTTCCCTTCTCCCATTCGTAACCCCAGACAACTCTCTCTTTGGAGGCCCCCCTGTTGTGTAGTTTTGAGAAATGAAGCCGGCACCGGCTACTTACTGGGAACCTCAGTGAGTAAATGAATTGCAAGGAGTCCTGTTTCTTCTAAATAAGGTGATTGATTTTATTCAAAGTGGCACACAATCTAGAAACAGCTCATTTCCAGCATACCCCCTCTCTCATCTCTGATGGAAAACCAGGTCTCCTAATGTGTTTCACGCCCCCTTGCACTTAATCATAGGCCAAACTTTGTTTGCCTTCATTTCTCCCTGTTGGATAGCCCACTGTCAGTGTTTCAGTCACAAGGTGTCTGGAACCTGTCCATCAGAGTGCCATCTCCACTTCAGTGGGTTGCACATGTGAACTGTTTTTGTCTGGCCTGGCAGCCCTAGTGGATCTCAACATCTACAAAGCAGTATTTTTCCAGACAGATGACAGTCTGCCTTGTATTACATGAACAATGAACAGCACTCTCTTACCTTGTTTGCTGAGAAGCTAAGAGAGTATTAAGAGAGGGCCTGGAGCATGAGATCTGCTCCAGGTCAATTATCTGCCAGGCATCTAGTACTCACTGGTGGCTACATTCGGCCAAACGAGTCCTTCTTCATGGCTGATTTTGTGAAATCACTGTTCAGTGAGTGGGGCACCCCAGATGCTGACTCTTTTGCTCTAGAAGACCAAAGCATGCCATTTTCTGCCAGGATACTGTTTGCTGTGGCAAAATCTTTTCTGTATGCATCCCTCCAAGTCCCCTAGTGCTGGGAATATTGCTCAAACTGGATGCGAAGGGGGTAAAATCACTTTGATTGGACCCATGGCTTCGGCAGATATGGTTTCTCTGTTAATCAGGCTTTTACTCAGCCAACAGAGGATCCTTCTCTCAGGTTGGACATGTTGTCTCAGGGTCTTCTACTCCATCCCTGCAATACTTTAGGGCATTTTTACATGAGGCCCTTCATCCGGAAGCTGGTAATTGCCTGGCTATCAACCTTGTGCTGGACATGCTCACCCACAAGCCCTTTGAGCCTTTTGTGACTTGTCAGCTAAGTTTCTACTTGGAAAGCAGCTTTCTAGTGGCCATCTCTTCTGCTTGCAGATTGTCTGAAATTCATCTCTTGATTGCTGATTCCCCTGATACTGTTTCCCACAGGGACAAGCTAGTGCTTCACACTCGATATGTTACTTCCTAAATGTCATCAGAGTTCTCTCTGAATCTGCCACTGTGCTGCCTACTTATTTGCCAACTTCCAGAATGACGGGGAATAAATACACTGTCTCCATTCTCTGAACGTTCAGTGGGCCCTCACTCTTCACCTGAACAGAACTAGAATTTCAAACAATCCAAGCAATTTTTGGTCTCCTTTGAAAGGGTCAGTCTGCTCCACTCAAGGGTATTTCTGTCTGGGCTGTGAGCTGTCTACACCTCTGCTTATGCCATGGTATAGGTCATGTTGAAAGGTCAGGTATGCACCAACTCCACCACTGCAGTTGTCACATCCCTAGCAGGGGTTCGCACTGTGCCTGTCGGTGATATATTGCAAAGCTATAACTGGGATAACAGTGCACATTTTGGTTACGCACTATGCCCTACATGTCACTGTCTGACAGTATGCCGGTTTGGCAGGACTGTCTTCAGTGGACTTCAGTCCTGAGTGAGCTCTTCACTCCTACCACCCTACCCCAGTGGTTCTGTCTCAGCTTGATACTCTGACCCATTAGTGTGAATGAATGGTGAAGATACATCCTTAGAAGATATGAAACTCATGTATATACTGTAATTCTTGATCTTCTAGGAATATCTTCACCATTTATTCACACGGGCACCCACCATCCCCTGAGCTCGCTCCAGTATATTTACTGGTCTTCTCCCTTTGTTCAAGGCTTGAAGTGTGGAGACACTGTATTACTTACATGTTGACCATTCTTACACAGGTCACTAGGGCTTCTTATGTCCTTGGTGCTACTGCATGACTACTAGTTAATGTAGGTTCTGCTACAGCTCCATGGCAAAAAGAAGAACTGAGGCAGTCGGGGGCCCGCACCAAGTTAAGCCATGTGCCACGTGTCAATCTCGTGGCGCCGTGCATGCACACCGCTTGCCTCAGCACCAGCCCTCTTCAAAAATTTTGACTCCCGTGGGGTTCTTGTGCCTCCAGCCTAAGACCCATTAGTGTGAATAAACGGTGACAATATTCCTACATGATCAAGAATTACGGTAAGTAGCAATTTTCATTTTTTGTTAGCAGGTAAGATACTCTCGGCAATCATACACACAGTATGCCTGTTTTCAGGCACAGCCTCAAGAGAATTTATAAACTTACAGCATCAACAACAACCAGTACATGTACTAAAAATAGTAACAGGGGTCACACTAAGAAAAAGCAACAAGTTGAAGACTGTAGCTGCATGAAAAAGATGACAGCAGGATTTTACAATAATTAAGAACAGAATTATATAAGTGTAGAGGCAAGTGATATTACAGTGGTTCACTTGATGCCTTAGTGAGCCACATCACCAGTGTGGTAACTTATGTTTAGGTTTTAGCCCAAGTAACTAAAAGGTAACCTAGCAATGACAGTTCTGCTGAGGGCAGTGCTTACTGACCTGGAATGGGAGTGCTACATAATCACCCCCGCGTGGCTGAGCCAAGAGAAGAACCCTGACACATGCATGAGGAACTTCTCCACAGGCAGAAGCAGCGGGCATGGTGTAGTGGATGAAAAAGAAAAGCAGTGCACTTTGGAAAAATACAAACCAAAATTCCTGTGCTAGTGCAAGTCCAGTTTTATTAACAGATGAGTCAAACTAATATTCATGTCACACAAAGGCTTTTTCATGGGGTGAGACTGCAATACTGAATCATCCGGTTCTAGGGATGTGGATATGATGTACTATCCACACTTCTGGTAGTGTTGCTTCCCACTTTAAGGCTTGCCAGAGCATCTTCAGGCTGGATCCTCCCACCTACCCAGGTGATAACTCCCTCAGCTCCGCCTCATGACATCAGCTCTTCCTTTCCACGGGGAAGAAGAAGGTTCCCTCCTTACCACTCTCTGCGCTGAGTAGGCCCTTTGCTTTCTAAACCTTGTGAATTTGTGAAATTCTCATCTTCAGACGATTTCTACAATCATGCAGTGGATGACTCGAAGTCAGCACCGGATGTAAGAATTGCGAGTGTGGGCAGAAGATGTCCCGGACGGACCCGCACACCACATGTGTCTACTGCCTAGGCCACAAACACGATCCCCAGACGTATGGCTTCTGTTGCACGTTGCACCCTTCAACTTTAGAAGACTGGCATGCTTGGCTTCTCTTAAGGCACCCAGATGAATGGGATCCCCCTTTTCACTGGAAAGATGCCCGTCGGGTGGTCTCCTCTGCTGTGGGGTCCACTGACTAACTCGCGGCTTAAGAAGAGGCTGCCGCTTAGGCCGTGGAGTGTGCCTCTTCTGCTTTGGCCTTTGTGCCACTTTCCTTTGGCATCACCTTCACGGGGGCATTTTGCAATTTGTGCCAGTCCCTTTCCATCTTTGGGCAGGGCCCCTCTAAGGGCACAAAATCGAAATCTTCAAAGGAGGAAACTGAAAAGAAGTCTCGCCATCAATCACTGGATTGTGAGTGCTCTAGGGGCTCCAATTCCCAAGCTTCTCTGAAGGTTTCAACTACAGTTGATCCTCTGGTCCAGGCTGTTGTCTCCATTGTCTCCCCGTTGGGCCAGTTGGTCAAGTTGCCCGCCAATCAGCCTGTCAAGTTTTTTTTCGACCCGGTCAACGTGTTGTCACCAGATGAGGCTGACACCTCCCTCTCTAGGACTCCGGTCCTGCCTGTTACTTCTCAGAGTGGGTCGGACCAGCCTGCTGATCCAATCCATACCTCTCGGGATCTGGTACTTCAGGAGGCTCTTCGACTTTTGCTGGCTCCCTCTGAGGCCCACCATCGGCGTCCCTGATGGTCGGGGTTGAGGTCTCGATCCCAAAGCCCTGAGTTGAGCAGCCCATGTTGACATCGGTGTTCCCACTCTTGGCAGTTGGGCAAGTATTGTCATCGCTACTCCACCTCTTCTTCCTCCTTGGACGAGGAGCGGTTCTGCCGCAAAATGCGGTGGTGCTACAAGGAGCTCATGTGGCATCAGCTCATGTTTACCAGGGTTAAGCCGGTCCTGGCCCCTACCTTGGCTGTCACATGGCTCCTGCCACCAAGGCCTCAGCCTACTCCAGCTCGGCCTATCCTGGCCTCTCCACTCATCCAGTTGGAGCCACCATCTAAGCAGCTGAAGGAGGGCGCTCCTCCTAAGAATGCCCATACCACTCCCAGGCTTCTACATCAGCTGTTAGTCACTGTCACTCCTGACAGACCCCCGTAGGGTCAGCAGGGACTCTGGCGGTTGACCACTATTTTTATGAATCCTCAGAGTCTGAGGGATCCTCCCCTCACTCACGTCTGTTGGACGCAGATTTGGGGAAAGGATTTGTCCATGGAGCAAGGTCCCACTTCCTTCACGGGCCTGCTCTGCTTAATTCCGGAATCTACAGGTCTTCAGATGGAGCCCAGCCTGAAACAGGGTAAGTACCCCTTGACCGAGATTTTTGACCGGGGTGACTCCCCTACTGAGGCCTTCTCAGTCTCTGAGGCCATTCTTGGCCCTGCTCTGGAGCTTTGGCAGCACCCTGCCTCTTGCCTTGCAAGAATGCGGTCCCTACCGGTTCCCTGTCAAGTTTCACCAAACACCCCTTTGGTCGAGGGTCTGGTGGTCGACTCGATCTTGTGGTGTACTTGCAATGTCTGGGACGTGGATAAGCCTCCCAGCAAGGAATCCAAGAAATTGGATTATATGGCCAAGAAGGTTTATGCAGCCTGTTCCCTTGGCCTCCAGCCAGTGTACTGGGGCCTTTTAATGGCCCACTTTACTCATGCCCTCTTAGGTACCCTTGATGAGGTGCTTCCCCAGCTCCCGGCTGACTTGCAGACCATGGTCATTCGGGTCCTGGACCAGGGTCAAGCAGTGGCTAAGCAGCTGCTCCAGACAGTCATGGACATCTGTGACTCTTGCGCCTGGTCTTTGGCTACTGCGGTTGCCATGCACCGCAGGGCTTGGCTGAGGATCTCGACCTTCACGGCAGATACCCAGCACAAGTTGGTGGCTGGCCCATTCCTTGGCATCAACTTGTTCAGGCCAGGGGTGGAAGGACACCTCACTCGCACTGAGAAGTCCATTGCCATGCTGGACTCTGATAACCTCTGCCCAGAGGGATCCCAAAGGCTCTTATGTCCAAAGGAACAAGCTCTTTCGGCCCCTCTCTGCCCCTGTGGCAAGCTGTCCCAGCCCCCAGCTGGGCAGCCGGCCCAGTCTTGGCATCCCTGGCCAAAGTCAATTGCTTTGGTCATCCAGAAACCAGGAGGACAAGGTTCCACTGCTTCCTCAGCCAGTCCTTCCTCCATCTCCAAGCCTTCTCAGTGTGTGTGTGTGTGTGGGGGGGGCCTCCCTCATACCTATCCTGACTGTCCTGGGTCCTACAGTGGGGGCTTAGCTCCGCCACTTCCTTTCTACCTGGTCTGCTGTCACCATGGACAGGTGGGTCTTCGAGGTGGTCGGTAAAGGTCTGCCCCTAGAGTTCGAGGCTTACCCCCCCCTTACCGAGCCCGTGCCCCACGGGAGGAAATGGTGTCCGCCAACATGCTGTCAGCCCTTCGGGTAGACATTGTTCGGCTTCTCCAGAAGGAGGTAGTGGCTCCTGTCTCAGACCCTCCAGTACACCCAGGGTTTGTCTCCAGGTACTTCATGGTGCCAAAATGGATGGGGGGCTGGCACCCCATCTTAGATATCCACGACCTGAACAAATTCCTTCGACCACGTACTTTCAGGATGGTCATTCTGTCTCAGATCATACCACCACTGGAGCAGAACATGTGGTTTTGCTCTCTGGCTCTTCAGGACGCATTCTTCCATGTCCCAAGCTGTCTGTCCCACCACCAGTTCCATGTGGAGGGGTTTCTCTATGAGTTCCAGGCCATGTCCTTCAGCATATCCTCAGGTCTCAGGGTTTTGCCAAATGCATTGCAGTGATGGCAGTCTACCTCAGGCACTGAGGAGTCCAGGTATACCCCTACCTGGATGACTGGCTTATAGCAGGTTCCTCCATGGAGGAGTGGAGCGGTCCATGGACCTGGCCCTCCAGACCTGCTTGAACTTTATCCTCCTGGTCAATGAGGTCAAGTTGGAGCGCGTACCTTTGCAGGTGACATACTTATTTTATTTTACTCCTTTGGTAACCAGGTAAGGCATACCAAGCATAAGTACCTGATTTTACCCTTGTCAGTCTTCACCATTCATTACTGCTGGGTGTAAGCCGGAGGCGCGCACCTGCTCAGGAGCTTCTTTTTTTTGGGGGGGGGGTGGCGCCGACTACGAGGCTGATGCACTGTGTGGCGCTTGAGGGTTGACCGTTAGGCACTGCTGACTTCCCTTCCACTCCAGTTCTGTTTTCTCCCGCTGTCAAGGTAGCACCTGCTGCGTGAGTGACCTGAAAAGTTTACTGCATCAGAAGGCCTTCTTCACTTTTGATGCCGTGTGTGTCCTGCCGTTGTCGTTTCCTCCATCCCGGTTCTGAAGTGCTCACCCGACATCATTGCAGCCCAGTAAGTCCATTTCTTTTATTCTTAAAATTCGTACCAATGGTGCTGGATCTGTTGCTGTAGTTTTTTGTTTATTTCAACATCTTTTCTGGTTTGGGGGCTAGGAAGAAATCAAAAGCGGGCCGTTCGGACTTCCGCTGACGTCACCAGCACCATGGCTGCCTAGTCGGGGAGCTTCCCTCCCCTCCAGCAAAAGATTCGGTTCCACTCAGCACTGACAGGTTAAATTTACTCAAATATGCATAGATTACAAAGTGGAAACACACCTGTGAAAAGATCCCGATTAAAAAACTTAAGATCGAAGTGTGATCAGTCCGGATTAAGTCCTGCAAGCTCGGCTACCAGCGGGAGAGAGTTGTCTGCGAGTGTGGCGGGAGGAGGTACCGAAACAGAAATGGACACTCTGTCACGATCTAGATTCGAAACCTTACTTTCAGAAATCAAACAATTTCGAACAGAGACGAAGCATGAATTCAATAAGCTGCATACAGATTTAAATAAACTGGAGGCTAGAGTATCCGCTACAGAGGAACGTATTTCAACTGCAGAGGATGATCTCATTCAAATCTCAAGAGTGGTTGAATATCGAGTGCAACAAGAAGAAATTACATCTGCTAAATGCCTGGATCTAGAAGCCTGCTCTCGCCGAGACAACCTAAGAATTTATGGCCTACCTGAGTCAACTGAAGTTGGGGACATGAATGATTTTCTAGAGGATCTGCTGCGCCATGTGCTTGATTTACCGCAGGCCTGCTCATTTAAAATTGAAAGGGCACACCGATCGTTGGTGCCCAGACCCACTTCGGTGACTGCCAGGCCCCGATCAATAGTGGCCAAATTCTCTAGTTACCGAGAAAAAGTGAGGATCCTTCAAACAGCATGGAAGCTGGGCCATGTAGAGTATAACTGTGCCCGACTGCTCTTCGATCAGGACTACCCCCCCCCCTTAATACAACAGCAGTGCATGGCCTATGCTCCTCTACTTCGAAAGCTGAAAGCAATGTCGATCAAATTTCAGACACCCTACCCTTCTCGTTTGCGGGTGTATTGGGAAACAGGCACCGAACTGTATTATTCCTACGAGGAAGCCCTCCAGGCAATGAAGAACAAAGGGCATGAGGTTCTGGAGGCCCCCCATGGCAGGGAACAACCCGCCACTCCACAGAATGCCTTGCGCCCAGCTATGTACTAGAATTCCAACTGAGCAGGAAAAAAATTGGCTAACACCACTCTCCAAGACATCAAGAGTATGCTGTACAAACTTACTAGCTCTCAAACCTCTGGGGAGTCACTGACGGAAAGAGTAGATGACACCTGAGAGTGGAGACCGGCCAAGTGAGTCTGTTAGTGTCATGCTTCTTTTCTCCCCTGCATCTCCTTCCCTATGAGGGAGTATTGGTCTCTACACTGACTATTTGAGTGACTGGGGCTCTTGTCACCGAGTACTTAGAACACCAAATTGGGACCTACTGGTAATTGGTAAAAGTTCTGATAATGAAGTGGGGGGGAGAAGAGTTCGGTGCAGCATATAAGGTTCCATGTTAATTCAGTGCAAACTAGTGACTCGCGGTTAAAAGCAGCACTGCAGCCTTAATGTATATAAATAACGCACCTTGCAAATTGATTGTAGAACAGAGCAGCTCACAACGTAAGTGGCAAATAGCCTGCAGTAGTTGGTAACCTTGACTCTATGGAGGAGTAGGTCAAACAACACATTTTGGCATATTGGCATAATGGCACCTAAGTGAATAGAGTCATACATAGTAAATCTTGTACTGAAATACTGCATTCACCACCCTCCGTGGCCGAGCACCAGCTGCCTGTTATTTGTTTAAAAAAAAAAAAAAATGTGTTTCTCTACCCCTGGTATCGTAGCAGTCCCTCGTTCTATGACACAGGGGCTTTTGTTGCTGAATTAGGGAAAATCCCTACATGTACCGTAGCTTCTCCTGTATTTCCACTCCTTTTGGAATAGATTGTGGAGGTAGGCTATGCTGCTGAAGTCCTGTGCCGATATATACAATTACAAAGATAATTACAATGGGGTAAACGTTTTATTTAAAGGGACAATCCTTTTTAAATGGTATCCTACAGCAAGTTGCCACAACTGCTACCACAAGGCCTAGTCCAGTCACATTCACAACCCTCCCCCTTTCAGTCAGCAATTATTATTGACAGCTCTTCCATAAATCATCCCCTTAGTTTTTCTCTCCCTCGCGGCCCCCTTATTTTGTATTTCAGCCCCCTATCATACCTTTTTTACAGCTTTGCTTCCCCTGACCAAGATTTCTACACCAACTTCTGGCACTTACTTCTAGCCCAACCACTCCTCCATACCTCCTACTACTAGTAGCCTTAGCCCCTATCTGAATCTCCCACCAGCCCCTCCATGTCATTCGTCAGAGGCTGTTTATCATCATTTTTTGCAGTCATCAATCATTATATCTGTTTGTCTGCTTTAGTTTGCCCTGGAGCCTGTAATACCGGTTACCCTGTGTTGCGTGCTTGCTTTGGCTCCTCTATTGGGACTTGACATTCTGGTTTCTTCTAGTGTACTTTTATTGTATCCTACCTTGTCCTGTTAAGTTTTATCAACCTCTATCCTTCATTTGTATATATGTTTATATTACTGTATCTGTTTAAATACAAGTGTTCTGTATATATCTGCTACTGTACCTTCAATTTGATCCTTGACCTATCAGGTCCATCTTGTAAATGAGCTTTGCTCAATGATGTCCGCCTGAATAAATAAAGATTTTGATTGATTGATTGAAGTTGCAATGCCATACAAGGAACACTAAGTTTTTATTTTTCCTGTGTTAGTATCCTCTAGCGATGTAGGGTTACTGCTGAATAATTAGATGCAGCTGCAATTAAAGATCCCCCTTACGTTGAAACTGTATTTGGGTGAAATGTATTGTTAGTGCGATTTGTTTTGTGCTTATTTTAATGTACTATTAGGCTCGCGCTGAAATACTTGCACTGAATTGAAATGCTATGCAGTGTATAGCTCATGCAAATGTATGTGGGACCTTAAGCCAGCTATTAGATGCCCTCTAGTGGGAGAATTGAATATTTCCTTTCTTTCAACATTAACAGAAGGGCAGACTATTATTCACAGTTTACTGTTGGGTTTACAGGGACTTCAGAATTATGGGATCACACTATAAAGCACTGATGGGTTTGCCTGGGAGGGGGGGAGACAGAGTTCCAAAATTACTGTAACTATGTCGTGGATACATTGCCTTGTGATGTTCCTTGATTTTTTTGCATCTTGCACCCTCGCAGGTGTAATGTTGGTGACGATGAGCTGTCATCTGGCAAGGACCCGTTAGTCTCAGGGTCCAGGAGGAACGAGCCATTCTTTTGGTCCCTTCTCCTCCCTATCGAGTTCTGATTACTCAAACACTTAGGGAACATTACCTTTTGTTCCCGACCTTGGGAGTTGTTTTGTAAATCGTTTTTTCACCTGGGTGAGGACTGCTCAGTTAGCACCTCCCCATAGGGGATTGAAGTTTGTGTGTTATGTCTATGTTTGTGTTTGGTTAAATGTTAATGTATCAGACAAAAACCTTCACTGGCACTCTACACGTGAGCATCAAAGGGGACAACACAGATTGTTACAATTTCCTAGGGGTACCTGGAATGATATTGGGGAGGGAAGGGGAGGGGGAATTGGAGAAAACTAGAGAAAATGCTGAGGGTGGGAAGGCACGGATGTATGTATATGAGGGGACTTCGTTTTCTGCTTCTAACTGGGGGATAATATTATTATTAAAATTGTTTCCCGTAACGTTAATGGGTTAAACAATCCAGTAAAACGACATAAGGTTATTTCTAACATAAGAAGGCAGGGTCCCTCTTTTGTCTTATTACAAGAAACCCATTTTAGTAAATCCGGACACCAGAAGCTGGGGAAATTTGTCTACGATCGGTTGGTAGTAGCCTCATATGGGAAGGGGAAAAGAAGAGGCTCTGCTATACTGGTCTCCAGAGGAACCCAGTTTCAAAAGACAACTAGCTATATAGATCCAGAGGGCCACCTGGCTATACTCTCAGGTAATTTGGAGGGCGCTCCTATTACTCTGGCCTCTTTGTATGCCCCGCTGGGTTCTATAAAAGAAGTCCTCCATTCTTTATTACATAAAATTACTGAACAACAAAAGGGATTGCTGATAGTAGGAGGGGACTTAAATCAGGTTTGGGAGCAAATGGACACTTCTAAAACTAAGACATTTCGTCAGAACCCTGCTAGTAAATTAATTAGAGACCATTTAAAGGTGGCTTTCTGGGTGGATGCCTGGAGAAGGCAAAACTAGAATAAAAAAGAATATACACATTATTCATTTCCCCATGGTTCATATGCCAGGATTGATTACATGCTGATTTCTGGAGAACACCAAGACCAGGTGTTGGAGTGTAAGCATGTCCCGTCCGTTCTCTCTGCTCATACACAATTGTTGTTGAGGCTGAATTGGAATGTCAAGAAGGGACAGTCCCTTTGGAAATTCAACAATTATTTCCTGAATTTAAAGGAATTTATGGATATAGCAACTGCATGATTAGTACAAATTCAACAGGACAATGAGTCTCCTGAGGTTTCTAGCACTGTATTATGGGATACTGTGAAGACAGTATTTAGGGGAGACTGTATCAGATATGCTGCCCATTTTAAATGACAAAACCAACTGGTTGGAAGATCTTCAAAAACAAATGCATGCCTTACAGGGACGACATGCTAGTGAGGACAGTATAGTATTGCCTGCTATACAGGCAATTAAACAACAGATTCAAAAATTAATTGACGTAAAGATGGAATAGGCACTACAACGCTTACGTCAGAGGTATCATGAGACCGCCCTCGGGCCTCCCGCCTTTTGGCCCACCATCTGAGACAACAGACTGCTCGGACTACGGTCAGATCCAGGATCCCAAGACTGGCCACCCATTAAAATCCCCAGAAAAAATCTTGACTGGCTTTAGGGATTTTTATCTAGCTCTATATACATCAGAACACTCACCAGATAGAGAACAAATAGAATCATATTTGGGTAAGCTAAGACTACCAAAGTTGACTCAGGAAATTAGAGACTCCCTTGATATTCCTATAACCTCTCTAGAATTGGAATCTACGATTAAAAGATTGAAAACAAAAAAATCACCTGGCCCTGATGGGTACACCCCAGAATTTTTTAAGTTTTTTATAAAGGAGGTTAAAAGTCCTTTATTGAAGGCATGTAAGGTGGCACAATCAGGGGAAGCGTTTCCAGATACTTGGAATTACGCAGTTATATCAAGCATCCTCAAACTAGGGAAGGATATCACACATTGCAGTTCCTTCCGCCCTATATCCATCCTGAACACTGACTATAAACTATATGCCTCAATCTTGGCAAAGCGTTTGGAGGTGGTATTGCCCAGGTTAATTAATTATGACCCAATCGGCTTTATCCTGGGTAGGTAAACCCAGGATAATATTAAAAGATCACTACATATTCTACACCATGCCGTCCGGTCGGGGGCGCCTTTCATGCTTTTGAGTCTGGATGCTGAGAAGGCCTTCGACCGGGTGGCATGGAAATTCCTGGGCCTAACTTTGCTTGAGTTCAGATTCTCAGAATCCTTTATTAAAATTATAAATAATATTTACACTAGCCCTAAAGCTTACGTAAAGATTAATGGCAGAGTTTCTCCCCCCACCGATAGCCTTGTACCGAGGCACCAGGCAGGGTTGCCCCCCTTTCCCCCCTTCTTTTTGCCCTATACCTTGAACCTTTAGCTCAGGCATTGAGACAAGATGGGACAATACAGGGGTGGGATTTAGGTGGAGAAACACATAAGTTAGCCTTATATGCGGATGACCTGCTAATTTATTCTTCAAAATCCTGAGCAGTCATTGGAACACCTATGGACACGCTTGACAGAATTTGGCTTTCTAGCTGGATATAAAGTGAACACGGCTAAGACTGAGGTTTTAAAAGTTCAATATGAGCCCTTTAGATGGAACCTAACCCATATTAAATATCTCTAGGTTCAGATGGGTCTTCAGGCAGACCAGTTGTTCTCTCTTAACTTTACCCCAATCCTAAAAAACATTAAATCATTATTAGATCAATGGGCCCCCATCCCTGTCCCTTTGGTGCAGAGAGTGGAGGCGATAAAAATGGTAATCCTCCCTAAGTTTTTATACCTGGTCCAAACAATCTCCATTCTTATTCCAAATTCATACTTTAACTCACTTAATAGAGGGATCTCCCACTTTATATGGGGGTCACAGAGACCAAGAGTTTGTCTCTTGGCTCTCCAAATCCCAAAGAAGGAGGGAGGCTTATCATTACCAAACTTTAAACTATATCATCGGACAGCACAGTTACGGACAGCCTTGTCATACCTGTCCAAGTGGAAAACCTTGGAGTTACGGGAAGGGGCCCTTATAAACTTGAATGGCACACTCCTTAGGCAAAGGGAGAGATTAAATGCATGTCAAGAAGACAATCCATATACAGCCCCCACCTTAAACATATGGCATGGAATTTTGTTAGACAGGGATGCTAAGGAGTGGAGAGGTCTTCTGCTTTCTTTCCCATACTTGGATTCCTTTTTCCCTGCCAAATGGGATAGGGGATTTAGGAGGTGGGAGGAGAGGGGACTGCACCTGATTTGGCATTTTTTAGAGGGAAGTGAGATTCGGCCTTTTGAAACACTAGTTAATAAGTATGGAATATCTTAGCAAGACAGATTTAGATATTTTCAAATTAGAAACTATATTAGAAATCTTCAAGTTCACTAGAACATTGAGAACTCACCCCCTCCACAGATTGCGAACCAACTTAAGAAGGCAATAGAAGGTGTCCCTATTAAATCCCATATTATTTCTAGCTTATATCGAGCCCTACTTGCCTGGAAAGGGGATACTTCCTCTTCTATAAAAAAGGCATGGGAAGGTGATCGGGGGATTCAGATTTCAGAGGAATTATGGGCTTGGACCCAAACAAGGATTCATTGGGACCTCTCAGCAATTAGCTGGCAGGCGTTTTCCTGGAAGGTTTTTGTTAGATACTTCCGGACCCCAGCAATTCAGATGAAATATCATAATGGCTCCTCAACATGTTGGAGAAACTGTGGGCACTCTCCAGCAGCACTGGCACATATAATGTGGGGATGCCCTGTATTGATTCCCTTTCCTTACAGGCAGTAATGGATCCTAACCTGAATATAACTTCTTCCTGTTATTTTTTTTCTGGACTTAGCAAGGGAATATAGGGACCCCCTTACAACTAAGTTCTTGAAAATATCATACCTAGCGGCCTAAAAGGTGGTAACAAATAATTGGTTATCCCAAAAGGTTATCACCTTGCACATGTGACAAGAACTCATAATTAATATATACAGAATGGAAGCATTAACGGCTACCATTAATAAAAGGGTCCCTCAGTTTGAGATTTTGTGGAGGCACTGGATTCTATACATGGCTGGGGTAAGACCTGATTTTATCCCTTGATGAGGTTTATTCAAAAGGTACTATGATTGCTTCTTAAATATAGAATATACAATATATTATAGAAGCCAGCAAGGTATAAAACTGTCTATGATGCCTCCCTGTTGATAAATAATATAGAGTTTATTTTTTGTTTGTTTGTTTTTCCCTTCTTCCCCTTTGCAGAAGCTGCTAAGCACTGGGAATAGCCCTAACTGTGACTTAAGAAAACTGATATGATGGAAATGCTGGATGTCTCACTGTTGTCCTCTTTGTGTATTGTATTCTTCCTGGTCTGAATATGAAATAAGCCAAATGAAATTCTTAGGAAAATATTTTATTTGTTAAATGTATGTCTGTATCATGTCTGTTCTGTAATGTTGAACTAAAACTATAAATAAAGAAAGTTTAAAAAAAAAAGCGGGGCATTCCCTCATGTGTCGGCACCCCTGTGGCCGGCTTTATTCCGTTACGGACCGGCATGACATCTGTCTTCATTGCCTGGGTCCCAACCACGATAAGGATAATTGCGGTGCCTGCTTCTCTATGGACCACTGTGTTCTTGAGATCAGCGCATTTAAAGTTGGCAGGGCCCCACTGACTTTAAGAGGACAGTGTCGTTCTAGGGATGCCATGGCTAGAACTCTTGACCCTGCCTCCCGGGTCCCGTCCTGGGTCTATATGGCCCAGTGAGGAGAAAACCTCCTCTTCTGATTCTGGTTTCTTCCATGGTGTTGGAGGAATGGCTCAGTTGCCTCTGGAGCCGGGTCAGGAGCACCGCCACGGCAGTCACCTCTTCGGAGGTGCAGGCTCCCCCGGTGTTGTGGCCCACAGCTGCTGGGCCCGGCACTGTCGGACCCTTGGTGCTGCCCACCATCTCAGATCCCGGCACTGTTTGCAGCGCCGGTGATTGGGGCGGTGCTGCGGGTGGTGTTATGTCCTGTGACGGCACCATTCGCAGCACAGTTGGCATGGGGGGCCTCCCAGGGTCACTATTCTGGTGGCGTGTGTGGTATTCTCTTCGGAGGGGTACGACTCACTGGCCAATCCAGATTGGCATCCTGATTCTTCAGAGTTGGGGAGCACCCCCTGGACAAGACGCCAAGCCCTCCGGTGCTCGTCCCGTGGTGACCCCAGGTGCCGCAGTCTCTGCGGGCTCCCTCATCAATGCCAGTGTTGGGGGCCCAGTGGCAGATAGTAGTTCTGGGGTTGCTGGGTTGATCTCCCAACTTTGGGGGCTGGGGCAGCTGCCATTCCTAGTGCTGCCCTGGCTACTGTGGTTGGCATGGGACCTCCTCTTCTGCAGCCTCCTTCGAGGGGCCGGTAGGATTGTGGGACCCCCTCAGCACTGGGCTCAAGGAAGAGGGCGGCCTCGGAGTCTGAGGGGTTGAGAGGCTGGGGTGAAGCACATGGGCCCTCCTCCACTTCCCTGTGGGGGGTAGGAAGGAGCCACAGTGCTGAACCCCACTTCTCCTCCTCTGAGACTGCAGAGGTGCCCTTAATGGGCGGTGCTGGGGTTTGCCCTTCTGGAACCAAGCAAATCCAGTTACACCATATGGGAGAATCTCCATAAGGGCTCAGCCAGGATTTGTTTTCAGATTTGCAGTGTCCTCTGACTGGGTCGACCACCAGATCCCCCTGTGCAGGAGGATCTACTGCAAGGTCTCAGAGCCCTGGCACTAACTGTCAGGTGCCCTTCCCCAATCCCTTTGCTGACACCACCTCCTCTCCCTGGCCTTGTGGGTCCTGTGGGGCCCTTGACCTGGGAGACGTTCAGAACTACTACGGCGGCCTTCCATAGGTACATAAGGGCTATGGACGAGCAGGTCTTCTGCCTGTCCCCCACTGCCACAGGAGGACTCTGAACATCCGAGCTCCTTGACTTCCTCCTCTGAGAAGGAGGAACATTCTGTCCACCTCTCCGACGACGTTGATTTCATGGAATATCAGCTATTCCTTTTGAGGTTGGTTCAGGAGCTCCATATTTCCGATGTGGTAAGGTGCAATACCGAGCTGGGCACATGTTCCTTCTTGAGCGAATTCAGTGCAAACCACCTTGTGCGCCCTTCCTGGCCTATTCCTTTCCAGGAAGCATCGATCCACACCTGGCAGTCACCAGCCACCTCATCCCCAGCCCCGGCGGACTGCAGGAGGTGGTGTTGTGCACCCCAGAAGTCTCTTGGTTCTCTGCCTCACCCACCCTCAGGACTGATGGCTCTAAACACTCCTTCTGGGCTACAACACCCAGCACACAAGTGACCACCGGATCCGGACTCCGCTAAGTTCAACCAGTGGGGAAGAAGAATTTTCTCTTCATCTTGTGCACTGCTTTACATCACAGCACATCAGGTTCCCAATACTGCCTACAACAGGCATCCGTGGTCAATTCTGGCACAGGTGTTAGCGCCATTGCCTGATTCGGAGGAATCTAGGCAAGCCATTGCCATCTCTGCACAGGGTCTGGAGCTTGCAAGGCACCAGGTAAGGGTATCATATGTTGCCAGTGAGGTGGCTTCCAGACTGGTAGGGACAATGATCTGCATTAGGTGGATGGCATGTCTTCGTCTATTAAGACTGTCACCCATTGCTTGCCGTAGGGTGATTTCCTCCACCTTCGGGGGATATGTCTTTTTTCCCGCAGGGCGAGGAGGAATTTGCAGGGCGTCTTCCCCCACCCCGGTGACGAGGGACACCTCCTCTGCCTGAACAGCCTTAGACCATGTATGGCCTAGTATGCCAAAGGGTCTCCCCTTCGGGGGCCTTGGTACTCACCCAGCAGTAATGAATGGAGAAGACTGACATGGGTAAGATATGTAAATTATGTACTTACCATAATTCTTGATCTTCCCTTGTATCTTCACCTTTCATTACTGATTCCAGCCCACCTTCCCCTCTTGACCTCAGCTTCTGGGCATCTTCTCCACCCTGTTCATCACCCTCCTTCGAGGCCAGTTGTGGACAGAGTCACCCTCATGTCTCAAGGCCCTTTGTTTCCTTCTCTAAAGTCACAGAGCACTCATCCTAAGGAGGGCAGCAAGTAGGGTCTTTGCCCTGGCCTCGGAGGGAACTCCCTGGGGTTCATAGAAGGGTACACTGTGGGGTCCCTTCCGTGACTTGGCATGGACCTGTCTGGTCTGTTGCTAACTCATTAAAGGGTGGGAGCTTACTCAGTGCATCCCGTGGGAGGACCCATAGGGACTCCCCCCTACCATTTTTCCCTTTTTTGCTGCCCCCCTATATTATAGTGGTTGTTTCTGGACAGGGTCCTGTCCTGTTTAAGGGTTCCCCCCTTGGCTAAGCCCTGTGGTGGTAAGCTTGAAAGGGCCAATTACAGCTTCCAGCTCTTTCTGGGTCTCATTTAAGTTAAAAAAAATGTGTTTTTTCTGAGGAAGGGGGCAGTATCAGCTTAATTTACTGAGACCAGAGAGTGAATCTAATTGAGGTGTGGCTTAGCAGCTTAGGTGTACAAAAGCACCTGTCTCCAATTACAGCTTCCGGCTCTTTCTGGCAGAAGAGAACTGGTTGCAGAGCAAGAAACAGAAGTCCAGAACTACAAATTTTTTACTAATTAATCACTTATGTCTCAGCAGGAGTAGTACCTGTTTGGATTAAGCAAACAGATACTTTATTAGAAGAAGGGGGTGTCATTTAAGTAAAAAAAAGTGTTTTTTTCTGAGGAAGGGGGCAGTATCAACTTAATTTACTGAGAGCAGAGAGTGAATCTAATTGGAGGTGTGGCTTAGCAGCTTAGGTGTACAAAAGCACCTGTCTCCAATTACAGCTTCTGGCTCTTTCTGGCAGAAGAGAACTGGTTGCAGAGCAAGAAACAGAAGTCCAGAACTACAGATTTTTTACTAATGAATCACTTCTGTCTCAGCAGGAGTAGTACCTGTTTGGATTAAGCAAACAGATACTTTATTAGAAGAAGGGTTCCCATTTAAATAAAAAAAAAGTGTTTTTTTTCTGAGGAAGGGGGCAGTATCAGCTTAATTTACTGAGAGCAGAGAGTGAATCTAAATGGGGGTGTGGCTTAGCAGCTTAGGTGTACAAAAGCACCTGTCTCCAATTACAGCTTCCAGCTCTTTCTGGCAGAAGAGAACTGGTTGCAGAGCAAGAAACAGAATTCCAGAACTACAGATTTTTTACTAATGAATCACTTCTGTCTCAGCAGGAGTAGTACCTGTTTGGATTAAGCAAACAGATGCTTTATTAGAAGAAGGGGGTCCCATTTAAATAAAAAAAGTGTTTTTTTCTGAGGAAGGGGGCAGTATCAGCTTAATTTACTGAGAGCAGAGAGTGAATCTAAATGGGGGTGTGGCTTAGCAGCTTAGGTGTACAAAAGCACCTGTCTCCAATTACAGCTTCCAGCTCTTTCTGGCAGAAGAGAACTGGTTGCAGAGCAAGAAACAGAATTCCAGAACTACAGATTTTTTTACTAATGAATCACTTCTGTCTCAGCAGGAGTAGTACCTGTTTGGATTAAGCAAACATATACTTTTTTAGAAGAAGTGGGTCTCATTTAAGAGCAGAGAGTGAATCTAATTGGGGGTGTGGCTTAGCACCTTAGGTGTACAAAATCACCCATCTCCAATTACAGCTTCCGGCTCTTTCTGTCAAAAAAGAACTAGTTGCAGAGCAAGGAACAGTCCAGAACTACAGATTTTTTACTAATTGCCCTCCTTCCCACCCCTCCACCGTCCCACCCAAAGCCAGTTCTAGTTTTACATCCACTGAATTAGACTGACAACAGGAACTTCCTGTTTGGCAGTAGGAAGGGAAGGATCACTGAGACACATTAGTTTCAGCAACCCTGAAGAAACCTTAAAAAAAAAAAAAAAATCTTTATCCCCCCCGGCTGCTGGAGGTCTGAATCCAAGCACGGAGGAAGAAGACTCCTGAAGACTACAAGAAGTTCCTGTCCCAGAACAGGAAGGGCGAGAGTTGTAAGGGCTCATAGGCAGTAGGAAAGTAAGTGTAAAAATACACAGAGGGAGGAGACAATAACGACACAAAGCAACAGGAGAGGGCACGCAAAATAAGTCAGATGAGAGTGGTGCAGTGCAGTGGCTGTGGAGCAGCAGTGTTCCGGGAGACATTCTGGAGGCTGCGATACTGCCCTGTTTGCAGGCACCTCTCTGGTCTGAGGGAGGAGGTTGCCTGTCTCCAGGGTGACCTGGCTAGGATTCGTGAAACCTCTTCCCCCACCCAGGGACCACCAGGGCCACCACCGTTACCTCAGAGGTTGCCAAGAAAGAGGACCAGTTGGACCAAGGTGGGCTCAGGGAGGGAGAGGGTGGTGGAACAGAGGTGCATCCCTCCAGTTGTAGCTCTCCACAATTCATATGCTGTTCTGGCAAAGAGTGATTCCTCTATGGAGGCACCTGCAGTGGAGACCAAGCAGGATGCTGGGAACCTCCACAGAGGAGGGTGGCACGAGACCCTACAGGGGAAGGAAACAACTCCTGGTGGGGGACTCGATCATTAGGGGGGTAGACATGGGGAAGAAAGGGGATAGGGAGGTAAGGTGCCTGCCTGGCGCCACAGCTTGGAGGGACAGGAAAGCGAATCCTCAGGATTGCGGGAGCAGCTGCACAAGGGAGGGAGCTGGATGTCATTGTCTACCTAGGGAGAAATGACCTGGCTGTAAATGGGATCAGAGCGGTGCAAGAGGAGTTTGTGGAGTTGGGGAGGGGCCTTAGACAAGTAGCATGTACGGTAACCTTCTCGGAGGTGCTGCCTGTCTATGGCAAGGATGATGCTAGGGTATTCCACACCATGGGATTCAATGAATGGTTGAAAAACTGGTGTGGAGCTCAGGGTTTTGGCTTCCTTGGGGACTGGGCAGCCACCTGGAGGGATGCAGGTTTATACTGGCGCGATAGTCTGCATCTGTCTGGGGGGGGATCCAGGATCCTAGATGACAGGTTTAAATGCTTCATTGGCAAGCATTTAAGCTAGTCGGGGGGGAGGCATTGAAAAGGAGCAGGGAAATCCCAGCCTCCCCCCACAAAGTGCAGTAGTTAGAGAGGTAAACACCAAGGCAGAGAAGTCAGTAGGGAGCAGCACAGGGATAAAGGCAGAAAAAGGTGTTAAGGACAGGGATGGGGCTAAAAGGGGTAAGGCTATAAAAAAATAAATGGAAGGTGACGAGTACCAGTGCCCGCAGTCTGTGCAACAAGCTCCCTGAACTAGTGGCCTTGATGGAAGAGGGATGCCTAGATATTGTGGCAGTCACTGAAACATGGTACACAGAGAACCATGAGTGGGAAGGCAACATACCAGGATACACAGTCTACAGGAGGGACAGGGTGGGTAAAAGAGGAGGAGGAAGAGTAGCTCTCTATATAAGGGAAGGGATTAAAAAGACAGAACTAGAGAGTAAACAGGAAGTTGATGAGTCACTATGGGTCACTCTGGAGACAGGAAATGACACCACAATTCGCATGGAGGTTGTGTACAGACCCCCATCTCAGGGGGAGGAAATGGACAAGCAAATGATAGAAGGCATCCTTAAAATGGCAGAAAAAGGGGAGATATTGTTGATGGGGGACCTGAATATGCCAGATGTTAACTGGAGTACCTTGCTGCAGGCACATCCAGGAGCAGGGTCATTCTTGATGCCCTATAACCCGCTCAGGAGGGAGCAATCTTAGACCTGGTACTCTCAAACGGGAGAAGGAGAAAGGATCTCAGATTCAGAAGTTGGTAGCCATCTGGGAACAAGTGACCACCAAACAGTGTGGTTCATAATAAACACAGCCATAGAGTCAAGCCATACAAAAACAAGAGTATTGGACTTTAGGAAGGCTGACTTTGGGAAAATGAGAGAGTGCCTTAGAAAAGCACTAGCAAATGGGCAAGAAGGAGGGGTGGAGGAACAATGGGGAATAATCAAAACAGCCATCGCAGAGGCAACAAGCCTTTGTGTGAAGCAGATCAACAAAACAAAACGAAGGAAAAAAACACTATGGTTCTCAAAGGAGGTGACAGGGATGGTTAAGGAGAAAAGGATAGCATCAGGAAATATAAGGGGAAACAGAAGGAGCAGGACAGAGAACTTTATCAGTTAAAGTAGGAGGAGGCAGGGAAGGCAGTCAGAATAACAGAGGCACAAACTGAGGAAAAGATAGCCAACTCTGTTAAGAATGGAGATAAAACCTTTTATAGGTACATTATGGAGCGAAGAAAGACCAAGGGAGGGATACAGGGATTTAATAAAGGGAAGGGAATGTGGGCAGAGGGTGCCAGTGAAGAAGCAGGGATATTGAACAAATATTTCTGCTCAGTATTCTCAACAGATGAGGAGGGGGAGGCGCCCAAACCAAACAAGGGAGAAACTCTGAACAGGGGGGTTGATACCAGTCCATTCACAGAAGAAAGGGTTTTGAAAGAACTCTTGAAACTGAGGGTAGACAAAGCAATGGGGCCTGATGGGATTCACCCAAGAATTCTAAAGGAACTAAGGGTAGAACTAGTAACACCACTGACTACTCTCTTTAACAAATCATGGGAGGATGGAGTGGTACCTGAGGACTGGAGGAGGGCAAATGTGATTCCACTTCACAAAAGTGGGAGCAGGGCAAAGGCAGGAAACTACAGACCAGTTAGTTTGACTTCAATGGTAGGGAAAATGATGGAATCACTTCTGAAGGAAAGAATTGTTGAGTACCTAGAGGCCAGTGGGGCAGAGGACCCAAGGCAGCATGGTTTCACAGCAGGAAGGTCATGTCAGACGAACCTAATATATTTCTTTGACTGGGTGACCAAAGTAGTAGACCAGGGAGGGCTGTGGATATGGCCTACCTAGATTTTAGCAAGGCATTCAACACAGTCTCGCACAAAAGATTAATATACAAGTTAGCCAGCCTTGGAGTGGGTCCCAAGGTGATAGCCTGGATAAAAAACTGGCTGGACAACAGGACGCAAAGGGTAATAGTAAACAGAGTCCACAGTGAAGAAAGGAGGGTAACTAGCGGGGTACCGCAGGGTTTGGTGCTGGGACCAGTCCTCTTTAATATCTTAATAAGTGACATTGGAGAGCTCCTGGAAGGAAAGGTATGCCTCTTTGCAGATGACACAAAGATCTGCAACAGGGTTGATACACAAGGTGGGGTGGAAAGAATAAAAAGGGACTTGGCAAGGTTGGAGGAATGGTCAAATACGTGGCAGCTCAGAGTCAGTGCAAAGAAGTGCAAGGTAATGCATCTGGGAAACAAAAACCCAGGGGAAGAGTACAGAATGGGGGGTGAGTTAATAACAACAACAAAAATGGAAAGAGACCTAGGAGTAATTATATCAGATGACCTAAAGGTGGGCAAGCAATGTGAGAAAGCAGTAAGGAGGGCTGGGGGGATACTGGGATGCACAGGGAGAGTCATCAACAGTAGCAAACAGGAAGTTGTTATTCCTCTCTACAGACAGTTAGTGAGACCCCATCTGGAGTATTGCATGCAATTCTGGAGACCCCATCTCTGCAAAGACATAGAGTGGAGGCTGTTCAGAGGAGGGCAACCAAAATGATGCAAGGTCTGCACCAGAAGACATACGAGAAGAGACTAAAGCAGCTTAATATGTATACCCTTGAGGAAAGAAAGGAGAGGGGGGACATGATAGAAACTTTCAAGTATCTTAAGGGAATTAACAAGGTACAAGAGGGTAGTATCTTTCAGAAGAAGAGATGTGCAAGAACAAGAGGGCACAATTTGAAGATAGAGGGGGGACAGCTCAGAGGTAATGTTAGAAAGTATTTTTTCACAGAGAAAGTTGTGGATGCATGGAACAGCCCTCCAGAGGAAGTTGTGGAGTCAGGAACAGTGGGATAATTCAAGAATGCATGGGACAGGCATAAGGCAATTCTAGTGGGGGGGCAGGAGGAAGTAAGCTGTTGATTAACTAGAATCTGCAGCTTATCCATCAGGTAGGGAAATGGGCAGACTGGGTGGGCCAAGCGGTCCCTATCTGCCGTCAGATTCTATGTTTCTATGGCCATGCTCCAGGATTTTCATCCGAATGCGGGTTTACAGGTGGGGAGGGTCAGACTCTGTCATGATTTATATTCTCCAAGACCATCTCAGATTCTCCTGTTCTGGACCTATGTCCAGTGGTCCTTGAAGCTTGATGGGATCCTTGCACCTGTGTCTTCATACCTCCCAGGTTTTTGAGACTAAAGATAAGCCAGTAGTCTTACTGAGCATGGCGGAAGCCTCTCTCTCTCTCTCTCTCTCTCTCTCTCTCTCTCTCTCCCCCACCTATATCTTCTGCTTCTCATTCATTTCCCTCTCTTTCTCTCTCTCTCTCTCTCTCTCTTTTCCTGTGCTGCTGCCCAGGGGCTGGGGCTCTACTGTCAGTTAGCAAAGTCCTGCTTTCCCTCTGTCCTCTGACTGGCGTACTCCTTTTTCAGTTTATATCCTTTCCTTTTCTACCCCTTGGCTCTCTTGCTTCATCTTAAAATTTCTCTAGCCCCCTTTTTTCCTTCTCTCCAGTAGATCATAACTGGGGGTGGAGGAGGAGTCAATGGTGCCTAACGACCAACCATCGAACAACACCAGTGCATTGGCCTTGTGGGTGGCACTGTTGGCGCCAACCTCTCCCCAAAAAAAAGCTTCTGAGCAGGTGCACACCCCCGGCTTACACCCATCAATAATGAATGGTGAAAATACAAGGGAAGATCAAGAATTACAGTAATTTACATTTTTCAGGGGTGACCTGGGAGCACTGGGGTGGTTAAGTGATTTGTTCAGAGTCACACAGTATGCAAGTGGAGGTTGTGGAAATCAAACCCAGGTTTGCTGGGGGCACTATTGAGCACTCTACTGCAAAGACACATTTTCTCAGTAGCTCTGTGATTAGGACATAATTTGGCTTATTTTGCTGATTTTGAGCTAGTTTGGATCCTGAACTGCAGCAGAGAAGTATTCAGCAGTGTTTTCTGAATCATTTGATGCCAGTACTTCAATGGGGAAGATGCAAAGAACAGTTCCTGGAGGCTCAAAACCCGAGCTGTCTACAGCCCCACAGGCCTCAGTCTCTGGGACTTCTGAACTGAATGCTGAACCCCGGTGGAAGACCCTTCAAACCTCTATGAGAGCCATCAACACAAAGGTGGAAACTCTTCTGCAGCGTTTCGACGAACAAGATCTTTAAACAGAAGCAACTATCAAGACTGCTTCATCTGCTGAAAGCTGCGCAACTCAGGTACAGGCCACTTCGGTGAAGCTGGTTCAAGAGAACAACCAGCTTCTTTATAGACTGGAGGCACTTGAAAATGTGAACAGAGCCCCAAATGTTCATTTAGTAGGGTTCCTGAAGGGGCTTAAGAGCCTCATTTAGTGTCCTTTCTTAGGAACTGGTTGCCGGGCACCCTGCTGCTATAGTCAGGCATGGGGACAAAGTTCATCAGGGCCTATAGAGTCACCCCGAGATCAGAGGATACGTAGAGAGATTTACCTCGCACTGTACTTCTCGTCACGGACAGTGCTGCCACAAAGGAGGAGATTATGCATGCTGCAAGGTCCACTGATTGCCTACATTTTGAGGGACAAACTCTACACATCTTTCTGGACTTATCATATGCCACTAGGGCCTGCCTCAAGAAATTTGACAGCGTTAAGGCCCACTTGAAAAGCCTTGGTGTGGCGCACTCTCTACTAATGCCGGCCCACCTTCACATCTGTTATGGCGGACACATGTTCCAGTTCAATGACCCGGTGGAAGCCAGCAAAAGGGTGGAGAAGATTCCGGCAGAGCTCAAGGCCTCTCGTGGAAAAACTCAAATGAGGATTTGGAGGAAGACACAGATACCTGAGGGAAATTTTATCCTGGAGGTTTTGTCTTTTTTTTTCCAGCTAATTTGAACCGAGGGACATTGAGCATTACAGTAGTTCACAGTTTAAATATTAAATCATGTTAAACATTATGTGGTTGTTTCTCACACTGATGTTATCCCTAAGATGTCTTTCCTGTTGGGGGAGTTTATAATTTGTACTGTCACTACAATATACAGGATTTGTATTTCATCTGCTGTAACTGGTTTGGGTTCTAAGATATTGATAGAAGTGTTATTCAGTCTGGACAACTGTTGATGGAGCTGCTGGGGAATTGCTACAATTTTTGATTATAACAATGTTTGGAGGAGTGGTCTCATCAACACTGGATGTTGATTGTAGTATGTTGGGTTCAATTTTAGATTTTGAACTGACCACACACTCTTGTGGAGTGTAGCTTTTTCTTGGATCTACAAAGGAACTTTTAATTATGAAGGACTACCCCCGTATTCATACTTAATGTATCTAGACTAATGCTCCTGTCACCATTTGATGGTCTGTGTACTTAATGAGAGATCTGATATATGGTTATTGCTGTATGTTTATCTGATAATGTAATAAACACATAGTACAAAAAAAAAAGGTCTGCTGGAGGTACCAAGCTCATTCACAGCTCGTTACTCTAATCTTTAGGCTGTACTGCCAGCCCCTTTCATCAGGGCGGAGCTCGACTCTTGCAGAGCCAGGGCTCGGCTTCTGGCAGACCAGGCAGAGGCTCTCTCCTCCTTTGCCTGATCATTTCGAGTCTGGCAGTTGCACCCTTCTTGGGGCCTTCTGGGATACATGGCGGTATGCACCAGTGTGGTCTGTTGGGCCTGGTGGAGAATGCACTTTCTGGAATGGGAGCTTGCCCTCCGGTGGTCTCAACACCAGGGCCACTTCGACCAGCCGGTCACTGTGACCCAGCTGATGTGGGATGCCCTCCAGTGGTGGTTGGTCCTGGAACATCTGCAGGAAGTGATCCCATTTTTCCATCCAGAGCCAAAGGTCATCATCACGACCACTGCCTCCCTGATGGGCTGGTGTGCCCACCTGGGGGACCACAGAGTTCACGCACTCTGGACCCCCAAGGAGTTCTGATGTCATATCAACCTGCTGGAGCTTTGGGCAGTTCAGCTGGCGCTGACAGCCTTTGCTCCGCACATTCAGGGTTAGCTCTTTCAAGTCCAGACGGACAACACCATGATCATGTACTACCTCAACAAAAAGGGTGGGATGCACTCCCTTCCTCTGTGCAGGGAAGCTTTCTGCATCTGGACCCTCATGCTCAGACTGGACACCGATCTCCTGGCTAGCCATGTGGCCAGCATCTCCAACCAGCTGGCGGATACCCTCAGCCATGAGGGCAAGGCCTTTAATGAGTGGTCTCTCCATCTGGAGGTAATGCACAGCCTGTTCTCCAGCTGGGACATCCTTCTGGTGGACCTGTTTGCCTCCAGGAAGAATGTAAAGCTGAGGCTGTATTGTGCCCACCCCCCTCAGCAGGGAATGCTGCAGGAGATGCCTTCTCGAGGCCCTGGACCTCCTCTATGCCTTCCCTCTCTGTCCACTGATCCACAAAGTGCCGCTCAAACCCAGGAGGGACAAGACATATATGATCCTGGTGACTCCGGATGGGCCCCACCTGTTCTGGTACCCAATCTCCTCATCCTCAGCTGCAGACTCCCATGGCATCTTTCTCTCTGCCTGGACCTGCTCCCTTGCAATCAGAGGAAGGTATTCCCTCTGGACCTTCAGTCCCTGCACCTGACAGCCTGGTTCCTGAATGGCTTGAGTTCCAGTATTTGGGGCCCTCTGATAATGTCCTCACCATGGCTGAGGCTTCTCAGAAGCAGTCAACCTGAAAATGCTATGCCTTCAAATGGAAGAGGTTCTCCATTTGGTGCCAGGGCAAGAGGCTCGACCCCTTATTTTGCCCGGTGGCTAGAATTCTCAACTACCTTTGGTCCCTCTCTCAGTCGGGCCTTCAGTCGATGACCCTTGGCACCTAGCAGTCATCTCTGCATACCAGGAGTGGGCTTGTATGCCATCAGTGGCACAGGAGAAGGTGGTCTGGTGCTTTTTTAAAGGCCTTAATCACATTTCCCCTCCGGTGCGTGAACCGCCACCACCTTGGGACTTGTTGCTGGTATTGGCAAAGCTCATGGGGCAGCCAATCGAACCAATGTACAGGTGTGACATGTCTCACCTGTTGTGGAAGATCACCTTCCTGATGGCTGTCAAGTCAGCCAGAAGGATCAGTGAGCTCCAGGCACTCTCGGTGGAGTCTCTTTACCTGGTCTTCCACAGGGACAAGGTTGTCCTTCACCACAACCTGAAGTTCCTCCTGATGGTTATGTCTGAGTTTCACCTAACCAGGTGATCAGTCTCCCAGTGCATTTCACCAGCCACACCTCAGAAGCCGAGCACAGGATCCATACATTGGACCTGCAGCGAGCGCTCAGCTAGAGTTCAGAGAGGGGTTTGCCAGCTATTTGTCACCTACACTGAAGCCGCACCTGGCAGACCAGTAGTTAAGCAGACGATTGGCAGGTGGCTTGTACCCTGCATTGACCTCTGCTATAGGTTGACGGGTAGGGAGCCTCCCGTAGGGCTAAGGGCTCATTCCACTTGTCATATTGCTGCCTCAGTGGCTGCTTCCAGGGATGTCCCTTTCCAGGAAATCTGCAGGGCTGCTACCTGGAAGACAGCACACACCTTCATTTCCCACTACTACTTCGACTTTGAGTCAAGCCGGGATGTTGGTTTTGAGGCCTCAGTTCTCCAATCTCTGTTTGTACATCTTGCCCCCTTCCCCCAGAGAGCTGCTAGGAGTCTGCCAGAAGTCTGGATAATTCATCATATCCACGTCCATAGAAAAACAGCTTACTCACCTGTAACAGTAGTTCTAAGCATGTGGATATGTTGTTCAATCGACACTTTGTGGCAGGTTCCTTGCCGCTTTAATTCTTGCCGGAAGGTCTTCAAGCTGGCTCCTCCCACCCACCCGGGTTATAAAACTCTCGGCTCCACCCCATGACGCCAGATCTTCCTTACCACTTGGAAGCTCAGGTTCCCTCCTTAGCGCTCTGCGTTTTAGGCCTGGATCCAAACTCTTCGGGTTTTCCAAAAATTATTTTAAAGTATACTAGACTACAGTCTTCATTTTCCCTCGTGGCTGCAATGGACAAATCCACTCCCGGCTTCCATCAGTGCCCTTGTGGGCAGAAAACGTCCTGGACTGATCCGCACTCCATGTGCGTTTACTGCCTGGGTCTTGCCCACGATCCGCAGGCCTGTAAGCTGTGCAAGTCCTTCTCGGCTTCAGTCTTAGAGGATCGTGCTGTCAGACTACAATTTGGGCGTCCCAAGAAACTGTACCCGCCGGTGAAGTCATAGGAGGCCCGTTGGGCAGTGTCCATGGCTGTGGGCTCAGCGGAGCAGCTGGAGCAGTTGATCGCCCTCGAAGAGGAGGCGGCCCTGGCTGCTTCATCTTCCTCCTCGGCTGTGATATTTATCCCGCTCTTCTTGGGCTCCTCCTACACTGCTTCTTTTAAGGAGCTTTGCCAGTCCCTCTCCACCAAAGGAGAAAGGCCATCTGGACATACCAGTACGTCGAAGAAAAAAGATCCAAAAGGTAAGTCCCAACATTGAAGTTCGTGGGAGTGGGAGAGATTCCCTTCCTCGCTGGCTTCACGGTGTCCCTGTCAGGTCAGTTGGCCGAGACAGCCGTCGATTTCTTGACCCATTAGACGATTTGTCAAGTGGAGAAGCCGACAACTCTTCTTCACTGGTTCCCACGGTGGTAACCGAGGACTTGCCCGTGCCTCCTATGCCGAAGTCACTGGTCAAGGACCCTGAACCGAGGGATGAGCGGGTTTCCCCGGCCCCCTCTTTGACCCACCCTCGACGACCCTGAAGGTCTTGGTCTCGGTCCTCTTCCAGGTCGAATAGGTCCAGCCCCCATCAGCGGACTCGATCTTGGTACCATGGAAAACGGTGTCGCCACTCATCCTCTTTGGAGGATAGGCTCCAACATAAGTTACGCTGGCGCTACGAGGACATGATGTGGCAGCAACTTATGTTGACCGGTGAGCCGACTCTGTCGCCTTCTCCGGCCATTAAGTGGCTGTCACCGAAGCGTCCGAAACAACCCATCTTAGTTATCGAGGAGCCGACCCTGGCATCAGTTGTTTGTCCAAAACCGGCTGCTCTGCCTATTGTGGTGAAACCACCGCCTCCTCAACCGAAGACTGGGGCCCCGACCGAGGATTCTCGGTCTGGTAAGGGCTTGCCCCACAGATTGTCGGTCACCCTCACTCCCGATCGACCTCAGGAGGTGAAGGGTGGCTCAGGTGCTCGACAGCTGTTTGCATACTCCTCGGAGTCTGATGACGACTCCTCCCTGTTCTTCAGTCCCATTGATCTGCAATCTGCAGGGGGTCATTCGGTGGACAAGAGCCCATCCTCGTTCTTGGGTATACTTTGACTCGTCTCAGAGTCCACTGGGATGCAGCTCGAACCTGTTCAGAAACGGGCCAGGTATCCCCTCACGGAGATACAGTACTGGACCGAGGAGACTCCCCTACGGAGGCCTTCCCGGTGGCCGAAGCCATTGTTGTCCCAGCCCTGGAGTTCTGGCAGCAGCCTGCCTCTTGTCCCATGCCTTCGGCCAGGATGGCTTGCACATATGCGGTCCCCACGAGTTCACTCTCCAGTTTCGTGGAGCACCCCTCTGCGGAGGGGCTGGTGACTGACAGTGTTTTCCGGCATTCCAGGAACACTAGGAACACGGACAAACTGCCCGATAAAGAATCCAAAAAGCTGGATTATTCGGGATGGAAGGTTTACGCTGCTTCCTCCCTAGGCCTTCGACAGGCTAGCTTGGCTGTACTGATGGCACATTTCTCACACGCCCTTATGGATTCCCTGGATGAGGTAATTCCCCATCTTCTGGCTGACCTTCAGACGACGGTCAAGCATGTGCGGGATCAGGGAAGGGCAGTGGCTAAGCAGCAGCTCCAAACTTCTTTAAACATCGGTGACTGTTGTGCCCGGTCAGTAGCGGCCGCAGTAGCCATGCGCCGCAGAGCTTGGCTGCGGATCTCCACCTTCACGGCAGACACCCAGCACAAGCTGACAGACATACCCTTCCTGGGCACCGACTTGTTCGGGCCAGGGGTGGAAGGCCATCTCCAGAGGATCAAGAAGTCCAGTGCCACCTTGGACTCAGTCATGTCTGCCCAGAAGGACAAAGGCCGCCATCAGCAGCGTAAGCCCTTTCGCCCTTCTGCTCCTGCGGCATGTCCGGCCCAGCAGGGGATCCAGTCATAATAGCGCGTCCGAAATAGCATGAACAGAAACAGCGCATACATAATAGTGCTGCAACACTATAGCGCATTAGCAATATAGCGTGAATGAAATAATAGCGTTGACAGTGATTTTCAAACACAGCGAAAGACTGATGTCAGGTAAAAATAAAAACATAACGAACCCCCCAGTACAGCATTTGAAATAAGATGGTTGATCATATGTGATTGTGCAGCTGCCACTTAGAGAGTTTTATTCTAATTTTCGTCTATTTAATTGGGGACAAGTGAGGGCACACTCAGCTTTGTTCATTATGTCTCAGCAAGTGCGATTCATCTGCAGCCAAAAGGGCAGTGAGCTTGCAGTCCTAAATGGATTCCTATTTCGCAGAGAGCGTGTGACAGCAGATGGAGCGTACTGCAAATGTTTGCAATATGATAAAGGACACTGCTGCGCTCGATTGCATTTGAAAGGAGATGCTGTGCTAAAAGAACTGGGAGAGCACAACTATGTACCTGACCCAACTCAAGTTGCTGTGAAGCAGGCAGTGGCCAACATGAAAGAACGAGCCGAAACTACCTGCGAGTCTACACATCAAATCGTGGCAACTGGTGTGTCTGAACTCTGTCCATCAATCTCCTCTCAACTTCCCTCAATGTCGCTATTGAAGCGTACGGTCCAGAGAAACAGAATATCCACTGCCCGGCCTCCTCCAGAACCAGAGAATGCTACAGATCTCATTATACCGGAGGAGTTCACTGTTACATCTAATAATGAGAAATTTTTATTATTTGACTCTGGTCCCAGCAGTGATAGAATTCTGATATTCACCACTTATCAGGACATCGAAATTTTGAAGGCAAGTGCCCATTGGTTCGTAGACGGAACCTTTAAATACTGCCCATCCATTTTCCACCAACTGTACACTATACATGTTGTGAAGTACAAAACAGTGGTCCCTCTGGTATATATCTTGATGGCAAATCGTACAGCTGCTACATACACAAAAGTTTTTGTTTCCTTGAAAACATTATGTGGTGACCTTCAACCAGAATCGATTCTCATTGATTTTGAATCTGCAGCACTTAAAGCCTTCATACGTTACGAGGTTGTTTTTTCCATCTATGCCAAGCATATCCGTTTATTGCCTTCACTCGCCTGTGTTCCACTGCCAGATGTTCTAACCGCGTTTGAAGAGCTAATGCAGACAGAGTTCTATCAAAGCAATGCTGAGTCCTTAACCTGTCTTATTGACTATTTCGAGGATACATGGTTGGGCAGGCCTCTTGCCAGAGGAGGTAGACGACGGCCAATGTTTGACATAGCTTTGTGGAACTGCTACGATGCAGTGCAGTATGACCTGCCTCGCACCATTAACTCAGTCGAAGTGTGGCACCATAGATTTAATCATTTTATTGGTGCACACTACCTATCCATCTGGTGTTTCATAGAGTTCCTGAAAACAGAGCAACATCACAACAGAATTGTCATGGAACAGCTGATTGCAGAAAGTACAGTGCCGGTTTGTAAAAAAAAAAATACAAAGACTGCAAAACGCATAGCAAGCATCATATCACAGTATACTGAACGCACAAGAAACCAATACCTAAGAGGGATAGCCTATAACTTTCAGCTGCAGGCATAAATGCACATGTATACAGAAGCACTCTGTAAAGCATTGATCGTACTCAGTAAAGCATCAAGCACTATAAATGTGACAGCTCTACAGTTTTAAATACTTTTTCTTTTGCTTTATTTTGTGATGTTGGAATAAAATGAATTATATTGACTGTACCTAGAAAGACTTGTAGAGTTTTCGTGGTTCATGATTATCCAGATAGGAACAGGAAGTTCGGGAGGGGAATGGGAGTAACACATTGTGGTGCACTGCAAACTAGGGTCCTAGCAAACATTGCCGGAATTAGCTAACACAGACTGAGAAGAAAAGAGGAAAGCTATAGCAGGAACAAGCAGCATCATTCAGTAAGCTGCAATTTCATCAATGCGCTACTAAATAACACGCTATAATTTCCATTAGCTATTATGCTGTTGCGCTAAAATGTAAGCGCTGTAATAACACGCGCAATATTGCATGCGCAATTTTGACAGTCCACCAGCAACAGAGCCAGCAGGCTCACACTTTGCATCCCTAGGCCAAGTCTGCCACTTCCTCCAGTAGGAAGCCTGGAGGGAAGGGTCCAGGAGGCCCCTCGGCTGACCCTTTCTCCAAGCCTGCCCAGTGATGGGTTGAGGGGTGTCGCTCCCAGCCTCGTCACTCCTCCCTGGGTTCCCTCCATGGGGGGATGGCTCTGCCACTTCCTTTCTGCCTGGTCCGCTATAACCATGGACCGCTGGGTGCTAGAAGTGGTTGGCAGGGGTCTGCCTCTGGAATTCGAACAGTCCCCTCCCTATCAAGCCATCACCCCACGGGGGGCAACGGGTCCCACAGCCTCTCCGTCGGCTCATCGGGCCAACTTTGCCCTGCTCCTCCAGAAGGAGATGATTAGTGAGGTGGCAGACCCTCCTCCAGACCCAGGGTTTGTGTCCAGGTACTTCCTGGTCCCAAAGCGGACGGGGGGCTGGCGCCCCATTCTCGACCTGCATGACCTGAACAAGTTCCTAAGGCCGCGCACCTTCAGGATGGTCACTCTGGCTCAGATGATTCCATCCTTGGAACTAGGCGTGTGGTTCTGCTCTCTGGATCTCCAGGATGTGTTCTTTCACGTCCCAATCCATCCGTTTCATCAGCGATTCCTCCACTTCAGAGCAGAGGGATCTCTTTACAGGTTCTGGGCCATGCCCTTCGGCCTCTCTCCAGCTCCCAGGGTCTTCACCAAATGCATGGCAGTGTTGACAGCATTCCTGCGGTGCCAAGGGGTCCGGGTGTACCCTTACCAGGACGACTGGCTGATTGCAGCCCCATCCAGGTTGGAGGTGGAGTGGTCCAGGGATCTGGCCCTCTAGGTCTGCTCTCAGATTGGCCTCCTCATCAACAAGGCAAAATCGTAACTCATGCCATCGCAGGTGATTCAGTTCATCGGGGCAGAACTTGACTCTCTCTGAGCCAGAGCTCGGCTCCCGGTGGACAGGGCCGAAGTCCTTTCCTGCTTTGCCCAATCATTTCTGGTTGGGCTGTTGCGCCCTGTCCGGGACTTCCTGCGCTTTCTGGACCTCATGGCTGCCTGCACCAGCGTGGTCTGCTGGGCCCGCTGGCTTATGCGCCCCCTGCAGTGGAGGCTGGCCAGCCAGTGGTCACAGCGTTTGGTCCTCTGGACCAGCCAGTGACAGTGACCCAGGAGATGTGGGACAGCCTGCAGTGGTGGCTCATCCCAGCTCATCTGCAGGAGGGTATCCCGTTTGTCGGCCCCGAGCCGACGGTCACACTAACGACCGATGCGCCTCTGATGGTTTGGGTTGCCCATCTGGGGGATCTCCGGGCCCGTGGCCTCTGGTCCCCTCAGGAGTCTCGATGCCACATCAACCTGCTGGAGCTTCAAGCGGTTCGACTAGCCCTCACCGCCTTTGCTCTGTTTGTACGGGGCCAGGTGGTTCAGGTCCAGATGGACAACACCATGACCATGTACTTTCTCAACCATCAGGGCGGGACGCACTCCTTGCCTGTGCAAGGAGGCTCTCCACATCTGGTCTCTTGTGATCAGCCTGGAGGCGGATCTCCTAGCCATCCCTGTGGCAGGAGCCTCCAACAGTCTAGCTGATGCCCTCAGCCGGATAGGCGCTGCTTCTCACAAGTGGTCTCTCCTGCCGGAGATAGCGCAAGACCTGTTCTCCCTTTGGGGCATCCCTCAGGTGGACCTGTTCACCTCCAGGGAGAATGTGAAGCTGAGGCTGTTTCACGCCAACCCCCTCAGCAGGGCTCGCTGCAGGGGTATGCCTTCTCAAGGCCGTGGACCCTGGGCCTCTTTTACACATTCCCTTCATTTCCCTTGATCCACAAGGTGCTCCTCAAGGCGAGGAGGGACAAGACGCAGGTGATCCTGGTAGCCCCAGACTGACCTTGCCAGTTCTGGTACCCAGATCTTCTCAGTCTCAGCTCCAGGCTCCAGAGGTGGCTTCCAGCCCGCCTGGACCTGATCTCAATTGACAAGGGGAAGGTTCTGCATCCAGACCTTCAGTCTCTGCACCTGATGGCCTGGTTTCTGAGCGGCTAGAGTTCCAGGCCTTGGGTCTTTCTGACGAGGTCCTCAACGTCGTTGAGGCGTCCCGTAAAGAGTCGACCAGAAAATGCTATGCCTTCAAATGGAAGAGATTCTCCATTTGGTGTCAGGACAAGGGGTTGAACCTCTCTTCCTGTCCCTTGGCTAGTATTTTGGACTACCTGCAATCCCTGTCTCAGCTAGGGCTTCGGTCAACGACCCTCAAGGTGCACCTGGCAACCATCTCTGCTTACCGGGCGCAGGCCGGCAAGCAGTCAGTGGCACAGGAGAAGGTGGTAGGGTGCTTTTTCAAAGGCCCTGATCACATATCCACTCCGGCACAAGAACTTCCACCTCCTTGGGATCTACTGCTGGTATTGGCTAAGCTCATGGGCAAGCCATTCAAACCGATGCACAGGTGCGATGTCTCCCACCTGTCGTGGATGACCGTCTTCTTGGTGGCTATACCGTCAGCCAGAAGGATGGGAGAGCTCCAGGCACTTTCCGTCGAGTCTCCTTATCTGTCTTCCACAGGGACAAAGTTGTCCTTCGCCCCCACCCGAAATTCCTTCCGAAGGTGGTGTCAGAGTTTCACCTTAACCAGGTATTGACTCTGCTGGTGTTCTACCCCAATCACACCTCGGAGGCCGAATATAGGCTGCATACTTTGGACCCTAGAAGAGCGCTTGCTTATTATAAGGAGCGAATGGCTGAAGTTCGGGGAGAGGTTCGCCAGCTGTTTGTCACCTACTCTGAAGCCTCAAATGACAGACTTGTAGCCAAGCGGACGATAAGCAGGTGAGTCACCTCCTGCATAGATCTCTGTTATAGGTTGGCGGGCATGGAGCCTCTCAAAGGGATAAGAGCACATTCTACCTACCATACCGCTGCTTCTAGGAACGTCCCTATCCAGGAAATCTGCAGGGCTGCTACCTGGAAGTCAGCACACACCTTTATTTCCCATTACCACATTGATCTAGAGTCAACGCCGGGATGCTGGTTTTGGGACCTTGGTTCTCCAGTCCTTATTCCCTAAGTAGGGGGTGCACGCCTTGCCTCCCTCCTCCCGGAGAACTGCTAGGAGTCTGCCACAAAGTGTGGATTAAACAACATATCTACATCCCTAGAAATACAGGTTACTCAACTGTAACAGGAGTTCTAGGAGTGGTATATGTTGTTCATCCACACAACCCACCCGACCTCCCCGGCTTCGATGGGCAACCTGGCTTCCAGTGGGCTAGATCTGGCGTCTTGGTGCAGAGCCAAGGGTTTACCACGCGGGTGGGTGGGAGTAACCAGCCTGAAGACCTTCCGGCAAGAATTAAGTGGCAAGGAACTTGCAACAAAGTGTGGATGAACAACATATTCCACTCCTAGAACTCCTGTTACAAGTGAGTAACCTGTACATCTTCCACTGAGTGGTCTCTTGCAGTAGATAATTACTTCTGGAAGTTTCCAGCAGAGGGCCCTGTGACACGGCAGCTCTTCTAGCAGTTTTGTACCAGAGACCACCCACACATGACATCATCTTCCTGCTTCCTATATAAGGGTGGGCGGTCCTTGGTATCCTCAGTTCATTTTCCTGCCGTCTTCAGCTCGCATAGCAGCTAGTTCAACTTCTGTGTAGCAGTCATCGACGGAGATTTGGATTCCAAGAACGGATGTCTAAAGATTCTTCAGGCAAACAAGCTCTATTTCGTTCCTGCCGCTGTGGCAGGAAGATTTATTGCTTTGACAATCACAAATTTTGTGTAAGGTGCCTGGGTCCCACACACGACACCAATTCCTGCAACTCCTGTCAGGAGTTTAATAGAGCAACCCGTCGACGACGGTTGCTTGAAATTCAGCACTTACGAAACAGAAAATGTCTCTGTTGGAGAACCAGGGGGCCTGTACCAAGGGCTCCCTCAGCTCTGGTTCTCATTCTCGGCAGGGTAAAGAGAGGGAAAAACCCTCCTCTCACTTCCGGCCACATTGCCTGTCGACAACCACTGTTTCTGTGGCTCCTCCATCGACAGAGCATCTTCCTCCAGCTTCCTTTTTTAATGGGAGCTCATACCCTTTCATCGACGGCACGTTCCAGCTCTTTAAACACTCTGTAGGCTGTGTCTGCTGTGTCGACAGGGGCTTATACCCTCTCGTCGACGATGCTGTCTAGCGTCTTAAATTCAGCCAAATGCACAGCTGCTCCATCGACTCCTCTCCCTTCGACAGCATCTGACATATTTAGTGAGCATGCTTCCACAGACTCATCGATGAGCTCCCGTGTCCCACAGGGCAAACCAATGGTGTCTGCCTTACAGAATGCCCCTCCACCCTCACAGGTGGCATCTTACAGGGGGCAAACGGACAGAGACCAGGACCTTGGTTTATTCTTCCCAGGGGTGAGACCTGCTTACACTGCCCATCCCATACCTTCCATCACCCCCATTGTCTCTCAACTCCCACTGCATACCCTCCCCATCTTCCCAAGAACGAGACATTACCAAGATAGTGAAGTAGGTCTTGCATACCATGCGTTATACCCAGTCCTCCACCCCAGGAGAGCTACAGGATCCTTTCCAGTCTCACTCACCTCTGCCTAAAAGATTTAATGGAGACAGGGATCCACTGCCACCCTGGTCTCCTCCTCCTAATATGGAAGACTATTTTTCAGATGAATCTGAACTACCGGTAGATCTCCCCAGTGATACTGATGATGAAGAGTTCCAAGATGTGGATTTCCCGAACCTGGAGTCCCCATACTCTGAAATCTCTTCCCTGGATGAGGACCTGCCTATGCCAGTTGCCACCTCTCTTTCTGATAACCTGACCTTTAGTGAGATGATGGTTCAGATACAAAAGGTCATGGAATTCTGTACCACAGAACATGACAAACAACATAAGGATATGGCAGAATATCTTGAGTTGCCAGAGGAGCCGGCCTTAGTGGTGTCCCCACTGATTCCAACCTACCAGAATGCTATGCTGGCTGCTTGGCATCAGCCATCCACTATTATAGCTGTTCCCAGAAAAGCAGATCACTTATATCAGGCTCCCCTGGATCATCCCTTTCTGTCCACCATCCCAAAAGAGGACTAAGTGGTCATTACTGCCGTTCATGATTGTACTAAAAAACCCAAACACATGAGTTCCTTACCACCTGATAAAGAATCCCGAAGAACTGACTACCTGTGGGGGAAAAAGGTTTTTGCCTCAGGTACCATGAATATTAAAATTCTGAACTATATGGGACAATTATCCCTCTGTACAGACAGCTGGTGAGACCACATCTGGAGTACTGCATGCAGTTCTGGAGACCCAGTCTCCGCAAAGACATAGACAGGATGGAAGATGTCCAGAGGAGGGCAACTAAAATGGTGCAGGGTCTGCACCGGAAGACATATGAAGTGAGACTTAAGGAGCTTAATATGTATAGCCTCGAGGAAAGGAGGGAGAGGGGGGACATGATAGAAACTTTCAAGTACCTCAAGGGAATCAACAAAGTCCAAGAGGGTAGCATCTTTCAAAAAAAGAGGTGTGCAAGAACAAGGGGCACAATTTGAAGATAGAAGGGGGCCTCAGAGGTAATTTAAGGAAGTATTTTTTCACAGAGAGGGTTGTAGATGCATGGAACAGCCTTCCAGAGGAGGTTGTGGAGTCAAAACAGTGGTGGAATTCAAGCATGCATGGGACAGTCATAAGGCAATTCTAGGGGTTGGGGGTAGGAAGAAGTAGGCTGCTGGTTAACTAGGATCTGCAGCTTATCCATCAGGTAGGGAAATGGGCAGACTGGGTGGGCCAAGCGGTCCTTATCTGCCGTCAAATTCTATGTTTCTATGTTTCTATATGGTTAACTACCAGTGTACTCTTGGGGCTTTGGCCATAGACATTATCAATAAACATTCTCCTTCCCAGGAAAAGCACAAGTTATTGGGAACAGTGTCCACTAACAATTCTATTTCCCATCACCTGCTCAGGTTGGGATATGATACCATAGATACCTCAGCCCAGCTGTCAGCTACTGGAGTCTCTCTGCGTCGCCATGCTTGGCTTCACGTTTCAGGTTTTCCTCTTGATATACAACATACAGTAGCTAATGCACCCTTTAATGGGTCCAGATTGTTCAGGCCAGGTACTCAAACATTGTTAGATGACCTGCAGGCATCGGGGCAGAACCCTTCATATGGTACATGGCATGTACCATACTCCACAGCCCACCTATCATACGCAATATTCCTCCTATTCCAAAAGGGGCAGAAAATATAAGGCTTCTAACAGAGGTGGCTTTCAAGGTCATTCCCAAGCAGCAAGAGCAAAACACCTCTGCCACCCATGGCTCCCATGCCCATCCCTCAGAACGGGATTTGCAACCCAGTACCCAGTGACCTATCAGGGCTTTCCCCTCGTCTCCTCGACCAGGCCTCGGAGGCTGTAGGGTGTCATTTTGCCTTCCATCTGGAGGCCTGGGAAAAGATCACTTTGGACAAATGGGTACTTCAGATCATCCGAAGGGACACACTCTGGAATTTCTCTCTGCCTCACCCCCTTCCCCTCCTTGCATGGTCCATTATCCTCCAGATCATGTCCCTATCCTTCAAGAATTGAAGGCACTTCTAGCCAAACTGGCTGTCTTATTAGTGCCCCTTCCAGAACATCAAACGGGGTTTTACTCCCACTTTTTTCTGGTACACAAGCGAACCGGAGATCTCAGACCAATACTAGACCTTAGACACCTGAATTGATACATTCAGTACAATCATTTTTGCATGGTAACTCTAACTGCCATCATGCCTATCCTAAAACAAGGAGACTGGCTGTGTGCCCTGGATATGAAGGACGCCTACTTGCATATCCCTTTCATCATGCCCATTACAAATTTCTGCACTTCCACCTTCTGGGTCAAAACTATCAGTTTCGAGCACTCCCTTTCGGCCTCAAGATTGTTCACCAAATTTCTAGTAGTGGTGTGGCAGCAGCCTTACAGAAAAAGGGGCACTTTGTCTTCCCATACCTAGACAATTGGCTAATCAGAGCAAAATCCAGAGAAGCTCTGCTGGCCTCCCTAGCTGCTACTCTGAGCATGTTCAACGACCTAGGGATAACAGTCATCTGGCCAAAGCCCAGTCCGCACCCGACACAGTCTCTCCAATACATCGGGGGCTGCTCTAGACACAGTCACAGCCAGGGCTTACCTTCTGCCTGCTCGCCAGGACACTCTTATATCTCTGGCTTTGTGAATACAGACTCAGAAAATAGTCACAGCCAGACAAATGCTGAGCCTTCTGGGTCACATGTCCGCAGCCATCCCGACGGTGGCATTCGCCTGCCTTCACATGAGACCTATCCAGTGGACCCTCCAGAATCAATGATCTCAAAGAACTGGACAGTTCGAAGACAAAATCAGGATCACTCCTTCTCTGGAGTCATCCCTGATGTGGTGGACAATCAGAACCAATTTGTGTCAAGGAATGCCTTTCTGCTCCCTCCCTCCCATGCAGACGTTAACTACGGTTGTTTCCCTGGACAGATGGGGCACACATTTAGGTCTTTATTTGACCCAAGGCCAGTGGGCCACCTCATCCCATCACTCTCATATCAATCTCCTCAAGATGAAAGCTGTCTGTCTAGCCCTTCAGGCATTCCAGCCCTACCTTAAGCCAGGACCGTTGCTGATTCAATCAGGCAACACTGCAGTGGTGTTTTACCTCAACAAGCAATGGGGCATGAGATCACACACCCTCTGCATGGAGACCCTTGCATTCTGGCAGGAAGCCATCAGACAACTAAGGCTAATGGCCGTCTACCTTCTGGGATGGTGCAATCAGTTAGCAGACCGGTTAAGTCGCCAGTCATCCGCTCACGAATGGACACTTCACAAAGAAGTACTCCAAGAAATCTTTGACCTGTGGGGAACTCCACAGCTGGATTGTTTGCCTCTCCAGTCGATCAGCAGCTCCCCAGTTACTTCTCCATTATCCCGAGCAATAGGGGACGATTTATCGATGCTCTCTTCCGACCTTGGACAGGATTCTACTTATATGCCCCCCCCCCAGTCCGTCTCTTGCAACAGACTCTATTGAAACTTCAAATGGAGCTGTCCATCATGATTCTCATAGCACCAATGTGGTCTCATCAACCATGATACCCTCCACTCCAGCAACTGTCAGTAAGGGAACCCACTGAGTTGCGAGTCAGACTGGACCTCCTGACTCAGTGTCACAGATCCCTCCTGCAACCCAGCCTGAAGACCCTTCATCTTCATGCTTGGCTCCTGAGGATGCATTCATAAATAGACTCCAAGAGTCCTCTCCTGTTGCTAGCATTCTCCTGGTTTCTCGTAAAGCAGCAACCAGAGAAACATATAATTCCAAATGAAAATGCTTTTCCATATGGTCTGCCTCTGACTCACTGGATCCTTACTCCTGTCCACTATGAAGGTTTTAGACTATCTGGCCTCATTATCAGAATCAGGCTTAAGTCACTCCTCCATCAAAGTCCACCTGGCTGCCATCTCAGCATTTCATGAACCTTTGGATGGCAGGCTTCTGTACCTACATCATTTAGCCAATATGTTTTTGAGAGGAATGATACATATTAAGCCTCCTATTAGAAGACCCAGTCCTATGTGGGATCTCAATTTCATTATAGAAAAACTGACCCTCAAACCTTTTGAGCCAGCGGCTACCTGTGATCTCCATTTCCTTTCATGGACAACGTTGTTTCTAGTGGCTAGTACTTCAGGTTGCCGTATTTCCGAGCTGCATGCCCTCGTGTGTAGGGAACCTTACTTGATTTTGCACAAGGACAGGGCGGTCCTTCATACCAACGCATCCTTCCTACCTTCCTAAAGTAGTCGTCGAACATACTCTAAATCAGTCCTTGGAGCTTCCGGTCTACCACCCTGAATACTCCAGTCACGGTGAACATCTATTACGTACCTTAGATGTCCATCGTGTACTATGCTATTACACTAATCGTACCCAGTCGATTAGGAAAACGTCTCAGTTATTCGTCACCTTTGCCTCTGGCAGAGAAGCCTTCCCATTGCTAAATGAACCCTGTCTTCATGGTTGGCAAATTGTATTACCTTTTGTTACAAAAAGTACAAAAAGTCTTTAACTGGACCTGTCCAAGCCCATTCCATGAGTGCTATGGCCATTACTGCGGCTTGCTTTAAAGGCACCTCCATTTCAGATATCTGCAATGCAGCTACCTGGACCACAATCCATACTTTCACAAGGCATTACAATCTTGATATTGCCTCATGACGTAGGGCGGCCTTTGGCTGTGCAGTCCTACGAGGTCTCCTATCATAATTGTCCTCCCATTTGGACATAACTGTTGGGGATTCTCCCAGAAGTAATTACCTACTGCAAGAGACCATTCCGTAGAAAATGGCACAATTACGTGAAATCTTACCGTAAGAGTAGATCTGTGAGAAATGTCTCTTGCAGTAAGTATGATCATGCCCTCTGTCCCCCTCCTTCTCTAACAGAGCAAATTCTGGTCCAGTGATTTAGTGTTGCGACTCCTTGGTACCTCGGTTTCCTACGGGTCCTCGCTTTGTGAGCTGAACCGGGCTAAACTAAGGATACCAGGATCGCCCACACTATATAGCAAGCAGGAAGATGATGTCATGTGTGGGCAGTCCCTGGTACAAAACTGCTAGAAGAGCTGCTGTGTCACAGCGCCCTCTGCTGGAAACTCCCAGAAGTAATTACCTACTGCAAGAGACATTCCTTGAAGATGTACTGTTACAGTAAGATTTTATGTAGCTGTACTTACTAGGATTAGTAGATGATGTACATCCACACTGACCCACCCGTCCTCTCCTGGGAAGTGGCACACCGGTCTTGCTTCCAGTGGGTAAGATCTGATGTCACGGAGCAAGCTGAGGAAGTTACCACCTGGGTGGGTGGGAGGAGCCAGCTTGAAAACGTTCCAGCAAGCCTTAAAGGGAAATGAACACTGCCAAAAGTGTGGATGTACATCATATACCACTCCTCGAACTACTATTACAGGTGAGTAACCGTTTTTTTAAGGTGACTGACTACCAATCCTGATATGCAATACAAAGTTCAAAATTTGAATTAACAACAAACATGTGTTCCTATTATTTAAGCAATAACGATCGAAAAGCTGGTCATTTCCAAAGGATTAATGACTGGTTGGGGGGATGGGTAGCCAGAAGGCCACTTCCCTTCAGCCAGTTGTTGCTCCAAGGAAATGACTGGCTTTGAGGTTGTTATTGCAATTATAAGTCTAATAGCAATAACAACTCTTTTTTTTTTTTTTTATTATACTTTAAGGTTTGGACGGGAGTTGCTCCAGCCATGCGTGCCACATAGCTTCAGTTGGCAGCTTGAACGGTCATGTCTAAGATGTTGATTATTGATCCAGTAGCCAATCAGGGGCCTCACAAGGCTCCAGAACATTTAATTAGTAATTTAATTAATGGCAAACTGCAGCAGCATAGGTCACATTAGACCACAAGCAATACAAAATTGCCCCTCCCCCCATAACCTGACAATTGCTAAGCCAGTATTAAGTTTGTTTTATTTTTAACCAGGAGATGGACTGGGCACAGCTCTTTTTCAGCCACGCCTGACACACAACATTACAATGCAAAATTACATTTACACAAAATACAAAAATTAATCACAATTGCAAACAGTATCACAATATTATTTATTTAACAATAAATATTTAAAATGAGATTCTGAATGTGCTTTTCGAATCAGTTCTCCATATTAATTTAAAAATGAGGGGGAATAAGTTCTAAAAACAGACAACATGTCAAGTGCAAATGGATTCTCATTTCCAGCATTATATAACAATTTAGTAACTCATTTTCAAAACATGTAGTACTGTGAACCATGTGTGAGGAACTACTTCATCAACAGTATTCTAAATAACAAAATAAAGTACAAAAAAAAAAGACCCTTGCCCCTTCCCCAAAAAGATGAGTAAAACCCTAACATCCTACATATTATAGATTAAAAAAAAAAGTGAAACCATTTTTATGCACTTGGGAGTGAAAAGGCAGGTAAATGTCAGATTAATAAATCACTCCATATAGTATAGTCTCACACATTTGATTATATAAGTCATTCAAATCCAAATTCATATTGCGTACACGGTGTGCAGGGGCAACAGTAAACTTAGCTCCCCCAAAGGGTCCCTTATACAGATAGAAATCACATTACATTGAGGAGCAAATCCTTTCAAGAAACCTTCTGTGTGCGACATCTGCAAAATAAAAAAATGAGTATCAATACTTTAAAATGGTACTCAATAAAATTAAAAACATAAATCACAGAATTAAATCCGCTTAATTAGCTTGTGCCCTTTTCAGCTGGACCTGGTCTTTCTCTAGTTGCTCCCCACAGACCTTGACATGAAGTGCAAGTTATGAGGGTATGGGGAGTGTTGTTCTGGGCAACAGAAGTAAGTAGACCTGAAAGGGGCTCATTGGTGGAATAAAGTGCAAGTCTTTCTGGAGCGGTTTAAGTTTGCAAGGTGACTATTAATCTGAGCATGGTGTTTGAGTATTGTTTATTTCTCAGTCAAGTCTGAGGTAGGCATTTGTTTTAGAATTACAGAGTACAGAATAGCTGACAGCAGTTATAGTCAATAAAGTCTGAGATAAAATAAAGCAGTGTAGAGTACAATAAATATAAAGTGTGAGGTCCTTGCCAAGGAAATTTGAAATTAGTACATCACTTTCAGCTATGCCATAAAACTTTAGGGTCCTGGGAGGCTTTTCTTTTTTTTTTTTTTACTTTTATTCCTTTCAGAGTAAACATACACTTAGCAACCTTTCAGAGAACATCAGACACATTTTCATACAGATTTTACAGTCAACTAGTATACGTTCTCATCCAAAAAGTAGTTAATTGTATTTGCAGAGGCTATTTGATTCCACTAAGCTGCATGAGACCAGCCCAAGACACATGACACAAATAATATAATTTTTATGCTCATGAAAGTATTTCAGTTGCCCTTGTCCTGAAAGAGGACTGTGGTTGTAATGACTGTACAGAAGTTCAAGAAGTCCATATTGGTTATTCTAGTTGCAACCTTCACCAAAACCCATTGCACACTATAATCAGTGAAATATATAAACTATTTAAATGTGTAACCTCCGCAATTGAAGGCTACAGAACCAGAATCACAGTTAATAAAGGCAGCTGTTAAGTAAAATAGGTCCATGCAGTACTATAATTAACACAAAACCAGTCTCGATGCTCACTTCCCATGACCAGGCATTTAACATCCATGTCACGTTAGAAAATGGGCACCAATTAAACAGAGTGCACCCCAAAACCTAAACTGTATTTAAGGAAACTATGTCATTAGCTCGGAGAGCTTCCAAGATGGTGTAAACCCACTGAGATCAGGAAATCAGTATAGTGGCAGAATAATACTACTAGAAGAGATGGGGCTCCCAATGTAGTAAATTGTCCCAGTTACCTGCAGTATTACTGTGCTACTCTTCCTCCTTGTTAGTAGAGAAGCACTTTTGGCCCAGCTTCCTGTGACATCCCTCTCTGCGTAAGAATACGCTAATACCTGTTCTGTTCCAATAAGAAGACTTAGAAAATAACCTGCAAAAGACTAAGAAAGGAAGAGATTGGGGTGACCCTCATTAGTCGAAAAAGACGAGTGAGTGAAGGCACCATATCAAGAAATTCAGTCCCCTTCATGCTCCTCAGCCAATCCTTCCCCTTCAGTGGCCTTTCACTTCAGTGGCCTTCCCCTTCAGTAGCCTTTCACTTCAGGCTCTTCAATTTTTGTGCCTATCTTCTAGCATCTGGAGGATTGGTGTAAACCTGTTTTTTCCAGTGCATAATTCAGTGTAGGCTGGAAAATTCTCAAGGTCTGTATGCCAGCTTCTTGAAGGATGTTGCATACTGCCTCAGACTTCTTCTGTCTCTGGCATAACTGATATTTCCTGTCCCACAGTACCAGCCACTTCTGTCTGGCCAAGGTTAAACTCCAGTTCCTCTCTCTCCAGTACCTGCTGTCAAGAACAATAGCTCATGGGGTCTCTTCAGCTGGCTGCCATCCTCGTGGGCTCACTCTATAGGCCCGCTTACTTCTTAGCCATAAAATCGATTAAATTAAAACATTTCCTGATTTTCCAAGAATCAGTTTTCACCTTTGATTTCCACTTTTGGGTCCATGCCGGAGTTGCTAGGACCCCATAGGAGTCAGAACTTTTCTGGTGGCTAGTGACACGGTAGGCACCATGCACACGTCACACACTGATGTGTGCACCCACTGGCATTCAGCTGTACCAGCCCCCAACCACCTCAGTTTCTTTGGGGACCAGAACTTCACCATCTATATGATGACAGTATTCATTTCTTTAGCTTTACTGTTTTAATTACTAGTATTTGTTATTTTTCTGTCAGTTTAGTTACACAAAAGTTTAACGGTTTCTCTCAGCCCTACCTCATACTAGGCCAACAACCATGGAAGAAGGTAGGGAACCTGAAAAGGTAGGTTGCTTCGGCAGTGGGGCTATGTCCAGTCAGCACCTCTCTCTCTGGATGGGTGCTCTGACAGTGGGCAGTCCAATGTTTGAGAGAAGGAACAGTCCTCCTGGCAACACAAAATAAAATGGTACAGATTCAGCACATGCTTTGTCTGGGTCCTTGCACCATTCAGCCTCGGTTTCGTCCTCTCCTCATAAGAAAGGGCAGAAATGTCACTGGCGAACGTCATTCTCTGACCATTCTGCTGTGAGACACCCAACTTCCATGGGTCTGGTTTCCCCACCATCATCACTGACGACACTGGGGTTGCTGGGGCGGTCATTGTCTCCTTCCTGGGCCTTTAGTGCACTTACCCGGTCAACAAAAACAAAATAAATAAAAAAAAATAAAAAAATAAATAAATACTAAGGAGGACACAGGTGAGCAGTTCAGCCATTGAGCAACACTCACACTGGGGACTGCATGTAAGTCATGCGGCGCAGTTTCTGGCAATGGCCCCTGACCCTTCAGGGTCAGCTGGGCTGGCACTGCCTGAGGTGTCGCTTGAGTTAGGCATGTGGCTGCTGTGATGCCTTTGGGCTGGTGCCATGGACGGTGCTGCCAACGCCTGTCCTGCTTGTGGTGTTGCTTCTGTCCTTTCTGGGGACAGGGGCAGCCATGGTGCTGCTGCCAGTCACTTCAGTGCTGGTTGAGTCACTGACATGGCGCCGCATGTGGCACAGAATCTCTTGGTGTATGCAGCGCTGCCAACAGCACTGTTCTCCATGCCCCTGGGGCTGGGGCCAGTGTCACTGATTTTGCCATGTCTGCACACTGCACTGTCTGCCCTTCAACCCCCGGCTATCTACTACTGGCAAAATGAGAGGAGTGTAGAGGGAGACGAGTCAGACTCTGACCTCATTATTTCTGATAGTGGGAACAATGACTGATACTATGATCCTGAGAGCTCAGTTCCAGGCCCTGTGTCTGTACCTCGGAGGACCTCTTCTTCCAATCTCTGCTCAAAAATAAGCATTCCGCACTGAATTTCGAACCAGTAGCCATAGACCAGGCGAGGTACCTCCAACTGGAGTTTTTTAATGTTCCTAATATCTCAGTCTGTTTAATTCCTACCATGCCTCCAGCTCTAGAGAAACTCTTAAGAGGCAGCTCAAAGGAGACCTGCTACTATGGCAGCTGTCCCCAAACAGGCAGTCAAGAAATACGAAAACTAAGGCTGTGTATTTCACGCAGCCTATAGCTGATACAGTTGTTATTGTATCTGAGAATGATAAAACAATAGTACCCAAGGAAGGCACAGTGCACCCTAACAAAGACTTGTGCAAAGTAGACACCATGGGCAAGTGGGTCTATACCCCGGCCATCCTTGGCATAATGATAACTAGCTACCAGTGTCACTTCTCTAAATATGGGTATGCCCTCTGGAGCAAGCTTAAGTCTGGCAGATGCTCTGCTTGACACGGAGACAAAACAAGACATGCTGCTAGCTGTTAAACAAGGTATTAAATCCATCAGCCACCAGCTTAAAGACTCTGTGGATGCCTTTGATGCAGCAGCTTGCTTTGCAGCTGCAGGCATTTGCCTCAGGTGGCACACCTGGCTGCATACTGCTGGCTTTCACCCAGACGTCCAGCAACAGATCATGACTGTGTCCTTTGAAGGCACTTATCTGTTCAGACAGCAGGTGGAGTGGTCTTTAAAGAGCCTACTAAAACTAGAACGACTCGTAAGACTTCCAGTTAGACATCTTTAACCCTCAGAGGGGTATGGGATGTTGCTCTTTTCATGACAGGCAGCTGCAGAGAAGCCCAAAACAAGAAAGCTCAGCCTTCCCAACTCTAAAGTAATGTGCTACCGAAGGCACAGGTGCCAGAAGCACTCAGTGCCACCATCTAAAGCTCTGGTCCCGGTCTCACTTCAGCTGCTGGAGGCAGACCTTCTCCTCCCCAGTAGGGGGGCATCTGACCTATTTTTCTGTCAGTGGGAATCCATCTCAATAGAGAAGTGGGTCCTCAGGATTATCTGAGTGGAGTACTCCCTGGATTTGTCAGCAACCACTCCATACTGTCCTCCCAGAATGCAGGTCCTTGTCAGGTCACATGTCATATCTTCTGGCACATGAGATTGTGGGCCTTCTGAGCAACAGGATAGTAGAAATAGTGCCAGAGTCAGAATGGAACACAAGGTTTTATTCCCACGACTTCCTGGTCACAAAGAAATTGGGTGGCATGCGCCCCATTCTTAATCTCAGAAATCTGAACAAATACATGGAATGAGAAAAATTCAGGGTGATTTCTCTGGGCTGTGTACTTTCCTGCCTGAAGCAGCAGGACTGGCTAACATCTCTGGATATGCAGGATGCATACCAGCACATACTGGTGCATCCCAGCCACTACATATACCTTTGGTTTTATGTTCATGGGCAACATGACCAGTTCAGAGTCCTACCCTTTGAACTTTCCTCTGTGCCATGAGTCTTCACAAAGTGCTTTGCAATACTCATGGTGCTCCTTAGAAAGCTAGAACTCTGCGTCTTCCCATATCTGGATGACTGGCTACTCTGAAGCCCATCCAACAGGAGATAGAGCAGTCAGTGGCCACTGCCTCCGTTCCTAACATCCATGGAAGTTCTGCTGAGTCCCTTGGAAGTCTTAGCTGGAACTCTCCCAAGAGTTACTCTTCATAGAAACTGTTCTGGACATGACCTGGGCTCGGACCTTTCTTCCAGAAAGCAGACTAAGAGCGATCCTGCGGATTTCATGCTATATCATGGAATGCAAGATGGTGCAAGCCTGCTCCATTCAACACATGGGGTCTAGTACGATCTCCCAACATCATTCTTTCTGACTAAAAATAGCCCACATTTTACATCCCATTTCAAATCTTCCCGCTGTTTATTTTTTACCGACACTGATTCTCCCAACAAAGTAGCGAACAGCAAACACAGCAGCACTCCAAAACTAAGCAAACAATAAAAAAGCCATACAGCAACAGGTTGAAACAGTGCACATACTGGCAAACTTCATTAGGTGCAGGAACTAACAGTTGCACTCTCGCTGAGATTAATTAAATTAAGGTGCAGCTGGTAGCAGGAAGAAATGGCAGAGTACAGATTTCTACAAATTATAGACCCTTAGGCTAGTACCCCTCACAACACAGTCCATTCCTTTAGAGTGTTGGTTGTCTTTTCAGCCACCCGTACCTGTGCAGCGGCTCCTTTAATGGTGTGAGCTCCGTCGGTAAGTGGAGGAGAGTGGGGTGAGTTCCAACTTGAAGCCTGTGCAGCAGCTGCTTCGATGGTGTAAGCTCCATCAGTAAGTGGAGCAGAGTGGGGGTGGGTTCCTACTCTGAGCCTGTGCAGCAGCTCCTTCGATGGTACGTGCTCTGTCAGTAAGTGGAGTAGAGTGTGGGTGGGTTCCAACTTGGAGCCTGTGCAGCGGCTCCTTCGATGGTGTGAGCTCCGTCGGTTAGACCAGTAGAGAAAGTTAAAACTGTTCTGTGGACATATTGGCATATACATAGCATGCTGCTATAAATAGATACCACGCGATGGTAACCAGCTTTAAAAAACACATCGGTATTTAAACTCAGAAAACAGTTATATACAAATGATCTGAAAATTAACAATGACAAGACTATCAGGGTTCTAGCTTGCCATCTACGGGGGATCAGGGAGTTTGACAGCAATTAACGCATGACGGGATGATTACTGTCAGTTTGTTTTTTGCCGGGAATTTAATCATGTCTGCAAGTCGGTGTCAGTGAAATTAATGGCGGGAAGTTTAAAGTCTGGCAATAGTACTGATCCCAACACATGCTGGGCCTGATAGCCTCCTTCGTGTTTGTAGTGCCCCAAGCACAACTACATTTGAAGACAACCCAGTGGATGCTCAGTGCGCAATGATTACAGGCATCACACCCTCAAAACTATTCCACTCAGCTGACAAAACCTCTGATGAGGTCCCTGATGTGGTGGTAAGTGGTGGACAACCTCCTCCAAGACTTCCCCTTTTCTCCACCGGAGCCAGAAGGGATTCTTACAATGGATGCCTCTCTTTTGGGGTGGGGAGCCCACAGCCAGGGTCTTAAAACACCAGGTGTCTGAGACCCATCAGAGACTCACCTCCACATCAACATGCTGGTGATGCAGGCAGGTCTGTAAGGCCTGAAAGCCCTTGTGGACTTGGTCAGCTGAAACGCAGTTCTCCTCCAAACAGACAAGTCAGTCATGTATTATATCAACAAACAAGGAGGAGCACATGCTTACCGGCTCTGCAGAGGGGCGATGAGAGTGTGAGAATGGTGCCTGGAGCAGGGGATCTTGCTCCAAGTAATCTACCTGCCAGGATTCCAGACCACTGTGGCAGACAACCTCAGTCAAACAGAGGCCAGTCCTCATGAGTTGCCACTAGCATCAGATATCGTGAGATGACTATTCAATGAGTGGGGCTCCCAAGATGTGGACCTTTTTGAGCTCCCACTCAGTGCCAGACTGCCTCGATTCTGCTCCAGAAGTCAAGGACATGGCATTTTCTTTCAGGATGCATTCGGACTGGTATGGCAAAACCTGTTTCTGTATACATTCTTTCCAGTCCCTTACATCCACAGAGTGTTGTTCAGACTGAAGGAACACAGGGGCAAGATTATCCTAGTGGCCCCCTGTTGGCCTCAGCAGATATGGTTCTCTCTATTGAACTGACTTTGTCAGCGAACCGAAGATTCTGCCACTCTGGAAAGACTTCCCTACCAAAGTATCAGCTGTTCCATCCCAACCTGTGTTCCTCTCATCTACAGGCCTGGTTCCTGAAGAAACAGATGTGAACAGGTACAAGGTATCTCAGAGAGTCTCTGACATACTTTTGGCTGCCCATAAACCTTCTACCAAGAAGACATACACAGCTAAGTGGAAAATATTTTCCATCTACTGCTTCAAAACCTCATAATCCCCTTCAGGTGTCCATCTGTTGAAGTTCTGGAGTACTGACTGCACCTTTCTGATGCTGTCTGTCTCTATTCCACAGTTAAGATCCACCTGCATGCTATCTCAGCATACCAAGAACCCATGGGTACCCTCTGCCTAGCACAACTGTCGCTAAGCGGTTCCACAGTAGTATTTTGCACACAAGTCCTCCCATCAGGAAGCCTATGGCCCCCTGGAATATCAGCCTTGTGCTGCATGTGTTCACTCGCAAACCCTTTGAGCTTATTGCGATTTGTTACTTAAAGTTTCTAACTTGTTTGTTTGTTTGTTTAAAATTTATTTTTATACAGGTTTATCTGTTGGGAAATTAATCCCCATTTTCAACAAATACCTGTGTTATCATACAAAAACATCAAACATAACAAAAACACACAATACAATAACAAAAATTAATAACAATTACAACTAACATTTAAATAATTAAACAATTCATGCTTAAAAGTATACAAGTCAGAAATTTCAATAATTTCACAAGACAAACCATTCCATGACCTAGCTACACTATTCTGTAAAACCATATCCCCATGCGATTTAAATTTTGAATTGTAGGCAATTTTCTTGTTGATCTCCTAAACATATCTAAGTATTTAGTGTCTGAATTCAAACAAATCAAATACCTTAAAGAATGCATATTTGAATGTATCAAACCATGACATATCATGAGCCACACAAATTCTCTTCGAGCTGATGGATATAACCATCCAAGTTCTTGAAAGACTATACAATGATGAACTCGAGATTTGTTATTCAGTATATAATTCCCCAATCTATAGTAGATCTGATCCAACTTTAATAAAGATTTTTATAAGAATGTTTATATAATGGAAGACCATATTCTAATACAGGTAACAACAGTTGTTTTATCAATTTAGACTTTATAGCCTTATTCAGACATCCTGATACCCTTCTTAATACTCCCAATCTTTGATTTACTTTTTAATTTGTGATGTTATGTGGTCAGAAAAAGAAAAACGATAATCCACCATAACTCCTAAATATATATAGGTATTAACCTCTTGAACACATGTACCATCCAAAAACTAATCTTTAAATCAGTAGAATTCTTAGTTCTAGATCCCACAGAAAAGTCATACTCTAAGGTTTTCCCATTATTAAAAGTCCAGAATCTCTAATCCAAGACTCAACATTAGTAAAGTCTGTCTGAAGTTGCTGTCTCAGATCTCCGATCAGTAGCAGATGCTACAAAACTATATCATCTGCATAGAGTCTAACATCAGTATTAACCACATAATCAGAAAGATTATTAATATAAATGTTAAATAACACAGGGCCCAAAATTGAGCCCTGAGGTACACCTCGATATAAATCCAGGAGATCTGAGACAGCCACACCACAAACCACCCTCTGTTTACGATTCTCTGCTAAGTAAGATCTAAACCACTGCAAGGAATTATTATTTATCCCCATCGCTTGTAGTCTTAACAGAAGTGTTTCATGATGTACCAAATCAAATGCTTTATTAGGTCCACAAACACTGCCCCAGTACAATTACCCTTGTTCAAAGATGTTGACACCAGGTTACTAAATTCAAGTAAGGCAGTGTTTGTGGACCTACCTTTCTAAATCCATGTTGACAATTAGTCAATAACTCTAATAGTCAAGGTGCTGACTAAGCTGATTATTTATCAGCCTCTCCAGCACCTTAGACAAAATAGGGAGCAAAGTAATTGGTCTATAATTAGAGGGAACTGTGAGGTCACCACCTTTATGAATAGGAATAACATCACCATTTTCCAACAATCAGGAACTGTTGAAGATTGAATACTCCAATTAAAAAATACGTTATTATAGGGGCTATGATATCAGACCCCAATTTCAAAATTTGGGATCAATGCCATCTATTCCTGCACATTTTGATATTTTTAAATTTCTCAACTCTTTAGTCACATCTTGTACCTTATATTTTTCAGAATAAAGTCTTTGTTATTATTATTATTAGCAAAACTACAGAAGATATATTTTCCTGAACCTCAGACTCAAAATTAGGTGTCTCTATGTCAGGTAAATCTCTAAAATAGTGGTTTAACAAATTTGCTACTTCAAGGGGGTTAGCTATTAAATTTTCTCCCATTACTAAATTAATAGAAGCTTGAGCTTTCACTGGATTTTTTAATTTGGAGATAACCTTCCAAAATTTATTTGGATCTTGTGCATTACAAAATGAATTCCGAAAAAATTCTTTTTTTGCTAATTTAATCTTCTTTTTACAGTTATTACTCCATCTTTTAAAAAGATCCCAGTCCTTTTCCAATTCAGATTTTTTAGCTTTTTTCCATAACCTTTTTTTAATACATAAATGAGTTTTTAATTTTCATTAAGCCATAAAGGGTTTCTAGCATTACTACTCTTTTTAATTTTTGGAGCATGGATTTGAATTATGTGCAAAAAAGAATCCGTGAATTCTTGAATAGCCAAGTTCAAATCTGGTATTAAAAACACCCTTGACCAATCAAAATTTTTAAGACAATCCCTAAAAGATAGTTCATTAAAGTGCCTTAAATCACGGATCCAAAACTCACAATTTTCCTTAACCCTATTTATTTGAATTGATAAATGACATTGAATAGGGTTATGATCCCCCAAATTCAATGACAACACTTTACAACCTTCAACTCAGATGAAATAAAAAACAGATCTAATATAGCTCCTGTAGTTCTATTATTTAAACATCTTGTTGGATGATGTATCAATTGTTGTAAACCCAAAATGTCAAAACTAGATTTAAATTTTTTACCTCTCATTTGTCCCCAAGCCGCATTAAAATCACCAGTTAACACCACACTTTGGTCTTTCAATATTTCCAAAAGGGTGTCAGCTAAAATATCAAATGTAGTTACTTTAGTTTTAGGAGGTGCATAAAAACACCCACTATCAATTTTGATTTCAACAATTTTATAATCAAACAGTCAAATCCTTCCACACTTTTTCCAAACAAAATCTGATATGAACCCAAAGAATGCTTTAAATAAAGCAAAACTCCACCACCCTTTTACCCCTGTCCTGTCTTAACAAGTTGTACCCTGCTAATTCTACTTCCTCATTAGCAATACCAGCATGCAACCACGTCTCTGAAATTGCTAAAATATCATATGATGACTCAGAAGCCCAAACTCTGTATTCATCAATTTTACAAACAAGACTTCTGACATTTTCGTGTATAGTAGTGATCCCAACTTGTTTCCCAGGTCCAGGATTTATTTCAACATCACCACACTGTATCAGGAGAATGGAACAAAACAAACTTGGAAAGCTGAATTTCTCATGGCCATCACATCTGCACTCAGAGTATCCAAAATCCATGCTTTGGTCACAGATTCTCAGTATACTGTTTTCCATAAATGGAATGCCCACTGGCAAGGAGGGCTGAGGTGCTGGGCACCTCACCTCCTTCCACACTGGAACCAGTGGGTTCAGAAACGGACGTGGGTCACTCGAGGGTTGGCCAGGGAGGAAGGGAGGTTTGAGGATCCCCAGGACAGGTCTTTTCCCACAGGGAAGGGGATTACAGTGCCTTGCTGCTAGTCTGCTGCCTGAAGAAATCTGAAGTGTAGCACAGCAGGGTCATGCTGAATCTGCTGCCTGAAGAAATCTGGACTGTAGCACAGCAGGGTCATGGGGAAGGGGAGGGGAGGGACCACCTCAATATCTTTTTTACTGAGGAGGTGAACAGCATGAACGTAACAGGTAACTTGTGCACTTAACCTAAGGTGTGAGATAGTCCTGGTGGCCAACAAACCCAGTAACACAGTGTCTTCACAGCTCAAACCAAGTACAGAGAGGTTACAACAATAACACAACAATACCGGAGTGAGTGGTGGGCAGGTGTGATAATCAGTGGTGAAGATATTCTTGAATAATCAAAAATGTCAGTACGTACATCATTTTAAAATCTTCCAATCAATCTTCACCATTGATTTCCACTTGTGGGTCAGAGTAACAAGCTCCACTCAAGGTGGACAAAGCAATGAGGCTTGACGGGATTCACCCCAGAATTCTAAAAGAACTAAGGAGAGACCTAGTGACACCACTGACTACCCTTTTTAACACATCATGGGAGGATGGGGAGGTACCTGAGGACTGGAGGAGGGCAGATGTGATTCCCCTTCACAAAAGTGGGAGCAAGGCTGAGGCAGGAAACTACAGACCTGTTAGTTTGACTTCAGTGGTAGGGAAAATGATGGAATCACTTCTGAAAGAAAGAATTGTTGAGTACCTAGAGGCCAGTGGGGCAGAGGACCCAAAGCAACATGGATTCACAGTGGGATGGTCATATCAGACGAATCTAATCAATTATTTTGACTGGGTGACCAAAGAAGTAGACCAGGGAGAGGCTGTGGATATGGCCTACCTAGACTTTAGCAAGGCATTTGACACAGTCCCACACAAAAGATTAATAAATAGGTTAACCAGGGTGGTAGCCTGGGTAACAAATTGGTTGCACAACAGGACACAGGGAAATAATAAATGGAGTACACTCTAAAGAAAGGGTGGTTACTAGTGGGGTACCGCAGGGTTCAGTAGTGGCACCGGTCCTCTTTAATGTCTTTATAGGAGACATTGCAGAGGGGCTGGGAGGAAAAGTATGCCTCTTTGCAGATGACACAAAGATCTGCAATAGGGTTGATACACAAGGTAGGTGGAAAGGATGAGAAGGGACTTGGCAAGGTTGGAGGAATGGTCAGAAGTATGGTAGCTTAGATTCAATGCAAAGTGCGAAGTAATGCACCTGGGAAACAAAAACCCAGGTGAAGAGTACACAAATGGGGAGGGGGGAGGTACTAACAACAACAAAAATGGAAAGGGACCTGGGAGTAGTCATATCAGATGACCTTAAGGTAGACAAGCAATGTGAGAAGGCAGTAAGAAGAGCTGGGGGGATACTGGGATGCATAGGGAGAGGCATCACCAGTAGAAAACAGGAAGTTGTTATCCCTCTGTACAGACAGTTGGTGAGACCCCATCTGGAGTACTGTGTGCAGTTCTGGAGACCCCCTCTCCGCAAGGACATAGACAGGATGGAGGCAGCCCAGAGGAGGGCAACTAAAATGGTGCAGGGTCTGCAACAGAAGCCATATGAAGAAAGACTAAAAGAGCTTAATATCTGTACCCTTGAGGAAAAGGGGGGGGGGAGACATGATGGAAACTTTCAAGTACCTCAAGGGAATCAACAAAGTCCAAGAGGGTAGCATCTTTCAGAAAAAGAGATGTGCAAGAACAAGGGGACACAATATGAAGATAGAGGGGGGACAGCTCATGGTGCAACGTGAGAAAATATTTTTCATGGAGAGAGTGGTGGACACATGGAACCGCCTTCCTGAGGAGGTTGTGGGGTCAAAAACAGTGGGGGAATTCAAGAATGCATGGGACAGCCATAAAGCAATTATAGTAGGGGGTAGGAGGAAGTAGGCTGTTGGTTAACCAGAATCTGCAGCTTATCCAGTAGGTAGAGAAATGGGCAGACTAGGTGGGCCAAGCAGTCCTTATTTGCCATCAAAGTTTCTGTTTCAGCGAAAGTCCACTGGACTAGGAAGGCTGGAGCTCAGGATTCACTCAGGATAGTAATCCATTCAGAATTGTCCTGCTAGAAGTGGCAAACTGTCTGGCATGTACATCAAGTGCATAGTGCTTGGGAAAAGTGTGCACTGTGCTCCAAGTTGCAGCTATGCAGATTTCACTAGTAGGCACAGAGCGAATCTCTGCCAGGGAAGTAGACATCGCTCTAGTGAAATGGGCATGTATGCTGCTCTCCAATTTAACCTACGCCATGGCATAGCAGTGACAAAGGCAATTTACATTCCAGACAGAAATGCACTTGATGGTAACAGGCTGTCCCTTGCAATTAATATCAGAAGGGACGGAGAGCTATTTAGACTGTCTGAAGTCCTTAGTTCTATCCAGGTAAGAGGCACTCTTAACGTCCAGTGAGTCAAGAATCCTTTCTCCCTCATTCTGGAAGTTAGGAAATTAAGTAGGCAAGATTGTGGCCTTGTTAAGATAGAACTCTTGACACCACTTTAGGTAGAAACTTGGAGTGAGTGCGGAGCAGTACTTTTTTTTGTAAATATGTTTTTATTAAAAATGTTTAATGTCTGCAGTTCCTTCAAGCACAATAAAGCAGTAAATCATCACATAATGTGTGGATACTAGTCACCATTACAGTTCAAGTCAAGGTGTTCAATCACAGGTCTCAGGCAAATATACCATCCCCCCTTTGGGACAGTGTGGCGTGGAGGCTAGAGGAGTATCTACTTTCATACTTAACTGATATTTTGAAACCTAGGGTGGTTCTGTTTCATGTTCTGCTGACTCATGACTGCAGTGGAGGTGGAACAGGCAGAGCCCAGGATCCTAGCCCAGTGGAGCTGGTGTGGACAGTGGGTGGCATGGGGGGAGGAAGGCACAACCCACCTGTAAATGAGCAGTAATAGGGTTGTTATGGAGTTCTCAGGCAGGGATGAGATTCCGGTACCTGGTATTGGGGTATTCATTTAAGAAAAATATTATGGGATGAAATTCACATTCTTACTCATCATGAGCAGGAACCAGCCCACCCACTGCGATGAACTCAACTCAAATTTGTCATTTAGGGAATGAGTAATTTTCTTCGTTACATAAATCAAGGTAACTGTTGCTCTCCAGGCCTGGATGCATGGTTGAAGGGGCCTTAGCTACGCTCTGCTGATCAGCTTTTGGGCTGCTGTTAATGCTACATGTAGAAAATATTGGGAGAGTGGATCTCAGAATCCCTGAGGAAACTGTAAAAGTAGGAATAGTTCTGCGGTTAGTTGAATTGGTTTACCAAACTGCTTGATAAGCTCTCTCTGTAGCACTAGAAAAAAAGGCTGCAGAATGGAACATGACCAAATGACATGTGTATGGTGGGCTCGAGTTTCTCTGCAGAGATGCCAACAAGTGGCACTCCCAGCAATCAGAAAATGAGATGTGATTACAGCGGAGTGGTACTTTATCTTTTTTTTTTTTTTTTTTGTAATCTTTTGATCTTCCTGGACTAAAAGTCTTCACCGTTTATTCATGCTACTAGGTTACAAGTTGGAGGTGCTGGGAGCCAGAAGGCTTCAGGAGGGCTAGCACAGAGTTAGGGCCATGCATGCACAGCACCACAAGACTAGCTTGTGCCTGTGTAGAATACTTCCTTTAGCCACCTCCAATCACCTTTCTCAGTTCCTTCCTCCGAGGCGCTTCAGTGACAACATCGCCACCCGCTGGGAGTCCAATCTTCTTCTGTTACGACAACAGCTTCTAGTTCTTCAGATTTTCATTTGATTTACTGTTTTCAAAACAAGAAAAAGAAAATGTTATTTTCCTTGCAACTCTACCGATCGAAGGAGTTGACCGTGGATGGAGACTGTGACGGTAGTGACTCTCCATTGGAAGGCTGCTCTGGCAGCGGGGCTGTGTCCGGTCCGCCACCCTCTCCGGAGGGGGGTTCCGACCATGGGCAGTCTGGTGTTTGGGAGGGAGGACAGTCTTCCAGTAAACACAAAAAGAAGTGGGCCCACTCCTGATCCGGGTCGAGGACCCAGGACCGCTCTGCCTCGAGCTCTTCCTCTTCCCATTGGGAGAGGAAGAAGCAGTACCACTCGGGGTCACCTTCTGGTATGTCTGCCAAGAGGTCTGTGGTAGTCAAGAGTGGCAGGCTGTCTCTGAACCCGTCTGGTTCCCCAATGACTCCACTCACTTTCACGCTGATTCTCATCACTGGAGCCCTTCTCTGTCCTCTGGTGGGATTTCTGGTGGGCATTTTCATCATTGGGCTGCTCTTATATAGTGGTGGGTACAGTGTCTGTCTCGTTTGCCCCTTCCTGCAAATTCAGTTCCAGGGCCCTTGGGACCGTGGTTGGGTCCTTTGGGGCAGGTTTAGTGCTCAATGCCAGCAACAGAATCTTCTCCCTTGCCAGTGTCCACACTGCCGATTCCACGTGCCTTCCCCCTCTCTCTTTCCTCGCAGGGGCCAGCACAGGTACCATCCCCCTCCCCTTCTCTTTCTTTTAGGACTGGGTTGGATCTTCGGGCAGCCCTGTCACAGCCTGTGCCAACCTTGGCACCACAGCAGGCTCCTCGTGGGTCAACGCCAAGCTCTGCGGTGCCAGCCCAACACCGGTTCTGGTGTCTCCTGTTTATCCTTTTCCCCAGACCCGGGCAGCGGCTTTTCTGGGGTTGATCCTGCCCCCTCTGAGGGTTACCTGGAGCAGGATGAGTCTGATCCCATCCATTTAATTTCTGAAGAGGGTGATGAAGACTCGTTCTACAGTTTGGATGTTAAGCCCTCAATACGAGCTAAGAACCCAGTGGAAGATCTCTTGTTCCAGGCTTTGCAACCCTGGCTCTTCAAACATCTTCGGACCAGGTAAACTTTTGCACCTGGAGTGGCTTCATGTTCCTAATATTCCAGTGAACCTTATGCCACTTGTTCCCCCACCCTTCAAGACCTTGTCTGAAGCTGTGTGGGTGAGACCTGCCCTTATCCCTTCTATCTGCAAGTCCATAGATAGGAAATATGTCCCTTCAAAGGTGAGACCCCTTTTTAGCCTTGCAACCCATCGCAGATGCACTGGTTGTCCTTACTGAAAATGACAAAGCTGTTCTTCCTCAGAAAGTAGCAGAACATCCTATCAATAAGCAATCTCATAAGCTAGATACTGTGGGGAAACGGGCTTTCACAGCCACAACGCTGGGCATGCGTATTGTCAGTTATGAATGGCATGTCTCTCAATATGAGTATGCCCTTTAGACTTCCCTTAAATCCCTAGTGGAAGGCCTCCCGGAGTCTGACTCTAAATTTGAGATTTTACAAACTGTATAGAATGGAATAGCCATCAGCTGAAAACTTCCATGGATGCATATGACACAGCATCCAGGGCAGCCACTGCAGGAGTCTGTATTATAAGATATTCCTGGCTTAGGACATCAGGGTTTTTCTCTGAGGCACAACAGTAGGCGATGAATATCCCTTTTGATGGTATATATCTGTGCGGTCAACAGGTAGAAAAAGCCCTGGAGGCCTCTCAGAAAACATTGACTGCCATTAAAACAACCAGGCCAGCTGTTTCAGCTCCATAGAGGGTCAGGAACTGTTAGTTTTTTCGTAACAGGCAGCCCTTTAATGGAAGAGGCCGAGGAAGTTGAAACAAGCACCAGTCTCCTCAGCCACGAAAGAAAATGCAGCAAAAGGCACAAGGGCCATAAGCGCTCATTGCCACCCTCTGAAAGTCTGGCCCAGGTCTCACCTCAGCTGCCCAAGGTAGACTTTTCCTTGCAGTGGGAGGTCGTCTTACTCAGTTTTATAACCAATGAAAGTCTCATCACTACAGACAAGTGGGTCCTCCAGATTATTTGAGCAGGGTACTCTCTCAGCTTTGGAGAGATTCCCCTAGACCTTCCACCCAAGCGACAGCACAATGCCAATCATTCAGTCAGACCATCTCACTTCGGAGATACTGGGTCTTCTCAACAACAGGGCAGTTGAAGAAGTTCCCTGGGCAGAGTAGAACACAGGTTTCTACTCCCATTACTTTCTGGTTCCAAAGAAGACTGGCAGCATGTGCCCCATTCTCGACCTCAGAAAGCTGAAAAAGCACTTGTACTGCAAGAAGTTCAAGATGGTCTGTTTAGGGGCACTTCTACCACTTCTCCAACAACATGACTGTCTGGCATCCTTGGACATGCAAGACACCTACCAGCACATTCTAGTACACCCAAATCATCACAAGTACCTTTGCTTTGTAACCTTGGGTCAGCACTACCCATTCAGAGTCCTGCCCTTTGGGGCTCTCCTTGGTGCCTTGAGTCTTTACCAAGTGTTTCGTAATCCTCATTGCACACCTTCTAAAGCTCGTCGTTCAAGTCTTCCCCTACCTAGATGACTGGCTTTTGGCAAGTCCGTCGAGGCAAGAGACACAGAAAGTGGTATCCACTGCATCTCAGTTCCTCACCTCCATGGGGGTCCTGCTGAACCTAGAGAAGTCACAGCTTCAACCCTCTCTCAACAGCTCCTCTTCATAGGAGCCGTCTTGGACACTACAAATGCGAGGGCTTTTCTCCCAGAGAACAGGAGGAACGACATTCTCCAGATGACTTGCATCATCAGAGAGAACAACCTAGTACGAGCTCACTCCATGCAGCGGATGTTAGGCCTCATGGCTTCGTCCATCTTCACAGTGCCTCTAGTCCGATTGCACATGAGGACCACTCAGTGGATGCTCAGCACACAGTTGTCCCCACCCACACATCCGCAGTCTTACCCCATCAAAGTGACAGAGCCTCTGCGGAGATCTCTCGCATGGTGGATACAAGAGGACAATGTCCTAGAAGGTCTACACTTTGCCCCACTAAAATTTCAGATCACCATCACCATGGATGCACCTCTGCTCGGTTGTGGGGCTCACTGCCGGGACCTTCACTCTCAGAGAGTGTGGACTCAGAAGTTGAGTCTCATCTTCACATCAGTGTTCTAGAGATAAGAGCAGTCCTGCACACCCTTCCAGTCCTGGAAGAGATTGCCAATCACAAAGTAATTCTTCTTCAGTCAGACAACAAAGCTGTGACTCACTACATCAACAAGCAGGGTGGAGCACACTCCTACCCTCTGTGCAAAGAAGCCATGAGGAAATGGGAGTGGCGCTTCAAACACAATGTACTGATTCAGGCAGTCTACCTGCCAGAAACTTAGAATGATCTAGCGTACCACCTCTGCAGGACAGAAGCAGATCCTCAAGAGGACTTGCACCAGACATTGTGCAATTGCTCATCTATGAGTGGGGCAGTCCAGACCTGGACCTTTTTGCATCCCCACTCAACGCAAAACTGCCTCTGTTCTGCTCCAGAAATTGGTGTTTTTTGTCAGGATGCATCAGGCTGCAGTGGACAAGACATTTTCTGTACACATTTCCTCCTCTTTCGCTAATTCAGAGGGCACTTCTCAGATTGGAGGCGCACAGGGGCAAGATGATTCTAATTGCAGCATTCTGGCCTTGACAGATCTGGTTTCCTTTGATCTACAAGTTGTCGGAGGTTCCTCTGAAGCAACTGCCACTGCGAACGGACCTCCTGACACAGGCACTGCTGGTCCATCCCAACTTGCACTCCCTTCATCTCCACATCTGGCTCCTGAGGAGATAGAAGTGGGCAGGTTTAAAATTTCTCAGAGAATTTCACAGATCCTTTTGGTGTCTCATAAGCCTTCCACCAGGAAGACTTACACAGCTAAATGGAAGCGTTTCTCAGAATAGTGTACTAAGGTCTACATAGATGCATTTCAGTGTCCTCCGGATAAAGTGTTGGAGTACCGATTAGATTTTTCAGATGCAAGACTGCAATACTCATCTGTAAAGGTGCACCTCTGCGCTTTCTGCCTATCATGAGCGAGTCCAGAACATGTCTCTGGCTCAATTACCACTGTTCAAAAGATTCCTTAAAGGCATTCTTTGCACGAGGTCCCCAGGTAGGAAACCAGTTGCCCCCGGGATATTAATCTTATGCTAGACATTCTCACTTGTAAACCCTTTGAGCCTTTAGCCATGTGTGATTTGAAGTTTCTGACTTGGAAGGTCACCTTTCTGATGGCCATCACTTCTGCTCGCAGGTCTCTGAAACACATGCCTTGGTCACAGACCCTCCGTATACCATCTTTCATAAAGACAAGGTGGTCATCCCTACTCACCCTAAGTTCCGACCCAAAGTGGTTTCAGATTTCCATCTCAGCTAGCCTTTTCCCACTTTTTTTCTAACTTCCAAAATAAAGGGGAACACACCATTCATTCCCTGGATGTTAAAAGGACTCTATGATTCTATATCAATAGAACCAGGGATATCCGACAGGCCAAGCAACTCTTTGTGTCTTTCAACACCGCCCAGCTGGGCCAGCCAGTGTCCATGAAATCTGTCTCTGCTTGGATAGTGGCATGTCTTCGCCATTGTTACTCTATGGTGCAGGTTAAATTGGAGGGCCAGGTGTGTGCCCACTCTGCCAGAGTGGTTGCAGCATCCTTGGCGGAGATCTGCTTTGTTCCCATCGATGACATTTGCAAAGCGGCCACTTGGAGCTCAGTGCACACTTTTGTAAAGCAATATGCTTTGGATGTCCATGCCAGACAACATGCTTCCTTTGGCAGGACAATCCTTAATGGACTTCTATTCTGAGTGAGCTCCATCTCCTACCACCCTGCTCGGGGGATTTGGTTTTAGCTTGGTACTCTAACCCCGCAGTATCAATAAATGGTGAAGACCTTTAGTCCAGGAAGATATGAAAATGATGTACTCATCATAATTCTTGATCTTCTTGGACACGCCTTCACCATTTATTCATATGCCCACCCATCATCGCCCGAGCTCACTCAGTGTGTTCCTGGTCTTTACTTCCTCGTTTGGTTTGGGCTGTGAAAACATTGTTTAGATTGTCCCTTCTTATACGGGTCAATCGGGCTATCTTATGCCCTTGTTAGGTTAGGTGTTTTTTAGGTTATTTTATGCTGCACCTCCTCAGTAGAAAAGGTACTGAGACAGTTGGAGGGTTGATGCCGAGGTAGCTTACACAGGCCCGAGCCAGTCTTGTGGTGCATCGCATATGCGGTCCTACCTTGTCGCCGACTCTCCTGAAGATTTTTGGTTCTCGTAGGGTCCCAGCTCCTCCAGCTTGTAATTCAGCAGTATGAATAAATGGTGAAGACTTGTCTAAGAAGATGAAGAATTACGGTGCGTACGTAATTTTCAATATCTTCGCCTGAGCTGCCCAGCTACCCCCATCGAGCCAGTGCCCACCCCAAGCTCCATCACTTGACATCTCTGGGGCTTACCTCGCTCCTGCTCATGTTTTCCCAGAAGGTCTCTTCAGAGGTGCCCAGTTGCTAGTGTGAGGTCTTGGGGGAGGGGGGGTTGAGCATCATCCTACTTCAGTTTTTTTTTCTTTCATTTTTTCCCTAAGGGACCACCGTGCATGCTATGGATGTGATGTGCGAACTCCGCTTCTGCGGAGTCTGCCAACAATTCTATAGTTCTTTGTAACCTTGCCTTTAACAGGGTTTCCACTAATTTTCACACCACTGATTTTAGACTGACTGCCCTATAGTTGATAGCCTTAGCCTTGCTGCTGCTGTTACGGAGAGGGACCACTTCTGCTGTCCTCCAATCTGCCAGAACCATGCCTGTTTCCATTTAGCTGTTGAATAAGGCCGTCAGTGGGGCAGCTAGCAGCTCCCTGAGTTCCTTTAATACCCTTGGATGTATTCCATCCAGTCTCTCAGCCTTTTCCGCTGTCATCAAGGCATAGGCAAACTTGGAGAAGTTATAAAATTCAGAAGGAACGTTTTATTATCAGTAAAATTAAAAAAATAAAAATAAAAATGTGCAGGATAGCTATTGATACAGGCAGTTCAAACAAATAGAAGTCCTTCGTCTGAGAGTGTCTTTAAAATCTGAAGCTTTCTCTATCTCTAAACAAAACACTGCTCTCTTTGTATAAGATGTTTTTCCCTGGCAGTTAAATTCTGCATCCTGTTCTTGTAAATTACACCACCTGTATTCCCAAAATGTATTAAGACTTTGTCGATTTCTTTCCTGTGACTAGCCTGAAGGGTACATTAGTCTTCTTAACAGATGCAGCCAATTAAGATATCCTGTCCCAGGATTTATTTCCTGCTGATAAATCTGAGGACAAGCTTGTGGAGGTCAAAATGCACCTGAAAGTTAACACCTTGTGTTCCATATAAACCCCAAATGTTGTCTATAATCATTTCAGCGCTATTAACTGTATACATTTGCAAACCAGAGGATCTCATTTTCACATAAAGATTCACATATATTTTTTAACCACAGGGAGGGGATGGGACAGGGAGAAATTGTGGGACAATTAGAATGACCAAGTCATAGGTGTCACAAGAAAATTCAGTCGTGCAACCAGACAGGCAAGAGACCAACAGGTGGCAGAAGAGGAGAGAACAGAATAGATCATTGCTTTTAACTCTCTCTGCATAACAAATAGAACAGGGTCTTATCCCAACCTTGTCACATTCACTTTCAGACCTGCAAATCCCTTTAGGACTCTTTCCTCTGAAAATGGACTTGGGTCCCCCCCCCCCCATTCCTACTGCTTCCTGGTGGTCTATCCCCACCTCCATCCACTGTGAAGACTGAGTAGAAGTACCTGTTCAGGATATCAGCTTTTAATTGATCGTCTTCTGCACAGTCTCCCCCCTGCTGCCCTCCTCATGTTCAGTACCTTCCCCTTGCTTTCCTCATCTCGCTTATGTACCTGAAGAAAACCTTGTCCCCTTTAGCTACCCCTTAGGCTATCCTTTCCAGTGTCTGCACCTTTGCTCCCCTCACTGTCTTTCCTGCTTCTCCCTTTTGTACCTTGGTATACCTCCCTGTCTTTCTCCCTCTGTGTTTCCGTATACGTCCTGAATGCCACTCTGTTTTCCCCTCACCACCTTTGTTACTTTCCTAGGGAACCATAACTGTCTCTTTTTCTTGCTACTTTAATTACTTCCTTCATGTGGAGGTTGGTTGCCTTAATTATGCCGCCCCTTATTTTCCCCACTGTACCTCTAGCCCTTCCTGGAAATCCCCCCTACCAGGCAGTTTCTGAGGCAATCTCCCATTTCTTTAAAATCTGCCCTCCTAAACTCCAGAACCCCCGTCCTTATGTGGCTTGCTTCTGTTCCTGTCTTAATGTTAAACTACACTGTATGGTGATCACTGGTACGTAGGGGACCGCCCACTGTGACGTCTGCAATGCTGTTCTATTTGTTAGCACTAGGTCCAGTCATTCTCCTTTTCGGGTACCTTGGGGTATGGCTTGATAGTCATCTTGATTGTACTTTTCAGTCCACATTGATGCTGTCCTCAAGAAATTACATCCCAAAGTAGGTGCTCTTTACAGGAACAAATCATGCATTCCAATCCCCAGTTTGACGTGATATTGTTCTTAAAATGATTCTTCTGCTGTTTGACCACGTGAACGTGATCTGTGGCAGTGCCTCCAAATCTACCCTAGCCAGACTGGATCTTATCTTTCACTCTTTCTGTTGGTTTGCTTTGGACTCTCGCCCTCTTACTCACCACTGTTCCTGGTATCAACTCCTCGCCTTTCCTTCCCTATCTTACCCTACCTATAAGAACTGACAAGCAGTGCTATTTCGGACTGTAGACAGGCTGTTACATCCAGTCTGTCTACAGCCGAAAAAAGCCTTTTCTGAATCTCTGTGCGTAGCGTTTGCTCGGTTCTTCTCTGACAGGATGTCCTGCATCCGGCAGCGAATTCTGCCATTGAGCCGGAATATGGTCTACAGTGGTTGCCTTGGGCATCGCAGAAGCACTCCGCCTGTTTGGGGGGCGAGTTTAAACTGGTGGAGTTGGCTGAGGTCATCGGGGTAACCTCTAAGTTGAAGCACACATATTGTAAACTAGATCCGGTTCTGACCTGTTTCTTAATGGGATGTGTCGACTCTGTTGGTCCGGTGTTCGCCTTGATTGTCTGGTGCTCTTTGTCGGAGGGGGTTTTCCCAGATTCCTTGAAAGAGGCACTGGTAAGACCCCTTCTGAAGCAAACATCCTTAGACTCTGGCATCTTGGCGAATTATCGTCCTATCTCCAACCTTCCGTTTTTAGGTAAGGTTGTAGAGAAGATTGTGTCGCAGCAGCTTGAGGAGCACCTCGAGGCCTTTGAGATCTATGAGTCACTCCAGTCTGGTTTCCATGCAAGGCATAGCACTGACACAACATTAGATGGGTGCACAATGACCTCCTCAGTGTGAAAGATGGAGGAGAAGGGTCAGTTCTCGTTCTTCTTGATCTGTCCTCAGCATTTGATATGGTGGACTATGCAGTGTTACTCGACCATCTCGGAGAGTACAGTGGACTTGTTGGCACAGTCATCTGCTGGTTTGAGCCCTATCTTATAGGTAGGAGGCAATGGGTGGTGAAGGGGAATTCCCCCCCCAGCCCCCTGTCCTGCAGAGTACCTCAGGGTTCGGTCTCATCACCCATGCTGTTTGCTGTATACATGCTGCCCCTGGGTGAGCTTATTAGGAAGTACAGCATGAGTTTTCACTGCTATGCAAATGATACCCAGTTGTATCTTTCTTTGGCCCCTGGAACATCAAACACCATGGATGTGCTAAATAGCTGCCTCACTGAGATCAATGACTGGATGTCCTCCAGCTGGTTGCGACTGAACCCCGATAAGATGGATGTACTGGTGGTGGAGTCGAACCTAAGGCATGACAGGATTGCCTCTGTCACGGCAACAGGTTTATTCCTAGGGCCTACAGCATTGCAGGTGTCCTCTAGGGTGCACGATCTAGGCATTTTCCTTGATGACGGACTGACATTTGAACCCCGGGTGTCGTCCGTCATCCAAAGTAGTTTTTACCATCTGAGAAATATCGCCAGGATCAAGCCCCTATTTCTGTCTGGGGACCTTCCCTCCTTGTTACATGCTTTTGTGACGTCCAGGCTTGACTACTGAAATGCGCTGTACTTTGGGGTCTCAGAAGGTACCCTCCACCAGCTGCTGCTGGTGTAAAATGCTGCCGCCAGGCTACTAACAGGACAGTCTAATTTCAGTCATGTTACCCTGGTGTTGCGTGAACTGCAGTGGCTGCCAGTCAGGTGGAAGGTCCTCTTTAAGGTGAGCTTTCTCACCTTTAAGGCCCTACATGGACTCGGCCCTGGCTACCTGTCTGACCTCCTAACACCTGCCACGAATGTCCATTCCCTCCATTCCTCCTCTTGGGGCCTCCTCACGATTCCTAGGACGAGGTTGAAAACTGCCGGTGACAGAGCTTTTAGCGTCGCTGGCCCTGTCCTGTGGAATTCGCTTCCACCATCGGTGAGGGAGGCCCCTTCAGTCGAGGTTTCTTAGTCCTGCCTCAAAACACACTTGTTTACCCTGGCTTTTCCTGATTTTGACCCTTAGGGGCATCAGTATTTCACCCGAATTATTATTAACATATCTGATTTTAAGCTGGTTGTTTTTATCTCTATTTTAATTTTATTTCTGTATTTATGCATGCACTGTCTTCACTTTAATGTACACATCTGTATGGCACCCAGAGCCTCAGGGATTGGGCGCCTGAGAAATAAAAGTTGCCTTGCCTTGCCATCTTCCCAGTCCTGTCCTCCCCCTTCTCGCTAAGTACTGGTTTGCATCTCTTCCCTCCTACATCTTACCTTCCTTCCCACTCTGCTCCCTCCTCTGACTCCCTCCCTCCCTCTGCTCTTTTAACGCTCGTTCCTTTAATGTTCTTTGTTATTGTACCTCAGCTAGTCAGTCCACTTTATCAGTACTGCTGCCTTCTCTCTGAAACTCAGTTCCCTTCTGCATGCTCCTATCCTCACTCTTTGGGCACCTGATCCAGCCTCTCCTCTGCTTTCATTACCCCCAGTGGTTCTTCAAGATTTTTGATGCACTTGGTAAGTTTCATATTTATTGCACTCACTTGTTTTAGGTTCTGCTAAATCTTTTTTTTTTACCCACCCTTGAAGTGTCATGTTTTATCGTAACTTATAGTGCTATTTGGATTGTTGCCCTACTATTGTCAGTAGTAATCTCCATTTATTACTTTTGACTGACACTAGTACCATGTGGCTTCTATGTCAACTACTGTATTACTGTTTTTCTTTGTTCCCCTTGCCCTGGGTTGCCAGTTTTTAAATAAATAAAATAAAAAAATGTGACTAGGTTGCTCATAGATTTGATTTCTCACACTACTTTCCTTCTTAATAAAGAAGGGTACTAAGGTGGTTGGAAGACGAGCACCACTGTATACCAGTGGGCATGCTCAGGTGGTATGCTTGTGGGGCAAACCAGTGCCATCAGCTGAAAAAGTCTGTGTGAACTGGTGTGCGATAGAGAAGGCACTCAGACAAGATTAGCAGCAAAAAAAATGCACATTTATTTTAAACAGCGGACTTGTAAACGACAAAACAAGAAATAACAGATTCATAGGATCAAATCTAGAGCTAGAACTAACTAACTCAGTTCAGGGTGTTGTTAGGTCCACACCCTTATCCACACTGATTGACTTTCCTAGACCATCACATTATATAGTATTTTCAATCATGTGACACAATAACTCCGCCTCCAATACCCTTTTGAACTAAGAAATTTAAAGGAAGCATTAATTTTATTTATTCACACAAAATAATATGTTAAAAGTTTAATATATACCTATATCTTACAGGTTATTCATAAAGTCTTCACAGATCTTGTATAAATTTACAATAGTCTTGTGGGGGGGGGGGACCACCCTTCCTGCTAACAGCATAAAAAGGGGAGGATTTGGCCGGCCGGCACACAAAGAAAGCCACACTAAGAAGAGGAGGAGGAGGAGGAGGAGCCCCGATACTGCAAAGCTTTGAACCAAAATTACAAACTGTCTCCGTTTTAGGAAAGCTCCCAAAAGAACCTGTGTAAATGTTTTAGCTTCCCCAAAAAGTAAAGGAGGGTATGTAGAACTCTATTTACTTTGTATAAATCCTCCTGCTAAAGCAACTTAAAGGGCTAAAAACCCTCGTGACAGTGCGCACATTTGAGCGAAAAAGAATCATTACAAACGCACATTCGCACTGTCACGTAATAGCTCAACAACAAATTTTAATACTTTTACAAAAAAAAAACATGTTTTATACAAGGTTCAACAATATTACAGGGGCCGAGGATACAAATCCCATATTTCTCTTATTGCAAAACTCAAACAAGCCTATTTCCCAACAGCTGACATTTCAGCCAGATGGCATTTCACTTTGTACCAAATTTGTTTGGGAGACTGACACATACCTATGGATATAATTTATATTATAAACATAACATAACATTTAGATGTTTTGAAAGCATGTACAGGAGAACCTTGAGGAAGATTGATTTTATATGTAGCACCCTGAACTAACAGAACGGAGGGTCTGTTTTAATGTCTCCCTCAACCAACCGGGATTACCAGGGGTACCCTGCTAAGCGCAAACAATTGTAATTACTCTCTTGTAGATAAAGGGAAAAAGGAAAATAAGTCACAACCAGCTTACATACGCCTTTCGCTACCTTGCGTCTGCACATTTCTTCGCGATAGTGCGAGCGTTCGACCGGTAAACTTTACCGTAGCTCCGCATTATTGCTAAATCTCATAACATTATATTGTCTATTTTTCAACCTCATAATGTTAGGCTAATAGCGGGGAAGATTAGCATAGAAGCTGATATTCTTGCAGCACTGTAAATAAATATAAAACCCATTCGGAGATGCAACAGCAACCGACAAAAGGAAAGATAAAACCTAGAGCTAGACTGCAATATCGCGGTCAATTAACACTATTGAACAAACTTATTGTTCACAAAGCGAAGCATAAAACCGGCTTCTATAACATCCTTGGGGCAGAATTTAATTCACTAAGGTAACCACAACTTTTAGTAAAGGTGTTCGAGTGTACAAGGGAGGGGATGACAGACAACTGACAAGACAGGGATAATATTTTCTTTTACAAAATGGGTGGCCAGCCCAACAAACAAGACACTGACAACACCAACCGACAAGAGAGGTTTGTACCTTCCAGACTATCCTTCAGTAAAAGTGGTACCCTACGTGAATGTCATAAAAAACAAAAACAACAAAACACAAGGGAGAAGAGAATGGGGGGGGGGAGGCTCTCCATCACATTCCTCCCCACCCAAAACCAAACATGTTTGGCTAATAATGAAAGTAACAATATACCTGTCATTAGATCTCTTATTCAAAGAGATGGAGCCATAGCCCACCCTCACCAGGGCTCCACCTCGGGGTCCCTAATAAATACTAGAACTATAAAGAAGAATCTTCTGAAGTGAACCTGGTTCACCTAGTGTTCACTATCTTTCTTTACCCCGAGGTCTGTTGACAGGCAGGAATGTCTCCCATGCCATACCTGGCTAAGAAGTCGGCGTTGTTATGAGCCGAACCTTTCCGATATTTTATATTAAATTTATAAGGTTGCATTGCGAGGTACCATCGCATTATGCAAGAGTTTTTGTCCTTCATTACATGAAGCCAACATAAGGGATTGTGATCTATCCATAATTCAAACTCTCGACCCCATAAATAAAAAACGTAAAGCTTCTATTGACCATTTTATGGCTAGACATTCCTTCTCAATAACAGAATAGTGTTTTTCCTTTTCATATAATTTCCGGCTTATGAACATTATAGTATGCTCTTCGTCTTGAACCATCTGTGTGAGTACAGCCCCTGTGCCGTAGTTAGAGGCATCTGTTTGTAATATAAATGGTCGAGAAAAATCAGGAGAATGTAAAATAGGTGAGGAACATATTTTAGCCTTTAGATTACAAAATGCCTCCTCGCACTCAGGTGTCCATTTCACTTTATCTGGTTTAGATTTTTTTATTAGGTCTGTCAAGGGTCCAGCTATTGTAGAACAGGCAGGTATAAATTGTCTATAATACCCAACGAGGCCTAAAAATGACCTAACATCTTTTTTTGTTATTGGACGCGGGCTATTGGCCACGGCCTCGACTTTAGTAATTTCTGGTTTTACTTTTCCATTACCAGTTTGGAACCCTAGGTATTTTGTTTCCTGCATTGCCAAAGAACATTTGGAAGGATTTATTGTTAACCCCGCTTCAGATAGGGCTGATAATATAGCCCTTAGATGCTGTATGTGTTCTTCCCATGAGGGACTGAATATCACTACATCGTCTAGGTAAGCTGCGCTATACATTATATGTGGTTGTAAGATGTTGTCCATCACTCGTTGGAACGTAGCGGGGGCACCGTGTAGACCAAAAGGCATTACTGTAAAATGGTATAGGCCAATAGGTGTACTAAATGCGTTTTTTTCTTTGTCTTTTGGATCTAGAGGGATTTGCCAATACCCCTTTGTCAGGTCTAAGGTACTGATGTATTGAGCTGCTCCTAAACGGTCTATGATGTCATCTATTTGTGGCATCGGGTAACAGTCAAATTTAGACACTGCGTTTAAGCGTCTGAAATCAAGACAAAGTCTGATTCCTCCTTCCTTTTTCTCTACTATAACCATGGGAAAGTTCCATTCACTATGGGAAGGCTCAATAATTCCCAACTCATGCATTTTCCTAATCTCTTGTACAACCTCATCCCGTACTTTTTCTGGTATCCTATAAGCTTTCTGTCGTATAGGTACGGCTTCGGGAACCATGATACGATGAACAGCACCATTAACCTTTCCCGGTATGCCAGTAAATAGGGTTCTAACATAGTTTGCAAAGTGGAAATTTGTTCAACTGATAAATGTGAGTTGATTCGTACTTCTGAAGGATTACCCGTATTTTCTAACCTTTCATAAGCTACATCTAATTCGGACTCAATGGTTTCTGGAAAGATATAACTACAGGTAGAGGGTGTTCGTTCTATCCATGGTTTCAATAGATTCACATGGTATATCCTGTTTTTAATTTTCTTTTCTGGCAATTCAACTGAATAAGTTACTGGGCCCATACGTTTTACTATTTTGTAAGGGCCTTGCCACTTCATAAGTAATTTGTTATCAGAGGATGGCAATAGAAGTAAGACTTTATCACCTGTAGCAAATTCCTTTGATTTAGTTCCTTTATCATAGTACCCTTTTTGTTTTGCTTGCTGTTGTAGGTTAGTCTGGTGAGCTTTTTTTACATAAACCATTAACCTTTGACGTAATTGTTGCCAGTACTCCAAAGGTTCTGACATGTGTTTACCTTTCTTGTCTTCCCATTCTTCCTTTATAACATCTAAAGGGCCTCTTGGGTTATGTCCATATAATAGTTCAAACGGAGAGAACCCAGTAGATGCCTGCGGTACTTCCCTATAAGCAAACATCAAATAGGGTAGATATGTGTCCCATTTATTACCTTCCTCTGATACATATTTTCTTAACATTTTTTTCAATCTTTGATTGAACTGCTCGACTAACCCATCAGTCTGAGGGTGATAGGGTGTAGTGAAAATAGCTTCAACACCCAACGTCTGGTATAACCGTTGAAGTAATTGTGAGCAAAAATTGGTACCCCGATCAGTTAAAATAGTTTTTAGAACCCATTACGACTGAAAATCTTTACCAACTCTTCTGCTATTCTGGGAGCAAGTAACTGCAATTAATGGGAATTGCCTCCGATATTTTGTAGTGTAGTCATACCACTAATATGAAACGGTTTCCCTTCATTCTTTAGGTAGTGGCCCTATAATATCCATTGCAATCCTTTCAAACATATTACTAACTAAAGGCATTGGTATGAGGGGCACTTTATCTTTTCGGCCTACGGCTGCTACTTGTTGACATTCAGGGCAGCTTTTATAGTATTTGGCCACCTGCTCATGTATACCAGGCCAATAAAACCTGTACAGTAAGCGTTGCAATTTACGATCTTTACCTAAATGGCCTGCCATAGGTATATCATGGGCAATAGACAATAACCTTTTTCGGAACTGTATAGGGACCATCAATTGCTCAACCATCTCCCCTGTATGTGAATTCGTACATACCCTATACAATAAATCATTCTCAACTATATAATAGGGTTGATGAGGTTCAGTGGGAATTGTTGGCATTACCTGTGGAAAAAAAGGTGTCAAGGTAACATTATTTTTTTGTACATTTACAAACTCTTTGTTAGATAATATACATTTTCCAGACAATATATCCAGTCCGGTATCTCTTTTAGTCTATAAATGTTTGTCTTTTCTTTTTTTTGATTTGCTTTTCCTCTCTTTGCCAACAGTCCCAAATACCTCCTCCTCGAAAGGAAATAGGTGTCCCAACTCTTTTTCTTGCTTCCCTTGTGCCCGAGTGGTAACTGCTCCAACATTTGCATTTAATAAAGAGTCAAAATATGGATAATCATGCCCAATTATTACTGGGACCGGCAAAGAAGGTACTATGCCTATTTTCATCTTGTGTAATGTCCCATTTATTTGAATCTCCATTTCTCTTAATGGGTACCAGTGGATGTCTCCATGTATACATTTGACCCCTGTAGTTGGTTCCCCCAGTTCTGGTTTTCCCACCAAAGAAGCATGTATCAATGTCTGTTTACTGCCAGAATCCACAAGACCAGAGACTACCATACCACCGATCTCCACGGTGGTGACATAATGGCCTCAGTTAGCCAGAGCCAGATGAATTGACTCTACCTTTTTCTTTGGACAGAACCTAGCAATATGTCCTTTGGCTTTACATTCATGACATATGATATTGTGGCTAAATCCTTTACTTATCTTACTATATTCTTTACCCCCAGGAATACCATTGGATTGCGTCACTGGTGTAATAGGGGGTCTTATTGCAGCTGAAGGACTTCTAGGGTTCATAAAAGTCCTAGGGCGTTGAGGTCTAGCAGTCAGATAGTCCTCAGTGAGTCTTATAGCTGCCTCGGAAGTTTCAGGGCGGTGCTCCTTGACCCATAACTGTACATCTTGGGGCAAAACATGAATAAATTGTTCCAAGATGATACTTTCTGTGATTTGTACTACCGTTCTTGTGTTGGGTTGTAACCACTTATGACACAAGTCTTTTAAATGAGTGTATAGGTCTTGAGGGGTGTCCGCAGATTGAAATTTATATGATCTGAAACGTCTATAGGTTTCAGGACTTATATCATATCTTTTCAGAATGGCTTGCTTAATATAGTCGTAATCATTTATATGTGCAAGGTCTGTATGGCTATAAGCTAGTTGAGCTTTCCCAGTCAAATAAGGGGCCAGCCTGACAACCCATTGATCTCTAGGCCAAGCACAGGCAATGGCTACCCTCTCAAATGTCAAAAGATACGCTTCTATATCATCAGAATCAGCCATTTTAACTAATCTTATATCTTTTTGTCCTACCATAGGTGCTGAAGGTGGTCTTGCTGAGCCCAAAACCTGGATAGCACGTAAGGTGTCAGTCCATGTGGCCGCATTCTCTGCACGATCTCTCTCTCTCTCTATATACGATCCCGCTCCCTTTCTCTTTCCAGCTCTACCTGTCGCAGGCACAGCCATCGGAGCAGTTCATGGGGATTCTCTGGAGGGTCTTCCTGCTCAAGTTCAACTGCTTGAGCACCCTTTTCAATGAGCTTCACGTCTTCCATTTCCACACTATCTCCTTCAGTTGTCACCTTAGCCACCTTCCTATGTACCACTGGCTCCAGTCCAGGCAATAAAGGCAATTTTTTGGCTTGTACGATTGACCTTGTGGCTGGTGTAGTCCGCTCTCCTGCTTTGTCCGGATGCATACGAATTGGATCTGGACTCAGATCCGCCAATAGGTCCCTTCAGAACCCAGAATCCCACTTCTAACACCAAATGTGAACTGGTATGGGATAGAGAAGGCACTTAGACAAGATTAGCAGCAAAAAAAATGCACATTTATTTTAAACAGCAGACTTGTAAACGACAAAACAAGAAATAACAGATTCATAGGATCAAATCCAGAGCTAGAACTAACTAACTCAGTTCAGGGTGTTGTTAGGTCCACACCCTTATCCGCACTGATTGACTTTCCTAGACCATCACATTATATAGTATTTTCAATCATGTGACACAATAACTCAGCCTCCAACAATACCCTTTTGAACTAAGAAATTTAAAGGAAGCATTAATTTTATTTATTCACACAAAATAATATGTTAAAAGTTTAATATATACCTATATCTTACAGGTTATTCATAAAGTCTTCACAGATCTTGTATAAATTTACAATAGTCTTGGGGGGGGGGGGACCACCCTTCCTGCTAACAGCATAAAAAGGGGAGGATTTGGCCGGCCGGCACATAAAGAAAGCCGCACTAAGAAGAGGAGGAGGAGCCCCAATACTGCAAAGCTTTGAACCAAAATTACAAACTGTCTCCGTTTTTAGAAAGCTCCCAAAAGAACCTGTGTAAATGTTTTAGCTTCCCCAAAAAGTAAAGGAGGTATGTAGAACTCTATTTACTTTGTATAAATCCTCCTGCTAAAGCAACTTAAAGGCTAAAACTCCTTGGACAGTACATACGTTTGAGCGAAAAAGAATCATTACAAACGCACATTCACACTGTCACGTAATAGCCCAACAACAAATTTTAATACTTTTACAAAAAAAAAAAAATACATGTTTTATACAAGGGTCAACAATATTACAGGGGCCAAGGATACAAGTCCCATATTTCTCTTATTGCAAAACTCAAACAAGCCTATTTCCCAACAGCTGACATTTCAGCCAGACGGCATTTCACTTTGTACCAAATTTGTTTGGGAGACTGACACATACTTATGGATATAATTTATATTATAAACATAACATAACATTTAGATGTTTTGAAAGCAGTAGAGAGGTTTGGTTTGTGTTGGAGCCGTGGTCTAGTAAATTGTGGTGTTAGTTGTATTACTATAAAGGACAGTACTCACCAGGGTGGTGGAGCAGTTGTGTATCTGATTGTTTCTAACAGTCACCAGTGGCTGTGCACTACCCACCCACCTTCCCCACCCCCACCCCCAGGCACTGCATTTCCTTTATAGCCACAGTTCTGACATCACTTCCTCAATAGGTCTTGGGGCAGAACTGTCATATTCCTAATAACCCTGCAACGTGAATAAAGAGTAGTTACACAAAACAAATAATAATACATATATATTACATATTGTATAGAATAAGGAGCAGGACATGTGGGGTGGTGCAATGCACTGGCTGCGGGGCAGCAGTTTTCCGGAAACATTCGGAAACTGCGTTGCTGTCCTATTTGTAGGCAACTGTCAGCTCTGAGAGAGGAGGTTGCCCACCTCCAGGCTGAACTAGCAAGGACTAAGGAGGCCTCCCCTTCCCAAAGAGCACCACTGCCACAACCACTGAGTCAGAGGTTTCGGAATATGAAGAGCAGTAGGACCACAGTGGGTTCTGGGAGGGTGCGGGTGGTGGACCAGAGGCGAAGCCCCCCAGTTGTACCTCTACACAAATCAGATGCCATTCTGGCAGAGCAAGGTTCCTCCATGATGGCACCCTCAGTGGAGACCCAGAAGAATGCTGAGGACATCCACAAGGGATACCCACAAAAGTGTGGCAAGGGACACCACAGGGGAAGGAAACAGCTACTGATAGGGGCCTCAATTGTTAGGGGGGTAGAACTGGGGAAGGGAGAGAAGGAAGTAAGATGCCTGCCTGGTGCCATGGCTTGGAGGGACAAGAAGCGAATCCTCACAATTAGAAGCAGCATCACAGGAGACAGAACTAGATATCATTGTCCACCTTGGGACAAATGACCTAGCTAAGCATGGGATCAGTGCAGTGCAGAATGAATTTGTGGAGTTGGGAGGGGCCTCAGACAGGTAGCAAGCACAGTAACCTTCTCAGAGGTGCTACCAGTCCATGGCAGGAATGAGGCTAGGGTACTGCACACCATGCAGTTTAATGAATGGTTGCAAAACTGGTGCAGAGCACAAGGCTTTGGCTTCATTAAGGACTGGGGGTCCACCTGGAGAGATAACGGTCTATACTGGTATGATGGTCTGCATTTGTCCACAAAGGGGACCAAGCTCCTAGGTGACAGGTTTAAATGCTTCCTTGGCAAGCTTTTAAACTAGATAAGGGGGGAGGTACTGATAAAAGGCAGGAAAAGTCAAGCCTCCCCCCACAAAACAGGGCAGGTAGTAGGGTAAACACTGAGGTACAGAGCTCAACACAGGGCAGGATGGGGGTAAATGGAAAAATAGATAAGAGCAATAAGAGCAGGGATGGGGGAAAAAAGGATCAAGCCAACATTAAATGGAGGGCAATGACTACTAATGCCCGTAGATCTGGGAAACAAGCCTCTGAGCTAGTAGCTTTGATGGAAGATGAACAATTGGATATTGTGGCAGTCACAGAAACATGGTACACGAGAACCATGAATGGGATGTCAACATACCAGGGTACACAATCTACAGAAGGGACAGGAAGGCAAAAGAGGAGGTGGAGTAGCTCAATACATAAGGGAAGGGATCAAAGCTACAGAACAAAAAGTAAAGGGGGAGGACAAGAGGCACTCTGGGTTACCTTGAGATGGGGAATGGCATCGCAATCCGCACAGGGTTGTATACAGACCCCGTCTCAAGGGAGGAAATGGACAAGAAAATGATAGAGGACATTCTCAAAATGGCTGAAAAGGGGGATACTGTTGATGGGGACCTGAATATGCCAGATGTTAACTGGAGGACATGTACTGTAGCCACATCCAAGAGCAGGGTCATTCTCGATGCCCTGCAGGCGGGAGACCTAGACAGCTAGTGCTGGAACCCACTGGAGGGAGCAATACTAGACCTGGTACTCTCAAATAGAGAGAGGATCACAAATTTAGAGTCGGTAGACATCTGGGAACAAGCGACCACTGCACAGTGTGCTTCACAATGAGCACAACCATGGAGATAAGCCATACAAAAACAAGGATACTGGACTTTAGAAGGGCTGACTTTGGCAAAATGGGTGAACACCTGAAGAATGCACTAGCAAATGGCCAAATAGGAGGGTGGGAAGAACAATAGAGAAAATCAAAACTGCCATCATAGAGGCAACAAGTCTTTGTGTAAAACAAATAAAGAAAACAAAGCGGAGTAAAAAAACACTGTGGTTCTCAAAAGAGGTGGAAGGGAAGGTTAAGGAGAAAAAGGCTGCATTCAAAAAGTATAAGGAATCACAGAGGGAGCACGACAGGGAACTGTATCAATTAAAACAGAAAGAAGTAGGAAGGGCAGTCAGAATGGCAAAGGCACAAACCGAGGAAAAAATAGCCAACTCGAGTCAAAAAGGGGGATAAAACCTTTTATAGGTACATTAGGGAGCATAGAAAGGTTAAGGGAGGGATAGTGAAGATTAATAAAGGAGAGGGAGGTGGGCAGAGGAGACAGTGAAAAGGGCAGAGATACTGAATGAATACTTTTGCTCAGTATTCACAAAAGAAGATGAGGAGCAGTTACCTAAACCAGACAATAGAAGCACTCTAGGTAGGGGGTTGATACCAGTCCATTCACAGAAGAAAGAGTCCTGAAAGAACTCCTAAAACTCAAGGTGGACAAAGCAATGGGACCTGACGGGATTCACCCAGAATCCTAAAAGAACTAAGGGGACCTAGGTGACACCACTGACCACACTTTTAACAAATCATGGCAGGATGGGGTGGTACCTGAGGACTGGAGGAGGGCAGATGTGATTCCCCTTACAAAAAGTGGGAGTAAGGCAGAAGCAGGAAACTACAGACCTGTAAGTTTGACCTCAGTGGTAGGGAAAATGATGGAATCACTCCTGAAAGAAAGAATTGTTGAGCACCTAGAGGCCAGCGGGGCACAGGACCCAAAGCAACATGGATTTACAGCAGGAAGGTCATGTCAGATGAATCTAATTGATTTCTTTGACTGGGTGACCAAAGTAATAGACCAGGGAGGGGCTGTGGATATGGCCTACCTAGACTTTAGCAAGGCATTTGACACAGTCCCGCACAAAAGATTAATAATCAAGTTAGCCAGCCTGGGAGTGGGTCCCAGGGTGGTAGCCTGGGTAGCAACTGGCTGCACAACAGGACACAGAAGGTAATAGTGAATGGAACGCATTCCGAAGAAAGGGGGGTTACTAGTGGAGTACCTCAGGGCTCAGTACTGGGTCCAATCCTCTTTAACATCTTTATAAGTGACATTGCAGAGGATCTGGAGGGAAAGGTATGCCTCTTTGCAGATGACACAAAGATCTGTAACAGAGTTGATACACAAGAGGGGTAGAAAAGATGAGAAGGGACTTGGCAAGGTTGGAGGAATGGTCAGACATATGGCAACTTAGATTCAATGCAAAGAAGTGCAAAGTAATGCACCTGGGAAACAAAAACCCAGGAGAAGAGTACACAATAGCAGGGGAGGTACTAACAACAACAAAAATGGAAAGGGACCTGGAAGTAGTCATATCAGATGACCTAAAGGTGGGTAAGCAATGTGAGAAGTCAGTAAGGAGAGCCAGGGGATACTGGGATGCATAGGAAGGGGCATCACAAGTAGAAAAAGGGAAGTGGTTATCCCTCTGTACAGACAGTTGGTGAGACCCCATCTGGAGTACTGTGTGCAGTTTTGGAGACCTCATCTATGCAAGGACATAGACAGGATGGAGCAGTCCAGAGGAGGGCAACTAAAATGGTGCAGGGTCTGCATCAGAAACCATATGAAGAGAGACTGAGAGAGCTTAATATGTATACCCTTGATGAAAGGAGGGACAGGGGACATGATAGAAACGTTCCAAGTACCTCAAGGGAATCAACAAAGTCCAGGAGGGTAGCATCTTTCAGAAAGAGATGTGTAAGAACAAGGGGCACAGTTTAAGATAGAGGGGGCGGCTCAGGGGTAATGTGAGGAAATTCTTTTTCACAGAGAGAGTGGTGGATACATGGAACAGCCTTCCTGAGGAGGTCATTGGGTCTAAAACAGTGGGGGAATTCAAACATGCTTGGGACAGACACAAAGCAATTATAGTGCGGGGTTGCAGGAAGCAGGCTGTTGGTTAACTAGAATCTGCAGCTTATCCAGTAGGTAGGGAAATGGGCAGACTGGGTGGGCCAAGTGGTCCTTTTCTGCCGTCAAAGTCTATGTTTCTCTGTTTCTATGTACAGGAGAACCTTGAGGAAGATTGATTTTATATGTAGCACCCTGAACTAACAGAACGGAGGGTCTGTTTTAATGTCTCCCTCAACCAACCGGGATTACCAGGGGTGCCCTGCTAAGCACAAACAATTGTAATTACTCTCTTGTAGATAAAGGGAAAAAGGAAAATAAGTCACAACCAGCTTACATCGCCTTTCGCTACCTTGCGTCTGCACATTTCTTGGCGATGGTCACGGTGTTCGGTAAACTTTGTAAGCTCCGCTTTTAACGCTAAATCTCATAACATTATATTGTCTATTTTTCAACCTCATAATGTTAGGCTAATAGCGGGGAAGAATAGCATCGAAGCTGATATTCTTGCAGCACTGTAAATAAATATAAAACCCATTCGGAGATGCAACAGCAACCGACAAAAGGAAAGATAAAACCTAGAGCTAGACTGCAGTATCGCGGTCAATTAACACTATTGAACAAACTTATTGTTCACAAAGCGAAGCATAAAACCAGCTTCTATAACATCCTTGGGGCAGAATTTAATTCACTAAGGTAACCACAACTTTTTAGTAAAGGTGTCTGGAGTGTACTGGGGGGGGGGAATGACAAACAACTGACAAGACAGGGATAATATTTTCTTTTACAAAATGGGTGGCCAGCCCAACAAACAAGACATTGACACCACCAACCGACAAGAGAGGTTTGTACCTTCCAGACTATCCTTCAGTAAAAGTGGTACCCTACGTGAATGTCATAAAAAAAAATAACAAAACACAAGGGAGAAGAGAATGGGGGAGGCTCTCCATCACAGTCTGACTCCCACAGCGTCCTAGCACCTTCCGCTTCAGACCCGTAAGTGGTACTCAATGGAGAAGATATTCAGGAGGATCTTCAGTTATGGTAAGTACGTAACTTTTTTCTATTTCAGCCTATAAATTACTCCCTTCATATCTTTATTTTTACCCATCCATTTTATAAGTAGCGTTTCTTTCATTTTGTTTTTCGTTTCCTGAGGTTCTGTCTTCTCTTGTGTCTATGACTGGAGTATGAAATTATTATCCCTCTCAGCTACATTTTAAAACTGTCCCAAAGAGTGTTATCTGATACCATATTGTTATTAATTTAAAAAAGTGGTTTATTCTGATTTATTCTGATACCATATTGTTGTCACTAATTTTAAAAAACTATTTATTTCATCCTTAATATATGCTCCTGCAGGGTATGTGGGAGCTGTACTTCACCCCATGTCAGGGACTATAGTGTTACAACGCCCTCCTTAGGCTGACTGCGGCAACTGATGCCTGGGGGGAGGACTTTTTTTTTTCAGCAGCACACGCTATAATGTGCATTCAGACCCCAGGAATCACTCACTGTGGCTTGACAAGTGCAATCATCCCCTGGAATGAGCTACCCCATAGCTTAGAACTTTATAATGCTTATTATAATATGCTAATTAGAGAACTTAGAATGAAACTCGAAGCTCTGCTGTGGTTACGCTCTCCCCTGCCCTCTAACAACAGATTTATTTCTCTGCCTGAGAAGAAGCATCGCCCTGAAGTCGCTCTTCATAGTGCCGACATTCTGGCTTATTTCTTTTGTTTATTTCTGTTAGTGTGTTTACTTTAGTTAGATTTCGATACTCTCAGTTAGTTTAGGGTATTTTTCTGTATTTGTGTGACTTTTTCTTGGTTCCATTGTGGTTCCAGGGAACCGAGAATTACCTGTTGAAACACAGATCTTCCTGGACATAAAGTCTGCACCACTCATTCACATTAATGGGAGTACGCTGAAGGCGCTAGGACCCAGCAGGAGCAAACTTTTTCAGGAGGTCCGGCGCCTGAGATGGAGCCATGAGGAAGCGGCACCATGAGCCCGGCATGTGCAGTAATGACTATCTCGGCATCGACCCTCCAGCTGCTTCAGTTCCTTTTTTTCCGCCATTAAGTGCGCTTCAGTGATGACGACGCCTACCTGCTAGGAATCAAACTTCAAACCAGCAGGTTAGTTTTCAGTTTATTGTTTTGTATTTTATCTTCGATAAGTACCGAATATATTAATAAATTCTGCTTATGAAAGAGGAGTCTTCAGCCCTCCATTGTCGGAGTCGACCATGAGTGGGGCAGGTGACAGAAGGAGACTTCGTATGAAAGCTGTTCAGCCAGCGGTGCTGGGTCTGGTCCACCGCCCTCCCGGGGGGGGGGGCTGACAATGGACGGTCCAATGCTCAGGGAGATGGGCGGTCTCCCCGAAAGCATAAAAGAAACAGTCCCATTCTCGGCACCATTCGACCTCGAGTTCTTTTTCGGCATACAAGTTGAAGAAGAAACGGCATCACTCGAAGTTGCCCTCTGGTAAGTCTGTGCATAGACAGTCAGTTATTACTGCCAGGCACCAGTCTCCACCTCTGTCGGAGTCACCAGTTTCTGTCTCTGATGGCCGACCTCTTCGACACTGGAGCCCCTCTCCGCCTATTGGAGGAGCTTCCAATTAACATTTTTACCAGTGGGCTGCTCTTATGGAGCAGTGGGCTCAGAGGTTGGCCTGATTGCCTGAACTGGCCAGTCCGATACTGGGGCCTTCGGTTCCGGGATGGCAGGTGGTGCGGTTAGGTCTTCCTAGTTGTGCGGCGCCTTCTTTAGTGCTGTTGACTCCACGCTCTGGTTTCTAGCCCGCTCACACGGCTACGGCGCAGGGGTCTACACCGATGCCCTTATCTCCTGCCATTTTCCATCCTGTAAGTTCAAATCAGAGTTCTCAGACTTCTGTGACGTTGCTGTCATCTGCGGTGCTAACTTCTCCAGCACTGAGGTCCCTTGCGGTGCTGCGAGTGCTGTTGGTGCCATCTGTGTCGCCACAGGCTCTGTCGGCGCCATCCTTGGCGTTGGGGCTGGCAGCGGTGCCAGGCACGGTGCTGCGCTATCCATCAGCACCTCTGGTGCCTGAGGTGATGTCAGGTGTGATGTCGTGCTTTTTGTCGGCGCCGTGTGCAACACCGTTTTCTGTGACGGCTCCTTCTTTGTTTTCGGTGCTGTTTTCTTTGGCGGCACCGTGGATGGGTGTGAGGTTTTCGATTCAGATTCTTTCTCCTTCTCTTCTTCCTCCTGGTTTTCACTCTGTTCCTGTCTATACAGTCCCCCCTGGACTGTCAGGAGATGATTTTGAGCTCCATCCAGATCTTAGACTGGGTGATGATGTTGATGCTGACACTGCCCTGGGGGCAGGGATCAATCCTGCAGAGCCTGTTACTGAGGACCTTTCCTTTAATCCCTATGGATTTAACCCCTCCTGTACAACCCTCTTTCGAGACCCTTTCACAGATGGTATGGAAGAATCCGGCTCTTATTCCTTCTGTGGCCAAATACATAGATAGGAAATATGCCCCTCCCAAGGATCGCTCCATCTTGGCCTCACGAGCCTTTACTGATGTCATAGTGGCCCTGGCAGAGAATGATAAGGCTGTCCTCCCTCAGGAATCTACAGCCCATCCTATAAACAAAGAATCTCGCAAGATAGACACCTTAGGTAAGAGAGTCTTTGCTGCCTCAACCCTGGGCATGCGCATTGCCAGCTACCAGGGCTATTTTTCTCAAAGCAATCGTAGAAGCTCTGCCCGAATCGGAGGTTAACTCAGAGCTACTTCAAACCATAACTAGAGGTATCGAGTCCAATAACCAACAGGTTAAAGCTGCAATGGACGCCTTCAATACTGCTTCCCAGGCCACAGCGGCTGGCATCTGCATCCGTCGCCACTCTTGGCTGCGTACTTTGGGCTTCATGAGTGACGCCCAGCAGCAAGTCATGGCATTACCTTTTGACGGTACATATCTGTTCAGACCTCAGGTGGAGCAAGCATTAGAGGCCACACAGAAGACTAGGTCTGCCATTAAGACAGCCCAGACCTACGCCCGCCCCCTGGCGAGAGGGTGGGAATAAGTGCCAGTTTCACAACCATCAGTCCTTTCGGGGCAAAGGCAGAGGAGGTTTTAACAGAAACCAGAAACCTCAGCCGCAAAAGAAAGCGCAGCAGAACGTACAAGGCCCAAAGGCGCCCAGTGCCATCTTCTGAGTTTCCGGCTCAGGTCCCAACTCAGATGCCCGAGGGGGACTCCTCCTCAGCAGTGGGAGGATGTTTGACTCAGTTCTACAACCAGTGGAAATCTATAACATCAGACAAATGGGTCCTCAGGATAATCCATGAGGGGTACTCTCTCGATCTTTCGGAAACCCCTCCGGATCATCCTCCCAAATGACTGCCCAGGCTGTCAGCGGTACAGTCAGACCTTCTTTCTTCCGAGGTACAAGGCCTTCTGAACAACAGGGCAGTAGAAGTAGTTCCACTGGATCAACAAAACACAGGTTTCTACTCCCATTATTTTCTGGTCCCAAAGAAAACTGGTGGCATGCGCCCCATTCTGGATCTCAGAAAGATAAACAAGTTCCTACACAAGGAGAAGTTCAAGATGATATCACTCAGTACCCTGCTACCTTTGATTCATCAACACGATTAGCTAACCTCCCTGAACATGCAGGATGCCTACCAACACATTCTCATACACCCAAAGCACCACAAATGATTAAGGTTCATGGCATTGAAACATAGAAACATAGAAGTTGACGGCAGATAAGGACCGCAAGGCCCACCCAGTCTGCCCATTTCTTTTTCTACCTTATAAATGTGCCATTGGCCTTTGCTCTGTCAATGGCCTAACTGTTCATACTCATCTGTATTGCTCCCTTATGCCTATCCCAAGCCTGTTTGAAGCCCTGCACTGTATTCATATCTATCACTTCCTGAGGTAGGCCATTCCATGCATCCGCCACCCTTTCTGTGAAAAAGAACTTCCTCACATTACCCCTTAATCAGCCTCCCTCTAATCTCATGCTGTGTCCTCTTGTCCTGCTATTTTTCTTATATTGAAACATGCTAGACTCTTTCACCTTGTTAATGCCCTTAAGGTGTTTGAATGTTTCGATCACATCACCTCTCTCCATCCTTTGCTCTAGGGTATACATATTGAACTCTGTTAATCTGTCTTCATATGTTTTCTGATGCAGTCCCTGCACCATTTTGGTTGCCCTTCTCTGGACTGCCTCGATTTGGTTAATGTGTTTGTGAAGGTGTGGCCTCCAGTACTGCACGCAGTACTCCAGATGGGGCCTAACCAGTGTATTGTAAAGAGGGATTATTACCTCCCTCTTCCGACTTGTGATACCCCTACTAATACACCCTAACATCCCCCTAGCCTTACCTACTGCTTTAGTGGTCTGCTTGAATGATTTCAGGTCATCGGTGATGATGATGCCCAAATCTCTTTCTTCCCTTGTGACTGCTAGCAACTCCCCTCCCAGCCTATAGGTGGCTTCAGGGTTTCTCTTCCCTATGTGCATGATCTTGTACTTCTTTGCATTAAACCCCAGTTGCCACTCTTCCGACCATTTTGCTAGTTTATCCAGATCTCTTCTCATTCTGCCCACCCAATTTGGATCATCGACTCTGTTGCAGATCTTGGTGTCATCTGCAAACAGACAAACCTTACCCTCCAGTCCATCTGCAATGTCACTGATGAAGATATTGAAGAGGACTGGCCCCAGGACTGATCCCTGAGGTACCCAACTTGTGACTTGCATCTCTTCTGACAGTATACCGTTTACCATCACTTTCTGTTTTCTGCCCGTCAACCAGTTTTCCACCCAGTTGACCAACTTCTGACCCACCCCAAGCCGACCCAGCTTATTAATCTATCTTCTATGTGGAACAGTATCGAAAGCTTTGCTGAAGTCAAGGTAGGCGACATCAACTGCTCCCCCTTGGTCCACCACACTGGTTACCCAGTCAAAGAAATCTGTGAGATTAGTTTGATAGGACCTTCCTTTTATAAACCCATGCTGTCTTGGATCCTGTGCTCCTATGGATTCCAGATGTTGCACTATCCTTTTCTTAAGGAGTGCCTCCATAATCTTGCCCACTACTGAGGTAAGACTGACTGGTCTGTAGTTCCCTGCCTCCTCCCTGCTACCACTCTTGTGGAGCGGGATCACATGAGCCCTTCTCCAGTCTTCTGGGACCTCTCCTGTGCTCAGAGACTCACTAAACAGTTCTGATAATTGGCTCTGCTAGTTCCACCCTTAGCTCCTTTAGTACCCTGGGATGTATGCCATCAGGTCCCATTGATTTGTCCACCCTAAGCTTACCGAGCTCTTGTAGGACCCTTTCTTTTGTGAAGGGACTAGTGCTCACCTCCCTCCCCGCTGTGTCCATGGTGCTGAGCTGTGGGCCCTGCCCTACCTTCTCTTCAGTAAATATTGAGCAGAAGTATCTATTTAGGATAGATGCCTTTACATGGTCCTCCTCCTCACACACACCCTTATCTCCTTTGATCGTAGCAATACCCACTCTGGACTTTCTCCTTTCACTAATGTATCTATAGAAAGTCTTGTCACTTTCTTTTACTGTTTGTGCTAGTGTTTCCTCGGTTTGGGCCTTTGCCTGCCTTACTGCCTTCCATGCTTCCATTAGGGAAGTTTGGTATGCCTCCCTATCTTCATCCCGCTGTGTTCCCTTATATTTCCTGAAGGCCAACCTTTTGGCTCTGACCTTTACTGCTACTGTTTTTGAGAACCAAAGTGATTTCCTTCTTATTTTGCTCTTCCTTTTCTCTCTAACACAATGGGATGTTGCTTCAAGTATTGCATCCCTAATGCTTGCCCACTTTGCCTGTACTCCCTCACCTGTATTTCTTTTTGCCAGGGCTAGCTTAACCCTGTTGGCCATCTTATCAAAGTCAGCTCCTCTGAAGTCCCATATGTTTGTCTTGGAGTGGGATGATTTATTTGTAGTGACCAAATTGAACCATACCATGTGATGGTCACTGGCCCCCAGGTGACCTTCTACCTGGAGATCTGTGATCCTTTCCCTGTTAGTCAGTACTAGATTTAGGATAGCCCTGTCTCTTGTGGGTTGTACTACTAGTTATTTGAGGCCTCCCCCTTACAGGGAATCTACCTTGTGTCTAGTTCTGGCAGATGTTCCTGCTGGTATTGACCAGTCTGTATCTGGCATGTTGAAGTCTCCCATTATCAGAACCTCCCCTTTAGCTGTTATGTTTTGTATATCTTCTAACAGTACTGTGTCTATGTCCTCCCTCTGGTCTGGGGGTCTGTAGACAACCCCAGTTCTTATGGCTGTCCCATTTCCTGTTTCCAGGGTGGCCCATAGTTCTTCTGGCTCCTTATGTGTATTCTGAATTTCTGTAGCTTTGATATTTTCATTGACATACAGGGCCACTCCACCCCCCCACCCCCTTTTTTGCACCTCGGTCTCGTTGGAACAGTACATAGCCAGGTACTGAAGTCTCCCAAGTGTGGTTACTGGTAAACCACGTCTTGATAAATGCTACTATGTCCTGTTTAGCCTCTGTCATTATTGCCTGCAGGTCTGGGATCTTGTTTCCCAGACTGCGAGCATTTGTGTACCTGATTTTTCATTGGCCAATTTTCAGTGTGTTAGTTGTTGGGTGAGGTCTGGCGTTTCCCCTGTGCGTCGTATGGGGGGCCGGACCTTTTTCCTTACCTGGTTATGCAAATGAACTGCAAACATGCTGAACTCCTGTTTGACCACTAGCTGAGGGGGGAGGGGTGTTCTTCCCATTCGACGTATGGGGTGCTGGACCCCTCTCCCCATTTGCTAGTTTAAATATTCGACAAAGACATCAAACTTCTGCCCCAATGCACTGACTCCCTCCTAAGTCAGATGCAGTCCATCAGATTAAAAGAACTTTAGCTCCCAAAACTGTTGCCAGTTCCCTACAAATTTGTGTCCTTTTTCCTGGTACCAGCCCTTGAGCCACATGTTTAGCTCCCCAGTCTCTCCTTCCTTTACCTTCCGTCCATCTGCCCTCCTATCCCAGACTGGCAGGATCTCAGAGATGGAGATTGGGTCAACACTATCAGTTCAGAGTCCTGCCCTTTGGGCTATCCTCGGCACCTCAAGTTTTTACAAAGTGTTGTGCAATTCTCGTGGTGCACCTCAGGAAAATCTGAATACAAGTGTTCCCATATCTGGACGACTGGCTTCTAGCAAGTCCCTCCAGGCAAGAGACTCTGGAGGCCGTGGCTATGGCCTCAGACTTTCTCACGTCCATGGGAGTCCTGCTTAACCTCAACAAGTCGCAGCTGCAGCCCTCCCAGAAGCTCCTCTTTAGAGGAGCTCTTCTGGACACCTCCTGTGCAAAGGCTTTTCTTCCAGAGGACAGAAGGAGTAATATCTTACAGATGGCCCAATACATCAGAGAACACAGCTCGGTTCAAGCTAACTCGATGCAACAGATGCTGGACTCATGGCATCCTTGGTGTTCACTGTACCCTTGGCTCATCTTCACATGAGAACTTCTCATTGGATGCTCATTGCTCAGGTGTCCCCAGTCACTCACCTTCAGTCCTTTCTCATCAAGGTGACGGAACCTCAGAAGAGGTCGATCACCTGGTGGTCTCAGGATGACAACCTTCTGGAGGGCTATCCCTTCGCCCCTCTGGATCATCAGATCTCCATTACCACGGACATGTCTTTCATGGGTTGGGGAGCTTATTGCCCAGGATCTCCACACCCAGGGTACATGGACTCAGGACTAGTCTCAACTTCACATAAACATCCTGGAAATGAGAGCCGTCCTTTATGCAGTCCGAGCTTTGGAGGACATACTCTGTCACAAGAACATTCTCCTTCAAACGGACAACAAGGCAGTGATGTACTACATCAGCAAACAGGGCGGTGCACACTCTTGCCCATTATGCAGGGAAGCAATGAGAGTGTGGGAATGGTGCCTGGAGCACAAGGCTCTGATTCAGGTGGTTTACCTGCCAGGACTAAAAAAACGAGCTGGCAGACCATCTCAGCAGAATGGAGGCAATCCTCACGAGTGGTCTCTCGACTTAACCATCGTTCAGTCACTCTTCAAAGAGTGGGAAACGCCAGACCCAGAACTTTTTGTGTCCCCACTCAACACAAAACTTCCCCTGTTCTGCTCCAGAAATCCAGGACCTGGCATTTTTTGTCAGGATGCGTTCAGGCTGCGGTGGACAAAACGCTTTCTATACGCTTTTCTTCCTCTTCCTCTAATTCAGAGGGTACTGCTCAAATTGGAGCCCCAGGGGGCAGAATGATTCTCATTGCCCTTTTCTGGCCTCGGCAGATATGGTTCCTGCTACTCAACAGACTATCGGAAACCCCCCCGAAAATGCTTCCCCTTCAGAATAACCTTCTGACCCAAGGTCCTGTTGTCCATCCCAACCTGAGGTCACTTAACCTTCACACTTGGATCCTGAAGAGATAGAGGTGAATAGGTTCAATGTTTCTCGTAGAGATTTAGATAGTCTTTTGGCTGCACGTAAGCCGGCCACTAGAAAAACCTACACAGCTAAATGGAAGCGTTTCTCTTTCTGGTGTGCAAAATCCTCTTGGAATCCTTTTTCCTGTCCGTCGAATAAAGTCTTGGAGTACCTCTTAGACCTCTCAAACACAGGTCTGCAGTACTCTACAGTCAAAGTTCGTTTTGTGCCATTTCAGCATATCATGAGCCAGTACTTTCCATGTCTCTGGCTCAGTTGCCTATAGTTAAGAGGTTTCTTAGGGGTATTCTGCATACTAGACCTCCTATTAGATGTCCAGTTGCAGCCTGGGACATTAACATTGTGCTAGACATGCTCACTAGTAAACCTTTAGAGCCTCTAGATACTTGTGAGTTGAAGTTCCTCACTTGGAAAACGGCCTTCCTGGTAGCCATTACTTCAGCCCGTAGAGTTTCTAAAATACATGCTCTGGTCACAGACACCCTGTACACTGTATTTCACAAGGATAAAGTAGTTCTTAGGACTCATCCTAAGTTTCTCCCTAAGGTTGTCTCAGAATTCCATTTAAACCAACCTTTAGTCCTGCCTATCTATTTTGCGAACTTCCAGAATGAAGGGAAGCATGCCCTTCATTCGCTGGATGTTGAGAGTATTGTGGTTCTATCTAGATAGAATGAAGGAACTTGGCAGGCTCAAAAACTGTTTGTTTCCTTCAGCGAGACCCGGCTGGGTCAGCCTGTTGCTATCAGGTGCATTTCAGCATGGCTAGTGGTATGCCTTCTACACTGCTATTCTGTGGAACAGGTCAAGCTGGAAGGCAGAGAGTATGTTCACTCTACCAGAGCAGTCTCAGCATCTCTGGTGGAAATCTGTAACGCGCCCATTGCAGATATTTGCAATGCAGCTACCTGGAGCTCTGTGCATACTTTGTTAAGCACTACACCCTGGATGTCCATGCCAGACGACATCTGTCGTTTGGCAGGACCATTCTTAACAGACTTCTGTCCTAAGCATGTGAGCTCTTTATCTCCTGCCACCCACCTCGGGGGATTATTTAGCTCAGTACTCTCCCATTAGTGTGAATGAGTAGTGGAGACTTTATGTCCAGAAAGATATGGAAATTACATACCTACCGTAATTCTTGATCTTCTAAGACAAAGTCTCCACCACTCATTCACACGCCCATCCACTGTGCCCCAAGCTCACTTCTCTGTTTATGGTCTTCACTCCCTCAGTGGCTGAGCTGTGAAAGACTTTATTGTTAACCCTTCTTACACAGGTCATTTGGACTATCTTATGTCTGATTTTTTAGGTTAGTCCTTTCTAGAATAGTTAGCTGCACCTCCTTGGAAAAAAGGTACTGAGGCGGTGGGGGGGGTCAACGCCAAGATAGTCATTACCACACATGCCGGGCTTGCGGTGCTGCTTCCTCACGGCTCCTTCTCAGGTGCCGGCCCTCCTGAAAGAGTTTGCTCCCGCTGGGTCCTAGCACCTCCGGCGTACTCCCATTAGTGTGAAAGAGTGGTGGAGACTTCATCCAAGAAGATCAAGAATTACGGTAGATACGTAATTTCCATTTCCTGCCTTAGCAGAACCGTATTTTAAAACCCCTTCAAAACATTTTTTCTTTTCTGCCTCAAGAGTTTTGCTCATTTTTTTAGAGCGGCACCGATTTCTTTTGGTTACCATTTGTAATCCTCATTTTCTCCTCCCCATTCGCAGTGGGGAACTGAGGTGATCACTTTTTTGCATTGGGATTATTTTTTTATCATATTTTTTCACTTCAGGCATTTTAAATTCAGTAAAAAAACAACAAATAATAAAACTTGGTTGTGATTCCCATCCTTGGGAACCGAACCGCTAACCTTAAGAACCGCACTCTTTTTTTTTTTCCCCTAGACTGTCAGCGATTAGCATGTCTGACAAGCGCAAAGGGAAGACAGGACCCATTGGCTTTAAAAATTGTACTTGGTGCATTAAACTCCTGGCAAAGGCAGACTGCCATGAGTTGTGTTTTTCCTATTTGGGTCCTGATCACGATTTTTCCAGCTGTGAACTTTGCATCAGGTGTTGCTGTAAAACATTAAAGGGAAACTCATGTAAACCCAGAAAGTGCAGCAGCTGCTGCGGTAACACCTGATTATGGCTATTAACATTCAGACTATTTTTTATGCACCTGCTGCATTCTGAGTTTAGTTTTAAAGAGTTGCGCCATCCATAATGTCTGGAGAGCCTCTCGCGTACCAGGGCAGCTTCCGCCACACGGGTTATGCTAATGAAGGCTACCAAAGTTTGCCATTAGCTAGGAGCCCTCATTAGCAAAACCATGCGGCGGAAGCTGCCTAGGTGTGCGACATGGCCGCGGGTCGCCCTTTAGACATTATGGACAGCGCAACTCTTCAAAACTAAACTTGGAATGCAGCAGGTACATAAAAAATAGTTTTATTGCTAAAAGCCCTAATCGGGCATTACTGCAGCAGCTGCTGCACTTTCTGAGCTTATAGGAGTTTCTCTTAAAAAGAGGGCCCAAAAACTTGAGGAAATCATGGCTTGTCAGTCTGTCTCCTCTTCATAACCTGGCTATGGGAGGAGTCTGGTTCCTCAACAGAAGCAGAAAGATAAGGCTGCTAAAGGGGATTCCAAGGTCAGGGTGCTGGACAGGGAGACCCCTGAGTCTACCAATACTAAGAGATCTGCTGAGCAGGCATTGGAACCCATGCCTGCCAAGAAAAAGCAGAAAGAAAAACTTTTCACTGCCTTTTCAACTGAAGAAGCAGAGGAGACTTGAGTTGACAGGAACAGAATACCCTCGGCTGAGGACATGGCTAAGGCTTGGCAATTTTTCCAGTCTTTCCAGACTATGGGAGCCTTTATGTCCATGCAAGCCCTCCTGCCCAGCTCCACAACCTGTAGCAAGGCCTGTGGTGGAGGAGGTTGCCATGTTTCATAAAGAGGAGGAGGATGCGCCCATAGAGCTTGACATATCGCCAGTTCAGAAATTTGGCTCCCCTCTCAGGTCTTCAGAGGAGTTCTCCTCACACTATTCTTTCATGAGGCAGATGGCAAGCATCTTCATCCTCTCTGCTCAGGAGACGGCAGAAGACAAGGATGAGGTGGAATATTTTGACATCGTAACCTTGGTTTCTACAAAAACTGTATTCTTGCTCATTCATAAATCCTTGAATAAGACCACTTCAAGGATCCTAGTGGCTCCCAGTTTGGCAACTGGTATAGACAAGAGAATAGAAAGGAAATACCAACTGGATAGACAGGTTGCTGAGTACCTTTACACTCACCCTGACCATGAAGGAGTGGTACAAACTGCTGCCTGTGACAAGACCAAAGTCCCACTTTCCTCTCATCCCCCCAGAGAGGGATTCCAGGAAGCTGGACAGCATGGGTAAAAAGGTTTACTTTACACTACAGCCTAACTTTTACTGAGGCAGGTAGTGTATATGGCCTATGCAGTTCAGTCAGTACCAGATGGCCCTCTCAACCTCTGTAGTGTCCATGAGTGAAAAGGCTGCTGGAGATCTAGCCCAGGACCTGGCCAACACAGCAGAGGCTGCTTTGGATGCCACTAAGTACCTACTGGCTATAGATGCCTGATACAGCCTGTAGGGTCATTGCTCATGCAGTGCCCCTTTAGGAGATTTGCCTGGCACAGAACTATGACCTTCTCTCAGGACACATAAACTAAGACCCCTGTGAGTGGAATTCCTTGTTTGGTAACAAAACAGTGGCCTGCATGAAAAAGGTGGATGAATATAAGATCTCCTGCAAAAGCAACACTGAAAAAGAGAAGGCTTCCACTTCCCAGCGACCCTATGGAAGGGAAGGTAGGGGCAGTGGTTATATCCCCTGCATTTATGTGACTTCTGATCACCCTCTTCAGAGGCAAAGATAAGCGGGGTGCAAAGCAGGCTGCAGCTACCCCCACCTCCTAAGGTGCAAGCAGTGCAGAACCCCTGACAGGTTTGTACAGGTCACCCAGCTATTTCCAGTGGGAGGAATGTTGGCTCACTATTTCCAGGCATGAAAAAACATTACCACAGACATGTGGGTCCTGGAAGTCAAGGTTTCACATTGCAATTCAAAAAGTTCCCAAAACTGTCGGTGCACAGGGCGTTCCCATCTCATATCCCAGCAGAAAAACTGCTGAAGTTGGAGGTCAAAATGCTGCTGCAGGCCAGTGCAGTGGATCGAGTTCCCTGTGTCCAGTGGGGCAAGGGCCTGCACTCCATGTACTTCCTCAGCCACAAGAAAAATGGGGAGTGGCGACCCCTTATAGACCTAAGATTTCTGAACAAACACTTGAAAAAAGAAATGGTCTAGATGGTGATCTCTACAGCAGGGACAGTGGATGGGGTCTCTTGATCTGAAGGATGCTTACTTTCATATCCCAGTTAGACCTTCCCACAGAAAGTACCTCATGTTCATGGTAGGGACCTGACACTGTCAGTTGGCAGCCCTACCCTTTGGATTATCCTCAGCACTGGGGTGTTCAGAAAGTGCCTGGCAGTGGTTGGAACTCACTTGAGAAGAAAAGGTGTGGTGGTCTTCCCCTTATGGATGACTATCTAATCTCAGGAGGCTCATACCAAGAGGCCAGGGAACTCCCTCCAGCTCACCCAGTCAACCTTGGAGAATCTGGGGATCTCACTTCGAGGGGGTGCTCTTGCAGCAGGTAATACCATTAGGACTAAGGCCTCCAGGCGTTAGGACCCGTGGAAACATTTTTTAGCTAGCAGTCTGTGGCGGGGTACCACCCCCGACGTCAGCTCTGCCCGACGTCAGAAGTGGTATAAAGGGGATAGTCCCCTGGCGCTACCTCAGCTCTTTTCCTGCCATCGACCCGCAAACATCGGATCTACAGATGCCATAGTTGCAGTCAATCGTCTTTTTTCTCTCGCATCACGCAGTTTTTTGTTTACCAAAAACAACCGTTTCTTCGACACCCTTTTCAGTCACACTTTAATGTCTTCATTGTCTCAGCGGCGAAAATCAAAGTGTGTGTGCGGGAAGCAAAGCCTGGTGAAAGACGGCCATTATGCCTGCCTCATCTGCCTAGGCCCGGACCACCAGCCAGACAATTACCTGCACTGCACAAAGTTTAACAACAAGACCAGGATTTGTCACACCAACACCTTAAAGGCCTATCTTATCGAGCAGCACGTAGTGCCATGCAGAAGGCCCAATCAGGACACAGTTCATCCTCTTCCACCAGGGAGTCTCCTTCCAAAGAGAAGAGATCGGAAGGGGAAACATCACCACCTGGAGGAGGAGAGGCCAGATCAGAGTCCCGCCCAAAATCACCTCACCGGGCGTTTACTACTTCCACCTCCGGTGGGAGGTCAGAATCAGTCCCCCCAGGTACCAAAACTGTTTCATGGGATGCTCAGAAGAAGTTGACCGCCTCCATTCAGGCAAAAGGTAGGGAGTCTTCCTCCACAGGACAGCCATCCACTCAAATCCCCTTGGCCCACCAACCCCATAAACATGGGTTGACCTATGAGGGACAGGCATTGGCTTCAGGCAAATCAGTGGTGTCCACTACCCATAAGCCTTCTGAGACATCCAGCAAACACAAGAGAAAGGACAAATCAGAGAAACGCCGGGAAATCGTCAGGTACCAGACACCTCCCCCACCCGAACACCGGGCGTCGTGTGTCTCCAAGAAGACAGGGCATTCCAACTCAACATCAGAAAAGGAGGCGCCTTCAGCAAAAGAAAAGCCATCGGCCCCGAAGGATTGGCCTTCGGCCCCGGCGACTGTTTCCCCTGACGTGGGGATACCGGACACCCAACAGCCTTCATCTAAAGAGCCAGATGTCAGGCTGCCAGCCACCGAAAATGTACCCGTGGACAAAGTGCCTGAGGACCGGAAACCGCCTCCATCAGATCAGATGCCCGGGCCCTCTGATGCTTCAAATCAGACGCCCCCACTGCCAGTCGTTCCACTTGCGGAGGTAGGAACGCTTTTTTATATGTGGTGGAATACTGTCAAGGGAGTCTTCTCCATCGACCCAGGGATCCATCCCCAGTACGCCTACCACCCAGGGACCTCACTCCTGAGCAGCTGTTACCATCGCAAGACCAGCTGCATGACAAAGAGGACAGGCGGACACCCAGGTCGGACAGCCACAAGTGTCAGCCATCATCCATCCCCTCATGCAACAGACATCCACCATCGACTTAAGTGGATGATGCAGGGGACTCATCTTCTGACTGTTCTTCAGAAGACAAGTTTTCCATTCCATCTCCAAATCCGAGGGACTCGCCGAGGTCACCCCCCCGGATGACCTGTCCTTTTTGGACATTATGCACTGTATTCAGGTGCTTTATCAGTGGGACACCGAGGAATTAGACCCAGAAAGGCACAGGCGGGCCAAATTCTTAGGAGCCACAGATCCCAAACCATTGGTCATCCCTCCTTTGGTGGAGCCATTCCAGGATGTGATCAAATCTGCCTGGAGACATCTGGCCACTACAACCACAGTTCCTTGTAAGGCCGATAGACTGTACAAGACCCCAGAAGAGGGAGCCTTTTCTTGGAGAACACCCAAAGGCAGACTTGATGGTCCTGACAGCAGCTCATGGCAGGGCACAACCACCACACCACATGAGTACCCAGCCACCGGACCCGGAATCAGAGAAACTGGACCAGATGGGGCACAAGGTGTACTCCTTGGCAGCTTGCACCGTAAGTTCACTTAACTTCCTGGTCCACATGGTCACCTACCAAAAATCCTTGTGGGCAAAGGTGATGGATCTGGCCAAAGCACAGCCAGATTTGGAGGGTAAGGTGGAACTCCATGCTGTGATTCAGTCTGGCATGGACATGGATAAGCATTTTCTCAGGAGTTCTTATAACTCAGCGAATACAACAGCAAGAGCAGCAGCCACTGACATTAGCATGCAGAGGCATGCTTGGCTCAGAGTTTCAGGCTTCCGACAGAATCTTCAGGATGCTATCTTGGATGCTCCTTTTCAAGGACCAGTTCTGTTCAGTCAGGACACCGAAAAACTGATCACCGGGCTTCAGGACTCAGGTAAAGCTGTGTCCGAAGTCCACAGAATGTACCAGTTGGAGCCACAATCCACACGCCGCCATTCTTTTCGGAAAAATCAGGGACAGCAAGGAAGGCTCCAGACAAAAACAAGGGAGACTTCAAAAGAAAAGGCCACCCTGTCCCTTCAGGCGCCCAGGGCCCCCAAAACCCTAAGGCGCCAAGACCTCCCCTGCCTACTCCCTCCAACACAGCATGACTCCCTACCAACCCCCCTCCACCACAGCCGGTGCAGGGGGAGGCAGCAGGAGGGAGATTCTCCCTCTACCTATCCGGATGGTCCAGTATCACATCGGACCAATGGGTCCTCCAAATAGTAGAAAGGGGATACTCCCTAGAGTTCACCCATTTTCCACCAGACAATCCACCAGTCCACTCCCACTGCTCACCCTCCCATACACTCTTTTGAGGGCAGAGATACAGGCCTTACTGGACAAAAGAGACATACAGGAGGTTCCTTTTGCTCAAAGGGGAAAGGCATTTTATTCCCATTTTTTCCTTGTCCAGAAAAAGACTGGAGACCTCTGTCCCATTCTGGACCTGAGTCAACTGAACACCTTTATCGAATACAAACAGTTCAGAATGATGACCCTTGCAAGCCTGTTACCAGTGCTCCACCAAGGAGACTGGCCTTGCTCACTAGACATACAGGATGCCTACATGCACATCAAGATCCTGCCATCCCACCGGAAGTACTTATGCTTCACCTTCCAAGGAGGGCACTACCAGTTCAGGGTGCTGCCATTTGGCCTGTCCTCAGCACCAAGAGTTTTTACTAAGTGCCTAGCAGTGGTAGCGGCAGCTCTCAGAAGAGGGGGTCACTTTGTATACCCCTACGTGGATGATTGGCTTCTTACGGCACCACTAGAAGTCCAATTGAACAGGACCTTGGAGGAGACATTCAGCCTATTCCAGACTCTGGGCATCACCCTAAACCTGCCCAAGTCACAACCATGGCCAGCTCAAAGGCTGCAATACATTGGAGTAGTCTTGGACACAATCCAAGGGAGAGCTTTTCTGCCCACAGACAGAGCAGCAAGGCTAAGATAAGTCACTCACAGGGTACAGAGCTTGGACTTGGTTCCAGCAAGAGTGGTTCTACAACTGTTGGGTCACATGGCAGCAGCTGTTGTGGCTGTTCCACTCTCGAGGCTGAACATGAGGATCCTGCGATGGCACCTCAAGGTTCAGTGGAATCAAGGTACAGATGAGCTGGAAGAGCCCATTCAGATCTCCATGGCAGATCCAACAGTCCATAACCTGGTGGCTCACAACTCATCTGAGCATAGGGGTTCCATTTCAGTGACTCAGTCCACTGCAGACTCTCACCAATGATGCATCAGTACTGGGATGGGAAGTACATCTTGCTTCACATCAGACAAGGGGCTCCTGGAAATCAACAGAACAAGCTCTTCACATAAACATTTTGGAGATGAAAGCCATTTTGAATGCCCTTCAAGCAGGACATTCAACTACCAGTTTATTACCGAGAGTACTCGAACAACGGGGAGGTATCGTTACATTCTCTGGATGTTCATAGAATTTTGCATTACTGTCTGGCTAGGGGAAGTTCTGCCAGACAGACAGACCAGTTGTTTGTCTCCTTTGCCCACAGGAAACTTGGAGCACCAGTCACAAAACAAACCCTAAGTGGCTCATGCACTGCATCACTTTTTGCTACCAGCGCCACAACAAACCCCTGCCGGAACAGGCGAGGGGCCCCTCCACTAGAGGGGTAACGACATCTTTCACTTCCCTTCGAAATATGTCTGCAGTGGACCTCTGTGCAGCTGCTACTTGGAGCTCAATGCATACCTTTGTCCCCCCTCCTTCTGAGGGTGCTGTTGAAACTCAGAAGGGAGCTTACAGTGGTGATTCTGATTGTGCCAGAGTGGGCCAGGCAGACCTGGTACTCTCTGCTCCTGGCCCTGTCCAGCAAACCCGCGTGATTGGTGGGATTTAAACCAGTGGATGCAAGTGAGGTTATTGGTGTGGCAACCAATCTGAAGCACACCTTTTGTGAACTGAATCTGGTGCCAATGCGTTTCTTGATGAGATGCATCAACACCGTTGGCCCAGGGTTTGCTCTGATTGTCCGGTGTTCCTTATCTGATGGGGTCTTTCCTGATGCCTTGAAGGAGGCACTGGTGAGACCACTCTTAAAGAAACCATCTTTGGTCCCAGAGGTCAGGGCAAATTACCAACCTATCTCCAATCTTCCCTTTTTAGCAAAGGTTGTGGAGAAGGTAGTGGTGCTTCAGTTGGAGGAGCACCTCATGACCCATAAGCTGTACGAACAGTTCCAGTCAGGATTTCAGGCAAGGCATAGCACAGAAACCGCACTTGTTCAGATGCAGAATGACCTCTTCAGCGCTAGAGATCAAGGAGAAAGGACAATTCTTGTTCTTCTTGATCTGTCTTCAGCTTTTGACACTGTGGACCGTTGTATGTTGCTTGACCGTCTTAGGGAACTCTGCAGACTCACCGGCACTGTCATCTGCTGGTTTGAGTCCTTCTTAACCAGCAGGTGGCAATGGGTTGTGATGGGGAATTTCTTCTCCCCCTCCTTTACTGCGGAGTACCTCAGGGTTCAGTTTTGGCCCCAATGTTGTTTGCAGTGTATATGCTGCCCCTGAGGGGGGGGTCATTAGGAAGTATGGCTTGGGTTTTCATTGCTATGCTGATGACACCCAGCGATACTTATCCTTTGCCCCAGGAACATCCAACGCAGTGGATGTGTTAAACAGCTGCCTTGCTGAGATCAGTGACTGGATGGCATCTAGCTGGTTGCAACTGAACCCCGATAAGATGGAGGTATTGGTGGTGGAGTCGAACAGAGTGTATGAGAGGTTGGCCTCTGACTCAGAGACTGGACTTGTTCTGGGTTCTGTCTCATTGAAGGCCTCCTCAAAGGTGCGAAATCTTGGCGTTATTCTTGATAGGAGTTTGACTATGGAGGTGCGGATTTCCTCCGTTGTCCACTCCTGTTTTTTCCATCTTAGAAATATCGCCAGGATAAAGCCCCTTGTTCCGCCTCTGGACCTCCCACTTTGATGTATGCCTTGGTTGCATTGAGGCTTGACTACTGTAATGCGCTTTATCTTGTGGTCACGGGAGGATCTCTCCGCAGACTGCAGCTAGAGCAGAATGCAGCTGCCCGGTTACTCACTGGGCAGCCGAAGTTTTGCCATATTACACTGGTGTTGCGTGAACTGCACTGGCTGCTAGTCAGGTGGAGGACCCTCTTTAAGGTGGGTCTTCTCACCTATAAGGCCGTACACAGTCAGGGCCCTAGTTACCTGTTAGACCTCATGGTTCTGCTGTCTCAGCTCGCCCCCCTCCATTCCTCCTTTGGAGGTCCCCTAGCGGTTCCCAGGTCGAGGCTGAAATCACCGCCGTCTTTTGGAACTCGCTCCCCTCCGGAGTTAAGGGGGCACCCACTTTGGAGGTATTCAAGGCTCACCTTAAGGCCCTCCTATTCACCCAGGCATTTTTAGATTAGGTTATTGATTTGTGAGCTGTGATTTGAGTAGAGTAGTTGATGATTTGTTAAGTTATTTAATGTTTTTATGAAATATACCTATGTTTATAATTATTTTCTATGTTTCTAGTGATGTATTTTTGAACATGTGTTTATTTAGCTGTACGGCACCCAGAGCCTCCAGGAATGGGCGTCTTTAAATAAATTTTACCTTACTTTACCATCACTCTTCCCCTAAGGTACAGCCTACTGACCTTGCTTCAGGGGCAGGATAACATTTCCAGATCCCAGTATTCTGTGCTTCAGGGCCTAGTTCTTGACGAGTTAGAATACTGTGGTTTAAACTGGTGGAAAGAGGTTTTGAATTTATTAAATGTTTCCAGAAAGCCAGCCACTAGGAAATCATATGACTCAAAATGGAAAAGGTTTTCCCTGTGGTGTTCTTCCAGACAAATCAACCCCTTCCAGGCCAGTCTGTCCTGCGTACTGGACTACCTGGTACACCTACAGTGTTTGGGTATTCACCCTTCTACCTTTAAGGTGTATCTTGCAGCAGTTTTAGCCTATGCTCCGGCTGGCAGGGAGAGGTCAATAGCTTCTCTGGCTATTTTCAAAAAGTTCTTTAAGGGTCTGACCCACTTGAACCCTCCTTTTAAAGATCCATTCCCTCTCTGGGACTTGAACCTATGTATTGCCCAGCTCATGGGTGCTCCCTTCAAGCCTATGGCAACTGCTGCTCTGAAGTATGTTACCTGGAAAACAGTTTTCTTAGTGGCCCTCACCTCAGCTAGGAGAGCGAGTGAGCGCCAAGCTCTGTGCACAGATCCTAACTACATTATCTTCCACAGAGATAAAGTAGTTTTGCGGACCAACAGAAAATTTCTCCCTAAATTGGCTTCAGAGTTTCACGTCAACCAATCTATCACACTCCCTGTGTTTTTCACTGAAAAATCCAAGCCAGGGGAGCAGAGGCTCCATTGCCTGGATGTTAAAAGAGCTTTAAGCTGATATTTGGACTGCACTAAGGATGTCAGATCCACTTCAGTACAACTGTTTACCTATGGGGATGTAAGCCAAGGCAAGCCAGCATCCAGAAGGACTGTTGCTTGCTGAGTAGTGGCATACATACAGTTCTGTTATGGCAAAGCTGGCAAACGTCCATCTGAAGACCTAAGGACATGCTCCACGAGGGGCAGCTCAGCCTCTGTGGCAGCACCTAGAGATGTCTCCATTCTGGAGATTTGTAAAGCAGCTACATGGAAAACAGTACACACCTTTGCAAAGCATTACTGTGTGGACATACAGTCCAGAAGGGGTGCCAGGTTTGGCACTGCTGTCTTGCAGAACCTTTTCCCCAAATAGGTTCTGTACCCAGCCTCCCAAGGTACTGCTATGGAGTCTGCACTTGTCAAGTCATAGTGAGGGATTCCTGGGGTTTTAAGAAAACATTACTCACTGTGGTAATGTTGTTTCTTTCTAAGGGATCCCTCACTATGTTTGTCAATTCCTTCCCTACCTCCCCTTCCAGAACCTGGAAAAGGTTCTCTCAACAGCCTGTTCGTAATGGAATTAAGCATTTCCTGTTGTGTTTGGCTCACAACTGAAATTTTTGTGAATTTTTTGCTCATTTTTTTTCTCTAAAAAATAGGGTGTTTTTTTAGTTTTTCATTTTTTGGTAGTCACTAAGCTAGATTTACTAGTCAATGTTCTCCCACAGTTTGAGAAATACATCTGCTGTTGGAGGGCAAGGGAGGGCGTGGCCACAGCAGAGTTTCAAATTTCATTGTAAGTTCTCTAATTAGCATAGCATTCTAAGCTGTGGGGTAGCTCATTCCAGGGGAATGACTGCACTTGTCAAGCATAATGAGGGATCCCTTAGGAAGAAACAACATTACTATGGTAGGTAATTTTTTTCTTGCTATACATCAGGCAGCTTACAGCAAGTGCCTGTGGGTGACGCTGGGCCAAGTCCTTACTTCCATGCCAGACTGAGAGACAACCAGGCAGGTAATTTGCCTTTCTGCCCAGGGCCTGGAGCTGGTGAGGCACCAGTCAAGGGTGCTGTATGACACCAGTGAGGTAGCTTTCAGGTTGTTAGGAACAACAGTCTGCATTCAGTGGATGGCATGGCTTCACCTTTCCTGGTTGGGATCCCTGGCCCAGTGTAGAGTGCTTAACTTGCATTTCCAGGGGACTCATTTCTTCTCCCGCAGGGTTAAGTGTGAGTTGTCAGGGTGCCCTCCTGCTCCCAGGCCACAGGAGCCTCTGACAGACCTATGAGGAGTCCCTCCAGTCTTTCTCCTCCACAGAGGGCTAAGGGATATTTTTTTTCTTCAGAGTGAGCCAACGCCTCCCCTATTGTGGGGAAAGCCTGGTACTCTTAACTAATTAATGGTGATGATTGAGTCCTTGAAGATATGAAAATGACATACTCACCGTAACTGTTGATCTTCTGGAATATCTTCACCCTTCACTCACGTGACTGTCCACCATCTCCCACTCCGGGAAGAGCCAGGCCTTTGGCCATCTCACCCCGTTGTGCTTCTGCACACTGACATTCTTCTTGCCACTCCCTTTAGGTCCCCATGCCCTTTTCCCACTAAAGCAGACAACAAGAACATAGAGATGCTGACGCCTCAAAAGAAAACTTTTAAAAACATAATAGGTACAATTCAGCTTGTATTACATGTGTATTCTATATATTTCTCTTCCTGATTATTTATTACTAAGTAAATTTGCATGAGTATGCGATTTCAAACAACATGAAGTCTTACTATATTCTGACAGTAGCAGAGAGTCCCAACCTTCGAACTGCCCTGGAGATGAAAGAGTTAACTTTCCATGCCAGGCATGGAACGCTAAGCTCGAGCTCGGTTGAGACTCTGTCTGTTGTTCTTCAAACTCAAACCATCAGATTCTTTACTCCGCTTCACTGAACAGTCGCTCCGGAGATTTCTCCTTCTGCTCGGTTCAGTTTGTCGGTTAAAGTACCGCTTTTCTCGTTTTTTGACCGAATTTAAACCGTAACCTGTCGGTTCAGTCTCTGTCTGTGGTATTTGTGAGTACTAGATAGGTTTTATTTTATTCTATTCTGTGTGGAACTTGTAAACGGTTTATCGGTTCGGTTTGAACCGATCAAGTTGTTTAAAAAATCTTAAATTGTGCTTTTAGAGTGTGGTTACCGGTTCTTATCGGTTCTAAAAAACAGATTTTATTACGTTTTTTTCCACGACCCGTGATACGGTTGGGAACCGATAAGAGGGTCTTGCCTGGAGGATTGCCATAAAAGGATAAGTTTGGTTAGGACTGGCACTATGTCTGAGAAACCCAAAAGAAAAACTGGACCCACTGGGTTTCAACACTGCAGTGTGTGTGGGGAAGTCTTTGCCAAGGCTGACCCCCACACCACCTGTGTTTATTGTCTGGGGTTTGACCACCTCAATGCAGACTGCCAGATTTGCAAAAATTTCCCTGCAGCTACCCTAGAAAAGAGAGCTGGTAGGCTCAGGGAAAGGGAGGCCAAAAAGTCCGCTGAACCGGATGGCCAGCCCGGTTCGGTTCAAACCGAACCAGAAGGAGTGCCCTCTGACCAGGGCGAGACTTCTTCGGGCAAAGGAGAGCCGATTCTGGGGAGTCGGTTCTGGCTAAAAGAATTAGAAAGAAAATCAGCTGGTGTGGAGCCAAAACTTTCCTCTCCAACCGCTGAAGAAATAGCCAAAGCGATCAAAATTGTTCAATCGCTTTCCGGTTCCGACCAAACCTGGCACCATCAGGCAGGCTCCTGTTCAGCGGTTCCACCGGTTCAAGAGTATGATTTAGAGGAATTTTATGAACGGAGGAGGAGGAAGAGGAGTATGAGGAAAGTGAATGTGGATTTGAAAGTCTGGATGTGCCCATTGACCCGGACATCTCCCCAGACAGACCTTCAGGAGTGTCTCCTCCTAGGCTTTCTGAGTCCCCCTCCCATTTCATGTTTTATAAAAAAGTAGCTGAAACCCTCCAGCTTCCTATGGAAGAAGCTGTGGATGACCAGGAGGAGGCTGACTATGTGGAAATGATGGATATCCCGGAGTCTAGGAGGCTGTCTATTCCCTTGCACAAATCTTTTGGGAAACAGACATTTAAGATTTTAAAGACTCCTAACACTATACCTCCTGTGGATAAGAGAATGGACAAGAGGTATACATTGTCAGGCTCTGACATGGAGTTCCTTACACAACAATGCAGCCATGTTTGGGTAGTGCAGGCTGCAGCCTGTGATAAGGCAAACATTCCCTTGGCTTCACACCCCCCGGACAAGGACTCCAGGAGGATTGATGCCATGGCAAAGAAACAGTACATTGTGAAACCAACAAAACTCCGGGTGCTCAACTTCACTAAATGTGAAGTATTTTAACCTGGTGCCACTTGAAACAGAGAATACATGTATCAGCCAAAATGCTTAAACAAGCAGTCCGAATGCACAGACCCCAAAAAAAGTTAAATAATAGACCACTATGTGGCCCGGCTTACCGTATCTTCAAATTTTATTGTGGTCACAACTCGTTGTACAAACAGCAGACACACGGAGTGTGGCGGCGACTTACTGGACAGAAAATAAACACTTTAAACACCACATTAGTGCGTAGACATAGGAGTGAGCATTTAAAATGACCAGGTCAAGCCGAGCAGAGACCAGCTCGCATGCGTGATGACGCACGGAGAAACAGCTGACGTTTCGGCTGACGCCGAATGAAGATACGGTAAGCCGTGCCACATAGTGGTCTATTATTTAACTTTTTTTGGGGTCTGTGCATTCAGACTGCTTGTTTAAGCGTTTTGGCTGATACAAAGAAACAGTACATGGCAGCATCCTTGGGACTCAGACAGGCCAATTATATGGCCTATACTGCTAGGTATCAAAAATCCAGATGGGACACTGTTATGGCCCTAGCAAAACAGGTCCCTGGCCAGCTTGCCAAGGAGCTGGAGCAGGTGGCTGCTGATGGTATTGAGGCATCCAAGGTGCAATTCCATGCTGCAGTAGACTCCAGTGATGTGTCATCTAGGAGTGATGGCTACATCTGTGGCACTTGAAGAATGGCTTGGCTCAGATGTACTAGCCTGTCACAGGATACCCAGACTAAGGCCATGGATTTTCCTGTTGTGGGTAATTCTCTGTTTGGGAGCAAACAGAGAATTACATGAAAAAACGGATGAGTATAGGACCACCTATAGGATGCACAGGCCAAGGAAAGGCAGGCCACTCCTCAAGGCAGCTTCCGAGGGCAGGGGCAGGCCTTTTCATAGGCCTTTGCAAGCCAGGCCTCCTCTTCTGCTTATGCAGAGAGGGTTCTTTAGAGGAGAGGCAGGCAGGTACAAGCAGGCTGCTTCCACCCCTCAGCCCAAAGCCCCTGCCAAACAGGCACCCTGATGGGGTTGCCAGGGCAGATTCTCAGCTACCTGTAGGGGGCAGGCTGGCTTACTTTGTCCAGGACTGGGAGTCTCTGACATCAGACAAATGGGTCCTGGAAGTAGTAAGCCAGGGACTGGTTCTCAGCTTCAGAAAGTTTCCAAAGATGAGAACCAGATCCTTTCCACCTGCAAATCTGTCAGAGGCACTTGCCTTAGAGGCAGAGGTCTCTTCTCTCCTAGCTCTCAGAGCTGTGGAAAGGGTTCCACCCCTACACTAGGGCAAAGGGTTGTACTCCAGGTACTTCCTTACCCCAAAAAAGACAGGAGAATGGCGGCCCATCCTGGATCTCAGATACTTAAACAAGCACCTTTTAAAACCAAAATTCAAAATGGTGACTCTGGGAATGATTCTACCCTCTCTAAGGCCAGGGGACTGGCTAGTGTCCCTGGACCTCAAGGATGCCTACTTCCATATTCTCGTCAGAAGCTCCCATCGAAAGTACCTCAGGTTCGAGCTGCCCTCAGGCCATTACCAGTTCAGAGCAATGCCCTTTGGCCTCACCTCTGCTCCAAGGGTATTCGCAAAATGCCTGGCAGTGGTAGTTGCTTCTCTAAGAAGGCAGAAGATTGCCATCTTCCCTTACCTGGACGACTGGCTCATAGTAGGCCAGCCCCCAGACCAAGTCAAGTTATACTTACAGATTACTCAGCAACTGCTCACTTCTTTGGGTTTCCTTCTAAATCTTCCAAAGTCAGTTCTGGAGCCTGTCCAGCTCCTCACCTTCATAGGTGCAGAGCTAGACACAGAGAAGGCCAGAGCCTTCCTTCCCCTGGACAGGGCAAGGACCCTGGTCTCTCTGGCCTCCTCATTCACCCTGCAGGTGCTTCGACCAGCAAGGCATTTTCTACAGCTCCTGGGGCACATGGCTGCTTCTACAGCAGTAGTGCAGGGAGCAAGATTTCAGAAGAGGGACATTCAGTTCCATTTGAGAGCCTTTTGGTCTCAAAGGAAAGACCCTCTGACCAAATTGATCCCAGTAACTCGAACCCTGATCCAGGCCCTACAGTGGTGGCAGGATCAGAACAATCTGAGACAAGGGTTTCCCTTTGTCACTCAGTCTCACTCTTTAATCCTTACTACAGATGCCTCCCTCTTGGGGTGGGGGGCTCACATGGGCGACCTCACCACCCAGGGGTTGTGGTCCCCTCAGGAATCTCTGCTCCACATCAGTCTGTTGGAACTCAGAGCAGTATTTCTAGCACTTCAAGCTTTTTCCAAATCTGTTCAGAACAAAGTTGTACAGGTCAGAACAGACACCACCACCACAATGTGGTACATCAACAAGCAAGGAGGCACTCAGTCTACGGCCTTGTGCACTGAAGCAATGACGTTGTGGTCTCTGGCTTATTCCCTGAACACCTCCCTCATGGCAGTTCACCTTCCAGGCAAGGACAATGTCCTGGCAGATGCTCTCAGACGGATTTCCCAGGGCCATCACGAATGGTCACTGGACCCCCTGGTCTTGGAGGTAATATTTTCCAGATGGGGCACCTCGCAGATAGATCTTTTTGCAACCCCAGACAATCACCAACTTCCCCTTTTTTGCTGCAGGCCCCCAGTGTTGGGCTCAGTTCCCCTGGATGCCTTAGTTCTCAATTGGGAAGGGACGTTTATCTCTGCTTTCCCCCCTTCCCTCTCCTGTTCAAAGTGCTAGTCAAAATCAGATCTCAACCCTGCAAGATGATACTGATTGCTCCAGACTGGGCCAGACAGCCCTGGTACCCACTTCTACTGTCCTTAGCAGTCCATCTTCCCCTGTGTCTTCCCAGGAATTACAACCTGTTAACCTGTGCTCAGGGGAGGGTTTGGTACCCGAACCTCAAATCTCTCAATCTCAAGGCCTGGCTCTTGAAGAGTTAGAGTCTGCTGATTTACACCTCTCCCAAGGTGTAATGGATATTCTGAAGGCTTCTAGAAAACCTTCTACCAGGGCTACTTATAATTCCAAATGGAAAAGGTTTTCTATGTGGTGCTCTGGGAAGCATATTTCCCCAGAATCTGCTGATTTGCCCACAGTCCTTGATTATATGGTCCACTTAAATAGCTTGGGGCTGAGACCAGCTACGCTGAAAGTGCATCTGGCAGCTGTGTCTGCTTTTATTTCAGCAGGTAAGCCCTATTCTCTTTCGGCTCACCCTGTATTCTCCAGGTTTTTCAAGAGATTGCTTCACACCAACCCTCCATTCAGGGACCCTGCCCCTGCCTGGGACCTTAATGTTTGCATTACTCAGCTTATACACCCTTTGAGCCTTTGTCTTCAGCAGAGCTTAAGTACTTGACTTGGAAGACTGTGTTTCTGGTAGCCATCACTTCTGCCAGACGCATAAGTGAATTACAAGCTTTGTCAGTGGAGCCTGATTTTATCTCCTTTCATAGAGATAAGGTGGTCCTCAAGACTAACAGGAAGTTCTTGCCTAAGGTGGTTTCAGATTTCCACCTTAATCAATCTATGTTTCTTCCAGTGTACTTCACTGACCATTCCTCCTCTGGCGAGAGGAGGCTGCACAGTTTAGATGTGAAAAGAGCCCTTAGTTACTACATAGAGCGTACCAAGGGTCACAGGTTTGACTCCCTCCAACTGTTCCTCACTTATGGTGAGGTTGGTAAAGGGAAACCTGCCACTAAAAGATCCATTGCCAGGTGGATTGTCTCTTGTATCCAATTTTGCTATGAAAAACTGGGTAAGGTTCCTCCTTCGGGCCTGAGGGCTCACTCTACCAGAGGTACAGCTGCTTCCCTGGCTGCTGCCAGGGACATCCATATTCTAGAGATATGTCAAGCAGCTACCTGGAAAACAGTTCTCACTTTTATCAAGCATTACTCCCTGGACATCCAGGCTAGGAGTGATGCTCGGTTTGGCACAGCTGTGCTTCAGAGCCTATTTCCTAAGTAGGTTCTGTCCCTCCTCCATGGAGGTACTGCTTTGTAGTCTGCTACTGTCAGAATATAGCAAGACTTCATGTTGTTTGAAGAAAAAATTACTCACCTTAGTAATGTTGTTTCTTCTAATGGAGTCTTGCTATATTCTGACCTCCCCTGCCCCTCTCAGAACCTCTGTTTTTGGGATGTGGGTGGGCAGTGCAGTGTTGGCACTTAGTAGGTGTCCACCTTTTTGTTTTCACCCCTTCTTTCTTGGGGTGAGTTGGTGTTGTGTTTTCATTTTTGGGTCTCCTGACTTGAGTCTTTGTTTTGGGACCAAAAAATGTGTTTTATTAGTAGCCAGTTGGCTAGTGTAGGTTTACAGCTTCCACACAGGACCTTAGTGAGTTTAGCTCGTAAAGATCTGACGGTTTGAGTTTGAAGAACAACAGACAGAGTCTCAACCGAGCTCGAGCTCAGCGTTCCATGCCTGGCATGGAAAGTTAACTCTTTCATATCCAGGGCAGTTTGAAGGTTGGGACTCACTGCTACTGTCAGAATATAGCAAGACTCCATTGGAAGAAACAACATTACTAAGGTGAGTCATTTTTTCTTATAGCCCTTAGATTTCATCTGCATCTGTAGCTTACTCCCTACTTCAAATTATAATTGTTTGTTGTGACATCAGAATCTGTTGCCATGGGAGTAACTGTGACGTCACACGCGGGGCATTATGACCTCAGGTAGGGAGAAAGCAACAGGAATGGATGAACTCTTCAGGAGCAAAGATCCTGTTTTCATGCAGATGATCTCAGTAATAAATAATGGGGAGGAGGAATACAAAACTAATGTGAAATACAAGCTGGGCTGTGTCTAAATGTTATTGTTAAAGTTTTCCTGAAGGTGTCAGCTGCTCTTTAAAAAAAGAGGGAGAGAGGGAAAATCTTTGGGGTGTTTTTTCTCCCCTTTAACTCTGTCTCCCTACTATATCTCCTGGGTATGTCCCTGTTGCTGCCTTGCAGTTGGCTACACCTTGTCCATACTTATGTGCTTCTGCTATGTAGCAGTATGTGGCACTTGGGGCAAGCTGCATTTGTTAGCCTTCCTGTATTGAAGGGAGAGCCAGCTGCAGGAAGATGTTGTGCACTTTACTCCTCAGCCTTCTGGGCTGGGTGTTGATTCCACACTTAGCTGTTGGAATTCCCATTTTTTTATGTTTCACATTTTTCACATTCTTTATTCTGGTTCCTTTGTTCTTTTTAGAGTGGCACAAAGATACAGTAGTATTTGTGCTCCAGGACTCTGTCTGATCATACCAGCTATCTGCTCCTCTGGAGTCCTTTCTAGAGGTGTTTACCCTACCAAATTCTTTGTCCACTTGGGAGTGCAAAGACTTTCTGTTTAGATGGCATTTACTATCTTAACTACACGAAGGTCCTTCAGACTTCTGTGTACCAATCAGAGCTGTGTGCCAGGACTGCAGCCCTTTATTATTCTCCTCCCTTCTGTCCAGGTGGCTGAATGAGGCTCTAGTTCTGATACCGCTACCCTTTTGCCACTCTTAGGTTCAACCCTTAGCCCTACTAAGTTGGTAGTCATGTTTTATTTTATCATCTTTCTCCTGTCCCTTTGGGCTAGGCATCAGTAGCACATTCTCCCCCCCCCACTTGTTTCCTTTCTCCCGGCAAAAAAGGGGTCTGGTGTCGGTTTCTGGCTGACATCACTATGTCGGCCTAGTGGGTGGCACCAGCATAGACGTTGGTTCCCTCCATAAGATGCAAAAGATTTTGCTCTCATAGGGTCCTAGGGCCTCCAGCTAAGACCCATTAGTGTGAATGAATGGTGAATATATTCTGGAAGATCAACAATTACAGTGAGTATGTAATCTTAATGTTTTCTAACAAGTAAGTAAGGATCACTTCAGTTTGAACTGAATGAATGAATGTATGTATGTATGTACTGGGCCTGATTTTAGAACAGTGTTAGATCGATGCAAGGGACATGCAGCAGGGAGTTTGATGCAAGTAGCGACTTGCGTCAAACGGTGCAGCAATTGTGATTTTGCAGTGATGCTAGCCTCAAATCCCTTACGCTGAATGCAGGAAGTTAGACCAGTTCCCCCCAGTCTAAGTTTGCACCATTGGAGGAGCCATGATCTTATCTGTGTCAGTCTTCACCATTCATCACTAGTAGGTACAAGCCGGAGGATTAGAACCCCACGGGAGCATTTTTTTTTTTCTTTGCAGGAAGAGGAGCCAATGCAGAGACTATGCTGCACTCGAGGTTGACGTATTACGTGGCGCTCGCGGGTTGGCCAGTAACTGCCATCGACGCCTCCTCAGCCTCAGTTCTGCTTCTCCTGCCATCGAGAAAGGACCTCGTGTGGAAGCTTCGTAGAGAAACTGCATCAGCGGCCTAGTCTGTTGGCTCTGGCTCAGGTTCTGCTCACCTCCGTTCTCGGTATCGTCTCCCAGTTAGATCTTTCCTTTTATTTTCAACAACGCTGAGTACCTTTGTTTTGTTTGTTGTGTTTTCATCCGGTCATGTCTCGTTCGGGGGACAAAAAGACATCATCTAAGATGGGTCGGCCTCCTATGTGGCGGTGTCCCTGCAGTCGACTTTTCTCCATCATGGACCAGCATGACTGGTGCGTGACCTGCCTCGGCCCCAACCACAACATGGATTGTTGCGATGCCTGTTTTTCCATGGACCCCCGGGTATTGGAATTGCGCCGCCAATTTTCGGAGGACAGGCTTGCACTAGGGAAGCCAAGGTCGGTGTTTTTGGCCCTTCCTCTGGGTCCCCTCCCAGTCCTTTATGGCCTGTGGAGGAGGGGGCCCCCACCCATTCTAGCCTTGCCTCAGTGGGGGCTCCTTCCATGGTGCAGGAGGCCCAGTATGGCCCCCTTAGGTGCCATGTGGGAGGCACCCTCTTGGCAATCGCCTCTTTAGAGGCGAAGGCTCCCACAGTGTCATGCTCTGGGGCCCAGGCTGGCATCATCCTCAGCAGCGCCTGTCAGTGCTGCCCCTGACTCCAGTGCCGCTTGTGGCGCCGAGAGTCAGGGTGGCACCGGCCAGCCTCCAGCACCGCTTCTGACTCCGGCACCATTCGCAGTGCCGGAGATGAAGGCGGCACCATGGGTAGCTTGGGGCCAGTTTGCAGTGCCGCATCTGACCCCGGAGCCATTCACAGTCCTGGGGATGGGCATGGCACTGCTCACGATCCTGGGACCGGGAGGGATCGAGGAGTCATCTGGGTTCAGGCCTCCTCAGGGGAGGATGATTTGGAGGCTGATCCAGATTGGCTCCAGGATTTTTCGGAATCCTCTGATTCCTCCACGTCCAGCACCTCGGCCCCCACTCAGCCCCCTCCTCGGGGGTGGGCAGATTCCACTGGTTCTGGGGTCGGTGGTACCGACTAGCCCTCGGATGCCCAGGGGGGCACCGCAGGGCAGCCCGGGGCTGGTGAACCATCTGCTCCCATGGGGGATGTACCTCCTCCTGTGATTGTCCTGGCCAGTCTGACTTCTGGGCAGGCTGGGGTGTCCCAGGCAGGGGAGGGCAATCCACCCCCAGCTGTCTCCACGGAGTCAGCTGCGGGGTGCCAGCTGTCTCACCTGGTGGTGAGGAAGAGGGCTCTCTTGGAGTCCGAAGGGTTGAATGGACTCTCTTCAGTGCAGTGTCCTCCCCTGGGAGTTCGCAGAGGTTCAGGGAGGAGCCGTAGCATTGGGCGAGTCCTCTCCCCCGAGAACCACCTAGGAAGGACATCTTCTTTAGAGGTCAGGGGCCCCCCTTTTGGGTTTATGCAGCCCCAGTCACCTCGCAGGGGGAATTCTTCTCTCGGCTCAGCTCTGGCCATTCCAGCTTGGTTGAGCGGCCTTTGTCTGCTGGAACCACCGGGATCCCTCCTCCCTTGAGGTCTCCTGCATGGTTCTCCTGCCCAGGCAGAGGCAATGCCCCTCCTCGGAGGTGCCTGGCCCCTGTGCCTTTGCCAACCCCTCCCCCCTCCCAAGTATCTCTGGTCCTACAGGGCCCCTTACCTGGGAACAGTTCAGGGCCATGGCTGCACTGCACCCTGCCTTCCTCCAAGCCATGGATGAACAGGTGTTCCACCACTCCCCAGTGCAGCTTGACCCTGTCTCTCCAAGCTCGTCGGCTCCTTTGTCCTCCTCTTCTGAGGGAGAGGAGTCATCCGTCCATCTTGCCCCAGCAGCTGATCTTTCTAGTTATCAGCGTTTCCCGTCGGGGTTGCTCAATAAGCTTCACATTTCCACCTTAGGAGAATGCGATCCAGACCGGTTGGCACAAGCCTTCTTAGGCGAGTACAGTGCGGTCGATCTGTTGGTCCCCACTTGGCCTGCTCCCTTCCGCGAGGCATTGCACCGGGTCTGGCGACATCCCTTTGCCCCAGCTCCAGCCTCAAGGGACCTTCGCCAGTGGTATTGTGCCCCCCTGGGGTCTTCAGGAACTCTGCCTCATTCTCCAGGCGTGATGCTCCTGGACACCCCCTCTGGGCATAGAAGCCTGAGCCGTGACTGACCCCCAGATTCGGACTCAGCTGAGTTTGATTTTTGGGGCAGGAGTTTTCTCCTTGGCACGGATCTCACTCTGTGGCAGCGCATCACACCCACCATGCTACCTACAACAGGTATTTGTGGTCACAGCTAGGACAGGTTCTAGCCTCCTTGTCTGATTCAGTGGAAACCAGGCAAGCCATTGCCCTCTGCGCGCAAGGCCTGGAGCTTGCAAGGCACCAAGCAAGGGCATTGTATGATGCCAACAAGATGGACTCCAGGATAGTGGGGACAGCGATCTGCATCTTGCGGTTGGCATGACTTCGTCTCTCCCAGTTGTCACCCCTGGGCCAGCGTAGGGTGACTTCCTCCGCCTTCTGGAAAACTGATCTTTTCTCCTGTAGGGTGAGGTGAGAGCTTCATGGGCACCTTTCTTCTCCTGCAAGGAGATCCTCGCTTCACCCACACCAGTCCCAGGCCTAGCCAGGCCTGCAGGGGTTCTCTCCTCCAGTATCTCGCCCACTGGAGGTTGAGGGACACTGTCCCTTAGGGAGGTGCTGGGCCCCCTTCGGGGGGCTTGGTACAAACCCACTAGTAATGAATGATGAAGACTGACACAGATAAGATATGAAAATTATGTACCTACCATAATTCTTGATCTTTCTGTGTATCTTCACCATTCATCACTAAATCCTGCCCCCTTCCCCTCTGGGGCCTCAGTCTCTGGGCAATTTCCTCCTCCCTGTTTGTCTTCCATTGAAATATGGTCTTAGCATCGCCCCATCCCCTCTTCCTTCTGGAATCGAGGGGAGATTCCTCTGGGTGGGCAAGCAGGGAGGGTTGTGCTGCTGGGGATCACAGGAGCTCTCTCCCTCTCCTTCAACCCAGGTATCTCTTGGTACTCTGACTCCCTCTCTCCTCGGGAGGGAGCCCGGGGGGGGGGCTCTTTTCTTGATCCCCTCAGTTATTCACCTCTTAGATTGAATATTTCCCCCTCCGATTCCTCCAGTGGAGGTTCCCTACTCTCCAAACATTCAACCTACCCTGGGGTGTTCTCCAGGGCACCTGTTTAGCAGTCCTTCTGCTTTAATAATTAGTAGGAGGGGAAGACACCACCCACCCTGAATCCTTGGCCTGCTTCTACCTCTCAGTGGTTCCATTCCTCAAGCCTTGATGCCAGCTAGCTTGCCTTAAATCTGTGGCTTGCCTTCTCAGTCCAGGACAATAGAATGGGGGGGGTCTCCTCCTCCTCCTCCTCCTTCTTCTTTCCTCCTACCTCCCCCTTCTCCACCCATTCCTTTTCGCCCAGAGATTGGGGCCCCCTCTCCCCCAATCCCTTAGGTTTTCTTCTTCTTCTTTCCTGTCTTCTCTACGGCATATTCCTCCTTTTAGTTTTATATCCTTTCCTTTTTTTGTCCCTCGGGCTCCCTTGCCCACCCTCCCAACCGTCCTTACCTTTCTGTCTCTCGTCAGCGTGCAGAACTGGGGCTGAGGAGGCATCGACAGCAGTTACTGGCCAATCCTCAAGCGCCACATATTACGTCGGCCTCGAGGGTGGCACCATCTCTGCATCAGCTTCTCCTCCTACAAAAAAAAAATCTCCTGCGGGGTCCTAATCCTCCAGCTTGTACCCACTAGTGATGAATGGTAAAGATACACAGAAAGAGCAAGAATTACGGTAGGTACGTAATTTTCATTTACGGGGTTTGTGCCAAAGCTTTGGTGCTAGCTGCTGTAAATCGTGTAAAATGTCACAACTGCACTAAACCTTCTGAAATTGGGCTGTGTTGTATCAAAGGGATTAGGCACAGCTGCGCCTAACCTTCTGAAATTGGGCTGTGTTGTATCAAAGGGATTAGGCACAGCTGCGCCTAACCTTCTGAAATTGGGCTGTGTTGTATCAAAGGGATTAGGCACAGCTGCACCTAACCTTCTGAAATTGGGCTGTGTTGTATCAAAGGGATTTGGCACAGCTGCACCTAACACTGTGGTTGACGCAGGGCGTGATGCAAGCCTTGCGTCAGCCTCCTAAAATTGGGCCCATTGTGTTGGTTAGTACCTGTAGTTATGTGTAAAAGCTGTTTAACAGGCAAATGTGAAGCAAATCTATTTATTAAACTCATTGATATCTAAGCTGGCCTGTTATCAAAGCAACAGCATTGCTGTTCTCGGTGTCAATAATCCAAGTTCAGAAGGAGCCCGGGGGAGTTGGGGGTGTTGTGTATTCCAGAGAACGCTGTCCGGGGAGAGGAGGGAAGGAGTGGGTGCCCAGCTGTGCTTTACAGCTGCTACCTGGGTGATCACAGGTGACAGTGCAGGCAGAGCAGCTTGGGGAGGGAGAGGGAGGACGCTCTGTGCGCCTGCCCGCACTGTGTGTAGACCCTGGAGCCCTAGCCATCAATGTCTTGGTGGGGATGGGCAGAAAAAGGAACGCACTGGAGACCAATCCATAGCACTTTCAGGCCTCATACCATTGTGCAACATTGGAGGCCTGCTAGACTCATTCACTGGAGGGCTTGTGGAGAACAAAGGCCCTGCCACTAGGGGTAAGTCATGGTGGTTAAATCTCCTTTTGGAGGACAAGGTCTTGAGGCTGGGAAAAGAAAGTTGGTGGAGGACTACAGACCAGCGCATTTAGCACAGTGCATTACATTAGTTGCACTAGATAGGGTTAGCTAGTATTGGTGCAGTGTTTGTTACAGATTTGTTCAGTTTGGCAGCTCCAGCCCTCTGTTGCTTTTTTTTATTTAAAATGGGGTGGGTGGGGAGCCCCCAACTCAAAGAAATTTATAAAAGAAATTTTGCAACCATAGTAACTAATTCTTAGTAGCTCAAAAAGCAAAGCTTACTGCCATGCTATTTACACTGGTCTGTAGACTTCCACATCACGAAATACAAAATACAGGTCAATAGAAACATTGTTGATACCTTGCTTTATCAGCTGAGCTTTGCTGTACAGCACTGGCGTTCACATCACCATATCATACTGAAGAGAGTGCGCTCTGGTGGACTAGTTTCATCTTTGAAACCACACAAAGTGATTTTTACACTGCTTCTTTTCACAAAGCCGCAAGAACATTATATCCCAGTTGCATCAGAAATGTCACTTTCTAAAAATGTCTCTTTCTAATAGCAACTATTTTGTTTGTGTGTTTGGGGGTGTTCTGGTAATTGTTTGGATTAGCTTCTAGGAACTGAAAAAGTTTAAAGCCTCTTTAGTTGCACTCTTGTTATTTGCTAAGTAGACAACCAAATGGCATAATAGCGTGAAAATTCCACTATTCCAACAGGAATCACACAGCCCTAAATTACTGGAGTTTAACTTTTAGATGTGAAGCCATTAAATCTTTTTTATAGAGCATGAAGAAAGCCTCAAAGCATGCCTCACTGCTTTTTAGGTTATTTTCTTTAGGACAAGGATTTTGCAGGCCGTGTTGCAGTTTGCCATCCATCTGGTACTAACACATGTGATACTGCTTTTGGAAGCAGTACAAGCTTGACAGTGCACAAGTGGAACATTATTTTTTGTAGCCTGGCATGAGCAGGGGTATAGCCAGGAATTTTAAACTTGTACTCGAGAGCTGAAGAAACTGTTGCACCCCTCCCAAAATAAACACAAACCAGAAGATGTGCTTCCCCACCACAAAAACATTGCCCTACCCAAATGTTATTCAGCAATATGTAGTAAGCCACTGATCCTAACAGTCACATTTTATTTTATCTAACACACACACTATCAATCCGACAGAAGTTCAGTGGCTTTTAGTTAGTGTTTAGGATACATTATGATAACCCTCTGTAGCACACCAAGGTAGCCAGCAATACAGAAGTCCATTCACACCAGTGCTCATGCATACATACCCGCTCGGGTCACTCATACAATCATGGCCTCTAAGTTTAGCACCCTCACATCTTCCAAAGATTATTCACAAACTCTCAGTAATGCATCCAAGGAAGAGGAAAACAGTTCTTCAGGTACATCATGCTCTGTTTGTTGCCCTGGCCTGGGACTCATGTTGCCCCTAGAGTTTCTAAATGTTACTGCACTCAGCAAAGCACACCAAGTATGCTGGCCGACACCCATGGGTAAGAGTCGTACTGGTGCGAGGAAAAGATATTAGTTACGTCTGCCCCTTTTGCTGTAGAACAAAGATAGTTTAATGTCAGTACAATAGATTTTGACCAAATGATTCAATTTTATTGTAGACACAGTACTATACAGCAAGTGTATGCGGCGCTACAAGGACATATCTTGTGCTGGCCCACTGACATGGCATTACTGCCACCACTTGCAACGCCAATGACTCGAGTTTGGGAATAAGCCAAGAATGTCAGAGGGCCAGCCGGGAGGAGGAGGAGGACTGAGCATCTCATCGAATGCTCTCCTCCATCAGGCAGGAGGTTCAGACTGTCCGCTGCTTTGCCACCACCAGGGTGACCACAGGTGGCGATGCAGGGGATCAGCATGAAAAGAGGAAGTTGGAGTGTGCATCAAAACGTCATCTGGGTGCATTAGGCATACCTGCGCTCAGTAATGCATCATGCTTCTGGGGTGTGTGCAGGGTTAAGGGGGGGGAAATAGCACAGGTCAGACTGATGGAGACCCTACTTGCTCACCATGGTTAACATCTGGTTCCAGTCACTGCATCCTGGGGACACCCTTGGTCTTGACCTCAGCCATGGGTTGCCAGATGTCTGCGGGCTAGAAATGCTGAAGTGGCTGAAAGCGTACCTGGCCCAGGGCGGGGCAGGGGGTGTAAGCCAAGGGGGGCAGCTCAAAGGTGTGTCGCGGTTGGGTTGTGGGTCCCGTGATGACTGGCAGCGGAACTTCGATGAGCAAATGTGAGCAACTAGAAGGCAGCAGAAGGAGGCTCCACCTGTGGTTGGGGATAAACAAACTTGGAGGGAAAAAAACAAGGACATACTGTATATATTTGTTCTTTTTTTCTTTCCAGAAAATTGAAAATGGAAGATTCTCAAAATACAGATATGTTGCACATGCCTTGGTGAATGATCACGATTTGTTAATGATAACAAAAAGGTAAAGTTACTTGTTTTTTTTATATACTTTTTGTTGCGTTCAAAAAAAAAAACAATAGTGTGTAATGAATGATGGAGTCTTCAGAGTATCAGCTGTAAGTGAGACAGTCCACATGACTGCTGTTGCTTAGCCAATGCATGTCACAGGGATGTTGTGAGGCAAGAGGCATAGCAGAGTGCCATTCGTTCCAGAGAGTGTGTGGAAATGCTTTAATACAGCACCCCAGAGTATGTCATTGCTCCTAAAAAATGGCTCACAGTTGAAGAACATTAATAGGTTGTGTGGCCATAAAAGAAGATCCTCCAAGAATCATTCTTCTCCATAGAACACCACTCTTCAAACAACATGAAGTCTTGCTATATTATAGACATTAGCAGTTTGTTCCAGCTCTAGAACTGCCCCGGAGTGAAATGGTTAAAACCATTCCAAAATAGAATTTTGGCACGAGAGCAGCTCTATCTGTGTCATTTCAAACTTGAACTGTCAGATTCTTTACTCCGCCTCAGTGAACAGTCGCTCCAGAGATTTCTCCTTCTGCTCGGTTCATTTCTCAGTTTAAAAAGTGTTTTCTCGGTTGGATTTAACGAGAATAGTTTTATTTAAACTAAAACCGTTTGGTTCAAGCTCTATCTGTGGTAACCGTAAGTAAATGAAGGTTTTGTCTGTATGGAACTTGTAAGTTATCGGTTCGGTTTTGAACCGATCAGTGGGTTTAAAACTCATTTAAAACTAAAAGTTACTATTTTAAGTGCGGTTCCGGTTCTTATCAACTCTAAAAACCTGGATTTATTACGGTTTTCCAATACCGTATCACGGTTAGGAACCGATAAGGGTGTCTTGCCTGCACTGCCGTTAAAGGGCAAGTTTTTGGTTAGGCTGGCATTATGTCTGAGAAACCCAAAAGAAAAACCGGGCCCACTGGGTTTCAACACTGTGATGTTTGTGGGGAAGTCTTTGCCAAGGCTGACCCACACACCACATGTGTTTATTGTCTGGGGTTTGACCACCTCCAGTCAGACTGCCAGGTATGTAAGAATTTCCCTGCAGCCACCCTGGAAAAAAGATTGGGCAGGCTCAGGGAACGAGAGGCCAAAAAGTCCGCTGACCCGGATGGCCAGCCCGGACCAGAGGGAGTGCCCTCTGACCAGGGCCAGACTTCCTCGGGCAAAAGAAAAGCTGGTTCTGAGGAACCAATTCCAGTAAAGAAAACAAGAAAATCAGCAGGTCTGGAGTCCAAAATTCCTTCTCCAACTGCTGCAGAGATAGCAAAAGCCATACAAATTGTCCAGTCACTGTCTCAGGGTCCATCCGAACCACCACTATCTGGTAAAAGGTCGGTTCGTCCGGTCCCAGTGGTTCAGGATTATGATATTGAGGAATTTTATGAACCAGAGGAGGGGGAGGAGGATTATGAACAGTATGAATGTGGCTGGGAAGGTCTGGGTGTGCCCATTGAACCGGACATCTCCCCAGACAGACCTTTAGAATCTCCCCCTATGCTGTCTGAGTCCCCATCTCATTTTATGTTTTATAAAAAGTTTCGAAACCCTCCAGCTTCCTTTAGAAGAGGCTGTGGATGAGCAAGAGGAGCCTGATTTTGTAGAAATGATGGATATTCCAGAGTCTAGGAGATTGTCTATTCCTTTACATAAGTCTTTTAGGAAACAAACAATTAAAATTTTAAAGCTCCTAATTCTGTCCTCCTGTAGATAAAAGATGGACAGAAGGTATACATTGTCAGGCCCTGATACAGAATTCCTTCTCAGCAATGCAGTCATGTTGGGGTAGTTCAGGCTGCTGCCTGTGATAAAGCTAATATTCCTTGGCTTACATCCTCCTGACAAGGATTCCAGGAAGATTGATGCCATAGCAAAAAACAGTATATGGCAGCCTCTCTGGGACTCAGGCAAGCAAATTATATGGCTTATGTAGCTAGGTATCAGAAATCTAGATGGGATACTGTTATGCAATTGGCCAAGCAGGCCCATGGCCAGCTGGCTAGTGAACTAGAACAGGTGGCTGCTGATGGCATTGAAGCCTCTAAGGTTCAGTTTCATGCTGCTGTGGATGTTAATGATGTTTCCTCTAGGGTCATGGCCACATCTGTAGCTTTTAGTAGGTTGGCCTGGCTCAGGTGTACTAGTTTGTCACAGGATACCCAGACTAAAGCTATGGATTTTCCTGTGGTGGGAAATTCTTGTTTGGAGAGCAGACAGAGAATTACATGAAGAAGATGGATGAATATAGGACTACTTACAAAAGTGCCCAGGCTAAGGAGGCGGCAAGCAGCTCCTCAAAGGCATGCCCCAGGGGAGGGGTAGGCCTTTCACAGGCCTTTCTACCAGACTCAGGCCTCCTCTGCCTTTGCTCAGAGGGCTTCTTCAGAGAGCAGGGGCAGACGAGGGGTGGGCAGACCTGCTCCCACCCCCAGCCTAAAGCTCCTGTGAAACAGGCACCCTGATGGGGTGCCCAGGGCCGATTCTCCTGTACCAGTGGGGGGCAGGCTGGCTTACTTCAGTCAGAATTGGGCTTCTTTAACCTCAGACAAGTGGGTTCTGGAAGTAGTAAGCCAGGGTCTGGTTCTCAGCTTCAAAAGTTTCCCAAGTTGAGAAGCAGACTTTTTCTACAAGTGCTTCAGAGACCCTCGCTCTGGAAACAGAGGTCTCATCCCTGTTAGCTCTCAGAGCAGTAGAAGGTTCCTCCCTGCATCAGGGCAGGGTCTGTATTCAGATACTTCCTTACCCCAAAAAGACAGGAGAATGGCGCCCATTTTAGATCTCAGATATCTGAACAAGCATCTTTTGAAACCAAAGTTCAAAATGGTAACTCTGGCAATGATTTTACCTTCCCTAAGGCCAGGGGACTGGCTAGCCTCCCTGGACCTCAAGGATGCCTATTTCCATGTCCTAATCAGAAGATCCCATCGAAAGTACCTCAGATTCGAACTGCCCTCAGGTCATTACCAGTTCAGAGCAATGCCCTTGACCTTACCTCTGCTCCAAGGGTATTCACAAAGTGTCTAGCAGTGGCAGTGGCCACTTAAGGAGGCAAAGGATTGCTGTTTTCCCTATCTAGACAACTGGCTCATTGTAGGCCAGTCCCAGAACAGGTAAAATCTCACCTGCAGGTCACCCAGCAGCTTCTCACCTCCCTGGGTTTTCTGCTAAACCTACCAAAGTCGGTTCTGGAACCAGTCCAGGTACTCACCTTTATAGGGGCAGAATTGGACACAAAGCTAGCCAGAGCCTTTCTTCCCCAGAAAGGGTAAGAATTTAGTAGCTCTGGCCTCTTCCTTCACTCTGCAGGTCTCGACCAGCAAGACACTTTCTGCAGCTCCTGGGGCACATGGCTGCATCCACAGCTGTTGTGCAGGGAGCCAGATTTCAGATGAGAGACATTCAGTTTCACTTGAGAACCTTTTGGTCTCAGAGAAGAGACCCCCTTTCCAAGTTGGTCCCAGTGACTCGAACCTTGATCCTAGCTCTCCAGTGGTGGCAGGATCAGAGCAATTTAAGAGCGGGGGTCCCCTTCATTTCCCCTTCTCACGACTTGACTCTCACTACAGATGCTTCCCTTCTGGGTTGGGGAGCCCACATGGGCGACCTTTCCACTCAGGGAGTTTGGTCCCCCCAGGAATCTCTGCTCCACATCAATTTGCTGGAACTCAGAGCTGTCTTTTTAGCTCTTCAAGCTTTTTCTGCATCTGTCACGACAAGGTGATACAAGTCAGAACAGACAACACCACAACAATGTGGTACATCAACAAACAGGGGGCACTCGGTCTTCGGCAATGAAGTTGTGGTCTCTGGCCTATTCCCTGAACACTTCCCTCATAGCAGTTCATCTTCCAGGGAAGGACAATGTCCTAGCGGATGCCCTCAGCAGGATTTCCCAGGGCCATCACGAATGGTCCCTGGATCCTCAAGTGCTGGGGATAGTTTTTGCCAGGTGGGGCATCCCTCAGATAGATCTTTTTGCAGCCCCAGACAATCACAAACTTCCTCTGTTCTGTTGCAGGCCTCCAGTGCTGGGCTCAGTTCCCCTGGATGCCCTTCTTCTGGATTGGGAGGGGAAGTTCCTCTATGCTTCCCCCTTTCCTCTCCTATTCAAAGTACTAGTCAAAATCAGATCTCAGCCTTGCAGGGTGATTCTGATTGCCCCGGATTGGGCCAGGCAGCCCTGGTACCCACTCCTTCTGTCTCTGACAGTCCATCTTCCCTGTGCCTCCCAGGAATCACAATCTGTTGACTTGTGCCCAGGGAAGGGTTTGGTATCCGGACCTCAAATCCCTCAACCTCAAGGCCTGGCTCTTGAGGAGTTAGAGTTGCTGATTTACACCTCTCTCAGGGTGTTCTTGAGATCCTAAAGGCTTCAGAAAGCCTTCCACTAGAGCTACTTATAGTTCTAAATGGAAAAGGTTTTCCATTTGGTGTGCTAGGAAAAATATTTCCCCAGAATCTGCTGAATTGCCCATTTTGTTAGATTACATTGTACATCTTAATTCCTTGGGTCTCAGACCAGCTACCCTGAGAGTTCATTTGGCAGCTGTGTCTGCTTTTGTGTCAGCAGGAAAGTCATCCCCTCTTTCCTCTCATCCTGTGTTTTCCAAGTTTTTTAAGGGGTTACTCCATACTAATCCGCCCTTTCGGGAACTGGCCCTTGCTTGGGACCTTAATGTTTGCATTGCCCAGTTAATGCAACACCCCTTTGAACCTCTGTCTTCTGCAGAGCTTAAGTACCTAACTTGGAAAACTGTTTTTCTAGTGGCTATCACTTCTGACAGACGCATAAGTGAATTGCAAGCCTTGTCAGTGGAGACTGACTTTATTTCTTTCCACAGGGATAAGGTAGTCCTTAGGACTAATAGGAAGTTTTGCATAAGGTGGTTTCAGATTTCCATCTTAATCAATCTATCTCCCTTCCAGTATTTTCACTGATCACTCCTCTTGGTGAGAGGAGGTTGCACAACCTGGATGTTAAGAGAGCTCTTAGTTATTATATAGGCGTACCAAAGGTCACAGGTTGAATCCCTCAACTTTTCCTTACCTATGGTGAAGCTGGGAAAGGCAAACCTGCCACTAAGAGATCAATAGCCAGGTGGATTGTCTCTTGTATCCAATTTGTTATCAGAAAGTGGGCAGAGCCCCGGTTTGAGGCTCATTCTACCAGGGGTACAGCTGCGTCTCTAGCTGCTGCCAGAGATATCCTTTATTAGAGATTTGCCAGGCTACTACTTGGAAAGCGGTACACACTTTACCAAGCATTACTCCTGGATGTCCAGGCCAGGAGAGATGCTCGGTTTGGCACAGCTGTTCTTCAGAGCCTATTCCCTAAGTAGGTTCTGCCCCTCCTCCATGGAGGTACTGCTGTGTATTCTGCTAATGTCATGTTGTTTGAAGAAAAAATTACTCACCTTAGTAATGTTGTTTCTTCTAATGGAGTCTTGCTATATTATAGACCTCCCCCCCAACCTGCCCCTCTCAGAACCTCTACTTGGTGGGGTGCGGGCAACTTAGTGTGGGCACTACTTATGTCCTGTTAGCATTTTGTCCCCTTTGGGACTTTGGGGTGTGTGTGTACGCATGTGTGTGTTTATTATACTTATGTTCCATTTTCATATTATTAGAATGGTGTTAGTATTTCTGGTCCCTGACTTGAGTCTTGGGTGTTGGGACCATCAATGGTTGTTATTATTTAGGTAGCCATTTGGCTAGTGTAGGTTACAGCTTCCACACAGACCTTAGTGAGTTTGGCTCGTAAAGATCCGACAGTTCAAGTTTGAAATGACACAGATAGAGCTGCTCTCGTGCCAAAATTCTATTTTGGAATGGTTTTAACCATTTCACTCCGGGGCAGTTCTAGAGCTGGAACAAACTGCTAATGTCTATAATATAGCAAGACTCCATTAGAAGAAACATTACTAAGGTGAGTAATTTTTTCTTTGGTCTTAGGGCCAGAGGTGCTAGGACCCCACAGGAGTAAATTTTTTGTAAGGGCACCAACCATGATGTCAGCACCAGCACACGTGCATCACATGCATTATGGCCAGTAACCGTCATTGATGCCCTTACTGCCTCAGCTCAGTTTTTCCCACCCGAGTGTGCACCATGAGAGGGAACTATCACAATGTTGTTTCCCCTCTTTTTTTCTCTGTAAAGTCTATCGTCAAAGAAGAAGAATGCTCAGCCCCCAAATCCCTTTGGGCTACTTTTTTGGCCATGCCAGTGCTGGTGAGTCATTGCCTGCACTGACTGACACTTGCAATGTTTCCACTGCCTTGGGTCCAACCATGACATGAAGGCCTGTGTCACCTTCCTCACCTTCGACTTCCCCAATGCGGAAGCTTCGTACTCTGAAGATGGGGTGATCCATCCCACGTTCACACTCTGGCTTCAACACAGGCAGTTACAGGATATGTTCTTGACTAGTTCCTCCAGTCCCCTCACTTCACATATTAGCGATACTGAGCTCTTCCTCCCCCAGTCAGTCTGAGATTTTGATAGAGTCACAAATGGTGGCATTGGAAGGAGCTTTGATCTCTTCTGGGTGGTCACAGGAGTACCCAAACAATGTCCAGTGGCTAGCTGCACCATGCTCAGTGTGAACCTCTGTATCTACATTGATGCTGAGTGTTGGCAGCACTTCCTGCTTTTGTGCCAAATGTAGCATCATAGTTAGGGCAACTGTCAGCCCTGGTGTCAATGTGGATTGCGGCTTCAGTGCCACTAGCCTTGTCAGTGTGGTACTGGCATCAACTTTGGGGCCAGGCTAGTCCCTGCAGCCAGGTCTTTTGAAAGCCCGCTAGTCATCACATGGCCAGGTACTTCCCCTTTGGACACCCATCCACTAGCCACCACCTCTGTTAGGGCTACTGGATTGGGAGGTTCTACTTGCCATTTGCTCCTCCTTTTGAGCAGGGATACCAGATATGCTACAGCATCCTAGACTGGGCATGCATGTCTCCAAGCCACGAACATCCCCATGAGGCTGCCGCCTCGAGTGCCACGGCCCTTTTATGATAGGGTGTCTGGGTTCCTCCGCTCCCCAGGCCATTTTTCTCAGCAGCAGGTCCACCAGTGAAAGGAGAATGTTCAGCACTGATTCAGGGAGATTAATCTTGCACTGCTTCCAGCACCTCCCAAGCTCCATCCTCTAATGGTATTCAAGTTTCCTCTCCCTCAGCATCCTCCAAGAATAATGAATCATAAGTCCATGTCTTCTCTGCCACTGAAGACATTGTATTTCAGCAATTTGTAAGGGAAATGCAGGATACAGTGGAATAGCCCTGTTTAGTGTGTGTAAACCCCAATCCCATGCCACTGGGCTTCTCGACATTGCCCAGTACGGACACAGTTATGATCTCTCTGTCATACTGCACAAGAAGTGGCTACTGTGATGATCTGTAGGCATCCTTTTACCACTCTTCCTGCTCCACAGGGCCTCCTGGCTCAATATCTGGTTCTGTAGAAGATCTTGATCACTCCACTGTGGGGCTGACATGTCTCCTAACACAACTGGGGAATAGACCAATACCTGCGGTTAGGCAGTATCCCCTGTGCTGGACTCCAGACAGATGAATGCTTTGGTGAGGAAAATGTGTTACCCCAGCTAAGAGATTCCTAACCTAGCATCACATCAGGCACACACGGCTCATTACCAGTTGTGTCTGTGATCCCAGATGTATGCACTGCTTTCTGAGATGCCTGCACATGACAGTGTTTGGGCAGGCCTTGGCATGGCTGCTAAGGGTGTGGAGGCAGCCTGGCACCAGACAAAGATATCTTATAATGCTTCCAAGGTGGTCTCCCACTCATCAGCATCTGCCATTTGTTTCGGATGTATGTGATGCTCACTCCAGTCCCATTTAGGTTTTATCTCTGCCATAAAGCCCTTAAGGCCCCTTTCCATTCAAGTCCCTTTTCTCATAGCAGGTGCTGCAAGGCATAAAATAAGTGGGTTCCCATCGCGTTTTGCGACCCAAAAAACACAAACTGCAAACTAACTACATGCTTGATTAGCAGCATTTGTTAATCAATGTTATAAGCTGGTGATTTGTTTTTAAAACGTCAGCCACCACACTTTCCACCTGTTCTTGACTTGTCAGTCTGCCCTCCTCTTCTCTAATTTAAAAAGTTAGCCTTTCTGTGCATCAGGAACAGCGAATCCCAGGATGTGTTCCTCTGACTAACATCAGAATCCGCCCCATTCTGCACTTTACGGCAGCAAAACAAAACGAAACCTAAAAGTATTTTTTAAAGGTATTTATTTAAAGTATTTCTTTATTGCCTTTGTTAGTGGTACCAATACCATGGCGTGATTTAGTAGGTGCTGACTACTGGCAGCTGGCACAGCTTGACACGGAGTGTCGGAACAGCAGTTTGAAATGGAGGGACACTGCAGGTTTAATGCAGAGACAACCAATGGATCTTTGAAAGGGGCCAAAATAAACAGACCTGAGGGAGGGAGAGAGGGAGAAGAGCGAGAGACATGAAAAGTACACCAGAGAGAGAGAGAGAGAGAGAGACAAAAGCAGGGTCACAGATAATGAGATGAGAAGAAAAAAAAAATAAGGTAAAGATAAGCAACAGGGAAAATGGCAATACGTAAGCACAAATGGAAACCAGTTTAAAAATTGCTAACCAATATTCTGATTAGCAGTCACTGCTGATCACGTTTCAGAACTTAATTTATACATTGTGCTGTAGCAGCTGTCAGAGGCAAATACTCCCCAAATCCCTTGAGATCAGCTGCACTCATCCATTCTGCCCAAGGGCGAAGATGTTCCAGGCACCACTCCTCCTCAGTGTTCCTCCACTGAGGACTTAGGATCATATATCTCTTGAGTCTGCACCTCACTTTTAACAGCAGCTTGCTACTGGACTAAAGTCAAAAGTGTAAGTAGGAGGCTGTATAACCTAGTGGTTAAGAGCACTGAGCTGCAAACCTGGAGACCTTGGTTTGAATCCCACATCCCCTACTTGCATACTGTGTGACCCTGAGCAAGTCACTTAACTTCCTTGTGCTCCCAGGTAGCACCTGAAAACAAGCTTTGGCTTAGTGTGCCTTTCCTGGTTAAATAATTTCACCTTAGAGTGGGCTTTATGAAGAAGATTTATTCTTGAAAGATAAGAAAGATCTTCCAAGAATCCATCTTCACCATTGACTCTCACTTGTGGGTCTGAGCTGGAGGTGATAGGACCCTGTGGGAGCCAGAACTTTTCTAAGAACCAGTGATGCAGTAGGCACCACACATGCACAGCATTACACATAGATGCACATGGTCACCGGTATACAGTGGCACCATCCCCCAACCGGCACAGTTCCTTTTTTCCTGCCATCAAGTGTGCATCAGTAACGTCATCGCTCTCCTCACCTAGGACCAGAATTTCATCTGTACAATGACAGGATTTAGTTCTTCTGCTTTAGTGTTTAAATTACTAGAGTTTATTTTTGTTTTAGTTTAACATAACCTTTTACAGTTTTTCTCTCAGCCCTACCTCATGCTAATGGGCAACGACCATAGAAGAAGGTAGAAAGCCTGAAAAGGCAATAGTGCTGTGCTGTGTCTGGTGAACACCTCTCTCTCTCTCTCTGGGTGGGTGTTCTAACCATGAGAAGTCCAAAGCCCAAAAGGAGGGACAGTCCTCCTGGTGCTGCAGAAAGAAACGGTCCATGTACCACACATGCTCAGCGTCGGGGTCCTTGCACCATTTGACCTCAACTTCTTTCTCTTCTCATAAGAAGGGAAAAAAATGCCATCAGTCAAGGTCATACTCTGACCATTCTGCTGCAAGACAGCCAACTTCCACGTGCCTGGGTTCCCTACCATAGTTGACAATACTGGGGTCACCTGGGCCTATGAGGCCGGTGTCTCCATCCCAGAGCCTCTCTCTGTCTGCTAGGGAAAACCCTGGTGGGCAGTTCTGACCCCTTGCCGTCTGCTGGGCTCATGCTACCTGTGGTGGCGTTTGACTTAGTGCGGCTATCTGTGGCACTGGCCTCCCAGCTGGTGTTGCGGATGGTGCCGTTGATGCCTACCCCACTTGTGGTGTCATCTCTACTCCTTCTGGACCGGGGTCGATCAGAGGTTGGCTGGGGAAGGAGGATTGAGTGTCCCACAGGTCACTCTTCTCCTCCTCCTCCTCCAGGGAAGGCAGTTGACTGGCTGCACTGTGATACTGCCACTTGGGTGACCACAGGTGGTAGCACAGGCAGAGCCATTAGGGGAGTGAGGCTGCCTCATGACTGAGATACACATGCTTGCACGCATCCCCTTCATTCCTTGCCTGCTAGGCACCAGAGGGGAGGGAAGAAAACTGGTGGAAAAAGCCGAGGCTGTGGGGTATGATGCAGCTCTCCCTCACAAGCCCTACACCATTTACTGGGCTGCCAGCTGTCGCATCCCTGACCTAGCTTCCTCCCAGAATTGGGGTCCCCGGGAGGCCCCATCACAGGGATGGATTCCGTGGCCATTGTATGGTATCGGAATGGTAAGCCCCAGAGACGATGGGTGATAGGGCTGGGGGAGTAGCAAGGCAGATGGGGCTGGCTGAAGAAGAGGGTAAAAAAAAGACTGTACAAGCCCACTCCATGCAATGCATGCTGTGCCTTATAGCTTCCTCAGTGTTCACAGTGCCTCTAGCATGACTGCACATGAGGACAACCCAGTGGATGCTCAGTGCACAATGGTAATAGGCATCACACCCTCAAAACTGTCCCATTCAGGTAACCAGCCCCCTGGTGAGGGTTCTGATGTGATAGATTGGAAGACAACCTCCTCCAGGGCTTCCCTTTCTCCCCAGGTACAACATATCTCAGAGGGTCTGTGAAATGCTTTTGGCTGCCCTTAAACCTTTCAACAAGAACACATACACAGCCAAGTGGAAAAGATTTTCCATCTGGTGCTCCAGAACCTCTATGGATACCTTCAGGGGTCCACTTGACAAGGTTCTGGAGTAGTCGACCTTTCTGGTGTAGGCCTGTAGTATTCCACGGTTAAGGTCCACCTGTATGCTATTTCAGCATACCACGAACCTGTTCTGCAGACTAGATGTGCCATCAGGTCCTTATCTGCCAATAGATTCTAATTTTCTATCTTTACGGTCCATATATATGGTATTCTTACCCCAGGAGTCCTTTAGCATCAGTAACTATAGCAGTTAGCTGGCTAGAGCAACTGCCCTGGAGTATGCCTTTAAGAAAATTATAATGAGCTAGGGCATTAGCCAATCAAAACACAGGAGGGGAGTGTGCTGAGTGAGAGCAGCCTGAAGGCTTTCAGAATTTTTTCTCTGCTGACTGAGCAACTTTGCCTCAGAGGTGCCTCTCAACGTTCCTTGTTGACAGCCTTTTGTTCGCTTATCTTGGTAAACTTTTCCTCACAAACTTAAATTTTTAGCATGCCGAGTGTAATTTTACTTTTTTTTTAGCGGTTGTTCATTTTTCATGCATCTGCATTATTTTTACCGTAACTGCATGTATTTATAGATATTTTTACTGCATCTACGTATTTTATATTCTTTTTTTACCACAAATGCTTATTTTCGATGGTTCTTCATTTTTTGACGCAAATTGCAGAGGAAACATCAATTTTGCATTTTGCCTTATTTTTTTACCTCAGAACCTGCGGGTCCCTACCGCGAGATAACTGATTTTCAAACTTTGACAGTTATTGCTGGGTTCTCTGTGGACTGGCTTGTTAGAGATTCCCAGAACTAAACAGAAATCTGGACCTACCTGAAAAAAAAAAAGTGTCATCTGTCACAGGACTAGCTTAACAGTGTTCTCAGTGTAACCCCCCTGCAAATGGGGGTTCCCAAAAGACTTCCAGGAGCTTGCTTGAATGCTCCAAGCCTGAATGGTGTTTGGCGTTTAAGCCATTTATCAGTGAGTGTTTTTAGAACCTCTGGTACTGTCTCTGTAAGAGCTGTCTGCTTGCAGACATAATTAGTTTGTATGGGGGACTGTGTGTTTCTTTGATTGAGTACCACTCAAGCTGCTGCCAATTCACTCCATTTTTGCAGTCACTAGGAGTGCAAAGGGAACCTATCTGAAAGATGTAACTGTTTGCCAGAAATAATTTAGAGTAATAATGAAAATACAGTTTTCTAACCTGCTTTCTTTGCAGTCAGAACTGTGTTTGCCTAGTTCCCCATTCTAGTTTTGAACTGCTGAACTGGACCAATCAGTGTGGGGTAAGCTAGCTCTAAAATGGTGCCTTGGACGAATCAGAACTTGGACTCATAATCTGAGCCAGCCACAAGAGGATTGTATGGGCAGTGACTCTGGGAGATGTAGTTTAGACTTGCGCCTTTTGGACCAACAGCAGCAGTCTATTGTGAGTGACAGCCAATCCAGTCAAGAACTGGGAGGAACTCAAAGGAAGTGCCCGTTTTGTCTGTTGGAGTTTCAGTTTAGATCTGGCAGTGAAGGAAGAAACCCTGTGCTCCTTCAGTGCACAGTTTCAGTCAAAAAGCGTGTATAGGCCCAGAGTTCCGGTCTGCAGCTTGTGTAACTGCTTGTTAGGACTGAATCCGTCCTGTGAAAAGAATCAAAGGATCTCTGAAGTAGAAACCAGGCTCACCCTGTAGAAGACTGGAGAAATTGTTGAATTGCACTCTGTCTGTCAGGAACTGAATCTGCTGTGTGTTCTCCCGGTATTGTGCAGTAATTGTGATCGGGATAGAAAGCAGCCTGCCTGGTATAGTACTTTCTTTTTTACCATATAAATGTGTGAAGAGTCTGTGGAGCTCAAGAGTAGCCCTGCTGACGTTGAAGGACCCTATCTTGTTTGGAGGTCGTGAGTACTAATTCAGGGTCGCTCCTGTTGAATTGCCACATTAAATCCAACTGGAATCACTGTACTGCTGACTGTTTAAACTAATTTTTCTTTTCACTGTGTGAAAGGCCCTACCAGCTGCCACGGTTTGGACTAGCCACTAGGGCTTGGGTACCCAGGGACAGTAACTGGTAGGGATAGGCCTGTGCACAGAGCCATAGGTAGATAGTAAAGTGATAAGCTAATTAACCTGATTTCCCCTGTCCTTGTTATATCCCTAAATAAATCAGAGCTGCTTGTTTCCAGCAAAGTTATACTTCCTGAGGTATTTGTCTATGTTAAAGTACTGTACTGTGATTGTTGCACTGTATCTTATTTCACAGGAGGTCCCAGTGCCGGAACTAGTCCTGGGGGTAAGTGTATACTGTGAAGGTAATTCTGATATATTGTGTGGGCCACTAGTGGGAAGAAAGGGGGGTTGCAGTGTCCCAGAGGGCTGTGACCAAGTAAGTTTAACTATTGCAAACCCTGACCTCTGGGTGGAGGCACCCGCCATTGGATCCAGGCCCCTCAACCTGTTAGTGGCAAATCAGGCAGGGGTAGTAGCCCCTGGGATAGCGCCATCTAGGGGTTACATCAGCAACCTGTGCCTCAGTTGTTTTTGGTCCAGATCTACCGGTTCTCTTTGCATGAATTTGGTCTGAAACAGAGCAAAGAAACCTAAGAAATATATATAACTGAGGAAAAATCAAAGGCTACCAATGAGGGACCATCTAATTTTAATAAAAATAAAAAATTTAAGCGGGGATGCTGATGAAGCCTCCAAGTCCCAGCCAAATAAATAAAGCTTCCAAAGGAGATGGTGAAGTTCCTCACAAATTAAAAAAAAAAAAAAAAAAAAGGTAATAAGGGTGCTGATGAAGTGTCCAAACAGGAAGCATTATCAAGCTCTGCTGATGAAATGGCTAAAAAGATAGTCTGTGCTGGCCCAGTGGCACTGAGGGTTGAGGCACTGGATGTCACACCTCGCGCCACCCCGGCAACCTGTGTTTGGGAACGGGCACGGGCCACTGGGGATCGGCAGGGGAGGAAAAGGATCACGCGTCCGGTGGACTGCTCTCCGGAGAGTGGGGGTTTCCTGGTGCCGGCGTCGGTTGCCCCTGGTGGAGGCTGGGGGACACGGCATCACGCCTTGACGTGGGGTGGAGCTGGGACAGACGCCTTTCCGCTGGTTTCCTTGCACGTTCCCAGTTCTAGGGGGACAGTACAGAAAAAAATCGCCGGCCCCTGCATATGAGCTGCCTCAGTTCCCGAATCTCCAGCCACCACAGGTCCGCTATGGTGGCCCCACTCGGGGGCCTTCCCAGTGAGGGTCACCGAGGACAGGCAAGCCAGTTCACGGGGCTAGGGATGCCGTTGGCACAAAAATGAGTTAAGAAAAAAAAGATAGTCTGTACAGACAAAGCGCCCCTGTTGCTCCTGGGAAACCTATCAGTGAAAAAACAGGTGGCGTAAAACATACAGAGAAAAGAAAAAAAAAACATACAGCACAATCTGTGCAGGATCTCCCATTTGTGCAAGACATAGCAAAGGCATAGCAAGTCTTTCAGACCCTACATAAGATGGGGTCTATGTTTACAGGGGCTGCTAAACACTCTTTCACAGTTCTCGCTGCAGTGACCGAGGGTGATGCAGATGATGATGAGTATTTTTATGATGCCCCTGACATGAATTTGGAGGGCCTAGAACCTTATGTGTCCACTACCCTCTTTTTGGAGCTTCCTCTTCTAACCAGGAGGATCCCCCCTCTATGCTTACGTTTATCCAAAACATGCTAGACACCCTGGACCTCCCTACCTAGGAGTCCATCCAGAATAAGGATGAAGATAAAGATTATAGGGAGATGAAAGGTCTCCCACCTCCTAAAAGACTGGTCGTGCCTATCTATAATGAAAAAATATAAATAAAAATACTATGAAACTGTTTCAGACCCCCACTTCTGTGGCAGGGGTTGACAAGCGGGCTGAAAAAAAATAAATATATCAGTTGTCTAAAAACAATGCTGAGTGCCTGTCCATACAGCCCAGCCATGAGAGTATAGTGCAGCAGGCAGCTTGCGAGAAAGCTGGGGTCTCCTTGTCCTCCTTACCCCCGGACAGGGACACCAGAAAAATAGATTTCATAGCAACCACAGCTGCTTGTCAAACTTTTTTCCTACATGGCATTCACGGCCAAATATCAGAAAGCACTGTGGAATTCTATCCTGGCCATTACCTGCAAGGGATTGAATACAGTGGTACAGGAGCTGGTGGATATGGCAAAAAACTGCCCAGGAAGCTATGTAGTACCAATTCCATGCCACCTCCAGAGCCATGGCCCATTCCATCTCTCTGAGGTGCTTTGCCTGGATCAGAGCTACCAGTCTAACCCCAGACATCCAGTCTAAGATTTTGCCTGTGATCAAATCATTTTGTTTGATTCCAGAACAACCGACTGCAGCAAGGCCTCTTGGCTAAACCTAAGCCTCCTACCCCGCGGAAATTCCACCCGAGGGCAGTAGGGGCAGAGGTTATTTTCCCAGGCCTTACATTCCCTACCCCCAGTCTGACTTCTCTCAGTACAGGGGTACTTTCAGAGAGAGGGGCAGAAGGTGCCAAAGAGGGCCACCTCTACCCAGCCAGCAGCTTCGCAGTCTAAGCCTGATGTGAGTGTAGGCAGACCTCAAGTGTACCTAGGTGTCTAAGCCTCTATCCCCAACACAGGTATTACTGTTGGAGTTGGAGGTAAAAACCTAGCTCTGTGAGTGGTGGAGAGGGTCCCGGCCCACGAAACGGGGCAAGGGCCTCTACTCCAGGTACTTTCTGACATGAAAGAAAACTGGGGAGTGGCAACCTAGCTTGCTGTTAAAACCCAAATTCAAGATGGTCACTCTGTTGCTAGTCATACAGTCCTTACAGCAGGGAGACTGGCTAGCCTCCTTGGACTAAAGGACTTCTTTTTTTCCAAATACCCATAAGGAGGTCTCAGGCAGTTTCTCAGGTTTAAACTCCCTGTGGGCTCGCTGGGGCCCTTTGACCTATCCTCTGCCCCAAGAGTCGTTAAAATGTGCCTGGCAGTGGTAGCAGTACACCTAAGGAAGCTGGGCATCTCTACCTACCCTTATCTTCCTGGACATAAGTCTCCACCACTCATTCACACTAGTGGGATTAGCGCCGGAGGCACTAAGACCCATCGGGAGCAAACTTTTTGCTGGAGGGTCGTCGCGAGACACGGCGCCGCGAGCAGCGGCTCGGCGGTAATGACCATCTCGGCGAGCGACCCTCAACACGCCTCAGTTCCTTTTTCCCGCCATCGAGTGCGCTTCAGTGGCGCGACGCTCGCCTGTCGAGTCAAACTTCAAACTAGCGCATAGTTTTCAGTTTTTTTGTAACTTTATCACGATAAGTAGTATCGGCAATTTTATTCTATTTTCGTTAAATTTTTCTAATATTTCAATTTTACTTGAAGAAGTCTCGGCCTACTGGACGGAGTCGACCATGAGCAGGTCAGGTGGCCGGTAGGGAGACTGATGAAAGCTGTTCAGTCAGCGGGCTGGGTCGGTCAGCCTCCTTCTCCTCAGCGGGGTTCCGACAACAGTCAGTCCGATGCCGGGGATGGTGGTCCCCGCCGGCATAAAAATAACGTGCATTCTCGGCACGTTCGACCTCGAGAAACACTTCGCCGGCCCACAGGTCAAAAGAAGGCATCACTTTCGAGGTAAGCCCTCTGTATGTCTGCAAGTCGGCCTCGGTTATCGTTGCTAGTTGCGGTCTCCTTCTTGAGTCGCCAACTTCGTGTCGTCGTCCTCGACATCGAGCCCCTCCCGCCTATAGGTAGGACTCCAGATGAGCAGTTTCATCAGTGGGCGCTCTTATGGAGCAATGGGCTGGAGGTTGGTTCTTCTGCCTGGCTCGGTTGCCTCGGGCCCTCGGGCCCCTCCGGCGATCAGGTAGAAGGTTGGACCTTCTAGTCGCGTGGCGCCTTCTTGACACCAGCCGACTCCGTGCAGGTGTTTCCCCCTCACATGGCTGCGGCGCGGGGCCTCACCGATGCCCTTATCTCCTGGTTTTCCTTCTCTTGCTTTCCAGGTTCCTGGGGCTCTTCGGCGCCTTCCGCGGGGGTCTGTTGGCTTGTCGGCGCCGTTTTCGGTGCCGCTGGGTCTTGCTGGCGCCGTCCGTGCGCTTGAGGTCTCAGAGGAATGCCGTTGGATAAGCGGCGCCGTTGCAGCGCCGTTCAGCGGCGTCGTCCGCGGCGCCGTTAGCGGCAATCGTGGCATCGTCCGGCGGCGCGTGCAGCGTCGTGGGCCTTGCCGTGCGTTGTAAGTCCGTCGGCGCCACCGGGAAGCCTGCGAGAGCAGCGTGCCTCTTGACGCCGTCGCCTCTTGATGCCGTCTTCAGCCCGTTTTGCCGTCTCGGCGCGGCAGCCATGGGACTCTCCTTGTTTTCTGCTATTTCCTCCTCTCATTTTCCTCCTTTCCTGTCCAAACAATCCTTTCTGGACCATCAGGAGATGATGTTGAGCCTGACCCAGACCTTCGGTTGGGTGATGAAGTGGAGGAAACAGGATCTTTCTTTGCTACAGAGCCTGTGGTCGGGACCTGTCCTTTAAGTCTCTGTTGAAGAACCTGGGATCACTCTTTCTCTCAGACTACAGACACCGATCCTGGGAAGATATTAAGACTCCAGTATCTTCATGCTTGGAGATCCCTACAGTTTGACTCCTCGATCCAGCCTTCCTTGAGGCGCTGTCTCAAATGGTATGGAATAATCCTGCTCTTATTCCCTCAGTGGCTAAATCCATTGATAAAGTATTCAGCTCCCAAGGATCGTCCATTTTGGCATCCCAAGCCTTTGCGGATCCTATTGTAGTCCTGGCAGAGCATGACAAGGTCGTTCTTCCTCAAACTACTACAGCTCGACCTATTAACAAAGAGTCTCGTAAGATTGATACATTAGGTAAGAGAGTCTTTGCTGCCTCCACTCTAAGTATCGTATTGCCAGTTATCAAGGCTATTTTTCTCAGTATGAGTATATCCTGTGGCACTCTATGAAAAGAATGGTTGAAGCTCTTCCAGATCGGATTCAAGTCAGAGCTTCTTCTGACCGTTATTAAGTATTGAGTCCAATAACCAACAGGTCAAAGCCACCATGGGCGCTTTTGACACTGCTTCTCGCTCAGCAGCAGCGAGTTTGTACTCGGCGCCATTCCTGGCTGCGTGCTTCTGGCTTCACGAATGATGCTCAGCAGCAGGTGATGGCTGCTGCTGATGGCTCCTTTCTTTTTGGCCCTCAGGTGGAGCAAGCCTTAGAGGCCACTCAGAAGACTAGATCGGCCATTAAGTTGGCCAGACCTCCGCCTGCCCCCTCTCGGGGGCATGTGAACAGGCGTCCAGTTTCATAGTCGTCAGTCCTTTGAGGCAGAGGCAGGGAAGCTTCCATAAAAGCCAACCTGCCCAACCTCAAGAAAGACACAGCAAGCGCAGGGGCCTAAAGCTCCCAGCGCTACCTTATAGTCGTTGGCCCAAGTTCCATCCACTCTGCCCGGTGGAACTTTCTCCTCGGTGGGAGGTGAGTCTGATGTGCTTCTACAACCAGTGAAGTCCATAACTTGGACAAATGGGTCCCTCGGATAATTCGCGAGGTTATTCTCTCAGTTTCTTGAAACCCCGAATTGTCCTCCCAGACGACAACCCAGGTTGTCGGCCTCTCAGTCAGACCTCCTCACCGTGGAGATCCAGGGCCTTCTGAACAACAGGGCAATAGAACTGGTGCCCCCGCATCTGCGAAACACAGGGTTCTACTCCCATTACTTTCTGGTTCCAAAGAAATCTGGGGATGCGCCCCATTCTAGACCTCAGAAAGTTAAACAAATTCCTTCCAGGGAGAAATTCAAGATGATTTCCTAGGTGCCCTGTTACCCTTGCTGCATCAACACGACTGGCTGGCCTCTCTGGATATGCAGGATGCTTACCAGCATATCCCGTCCACCCGACCCACATAAGTTCCTCAGGTTTGTAGCTTTGGGTCAGCATTATCAGTTCAGAGTCCTGCCCTTTGGGCTATCCTCGGCCGCCAAGTTTTACAAAGTGTTGTGCAGTTCTCATGGCGCATCTCAGGAAAGTCGGACTCAGGTGTTTCCCTACCTGGACGATTGGCTTCTAGCAAGCCCTTCCGGCCAAGGGACTTTGGAAGCCGTGCAAACGACTTCTCGTCTTCTCACGTCCATGGGAGTTCTGCTGAATTTGAAAAAATCTCAACTGCAACCCTCCCAGAGGCTCCTTTTCATGGGCGGCTTCTAGACACCTCTTCAGCGAAGGCTTTCCTTCAGAGGACAGAAGACTCGACATCCTTCAAATGGCCTGTTACATCAGGAGAACCAATCGGTTACAGCTCTCTCGATACAGCATGTTGGGTCTCATGGCGTCCTCGGTCTTCACTGTCCCTCTGGCCCGACTGCACATGAGAACCACCCAGTGGATGCTCTCCACTCAGTGGTCCCTGACCTCTCACCCCAGTCTTATCCCATCAAGGTGGCCGGGCCCCTTGAAGGTCTCTCACCTGGTGGTCTCAAAAGCAATCTCCTGGAAGGATTCCCTTTGCTCCCCGGATCATCAGATCTCCATCACCACAGGCGCATCGCTAATGGGATGGGAGCTCACTGTCTCTCCCTCCACACTCAAGGTGTATGGACTCAGTTGAAACTCATCTCCACATAAATGTCCTGGAGATGAGGCGGTCCTCTATGCAGTCCGAGCTCTGAAGGATGTCCTTTGTCACAAGAACATTCTCCTTCAAGCGGACAACAAAGCAGTGATGTATTACATCAACAAGCAAGGCGGTGCTCATTCTTATCCCTTTGCAGGAAGCAATGAGGGTGTGGGAGTGGTGCTTGGAGCACAAGTCTCTGATTCAAGCGGTTTATCTGCCAGGTATACAAAGCGACCTAGCAGATCACCTCAGCAGAACGGAGGCAGACCCTCACAGTGGTCTCTCGATCCAGCCGTAGCTGGTCCCTGTTCAAAGTGGGGACTCCAGACCTGGACCTTTGCATCCCACTCAGCATAAACTGCCTCTCTTCTGCTCCAGAAATCCAGGGCCTGGCATTTTCTGTCAGGATGCGTTCAGGCTGCGGTGGACAAAGCGGCTTTCTTCGCTTTCCACCGCTTCCTCTAATCCAGAGAGTACTCCTCAAGTTCGAGTCTCAGGGGACCAAGATGATTCTCATTGCTCCTTCCTGGCCTCGCAACTATGGTTTCCTCTACTCAACAGTATGTTGGCAGCCTCTCGAGACCACTTCCTTTGCAAATCAGTCTTTTGACTCAGGGTTCGTTGGTCCATCCCAACCTGAAATCACTTCACCTTCATGCTTGGCTCCTGAAGAGATAGAAGTGAATCGGTTCAACGTCTCTCGTAGAGTCTCAGACATCCTTCTGGCTGCTCGGAAGCCAGCCACCAAAAAGCGTACACTTCAAATGGAAGCGTTTTTCTCTCTGAAGTACTAAAATCCTCTTGGAATCCCTTTTCCTGTCCTCCTGGCAAGGTTCTGGAGTATCTTTTGGACCTGTCAAAACTTAGGTCTTCAGTACTCCACAGTTAAAGTTCACCTTAGTGCCATCTCAGCGTTCCATGAGCGGTTTCTTCCTTAACTCTGGCTCAGTTACCTATAGTGAAGAGATTTCTTAAGGATTCTCCATACCAGACCCCTGTTAAGCGTCCAGTTGCAGCCTGGGACATTAACCTGGTGCTGGACATGCTCACTCGGAAGCCTTCGAACCCTTAGCTACCTGTGAGCTAAAATTTCTTACCTGGAAGACTGCCTTCCTGGTGGCCATTACCTCAGCCCGCAGGGTCTCTGAGATACATGCCCTGGTTACGGACCCTCCGTATACTGTATTCCATAGGTAGTTCTCCGTACTCATCCTAAATTTCTTCCCAAGGTTGTGTCAGAATTCCATCTAAACCAACCTCTGGTACTTCCCGCTTACTTCGCTAATTTCCAAAATGAAGGGGAACGAGCTCTTCATTCCTTGGATGTTAAGAGAGCCTTGGTTCTATTTAGATAGAACCAAGGATGTTATGAAGACTCAGCAACTGTTCGTTTCTTTCAGCGACACCGGCTGGGTCAACCTGTCGCTATTAGATGCATCTCTTCATGGTTAGTGGCATGCCTTCGTCATTGCTATTCCATGGCTCAAGTTAAATTAGAAGGTAGGTGTCGCTCACTCTACTAGAGTCGATCATGGCATCCCTAGTGGAAATTAGCAATGTTCCAGTGCAGATATATGCAACGCCACCTGGAGCTCAGTGCATACCTTCGTTAAGCACTATGCACTGGATGTTCATGCTAGGCGACATTCCGCGTCGGCAGAACTGTCCTTAATGGGCTTCTATCTTAGGCGCGTGAGCTCTGGCTCTCCTGCGCCCTTTTGGGGATTATCAGCTTGGTACTCTCCACTAGTGTGAATGAGTGGTGGAGACTTATGTCAGGAAAGATAGGAAAATTACGTACCTACATGGTTCTTGGTCTTCTTGAATGAGTCTCCACACTCATCCTACCCCTCCTCTCCATCCCGAGCTCACCACTGTATTGGTCTTCCTCCCTCAAATCTTTGGGGCGTGAGGACTTCTTTGCTGACCCTTCTTACGGGTCATCGGACTATCTTATGTCCGTTTTTAATATGGGTTACTCTTTCGTTAGTTGCGCTGCACCTCCTTGGTAAAAAGGTACTGAGGCGGTTGGAGGTCGTCGCCGAGATGGTCATTACCGCTCGAGCCGCTGCTCGCGGCGCCGTGTCTCGCGGTGCCGTCTCTCACGCCGACCCTCCAGCAAAAAGTTTGCTCCCGATGGGTCTTAGTGCCTCCGGCGCTAATCCCACTAGTGTGAATGAGTGGTGGAGACTCGTCCAAGAAGATCAAGAATTACGGTAGGTACGTAATTTTCCTATTTTGCTGATTGGCTCATAGTGCCAAAGTCTCCTTGTTAGGTCAAGTAGTCCTTTCCCTTACAGGGTTCACTCTGGAGTCTCTGGGTTCCCTGGTAACTCTAAATAAAGTCTCACCTGGAACCCACCCAGCTACTCACCTTCATATGAGCTCAGCTGGACTCCCAGAAAGGATATGCCTTCCTTACACAGTTGAGAATTCAAACTTTCCCTCAGTGACATATTCTTTCATCCAGGGACAGCAAGACCAGTCCAACATTTCCTCAGGCTATTGGGACACAAGGCTTCAATGCCTGCAGTGGTCCCAGGATTCAGGTACAGGATGTGACACCTGCAAGCCTACCTCAGAGCTTGCTGGTCTCAAAGAAGCAACAGTTTTTCAAAGCTGATATCTGCAAATGAGCAGTCAGACTCTGCTTTGGTGGAAGAACCCTGCAAATCTGGCAGCAGGGATACCTCTCCAGGCTCACTTCCCACAAAGGTGATCACCTCAGACACCTTCCTCCTGGGGTGGGGAGCACATCTGGACAGTGCCTCAGTAAGTGGCACCTGGACTCTCCAAGAGTCACAGTTCTAAATAAACCTTTTGGAAATCAAAGCAAACTTTCTAGCTCTCAAAGCATTTGCTCCAGTCATAAAAGGACAGACTGTACAAATTCAAACAGACACCACCACTGCAATGTTTTACATAAACAAGCAGGGTGTTACCAGATGAGGAATACTCTGTTTGGAGGCTCTGAAAATCGGGTCTCTTGCCTTCTCCCTGGGAGTCAGCCTTTCAGCCATTCACCTCCCAGGCAAACACAGTACCCTTGCAGATGCTTTAAGTCGCGTCAGTCAAGGCCAGAATGAATGGACTCTGAACAAGCAAGTACTAGCCACAGTGTTCAGGTGGTGGGGCACACCAGAAGTGGATCTGTTGACTTGCCCCTCAACTTCCAGCTTCCTCAGTACTGTTGCAGGCCTCCAGTCCCTGGGACGCTTCCCCTGGATGTCCTGATCTTGGAATGGTCAGGGAGGTTCCTATATGCATTCCCTCCTTTTCTCCTGATACTCCGGGTATTGCTGAAACTCAGACAACAGCCTGTATCAGTGATTCTGGTGGCTCTGGATTGACCCAGGCAAGCCTGGTACCCTCTCCTTCTCTCACTATCCTGCAGCAGGCCCATTCGCCTGCCGCCAACTCGCTCACTGCTGACCCTTCCTCAGACAGGAGTGCATTTTCCAGACATACACTCTCTTCAACTCAAGGCTTGGTTCTTGAGAGAGTTATAGATCTTATCTGTGTCAATCTTCACCATTCATCACAGATAGGTACCGGCGGCAGGTCAGGACCCGGTTTTTTTTTTTTTTTTAAGGGCAGGTGGAGCCAGCGCTGGCGTTAAAGCTGCCCTCGAATGCCGATACTACGCCAGCTCGAGGATTAGCCGTTAAGCTGTGTCGACTCAGCCTGACTACCAGTTCTTTGTCTCCCGCCCGTCGAGGTCGCCTCGTGGGAAGCCTGAAGTTTGAAGAAGTCTGTCAGTTTTTCTAGGCCTTACGCCTGCGATATTTCCGTCGCCAGTCCGTGGTCTGCTAGTTCTGGGTTCTGCCTCCACTCGACATCGCCGGTAAGATCTTTCCTTTTTATTAACATTAAGCGATGTTGAGTCTTTTTTGGTGTTGTTTTCCGTAGGTCATGCAGCGGTCGGAGGGCAAGAAGTTCTCTAGGTGGGCGGCCCCTATGCGTCGGTGCCCGTGCGGCGCAATTTCTCCGTGACCGACCAGCATGACCGGGTCTCGCGTGTCTTGGCCCGCTACGACATGGATTACGTCCGGCGCCTGCTTCTCTATGGACCGCCCGCATCCTCGAACAGCGCGCGTGGAAAGTTGGACGAGCTCCGCCGACTTTCGGGGACGGGTTTGCACTCGTCGGGCCAAGCACTCTCTCAGCCTTTCCTCCGGGTCCCTTCCCGGTTCTATACAGACCGTGGAGGAGGGGCCTCGACCTCCCGTAGCCTAGCCTTGGTCGAGGCTCCTCCCGTGGCGCGGAGGCCCATCCGCTTCCCCGGGAGGCGGGCGGGCGCCGCCATGGCAATCACCCCTTCCGGTGAAAGGCCCCAGTGTCGCTCCTGCGGTCCATAGAACCGGGTTGGCGCCGTCCTCGGCGCCATCGGTGGTATCGTGAGGCCCAGCCCGGCGCCGTTCAGCGGTGCTGAGGGCTAGCCGCCGACCGATCTCTCGGCACCATGGGCCCCTGTCGGTGCCGGCTTGCGGTGTCGACTCTGCTGCATAGCGCCCCCGACCCTTGAGTCGTTGGTCGGCATCGCCGTGGCGCTGCTCTCTGCCGGGCGCCGGTGAGCGGGCGGCAGCGGGCGGCGCCAGGTCCGCTTTAGGGGCAGTCGCGCGCGCCTCAGTTCTCAGTGCTGCTCACCGGCGCCCGTGGGGCCTGGCGGCGTCGTCGGCGCTGAGCTGCCTTCGAGGCGCGGTGCCGCGCCGACTCTCGGTGCCGCTCATGGCACCAGGGGGTCTGGCGGTGTCTGCATCTCCGGAGCCGCTGTTGGGGCTGCCACCGGCGCCGTCTTTGTCCTTGGCAACACTCCCGGTGACGATGGACTTGGCGGCGCCGCGGCTGGCCCTAGCTCTGGACCTTTGGTCTCGGCTGCCCTACCGCCTTCTGCCAGCTCCGTCCCCGGGGCCGTGGAGGGCGCGGGGGTGGCTTTGTCCACTGCCACGGTTTCTGGGCCCTTCGCGAAGGTCGCTTTTCCTTGCCCTCCTACTGTCTGGCTCAGGGCCTCGGATTCCACCTCTTCGGAGTCGGAGTCCGGCTCAGAGTCGGATGGGCAGTCACACCCGCCGGGGTTGACTGCAAGGAGGTGAGCAGGTGGTCTCTTTGCGAGTGGTCAGCCCCTGCTGAGAAGCATCGGGTTCCCCTCCAGATCGGGGTCAGTGGCACTGACCAGCAAGCTGTGGTGTGTGCCACTATGTGCCTTACAGCCTGGTCTCGGAGGTTCCTTGACCCTTCAGCAGGCGTACCCCCTCCCGTGGTGTGTCTCGATCGCCCAACTTTGGGGCCCATCGGGAAGCCTACGGCTGGGGAGGGTGCTGCGCCCTTGATTTCCCCTTCGGGGACATCCCAGAGCTGCCAGCTACCTAGGCTGACCCTTCTGAGGACCAGGACCTTCTCGGACTCTGAGGGGTCGAGGGGTGTGGGGTCGGCGCGTCGGCCTTTCTCTGGGGTCCACCCGGGCCCTGGACGAAGCCAAAGTGCGGACTTCTGCCCTTCCCCTTCTGGTTCCTTGAGAGGATCCTATTCTTTGGAGGCAGGGGACCGTCCTTCTGGACCTATACGGCCCCGGTCGCCTCACTGGGAGGATTCTTCTGGGCACAGCCTAGGCAGTACCAACGTGGTTGTACAGCTGTCGGCTGCGGAGTCTTCTGGGACACCTTCCCCGGGTGTCCATGGTCCGCTCCCTAGCCCTGGCAGAGGCCAGCCGATTCCTTCCCTCAGCTCTGCCCCTACCCCTCTGCCACATTCTCCAGCGCTCCCGGGCATTCTTTCTCCTACCGGGCCTCTCACCTGGGAGCAGTTCAGAGCGGTGGCTTCTCGGTTCCCTGCTTACGTTAGGGTCTTGGACAGTCAGGTTTTCCAACCTCCCCCCGAGCAGCCACCCTCGGAGCAGATGGTGACCTCCAGCTCCTCACCCCCCTCTTCTGGGGGTGAGGAACCTTCTGTCCACATCTCTCCTGCCGCTGATCTCTGGGAGCATCAGCGTTTCCTCGCGAGGATGTTGGAGGACCTTCACCTTTCCCCTCTATCAGCGAGCAATCCAGAGCATGCGGCGCACGCCTTTCTAGGCGATTTCGGGGCGGCCACCCTTGTGATGCCCCCTTGGCCTGCTCCTTTTCAGGAGGCGTCCATGCGTTTCTGGCAGAGGCCCTTCTCCGGAGTTCCTGCCCCTAGGGACCTCAGCCGGAGGTATTGCGCACCCCAGGAGTCTCCAGGTTCCATGCCTCATCTGCAGTCCGGATTGACGCACCTGGACACTCCTGACGGGCTTCGCGCCCTCCACCGTGACCGGCCCCCTGATCAAGACTCTTCGGATTTTGATTTCTGGGGGAGGAGGACTTTCTACTCGGCACGGTTGCTTCTCTCCATCTCCGCTCGTCAGGCCCACTATGCAGCCTACAACAGGTTCTTGTGGTCAGTGCTGGGTCAGATCCTAGCTGCTTTGCCTGACTCTGAGCAAACCAGGCAAGCCATCGCTCTCTCTGCACGTGGCCTGGAGCTAGCAAGGCACCAAGCAAGGGCGTCTTATGATGCCAATGAGGTAGCTACCAGGGTGGTAGGGACAGCGATCTGCACCAGAAGATCGGCATGGCTTCGCCTTTCCCGGTTGTCACCCTTGGCCCAGCGTAGGGTGATTTGCTCCGCTCACCAGGGAACCTATCTCTTTTCCCGTAGGGCGAGACGGCGTTTGTCGGGGCAACTTCCTTCCCAATCGGGGACCCCATCTCCTCTCCCACTCTCGGGCCTTCCCAGGCCAGAAGGTTCCCCCTGTGTGTCACCCACTGAGGGCTAAGGGACACTGTCCCTTAGGGTGCAATCAGTCAACCCCTTGGGGGCTTGGTACTCACCATCTGTGATGAATGGTGAAGATTGACACAGATAAGATATAGAAAGTACGTGCCTGTAATTATGATCTTTCTGTGTATCTTCACCATTCATCTAATCCACTCCACCATCCCCTAGGGCCTCAGTCTCTGGGTCCCCTTCCCTCTGTGCCTCTCCCTCTCTTGAGTAGGGCAAAGTAGGGACACACAGGGGGGTGTAATTTTTCCCCTTAAAAAGGGTACAGCCCGAGTGGCATTCCTTTTCTACAGCATATCTCCACCCTAGCAGGGTGGGAGTTGTTGATTGCCCTCCTCCTGTCACCCAAATGTTAAAAAAGAACCCCCTTTTTTTCACCAAATTTCTTTCAGAGAGAGTACTAATCCCTGTACCCTGTCCTTCTCCAGTATAGCCGACTCTGCTTTTGGGGTATTGCCATATATTCTGTGCCTTGAATACTGGCAAGTAAGCTTTGCTACTCCTTGCAGTTCCTATACAGTCTGGTGAAGGACAAGGGTCCTGGATCCTTGTTTTCTCTCACTCTCTCCTGAAATTTCTCCCCTTCCCTCCTTCTTCTGCTTCCAGAGATTGGGGCCCCTACCCAATCCCTTAGTTTCATCTTGTCTCTGCTGTCCTCTCAGTCGTTATTTCTCCTTTTGGTTCAGCTCTTCCTTCCTTTTCTGTCCCTTGGACTCTCTTGTCCCACCCTCCATCCCTTCTTCTTACCTCTCGGCGACTCAGAACTGGTAGTCAGGGCGGTCAGCGCAACAGCGGCTAATCCTCGACGCCACGTGTACGTCGGCCTCGAGGGTGGCGCCGATGCTGCTGGCCGGCCCGCCTGCCCTTTTTAAAAAAAAAAAAGGCTCCCGCGGGGTCCTGACCTCCGGCCAGTACCCATCTGTGATGAATGGTGATGATACACAGAAAGATCATAATTCCGTTAAGTACGTAATTTCTATTTTCCATCTCCTCAGTACTCGGAACAGGTCCTTAAGATCCTGAGAATGGCTAAAAAATCTAACACAAAAAAAGACATGCACCCAAATGGCAAAGTTTCCCCCTGTGGTGCAAGAGCAAGAAGATCAATCCTTTTACAGCTTCAGACCCTCAGCTGCTGGATTATCTGGTACTTCTGCTGGCATCAGGCTTGAAACCGTCTTACTTCAAGCTACACCTGGCTGCAATTTTGGCCTATCTTTCAGTGGGAAAGAAAAAAGTAATTTTTTTCCCCACACCATATTCAAACAGTTTTTCAAAGGCCTCTTGCACATTTAGCTTCTAGTCAGGTAGCCGGTTCCTCGTTGGAGCCTGAACCTCTGCATAAACAAGCTCATGCGACCACCCTTTGAGCCTATGGCCACGGCACATATCAAGTTTGTGACCTGGAAATCTGTCTTCCTAGTGGCTATTACCTCTGCCAGGAGGATTTCAGAGTTACAGGCCCTGTGCACTGAGCCAAATTACATCATTCCTCACGACGATAAAACTGAGCTCAGGACAAATAGGAAGATCTTACTTCGAGTAAGAGCTCCTGCAGCAGGCTACACCATAAGGACTATGCCGCCAGGCACTAGGACTCCACGGAAAACTTCTAACTAGCAGTACCCAGCTGGAGCCGCCCCTTACATCGGTTTGCCCACCAACGTCACCAGCTGTATAAAGGGGTGGTCCCCAGCCCCACCTCAGTTCTTTTCCCCCCATCAACCCGTGTGCTTGGGCTCCTCTGATGCCTCGTTGCATCTATCAACTGCCATTTTCTTCAGTCAAAAGTGCCCGTCTTTTCTGTTAAAGTATCGCGTAAATGTTAGTTCATGTCATCTCCGTCGCCTTCTACATCACGATGGAAATCTAAGTGTCCATGCGGGTGGCAGATTCCTGCCAAAGATGGTCATTTGCAGTGCCTCTTCTGCCTGGAGCCTACTCACGACATCAGTGCCTGCCCAGACTGCATCAAGTTCAAGCAACACAAGACTCTCCAGGCCTACATTATGGAGCAGCAGTTCACCGCTCTTCAATGCCCATCGAAGGCCAGCTCCTCAGCCTCCCAGCCTTCGACTTCCCACAAGGAGAAACACTCAGGAGGGAAGTACCAACAGCGGGACAAGGAGCACAGTAGGTCAGAGTCCAGATCTAAGTCTTCTCGTAAGGAGAGGCATTCTAGCTCATGCTCTGGGGAGAGAGTGGACTCAGCCCCTCCATCAGGCCTGTCTTCCCCTAGCCTACCGTTGTCGAACGCTTCCGCCCTTACCATCTCAGCAGGTGGCAGCTCTTCAGGGCAAGGACCCTCAGGTCCATCCCTCAGCCTTAGGCCCTTCCAGCAATCCTCTGGGCCTAAGAGGGGAACTGCAGCTGATAAGGTTTCAGCATCTTCGTCCTTGTCCTCCAGCTCATCATAGCCTTGGACGACAGACATGGATGCCGGGAGCATTCCTGCTCTAGGGAGTGCTCTCCCAGGGACAAGTCATCAACAGCTAAGGTAAAGACCCTGACACATGTCCCGGACAAACGGTCTTCCAACAAACGGAAGAACCAGCGGCAGACACCACAAGGTAAGGCATCAAGCACCCAGACGTCCGCTACGGCCACTATGAGCTGGATGCCAGTAGAGCAGCCACCTCAGAAGCCATCAGCTTCGACCATACAACAGCCCAACGACAGGCCACCTGTCAACAAGTCACCAGATAAAAACCCTTCGGCACCTGACGTCAGGGGACCAGACGAGACCATGCTACTCCAGCGAGTCCTCATGTACCCCATGAGAAGACTCCAGGACCGAGCAACCCTATCACAACTCCTGCAGAACCCAATGGTACACTACCCTAGTTGTTGATGGTTCCCCTGGCAGATGTAGGAAAACTCTACTTTGTGGTGGAACACGGTAAAGGGAGATTTATTAAAAAAGGATGACTTCCCTCCTCCACTGACTCCACAACCCCCTACACTAGTTCCGGACAAAGTACCAGTCCCAGACTCCTGGCCACAATCTCCAGACACTCCCAGGAGCCTGACTCCAAAAAGATCAGACTCCTAGCATACCAGGCATAGGAGCAGACGTCACCGCTCATCCTCCAGGTCTTCTTCAGACAACAGGAGCAGATGTCGGCATGGACATAAACGCTCATGATCAGCATCTTCTGACTCTTCCAGAAGCCACCCTCACTCCTCAGACTCCTCTTCCAGAGGTTATTCTCCTGAGCCAGAGGGCCCCAGTAATTCACCCAGGTCCCCCCAGATGACCCAACGTTTATGGATGTGATGCATCAAATCCAATACCTAAATCAGTGGGACACGGAGGAATTGGACCCAGAGAGGAAAAGGCTTCATACATTTTTGGGAATGAGTGACCCACGACCTTTGGTCATCCTCCCTCTGGTCCCTCCATTTCAGGATTTAACCAGGCTGGCATGGGATCACCCTTCCTCTTTGTCAGCTGTTCCTAAGAAGGAAGACAGCCTATTTAAACCTCCCAAGGCAGAGCCCTTTTTGGAAGAAAATCAGAGAGCAGACTCTGTGGTCCTGACCGCAGCTCATGGCAGGACAAAACAAGCTAAACATATGAGCTCTCAGCCTCCCGACAAGGAATCTAAGAAATTAGACTAGTTCGGTAGGAGACTCTATGCATCTTCCACCTGCACCATTCGGTCCCTAAATTCTTTGGCCCATATGGTGCAGTACCAAAAATCATTATGGAAAAAAGCCATCGAGTTGGCCCAAAAGCAGCCTGATAATCCTTCATGCACTGAACTTTTAGACGTACTCCAGTCTGACCTGGACATAGGAAAACATGCATTAAGGGCATCCTACAACTCGGCGGAAACAGCAGCCAGAGCAACGGCCACCGAGGTGCATCTCCGTCGCCACTCCTAGCTGAGAGTATCTGGTTTCCGGCAAGATCTCCAGGATTCTGTCCTAAATGCCCCATTCCACGGGTCTGTCCCCTTTGGAGAGGAGGTACAAAAGATAATTATGGAACTGCAAGACTCAGGCAAAGCAGTTAAGTCAGTTCACCACATGTACTGGACAGACCTTCAGCAACCTAGGCACAAGCCATTTCAGAGCCAAGGTGCTAACCGGCAGAAAAAACAACAACCTCGATGTCCTTTCAAATGTAAGGCTCCCTCACAACAAGCAGGGAACAGTGGACCTAGGAACCCAAAATCCTCCCAACATTCCCTGCCCACCCCAGGCACAAACACATGACTTCCTGCCAGGCCCCCCTCCTCTAGCGGAGTCGATGGGGGAAGCAGTAGGGTGTTGATTCTCCCTCGACCTAGACAGGTGGACCAAACTCGCAACAGATTTATGGGTGAAGGACATTATCAAGTAGGGTTATACACTGGAGTTTACCGCTTTTCCTCTGGACAAACCTCTAGCTCCCTCTCGATATCCTCCTACCCACATAGCCCTCATCAGAGAAGAAATACAGACCTTGCTGTCAAAAAGAGTGATAGAGTCTGTTCCCCACTCCCAACTAGGAACTGGGTATTACTCCCATTTCTTCTTGGTTCCCAAGAAGATGGGAGACTTAAGACCCACATTAGACTTGAGTCACCTGAACCAGTACATCGAATACAAAAGGTTCAGAATGGTAACCTTACCAGGGCTGATACTTATGCTGTGTCAAGGGGACTAGCTATGCTCTGTGGACATGCAAGATGCATACTTGTACATACCGGTATTTCCAGCTCACAAGAGGTATCTTTGGTTCACCTTTCAAAGAAACCATTACCAATTCCGGTCTTTATCTTTCGGTCTCTTCTCGGCCTCGAGGGTGTTCACCAAATGCTTAGCAGTAGTGACAGCTGCTCTTTGCAGACAGGGTAATTTTATCTACCCTTACCTAGACGATTGGCTCCTAACTGCCCCCACCAGGTCTCAGTTAATCCACACCCTCTCAGACACTTTTCAAATGTTCCAACAGCTGAGGATAACAATCAGTCTCCCAAAGTCCTGTCCTTGGCCCTGCCAGTGTCTACAGTACATAGGGGCAATCCTGGATACCCAACAGGAAAGGGCTTTTCTCCCACCCGAAGGAGCCACTCAACTGAGAGACTAGGCCTCCAGAGTAGCTGTAGCCAGTACAGTCACAGCAAGAACCATGTTACAGCTCCTAGGACATATGGCAGTGGCCATATCCACGGTACCGTTAGGACGCTTGCATATGAGAGTTCCTAAGTGGAACTTAAAGGTGCAGTGGGACCAGACATCTGACAATCTTGAACACCCGATAAGGGTGTCAAGAGCTGTCCAGCAATTGCTGTCATAGTGGCTGACTTCACCCAAACTGGATTCAGGAATTCCGTTCTAAACAGACTCACCAAGCCAGATCCTCACCACAGATCCATCTGGTCTAGGATGGGGAGCTCATTATCAGAATCGCTGTACTTAGGGCACATGGTCAGACATGGAAGTATCCCTGCACATCAACATCTTAGAGATATGAGAGATTCTGTGTACCTTGCAGGCCTTTCAGACTCACCTTTCCCAGGGTCCCCTGTTTATCCAGACCAACAATATGTTGGTGGTCTGGGAGGGATGCACTCCTACCTTCTGTGCAGAGAAGCCATGAGAGTGTGGTACTGGGTGTAGCGGGGCTGGGATAACAGGATAGCAAACCAGGCAAACTAATAGACTTCGTGCATAAAAAGGCACTTATCATTTTATTTTCTCCTTTAAAATGATTTTTCACAGAAATAAAAATGTAATTAGCTCATTCACTTCCATAAACAAATTAAATGAGCTCAGAGAAGGGACAGTGCTCTGCCCAGCAGTGGCACCAGACTATCTCTGAGCCTGCTTCACACAATTGTGTGAGCTTCAGAGGTCCTAAACCTCTCGCAGTCAGTTCCAACTGACCCCCATCTAACTACTAAGCCCCTAGTGGCAGTCTATTATATCCTTGTCTCAGTGGCATCATGGATCTAAGATCCACCCATAATTGCTGCTTAACTAAATAATTATCCCTCAGTGGCTCATAACTCGTCCTGCACAGAAAAGCAAAAAGGGTAACTTCTAAGCCAAACAATAAGGGTTCACACTGTAACTAAAGAAATTGTTCACATTCCGTTTTAAACAGATATATACCCCTTAGGAGCTTAATTGCCACTAGCTCCTCCCCTGAGTAGTGACCACACTGCTACACATCCCATTGTACGCAGTTAATTTGGGGGCTGCCAGCCCTATAGAAACATCTCTACTACAGCACACCCTGCACAGGAAATGCAACAGAGTTTTTCACAGGTGCTGTTATAGTTGTTACTATTATCAGCTAGGGTTACCACCTGTCCCTAGTTTCGCAGGACAGTCCTGATTTGGGCAGCTGTGTCCTGCAGAAAAACATGAAAAATACTAAATGTCCTGACATTATATTAGAAAAAATATTTTCTGATTTTCCTCTAAATGTTGCAAAAAAACTATAATACCTTAATTAAAATACCTTAAAATAATAAAAAACACAAGAAACAACTAAAAAACTACAACACTTAGTCTTAATTCTGATTATTTAGAGAAAACATGTCTGTTGCATTGGTCAAGATGACATATTGTCCTGTGAAAAATCTTGTTTCAATAAGAAATGTCCCACTTTGGGCTTCTTAAAAGGTGGTAACCCTATTATCAGCCCAAAAGTTGCAGTCACAGCGTCTGAACTTTCGCAGACATAAAGCCATATATTTTAGTTCAATGCAGGTTGTGGCCGTCGAACCTATTTAATATTTAAATGTTGCCTATCAGTTTTTCAGCATGCTAACCTCATACATTATGTGCACAAAGGGTATCAGTGTTTTCTTTTAGTGTCAGAGCAGGAAAAGGTTAATTTCTGTTGCTGAAGGGTGGTATTCTGAAAGGACTACAAAGTCTGTTTTAATGCGGTCTATGCATAGGGAAGGCTATAAATCTGTGTGGGGAGACTTCTGTCAGATCAACTATAGAAGCAGGCTTTCAGTGGGATAGTTCATGCAACCCTTTAACTCCCACTACTGAACTAGCTGCCTCCGTTTTATACAAGGTTATTCCATCTGTAAAGCACTAGAAGCACTTTATATATCATTCAGCAAGCCAGCTTGGCATTGTGTTGGGCATTCTGCACTTTAAATATTTCAACCTGTACTAGAAACACTTTATGTATGCACTTGGCACTTTAAATCTCTTCATTATACTCAGGCACTTTTATTTGATGGGGGCAAGGAAGCCTCGCCTTTCTATCAGGGCACCCATCCTTGACAGGGTCACACCGGGCCATAGAACATGGACTCACACTGACGGCGGTTCATGTTCCAGGAGTCCAAAATGTCCTGGCAGACGAGCTCAGCTGCTCGTGATCCAGAAACCATGAGTTGGAGCTGCTTCAAGAAGTGATGGATGACCTATTCAGAAGATGGGGACGTCCACAGCTGGACCTCTTTGCGTCCCTGTGCAATGCAAAACTGCCCAATTTCTGCTCGCTAGATCCCGGGCATGGTGTTTTCTGGCAAGACACATTGTCCCTTTGCTGGAAAGGGAGGTTCCAGTACACCTTCCCTCCCTTTCCCCTTCTACAGAGGGTGTTACTCAAACTACAGACAGATCGTGCCACAGTGATCCTGGTAGCTCCTCTCTGGCCACGTCAGATATGGTCGCAACGGGTCATAATGTCGTATGCTTAATAGTGTACAGCATTATGGCGAAACCGGACCTGTGTACACTCCGAGTTGGACACCCCGGAGTTGGAATCTTTAGTGGGGGCCAGAACACAGCCCCCGTATGATGGTGTGGGGGCAGAACAATATATAAAAGATATAGCGCCAATGCGATTGTGCGCGGCATTCTGCCGTGCGACATTATGACCCCGTGCCAGATATGGTTCCCTCTTTTGCAACAATTAGCAGTGGAATCTCCTTTTCAGCTATCAGTTTTACCCAGCTTGCTATCTCAAGACATGGGAACAGTAGTCCACCTGGACCTTTGGTCCCTACACCTCCATGCATGGCTCGTACAGACTTAGCCATTTCCAGGCATAGGGTTTCTCAAAAGGTGGCAGAAGTCCTAGTAGAAGCAAGAAAACCTTCTACAAGGGCAACACATACCATGAAATGGAAACATTTCTGTATCTGGGCAGATGCACGTTCCCTGGACCCACTGTCTTGCTCGGTGAATTCAGTCGTGGAATATCTCCTATCACTTTCAGATGCGGGGCTGAGATATTCTTCCATAAAGGTGCATCTCTGCACCATTTCTGCTTATCACGCATCTGTGAGGGTAGGACTATTGCCCAACTGGACCTTGCCCGTACATTCCTTCAGGGAATGCTTCATATGAAGCCCCCAATAAGGGATCCTGTTCCCCCATGGGACCTAGTTTTTGTTCTAGAGAAATTGACATTGCCTCCCTTCGAACCGGCCACGGATTGCAACGTACATTTGGTCTCTCGGAAAACACTGTTTTTAGTTGCCATCACTTCAGCTTGGAGGGTTTCCGAGCTGCAAGCCTTGATATGTAAAGAACCTTATTTAATTTTCACAGGAACAGGGTGTCTCTGTGCACTAATCCTCAATTTCTTCTGAAGGTGGTGTCTGAGTCAACCTTAAATCAAGACATCTTCCTTCTAGTTTACTATCCCAAGTATTCGAATAAAGGGGAGGCCCTTGTTCACACTCTAGACATACACAGGATCCTTCGGTATTATTTGAACCATACAAAAGTGACCCGGCAGTCGGATCAGTTGTTTCTGTCATTTGCCCCCAAAGTTCTGGGGAAATCAGTTGCAAGGCAAACCCTGTCCAAATGGTTAACCAGTTGCGTTACTTTCATCTACAACAAGTATGGAAACGCTTACCGGGACCGGTTAAGGGACATTCAACAAGGGGAATGGCTGCATCCTTTGCAGCCATGAAAAATGTTTCAACGACAGATATATGTGCTGCCACAACATGGAATTCTGTGCGTACTTTTGTAAAGCACTACACCCTGGATATTGCTTTCAGAAAGAGAGAAGGATTCGGCCTTGTTGTGTTCCAAAGCCTAATTTCATAACTAAATTCAATAATTCAGGAGTTTTATTCCTGCCTCCCTTTTTTCTTCTTCACTTTGGAGACATTGCTTGGGACTCTGTCCTTATGGTGTAGCCTGCTGCAGGAGCTCTTACCCGAAGTAAGATAGTGCAGTTACGTAAGAACTTACCATAACAGTAGATCTTTGAGAAGAGCTCCTGCAGCAGGCGCTATTTTCCCTCCCTCCATCTCCCTATTATGTTTCTCCCTTTGGGATTTGCTTCGGAACCTGCCTCAGATCTCTCCTGCTAAGTAACCTTCAGGTCTTCGGTGGGTGAACTGAGGTGGGGCTGGGGACCGCCCCCTTTATACAGCTAGTGATGTCGGTTGGCGGACCTACGTAAGGGGTGGGCCCCAGCTGGGTACTGCTGGCTAGAAGTTTTCTGTGAAGTCTTGGTGCCTGGCGGCATAGTCCTTATGGTGTAGCCTGCTGCAGGAGTTCTTCTCAAAGATCTACTGTTACGGTAAGTTCTTCCGTAACTGTACTTTCCTGCCTAAGGTGGTTTCAGAGCTCCACCTAAACAAGTCTATTACTTTACCTGTCTTCTTTACTGAGAAATACACTCCTGGTGAGCAAAAACTGCACAGCTTGGATGTCATAAGAGCTCTCTTTTACTACCTAGAGTATACTAGGCAGTCCAGAGTCTGTTCCACTCAGTTGTTCTTCACCTACTGGGATGTAGGCAGAGGAACACCAGCTACCAAGAGGACTGTTTCCCACTGGTTGGTCTCTTGTATCAGATTCTGCTATGAAAAAGCTGATCATCAACCTCCTGTGGGGCTCAGGGCCCACTCCACCAGGGGCACTGCAGCCTCTGTGGCAGCAGCAAGGGACATACCCCTTCTGGATGTCTGCAAAGCAACTACCTGGAAATCTGTGCACACCTTCATGATGCACTACAGTTTAGATGTACAGTCCAGATCCGACGCCAAATTTGGCAGGGCAGTTCTGCAGAGCCTCTTTCCTAAGTACATTCTCTGCCCACCTCCCACTTGGTACTGCTCGGTAGTCTGCTATAGTTACTGATGCTAAAGGACTCCTGGGGTAAGAAGAAAAAATTACTTACTGCAGTAATCTTCTTTCTTCCTTTAGCATCAGTAAGCTCCCACCCTTCCTCCCCAGTTCACCTTCAGGAGAAGGGCTCAGTTCTCAGTTTTCTTACCAAATTTGGGTTTTTATTCAAGAGTTTTCGTGCTCAGGTTGTTGTTACCTGTTTTCAGTTTTCGGACATTTACATGTTTTTTAAATCCTGTTGGTTCACTTTTTGGGTATGTGCCCATTTTCTTTGAAAAAATTCTGAAGCCCTTCAGGCTGCTCTCACTCAGCACACTCCCCTCCTGTGTTTTGATTGGCTAATGCCCTAGCTCATTACAATTCTCTTAAAGGCATACTCTGGGCAGTTGCACCTAGCCAGCTAACTGCTATAGTTACTGATGCTAAAGGACCCCTTGGTAAAAAGAAGATTACTGCGGTGAGTAACATTTTTCTTTTGGCATACCACAAACCTGTTGGTACCCCTCTGCCTAGCACAGCTGCTGCTGTTTAAGAGGTTCCTCATGGTTATTTACACACATGGCCACCCATAAGGAAGCTAGTGACTCCCAGGGACATCAGCCTTGTGCTAGATATGCTCACTTGGAAGCCTTTCAAGCCCATTGTGACTTATAACTTAATGTTTCTAACTTGGAAAGCAGTATTTGTCATGGCTATCAGGGTGCATGCACAGAATCTGAAATCTTCCTGGACATAAAGTCTCCACCACTCCCTCACACTGATGGGGACTATGCCAGATGCGCTAGGACCAAGCTGGAGCAAAAAATCTTCAGGAGGGCCAGCACCGAAGAAGGACCGCGCATGTGCAGCATCGTGAGGCAGGCTCGCACTGTATAGCCTACCTCAGCATCGACCCTCCGACCACCTCAGTTCCTTTTTTCCCCGCCATCAAGTGCACTTCAGTGATGATGATGCTCGCCCGCCGGGAGTCAAATCTTCATGTCTATACGACATCAGCTAAGTCATTCAGTTTTGATTTAGTTTTAGTATATTCTTTGTTTATTATTTAAAACAAAATAAAAATAATAAGTTTTTCTTTTCGCAAGAAAGAACAGAGAAGTTTTCCTCAGCCCGCCTTCGACAGAGTCAACCATGACTGGAGCAGGTAACGCTAGGGAGGCTTTGCATGAAAGCTATATTTCCAGCAGGGCTGGGTCTGGTCCGCTGCCCTCTACGGGGGGGTCTGACTATGGGCAGTCCAGTGCTCTGGGGGAAGGGCGGTCCTCTTGAAAGCACAAAAATAAGTATGCCCGTTCCTGATCTTCATCAGGAACCTGGCACCACTTGGCTTCAAGTTCTTCTTCGTTCTTCTGGTCGAAGAAGAAATGATACCGCTTGAGGTCACCCTCTGATAGGTCTGCATGTCGCTCGTTGGTTGTAGGGGACAGGGGGCCAATTCCGACGTTGTTGGGGTCTCCTGCAGCCTCTGTCCCTGGTAACCAGCATCTTAAACGCAGTAGTCCCTCCCTGCCCCCTGGGGGGTCCTCTGGTGAGCAGTTTCATCATTGGGCCACTCTTATGGAGCAGTAGTTTTGGCGGTTGTCCCGACTTACGGAGCTGCCGGGATGGGTGGTTGGGTCATCCTTGTTGCATGACACCTTCTTTGGTGTCGTTGACACCGCACTCTTGTGGTTTCCCCCCCTCTCACATGGCTGCGGCGCAGGGGCCAGTACAGGTACCTCCTTCTCAGGTTTTCAGATCTTCATCCTTGGGCACTCTGGAGTTGGGGTTGGGGCCCAGAGCGCCCATGTGGTGTCGGCTTGGTGCCTTGACTCAGTCTTGGCGCCCCATGGTGATGTTGCCAAGCGCCACCTTGGATGCAGAGTTCCTCAACTCTGATTCAGGGAGCACCACCTCTTACCCTCTTTCCTCCCTTTCCTTTCCTTTATAGACTATGCCTTCTGGGCTAGTAGAAGACAATATTGAGCCTGATCCTGATCTACAATTAGGAGATGACTTCGTTGAGATTTTTCCTTTGGAGTAGAAAGTAAGTCCTCTATTTCAGCAGAGCCTGGTCGAGGACTTGTCCTTTAAATCTCCACTGAAGAACATGAATTCCACTCTCTCTCTCTCCAGACATCAGAGGTGGATCCAGGGAAGTTATTGCGCCTTCAATATCTGCATGTTCCGGAGATCCCTGTGGAACTGACTCCTCCGGTACACCCCTCTTTCGAGACTCTCTCACAGATGGTGTGGAATAATCTGGCGCTTATTCCCTCTGTGGTTAAGTCCATAGATAGGAAGTATGTTTCCTCTAAGGATGGACCAATTCTGGCCTCCCAAGCCTTTGCGGTCTTGGCAGAAAATGACAAAGCTGTACTCCCTCAGGATTCTACAGCTCGTCCGGTAAATAAAGAATCCCATAAGACTGACACCCTAGGGAAGTGAGTCTTCACCACTGCTACCCTAGGAATGCATATTGCTAGTTACCAGGGCTACTTCTCACAATATGAGTATACCCTCTGGCATTTGCTGAAAGCCTTAGCCAAAGCTCTATTGGAGTCGGATACTGCTTCAAAGATTCTTCAAGCCATTACTAGAGACATCAAGTCCAATAACCAGCAACTTAAGGCTACTATGGCCTCTTTTGACACTGCCTCTAGGGCAGCAGCAGCAGGGATTTGCACCCAACACCACTCATGGTTACAGACCAAATGATGCTCAACAAAGAGTCATGAATTTACCATTTGACGGAGTTTATCTGTTTGGTCCTCAGGTGGAGCAGGCACTGGAGGCCACACAGAAAACTAGGACTGCCATTAAGAGTGCCAGGCCGACCCCTGCTGCCCCTCAACGGGGCGGGAACTGCCAACAGTTTCATAGCAGCCAGTCCTTTCGTGGCAAAGGCAGAGGGGTTTCAACAAGAATTAAGCCCCTCAGCTGCAAAAGAAAATGCAACAGAAGGCACAGGGCCCAAAGGCGCCTAGTGCCACCCTCTGAGATTCCGGACCAGGTCCCACCTCAACTGTCTGAGGGGGACTTTTCTTTGGCACTGGGGGGGGCATCTGACTCAGTTTTACAACCAGTTGAAATCAGTCACTTCGGACAAATGGGTTCTCAGAATAATTTGTGATAGGTACTTCTAAATTTGTCAGAACCCCCAAGATCATCCACCAAAGCGACAGCACAGGCTGTCTGTCACTAGACCTCCTCACTTCCGAGATTCAAGGCCTTTTGAACAACAGGGCAGTAGAAATAGTTCTGCAGGATCAAAAGAACACAGGTTTCTACTCCCATTACTTTCTAGTTCCAAAGAAAACAGGCGGTATGCGCCCTATCCTAGACCTACACAAGTTAAACAAATTCCTTTACAAGGAGAAGTTCAAGGTGATACCACTTGGTATGCTCCCACCTCTGATTCATCAAAACTATTAGCTGGCCTTCCTGGACATGCCGGATGCCTACCAACATGTTTCCATGCATCCAGACCATCACAAATCTCTCCCAATTTGTGGCTCTGGGTCAGCACTGCCAATTCAGAGTCCTGTCTTTTGGGCTGTCCTCGGCGCCTCGAGTCTTTACAAAGTGCTTTTCAGTACTCGCAGTGCATCTCAGGAAACTCGGAATTCAGGTGTTCCCATATTTGGATGACTGGCTTCTGGCAAGCTCATCCAAACAAGGGACGCAGGAAGCTATAGCCACGGCTTCCAAATTCCTCACTTCTATGGGAGTTCTGCTGAATCTGGAAAAATCGCAACTTCAGCCTTCCCTACAGCTCCTCTTCATAGGAGCTCTCCTGGACACCAACAGAGCAAGGGCCTTCCTTCTGGAGGACAGGAGAAATGATATCCTGTAGATGGCTCATTTCATCAAGGAAAACGACTCCATCCGAGCTCTTTCGATGCAGCAGATGCTCGGTCGCATGGTGTAATTCACGGTGCCCTTGGCTCATCTTCACATGAGGACCACTCAGTGGATGCTCAGTACTCAGTGGTCCCCAATCACACACCCACAGTCCTTTCACATCAAGGTGACAGAACCTCTAAAGCGATCACTCACCTGATGGTCTCAAGAGGACAACCTACTTCTAGGCTTTCCCTTTGCTCCAAAGGAGGCACAGATCACCATCACCACAGATGCATCTCTAGTCAGCTGGGGCGCTCACTGTCAGACTCATCGCTCCCTGGGTCTGTGGAACCAGGACGAATCTCAACTTCACATAAATGTCCTGGAAATGAGAGCTGTTCTGTATGTTGTCCAAGCTCTGAAGGATTTCCTGTCACAAAGCAATTCTCCTTCAGATGGACAACAAAGCGGTGATGTACTACATCAACAAGCAAGGTGGGGCACACTCTTACCCCCTGTGCAGGGAAGCGATGAGAGTGTGGGAATGGTGCTTAGAGCACGGATCCCTGATCCAAGCGGTCTGCCTACCAGGAGTCCAAAACGATCTGGCAGATCACCTCAGCAGAACTGAGGCAGACCCTCACAAGTGATCTCTCAACGTAGACGTCTTGCAATCGCTCTTCGAAGAGTGTGGTACACTGGACCTGGACCTTTTTGCATCCCCACTCAACACAAAACTACCTCTATTCTGCTCCAGAAATCCAGAACCTGGCGCTTTTTGTCAGGATGTATTCAGATTGTGGTGGACAATACACTTTCTGTATGCATTTCCTCCTCTTCCCTTAGTTCAGAGTGTGCTGTTCAAGCTGGAAGCACATGGGAGCAGAATGATCCTCATCACCTTATTCTGGCCTCATCAGATTTGGTTTCCATTGATCAACAAATTGTTGGAATCTCCACCGAGACAGCTACCACTTAAGTCGGACCTGCTGACCCATGGTCCAGTGGTCAATCCCAACCTGATATCCCTTCATCTCCATGCATGACTCCTGAGGAGATAGAAGTGAGTAGATTTGATGTCTCCTGTAGAGTCTCAGACATTCTCCTAGTGGCACGCAAACCGGCTACTAGGAAAACTTACACGGCAAAGTGGAAACATTTTTCCATCTGGTGTGCAAAGTCTTTACTGGACCCATTTTCTTGCCCACCTAACAAAGTTCTGGAATATCTTCTAGACCTGTCAAACACAGGACTGCAATATTCAACCATGAAGGTCCATCTCTGCGCGATTTCAGCCTATCACGAGCCTATACACTCTATGTCCCAGGCTCAATTACCCCTGATTAAGAGGCTCCTTAAAGGTATACTCCACACTAGGCCTCCAGTCAGGAGACCGGTAGCCGCTTGGGACAATAACTTTGTGCTAGACATGCTCACCCGTAAACCTTTTGAGCATCTAGCAACATGTGAGCTGAAGTTCCTGACCTGGAAGGCTGCCTTTCTTGTAGCCATTACCTCTGCTCGCAGAGTGTCTGAAATACATGCTCTGGTCACAGACCCACTGTATACTGTATTTCACAAGGACAAGGTGGTTCTCAGAACTCACCCTAAGTTTCTCTGAATTCTATCTGAACCAGCCTTTGGTTCTTCCAACCTACTTCGTGAACTTCCAGAATGAAGGAGAGCGTACCCTACATTCTCTGGATGTTAAAAGGGTTTTGTGGTTCTATACAGACAAAATTAAAGAGATCCACAACTCAGAGCAACTCTTTGTCTCCTTCAGCATAGCCCGTTGGGTCAGCCTGTCACTGTCAGATGTATTTTGCCATGGCTGGTAGCATGCCTTTGTCAATGCTACTCCATGGCACAGGTTAAACTGGAAGGCAGAGTATATGCACAGTCTACCAGGGCAGTCGTGGTATCTCTGGCAGAAATTCGAAACGTGCCCATTGCAGACATCTACAATGCAGCTACTTGGAGCTCTGTGCACACTTTTGTGAAGCACTGCACTTTGGATGCCCATGCCAGACAGCATCCGTCCTTTGACAGGACAGTCCTGAATGGACTTCTGTCTTAAGTGAGCTCCTCTCGCCTGCCGCCCTTCTCTGGAAATTATTTTAGCTCAGCACTCTCCCATCAGTGTAAATGAGTAGTGGATACTTTATGTCCAGGAAGATATGAAAATTACGTACCTACCACAATTTTTGATCATCTTGGATGGAGTCTCCACCACTCATTCACACGCCCACCTCTATCCCCCAAGCTCACTGATCTGTTTATGGTCTTCACTCCCTGAATGGCTGGGCTGTGAAGACTGTTGTGGTGACTCTTCTTATACGGGTCATTCGGACTATCTTATGTCCGACATAGGTTAGTTTATGCTGCACCTCCTCAGTAAAAAAGGTACTGAGGCAGTTGGAGGGTTGACACTGAGGTAACCTATATGGCATGAACCTGCCTCGTGGCGCTGCACATCCATGGTCCTACCTCGGTGCCGGCCCTCCTGAAGATTTTTGTCTCCCGCTCGGTTCTAGCACCTTCGTTGTAGTCCCCATCAGTATGAATGAGTGGTGGAGACTCCATCCAGGAAGATCAAGAATTATGGTAGGTACGTAATTTTCATATCCATGCGCTGGTCACCGATCCTCTGTGTACTGTTTTCCATAGAGATAAAGTAGTGCTCCAAATACACCCCAAGTTTCTATCTGAGGTGATATCAGAGTTCCATTCTAATCAGGCCATAATCCTGCCTACATACTTTGCCAACTTCCAGAATGAGGGCGAAACAACTCTCGCTGGTTGTTAAGAGTGGCCTCGGGTTTTACACAACTAAGAATTTCAGACAGTCTCTTTCAACTGTAATGGCCATTGCCGTGGTATGGCTCAGGTTAAACTGGGGGGCAGCGTATGCACCTACTCCACCATAGTGGTTGCCACTTTCCTGGCAGAAATCCACTCTGTGCCTAGTGGAAAGATTTGCAGAGCTGCAACTTGGAGCACAAAGTATGTATCTTTACCAAGCACTATGCCCTTGATGTCCCTGCCAAGCAGCATGCCACTTTGTCAGTACAATTCTGAATGGATTAGTATCCTGAGTGAGCTCCGAGCTCCAGCCTACCTAGTCCAAGGGACTTTTTCTGAGTTTGGTACTTGGACCCACAAATGGGAGTCAATGATGAAGATTGATTCTTGGAAAATATCAAAATTACAAACTTACTATCATTCTTGATCTTCAGGAATAATTTCATCGCTGATTACACACCCACCCACCCACCATCCCCTGGACTCACTCGAGTATTATTGTGATCTTCTTCGAGAATATCTCTTTCATCAGGCCACACCTTTGGAACTTTCAGCCATCAGGCACTAGGACCACACAAAAACTTTTGCAAGCAGTCTGCCATTGGCCACCCAAGATGATATCAGACATCAACCCATAAACATGGGTGGCCCTTCCTCTTCTCAGGTCTTTTCCCACTGCCGATCAAATTTATCAGACCACTGTGGAAACATCGCTGCTTATTGTATTTCTTTTATACCTACCAAATAATGACTTTTGTAGTAATTTTTTGTGACCTGTACGTCATTGAAAGAACTGTCTAAACTTTTCTGGTACTGTGAGTGTGGAGAACAATCTACATCAGCGACTCCCACAAATCTGTGTCTGTTGCCTAGGCCTAAGCCACAGCGTTAAAGCCTGCAAAATCTGCTGGGAATTTAATTCTGCAACCACACGACACCAAAAAGGAGCTTTGGAGAAATTTTTACTCCAAAAGACTGCAGAGATAATGAAGAAGGAACGCCAACAGAAATCTACATCACCAGCTCCGTTGACTGAATCGCGGTACTCTAAATCCCGGGAGAAAACGTCAGGGAGTCACAAGCACCGGGACAAGAAGGCGGCTTCCCCAGTGTGTTCCACGTTGCCCCTGTGCTCCACAGGTATGACTTCCCCTAAGACACCATATGATCCAGCAGCGGCATCAACTGCCCACCCCTCCAAAACTGTCGACATGACACGAAGGTCAGGGCTTGGCACAGGCATTTCTGGCTGTGCTGTGGCTGGTTTGTTGCTGTCAGAGGCTCAACCTCCCCCATCAACTCCTCCAGTCGCACTCATCGATCAAAGGGGCACTGATACTCAGGCAGTCTTCATGACTTTTCCAGACATGACAAGACGTTTACTGTCTGGTCTCCCCATTCCAACTGACCTGTCAATAGGGACTCCTACCAGTTCCCAATCGACGCTGCAAGGAACTCCCTTGCTACTTCATCCTTCCATGCTGCCGATGTCGCTGACGCAGTCTCTCATTCCCTTCGACCCGGTTGACAGTGAATATGAGTGCACTCCTGATCTAATGATGCAGGAAGAGGAAAACAACACTGAAGACTATGCTGAGAGCCAGTATGAATATGGCACCAGCTCTACAGTCTCCACATGCAGTAAGGACTCAGTGGTGAACACACTATGGTCCCTTCCAGAGGACCCTACATTTTTCACCATGATGCAGCAGATGCAAGCTGCCATGGGATTTGCATAAGAAGAGCAGGGTACTGTTAAAAAGAACCTGCTGGAGTTCCTGGAGCTGCCAAAGTCTCCTGCCATTGTAGTGCCTCCTTTGCTCCCAACCTTAGAGGATGTCACCTATGCAGCTTGGTACAAACCAAACAATATACCAGCTGTCCTCAGAAAGGCAGATAAAGTGTATTCTTCCCCTACTGGGAAACCATTTTATGCCTCACAACCTGAGACTGACTTGGTAATTAATGCTGCCCAGAATAGGTCTATGGCACCTCAACACCTGAACTCCTTTCCCCCTAATAAGGAATCTAGGAGGCTGGATGTCATAGGTAAGAGGACATATGCCTTTGCATCTTTGGGCCTTTTTGATTGCCAACTACCAGGCCCACATGATGCAGTAGCAGAACACCCTCTGGAGGAAGGCTAAGACTGTTGCACAGGCCTTGCCTTAGGGCACCCCAAAACAAGAGCTACTGAAGGCTTTGACAGCTAGGGCTGATGCAGGCAAGCATTTGTTCTGTACAGCCTATGCTGTTTCTGATGCTTCTGCCAGGGCTACAGCCTCTGACATCTGTCTCAGGAGCTATTCTTGGCTCAGAGTAGCAGGCTTTGCCACAGATGTGCAAGAAGCTATTCTTTTTTTTTTTTTGCGCCTTCCCCTGCACCCCAACCAGCCGCTCCTTCAGGCCACCTAGGTGTTCCTTGCTGCACTCCACCCCCGCCACCATCTACCGCCCCATATTGCAGCCCCTCTGGGAAGCCCAACATTTCCCTTCGTCGGATGGGTCCCCCCCTTCCAGGGAGAAAGTGCTAGTAGGCACATCTTCATTGAACCGGGTGCTGCTGGTGTCGGTCTAGGCTATTAGGGGCTTCATGGCAGTGAGGGAGTAGCATCCATCATCCAGTCGGTCAGGGTGCCATTTTCCAGTTTTCCCCCCTGTGGGAGCGTGACGTGCTGCATGACGTCAAGGTATAAGCCGACGTCCACCATGCTCCCTCCACAGTGAGGTCCGATGCGTTGCCATGACCCCGGCCTGTGCTAGGGGCCAGCAAAGACTGGACCACGCACCCCCCCTACCTTCCAGGAGAAGGTGAGCCGTCATGGGACACTCAAGCCAACTTGCCCTGGCCAGCCCCCCCCAACACCTAAGTCCATTCCCGAACAAGGGTCGTCGGCATCACAGGCGGAAATCCAACCGCTGTGCCGGCGGGCCAGCACAAACTATCCTTAGAGACCCATGAAATAATTTTTATTTTTTATAATTTTTCTTTTTATTTTTCTGGAATTTTTTTGTTATTTCTTTTTATTCATTAAAAATTTAGTTTTAGTTCTTGTTTTCACATTTACATTCATAAACTACCTTAAAATGACCTTATACACACTAGAAATCACATTCCTAGTATACTACATTGTATTTATTTATTTATTTAAGCATTTAACCAGGAAGGCATGCTGAGCAGGCTACTGCTCATTTCCAGATACGTCCTGGGGGGAGGGGGTACAAATACATAGTTGAAAGACAGTCATAATACAAGTGCGGTTACATAATGGGAATAGCACAATAGGTTCTGGTTTAAAATACAAAAGGATTGAGATAACAATAGATACAGGCATAGTTTAGATGCACTTCCATATAATATAATCGGATAGGTAGAGGATACAGTGATGTATTCACAGCTTGGATGCACAGCCCTGCCATTCTGTGATACATAAACTGTCTAGACACATGAGCAGGTATTAAGCAGCATTATGCTATGGTCTTGCAAGGTTTTGTGACTGAAACAATTCCACCATTGCTTCCTTGTGGACCATCTCTGTGGTAACAACGGAGCCTAAACAACAACTGCTGCAAGCATTTATTTAGATTTTGTCTGCCAAAAAGCAGTTTTTTTCACTTTATTCTTGTTTTTTTTTTTCATTTTATTCCTTTTAGATGGTGAATTTCTTGCTATTCCTTGTTATACCTTGAATTTCTTGTTGTTTCTTTTTATACCTTAATTTCTTGTTATTTCTTGCTATTTCTTATTTAAGAAAAACACGGGTCTCTTCTTAATGCCCCATCCAGAGGGCAAAAGTTGTTTGGTCATGTGGTACAAGAGATTCTCAAAGAGCTCCAAGCCTCGGGCAGGACTTTGAAGTCTCTGCAGTGCCTGCACCATACCCAACCCAGGGGTAGGAGCAGAGCTGCCTTTCATCCAGCTGGTGTTGGGGGACAGCGCCCAGCCCCCAGACAGCACAGCAAGGACAAAGAAGCTGGGACCTTGCCAGTCCCCGCTACTACCCCAGGTGCCCATTCAAAAGTGCCACTCCACCGTCTCTGTCTGACTCCTATTACACCCCCCAGCCACCTTTACATAGAATTTGATGCAGATAACCGCTTGACCCACCTAGTCTGCCCATTTTCTCTACGTACTGTAACACTGTAGACCCTACTTGATCTCTGGCTTTAACCCCACACACACACACAATTTCCTTACCTCTAAGGTTCCTTGTGCCTATCCCATGCATTCTTGAATCCCTTTACCATTTTTGCTCCCACCACCTCCACTGGGAGGCTGTTCCAGGCATCTGCCACTCTTGAAGTACTTCCTCGCATCTTCCCAGAGTCTACCCCCCCTCCAGTTTCATAGCATGTCCCCTTGTTCTTAAGTGCCTTTTTTTCTGACAAATGCTTCGCTCCTGAACCTTATTTATACCTGTGAGGTATTTGAAAGTCTCTATCATAGAGCCAGCTCGGTGGCACTGAGAGTTGAGGCACTGGCCGCCACGCCTTGTGCCATGCCGGCGACCCAGGCTTGGGAGTGAGCTCGGGTTGCCGGGTGTTGGCAAGGGAGGGAAAGGATTAAGTGTCCAACTGACTGCTTTCCTGTCCCAGGGTGGGGTGATCGGCTGATCTGCTCCTTGGCTGACACCTGGTGGAGGCTGGGTGCCAGTGTTAGAGACTGGGACGCAAGGAGCGCAGCTGCATAGTGCATGCGTGCCTCCATGGTACTGCAGCAAGGGATACAACAGGAGGGGGAAAAAGGGCAACCATAAGAAGCCCTGCCTGCCAGCCTGCACCCCGCTCTGTCACCAGATCACTGAAGCCCCATTCTGGATTGTGAATTCTGGGTGGCGGGAGGATGGCCCTCCCCTTCCCTTCCCGGCCCTGCCATGGGGGGAAATCTGTGGGAGAAATGGGGCTCGGCAGTTCCAGAGGAATGGCAGATGAATGTGGGTGGCAAGGACAGGGCAGAGCCAGCTGCCTACAGTGCACCCTGGAGGGGATAAAATGTATATTATAAAAAGAAAAAAAGAACGTCTCTATCATATCCCCACTCTCCCTCCTTTCCTCCAGGGTGTACATATTAAGGTATTTTAGTCTCTCGTCTTAGGACTTTTGATGCAGACCCTGTTCAATTTTTGGTGTTATTTCCTTTTACCCCCTACATGCTTCATGGCAGCCACTCCTTCAGGCTTGCCAAGGCTGACCTCTGACCCATCCATCCTCCGAGCCTCCGCTCAAGTCGCAGCCGGCCCCAGGGTAACCCGGCGTAAACCTTCACCAGATGGGTCCCCCTCCTCCGAGTGTGAAAGTGCCAGCCAAAGGGGGGGGGGGGCAGACCGGCAAAACACGTGGCTCTAGGGGGTGCTGCTGAGGTGGAGAGCACGCTAGGACCTAGATGGCCTCAGAGAGCCGGGCAGCCGTCATCTGGTTGTCGTGGAGCGGTATTTCTGCTTTTCCAGTTGATCCCTCCTGCGTGCATCTGCAGTGCTCCTGGTCTCCACCAGAGGCCACTGCAGTACAACGACAACCCACTACCCACCCTAGGAGAGGAGAGCAGTCCTACGGACGCTCTATCTTCTCCTGCCCCTGCCAGCCCCCGATGTCCCGAGTCCGTTCCTGAACCCGGGTCACCGGTGTGGGCCAAGGTAAGATGCCAGCGCCTCAACCCTCTGCGCCACCAGGCCCCTGCTCAATTTTAGTTGCCCTCCTCTGAACTACCTCTACTCTGTCTATGTCCTTCCAGAGATGTGGTCTCCAGAATTGGACACAGTACTCTAGGTGAGTTCTCACCAGTGATCGCTATAGCAGTAACACCACCTTTCTCTTTCTGTGGGTGATACCCCTCCCTATGCATCCTAGCATCCCACTAACTCTCCCCATTGCTTTATCACACTGTCTGGCCACCTTTAGGTCATCAGATATGATTACTCATAGGTCTCGCTCCTATTTGGTGGTTGTTAATACTACACCCTCTCCCATTTTGTATTCTGCCCCTGGGTTTCTGTGCCCCAAGTGCATGATTTTGCACTTCCTCGCACTGAAACTTTGCTGCCACACCCTTGACCACCCCTGTAGCTTTCTTAGATCTCTAATCTTCCCCCCGCCCTATTGCAGATTTTAGTGTCATCAGCAAAAAGGCATACCTCCCCTTCTAGCCCCTCTGCAATGTCACTAATTAAGACATTAAAGAGGACTGGTCAAAGTACTGATCCCTGTGGCACCCCACTGTTCATCCTCCCTTTCTCAAAGTGAGCTCCATTTACCACCACCCTCCGTCTCCTGTCCCCTAATCCATTCCTTACCCAGTTTACCACTTTAGGGACCCACCCCTAGGCTGCCCAGCTTGTTTACGAGTCTCCTGTGTGGAACGGTGTCAAAGGCCTTACTGAAATCTAGGTAGGCTACATCCACCGCTCCACACTGATCTAGTTCCCTGGTCACCCAGTCAAAGAAATCTATCAGATTTGTTTGACTTGACCTCCCCTCAGTGAATCCATGCTGCCTTGGATCTTGTAAGCCACTGTATTCAAGATATTCCACAATCCTTTCCTTTAGTAGGAGGGGTGGTCATAGGGGGTCGCCTATACCTCCACTTAGACCAATAGAGGGAGGTGACTATGGATGCATGGGTTCTGGAGATCATAGAAAAAGGGGTATTGTCTGGAATGTCTGGACAACCTTCCAAATCATCCCTTACTTGTGACAACATATCCTCCAGGGCACCTAGCCCTGTTGCTGGATGATGTACAGATTCCACTCCAAAAATGGGCCACAGAACCTGTGTCTCTGAAATAGAAGAACACATGATCTTCCCTTGTCAGTCTTCACCATTCATTACTGTTGGGTGTAAGCCAGAGGCGCGCACCCACCACGGGAGTTTTTTTTTTTTTTTTTTTTTTTTTTTTTTTTGAGGGAGGAGTCTGAGTGGCTGACGCACTGTGCAGCGCATGTGGGTTGGCCGTTAGGTACCGTAGACTACGCCTCCATCCCAGTTCTCTTTCTTCTGCCATCGAGGTCGCACCTGCTGCGTGAGTAAGCCGAATTTAGTCTGAGTCATAGGCCTTTGCTGTTTGATGCCCTTCCTCCAGTTCTTCATCCCAGTTCTGAACCACCCGTTGCCGCTGGCATATGGTAAGCCCATTCCTTTTATTTCTTCAAACAGTGCCAGGCCATTTTGCTAGAGTTCAGTTATATTGTTTTTGTATCATGTCTGGTCATGATGTGGACCATTGCAATGCCTGCTTCTCCATGGACCACCATGTTCTCGAAGTTCGCACGTTTAAAGTTGGCAGGGCTCCGCCTACTTTCGGAGGGCAGCATTGCTCACAGGTCACCAAGGCCAGGACACTTGACCCTTCCTCTGGGTCCCCTCCTGGATCTATATGGCCCGGTGAGGAGGAGGCCTACTCCAGTTCTAGCCTTGGCGAGGAGGAGGCCTCTTTCACGGTGTCGGAGGAGCAACGCGATTCCTTGCGGAGTTGCATTGCTGGCACTGCCCTGGCAGCCTCCACGAAGGTGCATGCTCCCCCAGTGTCATGGCCCATGGCTGCTGGGCCTGGCAGACCCTTGGCGCTGCCTCCCAACGCCATTCGAAGTGCCGGTGATCAAGGCGGTGCCGTGGGTGGTGCCATGTCCCCTGGAGCCATCGCCAGGGTCCCTCCCAGGGTCACTAGCCTGGAGATCTGCCTGGTCACTTCCTTTTCAGAGGAGGATGACCCGCAGGCCGATTTGAACTGGCATCCTGACTCCTCGGAGTTGGAGAGCCCCTTGGGACGTGGTACCAGGCGGCCCAGCGGCCCTATCCCAGAGTCCCCGGAGTCCATAGTTCTGGCAGATCCTACGTCTGAGGTCGGCTAGTGTGGATCCGTCGGGGACAACGGCCAGGGAGCTCAGGATGGGGTGTCCTCTCCTGGGGAGGCCATGGCAGCTGCCACTCCTGGTGCTGCCCTGGCCCCCATGGTGGGGGCCTGCGGGATTGGCGGCCCAACTTCTCTGGGGTTGAGGAGGAGGGCACCCTCCGAGTCCATGGGGTTGATGGGCCATGGTGAAGCATGGGTACCCCCCCTGCACTGCTCTGCGGGGAGGAGTTGAAGTGCTGAACCCAATCTTTCCCTCAAGGTCTTGGAGGCATCTTTAGTTGGCAGCACAGAGGGTTGCCCTTCTGGATCCATGCAGCCCCAGTCACATCACAGGGGAGATTCTCCCTCAGGGCTCTTCCAGAGTTTGCCATCTCAGACACAGCCTTCTCAACCCGGTTAGACCCCAGGGCCCCCTCGTCCAGTGGGACCAGTCTCTGGGTCTCAGAGCCCTGGCAGAGGCCGGGCACTATCAGTTCGATGCCCATCTCCCATCCCTCTGCAGGCACCTTCTCCTCTCCCAGGCCATGTGGGTCCTATGGGGCCCTTAACCTGGGAGATGTTCAGAGCCACCCACGGCGGTCTTTTCCACTTACGTCAGGGCCATGGATGAACGGATTTTTCACCTGTGTCCTCCGCCACAGAAAGACTCTGAACATTCAAGCTCCTCTTACTCCTCATCTCCCTCTTCCGAGGGCGAGGAGCCTCCCGTCTACCTGTCCTCTGAAGCTAATTTCACTGAGTATCAGCGGATCCTTTTGAGGCTGGTCCAGGAGCTTTGCTTCTCTTTCATGCTGAGAAGCAATACCGAACGTGAGATATGCTCATTCCTGAGTGAATTTAGCACCTGCCACTTGGTGGTGCCCTCCTGGCCCATCCCTTTCCAGGAAGCGTGTATCTGCACCTGGCAGACTCCAGCTGCCCCTTCCCCAGTGGACTGCAGGAGATGGTATTGCACCCCCCAGGAGTCTCTAGGTTCCATACCTCACCTACTTTCAGGGCTGACATCCCTAGACACTCCTTCTGGGCTTCAGCGCCTGGCGCAGAGCCGACACCCGGATCTGGATTCCGGAGAATTCGACTGGTGGTGGTGAAGAGTTTTCTCTTTGGCTAGTGCGTTACTGTGTATAGCTTCTCATCAGGCTCACAACGCTGCCTATAGCAGACATCTGTGGTTGATGCTGGCACAAGTCCTGGCATCTTTGACTGATACAGAGCAATCTAGACAGGCCATTGCCCTCTCTGCTCAGGGTCTGGAGCTTGCAAGGCACCAAGCAAGGGTGCCTTATGATGCCAGTGAGGTGGCGTCAAGGCTTGCAGGGACAGCGATCAGCATTAGGTGGACAGCATGGCTTCATCTGTCAAGGTTGTCACCTTTTTCCCAGCATAGGGTGATGTCCTCTGCTTTCCGGGGATGCGACTTTGCCCCCCCACAGAGCAAGGAGGTCCTTACGGGGCGCCTCCCATCTCCCCGGCCATGGGGGAAACCTCCTTGTCCTGAACAGCCTTAGATCTTGTTGGCCTAATAGGGCTTTAGGGTCTCCCCCTCCTGTGCCTCACCTGCAGGAGGCTGAGGGATCTGCCCCTTGAGGGCTGTGCCAGGTCCTCTCTGGGGAGCTTGGTACTCACCCAACAGTAATGAATGGTGAAGACTGACAAGGGAAGATATGAAAATTACGTACCTACCGTAATTCTTGATCTTCTCTTGTATCTTAACCATTCATTACTGAATCCCACCCTCCATCCCCTCATAGGCCTCAATTCTTGGGTGTCGCCTTCGCCCTGCTCACCCCCCCAAGAGACCAGATGGGGGCCAAGTCCCCCTGATACCTTAGAGCTCTCTGTTTCCTTCTCTAAAAAGTCACAGAGCATTCAATCTGGAGGGCACCGAGTAGGGTCTTCGCCCTAACCTCTGAGGGAACTCCCCATATTCTTTTCACGATGCACTAGGGTATCCCCCTCTTGGGGCTTGGATAATCCTCTGGCTTATGTCACCCTCTGGCTGTCATTTACATTAGTGCAGTCCTAGTAGAGTCCATGGGATTTTCCTCCTCCTCTTTTTCTTATGGCACGGATGTCCTGTGGTTCTTTTCTCCTGAAGTGGGGACTACGCCATTACTCCCATGGGAAAACTTGTACCAGATTTCTTTCCCTACACCTAAGTCAGGACTCACTACTCTTCTGAGCAGGACTGATCGCCCTCCAAGGGACAGTCTGTGAGACCTAGGCTCTAGGATTTTCATAACGATTATGGATAAAGGGTGGGAGGAGAGATCTGCCTTCGCCAAGGCTGACAAAACCATTAATCCCCTTCAGACCTTGGTTCTATAGCCTCTGTAACTGGCAGGATGCTTGCTCTTCATCCCTGCAGGGGTTTTGAAACTCTCAAGCCAGTGGTCTTCCATTTTATCATGGCGGAGAGTCCTCCTCCTCCTTTCCCCCCCTTTTATCCTTTACTTCCACCTCTTCTGTCTTTCTTCTTTCTATCTTTTGCCTTCTCCTTCTCCCGAGACAGCCCAAGGATTGAGGCCCCATGGCCACTTAGCGTAGGGTTCTCTCCTTTCTGTCCTCTGATTGGCTTATGCTTTTTTCAGTTTATATCCTTTTCTTTGTCTATCCCTCTGCTCTCTTGCCTCACTCTCTTTCTCTAAAAACTGTTTCTCCTCTCCAACTCAATAGAACTGGGATGGAGGACCTAACGGCCAACCTGCACGTGCCGCGCAGTGCATCGGTGGTGCTATCGGCACCGACCCCTACCTCCAGGGAAAAAAAAAACTCCAGTGACAGGTGCGCACCTCTGGCTTACACCCAACAGTAATGAATGATAAAGATACAAGAGAAGATCAAGAATTACAGTAGGTACGTAATTTTCATTTTTTACTCCCTGTGCTTCCTTGTCCCAAAGTGGACAGGAGACTTAAATCCTATCTTGGAGCTAAGAGATCTAAACTTCTTCAGAGAATACAAGAAGTTCAGATTGATCACTTTGCAGGGTCCCCTTCTATTACTGCAAACAGGATTGGATATGCTCCCTGGATATGAAGGATGTGTACCTCCATATCAAGATTCAGAAACTTCACCGAAAGTACAGTACTTGAGGTTCTTGTTTCAAGAGGGACATTACCAGTTCAGTGTTGCCCTTTGGCTTGTCCTCTGTGCCATGGGTCTTTACCAAATTCTTGGCAGTGGTGGCAGCAACCCTTTGCATGAGAGGCCTGTATGTTTTCCCTTAACTGGACAATTGGCTATTAAAAGACGACTCCAGGGACCATCTCTTGAAGACTTTTGCTTGAACCAGACAGTTGTTCAAAGCTCTGGGGTGACAGTCAATATACCATACTAGAATCAGTGTTGACACCTTGCTAGTAACTGCAGTACATAGGGGCAGTCCTGGACACAGCCCAGGACTCAGCCTTTCTGCCTTTGGACAGGGCCGACCACCTAATTGCCCAAGCACAGTTGTTGCATGATAGTCATTATGTCGCAGCAAGTATGTTCCTACATCTTCTGGTACTCAAGGTAGTGGCCATTGTAACAGCACCACTGGCCAGGTTACATATGCGTATTTCCCAGTGGACCCTGATAGTCCAATGGGACCAGCTCACAGACAATCTAGAACAGATGGTTCTAGTTACATCCCCTGTGCACAAAGTGCTTAGATGGTGGATGGAAAGCAGCAGTCTGCTCAAGGGGGTTCCATTCCTGATCCTCTCCCCTCTTCAGGATTCTCACCATGGATGCCTCGGGATTGGGCTGTGGGGCTCACTTAGGCCCTCACCAAACACAGGGCACGTGGACTCAACTGGAGTACACGTTGCACACCAGTATTCTGGAAATGGTGGCTGTTCTGTATTGACTGCAGGCTTTCCAGAACCTTGTCCCCAGGTCCTCTGTTAATACAGATGGACAATGTCAGTGTGATGCATTACATCAACAAACAAGGGGGATTCATTGCTATCCTCTACGCAGTAAAGCAATGAGAGTTTGGTACTGGGCTCTGTAATACCGTCTAGACCTATCAGCAGTACATGTTCTAGGCATCCAAAATGTCTTGACAGACAAGTTCAACGGGAACAGGGAACCCTGGTCTATCTGGACCTGAAGTCTCTTCATCTGCATGCATTACACAGCCATAGCTCCTTTTGGGGTTTCCCAGAAAGTGACAGATGATCTTATTTTGACAGGACTGTTGCAGTAGGTGATTACACATAGGACTGAAGCCAGCAAGCGTCAAGACCCCATGGAAAATTTTTTAGCTAGCAGTCTGTGGCAGGGGACCGCTCCCACGTCAGGTGACCGGCGTCAGGCAACGTCAGTATAAAAGGGCAGTTCCCCAGGCCCGCCTTCCAGTTCTTTCCCACCATTAGCTTGTGCAGCGCCTCGCAGTTATGTTCATTGCTCCGCAGTCAATCGTCTGTAGTTTTTTACAGCCAATTTTCTACTTTTTCTTGATTTTCATCAGCCTTACCTTCAGCTGCTGTGTATGTCGTCCCCGACTCCCTCCGAGCACAAAAACAAGTGCGATTCTTGTGGCGCCCAACTCCTGCATAAGGACGGACATTCCCAGTGCCTTTTTTGTTAAGGCCCTGATCATCCCGTCGAGAAGTGCCAGCTCTGCCAGCAATTTAATGTGGCCACCCGAAAGCGGAGGCAGCAGTCCCTGGAGGCCCACATTCTTAAACAAAAATGACCTCCATGGAAAAGGAACTGAAAAAACTTTGGCGGGCTTCAACTTCTCCGGAGGGCCACCACAAGAAGAAGCACTGGGACCGGGATTCCTCATCGGTTGCCGCGGCCTCGGCTGGGGTCACGGTGCTGCAGGTATTGCCTCCCTGGGAGGCAGCTCCATGGTGGCCATCTTGAAGGATTCTAAGATGGCGTCAACCCTCCTGTTGGGCTCACGCTCGGGCCCCTCGGGAGCCTCCGGGTCAAAGGAGGCAGCCGCTTCCAGTAAGGTTGTCGCCATGTGGCCTTCTGGTTCGAGCGGCCCCTATAAGTTGTGCATTGGCTCCTCCAACGCCTGCCCGGGTAAGGTCGCTGAGGCGCCCAACCCTCCGGGCAGCACACAGCCACAGCGCCCGCCAAGGCCGCCTCCTTGCGGCCTTCATGGGCGCTTGTCCGAGAAGTCGACACGGGCTTCTCCCGATCGCTCATTATTATTTTCAATCTAGGATTACATTACCTTTGAGCCGAGGCTCTTTACAAGGTTCCACGTCAGCATGTGCAACAGTCATCATTTTAGTTACAAACATATAGTCATTGACTCACAGACATGTAATAACCAGTACAAAGACTTGAGCTATAGGCATGACAAGGAAGGGGGGGTGGGTGGTGGGGAAGTGAGGGTAGGAGATTGGGGGAAGGAGGTGCAGGGGGTAAGGGGGAGTATGGGAGGTGGTTGGGGGGCAGGAGTGGAGATACGGGGTGGACAAGGGCGGGAGACAGTGCAGCCGGTGGGCCTTGTTGAGGGAATATGACAGGTAAGGTGCTAGGGGTGCAAAGACTGATTGTAAGTGCTGGGTGCTGGGGCATTTGCAGCTGGAACAGCGGAAATGTTAAGATGGACAATCGCAGGATACAAGCAGTGAGAGGCGCAGCTTGGACTTGAAGAGGCCGAGTGTTGGAGTGGTCGCTATGTCACTGCCAAGAGAGTTGAGCCAGTTGGATGCCCGATAGGCAAATGATCTTTGTTCTTGGGTCGTGCGACATTGTGGGATATGTAGTAGATGGGAACTGGATCTCTTTGTAGTGACGTTCCTATGTCTAGGCTTAAGGAGGGCACAGACACCAGGTGGGGCAAGCTCCATTATAATTTTCTTGGCCGTGATGCAGGTTTGGAATTTTATGTGTTTGTTCAGTTGAAGCCATCCAGATTGGGAGCAAAGGTCACATGTGTGGGTACGGCGATTTGAGCCAGTGATGAGACGACAGGCCTTATTCAGGGAGGTTGCGATACATTTGAGAGCAGTGGTAGTTGCAGACCCATATATGATAAGACCATAGTCTATGATGCTGATGATGGAGCTTTGGACAGCCACTGACAGTGCTTCTGGGGTTAGGTGTTCCCTGTGCCGGAATAATATGCCTAACCTCACATTGGCAGACTTTGCAACATTGCTGATATGGACAGCGTATGAGAGGTGGGGATCAAGGGTGATGCCGAGGTACTTGAATGATTGTGTTTGCTCTAGGACGGCTCCTTGTTCGGTTGCAATGGAGAGGTGGAGTTGTTTGTTTTTGTTGTGGGGGCTGCAGAAGACCATAGACTTGTTTTTTTTCTGAATGAGAAGCAGTTTATGATTTAGGAACCAGGATTTGATGGAGGAGAAGGCCTGCTGAAGTTTATTTTGTAATTGGATTGGATCAGGGTCCGAGGTGAGGATCACAGCATTGTCGGCATAGAGAATTATTTGTTCTGGGCAGCTGTCCGGTAGTGAGTTTAAGAGTAGGCTGAAGAGGAGGGGTCCGAGAATGGAGCCCTGGGGGACTCCCGAGCGGACCGGTCTAGGGTCTGAGAGTGTATCAGCAATTCTTACTGTTTGGGACCATTCTTCAAGGTAGCTCTTAAACCAGCCAATGGAGTCAGTTGACAGCCCAGTGTTCTGAAGCTGGACAAGCAGGAGGCAGTGATTGACTGTGTTGAAGGCTTTAGTTAAGTCAATGTAGATTGAGCCTATTAGTTCGCCGGAGTCAAGTGCGTTGTGGATTGCACCGGTGAATTCAAGTAAGGCTGTGGAGATGCTGTGACCTTTGTGGAACCCGTGTGTTGCTTGCACAGGATGTTGTACATATCCAGGTATTCTGTGAGCTGGTCCGAGACGATGCGTTCTAGTGCCTTGGAGAGTGGGGGTAGTAGGGAGATAGGTCTGTAGTTATCGTGGGCAGTTTTGTCACCACTTTTATGGATTGGGGTGACAGTGACAGATTTCCATCTGTCCGGGAACTGGCCAAGGCTGAGGGAGAGGTTGAAAATTCTGGTCAGAGGACTAAGCACTTCATCAAGTGTGAGAGACAGGATTTTGAGATCGAGGGAGTCATTACTGAATCTTGATTTACCATGGGCTTTGGTAACATACACTACCGGTCAAAAGTTTTAGAACACCCTCATTTTTCCAGTTTTTATTGAAATTTAAGCAATTCAAGTCCAGTGAATAACCTGAAATGGTACAAAGGTAAGCGGTAAACTGCTAGAGGTTAAAAAAAAAGTTTAGGTTAGCAAAAACTGCTGTAGAGAAATTGCAAAGAAAGCCAAGGTGTCAGTGAGTACAGTTTCCTACACCATCAAAAGGCACTTGGAAACTGGAGGAAACTCTGACAGGAAGAGGTCTGCAGACCCAAAGCCACAACAGAATCAGAAGACAAGTTTCTGAGGTCAACAGCTTGCGTGATAGGGCTCACAGGACAACAGCACAGGTGACTGGCACCCTGAACCAAAGGGCTACCACAGCATTTTGCAGCGCCATGCAATACCCTCTGTTCTCGCCCTAGTTGGTCAGGGGTTCATCCTACAGCAAGATAATGACCCAAAACATACCTTCAGGCTATGTCAGAACTACCTTCAAGGAAAAGAACAAGACGGTAGGCTTCAAATCATGGAATGGCCAGCACTCTCCAGACTTAAACCCCATCGAGCTGGTTTGGGATGAACTGGACAGAAGGGTGAAAGCAAAGCAACCTACAAGTGCAACACATTTGTGGGAACTTCTGCAACAGTGTTGGGAAGAACTTCCCAAACAATATTTGATGTCCATTGTAGGAAGAATGCCACGAGTGTGTTCGGCGGTTACAGTATATCTGCAGAAGGTGGCTACTTTGATGAGTCAAAAATTTAGATTAAATTTTGTTAAACAAAATGATTCTATGATTTCTTTTTTATCTCCAATTGTTTATTTGTTCTATGCTTTAATTTCAGAGTACATTGAGACATTAACCTGCGTAAATTTCAATAAAAACTGGAAAAATGGGGGTGTTCTAAAACTTTTGACCAGTAGTGTATTTGCGTATGTTGTGAGCCTTGACTGCTTTGAAGTAGAAGCAGGGAGAGCTGGTGGGAGTAGTGTTCATTGCAGACAGAGGGGCTTCACCATCTTTGAAGTAGTCCTCAGGTAGGACAGCGCTGAGGTCGGTAAAGGCTTTGTTAAAGGTATCCACAGTGGTTTTTGGGTTGAGAGTTGTGGTTCCGTTGATGTTGAGTATTGATGGGGGGATTTTGGGTGGATTCCTGGTGAGTTCCTTTATGTTCTTCCAGAATTCCCGACCATTGCCCCAGGAGTTTGTGAGGGCATGCTTATAGTAGGCGGACTTCATTTGCCGGATGGTTTTGGTGTAGTTATTGCGGGCACGTTTGTAGTTTTGGATGTCGTTTTGCCTTCCAGAGTTTCTGGCCAGCTCCCATAGGTGGTCTCTTGTTTTTAGCATCCTGAGGAGGTCACCTGTGAGCCAAGGGTTACTGAGTGATTTGACTTTGCATTTCTTAATCACAGGCCACAGTGAAGATGTTTATGAAGTGGTCAAGGGCAGTGTTTACGTTGGTTGCATTGAAGATAGGGGACCAGTCTTGATGGAGGAGGTGGGATTTGAGTCGAGGAAGGTGACCACTGGGTAGAACCCTGCTGGTGATAGTTTTTGGTGGTGGTTTGATGAATTTATTTGACCAGGTGCAGCTAACAGGGGAGTGGTCGCTGAGAGAGTCAGGGAGGACATTAGTGTTAGATAGTGTCTGCCTGGATCCCATCGATAAGATGGACGTCTGCTCCTCTGACGTCTGCCCAGATCCCGTCGATAAGATGGACGTCTGCTCCTCCGACGTCTGCCCGGATCCCGTCGATAAGACGGACATCGGCTCCTCCGATGTCTGCCCGGATCCCATTGATAAGACGGACATTGGCTCCTCCAACATCTGCTCGATGTTAGAGCCGACACCGGACCCTTTGGGCCTATCCGTCATCCCGAGCCTGCCGCAACACTCATTGCACTCCGAGGCACCAGCGTTCTCCCCTGCTGGATCCCAGGGATGGGAATCCTTCCCCGGGCGACACGGAGGAGGTGGGTACGCTGCCGTTGGGTCTCCCTCCCATTGGGTCGAATGACCGGACGCCGGATCCTCAGATGCTGGCGCCAACGCCGGCCTACACGACGCCCGACAATATCCCATTGCCGGATGCTGCCCCTACGCTGGGCCATTTCTGGGGCCTTCTGCTCCCACAGATCCCCCAGTCCCTGGGTATCCGACCCCATCCTATCCGACACCGTCATATCTGGGCCCGCAGTATCCGGCACCCCAGTACCCGACGCTGGCCTACCTGACTCCGCAGTACATGGTGCCGCAGTACCCGACACTGGGCTACCTGCAGTCGGGGTACTGATACGTGCCTTACAGATACCCTCAGTATCTGTATCCCCCTCCTCCTCCTCATCCTCCACTGCCCCCTCAGCTGCCGGTGGACTTTAAGGAGACTCTGGCTTCCTGGTGGGCTGAGGCCAAGGCTCAGCTCACCAGGGAGGTAGAGAGCCATCGTCTGACACCAGTCCCGGACCCCCTATGGTGGAGATGAGAGCCCCCCTCCCCACCTCCGGATACCAGAGGCAAGCCCTCCGGTTCCAGGGCAGGGCAGGATACGTTTCCCAAAGGGTCCATTCCTCCCCCACGCCGGGAGGAGGAATCTTCTTCCTTTTCTTCCTCCTCGGAGACCTTGGATGACTCAGATGGTCGTTCTGACCCAGATGACAAGCCCTGCACTCTGGACAAGCCCAGGCCAAAGACTCCTCCAAAGTCTCCTCCGGAGGATCCTTCCTTTATGGAGCTGCTGCACAAAATTCAGGCAGTTCATCAGTGGCATTCCTTGGAGCCAGATCCACAGCGTAAGAAACTCACTGCGCACCTGGATCTGCCCGAGATCGCTCCTACCCTGGTGCCACCCTGGATTGAGCCTCATACCGACCTTGTTTCCACCATTTGGAAGCAACCATCGGCTTTAGCCCCCCTTCCTAGAAAGCTAGACAGGCTTTATCAGGCTCCAGAGGGTGTTGACTCTGTAAATTCGCACCCTTGAGCTGATTCGGTCGTGATTAGCGCTGCTCACGACCGGACAGCTAACCCCAAGCAATTGAGCTCGTCACCACCCGACAAGGAATCCCACCTTCTGGACCAGTACGGGACGAAGGTCTACGCTTCTTCCACTCTTGGTATTAGGGCCCTGAATTATGTTGGTCATATGGGGTATTACCAGAAGGTGATCCTTAGCAAGGTGGAGGCTAAATTGGGCTCCTTTTCTGAGTCTCAGACAAAGCAGGAAGTGGTGGATCTAGTCCGGTCTGCGCGTTCGGCCAGTCAACACATGCTTCATGCCACGTACAATGCAGTGGACACTGCTGGTCAGAGCTCGGCTTTCGCCGTGGGTTTGCAGTGTCATGCCTAGCTCCGGGTGTCAGGTTTGGTCCCGGAGGTGCAGTCTGCTATCCAGGACGCGCCCTTCAGGGGTTCAGTGCTGTTTGGTGGCGATGTCAAGGACATCATCGCCGATCTGCAGAAGAAGGGTGCTGCACTTAAGTCAGTTGACTCCATGTACAGACCCCCTCAGGCTCAGCATCATCCCTTTCACAGAAGTTGTCGGCAAAAGGCGAAACCTCAGGGAAAGCGGGCCAACCAACGTCGGGCCCCTCCAGCTGCCAAGCCCCCAGCCCAAAAAAGCAGCGGGGGCTTCAGCCGTGATGCTGCCTCACACCTCCTGACTCCTTTCCTCTCCCACAGCCTCTGGGCCTTCCAAAGGAACTGGTAGGAGGGAGATTCTCCCTCCATCTTCCGGGTTGGGAGAGAATCACTTCAGACACTTGGGTGCTCCAACTGATCTCAGAAGGACACTCAATAGAGTTTCTTCGAAAACCTCCTCGAACCCCCCCCCCCAGGTCATCTTACTCCCCTGAACATCATCTTCTGGTTCAGGAAGAAATATCCTCTCTTCTTCTGAAGGAGGTGATAGAGCCCGTTCCTCCCCATCTTCGGGGGATGGGCTACTACTCCCACTTCTTCCTGGTCCCGAAGAAGTCAGGAGATGTGAGGCCGATTCTCAACCTCAGCTCCCTGAACTTGTTCATGGAGTACAAAAGGTTCAGGATGCTCTCTTTGCAGAGTCTTCTGACCCTTCTTCGGCAGGGACAGTGGCTGTGCACTCTGGACATGCAGGATGCTTACCTGCATATCCCTATTCGCCCTTCCCACTGTAAATACCTGCATTTTGCGTTCCAGGGGGACAACTGCCAGTTCACGGCCCTCCCATTTGGTCTTTCCTCAGCACCCTGAGTGTTCACCAAATGCCTTTCGATGGTAGTGGCCTACCTGCGTACCCAGGGGGTGCAGATTTTCCCGTACCTGGGCGACTGGCTCTTGGCGGCCTCGTCCAGGGAGGAACTCCTGCGCTTCCTTTCCCTTACCCTGCAGGTTTTTACCTGCTGGGGGTTACCATCAACCAGGCCAAGTCCCACCTGATCCCGTCCCAGAGGCTCCAGTTTATCAGGGCGATCCTGGACACGACCTCCGGCATGGCATTCCTGCCACTGGACAGGGCGGCCTCACTCCAGGCTCAGGTCAGCTTGTTGTCCAGCTGCAGGCAGGTCAGCACCAGGTTGGTCCTTCGCCTCCTCGGGCTCATGGCAGCTGCTATTCTGACAGTCCCTTGTGCTCGGCTCCACATGAGAATCTCTTAGTGGACGCTTCAGTCTCAGTGGGATCAGCTGGTGGATGACCTAGATCAACTAGTTCTGGTCTCCAATCCTATGACTCGGGACTTGCAATGGTGGATGGTTCAGGAGAACCTTTGCCTGGGAGTTTCCTTCTGTCTTTTTCCCCCCTCCCAGACGCTGACTACAGACGCCTCGGGCGAGGGTTGGGGAGCCCATCTCGGGCCTCGCAGGACCCAGGGCTTCAAGTCCAAGCTCGAAAAATCTCTCTACATCACTGTGCTCGAGCTTCGGACTGTGCTTTATGCTCTTTAGGCTCTGCATCTTTATCTGCTTCCCAGACATCTAGCTGTCCAGACAGACAACATGTGTGTGGTCTGGTACATCAACAAACAGGGGGGAACTCATTCCTACCCTCTCTGCAGGGAAGCAGTGTGGGTTTGGGAATGGGCAGTGCAGCACAACCTTCACCTCATGGCCATTCACGTCCTGGGGGTCAAGAACACGTTGGCAGACCACCTCGGTCGGTCATCTGCTCATGCTCACGAGTGGGAACTAGATCAGGGGGGTAGCGGACGATATCTTCCTATGCTGGGGGATGCCACAGGTAGACCTGATTCCAAAGGTCTTACAGAAACTCAGCTCGGAAGGAGCTCACATGATCCTCATCGCTCCTTTCTGGCCCAGGCAAGTTTGGTTCTCTCTTCTGCAACAGTATTCAGAGGAACCTCTTCTTCCTCTGTTGTGACTTTTGCTGACCCAGGATCAGGGGACCCTGGTCCATCCAGGCCTCAGGTCCCTTCAGTTGCACGCGTGGCTCCTGCAGACATAGCTGAAGCTCGTTTTGGGGTTTCCCCATTGGTCGCTGAGATTCTGATGGAGGTCAGAAAGCCCTCCACTAGATCTATCTATGCAATGAAGTGGAAACGGTTCTCTATTTGGGCCACTTCCAAAGATCTCAAGCCATTCTCTTGCTCTGTTGGGAGGCTGTTGGATTACTTGCGCCATCTCTTTGATCTGGGTCTCAGTCATTCCTCTCTGAAGGTTCACATGGCAGCCATCTAGGTCTACAATTTCCTTTTGGGGACAGGACTTTTGCGCAGTTGGAAGTCTTCAAGACTTTTCTTAAGGGGTCCTCCATTTGAGACCAATTATTTGGGTTCCTGCCCCTCCTTGGGATTTGAATTTTATCCTTGAGAAGCTTACATTGCCTCCTTTCAAGCCGGCAGCCTCTGCAGACCTAAAGTTCCTCTCATGGAAGATTCTCTTGCTTGTGGCCATTACTTCTGCTTGAGGGATTTCCGAGCTCCAGGCCCTCATGTGCAAAATCCCGTATTTGATTTTCCACAAGGAACGTGTGGCTCTGCGTACCAACCCTAAGTTTCTCCCCAAGGTAGTAGCGGAATCTACGCTGAATCAATCCATGGAGCTGCCTGCTTTCTTTACACAGCACTCCAATCAAGGGGAGTACCTCTTGAATACCTTGGATGTTCACCGAATTCTGAGATACTACACCACAAGGATGAAGGATCTCAGGAAGACTGATCAACTGTTTGTCTCTTTTGTTCATAAAAGAGAAGGCAGTGTTGTATCTTCCCTTGTCAATCTTCGCCATTCATTATTGCTTGGGTATAGCTGGAGGCACGCACCCACCATGGGTGTTTTTTTTTGTTAGAGGAGTTGACGCTGACGGTGCCGCCCCCGACAGTGACGCACTACGCGGTGCGCAAGGGGCGGCCGTTAGGCACCGCAGACTCCTCCTACTTCTCAGTTCTGTTTCTGCCGCCGTCGAGGCCGCACCTGCTACGTGGAGCGAGAAAAAGTTACTGCGCCACTAGGCCTGTTTTTCTTCATTCTTCAAAGCCGTGTCCTGCATCCTGGTTCGTTTTTCCCAGCGTCGTCTCCCGGTAAGACCATTCCTTATTATTTTACTGATGATGCCGGGAGCTTTTCTGTTTAGAGTGTTAATTTCGCATCATGTCTGGTTCGGGAGCTAAACGTAAGACAAAAGCGGGCCGTGCCCCCATGCGTTGGTGCTCCTGTGGCCGGCATTTTTCTGTCACGGACGGACATGATGTTTGTCTTCGTTGCCTGGGACCTACCATAATATGGACAGATGTGACACCTGTTTCTCAATAGACCGCAGTGTTCTCAAAGTCCGCGCTTTCAAGATCAGCAAGGCCCCGCCAGCTTTTGGAGGATGACGTCGCTCTCGGGCCTCCCAGGTAAGAACTTTAGACCCTTTCTCCGGGTCCCCTCCGAGGTCTATACGGTCTGAAGAGGAGGAGGCAGCCTCCTCATCTTCAAGTCTTGCCGAGGAGGAGGCCTCTTTTGCGGTGTCGGAGGAACGCCGTGGTCCCTCCCGCGGCCACGTTGGAGACACTGCCTTGGCAGTCACCTCTTCGGAGGTGCAGGCTCCCCCAGTGTCGTGGCCCATGGTTGCTGGGCCCAGCATGGGTGGACCCTCGACGCCGCTTTCCAGCGCCGTCTTGGATCCCGGCACCTCTTGCGGCGCCAGTGATCGGGGTGGCGCTGCTTGTGGTGCCGTGTTGGCTCTTGGCACCGCTGGTGGTGCTGTGGGCCTGGTCAACTCCGCTGGCGGCAGCGTGTTGGGTCCCGGCGCCGAGGGCAGTGCTGGGGACTCGGCTGGGGCCAGGACCGGGTTCAGGCATTGTCTCAGGTGCTGGAGTGTCGACCAGCGCCGTGTGTGGCACCGTCACCGCTTGTGGTGCAGTTTCCCGGGAGACTCCTGGGGTGGCCAGTATAGAGGACCTGCTGATTACCTCTTCCTCGGACATGGACAATTCAGATGTGGATCCGTCCTAGCTCCCCGATTCTTCGGGATCGGAGTCTTCTGTGGGACATGGTGTCAGGCGGCCCAGCGCACCCATTCCTCAGTCTCCACAGCAGTCTTCTTCTGAGGACTCCCAGGCTGGGGGTGGCTGAGAGCCTTTGGGAGGAGATGGCGTGGAGGTTGGGGAGAGGGCTGTTCTCCCATAGGGGGCCGTGGCAGCTGCCGTCTCCAGTGCTGCCACACCCTCTCAGGGTGGACTCGGGGCCCTGTCTTCAGGGGGCTCCCCAGGGAGACTCCTTGATTGATGGGCTCTGTCGCTGACGTCGAGGATGAGGGTGTTCACTGAATCCCAGGGGTTAAGGGGGCGCGGTGAGGTGAGACGGCTTCTGCCTGCCACCTCCCGGGGTGTGGGTAGGAGCCGTAGTGCCGAGCCCCACCTCTCCCTCATGGGTTCGGCGGATCCCTCCAGTGGTGTTGCTGTGGACCGTCCTTCTGGATTCATACAGCCCCAGGCACGTCACAGGGGAGGACCCCCTTCCAGGCTCTGCCAAGGTTCGCATCCCCAGGGTTCCGTTCTGTGACCTGGTTTGTTATCCGGGACCCCGCCAGCTCGGGCTCCATTTTCTGGATTCCAGAGCCCTAGCAGAGGACAGTTGCCTCTTCATAGGTGCTTCTCCCCCATTCCTCTGCAGTCATCCCCCTCTCTCCCAGGCCATGTAGGTCCTATGGGGCCGTTATCCTGGGAGACATTCAGAGGCACTGCGGCGGCCTTCCCCTCATATGTTAGATGCATGCATGAGCAGGTGTTTCACCTATCCCCACCACCGCAGGAGTCCTCTGGACATTCGAGTTCCCCATCATCCTTGTCTCCCTCCTCGGAGGGAGAGGAATCCTCTGCTCACCTATCTTCCGACACTGATTTCACCAAATGTCAGCACTTCTTGTCGAGGATGGTGAGGGATCTTCGCATTTCCTTTGTTAGGCAAGACAATACCGAGTGGGAGATGCGTGAATTCCTCAGTGAATTCATTGCCCAACATTTGGTGGTGCCATTCTTGCCTATTCCTTTCCAGGAAGCGTCTATCCGTTCCTGGCAGTCTCCAGCCGACCCTGTCCCAGCCGCGGCAGACTGCAGGAGGAGGTATTGTGCCCCTTCTGAGTCCCTAGGTTCTCTCCCCAACCCACCTTCAGGATTGACATACCTAGAGACTCCTTCTGGGCGCCGCCGCCTGGTGCACGACCGACTGCCGGATTCAGATTCTCTACAATTTGACCGGTTGGGGAGGAGTGTTCTCTTCCTCTCGTGCGATGCTCTGCATCACATCTCATCAGGCATACCATGCTGCCTACAACAGGCATCTATGGTCGATGCTGTCTCAGCTTCTAGCATCAATGCCTGACTCGGAGCAATCTAGACAGGCCACTGCCCTCTCTGCTGTAGGCCTGGAGCTGGCAAGGCACCAGGCAAGGGCATCTTACGACGCCAATGAGGTGGCTTCCAGGCTTGCAGGGACAGCAATCTGCATTAGGCGGACAGCATGGCTTTGTCTATCAAGGTTGTCACCCCTGGCCCGGTGTAGGGTGATTCACTCCACCTTCCGAGGGACCCGCCTGTTTTCCACCAGAGCTAGGAGACTTCTGAAGGGGCTTCCTGCGTCTGCTCGTCTTCGAGGGACACCTCCTTGCTCTCCTCAGCCTTAGGCTTTTCGTTTGATTAGCCCAGGGTCTCCTCCTTCTGTTTTCCACCAACAGGAGGCTGTGGGTCTTGTTCCCTCAGGGTTTGTCTTGTCCCCCTGTGGGGGGCTTGGTACTCACCCAAGCAGTAATGAACAGTGAAGATTGACAAGGGAAGATATGAAAATTACGTACCTAATGTAATTCTTGATCTTCTCTTGTATCTTCACTATTCATTACAGATACCCGCCCACCTTCCCCTCTAGGGCCTCCTACCTCGGTGTCTCCCCTTCCTGCTCGTTCTTCCCCTCTTCTTTGTTGGCCTTTATGCCAAAAAAAAAACAAAAAACTGTGTGTCTGTTCATCTGAACAGATACCTTTTCTGAGGGAGAAGGGGAACGAGTGGGACTTATGCTATCCTCAGAGAACTCTTTCTGACTACCCCTAGGGGTGACTTATTGGTCTTTCTCTTGGCCATGCTGTTCAATTCACTGTTTAGGAGACCAGCCAGTTTCTGGCTCTGTTTTCTTTAAAGGTCCCCTCTGGCAAGCCCTGATCTCCTATGTCAGTCTCTGATACTTTCTCTGTCCTGACATTACTCTTCTGGAGTTGGCGTTCTTCGCTTTGTCTTCTGGGAGTCCGATTGAGTTCCCATTCTTTATCTAAAGGGTAGCCTTCTTAGGGGGTTACCCCTTCCCCCCCCACACACACACACACTTTGGTGTTAACACTTAACAAGTGCTAGATATGCTTTTTCCTTTGCTAAGTTGGGCGCTCTCCTTTCGGAACAGACTTTCTGCTTTGGCAGTCTGTGAGCTCTCAGCTACAGTTTAAAGGGTTGGGGATGACGGGTGGTGTAGAGAAGCTGCCTTTTGTATCCAAACTGTTCAAACGGCTCAGTTGAACCTTCTCTCAAATTCCATCCAGTGGGATCCTTGCTCCCTTGTTCTTGGTTTCGAGCTTATAAACCTCAAACCAACCTCTGATTTGGCAGAGTTCTCCCTCCCAACATCCCTCTGTCGTCGTCGTCTTCTTCTTTCCCTTCTTTATCTGTTCCTCCATTGGAACCGCCCCAGCAGTGAGGCCCTGTAGCTTCTTCAGGTAGATCCCCTCTCTTATTTTCTGTCCTCTACCAGCTTATGCCTTTTTCAGTTTATATTCTTTCCTTTTTCTATCCCTTGGCTCTCCTGCCTCGCGCTTTTTATTCTTGCCTTTATTTCACCTCTCCGGCAAACAGAACTGGGATGTAGGAGGAGTCTGCGGCACCTAACGGCTGCCCCTCGCACATGCATAGTGCGTCACTCTCGGGGGTGACGAGTTGGCTACCTGACTCTCTAACAAAAAAAAACTTTAGGCGGGTGCGCCTCCCGCTACACCCAAGCAGTAATTAGTGGTGAAGATACAAGAGAAGATCAAGAATTACGGTAGGTACGTCATTTTCATTTCTAAGCAATGCCTATCTAAATGGTTGGCTCATTATATCACTTTATGTTACGACAAGTACAACAAGACCCTGCCAGGTCAGGTCAGAGGGCACTCCACCAGAGGAGTTGCTGCCTCCACTGCTTGTTTCAAGAATGTGCCAGCGGCAGACATCTGTGTAGCCGCTACTTGGACTTCTGTCCATACCTTTATGAAACACTACAGTTTGGACATTGCCTCTCACCGTAGAGTGGGCTTCAGGTTGGCTGTTCTGCAGGGTCTTCTTTCCTAAGACATCTGCAGCCAGAGGGTCTACTTTTGGGTAGATTTCCTCCTCCCATTTGCTTCTGCTTGTTCCAGACTGCTTGGGACTTAGTCCTATGTGTAATTACCTACTGCAAGAGCCCTCTCGAAGTAAGATAGTACAGTTATGTAAGAACTTACCGTAACAGTAGATCTTCGAGAGAGTCTCTTGAAGTAGGTAATACCTTCCTGCCCTCCATCCCCCTAAGCTTTTTCAGCTCCTTTTCCAGTGAGAGAAACATCCGCTTCTCTCTCATCTCGCCTTTTTAGGCCTTTGGGGGGAAGAACTGGAAGGCGGGTGTGGGGGACCGCCCCTTTATACTGATGTCACCTGACGCCGGTCACCTGACATGGGGGCAGTCCCCCACCAGAGACTGCTAACTAGAAATTTTTCAGTGGGGTCCTGATGCCTGCCAGATTCAGTCCTATGTGTAATTACCTACTGCAAGAGCCTCTCTCGAAGATCTACTGTTACGGTAAGTTCTTGCATAACTGTACTTTCTGGTGGCTACTAGAAAACCATCCACCAGAACTGCTTAGTCCATCAAGTGGAAGCAGTCTGCTTGATGGGCCACTTCTCACCACCTGGACCCATTTATCTGTCTACCTAATCAGGTTCTAGAGTACCTGCTATCCTTATTGGATTCAGGCCTGCAGTATGCCTCAAAGTGCACCTGGCTGCCATATCAGCTTTCCATGTGACTATAGATGGTCGGCCTGAGGAAGCCTGTACGATCTTGAGGGATATTCTACATCTAAAGCCTCCTATCCACAATCCAGTCCTAGCTTGGGACCTCAGTTTTGTTTTGGAAAAGTTTACTTTGGCTCCTTTTGAGCCAACTGCGACTTGTGGCTTATGCTTTTTCTCATGGAACGCATTATTTTCAGTTGCATTCACTTCTGCTCAAAGGATTTCAGAGCTACAGGCTCTAATGTGTGAGCCTGCTTATTTGATTTTCCATAGAGACAAGGTGTCTTTGCATACTAGTTCTAAGTTCACCCCCAAGATGTTGTCTGAGTTTACTTTGTCATCCCATCCAACTGCCAATGTATTATCCAGAGCATGCCAATCCAGTGGAAGCATTGCTCAATACTTTAGATTTGCATAGAATACTCAGATACTGTACATACCGTATAAAGGACTGCAGGAAGTCCTCGCAGCTTTTTGTTTCGTTCAGTACTGGGAAAGAGGGTACCCTAATTTCTAAATAGTGTGTCCACATGGTTAACAAACTGTATTACTTTTTGTTACAGGAAGGACAGTAAGGAACTTCCTGGTATGGTTTGTGGTCATTCCCCCAGAGGCATGGCCACTTCTATAACTTGTTTTCGGAATGTTTCCACGGCAGAGATCTGTGCAGCTGCTACCTGGGGTACTTTCACAAAGCACTACAGTCTGGACATTGTCTCTCACAGATGGGCTGACTTTGACCTAACTGTACTACGAGGTCTATTGTCATGAGCTTATAGGCTCCAGCTGCCCAGAATGTTATCTTTTGGTACTTGTTCCAAAGGTGTGACCTGATGAAAGAGATATCTTTGAAGAAAATAGAACAGTTACATACTTTCCGTAAAAGTAGATATTCAAGAGAATCCTTTTCCTCAGGCCATGCCGTCCCACCCTCCTTCCCACTCTTGGATCTGCAACACTGGATTTCTGGGCTGCTATCTCCATTGTTCCATTTTCCAGCCCTCTGTCTCGCTTGGTTTGTGGAGTGTTAGGTTCTGTCCTGGTTCCCTAGAGGGAGGTCCTCTGAGCAGATCTCCTGTGGGGGACTGAGAAGAGCAGGGGCCACCCATATTTTATATATATATGTGCTGACTCATCATGGACAGTCTCTGGCAAACTGCTTGCAAAAGTTTCTGTGTGGTGCTAGTGCCTGGCAGCTATAAGTTTCAAAGGTGTGGCCTGATGAAAGAGATTCTCTCAAAGATCTACTGTTATGGTAAGTACATAAATGTTCTTTATGGTTTTCACCCCTTTGTACTTGGTCTGGGCTGTGAAGACGCTGTGTTGCTGGGTTTTGTGGCCCTTCATACATGGACCAACAGGCCCATCTTATGCTCTTTGAATAAAGTGCACATGTTACTCAGTATGTTTATGCTGCTTAGCTCCTCAGTGTATAAAAGGTAAAGAGGCGATTGGGGCCAGTGCCACTGTATACCAGTGAGCTCATGTGTTGGCATGCACATTAGGCCTACTGTCACCACCAACCCTCAAAAAAAGTGCCTCCAGCACAGATTATTTTGTGTTCATTTATGGAGAAGACATTCGGGAAGATCCGTAACTCATTTTCCAGGTCAGCTCCGGCAAAAGATTATCACTGCATCGAATCCAGTTCAACGAGAGCATTACTTTTAGGTTTATTTTTTTATATATACTTTTTGTTCTTTTTTCTATATTACTCCCCTGCCCCTCAGGGCCACGGTATACACATGTGTGGATGCACACACCAGGATCAGGTGGCCCCTTCCTGCCCCTCCCCAGACTTGCGTTGCCACTCTTGACTGCCTGTGCTACCCACCGGACCTACACCCGGTGGGAGTGGGACTACGGTGGAGCAGGTGTCCACCCCTATGGAAGGGAGAGCCAAGGCTCAATGCCATTCCAACCTTCCCCCCAAGCCGGCACCCTGGTGGCCCAAGATTGTTCCCAAACCCGGGTCACAGGCGTGGTACAAGGTAAGGCACCAGCACCTCAGGCCGATGCGCCACCGGGCTGGCCTACTTTTAGTGGGTTTTGTTTTTACTTTCTTTTCATCTTCCCCCTCAGCTGGTAGCAGTCCTCCTCGGAGCCCCAGGCAGCCCCAACCCCATCACCCCCACCATCTCCCCGGGCTTACCTGTCTCCAGGAGTATGGCCCCCATGGTATCCTCTCCCCCTTAATGGAGGTCCCTAAGCTGCACCAGTTGCCTTGGAAAGGCTACATGTGGTACTCCTAGAGTGAGCCTAGGTGGGCAGGATGCTGGGTCTGCTGGCTGCTCGAAGCTGTCATGGAGCATGGTGGCATTTTCTGGTTTTCCTCCTTTTTTCCTCCAACTGCTACTGGGTGTGCTCACACAAGGCATGTATGTCCGTGCAGCCAATCAGCTGTCCCCAACCCGAGAACTGCACTAATACCTGCACCAGCAACACCCTTGGTCACTCAGGTGGCAACTGCACAGTGGCAATGATCCCCTTTCCCTCCCTGGAGGAGAAGAGTGTCCTGTTACATTTTTCTCCTCCACCCCCCACCCAGGGACATTGGCTGATGAGCATGTTAATGCAAGGTGTGTACGTCCATCCAGCCAGTCAGCTGTACCCAGCCCCAGAACTGCACTAACACCTGCACTGTCACCCATGGTCATCCAGGTGTCGGTCGCATGGTGACAGTGACACCCCCCCCCCCCCGGAAGAGCAGAGCATCCTGTGGGCAACTGAATCCTCCTCCCCTCACCGGTCTTCCAATGATGCATCCTCGTTCCTGAACCTGGGTCATCGGCATCACGAGCAATAGTGCTTCCGCTGCGCAGGTGGGCTGGTTCAGGACTAGAACATTTCTGTAGGCCGGTAATTTGGTATTGAAAGGGTTTTAGCTTGTCCTGAGTTGGAAAAGTGTTGCAGTGTCACAGTGCATGCCCCCCACCAGAAGGCACTATTGGCACCATTGGGACATGTTTTGGTTGCATTTCTCAAAATTTGTGCTTTATTGAGAATGTCTTTGTGATGCAATTCTCAATCAATCTTTTTAAAAACTGTCCTTTTAGTGTTGTGTTCTTTGTGACGAGAGGAACATTTGGGCAGCCTACCTGTGAATGGCAATACAGTTTTGATGAGTTTACCAAGGAGCCTTTCATTGTTCAAGACAGGAGACTGCGCATTGAAGCAAAGGTACAGTATATTTGGAAACTATTTCATTAATCAGCGTTGCATATTTAAGCCCACAAAGAAGCCTGGTTTAAAGGAGATGTGAAACCTTGCAGCATTCCTAATTTATAGTTACTTATCCCTGTTCTCCTCTTGTACATATTTTTCTTTTTGTTTTCTGTCTCCTTCCGCTTTCAAACCAGTGGATTGGTAGTGGCTTAAGGAGTCTTCCACCACTAGGTCACTGGTTCAAATAAGGGTTGCTCAGAATCAGTCCAGCAGAATCGGATTGATCAGATCCTGGGAATTTTTTTTGGTATTTGGATTTTCTGTATTTAAGCCAAATATCCAAATCTGAAAAGCTGGTCAGATGCGGAAGTGCAATCTGATTCCATATCTGACTACAGTGCAAACAACTAGTACTGCTCTGCTTACAATTCCCAGGTTTTAACTTTCCCACCCTCCACTCCCTGTCTTATCTTGGGTACCGGGCTGCTGCTGTGGAAGGTTTCATTTTTCAATTTCATGATGGTTGTACTTGCATTCCTGTTTCGCTGTGACTGTAGTCGACTCATAAATCCCCCCTTAACCCCAGTCCAAAGCCAAGTAATCCAAGCATGAACTGCTGGTCACTCTGTTATTCGGTCATGATGGTGAGGTTCTAGATCCCTTCCCAGCCCGTTCCTTGTATGATTGATCATGTACTGTGCATAATTGAATTTCACTCTGGCTGGCAGTGTATGCTGCTTTGGACCTCTGCACCCCCATCACCCTGGACCTCCATCCTCCCATCCAAACTCCCTGGCTGCTCTTTTGTCCTGAGTCCTGTCCTTCTGGAACATCTCTCTATAGTGTAAAAAAAAAAAATCCAGAAATCCCGGTTATCCTAGTGGAGTAGAGGTTGCTAATCTTATGAAAGTCCTGGGTTCCAGTACCAAATGCCGTACTGCTAAGGCATCTGGTGGTGGCTAACCTGAGGGCTTTCTTAAGGTTGGACCCCTCTGCTCCAGGGGAACCATGGTTTCAGGGAGGGTTTTTTATTCGGGGAGATACCTTGCCGAAGAGGACTGGACAAAGAGGACCGCAGAACAGTCAGGGAGTTTTCGGGGGGAGGGTGGGCTAGATTCAGCCATAGTCAATCACAGCAGTAAGCATAGGCAGCACCAGTGTCAACACCACATATGGACTAATAACGATCAGTAATGGGATCACAGGATCATATCCACTAAGCTGGAGGAGTGGAGGCTTGCAGTAGGAGGGGCCCTGGGGGTCGTTTGTTGAGGACTCAGTCAGGACTGTCACTGGATAGAATCTGGAGGGGTTAACAACCACTTTTTTTACTTAACTGGACTGGCAGCACCACCTCCATGACCGGACTGTGCCACCCTCTCTAAAAGTCCACCTGAGAATCCACAGCCAAAACCACCCATAACTGTTGACAGGTAATGGGAAGGGAGACTCTTAGGAGAGGACTTGAGTGAGGAAAACTGTTGTACCTTTTAGTAAAATGGAGTGTTATGTAGAAGCGGAATTTCCGAATCCATCTCCAGTTCCGTTCCAGTGCCCAAATCAGAGGTGAAATGGAATCGGAGATGGAACCAGAATTTTCAAAACTCCAATGACTGCACACCACAATGGATTCCTGAGAATCTGAGCACTCCTAGTTCAAATACAGCCTAGATCAGTAGACGCCAGATGCCATTATCACTCGGCGGCTGTTTAGTAGCCTATGTGAAATGAACTGTGGTGGTCTCAGTCTCCCATGAGAGGCTATGGTCTGAATAGGCATGTAGTAAGAACTATATGGGCTTCAGTCTCCACTGCTATCAATCTAGCACCATTCATGTGAACTAAACAATTCACACACACACACACAAAAAACAGCTCTGTTTGTAGTCCCTGCCCCCCCCCCCAATGTGGGATTACAGGTGCTTCTACCACTGTCGTTGCAATCCACTATCTGCATGGGCTGCTACATGGATGAAAATGGAGCAGGTACTTCATTGGTGCTCACTTGTCATTAAAAGTAGCCAATTACGTATGCAACAATATAAGCATCAGGAGCCACTGACTGCAACTTATGGCGTCACTGATTATATCTTACATTTTTGAAGGTAGTATATTTTCCATGGTACTACCCCAAAAATGAAAGGCCTGCTAAGTTGAGTAAAGTTATTGTACAGTAAATGGCCCACCGCCACTGATTCTGCTATACTTTACATAGAACGTACTGTAGACCTGTCCCTCTTTTAGTGTCATCAAAGTGCTATTTTGGGGTGGAGCTATAGCTTGAGGCTCCCAAGCTTACTGAAAACAAGTGGGCTTTCAAAGGCTTTTATTGAAATAATTACTCTGTGAACATTCCTTAAAGTGCATATTCAGACCCTGAGACAGGTAGCACCTTGGTGTGACTTCGCTGGCCTAGTTAAAAATGGTGTCAGCAGCTCTTTAAAAAAACAGGGATATAGAAAACAAGAAGAAAGTATATAAAAAGGACAACAAGGGGTGCTGATGAGCAGCTAAGTGGTAGGACGCGATCTACTCAAGCTCCGTAACCCAGAGACCTAATTAAGTTTAAATTTAGAATTACTGGAACGGCCAACCATTTAACATCAAAAGCCTACTTTACATAGTTATGGATGAATATATGGTAAATACGCCCAGTAAACCCACCAGAAGTGCTGGAAAAAATCCAAACAAGCAACCAATGGGGCCCTCCTCAGAAACGTCAGGCCCCATATCCTTCTCAGCAGCAGAGCTGGCGGTCCTGGAACGCGAGGTAACCACACAAGTCCTTGCTGCTCTCAACCCACGTCTGGAGAAGATGGAGAACAAAATAGAAGCCAGGCTACAGGAGATTGCTGAGCGGACAGCTTCTCCTGGAGAAAGGTTGACGGAGGTGGAGGAACGCATGTCGCAGATGGAATACACCCTGCACCCGCTGCCAGATAAAGTGGCCTCGCTGGAGAGGGAGCTGGAAGACCTCAGGGAGGCCCTTGATTATCAGGAGAATATAATCGCCGAAGGAATCTACGGCTGAGAGGTCTCCCTGAGGGGCAGGAGGGAGAAGATATTTTGAAATTCTGCACAGAACAACTGCCAAAAATTCTTAAGCTACAGCTGAAGAGGGGTAAGCATAAAATCAAGTGAGCGCCTCCTCGGAATATCATAATCTGATATCACAACTTCCAAGATTGGGAAGAGGTCATCAGAGCATTCCGCCACAATCAGCCAATCAAGATAAATGGTGCCAGAGTCTATATCATGCAGGATTACTCAGCCAGGTTCCTTAAGAAAAGGTGGCCCAACTGTGGGAAATGCGAATAGAAAACTTTATGGTATACCTGGCCATTCTGAAAATCAAATGTGAAGGGGCTACATTTTCTTTTTGGGATGTGGACAAAGCTCAAGTGTTTGTTAGTAACCTCAGAAAGAAGGTGGGTTGAGGAAGATGTTATTGAAAGTCATCTGTACATGCAATTTGCCCGATGAGTGCGGACAGTTTGATGTTGATATGTATATGGGTTGTTACTTGTTCAGAGAAGTTTTAATGGGACTGTTTGGACTTGCCCTGCATTTATCGAATCCTGCAACTGGACATTTGGATAGGCTGGATATGAGCTACTTTGAGACCTGCTTCCAAGGATCACATCCGATAGAAACTGATGGTTACGGCGATTAAGGGAATGACAGAGGAGCGACTGTTTAAAGGTAGGTCGGGAGGGGTGTTTGGCGGTTAGGGCTTGGCACATTTTTCTTTGTCTTTGCGCAGCTCAATCTGCTGACCTCCGCCTGAGCCAGACGCATGATGCGACTTGGAAGGGGGGGGTTCTATGTATTAGCACAACGTTGACGATACAAAGGTTCAGAGGGGGCAACCATAGACACCAGCAATTTTCGGGGCTAATAGGTTCAGCACTAGTGTGAGACTTTGAGGTGATTGTATAAGCTGGGGACGAAAGAGAGAATGCACTTGATGTTCTGGGATAAGTGACAGCCTGGTAAAACAATCTCCCATGTTGGAATGTCAGCATGATGAGGAGAAGAAGGAACCTGAGGGGATGGTGGGGAAATGGTTCTCCATGCAATGCCTCCTAATCACATCCCACAAGGGGTCTAGATATTATAGGGGGCGCTATTTCATTGTTGCTGTGCTGATCCTGTTTCCTTTCCAAGGCTGTAAAGGGTTGGTCTCTGGGGGTGGGAGGAGTGAGGGGTTAGCTGTTCATTTGGCAGATGGAGGAACACATAGCCATGCAAAGAGATGGCTCATACGCTAATGTGAGTGGTGGTGGTGGGGGGGACTTGGCAGATGGGGACATTTCAGGACAAGATAACAATCTTTAAAGATATAGATAAAACCGATGGTAGACTGGGGGGAGGCTGGGGTTGGGGGGATTCACAAAGGGGGACTACAAGAGTATATGGGTGGGTAAGTTGTACTTTACAGTTGAAGGATATGTACTGTCTGTTACAAAGTTGGAAAAGTTCTCTGTTTATTGTTGCTATAATTTGTTTTGTTTTTTTCTTGGGTTGATTGTTAAGAGGTCCACTGTGCTATATGAACTGCAAGTGATGCAAGGGGGGGGGGGGATATGTTGGGTCTGGTAATGATGCAAGGGAGGGGGAGAGACAAACGCAGACAAAATGGCGGTAAATAAGGAGCTGATTATACAGTCCTGGAATGTATGAGGTTTCTCCTCCCCAATCAAAAGAAATGCTATCCTGACGGCCATACGGAGGGCATGTGTGCAGGTAGCCTTACTAAAGGAAACCCACCTGACGCCGTTTGAACATGGGAAACTTAAACGGGGTTGGGTGGGAGCATGTTATTCCTCATCTTTTAACTTTCATAAACAAGGAGTAGCAGTCCTGGTACACAAAAATCTGCCATTACAGGTTACAAAAGTGATTGCGGACCCTAAAGAGGGTAGATATGTATTTGTGTCTGGGACCCTACATGGTGTAAAGGTTACGTTTGGGAGTATTTATGCACCAGCAAATCTGGACCCGGGGTTCTTTAGTGTGATATTAGACACATTGGTGAGAGAACAATTTGATAACCTCATTATGGGGGGAGGATTTTAACTGCACACCAGACACAGTTTTGGATCATTCACTGGGTAGGGGGAGGAGAGATCCCTGCATCAGGAAATGGAGAGAGGGGATTGCGGAGTTGAATATGATTGACATGTGGAAGACGGCGAACCCCCCCAAGGAAAATAATTCTCTTTCTTCTCCAGTCCCCATAAGACATGGTTGAGAATAGACCATTTGTATGTTACGATGAATTGGTATGAAAGGTTGGGGAGGGTGGAGCATGGGCCTATACAACTCTCAGATCATGCGACGCTCACCGCGTCCTTTAAGTTGCCAGGGGAAAGGGAAGACGCTTACTCATAGAAATTCCCCAGTATATGATAGGGTCACAGGAGTTCCAAAAGTATTTAAAGGACCAATTTAAATTTTATGTGGAAACAAACGCCCAGACTGCCTCATCCAAACAAATGTTGTGGGATGCTGGCAAAGCCTACATAAGAGGTGCAATTATAGGATACATGGCGAAGTATAGAAAGGACATGATGGAGAAACAAAGGACCCTTCAAAGGACGTAGAGGGAATTAAAGGGCAGGGTGGCAAGGGGAGAGGAAGGGGATGAGTTGTTACGCACATTGGCGGTAACCCGGGAAACACAGAATTCTACTTTGTTAGATGAAGCTAGGACAAGGTTATTTTATCTAAAACACAGGATATATGAATGGGGCAACAAGCCCGGGCCCCTTTTGGTAAATCTGGTTAAAGGCAGGAAGGGTCCAACGCACCTAGTGGGTATTAGGAACAGACAGGGTCAAACTTTCACGAAGTATAGTGAGATACGAGAAGTATTTAAAGAATATTATGAAAAACTGTGCCAGACAGAAGGAGGGAGAAAGCGGAGATGCATGCAAGAATTTCTTAATAGGCACCAATTCCCACAATTAACAGAACAGTAGCAACAAATGTTAGGTAAAGAAATTACTAAGGATGAAATTGGGGCAGCTATTAACACTCTGAAATCTGGGAAAGCCTGCAGACCCGATGGATTGCCAGCTGAATACTGTAAAGTAACGAAAGACAAAATTCGGGAGACTTTAAGGGAGCTGTTTAAGGAAATGAGGGAGAAGGGCGAGCTGCCTTCAACGTGTGGTAGAGCTATGATATGTTTGATCCCTAAGCCAGACAAGGATCTAATGGAGTGTGCATCGTATAGACCCATCTCCCTTTTAAATAGTGATGCCAAGATATATGCTAAGATTCTGGCTACCAGACTGGAGGGCATATTGCCAGAATTGATCCACCCAGATCAAACTGGCTTCATACAGGGGAAGCACTCGTATCATAATATAAGAAAAGTTCTTAATGTCATTGAGCACTCCTTTAGGCTTTGAGGAGGGACGGCAATCCTGTCCATGGATGCGGAGAAGGCGTTTGATAGGATTGAATGGCCCTATCTATTTGAGGTTCTGAGGAGGTTTGGCCTGGGGGAGGATTATGTTAAGATGGTTGGTGCGCTTTATGTGGCACCCAGGGCCACAGTGTTAGTGAATGGCTCACCTTCGGGGCAGTTCTCATTGCATAGGAGTATAAGACAGGGATGCCCTCTATCCCCCTTGCTATTTGCAATGGCAGTGGAACCACTAGCCGTAGTCGTTAGGGAAGACCCAAGAATAAGGGGGGTGGAGGGGAAGAGCAGCAGGCAACACAAGATTACGCTGTACGCGGATGATGTGATATTATACACTAAGGAAGTCTCACACTCGATGCCAGCTCTCTTGGAGATTATGTCGCAGTTTGCTGAATTCTCTGGGTATAAACTCAATTTAGAAAAATCGGAAGTTATGTTTTTAGGGCAGGGAACAGGAGAGGGAGGTAATATATAGGGCTTACGTAGAATGGGATTGTTCTTCACATACTTAGGTGTGAAAATAGGAAAAGACCTCAAATCCCTATACAAGTTAAATTATAGCCCATTATTAAGATCAGTGACAGAGGAGTTAAGCAGGTGGAGGGCTCTGCCTGTCTCATGGTTAGGCCGTATAAATATAATTAAAATGAACATCTTGCCTAGATTGTTGTACCCACTACAGATGCTGCCATTGGGATTAACAGGGAAAGACATCAAGAAGTTCGAAAGGGCATGCTCCAGATTTCTCTGGCGGGGGAAGAAACCAAGGGCTAGTTTAAGTAAATTAAAGGTGGACAAGAGTGGGGGGGGGGGTGAGTTGCAGCACAAATTCGGATTATTAAGGATTGGGTATACCAGACAAAGGAAGCTAGATGGCTGGACTTGGAGGAGGCAGGCCATGTAGTCCGGCTGTCCGCCTACCTGGCTGAGGGAAGTAGGAGAGCGTATGTAAATAAGGGATGTCACAGTACTTTGGTGGGTAGCGAATTAGAAAGCTGGGACCAAATCAAGAAAATGGTTGGACATCGGAAGGGAGAAACATTTATGCTGCTGTTGGTAGATAATCCATTTTTTATACCGGGCATGGGGGATCCCTCCTTTCAAGTCGGGGGGGGGGCGGGATTCTGTGCCTAAATGACTTAAGGGCAAGAAGTGGTGTTTACCTATTCAGTGAGCTCAAGGAAGGGATGGGGCTGGCAGCCACACATTTATTCAGGTATTTCCAGGCTAGGAAGTATGTTCAAGATATAAAGAGACAGAGAGAGCCAAATTCCCAACTTCAAAGGATCGAGATCTTATTACATCAAACTAAACAGGATCCCAAAGATATAATAAGAAAAGCCTCTCAGGTTTTCAGAACCCGACTATCGGACAGAACCACTAAAACTAAATGCTTATAGGAAAGAGATCTGGGAGTGGTTTTAACAGAAGACCAGTAGGCATGGCTGAGAGACATTCACCAAGAGCTCCTGATGTGCAATAAATACAAAGAAGCGTCATATAAATTTGTGCACAGGCTTTACAAACCCCCAGTGGCAGTTAACAAGTACAATAAGGCTGTCTCTGCAATAAGCAAGAGATGTGGTACTGCCCTGGGCACATACTTCCACTCATTCTGGTCATGCCCAGTGCTTCAGTCCTTCTGGGGAGCAGTGGCAAAGGAAGTGGCTGACTTGAGGAGTCGTGACACCCCGGTAGTACCACTCCTAATGCTGTTTGGCAGATGATTGGTTCCCGGTTGAAAGATGGGTCAGAATCCTCTTAGCAATGGCACGCCAATGCATTCTAAATACATGGGTCTCTGGAGATAGGCCTACTTTAGTGCAGTGGAGGAACCTGGCATGGGGGGCCTTGAATATTGAAAATCTGACCTTCAAGGCTCAGGGAAAGGAGGAGGCCTTTATAGATATGTGGGCGCCATTCTGGAACACCTTGGATCTTGCGGAAAGGGTTTTGATGAGCTGAAACCCCTGGTTTCTGGAAGGTAAATAGTTGGAGAACAGGGCCTCATGTTCCCATAAATATGAAGGTATTGTCCTACACTACTCAATATAGTAAGATATTCCTGATTAGATGAGGGAGAAACCCTGCATCAGATTTAAAAATGTATTAAGGGATAGATTTCGTATTTGGATGAATTTTCATAGGTAATAGACAGATTGGACCTGTTGTTAAATATTTTCCTTCTTCTTCTTTTTTTCCTTTTTTACTGTTTCCTATCTCTATTTTAATTTTACTTGGTCTATGTTGTATCATATGGGATGTATGGGGGGGGCATTATATCAGTTATTTGTGGAATTGGCCTGGACTGAAATGATGAAAATGCCCATGTATGTAATAATATGATATATGTTGTTGATGTTATGGTATAAGGAAACAATAACTACCCCCAGATGGGTCTGGCTTGTGCTCAGTTATTTATTTCCCCTTAAATTTGTTGGCAGGAAAATTCACTAGAGAATATAATCCTCGTTTGCAGGAGTTATCCAGGTACATTTGGTACAGGTATACAAGGCAGTCGGAATATATGATGTAAATAGAGAGGTCTCAAAACATGATAACAAGGTTCAGATATATCTTAGCATGTGCAAGTGAAATTAACTGCTGCATACTCTTTAGTTTGAATAGGTTAGCGGAGATTTGTTTTAAACCAGGCGGGTGCTAATTCCACATTTTTGTTGCACAGTAAGTAAAGGCTGTTCAGCCATTATAAGATCTTCTAAAAAGAGGTTTGCCATGTTTGAGTTAGCTGACCCCAGGCTAGAACTGGTGTCACGCAAGGGTGGTCCAAGGGTCAGAGAGTGGTAGGTGCTGGCAAATAGGGTCTTCTGTACAAAGGTGCAGGTGCTTAAGATGTGTCTATCCTCTGGTGCTAGAGGTTACAGTAATGTTTACCTATTACCCCCTGACACAGCTTATTTACAGATTGCATTATAAAAAACAGTTTTTTTGGTGCTGTATTGTGACCCTTTTTATTTTGGCGCACTTGCGCAGCCAACATCTTGGGACAGTGGGGATTTGGAGGCGCGGTCACTGTTGGGCGAATGCAGGGCACGCACCAGTAGGTCTGTCCCGCATTTCCCAATCAGCCTGCATGCCAGCGTCACACCATGCATACATAATGTGGCGAGCACATCTAAGAAAAGGTCCGCTGCAATCCGAGCAAAGCTTGTCAGATGCAGCGGACCTTTCCTTGACGTGCTCGCTGACATTATGCACATGGCGGCACACTGGCTGCTGAACTGCTGACTTTGGGGGATGCCCAATCCCCCTGTCAGCTGACCCTGCCCCTATGAATGTGCCGATGAGGAGCCCACTCCCCGTCGGCATAAGCACCCCCCATTTGTGATATGCCGGGGGGTGCCTAACCCCCGGCTCACCCCGCCTTTCCTTAGGTACAATGGGGAGCCCACCCTGTTGGCATAAAGACCTCAATTGTTTAATGCCGAGGGGAGTGCCTAGTCCGCCTCAGCTCTGCGCCACCCACCCTTCTTTGTAGTGCCGATGGGGTGCCCAATCCCCTGTCAGCTACAGACACCCCTAAACAGTTAGGTGGCACGCTGGGAGCCCACCCCAGCGCAGTTAAACTCTTCGCAAAAAAAACTGTCCCACAATGTTTTTTTTTTCTTTAACCTGTAAAACGAAAACGGGCCTCGTAGTCTCCGTGCCCCCTCCCCCACACTCACCCTCCCTCTGCGCACTCTGCCTCCCCACACACCCCCTTCTCCCCATACTTACCTCCGGAGTCTGGCGCGATTATCTTCGGTGGACCGGGAACACGTCTGCACTCTTCAAAGCCGACCACAAACTGAGGAAATGCCGGTAAGCTGTATAATGGAATAAATAGGATTTTTCCAACTTTGATGCATATCTCAGGCATTTTTGAGATTTTGGCCCCAAATTTTAACATGGGGTTTTTGGGATTCTCATGACCTTCTGCACTGTCATGAGATGCTGGTTCTGGAAAGGTGATTTCGCAGTCACTGCACGAAATCACCTTTCAGGACCAAGTAATGAAATGACAGTGCCACATTCATGAGGGGCCTCAAAATGCCTATGTTGCAAATTTGGGAAACCCCAAAATGATCTGTTTTACAAGTGTAGAGAGAACTGCTAACGCACACCTCGTAGTTACTGAATTTGCAATATTTTACAGCCAGATCTCAACATTGCCATTTTACCACACCTTCTTGTGAACTTGTACAGCTGTCATTTTTCACATCCTGGCCAAAATGTGTTTTCGCACTTCTGGCACAGAATAGTGCGTCGTGGTGCAAAATCAGTGTTCGGGACACATTACTGAAAATGACAGTGACACTGTTCATAAGCAGAGGTCCTAAAATGCCTATGTTGAAAATTTGCAACAATACTCCATAAAATTACTGTGTTATGAGCGCAGTGCTATGCAGTTTGCACGCACACCGTGACGCTCGCAAATCCTATAATATTTTCACTCCAGATTTTCAACAATGCCATTCTTCTGCTCCTCCTAATGAACAGTACAGCTGTCATTTTTCACATCCTGACCAAAATCTGTTTTCGCAGTTCCGGCGCAGAATAGCGCAGTCACTGTGGAAAGTCCATGTTCGAGACATATGATGAAAATGACAGTGACACTGTTCATTAGCATATGTCCTAAAATGCCTGTGTTGAAAATTTGAGGACAAAAGTCAATACAATGAGTGTTTTCCGAGTATGCGTTGCACAGTTTTCATGCACGCTCGTGACTTTGTGAATTTGTAATAGTTTCACTCCGGCTGTTCATCATTGGCATTTTTCCATACCTCCTTATGAACAGTACAGCTGCCTGAAATGTGTTTTTGCACATCCGGCACAGAATTACATGGTTGCTGTGTGAAATCAGTTTTCGACAGTTTGAGGAAATGACGGTGACACTGTTCATGAGCAGAGGTCCTAAAATGCCTGTGTTGGAAAATTTAGTGTTAAAGTCCATACAATGACTGTGTTGTAAGCGCATTGCGCAGTTTCCACGCACTCTTGTAACTTTGTCAATCTGCAATATTTTATGCACATTTTCAACACTGGCATTTGTGCACATCTCCTTATCAACAGTCCAGCTGCCATTTCTCACAGCCTGCCCAAAACGTCTTTCCGCAGCTGTGGTGCACAATGGCGTGCTCGCTGTGCAAAATCACCTTTTGGGACACATTAACAAAATCACAGCACTATGTGTCTCTACCTCCGCCACTCCCACTGCCAATGCCAGCATGACAACATTTGGCATTGACAAATGCTTGTTAGATTAAGGATCCATAAGCCAGTGTGGGTAACCTAATTCACCAGGCAATGGGGATTTTTTGCTTGCTGCGTCATATAGCTTTTTATTTAGTATGAGGCACCCAGCTTTTGATGCATTCTACATACATGATCTGTATGTGCCTCAGAAGGATTTGCTCAAGATAAGCACTAGCTACTGGAAGGTCTCAACTTGGGTGAGACTTGGTCTGAGGGGTTTAATAGAGAAGTTTCTCTTGTGCTTAAAGAGTTTAGGCTTGGTACCAAATAGCACAGCATATATCTTCTTTCAGTTCATTTGGAGTTTTTTATTTAATACCCACTGTGCAGCATTTCAAAATCTGGATTTAGATTCTTGTAGAGTAGTAATTTCGTTAGAGGTGGTGTACAGGGCAGCATCGTCCACGTAGAGCAGTATATCAGAGGTTGTACAGCATGGTGAAATTTAATTTATGAGGAGAAAAGTATGGGGCCTAAGATTAAGCCTTGAGGAATTACAGAACTCACAGGGCAGGGGAAGACACAACACTATAGTTTAGTAAAAGGAGAGGCAAGTACTGCAGCTGCCAGTTTAAAAAATGTGGGCTCAAGCATGTCAGCACTATACTCTTTGTCTGCTCCATTTAGGTGTTTAAGGGCTTCCCTGGCAGTAAAGGTCTTCATTCAAGTACAAATTCACTCATTTCAATGAGAAAAGCTCACTTGTGCTGTTTTCAGCATTGTTAGGGGAATTAGCTGTGTATTTGTCCACGTTAGTGAACAAATGGTTTAATGCAGCAGTGCAACAAAAAAATGTTTTACCAAAAAGCTAGTTTCAGCTACAAATAATTATTAGCATACCAGTTAAATCTACTTTTCTCACCCCAGGGGTCTTTTCACATCAGTAACAATGTGCAGTTAGGTGACTAGGTTGAACTGCCCTGGAAGTGGAGAGTACGGTAATGAGTTTATGAATTAGCCAATCAGGAAAGATCTTGACGGTGTGCTGAGTAGAGCCTGCCTAGAAGGCACTAGAATTGTTTTCTCCACCTGACTGAGCAACACTGCCGCTGGAGTGCTCTCTCTCTCTCTCTCTCTTTCTCACAGCCAAGGTGTCGTTGAGGCACAGGTCAGGAAGCTTAGGAAAAACCAGGAGCATTTGTAGAATTCACAAAAAGTATTTTATTTACACTAGTAGTAACATAAAACAATAAATTTGTTCAATATAACTATTTACAAAGGCCAAAAAAAACCAGAAAAAGTCCATCTGAGTTTTTCTTCAATCTCTGTGTCCATTCTTCTGTCTACAGCAGTTGCAGCTCAGCTCTCTTATAAGTCCTTCCAACCCCCATTCTTAACAAGCATCCTGTTCTTGTATGTTTCAGGCAGGTGCAAGGCAGGAACACAGTGTGCCTGAGCTGAGGCCCCCTTTTCCACAGCTGTTCTGCAAAAGGCTTAAAAATGTGCACTCAGGTAGCCTCTCGAGTTCCCAATAGCTTTTTGCAGTCATCTCAAAATATAATTATATACATTTCAACAGTAACACTATATATTTTCTAAACAAAAGGATTCCAATATCAGTTACACTTTCATATGATGATTTCCATATATTTTTATATCAGCAGATGAGCAAGGGGGACTGAGAGACAGTGAGAGGCAAATGATTGTGAGACTGTCGGGATGATCAAATCCTAGGTCTCACAGGAAAATTTGGTTGCGCAACCAGACAGACAAGAGACAGGAAAAGGAGAGAATAGATCCTTGCATTTAAACACTTTCTCCAACTGGGACTTGGTTCTGTTCCACCCTGTCACACAAGGAAAAATAATTATTTCTCTTAGTAGCTATAAATTTGGTTTTTGCTGTATTTTTATAGTGCACTGAGTAGTTTTTATTGTGTTTTTAGCTGTTCCCCTCAGTTCCCGGCAACCACGTTTTTTTTTTTTTAGCCAGTTCTATGTTTCCTTCCCTTTACTTTTTGACTAAAAATATAACCACGTTTAATTATTTTGATAGTTCCTTCTTTATTTTTTCTGTGGTTCACTCTTTTTTATGCAGGAACCTATATTTTCTTATTTCTTTTCGAGTTTTTTTTCCTGAGAAAGTCGCAGTTCTTTAGCACGAGGGAACCAACTGCATTTCTTTACTTGACCCTTTTTGAGCTTTATATTTCTGGGATTTTCTGTAATTGGCATGTCAGAAATCCATATAAAGAGGACTGGACCCACAGGTTTTTAAAAAAAAATTTCAAAGTGCCACAGATTATTAGCTAAAGATGATAACCAAGACCTGTTTTAAGGTATTTAGGTCCAGATCATTACTGTTTATTTGATGAATAGAGCAAAAATGCTTAGAGATCGAGGCTACTGATGAGGGGCCATCAAAAGAAATTACTAATCAAGGTGCTGATGAGGCATCTTTCATATCTGAGCCTTATAAAGGTGCTGATGAAGTGCCTTTCAAAAAAAAAAAAAACAATTGGGTACTGATGAAGTGCCTGTTGAATCTAAGGCTTCTAAGGAACTGATGAATTTCTTTCTTTAAAAAAAATAAAATAAAAGGTGCTGATGAGGTGCCTTGTTCAGAAGAAAGCCTGAACAAGTCACTGATGAGGTGTCTCCTAAAGAAGCCTTGCAAAGAAAAGTATACCACTGCCCCTCCCAGCTCAGCTATAGGTGAGACAGCAGTGAGTTAAAGAAAATATACATATAATAAATATAAACATAAGTCCTGAATTTAAGGACCTCTGGGTGGTAATCTCTCGGACATTCAAAAGGAGTTACCATCTGTGGAGGATATGGCTAAAGCTTGACATGTTTTTCAGTCCCTGCAGGGCATGGGGTTCCTCTTTCATTACCCCTGCCTTTCCTAGGCAAATGTCCACTGAAGCCCCTTTGGATACAGGAGCCTAGGTGGGAGATGAGGAGGAGGAATTCTATGATGCTTCTGATAATGCATTTGAGGACTGCACTGTAGAGTACGATGTGTCCTCTGACACTTATTTTGTTGCATCCCCAATAAACAAGGAGGATTTTCCCTCCATGCTGATATTTCTGCAACACATACTGTAGTGGACTCCCTTGGCATCCTGTCTCTGGAGTCCATCCAGGTAGGGGAGGAAGAGCAGGTCATTAGAGAAATGAAAGGTCTCCCTCCTCCTAGAAAAGTGGGACGTCATATCTATAAGATATTCAGAAACAATACCATGATGTTTCTCTAGACCCCTACATCCTTGTCTGGAGTTGACAGAGAATTGAAAATATAAAACAAAAATGTTATTACAGTTCTGTCTATACACCCCAGTCATGAGGGAGTGTTACAGCAGGCTGCAGATGACAAGGCAGAAGTCCATCCTTCTCAGCCTCCTACAGGGACCTGAGAAAACTGTTTTTAAAAAAACAAAAATTCCTCAGTCTTTCTTCTCCTCCCTCTGTCTTCCTGCTTGGCATATACAGCCAAGTATCAGAAGGCCCTCTAGAATTCAGTTCTGGCTATGCTTAGCAGAGGTCTGACACTATGGTACAGGACTTGGTGGAGACAGCTAAAACTACCCTGGAAGCTAGTAAGAACCAGTTCCATATGGCAGATGACAACAGTGACACAGCCTCCAGGGTTATGGCCCAGGCTGTCTCCCTCAGGTGGTTTGCATGGCTGAGGATAACTAATCTGACGTAATAAAAGGGAGGATTTCTGCTGCTCAGAAGCTTCAAACTAAGGGAAACAGAAGCAGGGGGCACTGCCCTAGACCCTATTTTCCATTTTCTGCCCAAGTCAGGTACTCTCAAATGGAAGTATATTACTGAGGAAGAGGCAGGAGAGGTCAGAGAAAGCCTACCTCTACCCCTGCTCCTGCCTCTAAGCTAAAGTCCTGACTCGGGTCACCTCTCCTTTACCAGTAGGGAGTAGGCTTTCCCACTACCACCAGTCCTGGACTGTCATTATTTCAGACATATGGGTCCTGGAGGTAGTAGAAAAGGGCTTACCATTTTGGTTCAAAAAGATGCCAGCTCAGGGACACCCAACTGTCCAAATCACTAACCCCAACAGAAAGACTTTTGTTGGAATTAGAGGTAAAACACCTCCTGGCAGCAAGGGTAGTACAGAGAGTACCTGCCCATCAATGGGGCAGTGGTCTCTATTCCAGGTGTTTCTTGACACAAAAGAAATGTGGGGAGTGGCAATCTATTTTAAACCTCAGATACCTTAACAAGCATCTTCTCAAACTCCAATTCAAAATGGTCACCTTAAAAATGGTGATATAGTCCCTTCAGCAGAGAGAGACTGGCTAGCCTCTCTTGACCTCAAGGACGTCTACTTTCACATTCTAATACCACAGTCCCACAGAATGTTTCAGAGGTTCAAACTTCCATCAGAGCTCTACCAGTTTGCTGCCATGCCCTTAGGCATGACATCTGCACCAAGAGTCTTTACCAAATGGCTAGCTGTCATGGCAGCACATCTAAGAAAATAGGGAATCTCAGTCTATCCTTTCCTGGGTGACTGACTCATGGTGGGAAAACTCATCTACAAGCAGAGGGGGTTTTCTCCTTAACAAAGAACTCTCTGCACTCCTTGGGTTTTCTTATAAATCAGAAGAACTCCCACATGAAGCCAACCTAGCTCCTCACTTTCATAGGAGTACAGTGGATACTCAGCTAAGCAGGGCTTTTCTTCCACCGGAAAGAATCCCAGACTTCTTGTGTGGTAAATTATTTTTTCCTGGGCCAGCCCAGGCTGGCCAGACATTTCTTAAAGCTCCGGGATCACATGGCATCCATGACTGTTGTGGTCCCAGGAGTCAGATTCAGAATGAGGGACATACAGTACTGCATGTGGTCCCACTGGTCCCATTCTCTGTCCAGACTGCTTCAAGTCACTAGACATTGCTTCAGGCTGTAAAGTGGTGGAAAGAAACAGCCAACCTTCAGTAGGAGTTCCTTCCAAGCTCCCCCCCAAAAAAAAAAAAATAATCACTACAGATGCTTTTTTGCTGGGATGGGGAGCTCATCTGGACAATATTTCTGTCATTGGCACCTGGACTCCAAAGGAGTCATGGGCTCACATCAGTCCTATTTACTTGGCACTGAAGGCCTTTGATCCACAAACAAAAGGTCACACAGTACAGTACAGTACAATTCAAAACAGACAACACCACTCCCATGTTTACATAAACAAGCAGGGTGGCACAAGATCCAGCATCATGTGTACAGACCTCATGAGAATTTGGTGTCTGGCCTATTCCCTGAATGTCAGTCTTTTAGCCATACTTCTTCCTGGCAAGGACAACACCTTGGCGGATGTCCTCAGTCACATCAACCAAGGACACAGTGAATGGTCTCTGAACAAACAAGTGCTGGCCACAGTGTTCAGAAGGTGGGGCACACCAGAAATAGGCCTTTTCGCCTCTCATCTCAACCATCAATTTCCTCTGTATTACTGCAGGCCTCCAGTCCTGGGAACCCTACCAGCAGATGCCCTGGTTCTGCACTGGTCAGGGAATTTCCTTATGTCTTCCCTCCGTTTTCCTGATTTTCAGAGGGTTATTGAAACTCAGAATTCAACCAGAAGCTATGATTCTGGTGGCGCCGGATTGGGCAAGGCAAGCTTGGTATCCTCTCTTGCTAACCCTCTCTTGCAGCAAACCTATTCACCTTCCACTCAGTCACTCTCTCCTGACTGTTCTTCAGTTAGGAGTGACTTATCCAGACCTGCAGTCTCTTCACCTCAAAGATGGGCTCTTGAGGAGTTAAGAGTTTCTGGCTAATCAGTACTCCGTCCAAGTCCTGAAGATCCTAAGGATGGTGAAAAAAAACTAAAAAAAAAAAAAAAAAAAGATCTATACAGCCAGATGGAAAAGATTTACCCTCTGGTGCAAGGAGAAACCGATTAATTATCTTAGAGCTTCAGATTATAATCTCCTGGATTATCTGGTACACCTACAGGTCTCAGACCTAAAGCCTTCTTCTCTGAAGGTTCATCTGAGGTGATAACCTGTAAAACAGTGGGATGCTTGGGGGCTGGGATGGGGCAGAAGGGAGGGTCATGGGAGGAGGGTGGGTGGGAGCTGCAGAGTAGGGGTGCTAGCTGCAAAATTGAGCAGATTTGATAGAACAAATGGCCTTTTTCTGCTGGCAGTTTAGTATGTTCATATGTTCTTATCTGGCTGCAATTTCAGCCTACCTTTCCATTGCAAAGGACAAATCTGTTTTATCCCAACCTGTGTTTAAACAGTTTTTTAGAGGCCTCTTTCATCTTCAGCCCCCAATCGGGGAACCTGCTCCCTCTTGGTATCTTAACCTGTATATTGCCAATCTTATTGAGCTACCCTTTGAACCCATGGCTACAGCTCATCTTAAGTATGTCACCTGGAAAACTGTATTTCTATTTTTTGTAGTAGCCATTACCTCTGCAAGGAGAATTTCAGAGCTATAAGCATTCTGTACTGAGCACAACTGCATCATCCCTCACAGGGATAAGACTGAGCTCAGGACAAACAGGTGATTCCTACCTAAGGTGGTTTCAGAGTTTCAGCTTAATCATTCCATTACCGTACCAGTATTTTTCACTAACAGATTTATCCTTGGTGAGCAGAAGCTTCACAGTTTGGATATTAAGAGGGCCCTTCTCCACTACTTGGTATACACCAAGCAGTTCAGGGGCTCCTCCACACAGCCCTTCCTTACCTATGGTGAGGTAGGTAGAGGAAGGCCTGCCTCTAAAAGAACAGTCTCTCACTGGATAAGCTCCTGCATTCGATTTTGTTATGATGAGGCTAGTAAACAGTCCCTGAGGGACCTCAGGGCCCACTCTACTAGGGACACTGCTGCCTTTGTGACCTCTACAAGGGACATTCCCTTACTGGACATCTGTAAAGCAGCTACCCGGAAGACTGTACATACATTAACTATGCATTACTGCCTGGATGTACAGTTTAGATCTGATGTCAGATTTGGCAGGGTGGTTCTGCAGAGCCTCTTTCCTAAGTAGGTTCTCTACCTGCTTCCCAACTGTACTGCTTTGTAGTCTACACATTGTTACTGATGCTAAAAGACCCCTGGGGTGAGAAGAAAAAAAATACTCATCGTAGTTATCATCTTTTCTGCCAAGGTGTCCTTTAGCATCAGTAAGCTCCCACCCTTCCTTACCTAATAACCTTACAGAAGAGGACTGCTTCTTTCCTTCTACCAGATTTGTTGTACTAAACTTTGAATTACATTTAAATCAAAGTTTTTAATATTTCTGTTATGGTTCATGCTGCTGCATGATTTTAGATTTTGTTGGTTAACACCTAAGTGGGCATGTGCCCAGTCTAGCTTCAAAAAATTCTGGTGCCTTCTAGGCAGGCTCTGCTCAGCATACCCTCAAGCTCTTTCCTGATTGACTAATTCATAAACTCATTACCATATTCTCCACCTCCGGGGCAGTTCAACCTAGTCAGCTAACTGCTCACTGTTACTGAAGCTAAAGGGCACCTTGGAAAAAAGAAGGTTATTACGGTGGGTAATTTTTTCTTCTAGGTACCTACTATGCTGCACACTGTGAGTTTTTTTTTTTTTTGTCCTAACTGTTGACATATCTAGAATGCTGTTTCTATGCCAAATGTGGTGGCCATCTTTTTTTCTTGAGAAAAAAAACTAAATTATAACGTTTAGAAAATACTCAGAATTTGGTGGAACTAGAGAACATTACCACCAAATAAAACTGGAAGATCCCTGGAATCTCTTAAGTCGAAAATCGTAGGGTCAAAATCTTTGCCCAGTTTCATTGCATTGCTGCTTTACACCAAATTGCTATTTCCACTCATTCTGGGTTGTCCCCTGCAGTTACATTTTCAATTTTTGAGCCTCCTACTGGGATTGCTAATCTCTCCAGGTTTTCCCAGAATTTCTTAGGACGTGTGAAATGGCCCTGCTTCTACCTCTTAAAGTAATAAATCTTTGCCAAACATTTTATTTTGCATATGTTTCGTAGCTGGTGATGTAGCATGTGTGATGCAGAACTGGTAGTTTCTCTAGTGGCTTTGTCAGGTTTGGTAATTGCTCTAATAAATCCACGAAATGGGTGCGTGGAAACCACGAGGCAAAGCTGAATAGTTTCAACAGCCCATGACTGCATTTATTAGAGCACAGCCTAAATTCCCCGAGGGTGCTATTGTGTTTATAACATTTATTTGTGCATGATTTTTCTTGTTTTAAATTATAAAAAGATTAAAATAAACAAGATAAAGTTCCTCAGGTGCCAAAAAATTACCTTACTTTGGGTTACGCTCTGATAATTTCTCTGCACATGACCTGTTTTGACCAATCACAGTACAGGATTTTACTATCATACTGTTAATGTCATTCAGCATTCTAATAGAGCATTGTTTTCACTAAATATTTTGAAACTATTGTTTTTTGTGTTAGGTTTAAATAGCAAGTAGCTATTAACACAAAAGGCTTCAAGAAAACATTACCATGCTAATGTTGTTTATTCTCTGGGATCCATCAGTGAGCCATTACAAAGTGTATCATCCTGCCAGAGTGTCATGCCCTGGAGAATAGAATATATAGAAACTATGGAATACAGAACTCAATTCAAACTCTACTGTATGGTCACACTACCCTCTACTGGCTTACCACCAGATTTGTTTCTAAAGCCAGGGGAGCAGTGACCATCTGAATCTTAACTAATGGCTACTATAAAATATTTAATATACAGTATATGTACATTTTTTTTTTAGTCTTTGGTAACCAGGTAAGGCCCACTAGGCACAAGTGCCTGTTTTCAGGGGTGACCTGGGAGCACTGGGGAGGTTAAGTGACTTGTCCAGAGTCACACAGTATGCAAGTGGAGGTAGTGGGAATCAAACCCAGGTCTGCTGGATGTACCAAGCTCATTCACAGCTCGTTACTCTAACCTCTAGGCTATACTGCCAGCGCCGGTATCAATATACATATATAATGGGGGAGGATGAGGCTACATTACTGGTGCCGGTGGCTGGTATTTCTGTATTTCTTCTTGAGCTGGAGAATAGGTGTTTTAAGGAATGGGAGGAGAATGGTATCCTACATGTTAAGGATTTGTTTTTACAAGCTCAGGAATCTGAACATTCAGTGAATTACAGAAGAAACTTGACATTCCAGCATTGCCTCACTTAGATACCTGCAGCTTGGGGCATTTGGTAGGAGCCTGTGTGGGCACACTGTTGGTGCCTTCCCTCTCAGGACTTGGAGCAAGCCACATTTTTTCCAGGGAGTTGCCCAAGGGTCTTGTAGCACAGTTGGCAAAGCAGAACAGAATATACTTGCCAGATATGTTCTAAGTTAAGACACAGTGGGAGGGGATCTGGGGGGTTCCCGTTACAGACAAAATATGGGGGAGCATTCTGAGGCTGTATATGGGCCTCTTATCATGCAACAGATATAAAGAGTCCCAGTATAAATTAGTGCATAGGCTTTATTGTCCACCAAGCGTGGTGCACAAGTTTAACCTGGGGGTCTCGCCAATGTGTGGCAGATGCAATATAGCAGTGGGCCCCCTACCTCCACTATTTCTGGGCATGCCCCACTTTACAGTCCTTTGGGAACATGATAGTGAGAGAAATAACTAAGCAGCTGGGCAGCTTAATACTGTGTATACCTATGGCTCTGTTGTTTGGCCTGGATGTTCTGGGCGAGGAGGGCTGGGAGCCATATCCAAGATGGGCAAGGATTCTGTTGGCCCTTGCACACCAATATATACAAAACACCTGGGTGTCCTGTCTCCCTCCTACTCAGGACCACTGGAAGAAGTTGATCCTACAGGCCTTGGCGTGAGACCGCCTGACACGTGTCCTAAGGGACAGGGACGAACTTTTCCTTTGTAATTGGGGAGAATATTTTGACTCTGCCAGTGAAATAGACTATGATATTACAGGAGGAGTTGACTTAGACCTTGAACCATACCTAGTATATTGGAGAAAGATTGGAATGTGTTTCCTTGAAGCTGGGGCACCTCTGCTACATACCTGATTGTTATTACTGTCGTTTCATGCCTGATCCATCTGACTTTGTTCTGTTATGAACCGTAGAATGAACATTGTCCGATTACAGAGTTTTGATTCCTGTCTATTCCAGCGCTGTTTTGAGCTAAAGCAGAATTAAACATACTATGCAAAAACAATTATAAAATTTGTCAAACACCCCAGTAAAATAGTAGCAGACAAATTTATCAATAGAATGACCCCAAGTTTTAAAAGTATGAAACTTCTACAAGTATTACTCAAGCACATAGAAAACAACTGATTTTTGTGTGAAACTATTTTCAGGTTCTGGAAGAGAAGTAGGACCAGGGTTTGTATTAGCTAATTGATGGATCCCAGCGAAGAAACAACATTACTATGCTGAGTAATTTTTTCTTCTAAAAACTGGAATCCATCAATGATGCCTACTACAAAGTGCAGACTCACTAGTAATGCCTTGGGAGGATGGCTCTAGAATCTATGTAGGAAAAAGGTTATGCAAGACATTTGTTCCCAAATTGGCATCCCCCTGGGCTCTGTGTCCAAGCAGTAGTGCTTTGTGAAGATGTGCAGTATCTTCCAGGTAGATGCTTTAAAGATTTCCTGAAAGGGGACGCCCCTTATAGCTGCCACAGATGTACCCCTTGTAGAGTGGGCACATAGACCTCTGGGTGGTTACTAGCGTTCTCACAGCAGGACTGCATACAGGAGACTATCCATTGAGAAATAGTCTTCCTGGCTGCTGGTTTACTTTTGTCAACCTCCCCATAGGTGATAAACAGCTGTGTAGTACTAGACCTGACATCTTTTGTCTGGTCCATGTAACATCCCAGTGCCCTTTCTTCATCGTGGCAGTGCACATTTCATTCACCTGCACTAGAGTGCTCATGAAAGAGCATAGGGAAGGGTCACTAGCTGGTAAAGGTGGAATTATGAAATAGCTTTAGGTAGAAATTTCCTATTTGTTTAAAGGACTGCCTCGTCTCTGTGGAACACTGTGTAGTCTGGATCTGTGCAAAGTGCTTGTAGTTCGCATAGCCTCCTGGCAGATGCCATGGCTACTAGGAAAACTATTTTCCAAGTTACATATTTCAGATGTGCTGTTGCCATAGGTTTAAAAAGAGGTTTCATCAGCTGAGCATGACACATGTTCATGACATGAGACAGTCAGTAGGTTGTGTCTGAGTGGCAGGTTGATTGGGGACCTACGGGACAGGGCCAGCAGCATAGAGTACAATGTCTGCTTGGCCCAGTCAGAAACCATCAGAAACCATCAGAAACATCGTTGTCGGTTTCCTCCTGAGTTTCATGAATACCCTCTGTGTGAGTGGAAATGGAGGGAAAGCATCAAGAAACCTCCCTATCCAAGTCAGGGCTAGGACATCATCTGTAACTGTGCCCCTAGTGGTCTGCAACAAAACTTTGGTAGCTGGTTGTTGTCCCTTTAAGTGAACAGATCTATTTCTGTGGTGCTCCACCTTCTGAAATATGAAGGCAGCACTTGCTGGTTCAGTGCCCATTTGTGGTTTCGCTGAATGATTCTGCTTAAGGAATCTGTCAGCACATTGTCTTTGCCTGGAAGATGTACTTCAGTGATCTTGGCATCCAAAGAATAAGCAAAGTCCCAGATCCTTGTTGCTTTTGTAGACACTTTTGAGGCTCTTATCCCTCCCTGCTTACTTATGTAGTATACGGTTGTGTTGTGGTATTGTCTTTCCATATCTGGACTGACTGACCCTGCAACTGGGAGGAGAGGGACTGCATTGACAGAAACAGTTCTGAGCTCGAGGAGGTTTATGTGCTCCTGTAGGCTCTAGATGTCACTTACTGTGAGGTCTCTAAGACTAGCTAATTGTCCACGTAGGGGAAAACTACAACACACTGTCTTCTTAGGTGAACCACCATAGTTAAGCACTTTGTGAACACTCTTGGAGCTGAGGTGAAAGCAAAGAGTAATGCTGCAGACTGGCACTGACAGTTTCCCAGCCTGAACCTGAGATATTTTCTGTGGCACTGCCTGACTGGGAAGTTGAAATAGACACCCTTCAGATCCAGTGGCCCCAGCTAGTCCCCCAACTTTAAGGATGGAATTACTAAACCCAGTTTAACCACTGTAAACTTTCTTGATATGTGTGTTCAGGTATCTTAAATCTAGAATGGGATGCCAGTCTCCATTCTTGTTATGGGTTAGAAAGTATCTGGAGAAGTGGGCCTTGCCACATTGTGACACAGTGACCGTTTCTACTGCCTTTGCTTGTAGCAATGTGTTTACCTCCAGTTCCAACAGGATTTCTTTTCGGCAGGGGAATGAGCTTGAAAATATTTTGGCTTGTTGCCAAGCTTTGGAATTGCAGAGACAGACTCTGACTCACTACTTCCAGAACTTGTCTGTAAATTTTTTCCTGTTCCTGACAGATAATGAGTCAGCCATCCTCCCACTGCCAGTAGCTGGTTAGCAAGCTGGGTACAACTGTCAGGGGTTTAGATCGTCCAGGAATCAGTCTTTACCATTGATTCCCACTTGTGGGTCTGAACTGGAGGCACTAGGATCCCGTGGGAGCCAAAACTTTTCAGAGGGCTGGCACTGAGGTAAGCTACATGCATGCATAGCTCCACGAGCCTGAGCTCACATGCACAGGCTTTCCTTAGCACTGACTCTTTAACTGCCTCAGTTCCTTTCTCCCTGCCATCGAGTCTGCATGACTGATGACGCTGCTTGCCTTCTGGGAGTCAGAACTTCACGTCTGTATGACAACAGCGTTCAGTTCTTCTCAGGTTTAGTGTTTAAAGATAGTTGTTTTTTCGTGTCAGTTTAGTATAGTTAACACAAAAGTAATTTTCTGTCAGTTTCTCACAGGCCTACTGTAGAAACACAGAAGTTGACGGCAGATAAGGACTGCTAGGCCCATCCAGTCTGCCCGTAAGCCCAATACTTGTTTGTGGCCTCTGACCCTATGTGGTCAGTGGCTTTTCATCACTCCTCCCTACCTCAAGATTTCCCTGTGCCTGTCCCAGGCATGTTTAAATCCCTCCACTGTGCTTGCTCCCACTACCTCCTGTGGCAGACACCACCCTGTCTGTGAAGAAAAACTTTCTCACATTTCATATCATGCCCCCTCGTTCTTGTACACCTACATTAGAAGATGACTTCTACCTGCACTTTGTTTATGCCCTTGAGGTGCATGAATGATTCAGTCATATCCCCCCGATCCCTCCTCTCCTTCAGCAAATACATTTTGAGGTCCTTTAATCTCTCCTGGTATGTTTTGTGGTGCAATCCCTGTACCATCTTGGTTGCCCTTCTCTAGACCGCCTCCACCTTGTCAATGTCCTAGTGAAGGTGCGACCTCCAGAATTGCACACTACTCTAGGTGAGGTTTTATACAATGACATCACCACCTCCGGCATTCTGCTCATGATACCTCTGCTTTGCACCCCAGCATACCACTGGCCCTCCTTGCAGCCTTTGCACTCTGCTTTGACACCTTTAGGTCATCTGAAATGGTAACCCCCAGGTCCCTTTCTTCCTTGGTGATCATCAGCACATCCTCCCCCATCCTGTAGCTGTCCCCAGGGTTCCTTCTTCCCAGGTGCATTATTTTGCACATCTTTGCATTGAACCTCATTTGCCATACCTCAGACCATTTTCATGTTTCCCCAGGTCCCTCCTCATTTTCTACACCCCCTCAAACCACATGAAGTCTTGCTGTATTCTGACTATTGCAGTTAGCCCCAGCACTCAAACTGCCCTGGAGAGAAGAGGGTTAATTTTCTATGCAGAGCATATAACGTTGAGCTTGAGCTCGGTTTAAACCTCTATCTGCTGCACTTAGAAGCACAACCATCAGATTCTTTACTCCGTCTAACTGAACGGTCGCTCCGGAGATTTCTCCTTTGCTCGCAGTTCGAAAGTCGGTTAAAGTCTTCGGTTTTACCAATTATTTTTTCGCAAGTCTTGATTCAGATCTCTGTCTGTGGTACAGTAGGTACTAGGTAGTGAACTAGACATAGTAAACTTGTGGACATTGTAAAAATTGATTTTTGACCAGTTCGGCTGAACCGGCCGTTTAGTGTATCACATATTCTGTCTTTGTTTCTAAACTTAGAGTGTGGTTAGCGGTCCTTATCGGTTTTAAAAAAAACACGCATTTTCTTGTGTTTTTTTCCAATACCCTTGACATGGTTAGAAACCGATAAGGGTGTCTTGCCTGGTTGTTTGCCATAAAAAGGGTAAGTTTGCGGTTAGAATGGCTATGAATAGAATGTCTGAAAAACCCAAAAGAAAAACCGGGCCCACTGGGTTTCAACACTGCAGTATGTGTGGGGAGGACTTTGCTAAGGCTGATCCCCACACCACCTGTGTTTATTGTCTGGGGTTTGACCACCTTGATTCAAACTGCCAAATCTATAAAAATTTCCCTAAGTCTACCCTGGAAAAAAGATTAGGTAGGTTTAGGGATAAGGAGGCCGTGAAGTCCACTGACCAGGATGGCCAGCCCAGTTCGGTTCCGACCGAACCTGAGGGAGTGCCCTCTGACCAGGGCGATACTTCTTCGGGCAAGACGAGAGCTGATCCTGAGGGATCAGTTCCTACAAAAAGACAAAGAAAAGAAAAATCGACTGGTTTGGATCCAGGGACCCATTTTCTGACCACCGAAGAGATTGCCAAAGCGATAAGGATTGTAGAATTGCTTCGCCCGGTTCCGTCTGATCCTGCACTTTCTGGCAGGCGCTTGGTTTGGTCGGTTCCTCCGGTTCAAGGTTATGCCTATGAAGTTTTTTATGAACCAGATTTGAACGGGGATGAAGATTATGATGATGATGATGACAATGGTGGGGAAGGTCCGGATGAGCACATTGAACCGGACATCTCCCCAGACAGGCCTGCTGGTGTTTCCCCTCCTTGGCTTTCTGAGTCCCCTTCCCACTACATGTTTTACAGAAAAGTGGCAGAAACCCTCCAGCTCCCTGTGGAGGAAGCCGTGGAGGAACAAGAGGAACCTGATTATGTGGAGATGATGGACATCCCAGAGTCCAAGAGACTGTCTATTCCCCTTCATAAGTCTATTGGGAAACAGACACAAAAGATTTTAAAAACTCCAAATTCTGTACCTCCTGTCGACAGAAGGATGGAGAAAAGGCACACCTCCTCAGGTTCAGGTACAGAGTACTTATATCAACAGTGCAGCCATGTTGGGGTTGTGCAGGCTGCAGCCTGTGATAAGGCTAATATACCCTTGGCTTCACACCCCCCAGATAAAGACTCTAGGAAGCTGGATGCCATGGCAAAGAAACAGTATGTGGCATCCGCCTTGGGGCTCAGGCAGGCTAATTATATGGCCTATGCAGCCAGGTACCAAAAGTCCAGATGGGACACTGTACTGGCACTGGCTAAGCAGGCCTCCCCCCAGCTAGCCTCGGAGCTGGAGCGAGTGGCTGCTGATGGGATTGAGACAGCTGAGGTACAGTTCCATGCTGCTGTGGACTCCAATGATGTGTCATCTACAGTCATGGCTACATCTGTGGCTCTTCTGAGAATGGCTTGGCTCAGGTGTACTAGTCTTTCACAGGACAACCAGGCTAAGGCCATGGATTTCCCTGTTGTGGGTAATTCTCTGTTTGGGGGAGCAGACAGAGAATTACATGAAAAAGTTGGATGAGTATAGGACTACCTATAGGAGTGCACATGCCAAGGAAAGGCAGGCAACTCCTCAAAGCAAGCTATGGGCAGGGGCAGGCCTTTTCATAGACCTTTTACCAAGCACAGGCCTCTTCTCCTTTTCCTCAGAGGGGGCTATTCAGAGGGAGAGGCAGAAAGGGGATCAGCAGAGCTGCATCCACCTCTTAGCCTAGGGCTATTGCCAAGCAGACACCCTGTTGTGTCAGCCCGGGTCGACTCCACCATTCCTGTAGGAGGCAGGCTGGCTTACTTCGTCCAGGACTGGATGTCTGTTACCTCAGACAAGTGGATCCTGGAGGTGGTAAGCCAGGGGCTGGTTCTCAACTTCAAGAAATTTCCAAAGCTGAGGGCCAGATTTTTTCCATCTGCAAACATCTCCAAAACCATTGCCTTAGAGGCAGAGGTTTCATCTCTACTGGCTCTAAAGGCTGCAGAGAGAGTTCCTACATTACACAGGGGCAAAGGTCTGTACTCCAGGTACTTCGTTACCCCAAAAAAGAGAGGGAGTGGCAACCCATCCTAGACTTAAGATACCTGAACAAACATCTTTTAAAACCAAAATTCAAAATGGTGACTCTGGGAATAATCCTTCCCTCTCTAAGGCCAGGGGACTCGCTAGCCTCCCTGGACTTAAAAGATGCCTACTTTCACATTCCCATCAGGTGCTCCCACAGAAAGTACCTCAGGTTTGAATTGCCTTCAGGCCATTATCAGTTCAAAGCCGTGCCCTTCAGCCTGACATCGGCTCCAAGGGTATTCACAAAATACCTAGCAGTAGTAGTGGCCTTTTTAAGAAGGAAGAATATTTCCATATTTCCATACCTGGACGACTGGCTCATTGTGGGTCAGTCCCCAGACCAAGTCAAGTCAGACCTGCTAGTGACTCAGCAAGTGCTCACTTTCCTAGGATTCCTTCTCAATCTTCCCAAGTGAGTTCTCGAGCCTGTACAGCTCCTCGCCTTCACAGGTGCAGGGTTGGATACAGTCAAAGCAAGAGCTTTTCTTCCCCTGGAAAAGGCAAGGGCTATTGTAGAACTGGCTTCTTCATTCCATCTTCTGGTCTCTCGGCCAGCAAGGCACTTCCTTCAGCTTCTGGGCCACATGGCAGCTTCTGCAGCAGTGGTCCAAGGGGCCAGATTTCAGATGAAGGACATTCAGTTTCACCTGAGGGCCTTTTGGTCTCAGAAGAAAGCTTCTCTAACCAAACTAGTTCCAGTGACTCAGACTCTGATCCAGGCTCTCCAGTGGTGGAAGGATCAGGGCAACCTCAGACAAGGAGTCCCATTCATCACTCAGTCTCACTCTGTGGTCTTAATCATGGATGCTTCTTTATTGAGGTGGGGAGCCCATCTAGGGGCTCTCACAGCCCAGGAACTGTGGTTCCCTCAGGAATCCCTTCTTCATATCAATCTTTTGGAACTCAGGGCAGTCTTTCTGGCCTTGCAAGCTTTCTCTCAGTCAGTGCAGAACAAGGTGGTTCAGGTCAGGACAGACAACAACACCACCACCATGTGGTACATCAACAAGCAGGTAGGCACTCGGTCCACGGCCTTGTGCACGGAAGCCATGAAATTGTGGTCCCTAGCTTATTCTCTGCAGACCTCTCTGATAGCAGTCCACCTTCCAGGGAAGGACAATGTGCTAGCAGATGCATTTAGCAAGATCTCCCAGGGCCATCATGAATGGTCCCTGGACACTCTGGTGTTGAAAGTGATTTTTTTCAAGGTGGGGCACTCCAGAGATAGATCTCTTTGCTGCCCCAGACAATCTCCAACTTCCTCTGTTTTGTTGCAGACCCCCAGTCATGGGGTCAGTCCCTCTGGATGCTCTGATCTTGAACTGGGAAGGGGAAATTTCTATATGCCGTCCCTCCTTTTCCTCTACTGTTCAAGGTTCTGGTCAAGGTAAGGTCACAACCCTGCAAAGTGATTCTGATCGCTCCAGACTGGGCCAGGCAGCCTTGGTACCCCCTGTTGCTGTCCCTAGCAGTCCATCTTCCCCTGTCTCTTCCCAGGAATTACAACCTGTTACCCTTCTCTCAGGGGAGGATTTGGTACCCCAGTCTTCGGTCTCAATCTCAAGGCATGGCTCTTGAAGAGTTAGAGTATGAAGATTTGCATCTGTCCCAAGGGGTTCTGGATATTCTCAAAGCCTCTTGAAAGTCTGCCACCAGAAAAACTTATAACTCCAAATGGAAAAGATTCAGCATTTGGTGTTCCAAGAAACATATATCCCCAGTCACTGCTGAACTGTCTACAGTTCTGGATTATATGGTTCATTTTAATGGCCTAGGCCTCAGACCAGCTACTCTCAAAGTACATTTGTCAGCTGTTTCTGCTTTTCTGTCAGTGGGAAAGCCTTCCTCACTGTCATCTCACCCTGTATTCTGTGGATTTTTCAAGGGATTGCTTCATACCAATCCCCCCTTTAGGGATCCTACCTCTGCTTGGGATCTTAATGTTTGCATTGCGCAGCTTATGCAACCCCCTTTTGAGCCTTTGTCTTCAGCAGAGCTTAAGTACTTGATTTGGAAAACTGTGTTCCTGGTAGCTATTACCTCTGCCAGGCGTATCAGTGAATCGCAAGCTCCGTCAGTGGAGCCTGATTTTATCTCATTCCATAGAGATAAGGTGGTCCTTAGAACTAACAGGAGGTTTTTACCTAAAGTGATTTCAGATTTTCATCTGAACCAATCTATGTCTCTCCCTGTGTTCTTCACTGATCATTCTTCTTCGGGAGAAAGAAGTTTACACAGTCTGGATGTTAAAATTGCCCTTAGTTACTACATTGAACATACTAAGACTCACAGGTTTGACTCCCTCCAGTTGTTTCTCACTTGTGGGGAAGGGCAAACCTGCCACTAAGAGAACTGTTACCAGGAGGATTGTCTCTTGTATTCAATTTTGCTATGAGAAGCTGGGCAAAATACCTCCCTTAGGTCTGAGGGCTCATTCGGCTAGAGGTACAGCTGTTTCCCTGGCTGCGGCGAGGGATATTTCTTTGCTAGAGATATGTAAAGCAGCCACCTGGAAAACAGTCCATACATTTACCAAACATTACTCCCTGGACATCCAGGCTAGGAGTGATGCTCAGTTTGGTACAGCAGTACTGCAGAGCCTATTCCCAAGGTAGGTTCGATTCCCTCCTCCATGGAGGTACTGCTTGGTAGTCTGCAATAGTTAGAATACAGCAAGACTTCATGTGGTTTGAAGAAAAAATTACTCACCTTAGTAATTATGTTTCTGCTAATGGAGTCTTGCTGTATTCTGACCTCCTTCCCTTCCTCCCCTCTCAGAACCTGTTTTTGGGAAGTGGGCTGGCAGGTGCAGTGTTGCACCCCAGGGGTGCATTTGGGCACTCCCTCCTTTTAGAGAGGTGGAGTGGGTTATATTATTAATTTAACAGTCTTAAGTTGTTCACTACCTGGTTTTTGATTTTGGATTGTTTGACTTGAGTCTTCCGGGGATCCAAAATATTTGGTTGCCATTTGGCTAGTAAAAATTTTACAATTTCCACATAGTAGTTCGTTAGTATTAGCTCGTAAGAATCTGACGGTTGTGCTTCTAAGTGCAGCAGACAGAGGTTTGAACTGAGCTCAAGCTCAGTGTTCTGTGCTCTGCATAAAAAAATTAACCCTCTTCTCTCCGGGGCAGTTTGAGTGCTGGGGCTAACTGCAGTAGTCAGAATACAGCACGACTCGGAGTATCCACCCTGTTGCAGATCTTGGTGTCATCTGCAAACAGGCAGCCCTTTCCCTCCAGACCTTCTGCAGTGTCACTAATGAAGACATTAAATAGGACTGGCCCAAGTACTGATCCATGAGGTATCCTGCTGGTCCCCCCAGATTAGATCCCATTTACCACCATCCTCTTCCTTCTGTCCGTTAGCCAGTTCCTAAACCAGCTTACCACCTTGTGCCCACATGACCAGACTACCCATCTTGTTAACCAGCCTTTTATGTGGGATGGTGTCGAGCCTTTGCTAAAATCTGTAGGCAACATCCACGCCCACACCCCGATTTACTTCTTTATGACCCAATCAAAAAAATCTATGAGATCTGCTTAATATGACTTTCCTGCTGTGAATCCATGTTGCCTCAGATCCTGGGCACCGTTGGATTCCAGATGTGCCACTATTCTTTCTTTCAACAGTGCCTCCATGATCTTCCCCACTACTGAGGTGAGGCTGATCAGCCTGTAGTTCCCCACCTCCTCCCTACTACCTCTTTTGTGTCGAGTGACTACTTGAGCCTTCTTTCAGTCCTCCAGAACCACTCCTGTGTTGTCACTCGGTGAACATGGTTGCCACAGGCTCTGCTACTTCCCTTCGCAACTCGCTTAATATCCTCAGGTGAATGCCATCTGGCCCCAAAGCTTTATGCACTTTCAGTTTTGTGAGCTTCTCCAGGACTCTCTCCACTGTGACTGGACTGATGTCCACCTCCCCCCCACCCCACCATTGCATCTGTTACCCAACTGTGGTCCCTGACCCTCCCTCTCTGCAGTGAATACTGAACAAAACTATTCATTCAGTATTTCTGCCTTGTCTGGGTCTTCCTCCTTACACTCCCCTTCTTCGCCTTTGAACCTCACAAACTGTCTCCTGATTTTTCTTCTTTCACTGATGTACCTATAGAATATCGTGTCCCCTTTCTTCACCATCTGTGCTAATCCCTCCTCAGTCCATGCCTTTGCACTCCTAACAGCCTTCCCTGCTTCCTTTAGACACTCAAGGTACACCTTCCTGGCTTCCTACCTTTGGTTTCCCTTATACCTCCTGAAACTCACCTTTTTAGCCCTTACTTTGCCTACCACCTCTTTCGAGAACCATAGTGGCTTCCTCCTTCTCCTCTTTGGACACCAACCTGATGCATTGGTTCGTCACTTCCACTGTGGCTCCTTTTAGTTGCCCCCACTGCTCTTCAACCCCCCTTGCCTCCCCCTTCTCCAGGGCTACTCTGATACATCTCCCCATTTCCACGAAGTCTGCCCTCCTGAAATCTAAAACCCTTGCCTTGTGTGACTCGACTGAGTCCCTGTCTCTGTGCTAGACCACACTATGTGATGGTTACTGGACCCCAGCTGTTCTTCTACCCAGACTTCTACTCTGCCCCCATTGGTCAATACCAGGTCCAAAATAGTAGGGGGCTGTTTCTCCATCCACCTGAACAGGTGGAGGGAGATCACTACAGATGCTTGTGTCCTGCAGCTCATAGAGCAAGGCCACACTCTAGAACTTCTGGAGGGGCCTACAAACCTACATCCAGTTCATTCAAGTTACCCTCCAGACCACATTCCAGTGTTGTTGGGGAAAATTCACATGTTACAGCAGAAAAGGGCCACAGAACCTGTTCCCAAGGATCAGAGGGTTCTATTCCACTGTCTTTCTAATCCCCAAATCCTCAAGGGATTTGTGGCCCATCCTGGATCTGAGAAACATGAATTTCTACATCCAATACAAGATGTTCAGGATGGTGACCCTCCATGGCCTGATGCCACTTCTGCACCAGGGAGATTGGATATTTTCCCTTGACATGCAAGATGCATACCTGCACATCTGGGTGTGTGCTCCCCACAGGCAATACCTCAGGTTGCAGTTCCAGGGAGAGCAGTACTGGTTTCAAGCATTACCCTTTGGCTTATTCTCTGCATCACAGGTCTTTACCAAATGCTTGGCGGTGGTAGCAGCAGCCCTCAAGAGGGAGGGACTGTACATCTTCCCTTGTCTGGATGACTGGTTGATCAAGGCATAGTCCAGGGAACAACTGCTCCAGACTCTAGAGCATACCAGGCAATTGTTCAATGACCTGGGAATCATGGTCAATCTGCCCAAGTCAGTCTTGACCCTTTGTCAGTGCCTACAGTACACAGGGGCAGTAATAAACATGGCTCAGGGCTTTGCGTTCTTGCCACAGAACAGGACAAACCGCCTCATGGCTCAGGTCCAGTTACTCAACAACAGCAGATATGTCATGACTAGAATCTTCCTAAGGATCTTGGGCCTGATGGCTGCAGCCATTGTCATGGTACCGCTAGCCAGGTTGCATATGTGGATCCCCCAGTGGACACTAAGGGTCCAGTGGGACCAGCGACCTAGAACAGCAAGTTCTAGTCTCCACTCCAGTTGAAAAGGTGCTGCCATGGTAGATGGAACCCAGCAACTTGTTAAAAGGGGTTCCCGTCCTCATTCCTTCCCCTCAGCAGAATCTCACCACAGACACTTCAGGGTTGACCTGGGGGGGCTCATCTGGGGCCTCATCAGACTCAGGGGACATGGATCATAGTAGAAGCTGCCCTCCACATCAACATCCTGGAGATGAGGGCCGTTCTGTATGCTTTACAAGCCTTCCAGACCCATCTGTCCCCAGGCCATTTACTGGAGCAAACTGACATCAGTGGCGTCCACAACATAAACAAGCAAGAAGGGACCCATTTGTACCCTCTGTGTAGGGAAGTGATGAGGGTCTGGTACTGGGCTCTAGAACACGATCTCGAACTATTAGCTGTCCATGTTCCAGGCATACAAAATGTCCTGGCAAACAGGCTAAGCCAGTCGCAGTCTAGGATGCACAAGTGGGAGTTGCTGATGTCGATTGTAGAAGATCTGTTCAACAGATGGGGTCATCCCGAGTTGGACCTTTTTACGTCCCCACTCATCGCAAAACTGCTACATTTCTGCTCGCTCACTCTAGGGCCTGGAGTTTTTTGGTGAGACGTGTTGTTCCTTTCTTGGAAAGGGAGGTTCCTCTATGCCTTTTTTCCCTTCCCTCTAATTCAGAGGGTGTTGATCAAGCTCCAGATGGAAAGGGCAACTCTGATCCTCGTTGCCCCCTTCTAGCCTTGTCAGATCTGGTTCCCCTTGCTGCAGCAGTTGGCAGTGGAACCTCCGGTGTCCCTGCCCTTATGCAGAGGCTTGCTATTACAGGAGCTGGGCACCCTGGTCCACCCATACCTCAGGTCACTACACCTCTATGCCTGACTCCTGAAGACATACCCATGGCTAGATTTCTGGTGTCCCAAAAGGTGCCCTGGTGACTGCAAGGAAGCCCTCTATCAGGGCCAGTTATTCCATGAAGTAGATGCGCTTTGCTCTGTGGGTGGCCTCACATCATCATTTGGACCCTTTTACTTGTCCAGTGAATCAGATTCTGGAGTAGTTGCTGGCCCTCTCAGAATCTGGCTTGCAGTACTCCTCCATTAAGGTGCACCTGTCAGCCATTTCAGCCTTCCTTGAGCCTGTTGATGGCCGTATGGTGGCACAACTTGAGGTGTCCCATACAGTTTTGAGAGGCATTCTTCATCTGAAGCCTCCCATCCGCAATCCAGTCCCGTCCTGGGACTTGAATTTTGTGTTGGAGAAACTTACTTTGGGTCTTTTTGAGCAGGCCATGACATGTGAGCTACGGTTTCTGTCATGGAAAGTGTTATTTTTAGTTGCTATTACTTCTGCTCGGAGGATTTCCGAGCTTCAGGGTCTGATGTGTGAGCCTCTTTATTTGATTATCCACAATCCTAAGTTTCTTCCTAAGGTAGTGTCTGAGTTTACCTTAAATCAAACCATCCACCTGCCTGTTTATTATCCAGAGCATGCCAATGCAGGGAAGGCATTTCCATACATCAGAGACATGCATAGAATTCTGCATTACTATACACGTCATATGAAGAACTGCAGGAAGTCCTCCTAGCTGTTTATTTAGGGAGGCAATATAGCGCAGTGGTTTAAGGCTCTGAGCTGCAAATCTGGTGACATCCAGCAGACCAGACCAGACCTGGCTTTGAATCCCACAGCTTCCACTTACATACTGTGTGACCCTGAGCAAGTCACTTAACTTCACTGTGCTCCCAGGATGCACCTGTAAAAAAGCTTTCAGCTTAGTTGCTACTCCTGATTAAACAACTAAAAAAAATTTCCCCTCACCCATGGTAAAGCGGGCGTACCAGTTTCTAAATAATGCCTGTCCAAATGGTTGGCTAACTGTATCACCTTTTGCTACAGGAAATACAGTAAGGAACTTCTTGGCGTTGTTTGTGACCATTCCACCAGAGGCATGGCCACTTCAGCTGCGTGTTTCAGCTGCAGAGATCTGTGCTGCTGCAGCCTGGGTTACTGTCCACACTTTCATTAAACACTGCAGTCCAGACATTGCCTCTAGAGAAGGGCAGGCTTCGGCCTGGCTGTGCTTAATGGTCTCCTTTCTTAGGCCTGTAGCCTCCAGCCTCCCAGGCTGGTTCTCTGTTAGAACTGCTTGGGACTTATTCCATAGGTGTGGTCTGATGCAAGAGAGATCCTCGATGAAGATTGTACAGTTACGTCAAAACTTAACATAACAGTAGATCTTCTACGGGTATAATCTCTTGCAGCAGGTCATACACTTAGGTCGTTACCAGAGGGTGCTCTTGTGCATGGCAGCTTTCTTATAGCAGTCCTTCCTGAGGCCTCCCACACATGATATCATCATCCTGCACCTGTATAAGAGTGGGCGGCCCCAGGTATCCCAAGTTTATTGCCCCACCGTCTTCAGCTCACATGCAGCAGCTTAATGCTTGTGAAGCAGTCATCGAGGAGAACTTGAGCTGATAACGGATTTTTCCTCCATTTCCATTCTTCATCGACGATGTCCAAAGAATCTACAAGCAAATCGGCACTTTTTCAGTCATGTCGTTGCGAGAGGAAAATCTACCATTATGACCATTTGTGTTAGGTGCCTGGGTCCCAAACACATCATCATCTCCTGCAGACACTGCCAGGAATTGAACCAGGCAACATGCCGATGACGACTGCAGGAAATTGAATCACGCCTAATGGAACAAAAATTGTCTCTCTTGGAGAAGGGGCCCATCCCAAGGAGACCTCCACCACAACTTCACGCAAGAATCATAAATGAGATAAGGACAAATCATCCTCATCGGGCAGACATTCATCGACTGCCACCATTACAGGTGCTCCAGCGTCAACGATGCCCTCTAGAACTGCTGCTTCATTGATGGGGGGTTTATACCTTCTCATCGATAGCGCTCTCCAGCGCCCTTTCAGCAGTTTCTATAGAACCTTATGTTAGTTCCAGTGACTATCCATCGATGATGGCTACTTTTAAGCATTCTACTACCTCCCCCTTTACTGCCCTGTCGACGACAGGTCAGATTTTCATGGGAAGGACTACAGGATTTTCCATGGCTACTGTCCCTCCTCCTTCTTCACAACCATTCTCTCATAGGGGCCAGCTTGATAGGGACTGAGACCCTGGTTTTTATCACCCATGGGCCAGACCTGTTTATACGTCATGCCCAGTCACCTCCACAATTCCTCTGGTTTCCCAGAGGCCACCTGCCCTGCCGTCCACTACTACGTCAATGGATGTTGCAGCCATGGCACAACAGGTTTTGGAAGTAATGAGGGGTTCTCAACCTTCCACCCCAGGTAAGGCGGATCACCCTTCCCATTTTCCCACTCCTCCACCTAAATGTTTTCAAGGGGATAGACCCTTCTCCAGCTTGGTACCCACCCCCCCATCCTATGAGGAAGACTATTTTTCAGGTGAGGCAGAATTCCCGGAAGATTTTCCTGGAAATCTTGGATGATTTTGAGCCCCAAGGCCTGGATTCCTGTTCTCCGTCCTCTATCTCAACTATCTCCTCTTTGCATGATGATGCTTCCCATCAGGCAGCTGTCTCTCCTCCCGACGCGCCATCCTTCCATGAGGTGATGGTACAAATTCAAAAAAATTATGGGATTTTAACTACTGAACATGATAAACAAAGAAAGGACATGGCAGATTATTTTGAACTCCCTGAGGAGCCCGTGGTAGTGGTACCCCTATTTAAACAAACCTATCAAAATGCAGTGCTGGCTGCTTGGAATCATCCCTCAGCTGTTTTGACAATTCCTAGAAAGGCGGATCACCTATACCAGGCCGCTCTCGACCACCCTTTCCTTTCAACTACCCCTGAAGCTGATTCCATAATAATTACAGCAGCTCATGATCGTGCCATACGTCCAAAGCACATGAGTTCCTTACCACCTAATAAGGAATCCCACCGTCTTGATTACCTCGGGAAGAAGGTATTCCAGAGAGGTACCGTGAATGTTAGAATTGTAAACTATATGGGACACCTGGTTAAATACCAACGTACCCTCTGGTCCTCTGCTATAGAACTAGTCAATAAACTCCCTCTTTCTCAGGAGGACACTTTAATGGCAACAATCTCAACTGGCAATTCCACCTCTCAATATCTGCTCCATTTGGGGTATGATGTGGTGGATACCTGTGTCCAAATATTGGCCACAGGTGTTACCCTTAGGCAACATGCTTGGTTACGTGTGTCAGGATTTACACCAGCTGTGCAGCATAAGGTGGTAAATGCTCCCTTTAATGGATCTAAACTTTTTGTTCCTGGCACCCAGACACTTCCGGATGACCTCCAAGATTTAGGCCGGACTTTACGTATGGTACATGTCATGTATTACTCCTCAAAGCCACATCAATACTGCTCCCAACCCTCTTTTCAATCAAAGAGAAGCAGCAAACACAGAGGTATCTATAAGGGGGGATTCCGTGGTCGGTCTCAGCCATCATCCAGAACCGCCACTCCGACCTCTAGGGCTCCTGCTCCCACCCCTCGGGTGGATTCGGTCAGCCCACTTCCAGAGTGACCAACTGGGGCATTGCCCAGGCTTCCTTAACCTGGTCTCGGAAACTATGGGTGGTCACTTTGCCCTCCATTTAGAATCCTGGCATGCGATAACATCAGATGAGTGGGCACTTCAAATCATCTGGATGGGGCAAAGGCTGAAACTCACCTCACTGCCTCCCTCCCATCCTCCCCAAGCTGCCTCTTACCCACTCAATCATATTCCCATTCTTCAAGAGGAATGTCAAGTAATTCGTCACAATAATGCCATCTATCTGGTTCCTCCTTTGCAGTACCATCAAGGATTTTACTCCCATTTTTTTCTGGTACCCATACGTACCGGGGATCTCTGACCTATACTAGACCTCAGACACCTGAATCTACACATTCAGTACAAGAGGTTCCGGATGGTCACTGTAACATCCATCATGCCAATGTTAAAACAAGGGGATTGGCTATGTGCACTAGATATGAAAGATGCCTACCTACATATCCCCATACATTTTGCCTACCACCGGTTCCTTTGCTTCTACCTGCTAGGACAACATTACCAATTTCGGGCACTTCCGTTCGGTCTCTCATCTGCCAAAGGATCTTTACCAAGTGCCTAGTGGTGTCGGCAGCAGCCCTACAACGGGCCGGACATTTCGTCTTCCTGTACTTACATGATTGGCTCATAAAAGCAGTTTCCAAAACCTCTCTGCTTTTATCCCTCCAGGCAACTCTCAGTCTGTTCCAGTCCCTAGGTATTACGGTCAACTGGCCCAAATCCAATCCAACTCCTACCCAACTGCTCCAGTATATAGGAGCCATTCTGGACACCACCTCTGTCAAGGCTTACCTCCCTGCCGACAGACAGGACAGACTTCTGTCTCTGGCTTCCCAGATACAAACTCAGCAGTTTATCACAGCAGGGTCTGTAATGCCTTCTGGGACATACGACCGCAGCCATCCCCATAGAAACATAGAATTTGACGGCAGAGAAGGACCACTTGGCCCACCCAGTCCACCCACTTTACTACCTAACAGATAAGCTGCAGATCCCAGTTAACCAACAGACCACTTCCTCCTACCCCCACTAGAACTGCCTTATTTCTGTCCCATGCATTCTTGAATTCTCCCACTGTTTTTGACTCCACAGCCTTCTCAGGAAGGCTGTTCCATGCATCCACAACCCTCTCCGTGAAAAAATACTTCCTCACATTACCTCTGAGCCATCCCCCCTCTTTCGTCAAATTGTGCCCCATTGTTCTTGCACATCTCTTTTTCTGAAAGATGCTACCCTCTTGGACTTTGTTGATTCCCTTGAGGTACTTGAAAGTTTCTATCATGTCCCCTCTCTCCCTTCTTTCCTCATTGGGCAGGACAATCATTAATGGACTTCTGTCCTAAAAAAGTTAGCTCCTCTTTCTCTCCTGCCGCGGTATTCTCCCATTAATGAGAATGGGTGGTGGAGACTTTATGTCCAGGAAGATATGGAAATTACGTACCTACCGTAATTCTTGATCTTCTTGGATAAAGTCTCCACCACTCATTCACACGCCCACCCACCATCCCCAGAGCTCACTTCTCTGTTTCTGGTCTTCACTCACTCAATGGTTGGACTGTGAAGACTTTGTTTTGACCCTTCTTACATGGTTCATTCTGACTATCTTATGTCAGATTTTAGGTTAGTCCTCTCTAGGTTAGTTACTCTGCACCTCGTCAGAAAAAAGGAACTGAGGCAGTTGGAGGGTTGATGCTGAGATAGTCTATACTGCACGAGCCTGACTCGTGGTGCCGCTTCCTTGCGGATCCATCTCGACGCCGGCCCTCTTGAAAAAGTTTGGCTCCCGCTGGGTTCTAGGGCCTTCGGCATACTCCCATTAGTGTGAATGAGTGGTGGAGACTTCATTCAAGAAGATCAAGAATTACAGTAGGTACGTAATTTCCATTTCTAGTGGCCACTAGGAAATCTTCCACTAGGGCCAGCTATGGTATGAAATTGAAGCGGTTCTGCATCTGGGCCACCGCTCAGCATTTAGACCCCTTCACCTGCCCAGTAAATTCGGTTCTTGAGCACCTCCTCTCCTTGTCTGACTCTGGACTATGTTACTCCTCACTCAAGGTGCACCAGTCTGCCATTTCAGCCTACCATGCACCTATTGAGGGCAAAACTCTTGCGCCGCTAATCTTCCCTGTACTTTTTTTTTAACTTTATGTTTATTAATTTTCTGTTTTAACAGACAATTTACATTTACTTGTACAAGGTATAGGTAAAGATTATATCACATGTTTGATAATCACATGAAGGACCCCCTTGTAGTCTGGTACAGAAGGAAGTGGGGGGTATGTCCCGGACAATAAGTCCCTTTATACAGATCCCTGAGTGTATCGAAACTTGCCAGCCTCTTCAGTGGTAAAGGTGTATCATCTAGGTAGAATCAGAAAGGAAGAACTGAACAGAGTCTAAAAAGATTGCTATTTCAACCTAGTATAATTAGGTAGAACTTGTATATTAACAACTTGATTCCCCTAAATTCCCTCCACCCCTGCAGAGACATCAATATAACCCAGCATTCAGTTGATACATTTAGAATTTACCTATTTTAAACAGTAGGCAGTAGTAATTTTAATAGCACACAACCAGAATTTTAAAGAGTCTGATGGTATAAACTCAGGCTCAACCCTTCCTGCATTTCAACTGATGGAGAAAACTTCTAGGAACCATAGTAATGGTGGGGAATCCCGCATGCATCGAGTAGCTAATAAAGCAAACAAGAAAGGCCCCTCTGTAATCCCCTCGTTTAAACAAACTTTCATGAAAGACCCACTGAAGTCCATAGTGCCCTATAGAGTCCAGTGGTGCTCACAAAGATCCCAGCATAAGAGATACAAATAAGGAAAGTCCCGACCTACTGCAAATGTAAGCCCCAAATTGTCCCTTCAATCATCCTCTGCATCGGAGCTGTGCGGATTGGTAGGATCCTTCCTTGCTGCAAATTCGGTTTCCACCATCTCCGTCCATCTGTCGGCATCCCAGGGGTGGTAAAGTGCCATGTCTTCCCTCCGTAGATCACCCGCAATCATGCTGGAAGTAGAAATCAGTGGATAATTCCGAGTGCATGCAGCTTATGCCTTACAGCATCGAAGGCCTGGAAGGAGAGGTCAGGATACAATTTGATGTACATTCCACCGACTTCCAAGGAACACACTGCTCTTGCTGCAAATAGGGCCCAATCTCGGATCTCCGAACCTGTAGATCTCAGCAAGATAGTGCATGGTTGACTAGGGGATGATGGACGAACCCTCGGATTAACTCTCTATGCCCTAGTAAGTGCAGCCCATTAAAAATTCCTCAGACAGATTGAGATTTCGCCTTCAGCCAGTCTAGTAGATATTGCAGCAGGTTCGGCCCCTCCACACCTTCGGAAAGCCCCACGATACGAATATTGCCAGCTCAGATTTATTTTTCCAGTGACTCAAGGCAGCCCAGAAGCTGTCCATTTTCCTTTGTGATGGTCTCCACTGTAGCCAGGGTTGAAACCACCCTCTTATCTGTGTCTGCTAAGGAGCCATCTAATATATGCTCAGATTTAGTTTTCCAGTGACTCAAGGCAACCCCGAAGCTGTCCATTTTCCTTTGTGATGGTCTCCACTGTAGCCAGGGTTGAAACCACCCTCTTATCTGTGTCTGCTAAGGAGCCAGTAAGTTGTACAATTGCAGCATCGTGTTTTTCTAGTTCTAACATTTTTTCAATTTTAGAATCCATGGCCCGCATGGACTGTAGTAGAGTGTGCCATGGAGGATCCGATGCACGATCCTCTTTACCAGCAGTTCTTCCACCTGACGCTTCTCCGGCCTTGCTGTTGGTTGGTGGAGGATCTTTATGGTGACCTGGTTGCTGCTTTTTAGTTCTGCACATTTTAATTATGGTATTGTTCAATTCAGGATAGTTTGCTTAATAAAGGTAAGCTGCTGGATTCTCAAAAGAATAATTTAAAATTATAGTTTTAACTTATTTTTCTGCCATGTGGAGGAGAGTGAGAAAAATGCTTCCAACCTGGAAGATAGCTCCCTGGCGTCCCCCTTCCCAGTACTTTTTTATGGGTCATTCTGCATTTAAAGCCTCCCATTTGGGACCCCGTCCCACCATGGTATCTTTTTTGTCTTAGAGGAACTTACCTTGCCTCCCTTTGAACCTGCTGCAAGTTGCAAGCTGCGCTTTCTGTCATAGAAAGATAGTTTTATTTTTAGTTGCCATTACTTCTGCTTGAAGGATTTCCAAGCTTCAGGCCCTGATATGTAAGGTGTCACAAATTTGCTTCACTGGTCAGCCCTCTACTCCCAAAGTGCCAACCTCTGAGCATATGATTTGTGGACAATGCACAGTACAAGGTAACTCTCTTGTCTGTTTTGTGGGTTCGAGTCACCTTAGTCTCAAGTTCTGGAGGGATTCAAACTGATAACCTCTTGTTAGCTTACCCAGTTATCAGGCTCAGATAATTCTGTCTTCAGGGGGCCAGATATATTTGCCTACTGGCACCTAACCAAGTCTACAAAATGAACCCTTAGCACTCTATGCAAGACTTTAGAGAACTCTATCAGTTTCCCAGTTTGGTATATCAGTAAGCCCATACACAATGTTAACTGTAACCTTTAAAAGCTTCACTTAAATAAAAAGAAATGTCAAGGCACTCCAGGCAGTTTCCGTTTTAAAATATGTATCTTTACTTTAAAATAGGAAAACAGAAAATATTACAGAACAAAATATCCCAACACGTACAACCTTAAAACAAACAGGTTTAAAGTGCAAGTTTCTACAATATACACATTCAGACTGGTCTAATCTAATATATGCTGACTTTCTTTCAGTGCTGTGATGTTTCCTCCTTTCTCAGTCAGATAATATGAAAGTGTGTCTGTAAAGGTTTTCTCAGCATGTTAAGAACAGTTCTGAGCCGGCCCTCTCGCTGAGGTCACCAAACTCCACCTAGGTGTAACAAAATCTGTATTTTTTATAACACCGAGATGACCTACTAAGGTATTTAAAAATTAAGAGATGACATAATAAATCTCCTCTTCTCATGTTTACTGGTCTAAATCAGTTTGTGCTTTGCTTCACACACATATCAAAAGTCTCTTTGACATAAGTCACTGTATTCAAAGCAAAGGTGTATTTTTCTCCTTAATTCCATCTGGCCTTGGTATCTACACATCAAAGTGTCTTTGATGCAATGAGCTGATTTCCTGTGAGGTTATTCATAACACTGGCCAATGTCCCTTTTCTCAGAACATCTAGTGCAGATCAAAGGTTTTCCCTGAGGACGTTATGAATGGCTAATTTCATTTCTTGGGATCAAAGCAAATTGACAAGATAACTGCACCCCAGATATCTGCAGTTTAACAATGTCCTATCCTTTGAACTTATCCCTGGGGAGTTTGAAGTGTCAGCTTCAGCAGCTTGCACCTCCCTCTGCCACAGTCCATCATACATTAATTTCTTATATTTACAACAAAATATTATACAGGGATCAGAATCAGCTGTGACAGTTCCTCCCCACCTAGACTGAATTTGGGGGGGTCTATCCCCTGCATGGGATGAGCTTCTCAAATCAGTTCACTCCTCATACACCCTGGATAATCCATCTGAGTTCTGATTGGTCGCTCCGGCCCTATGTAGAATGGTCATATCATACCCTTACAGAGCAAGACTCCATCTTAGTAATCGACCATTGTTTTTCCCCATCTGTGTCAGCCAAACTAGGGGGTTGTGGTCAGTCTGCACCACAAAATGCTGCCCATACAAGTATGGCACACTATGGCAGGACACTCATCTTCCACCATGGAGTATGACTGCTCCCTGGGAAGCAACTTTTTACTCAGGTAGGCTATTGGGTGTTCTCTCCCTTTGCTGGATGTCTGGCTCAGTACTGCCCCAATACCCACATCTGAGGCGTTAATCTGAACTATAAAGGTTTTACTATAGTCAGGACTTGTCAGAACAGGAGCACTACACAGTGCCTCCTTTAGTTTGGAAAAGGCTTCCTCACAGGCTGGGCCCCAGGTAATTTTCTTGGGCATCCGTTTCTTTGTCAGGTCAGACAAGGGAGCAGCCAGGGTACTTTTATTGGGTACAAAATTTTTATAGTTCCCTGCTGTCCCAAGAAAACTCCTGACCTGCTTTCTGGTCTGGGTCATGCCTGGATTACCTCTGTCTTTATTTGGTTAGGATGGAGCTGTCCCTGGCCTACCACATGCCCGAGGTATGCCACTTCTCTCATGGCCACCTGGCACTTCTTGGCTTTGACAGTTAGCCCAGCCCTCTGTATCCTGTCCAGCACTTTCCTAAGGTGTGAAAGGTATTCCTCCCAGCTGGTACTAAAGATGTTGATGTCATCCAGGTACCCCATGGCGTATTCCTCAGCACCATTTAACACCTGGTTCACCAACCTTTGGAAAGTGGCCGGGGCATTCTTCATTCCGAAAGGCATTACTTTGAACTCAAATATGCCTATCGGAGTGATGAAGGCTGACCTCTCCCTAGCTCTCTCCATCAACTCTACCTGCCAATACCCCTTTGTCAGGTCAGTGGTCATAAGGTAGGTCGCCCCTCCCAACTTGTCCAGGAGTTCGTCCGTCCTGGGCATCGGGTGGGCGTCTCACTTCATGACTGCATTCAGTCTACGATCGTCTACACAAAAACGAGTCGAGACATCTGGCTTGGGTACAAGGACTACGGGTGAGGCCCAGGGCCTGTGGGATCTCTGGATTACCCCTAAATCCAGCATCTCCTCCACTTGCCTCCTAATGTCCTTTTGGAGAGCCTCCGACACCTGATATGCTGTCTGTCGTTTGGGCGTCTGTGTCCCTGTCTCCACATCGTATGTCACTAAGAGGGTTAGTCCAGGCTTGGTGCTAAACAAGGGGGCAAAGTCTGCTAAAACCTCCCTTACTTTCTGGATCTGGCCCAGGGTCAGCTGGGAGAGAAAATTTTACTGCCTTCACAGAGGACTCTCGCTTACTCTCTTCCAGCAAGTCCAGAAGGGGATATCCTTCGTCTGTCTCCTCCCCATGACTGCACACTGAGAACACCATCATGTTGACATGGTACATCTCTTCTGTCTGTCTGCGGTCAGGTAACTCCACAGTGTAGTTCACGTCATTTACCTTCCTAACCACTTTGTATGGTCCTGCCCGCTCAGCTTGCAGCTTGTCTTTCCGGACCGGAATAAGGACCATGACTTCCTGACCCACCATGTACGAGCGAGCTCTGGCTCTGCGGTCGTACCATACCTTTTGTTTCTGCTGGGCAGCTGCCAGGTTGCTCTGGGCTGTCCCCACAAGCTCCTTCAGCCTTTCCCTAAACCTAAGGACGTAATCCACAAGGGGAGTTCCCTGGGTGGCATGCTTGCCTTCCCAGTCCTCCCAGATCAAGTCTAGGGGCCCACGTACCCGGCGTCCATATAAGAGTTCAAATGGGGAAAATCCTGTCGACTCTTGTGGCACCTCCCTGTATGCAAGCAACAGGTGGGGAAGGTATTTCTCCCAGTCCCTCCCATGCTGTTCAGCAAACGCCCGGAGCATTGACTTTAGGGTACCATTGAATCGCTGCACAAGTCCATTGGCTTGTGGGTGATACGGTGTTGTGCATCTCTGCACCACCCCACACTTCTCCCATAAACATTTCATCAGGTCCGACATGTAGGAACCCCCCTCGATCGGTGATTACCTCCTGCGGAAACCCAACATGGGAGAAAATCCCAAGTAAGGCATCTGCCACTTTGTCTGTCCTCAGAGAGGATAGCGTCCACCACAGTCAGAATGAATCTCTTCCTTGAGGAGCTGGGGGTATTTAAAGGCCCCACAATATCCATTCCCACCCTCTGGAATGGCTCCTTCACTATGGGCAAGGGGATCAGGGTAACTTGGATTTTCTTGCCCGCCTTCCCTATTTCTTGGCACTGGTGACAAGACCTGCAATACTCCTTCACCTGCTGGGTGAAGTTAGGCCAGTAGAAATTCTGGGCCAACCGCTGCATTGTGCACGCGATTCCCAGATGACCAGACAGGGGAATATCATGGGCAACCTTGAGCAACTGCTCATGATATCCCTGGAGAACAACAAGCTGCCTGCCTAGCATCCCTCCCTCCCTCGGTCTGTATGCCTGTGTATACATAAGTCCATTTTCCCAATAAACCTTATGTCTGTTGTCACCTCCCTGTGTGCTCTCCGAGTCTGCCCAAGCCCTCAGCTTCTCTAAGCTAGGGTCACTCCTCTGAGCAGCTGCAAACCCCTCACACAGTCCCAAGGCATGGGACAGGTCCCCTTCAGTCGTTAAACTAGGGTCCCTAGCACTAGCATCAGGGCCCTCAGGATCACTGTTGATCCCCACCCTCTGACAAGGGGTCACCCCTCCCTCTTCGGAGTAACCCTCTGTAGCTGTGTGGTTACTTGCTACTGGGGAATTTTCTACCCCCTTTTTATCAGTTTCCCCATCTGGAGACACCGGCTGGGGAACCAGCCTCTCACTGGTTTCCACACTGGTTTCTGTGGGGTTCAGGGAACTACTGTTTTCCCTTGTCACTTGGCTATGGGTAACTGCACATACCACCCCCTGCTGGAGATTGTTACCCTGGATCACATCCACTGCTAATGTGTTGGCTACAGCCACCTGTTGCACAGTTCCCCGTTTCACCCCAGTGCAGGAGAACACTAGTGAGTGGCAATGTTTTCTCTTCACCAGTAAACCCTTGTACAGTTACGTATTTATTGGGTATAAGCTGACCAGGCTGTACCAGATCCCCCTTTACCAATGTCAGGGATGCCCCTGTGTCCGTTAACCCCTGCATCTGTACACCATTTACTATGACTGGGTGCATGTGTTCCCTCATGTTCACTGGCATGCTCCCAGGGACACACAAACAACCCTCTTCTTTTATAGCACCCTGTTGTGTATTATGGCTCACCTTTTTGGGGCACTATCTGGCAATATGCCCAGTTTCCTTACACAGCCAACATGCATTTCTTACTTCAGATAAATCTTTTCATTGAAACCTGAGGCTAACTGGTTTCGGTGGAGGCAGTGGGGATTTTAGCTGCCCCGAAGGCACGCTTTTCTCTTTCTGCGCCGCCACGCCTGCCCCATTCATTCTCAGAGCAGGTCTGCTCTTGGCATAGTGGTCTGAGAATTCAGCAGGCTCTTGCACTGTTTTTGGATCTCGGTCCTCTAGCCAGATTTTTAGCTCTGCTGGGCAACCCCAATAAAACTGTTCTAATAAATCACATTTTCAATTTTATCAACAGAGTTTGCCTCAATTCCTTCCCACCAACGTTTTAGAAACTGACGTCGTTTCGTGGCTAGCTTCTCATAGCTCATATCAGGGCTTCTCCTGAGCTTACGAAATTTAGCCCTGTATGATTCGGCAGTTAATTCAAACTTTTTTAACAGTGCAGCCTTAAACTTGCTGTAATCGTCACTGTCCTCATTGTTCATTTGACCCAAGGCATCCCGAGCTTTCCCGGTAAGTAGCAGGGATAGCTGGAAGCTCCAGGACTCTCTAGGAATTTTAGCCTAAATACAAACTTTTCAAAAGAATTTAAAAAGGCATCCATGTCCTCCCCTTCCCTAAACTCGGCTATCAATTTGGAGTTCAATTTGTTACCCAGTCCTGCAGTCCCAGTTAAACCCAAGCCACTTACCTGCCCTGGTGCCGCTAGTTGGAGTTGTAGCTTCTCCAGTTCGTGTTGCCACTGGCACTCCTCTCTCTTCTCCTCTGCAGCTCACTGTTCTCGCTCTGCCTCTCTCCGTTCTCGCTGTCTCTTCTCCTCTGCAACTCACTGGCGCTTACACTCCTCACGGTCTGCCACCCTCTGTTGTTGCTCTTCCTCACAGTCTGCCTTCCTCTGTTGTCACTCTGCCTCCAGTTCCATCCTGCACAACTCAATTTGCAGCTTGAGTACCTCTGGATTCAGGATACTGGTGACCGTCCCCTGCTGCTGTGACCCTTCACTGACAGTGTCCCTGCTGTCCTCCTCATCGACTCAGGACCCCTCACTGACCTCTAGTCCTGCCACACTCGAGGTCTGGTCCCTTTCAGTCACGGTCTGTGACTCCCTGCTCTTAGTATCTGCTACCATCAGAGCCTCTATGAGGTTCTGCTTTTTGGCTGTCACCTTGAACAGGACTCCTCTGTCCTCGCACAACTGTTTTAAGTGTTCTTCAGTGTGCCTGCTGTAGTTGGACGCCATCTTTCCTGACTACTGCTAATCTGACTGTCACTTTAGAAAAAAAATAAAATGGGTAGGAACTTTGACTGTAAGCCAAGGGATATAGTTCTGTTTCCTTTAAATATAAAACACTGCCTTTATTTTTTTTCAAGTGAGCTGAACAGTCTCAAGCTGACACACTAAACCATGAAGCTTATACCACCAAACTTTTTATGCCACTGCTGCCAACCAGTCTGTCACAAATTCACGCAACCGGTCAGCCCTCTACTCCCAAAGTGCCAACCTCTGAGCGTATGATTTGTGAACAGTGAACAGTACAAGGTAACCCTCTTGTCTGTTTTTGTGGGTTCGAGTCACCTTTGTCTCAAGTTCTGGAGGGATTCAAACTGATAACCTCTTGTTAGCTTACCCAATTATTAGGCTCAGATAATTCTGTCTTCAGGGGGCCAGATATCTTTGCCTATGGGCACCTAACCAGTTCTACAAAATGAACCCTTAGCACTCTATGCAAGACTTTAGAGAACTCTATCAGTTTCCCAGTTTGGTATATTAATAAGCCCATACACAGTGATAACTGTAACCTTTAAAAGCTTCACTTAAATAAAAAGAAATGTCAAGGCACTCCAGGCAGTTTCCAATTTAAAATATATATCTTTACTTTAAAATTGGAAAACAAAAAATATTACAGAATAAAATATCCCAACACATACAGCCTTAAAACAAACAGGTTTAAAGTGCAAGTTTCTACAATACATACATTTAGATTGGTCTAATCTAATATATGCTGACTTTCTTTCAGTGCTGTGATGTTTCTTCCTCTCTCAGTCAGATAATATGAAAGTGTGTCTGTCAAGGTTTTCTCAGCATGTTAAGAACAGTCCTGAGCTGGCCCTCTCGCTGAGGTCACCAAACTCTGCCTTGGTGTAACAAAATCTATATTTTTATAACACCAAGATGGCCTACTAAGGTATTTAAAAATTAAGAGATGACATAATAAATCTCCTCTTTTCATGTTTACTGGTCTAAACCAGTTTGTTCTTTGCTTCTCACACATATTAAAAGTCTCTTTGATATGTCACTGTATTCAAAGCAAAAGTGTATTTGACTCCTTAATTCCATCTGGCCTTGGTATCTACACATCAAAGGTCTCTGATGAAATGAGCTGGTTTCCTGTGAGGTTATTTATAACACTGGCCAGTGTCCCTTTTCTCAGAACATCTAGTGCAGATCAAAGGTTTTCCCTGAGGACGTTATGAATGGCTAATTTCATTTCCTGGGATCAAAGCAAATTGACAAGATAATTGCACCTCAGATATCTGCAGTTTAACAATGTCCTGTACTTTGAACTTATCCCTGGGCCGCCCGGTGGCGCTGAGGGTTGAGGCGCTAGACGCCACATCTCGTGGCGCCGCGACCGGATTCGAACGGATCGGTGCCGGGGTCGGGTAGGGAGGGAGGATCGAGCGTCCCAATGGATGCCTCCTCCCTCAGGGATGGGTTACCAAGAGCGCATTGCGCTATGCATTCCTTCCATAGCCGGCGGAAGCACCGGCAGAGGAAGGGTGGGGCGGCCGCCTGTAGGGCCGGGAGGAGGACGCTCGGCGCGATGAGGGTTCATGCGTGCAGCACGCTACCACTCGGGACGACGCCCTTAGCGCAAGGCGTCCCTGGGGAGTGGGGACGCCAGGGGAGAAACCGAGAAATACCCTCCGGCAGCCCTAGATGAAGTCTGCCTTGTCCACCCGACCACCCACAGGACAGACCCCAATGTGCGAGGAGAGGAGGATGGGCACTCTAGGGCAGATCCCTAAGGTAGGTACCGGGGACATGAGCGGACGGAAGGAGGGGGCACCGGAGGCAGTAAGGAGGGATAAAGATGAAATTAAAAAAAGAACTTATCCCTGGGGGGTTTGAAGTGTCAGCTTCAGTAGCCAGCACCTCCCTCTGTCACAGTCCATCATACATTAATTTCTTATATTTACAACAAAATATTATACAGGGATCAGAACCAGCTGTCCAGGTGTGACATAAGGAGCCTTATTTGGTTTTCCACAAAGACAGGGTGTCCTTGCGGACTAATCCTAAGTTTCTTCCCAAGGTGGTGTCAGAGTTTACCTTGAATCAGGACATTCACATTCCTGTTTACTACCTAGAGTACTCAAACCGAGGGGAGGCAGCACTTCATATTCTGGATGTTCATAGGGTGCTTCGTTATTACTTGCAGCACACCTGAGCTACTAGAATGCCTGGCCAGTTATTTTTGTGTTTTGCCCCCAGAAAGGAAGAGGATCCTGTTTCTAAGCAGTGTTTATCCAAATGGTTGGTTAATTGCATTGTTTTCTGCTACAGCAAGTATAATAAATCCTTACCAGGCTCAATAAAGCATCACTCTACCAGGTGCATGGCTGCTTCCTTTGCTTCCTTGAGGAATGTGTCAGGTACCGACATATGTGCAGCTGCTACTTGGAGTTCTGTCCACACCTTTGTCAAGCACTACAGTTTGGACATTGCATCTCAATGCAGAGCTGGCTTTGGAATGGCAGTCCTCCAGGGCCTCCTCTCTTAATCCTTTTTAAGGAGACTTCTATCTCCACCCAGCTGACCGGGGTTGAGACTCAGTCCTAAAGGTTTTACCTGCTGCAAGAGCCCCTTGGAAGTAAGATAGCACAGTTATGTAAGAACTTACTGTAACAGTAGATCTTCAAGAGGAGCTCTCACAGCAGGTACTGTTTTTACCACCCACCTTCCCCCTGGTAGCTACTTCTCCATTACGGATACCTTTGTTTTTTCCTCAGTTAGAGGAACCTCCTCAGTTCTCCATTTTTACTCACTTGCCGGGGTCTCCGGCAGGAGAACTGGGTATTTATTTATTTGAGGGTGACCAGGTATGTCCACCGAGACAATTACAGTCCCTTTTTCAAGATTTACCCGGGGTCGCAGCAAGTACAGAAACAGTGCAATAATACAGAAAAGTAATACAGTATAGCAAAAATTGGCATTCAGCATAACAATGTATACAATAATATGATAGAGCATGGAATATAAACTTTAATAAAAACATAATTGCTAGACATATACAATTGAGAACTTAGGGTTAGAGGACTTGAAGCATAAAGATAGAATTGAGGAAGGGGAAGGGAAATGTGGCAAAGGACAGGAAGTAATCAGGGTGTGATTCAGTGTCAGGCAGGAGAAGAGGAAGGAAAAAGGGCATCGAGGGTTGTGTCATCAGTGGAAACAAGAGCAGGATACAGAGGCTGAGAGAGAGGCAGACAAGTTAGATTGGAAGAGAGGAACAAAACAGGATGGAGGGAAGAAGGGAGTTCCAGTCAGATACAGCAGCAAAAGAGAATGACCTCCTGGTGATGGTTAGACGCAGATTAGGAATGACTAAAAGGGGAAGTGAGGCAGAATGGAGGGCACGAGGTGCTTGTCTGAGGTGTATTAGCTCACTAAGACAAGGAGGCGTAAATTTGTGGACAAGCTTAAACATGAGACTCAAGGAGGAGTACCTCAGTTTAACTTCATATGGTAACCAGCCCAGAGAGGAGAGGACATCTCAGTGGTGTGAACATGTGTTAGCCCCCAAGGCAAACCTATGTTGAGCCTGGGATAGGAGGGACAGGGAGGAGGAATTTGTAGAAAGCAGAAGTGGGGCACTATAGGTTAGGAGAGGAAGAAGGGACGATGTGGCGATCTTAAGGCAAGAGGCAGAGGTGAGAAATGGACAGATTCGATAGAGGAGTCCTAGTTTCTGGTTCAGAGATTTAGCTACGTTGGAGACATGAGTGTTGAAGGAGAGTGCTGAGTCCAGGGTGATGCCCAGGTATTTAAAGGAGCGGACTGACTCTAAGGTATCACCCTTGAGAGATGTAATGCTAAGGAAGGGGATTGTATACTTTGAGGTGGAACGGTGGGTAAATAGCATACATTTAGTTTTTTATTCATATTAAGAACAAGATGATTATGGTTGAACCAGCCCTCGAGGGAAGCAACGTCAGAGGCAAGCTCACAGTTATTCAGGTCAGTGTGTGGAGAGGAGCGATAGATGATTGCATCGTCTGCATAAAGATGTTGAAAGTCCTTCCACAAAAGTGGGAAAGTCATTTATGAAAAGAGAATAACATAGGACCCAAAATGGAACCCTGTGGAACACCATGAGTTATAGGCCTTAGATCGGAGAGGGAAACATCCCACTTAACTCTTTGGGAGCAGCAGGACAGATAGCTTTTTACCCAGTTTAGTGCACTAGAATTCAGACCAAGAACATGAAGCTGATGAAGCAGAAGACCATGGTTCACCAGGTCAAACGCTTTAGTGAGGTCAATGAAGATGGCACCTGTGGCATAACCTTTGGCCATTGCATGGAATATGTCAGTTGTCACTTTTATCAGGGCAGTTAGTGTACTGTGAATCCCTCTAAATCCGTGCTGATAAGGGGATAATAGATTGTGAGATTCGAGATAGTGTTGAAGGTGGTTATAAACTATATGCTCTTGAATCTTTGCCAATGGGCAGAGGATAGATATTGGTCTGTAGTTGTCAACAACAGTATTGGAACACCCCTTGTGCACTGGAACTGCTACCGCCACCTTCCAATTATCTGGTACAGAGTTAGAGAGGAAAGACTGGTTGAATAAGTCATGTACAGGGTGAGCAAGGGCTGTGGCACCCAGCTTAAGAAATTTTAGCTCAAGGCAGCCATGGCCGGGAGAGCACTCCGATTTTAAGTTTGAGAGAAGCTTCTTTACTTCTTTGAGTGTGGCCAGCTTCAGGTGGAACTCAAGTCAAGCCTCAGGGGTGTTTGGAGGAAATAGGACAGAGTTTGGAGAGGAGGAGTTATGGAAGAGCGGGGTATATTTGTGAAGCTCTGTTAAAAAAAATTAAATCTGGAGGCAATGGCTGCTGAGTCAGTAAGGGTGGAGCCATTGGCAATGATAGAGCTTGGAACATCTGCAGCATTCCCTTTTACCAGGAAGTTAACTTGCCTCCAGAATTCCTTAAGGTTGCAATGGTGTTCCATTTGTAGGGATTTGAAATGGAGGTGTTTGGCTTTGTGTAGGGAACAGTTGTACTTGTTTCTGAATTGTCTATAGACTTGTCAGTCTGAGGGAAGTCCACTCTTTTTATTGGTTCACCAAACTTTATCACGGTGGGACATTAGCATCCTAATTTCCTTGGCTCTAAGCATCCTAATTTCCTTGGTGAGCCAAGGAGCCGTGACAACCTTGGACCTACATTTTTTCTGAGGGGCATGATGGTTAACTATTTGAGTGAAGGTGGATATTAAGAAATCCAAGGCTAGATTTATATCAGAGAGTGTTTTAATAAGGCTCCAGTCAGTGTTATTGATGGAACTAATAACACTGCCAACATCGAACCTAGACATGTCCTGAACCATGAAGATCCTGGGAGGAGGTTAGGACAATTGTTTCTCCACACACAAAAAGTGGGGAAGTGATCACGTATACAGTCTGAGAGGACACATACAGCTTTGATATTCTGAAGGCAATTAGTGGCCATCCAATCAAGTAGAGTATGTTTTCCAGACTTGGTGTTGATACTCGTAGGATCCTGGAGGAGCTGAGTTAGGCTAGAGTCAGCAAGTAAGGCACGTATTTTCTCTGAATCTGGGTGTAGCCAATCTAAGTTAAAGTCACCACAAAGTATAAGGTCATGGCTGGAGAGATTAACTAAGGAAGCTAGGAGGGAGGGCAGGCCAGGGGAAGCTTTACTGGGGGGCATATACACACACCCAATGATAAGTTTCTTAATATTTCCAAGGGTTAGGAAAATGAAAAGAGATTCAGCAGGAGATGAGTTTGTGTTAGGATCAGGGAGTTTGATTACTTCTAGGTCAGACCTAAAGTAGATAAGAACATCTCCACCCCTCTTACCTATCCTATCTTTTCTGAGTCATCTATAACCGGGTAGAGCCACCTCGTGCTATTTTATAGCCAGCTTTAGCAAGGTTCAGGTATACATAAAATGTTGGGTGACATCTGAAGGGCCCAAGCCTCCAGTTCAGCCATTTTGGGGTGTAGGCTGCGATTATTCATATGAGCAAGTGTTAGGCCTTTTGTTAGGGGGTATGGAAATTGTAATGTGGGTGAGGGGAGTATGACAGGAGGGTCCAAGATTAGTCTCAGTGTCCCCAGCACGGGCCAGCAGGAGAAGGAGGAGGATATATGAACCCACGATGAGGCACAGAAAGAGAGCATTTCTTGGGCAGTTGCAACGTTAGATATACAGAGGTGTTTGTGGAGCCAGAACCCCAGTAGAACAGTGCCCAGTTTAGGAAGACAAGGGATGTAGAGGAGTGCAAAAGAGAATTCAGGCAAGATGCGACATGGAGGGGGAGGGGAACAGTTACAAGAAGTGTGATGTATAGCCTCCGCGATAAGCCGGTCTGTACAGCAACTAAGGAGAAGAAGGCAAGACAGAGAGATTAACCAACATAGGTAACCCATGACAGGGACACAAATGGAGTTGTGTGGAACAAAGAGAACCCAGGGGAGATACGCGGGTTATGGCAGGACAAGGAGGGTATGGGGGGGGGGGGTGACCTAAAGTAAATAATGGGAGCAAAAGGCAGGAGAGTCTAAATAGTGAACAACAGGGCAGAGGGGGATTAGTTAAGGGGCAGACCTAGGAAAAGAGGACAGCTTTGAGAGGTCAGATCAATGAGACACCAGGCACAGAGAAGGCAAGGAGGAAATAACACAGGAGCAAATAATAGTGGGAGGCAGAGATGAATAAGGATAGAGGAAGAATCAAGAGGAAGGGGCAGCAGGATGGAGAGAACAGTGCTACAAGAAGCACAGTGCTTGTAAGGGCTTGGTGAAGGTGATACCAGGAGATAGGTACACAAGTAGAAAGTAGACTGACAGCAGCTGGTCAGCTTCGGGAGAGGTGGCAACAGCCAATGGGGAAGGGAAGGAAAGGGCGGGATCAGAAGTGTATTTAATAGAGGCCAGGATCGGAGTGGGAGAAAATATTAACTTCAAAATCTGTAGTTCTGTGGGGAAAAAAGCAGTTGAGGAAAAAAGCCATGGAAATGCAATAGAAAGCAATGTAAAGATAAGGGGCCAATCCCAGTGAGAGCCGTAACAGCAGAGTCAATCAGGTGCAGGTTGGAAGGCACAGCAGCCAATCAGAATCCAAGGAGTGTTCCCAGTTTTTATGTTATGAAGAAAGCAGGAGGACTGTGGCTGGGTGTCTCAGAGAAACATAATCCAGATAGCCATTGAAGGATAAATGGGGCTGTATGTTAAATCATTATCCCTGAAAGAGGGCTTTGCAATGGAATGAAGAGTTTATAAACAGGGTTTAATGAGTAAAGTGAGAACAGAAGTGCTGTATAAATCAACAGAATTTGAACTGCACCCTTTTTGAGTAATAAAAGGCATCTCCTGATGAAGCCTACAATTGTAAGTGAAACGTTGAGATTTTATGCCATTTTGGAGTTTGAATAAACTATTGTGAACCTTATCTAGCCGCAGCCGCTGGAACTAGCAAGTGGTCCGCCCGGTCAAGGGCACCTAGGTGCTGGAGTGCTTGAGGCGGGCCGAGGAGGGTGCATGGCCTGCTGGCTTATCCAGCCACAGCCACTGGAGCTAGCGAGCGGTCCACCCGGTCAAGGGCACTCAGGCGTTGGAGTGCTTGAGGCAGGCTGAGGAGGGTGCACGGCCGGCTGGCTTATCCAGCCGCAGCCACCAGAGCTATCATGCGGTCCACCCAGTCGAGGGCACCCAGGCGCTAGAGTGCTTGATGCAGGCCGAGGAGGGTGCGCGGCCAGCCGGCTTATCCAGCCGCAGCCACAGGAGTTAGAGAGCGGTCTGCTCGATCAAGGGCACCCAGGCGCTGGAGTGCTTGAGGCAGGACAAGGAGGGTGCATGGCTGGGGAGACTGCCCCTTTTAACCGTACGTTATGTTCAGGGCGGGCGGGCCAACACCAGGGGGCAGTCCCGCACTGTATACTGCTATCTAGAAGTTTTCCATGGGGTCCTGGTGCCTGCCAACTTCAGTCCCAAAGGTGCTACATGTTGCAAGAGCTCCTCTCGAAGATCCATTGTTACGGTAAGTTCTACATAATTGTGAGCTTGATCAAGAGAATTCCCATCAGGCCTGCCATCCCACCGTCCTTCCCCCTTGGCCTTAGAGCTTCTCTGTTTCTGTCTGTCTTTTTCTCCAGGATATTTCACCTTCTGCTTCACCTTTCTTCATGGCGGGAACCTCTGGCTCCCTTTAGTTTCCCCAGCTGGAGATCCTCTGCCTATGGTCTCCCCTCTGATGAGACAACTGAGAAAGGCACAGGGCCGCCTACGTTTATATGGGAGGGACATCGCCAGTGTCTGATGTAATCGTGGGTAACTCCTTGTCAGCTGCTAGTTAGAAAAGTTTCTGAGTGTTCCTAGTGCCTCGTGTTTATAGTTCCATAGGTGTGGCCTGATGCAAGAGATTCTCTTGAAGATCTACTGTTACAGTAAGTTCTTACGTAATAGTACTTTTCTTTTGATGGAATTTAGCTGTTTGGACAGCAGGTGGAAAAATCTCTTAAGGCATCTGATGAAATTAGAACTACCCTCAACACTTCCAGACCAGCTCCCTTTAACCCTAAAAAGGGCACGAGATGTAGCTTCTTTCAGAATGATCAATCCTTTCATGACAAAGGCGTGGGAGCACAAAACAAATCTCAGCCTTCCCAGCCTCAGAAAAAAGTGCAGCTGAAGGCACAGGCACTGAAAATACCTAATGCCACCATCTGATGCTCCAGTCCCAGTTCTGCCTCAGCTGCCTGAGGCAGGCCTCTCCTCCCCACCGATAGGACGCCTGACCCAGTTTTACCATCAGTGGGAATCCATTAGAATGGGCAAGTGGGTCCTTTGGATCCTCTGAGAGGGATATTTCCTGGATTTCACAGAAATCCTTCCAGACTATCCACCCAGAAGGCAACCCCTCTTACCAGCTCATATGTCAGAGCTTCTGGCGCAGGAGACTGTAGGTCTTCTGAGCAACATGGCAGTGGAAATTGTGCCAGAGTCAGAATGAAACATAGGTTTCTACTCCCTGGTACCAAAGAAATCAGGGGGCATACACCCCATTATCGACTTCAGAAATCTGAACAAATTCATGAGTTGAGAAAAATTCTAAATTATTTCTCTGGGGTGTTTGATTCCCTTACTGAAACCTCAGGACATTTTAGCATCCTTGGATATGCAGGATGCATATCAGCACGTACTGATACACCACAGATAGCCATGATTAATTGTTCTGAAGCAACATTACCAGTTTAGAGTTCTGCTCTTTAGGCTTTCCTTAGCGCCTTGAGCCTTTATAAAGTGCAGATTGCCAGTCCATCCTGGCAGGAGACCTGAACACTGTATCTCAGATCCTCACCTCAACAGGGGTTCTGCTGAATCTGGAGAAGACTCTGCTCCAACCGTCACAACAGCTGCTGTTCATAAGAGCTATTCTGGATATGACCAAAGCCCATGCCTTTCTTCCAGAGAGCAGGTTGCAGGTGATCCTGCAGATGGCATGCTACATCATGAAGCACAAGTCTGTGCAAGCCCATTCCATGCAACGCATGCTGGGTCTGATAGCTTCCTCTGGTATGGTTGCACTTGTGAATGACTAAGTGGATGCTCAGTGCATAGTGGTCACAAGTGTAACCACTAGGTTGCGCTATTCCAAGGGCTACTACCCCTGCCTGTGTGACTAGTTGCAGGTTAAGGGGCCTGGGTACTGAAAACGGGTGCCTCCACCCGGAGGACAGGGTTAGAGGTAGCGTAGCTGACCTGGGTACAGACCTCCTGGACACTGTGACCCCCCCTTTCCCTTCTAGTGGCCTAAACAATGAACAGCATACAAGGGTACAATACCCCTAATCAGCATACAAATCCCCACTCTATTTGCACTTACCACCAGGGCTGGTTCCACCAGTCCGACCCTGGAGACCCCCTGTAAAATAAGGGTAGACACAGCAGGTAACAACAGTACAGTGCTTCTGGTACAAAATGGAATCACAGTCAGGTTAAATGCAAAAAGAATTAGATATGATTCATTCAGGGGGAATGAACAAGGGAGTGGTGTAATTTGGCTGATTAGTTCTGTAACGGATCCAATCAGGCAATCATGCATGCACTTTAGAGACCCTTCACAGTTACACACTCTGGATACCCAGTTGGATCAAATGGGGCTAGCCTAATTTGTTGCCCGGGGTAGGCCGGCGTTGCAGCTGGTCGGGGCCCTGTGATGGAAAGAAGAAGCATGCACAACCACACGCAATTTGTAATCCGGCACCAGGAGGCTCAGTTTGTGCTAATTAGACAAAACAACTAAATCAGATGACACACTTCGATTGAGCTGTTGTTGCAGGGAGCTACCCTGGTGTTTACTCACACTACCCAGTACAGGACACAGGATGGATGAAATGGAGACTTTAGGATGACTTGCTGGTTTGCCAGGAGAAGCAGGGCCCACATGAATCACCAAGGTGTCATTCCTGTTCGAGGTGTTGAGCAGGGGGCTGATCCCTGGGCAGGTCTCTCGTTGATGGTTTTCTCTGCATCGTGAGTAGCTGGCTGGGCCAAGTTGGCAGGGCCCAGGCCGGGTGAACAGTTCAGATTCAGTCCAGTAAATGCTAGATAGAGCTTCCAGCAAGCGTGACACAGTTAGGCAGTGGGGAACCAAATCGCGACCCACTAACAGCATTCAGCACACTTATGCAATTTCAGCTTTCCTGCGCAAAACCGTGAACTCTGTGGTGATTCAGATGTCCTGACAGGCCGATCGTGTGGAGCAAATCTTCGGTCTTCTTCAGCAAAGGTAGTCACAATTCGGTGGCTTTTGTCACAATTGGTTCGGATACAGTCCGGTTATTTAAGCACTCTCTAATGATCCTCTTCGAGGGAGAGCAGGCAGACAGGCCAAACTCAGCCTTTCCACCAGTTTCCCTCTCGACTACACAGGAGCAGCTGCTCGAATCACTCAAGCTGTTCACTCTCTCAACTCCAAACTCAGACTGACACTCTGCTGCAGGCAGCACTGGGACTTCCTCTGAGATCCAAAAGGTTTGGTTGGTTGATCCATCTGTCTGTCACAGCTAGAGCTCCCCCTCCAGGTCCATTTAGGCGCCAAAGTGCAAAAACTACAATTCCGACAGAAATTCACTCCTACAAGACCCCTGGGGACAGACTCCATTTTAGGGTCCCCAAAAGTACTGATTGGTGCAATACAGAAATGTCCATGCTGCAAAGAAAGGTAGGTTAGACAAACTATGATATCATTATTATTTACAGCAGCTAATCAGCAAACAATTGCCAGTTCTAAGAGAGCTGCCGCTGTACAATTAGTGATGGCAGAATGGAGCAGTATTACTGCAGCTCAGGCGGGACTTGAGCCTGGAAACACTCGGTCCCGACCTGGATTAATTATACACCACAAAATGATGCCTCTTAAGGAGACAGGCACAGAGGCTAGCTAGGCACTCACATGCACAATACTTTTAAAATGCTAGGACACAGAACACTAGCCTGGCAGTGGGCATTAGGCAAGCCCAGGAAGACACTTTAGAAACCCCCAAATCTTTAGACTCCCCCCCCCCCCCATTCAGGCGACCAAGCCCCTGTTTCGGTCATTCATATGGTGATCAGTAGAGGACAGTCTCCTGCAGGGCTTCCCTTTCTCCCAACTGGAGCCTCAGGTGACTCTCAGTATGGATGCCTGCCTGTTGGGGTGGGAAGCTCACTGTCAGGGCCTCCAAACACAAGGTGTCTGGGACCTGTTACAGATGCAAGCTGTCTTGTATGGTCTCAGGGCCCTAGTGGACCGAGTCAGCCACAGAACAGTCCTCCTTCAGAGACACAGGTCTGTCATGTACTACATCAACAAGCAGGGCAGAGCACACTCTTGCCCTCTCTGCAGGGAGGTGATGAGTATGTGGGAATGGTTCCTGGAGCAGGGGTTCTGCTCCAAGCAGTTTACCTGCCAGCTTAGCCATGGAAGTATATTGTAAGCAAGCACCCTGGAATTAGGCAGTTGAGTCATGAAAAGGAAGCTGCTGTCTGTAAAATCTGAAGTTGCATCTTTGTACAGTGTCTGCACTGTGAAAATAGAAAATCTCACACAATCTGAGTAAAAGAGGTTGGGTAAGAATTACATCTCCTGGCTGTTTCTTAATATGAGTGCGGATAGACTGTCATATCCTTGCACACTGTCAGTATACTAATAAGGACCTGCAAAGCTATTATAACCCTGCTATTTCGCACCTTCAGACTGCAGCATTAAGCCATTGGAGGGAAACTGGTAGAGCAAAACCAGCTTTCACCATTTGTGGATCCAGTGTATTTTCTAATGGACTGTAACTGCTAAAACAGAAGTGCAGATTTGTTTGTTAATAATAGCAGTGATGCCTTTCTTTGGGGTGTTTTGTTGTGTATGGACTTTTGGTTTCTGTTATGTGCACCACCTTTGGTTTGAGTCACACAACCACACCTGCTACTTGTAATGTGTGGTATGGCCTGGTACAGTGGGCATTAACAGTTAAGTACATTTTCTGTGTTGAAGAAATGGACAATTTCTATACTTATGTTGTTGTTTTTTTCCTTTCTCCAGGAGCGGGTAAAGTCTGTATTCCACACCAAAGAGTTTGGGAAAATAATCAACTTTAAAACTTCAGAACAAGCCAAGGCAAGTACAACTTTTCAAGTTTACTGCAAACCACTGAGGGATCTATTCACAGAACTGCATTTAGCTTTTGTTTTTTCCATCCTTTGTTTATACTCCTCCACAGCGACCCCCTTCTGACCACCCCCCCCAAGCCATTGTCACCCAGTTCCTCCGGGGCTTACCTTACCTCCATCATCCTCTGCCACAGGACTGTGGCAGGTACATGGTCACTGATGCGAGGCCTGTGAGGGGTCCGTCTTCATCCTGTCACTGAGGTATTTTTCCTCCATTTTCTCCCTTTAGCCCCAAGGTCATGGTAGCAGGGTCGCACATGCGTCAAAATGATCCCGATCCTCCCACCCAGTCTAGTGCCAGGGGCCCCCCCTTGCGTGCCTGACACTACCATCGAGCCTCCACCTGGTTGCAGTCAAGGGCCGGGAGGGCTTACCTCTGCAATTCAAGAGAGGAGAGTTCCCTGGCAGCCGCTCAATCCTCTCTCAGCTCCCCCCCCCAGCCAACCCCCTATGCTCCAAGCTCATTTCTGAACACAGGTCGCCGGCATGGGAGAGGTGAGACACTGGACACCTCTGCACCACTGGGCCAACCATAGTATTTAGCTTTTGTTGACCAGGTTAGTATACTTGACGAAATAATCTGCAGAACTAACTGGGGAAAACATTCCTGTTTAATAACCAGAACACCTTCTATTGTTTACAAGCAGTTCTTTTACATGACTAGTACGATTGAGGCAGTTGTTAAAGCTCCTTTTCATTTTTCAGGACCACCGTGAATAAATCTACATATCATGGTGGTCCTAAGAATGGAAATGGAGCTTTTAGAAAACACTTCATATTTGTAGCTGGCCTGGTAGCAGAGCACAAATGCTGTAATTTGCTACAGTGGTGACCCAGGATCAGGAATAAACTGGGGGTGCTTGTGGACAAAGACAGCTCTGCTCCCTTGGGGAGAGGGACACTGTGTCTTGCTACTTGGCTGCCACCTTGTGGAAGCTAGATTGCACAGTGACTGCACATCAGAGGGTAGAGGGACAGCCACAGGACACAAAGCACGCATACATGCATCGCACATCAGCACCCTCAGAGGAAAAAGTCCCTGGTCTGACAGGACAGTGCCAGCACCCCCCACAGACCTGCTCAAGAGCAGCCCACCCACTACATTTGTGGCCCTGAGTAAGTGGGAGATTACTTGTAAATCCCTGAGAAAGTCAGTGACAGGGATACGGGGTACCTTCAGAAGGGTTGTGGACCAGGGATTGGAGAAAAATCTCCATTAAAAAAAAAAATGTTGAAGCTTTGGTTTAGGTTAAAGTGGCTGTTGAGTGGTAAGAAGCCAGAGTGTTTTTTCAGTGAGAAAATGCCTTAATACATTTTTGTCTTTGAGAGGAAGTGAAATAAATGCCAGTTTGCTGTTGATGTCAGTTGCTTAATCCACCCTCCTAATTCTGACTTGGCTGGCAGTGGCGGGATATGATCTTGAGCCCCCAGTAACAGAGTTGCCTCATCATTTAATTTTGTTTCTTAAAATGTGATTTTTTGTATTTGTTTCGTTTGAGTTCTTTTCATTACCAACCCCTGTCTTTGTTCCCTCTGCAGTAGCTCTTGTAGCCAACACACACAGACACTTGGAGTTGTGAGGTCACGATTGCGTACTGGTTTTCCTCACTAGAGGACCATATCAGCAACATAGTGATCCAGTGGCATAAGTTGAGTTGCTTACAGTTATCCAAGTTGTCTGCAAAGCCTTAACACTTAAGTAGTTTTGCTCAGATAGTATCCGACGATATCAAATGCCATTGTATACCACAGATTTTCTCTGATACTGGATGACATTGGACACCGTTGGCATGCAACTCTTCTAACCCGAGGATTGCCTCATGGTTTCTTTCTAAGCACCATCTCCTAGGAGACACATGCCCTGGAGATAGAACCCTATTCTAATAGCAGAATGTAGAATTTAGAATAGGTGTTCGAATAACTCTGCAGCCACTCTCCATCCTGGCAGTTGTCAGATTTGTTTCTGTGTTTGGAGAGAACGGTCATCCCGAGTCGAGCTGCAGTACAACTGGGTCTCCAGTCACTTATTTATTTTTGAGTAAATAATAGTTTTAAGTGGTAAATTCATTGTACTCCTATCCTGCATTAGTTAGGATATTTTAAACACTGGTTCTTCTGCTTCCCGTTTTGATTCCTGGGAACCGGCTACCACCCTTTTCGCTACTTTTTTATTTTTAGCTATTTATGGCTAATTTGATCACTTACTTTATTCCTGGGTAAGTGATCCTCTTTTTTTTGAAGCTGCGCTACTCAGAAACAGAAGCACTTTTACTTTCCATTTCAGTCCATTAGGCAACAGCTAAAGTAATATGGTCTTATGCAGCTTGACCACATGCCAACAACAAATGAAAAACAACACTGTTATCAAGGATTATAACAGGACAGACTTTAATCAGATTCTTCAGCGCCTATCTAATATCAATTGGGACAGCGTATTCATTGATGCATCTGTGGAAGTATCCTGGAGTGTTTTTAAAGATATCATTCTAAATTTAGAAAACAAACTTGTTCCAGTCAGGAGAAAAATATAACAATATGGGAAGGGTACCAAATTGGTAAACACCAGGGGTAAAGAGACAAATTAAAATCGAGCATAAGGCCTTCACTAAATTTAAAAATAACAGAATAGAAGCAAATAAGCAAGCTTATATTAGAGAATAAAAACAGCTAAAAAACTTGATCAGGAAAACTAAATCTAATATTGAATTTAGAATAGCCCATTCTAAGGATAAAAAGCTTCTCTACTCTTGTATAAACTCTAACTGTAGAACTTCTGTTAAAACTGTTGGACCCATTGTGGATAATAATAATATCATTGAGAATGATGAGGTTGCTGCCGACCGCTTTAACAAGTAATTTTGTTGTGTTTTTCTCCTAAAGGCAGTAGGACAATAAATCTAGATAACTACTATGACACTGAGTTCTGTTTTTCTGTCCATGAAGTCTACTCAGAATTAAGATAAATAGCTCTTCAAGCCATGGACCAGATAACATAAACCCAAAATTTCTTAAAAATGTAGCCCATTTTTTGGCTCATCCCTTATCTGTCATCTTTAATCTCTCTCTCCCTGAATGAGGGTAATGTACCTAATGACTGGCGCCGTGCAGCTGTTGTCCTCTTTTATAAAAATGGAAATAGAGGTAGCCTAGAAAACTGTAAGCCAATTAGCCTACCATCACATTGCGGTAAGTTAATGGAAAAATTAATTAAAACGCAGCTTGAACTAGTGATAGAGAATAAAAGACTGTGTGATCAAAATCAACATGGTTTTACTAAAAGGAAGTCATGCTCTACAAATGTAATAGTATTTTACAACCAAATTAGTAAAAGCCTTGATAACAGAATCCCCTCCAATGTCATCTTATTAGACTTCGCTAAGGCCTTTGATAAAGTGCCCCATAATATTTTGATCTCAAAACTATTAGATTTTGGAATTAGCCCAAGCCTTGTTAAATGGATTGATAGTTGGCGCCAGGATCGAGTGCAGCGTGTCTGAATTAATGACGCTGTATCAAAAGAGGGTATAGTTGGAAGCGGTGTGCCCCAGGGCTCTGTTCTGGGCCCCATACTATTTAACATCTTCATCAGCGATATGAATAAGGATTTAGAAAATATCATCAAGTTTGCCAACGATACTAAATTGGGGGGTGAAGTGGATACTTTAGGTAAACACTTATCATTAGTCAACGTCCTGGGCAATATTGAAATCTGGGCATCTAAAAATGGTATGTCCTTCAACATTAACAAATGTGTTGTCATGCATTTTGGCCTAAATAATCTAAACTACTGCTACATATTAAATCAAAATATTCTGAAGAGTTCTGCCCTTGAGCATGATCTTGGTATCCTTATTAATAACAAACTGTCTTCAACCAACCACTCTATGTCCATATCAAAAAAAGCTAAGGGAATAGTTAACAGAATCAAGGATACTTTTGTGTGCAAGACTGAACAATGCATTATTCCACTGTACAAAAGTTACGTACGACCTCTCCTTGACTATGGGTCACAGATTAGTAACCAAACTTAGCCCTAGGTTAAAAAGCAAACCCTATCAAGAGAGGTTACTAGCTACTGGTCTCCACCCTCTGCAAGCCAGACAGCAGGGAGAGACTTACTACTACTCTATAAAATATTGCAATCTCCTGAACTAACAGCTTACTGTGATATACACTTTAGTACTGCCAGAGGTAAGTTAAGGTCTCGTAACAAGAAACTTATTGCCCCTCTTGTTACTACTAACAAGAGAGACAATTTTTATACTATAAGGGCTGTTAAAGCATGGAACGGGCTCCCACAAAATGTTGCTGATCTCACAACTTTTGATGGCTTCAGAAAAGCGCTGGATGAGTGTTACTACTCTGAATAGAAAATGGTATAATTGACCCACTAATGTGGGGGACATTCTCGATTGACCTATTCGCCTTCTTATGTCCTGCTTACCTAGTAAACCTAGTCTGTGCCCTTTCACCCTAATTAATCGCTTCCTGTACAGAAAGCCATGATTTGACCTTTAGCACAGTTTTTTGACGGTAAGAGATCTTTACTACTGGGCTCATACTTTATTTTTAATATCGTTAACTGTTTTTTTTTGAGTCACTTTTAGTTTCTTCCTATGAGCTCTCTAACTTGGCAATTGTAGAGAGACCTAGGGGATCCACAGGCTATAAAACTTTCTGTAACTTGTTTATAGCTCCTGGCTGAGGCAGACTGTCACAGGCTCAATGTAAACTGCCTGGGATGAGATCACTACTTATTTTTGTGAGTCCTGCATTGTTTTTGCCCAGAAACTTTAAATAAAAGGGCAAATAAATTAGGAGTCATTATGGCTTCTCAGTGTGCCTCCTTGTCACCATAAAATAATAAAAAAGGCTCTGAGGGAGTTCCCAGTAATGGTGGAAAACATGCATCGGACAGTTCTGTCTCTTGTTTAAGAGTAGCATCAAGAAAAGTAAAGGGTGCAAAAATAAAAGATAAAGCTGCTGAGCCATCAGAAAAACACAATAAAGATGAATCAGATGCCAGGGTGTCCAAAAGGGGAACTTTAAATCTGGTGATGGCAAAGATATAAATATTCCAGTGCGTGCTAGAAAGAAATGTAAAGAAAACATTTCACTGCCATGCCTCCTGAATAAATGAAAGGAGAAGGCAGATGTTAAAGATAAAGAGAAAATGCCCTGATCAGTGGATTATAAAAAAAAAAGAAGACTTGCAAGGGACTTCCTGTAATTACTAGGACACATGACAGCATCCACAGCTGTGGTTCCATGTGTCAGGTTCCTGACGAGAGATATCCAGTACCACTTAGAAGACAACTGGTCTTAAAGATGGGATTCACTCTCAGAGTTTATGCCAGTGACAAAAGCACTGGTAAAATCACTAGAGTGGTGGAAGGAGGAGAGCAACTTCAGAGAAGGCATTCCCTTCCTTCAGCAATCACCAACAAGTATCCTTACTACAGATACCCCACTCCTGGTGTGGGGTGCCCACCTACAGGACCTCACATTGAGTGGCATATGGAGCCCGCAGGAATCACTGGACACATCAATCTCCTGAAGCTCAGGGCAGTGCTACTAGCAATGCAGTCTTTCTTCTCCCAGCTACAAGGTCAGTCTGTGCATATCAGAACCAACAATACCACAACAGAACTGACAACACCACAACAGTGTATTACATAAACAAGCAGGGAGGGTCAAGATCCTCAAAACTGTGTACAGAAGCAGTGGGAATCTGAGACCTGGCACACACCTTAGAAGCAAAACATTTCTTCGTTGCACTTGCTGGGCAAAGACAACATCCTGGCAGATTCCTTAAGCAGAATCAGTCAGGGAAATTGCAAAAGGGCCTTGAACAGACAAGTTCTGGCCACAGTGTTCAGAAGGTGGGATGCTACCAAAATTGACCTGTTCGCTTTTTGGGAAACAGCTTCCACAGTTTTGTTGCAGACCACCAGCTGGAGGGACAGTCCCAGAGGATGCTCTGGAACAGTCCCATACAAAAGATTAATAAACAAGTTAACCAGCCTGGGAGTGGGTCCTAGGGTGGCAGCCTGGGTGACAAATTGGCTATACAACAGGACACAGAGGGTAATAATAAATGGAGTACACTCTGAAGAAAGGGTGGTTACTGGTGATGCACCACAGGGTTTAGTACTGGGACTAGTCCTCTTTAATGTCTTTATGGGAGACACTGCTGAGGGGCTGGAAGGAAAAGTATGCCTCTTTGCAGATGACACAAAGATCTGCAATAGGGTTGGTACACAAGGTGGGGTGGAAAGGATGAGAAGGGACTTGGCAAAGTTGGAGGAACTGTCAGAAGTATGGCAGCTTAGATTCAATGCAAAGAATGCAAAGTAATGCACCCGAGAAACAAAAATCTAGGTGAAGAGTACACAGTGTGGTGGGGGGGGGGGGGAGTACTAACAACAATAAAAATGGAAAGGGACCTGGGGGTAGTCATATCAGAGAACCTTGTGAGAAGGCAGTAAGGAGAGCTGGGGAAGGGGGGAATACTGGGATGCATAAGGAGAGGCATCACTAGTAGAAAACAGGAAGTTGTTATCCCTCTGTACAGACAGTTGGTGAGACCCCATCTGGAGTACTGCATGCAGTTCTGGAGACCCGCTGTCCGCAAGGACATAGACAGGATGGAGTCAGTCCAGAGGAGGGCAACTAAAATGGTGCAGGGTCTGCAACAGAAGCCATATGAAGAGAGATTAAAAGAGCTTAATATGTATACACTTGAGGAAAGGAGGGAGGGAGGACATGATATAAACTTTCAAATACCTCAAGGGACTCAACAAAGTCCAAGAGGGTAGCATCTTTTGGAGAAAAAGATGTGCAAGAACAAGGGGACACAATTTGATGATGGAGGGAGGACGGCTCAGGGGCATCGTGAGGAAATATTTTTTCATGGAGAGAGTAGTGGACACATGGTACCGCCTTCCTGAGGAGGTTGTGGGGTCAAAAACAGTGGGAGAATTCAAGAATGCATGGGTCACCCATAACGCAATTATAGTAGGGGGTAGGAGGAAGTAGGCTGTTGGTTAACTAGAATCTGCAGCTTATCCACTGAGTAGAGAAATGGGTAGACTAGGTGGGCCAAGTGGTCTTTATCTGCCATCAAAGTCTGTTTCTATGTTTCAGTGAAAGTCCATTGGACTAGGGAGGTTGGAGCTCAGGATTCACTCAGGATAGTGATCCATTCAGAATTGTCCTGCTAGAAGTGACAAACTGTCTGGCATGTACATCAAGTGCATAGTGCTTGGAAAAAGTGTGCACTGTGCTCCAAGTTGCAGCTATGCAAATTTCACCAGTAGGCACAGAGCAAATTTCTGCCAGGGAAGTAGACATCACTCTAGTGAAATGGGCATGTATGCAGCCCTCCAATTTAACCTAAGCCATGGCATAGCAGTGACACACCCTGATGAAGACTCCAGTTTAGAGTCAAAGTGCCGGGGTTCATCTGTCTGCCTGTATATTTGCTGTTTTTGGGGACGAGGTTTGAAATATTTGGCATGTTTGCCATAATAAATTAAATATATTATACCTTGTTCCTGTGTGCCGTATATCCTTTTTGTTCTATAGTGGGGGGTAGGAGGAAATAGGCTGTTGGTTAACTAGAATCTGTAGCTTATCCAATAGGTAGAGAAATGGGGCAGACTGGGTGGGTCAAGTGGTCCTTACCTGCTGTCAAAGTCTATGTTTCGATGCTTCTCTAATCTTGGACTGGACAGAGAAGTTCCTGTATGTCTTCCTGCCATTTCCTCTCATCTAGAAAATCCTCCTGAAACTCAGGAGATAATCTGCAATAGTGATCCTAATAGCTTCAGACTGGGCCAGACAGAAATGGCACTCAGTTCTGCTGACCATGTCCAGAAAACTTCCAATCAGCCTGCCACTGAATCACAATCTGCTCACCCTATCTCAGAGCAGGATAGCGTTACCAAATCTCAAAACACTATGCCTGAGGGCACGGTTCTTGAGGAGTTAGAGTTTTCTGGGCTAAATCTCTCAGAAGAAGTCCTTAAGGTGCTTAGAGTTTCAAAGAAACCAGGAATGAGGAAAACATATTCCTCTACATGGAAGATATTTTCTTACAGGTGTACCCAGAAAAGAATAATCCTAGTAGAGGCAGAGTTGCCTATAATTTTGGAATACCTGGTGCACCTCCAGTCCTTAGGCCTAAGGCCATCAACACTAAAGGTGCATCTAGCAGCAGTGTCAGCCTACGTATCAACAGGCAAGGGAAAGTCACTGGCCTCACAACCCATTTTCAAAAGTTTTAAAGGCCTCAGTCATTTGTAGGAGGACTGGAGGAGGGCAGATGTAGTCCTGCTTTACCAAAGTGGTAGCAGGTAGGAGGCTGCCTACTAGAGACCAGTCAACCTAACATCAATGGTGGTGAAGTTAATGGAGACACTTCTGAAAGAAAGGATTGTGGAGAATCTTGAATCCAGTGGGTTACAAGACCTGAGGCAGCATGGATTCATGGGCCTACCTCGATTTCAGTAAGGCATTCAACACTGTTCCACATTGGAGACTCATAAGGAAGCTGGGCAGCTTAGGGGTGGGTCCAAAGTTCATAACTGGGTGAGAAATTGGTTAAGGGATAAGTAAAGTTAAGGGTATTAAAGCAATAGCAGTCCTGGGTTGGTGGGGAGGGGAGACACTGAGGCACTGTGGGTCACCCTCAAGGCAACCAGTGGCACAGCAGTTCCCACAGGAGTGATCTACAGGCCTCCAGCACGGTGGGAGGAGGTAGATAGGGGCTGGTAGAAGAAATACCTGGGATGGCAGCAAAAGGAGAGGTACTGCTGCTGATGATTTTAATATGCCAGATGTGGACTGGACCATCCCAGTGGCTTCCTCAACTAGGAGCTGGGACATCATAGATTCCTTGCAGGGGGCAGGCCTCAAGCAGTTAGTGCTGGAACCCACCAGGTACAATGCAATTTTGGACCTTGTACTTACCAGTGGGGACAGAATCATGGAAGTCTGGGTGGATGATCACCTATGGTCCAGCGACCACCACACAGTGTGGTTTAATATAGGTACAGTGTCACAGTCGAGTCACACAAAAGTGAGGGACTTGGATTTCAGAAGCATGGACTTTGCTAAAATGGGGATCAGTATCAAAGAAACCCTGACAAGTAATGATGCAATGGGGGGGGGGTTGTGGAGCAGTGGGTACAGCTAAAAGGAGCCATAGTGGAGGTAACAAATTCAGTGCATCAGGTTGAGGAACAAGGGCAAGAGAAGGAATAAACCACTATGGTTCTGTACGGATGTGGCAGAGAGAGCAAGGGCCAAAAAGGTGGCCTTCAGAAAATACAAGGAGACACAGAAGGAAGAGGATAGGGTGGTGTACCTAGATAGACAGAGGGATGCAGGAAAAGCAGTTAGGAGCACAAAGGCGCAAGTGGAGGAAAGATTAGCACAAACGGTAAACAGGGGACCAAACATTCTATAGGTACATTAGTGAAAGAAAGAAAGGCCGGGCGGGGTTGTAAGGCTCAGAGGAGATGGAAGGGATGGTGTGGAGGCAGACTTAGAAAAAGCATCAGTGCTGAATAAATGCTTCTGTTCAGTCTTCACAGAAGAGGAGGGACAGGGATCTAACTGGGCATCAGAAATGGGGTGGGGGGTACAGAAGAGAGGATCCTAGAGGAGCTCACAAAACAAAGGGTGGACAAAGCAATAGGACCAGATGGTATATATCCTAGGATATTAAAGAAACTATGGATGGTGCTGGCAGCCCTGTTTAGTGAGTCCCTAAACACAGGAGTGGTTCCAGAGGACTGGAGGAGGGTGCATGTAGTCCCTCTTCACAAGAACGGCAGTAGGAAGGAAGCAGAAAACTACAGGCTAGTCAGCCTCACCTCAGTGGTGGGAAAGATTATGGAGGTGCTGCTTAAGGAAATGATTGTGGACCACTTGGAATCCAGTGGATTACAGGATCTGAGGCAGCATGGATTCACAGTGGGAAGATCATGTCAAATAAATCTAATAGACTTTTTCGATTGGGTGACAAAAGAGGTGGATCAAGGGGGAGCAGTGGATGTCGCCTACCTTGATTTCAGCAAGGCCTTTGACACCATTCCACACAGAAGACTGGTTAACAAGTTGGGCAGTCTATGGGTGGGCTACAAGGTGGGGAGCTGGGTTAGAAACTGGTTGAGTGACAGAAAGCAGAGGGTGGTGGTAAATGGGATCCAATCCAAGGAAAGGGGGGTGACCAGTGGTGTACCTCAAGGTTCAGTCCTGGGGCCAGTCCTCTTTAATGTCTTCATCAGTGGTATTGCTGAAGGGCTGGAAAGGAAGGTCTGCAGATGACACTAAGATCTGCAACAGGGTAGACACTCCAGAGGGGGTCAAGAAAAGAGGGGCCCTAGGAAGTTGGAAAAAGGGTCCAAAGTGTGGCAACTCAAATTTAATACAAAGAAGTGAAAATCATGTACCTGTGACACAGAAACCCTGTGGAAAGTTACAGGATTGGGGGTTGCTGACGGTCACCAAGAAAGAAAGAAAGAGATTTAGGGATAATCATCTCAGATGTCCTAAAGGTGTACAAAGGCTGTGGGGAGGGCCAGTGCCATGTTGGGATGCATAGGGAGGGGTATCACTAGCAGAAGAAGGGAGGTTGCAATGCCACTGTACAAAACACTGGTGAGACCTCATCTGCAGTATGGTGTGCAGTTCAGGAGGCAGCATCTTCATAAGGACATAGACAGGGTGGAGATATTTCAGAAAAGGGTGACTAAGATGGTACAGGGCTTGCACCAGAAAACATGTGAAGAGAGATTAAGGGACTTCAATATGCACACACTGGAAGAGAGTCGGGAATGGGGAGATATGATAGAAACCTTCAAGTATCCAAAGGGCATAAACAAAATGCAGGTGGGAGACATCTTATAGTATAGGAGATGTACAAGGATGAGGGGGCACAATATGAGATTAGAGGAGGTCAGGATAAGGGGAAAGTGAGGGAAGTTCTTCTTCAAGGAAAAGGTGGTGGATGCATGGAATAGCCTACCCCAGGAGGTGGTGGGAGCTAACACACTGGGGGGGGGGGTCAAGCATGCATAGGATAGGCATAAGGGAACCTTACAGGTGGGAAGGAGAGGCTAAAGACAATGACCAAGTAGGGTCAGCGGCCGATGATGCAGGAAGGAAATACAGGCAGGTGGGGTGGGCCTAGCGGTCCTTATCTGCTGTCTAATTCTGCGTTTCTGTGTTTTAACTGAGGGTGGTGCTAGTCAGAGTTCACTCCTGAGAAGGGAGGGTGACCAGCAGTGTGTCTCAGGGCTCAGTACTGGCACGGAACCTTTTTAATGTCTTTATAAGGACATTGCGGTTGAGCTGGAAGGAGAAGGTCTGCGTTTTTTTTTTTTTATTTTACAATTTTTGCATTTTCTCTCCTGCCCGGGATCCTGGCAAATACGCGCGTGTGTGTGTAGAGGCACACGTGAACACTGGGTACTGGCTCAGTCCCTCCTGCCACTCCCTTCTACTCTGCTTCCCATCGTACCTCCACCAGATGGGAGCGGAACTACGGTGGGGGGGACAAGCAACCTCTCCTGGGAGAGGAGAGGCAGCAATCCTGCTCCCCCCCCATGCCGGCTCCCTGACGACCCGAGGTTATTCCTGAACCCGGGTCGCCGGCACGATGCAAGGCATCCCATGCTTTAGCCCTTAGTGCCAACAGGCCGGTGAAGGTCTGCCTCTTAGCGGACAACATCAGAATCTGCAATAGGGTTGAATCCAGGGGGATGGAAAAAATGCACAAGAAAACTCAAGGTGTGGTCAAGGGTATAGCAACCAGGTTTCAGTGCAGAAAAGTGCAAAATGTTGCACTTAGGAGACACAAACCCAGAAGCAGAGTACAGAATGAGAGAAGAGGTAGTGATGATCACCAACCAGGAAAAAAGACCTGAGGGTTATCATATCTGATGTCCTAAACATGGCTAGGTTGTGTGACAAGGCAGTAGGGAGACACCAACCAGAAAGGTGGCTAAGAAAATGCTTTCAGGAGTTTCCGCATACACTTCAGCAGCAGGAAAGTTAAAAAAGCCTAGCTTACTTGACACCAGATGAACAAAACAGACTAAAGTCTTGGTCACGAGATGAATATGCTTATTTCAAATTATCCACAGTTAAACTCAGCTGACCTACAACCGCCAACACTTCACACGGACTCACTGTGTGCTTTCACAACACGTGGCAGTGCATGCACGTTGTGAGATTTAAACCAATTCTTTAAAGTGACCAATGCTAATAAATCTAATTGTAATATAAATACTAACAGATATATGACAAAGTGCCATGTTACCTTTATAAAGTGCATTAAATAAACGTGCATCTGCACTGCCCATCTGAAGTAGCTAATCAAAATATTGAATAACACAACACACATGTTTAAAATACAAATATGGTAAACATGAAAGGAGGAAGTTGGGATGGGGCAGGCGGAGGGTAGGGAGGGAGGAAAAAAGAGATAGGGGTATATGGGAGCGATAAGGAGAGGGAGACGAGAAAGAGGAAAAAACAGCTTAAAATGCTGTATTACACAATCACAGATTCTTTAATACAATATCCATTTGTAAAGATTATCTACTGCTAGTTATGTTATATAACAAAGATCGTGGTGTTACTTGCATTGTTCAACAGATCCAACCTAATAAACTGTCAGTGTGCCTATTGTAGACTGTAATGTGACATTAATTTATTCAATGTATAGGTACTTCATTTCCTGACACTCTAAATCTATTACATTTCTGACACTCTTAATATTTTAAAAAGGATTACAACTGAAACATCTCAATTAAACCTGGTGCCACAGTGGATTTCAGCTTGTACTGCCAGAAACATTCTCTTTTCGGGAGTTTTATTATCTAGGTCTGCACCACGTCCATTTAGTGTCACTGTTGATTGTTACAAAGCTGAGAATGTCCTGCTGCTTCTTTTACAATATGTGCTGAAAAAGCATTTGTAATGTCTTTTCTCTCAGTGCTTTTCGGGTGTTCACTAATGCCTACCTTCAATATTCTCAGAGTTTTTCCTGTGTAAAAAGCAGAACAGGTGCATTCTGCCATGTACACAACAGTTTCTGTTGAACAGTTTCTAAAGTCTCGCACCTCAAAAGACTCCTGGGTGCATGGCTGCTTAAAGGTGTTGGCTTTCTTCACATGTGGACAAAACTTACATGAGCCACACTTATGTGTTCAGTGCAGAGGTGGTGGGCTAGGATTCTTTTCTGGCACTTTATGCGAGCTGTGGCCAGTCTGTCACTTAACTTTGCCCCACTTCAGTGGACCATTCATGGTTTGTTCTGTGTCACTTTCTGTAGCTTCGGTTCCTTATATAAGATGTGCTAGTGTTTTTCCATGATGGCTTTTATCTGGCTACTCTGTGGACTAAAAGTAACAACATTTTCCACAGTTTGCTATTGTCTACCCTTCAATAGTTCCTCTCTAGTGTAGACCTGTATTTTTTCTGCTGTTCCATCTATACAGTGTAGGCTATGTCCTCTTTTGATGAAGCCCCATCTCAATTCTGTAGCACCTTGTTGATAATCTTTTTCACTGCTGCAGTTACATTTAAAGTGCATATACTGTCTGACAGGAATATTTTCAACCAGATGACAAGAATGACAGCTAATGAAATGTAAAACTGAATTCTCATCGATTGATTTCTGTACGGTGTGCTCACTACCCCACAAACCATCTTTTTTGATACTGAGGTTGAAAAAGTTAGCTTGTTGTGCATAACGTGTTGTACTGAATTTCAGGTGCTGATATGCCAACTCCAGGTAATGCACAAAAGAATCTAATTCTGCCATGGTACCTCGCCAGATGAAGAGCAGATCATCGATAAAGTTCCTATAAGTCAATTTTACTGTAAAAGGGATTGGTTTCTGCATTAAAGATGACTTGCTTCTCCCAGTCTGCTAGATGATTTGGTGCATACAGTTTACACATGGCAGTGTCTTTAGTCAGGACACAGTACTTGTGCATAAGAAAAAAGATTACTGTGTAGCACATATTCAGTTAGAGGCATTCTGCCCTACTGCCTGTAAGTATAATCCTGATGTACATGGATGCTCTCTGGTCATCCCTTATTTGTCTACCCTGTACTACTCAGTGTAAACCCATTTCTAAGTCTCTCTTTATAGCTGCTGTACAATTGTTCGTATAATCAGAGCTACCTGTATAATCACCTGTTCTCACATGCCTGGAATGCAGGGGTGTAGCTAGGGATTACAGATCTGCACACCAAGTGGACGCACTGCTACCTCCCCCTTAGGGTGTGCTGGTGTGCTACCCCCCAATGCATGGGTAAATTCAAATGCCATGCATTGCTCCCTAAGACAGCCACATACCAGCCCAGAGCCTGTAAAGTTGTATTGTCCTTGGGATGCAATGACAGTGACCAGTCCTTCTAGTTTCAACTCCTATGAATAACATTTCAGAAATGTTCAGCATTGTCTTTATTAGTTTTCATGCAGAAAGGAAGCAGTTCAGAGTCTACTTGCTACCCCCTTAAATAAAATTGTACACCATGGAGTACTTGGAGTATGCCTGGCTACACCCATGTTGGAATGTACTGCTATCGCCATGTTGTGTTTTCATGAACTGTAATCTGCTGTTGTGAAAATGCTTATGTAAATTATTTGTTCTTGTGAAAATGCTTATGTGAATTATTTGTTCTTGTCCTTGTGAAATGTAATCTCCTGGGTCGTACCTGAAAATAGGCACACTGTTGTCTAGTGTACTTATCTGGTTACCAAAAACCAAATAAATAAATACTATACCGTACCATAGCATCACTCAGATTTGTATTTTTGTACAATGCTCTCTGTTTTGCTTCTAGCCCCTCTTTATGCGGGATGTTTGTATATAGTGACTGAATGTCTGAGGTCACAGAATACCATTCAGGTTCTATATGTAGGTCATTTAAGACCTCCAGAATGTGGGAGGTGTCACGTATGTAGTACCTGGTAAAACATGCTATTGGTTTTAAGTACATGTCCACCAGGTGAGCCAAAGGTTCCGGCCTAGGATAGGGTTCGCACAATTTTTTGTGGATTTTTGGGAGGTATAAATAGTCAGCATCACCGGACGGGCAATCCACTTTCAAAAAAATCATGCATTTCTTGATCAATCATATTTAGCAGCAAAGTATCATACAGGGTTTCATCAACTGTACTTCTAAAATCGGTAGTGGTATCATAAGACACAGATTTATAAAAGGCATTTTATCAGACACTTGTTTAGAGTTCAGGTTCGAACTAAGGGGAAGGGGCCCTTCTGGAAGGGTTAGTGCCAGGCCCCCTGGATGTAGGGTGCGTGGGCCATGACCATTGGAGGTAGAAAGCGAGGATGTAACTGGTAGGTATAGGAAACTTACGCGAGCCCGAAGGAGTGGCGGGCTAGGGCCAGGGCTAGGAGTATAAACAGATAATGCAAAAAAAAAGTTCCTAAAATACTGCACTATGACTTGAAACAATTCTACCAGTAATAATTATACAGGACCAAACTAGTTTTTATAAAAGGCCATAATATTTCAGATAATATTAGAAGTACCGTAAACCTAATAACCAGTAATACACAACAAGATGCTATATTATTGGCAATAGATGCTGAAAGGTGTTTGACGGGGTAGAGTGGACATACACACATAGCACATTGTCAGAAATATGTCTCGGCATGAAATTTACAAACTGGATCAAACTTTTTTATCATTCTCCAGTAGCCAGAATAAAAACAAATAATATTTCGGACAAATTTTCATTAAGTAGAGAAACTCGTTAGGGATGTCCACTTTCACCACTAATACTTGTTATTGCAACAGAACCTTTAGCAATATCTATGTACTGTACAAACCCTGTCATCAAAGGAATTCAGATAAACAATGTTAATAACAAAATAAGTTTGCATGCAGACGATGCACTACTTTATCTTACTGACCCACAGGTCTCCTTTGAAGAGCTAATCTCATTAATAAATAGATTTGGCTAGGTTTCAGGTTATAAGATTAACTGGATAGAAATGGAAATTATGGCTCTAGATCAAACATGCGCTCTTCAAATTCCAGAAAACTGCTTATGTAAACAAACTACCTCAAAAATATATCTAAGAACTAAAATAGCTACTAATGTAGCCAAAAGTAACCATTATTTTCTTTAAACTATATACCAGTGTTGACCAAAATAGAAAATTATTTAAAAAAATTAGGTTTCTCTACCACTAACATTAATTGGAAGAATTAGCATAAGTAAAATTACTATTCTCCCTAAATTTCTTTATGTTTCTATCAATTCCTTCTCCAATCCCTCAAAGCTACTTAAGTCTCTTAGAAAAGCTATTCTGTCTTTTATTTGGAAGAATAATAAACCTTGGATAGCTTATGAAAAATAAATACTCCCAAAGAATGAAGGAGGTCTAGCATTACCAGACTTCTGTAGGTATTATTTGGCTGCACAAAGAGCAGCAGCTCACGCTTGATTTTGCTCTCCTGACAATCTGGAATCACCATACAGAATGGAACAATTATATTTTTGCTCTTGGCTAAGGCATATCATTTTTTCTAATTATTATTTACAACGTAAAACCCACATATATCAATTTTACTACTAAAACCACTATAGATTGTTGGGTTAAAGTGCATAAGATTATAAATACTAACAAAACCAGTCCCCTCTCACCAGTATACAATAATTACACATTTGTACCATCAATTATAGACCAAACTTTTAAGAACTGGGAAAAGAAATAGCAGACCTATATGAAAATTAGATATTTTATTCATTTATGGATTTAAAAAATAAGTTTAATGTACCAAAGTCGCATTTCTTTAGATATTTTCAGGTCAGGAATTGTATTCAGCAGATTAATTGCTCTTTAACATAACCACCTAACTCTTTCCCCACCCCACCCCCAATTCTGTTTCTACTCCCCCTCAGGGAACTCTCTCCAGCATCCCTGACCTCCAGTCTCTACCTCCCACCTGACACACCACTACCTCTCCTCGCTTCATCCTGGCATAACCCCCGGATCTGACCCCCCCCCCGGGGAGGGGTCACCCTATCCACCCAGGGCGCTCTATCTGTAGTACTGAGTGCCAGGTAGGAGCGAGAGGCCCAGAGAGGAGAGTGCCCAGTGCTTGGAGTGTGGTCTGGGGCTGCGGTGCTTTTGCCTATCCCTGAGGGAGGGGATTTTTTCCTGCTTGCCTTCCCCACATGGCTCAGACGTGCAATGCATCCAGCATGAGTGTGCACGCTCCCATGCATACACACACGATCGCTGCTGCAGCCAGTCCCCTGGTTGCTTGATCGTGGACTTGCTGTGCTCCCAGCTGCCACCAGAATCCAGGATCGGAGCTCCCCCTCCCTGCCTTCCAGGACAGGAAAGCAGTCCTCCGGATGCTCGAGCCTGTCCTCCCCCGCCAAACTCCGGCAGCCCAGGGTTGCTTCCAAACCTGGGTCGCCAGTGTGGCGTCCAGCACTTTAACCCACAGCACCACCGGGCTGACACCATCTAACTCTCTGATAGTGGATATATTAGACAAGTGGATAAACCTAGGACAATCTCTTTATTACATGCACGTCATAACACATAATGGTACTGATTTAAGTATGTTAAAAAAACAAGTGGATCCGTGATCTAAATATACAGATATCTGATGATTTATGGAACCACATGTAACCCCTAGATGGCGCTATCCCAGGGGCTACTACCCCTGCCTGATTTGCCACTAACAGGTTGAGGGGCCTGGATCCAATGGCGGGTGCCTCCACCCAGAGGTCAGGGTTTGCAATAGTTAAACTAACTTGGTCACAGCCCTCTGGGACACTGCAACCCCCCTTTCTTCCCACTAGTGGCCCACACAATATATCAGAATTACCTTCACAGTATACACTTACCCCCAGGTCTGGTTCCAGCACTGGGACCTCCTGTGAAATGAGATACAGTGCAACAATCACAGTACAGTACTTTAACATAGACAAATACCTCAGGCAGTATAACTTTGCTGAAACAAGCAGCTCTGATTTATTTAGGGGGATATAACAAGGACAGGGGGAAATCAGGTTAATTAGCTTATCACTTTAATAATCTACCTATGGCTCTGTGCACAGGCCTATCCCTATCAGTTACTGTCCTGGGTACTTAAGCCCTAGTGGCTAGTCAAACCGTGGCAGCTGGTGAGGGCCCTTTCACACAGAGAAAAGAGAATTAAACAGTCAGCAGTACAGTAATTCCATTTTGGATTTAATGTGGCAATTCAACAGGAGCCACCCTGAATTAGTACTCACGACCTCCAAATAAGATAGGGTCCTTCAATGTCAGCAGGGCTCACTTGAGGTGCACAAACCTCTTCACACATCTATAAAAGAAAGCACTATACCAGGCAGGCTGCATCTGTATCCCGATCGCAATTACTGCACAATACCCGGAGAACACACAGCAGATTCAGTTCCTGACAGACCGAGTGTAATTTCAGCAATTCCTCCAGTCTTCTACAGGGTGAGCCTGGTTTCTACTCTTCAGAGATCCTTTGATTCTTTTCACAGGACGGATTCAGTCCTAACAAGCTGCAGACGGAACTCTGGGCCTTACACACGTTTTTTGACTAAACTGCACACTGAAAAAGCACAGGGCTCCTTCCTTCTTCACTGCCAAAGCTCAACTGAAACTCCAACCGACAAACCGGCACTTCCTTTGAGTTCCTCCCAGTTCTTGACTGGATTGGCTGTCACTCACAATAGACTGCTGCTGTTGGTCCAAAAAGGTGCTGAAGTCTAAACTACATCTCCCAGAGTCACTGCCCATACAATCCTCTTGTGGCTGGCTCAGATTACGAGTCCAAGTTCTGATTCGTCCAAGGCACCATTTTAGAGCTAGCTTACCCCACACTGATTGGTCCAGTTCAGCAGTTCAAAACTAGAATGGGGAACTAGCAGACACAGTTCTGACTGCAAAGAAAGCAGGTTAGACAAACTGTAATTTCATTATTACTCTAAATAATTTCTGGCAAACAGTTACATCTGTCAGATAGGTTCCTTTGCACTCCTAGTGACTGCAAAATGAAGTGAATTGGCAGCTTGAGTGGTACTCAATCAAAGAAACACACAGTCCCCATACAACTAATTATGTCTGCAAGCAGACAGCTCTTAAAGAGACAGTACCAGAGGTTCTAAAACACTCACTGATAAATGGCTTAAATGCAAACACCATTCAGGCTTGGAGCATTCAAGCAAGCTCCTGGAAGTCTTTTGGGAACCCCCATTTGCAGGGGGGTTACACACAGTATATGTACCTCCTCATTCAGTGATAAAACATCTAAGCTGCAACAAATACAGTACTTTAGGGGGACATTGTTTAACCAGGAAAGGTACACTAAGCAGAAGCTTCTTTCCAGGTGCAACCTGGGAGCACAAGGAACTTAGGTGACTTGCTCAGGGTCACACAGTATGGAGGTGGGGGCTGTGAGATTCAAACCCAGGTCTCCAGGTTTCCAGCTCTGAGTCCTAAACCTCTGTGCTATACTGCCTCCTATAAAACATACTATACCCTGGTAAGACTAAACAAAATGAATAACAATTTCACCTATGTGCCCCAGATGTACTCAGCAGGTACCTTAATTCATCGTATTCATTCATGCCCTTACATAACCAACTTCTGGACAAAAATACTTAATACCCTCTCGAGTGGTGCTGACTTTAGACTATAAATTCCTCCATTACTCACACTACTAGGCATACCAGATCCATTTTTAAAACCTTTTAAATACAAGACTAACTTTCTTACAATGGCTATGATAGTAGTGAAAAAATGCATTTTAATAAAATGGAAGGATGCTACCCCTCTGGTTTATGAAACATGGCTCTATGTAATGTTAGATATCATGAAAATGTAAAAGATTCAGTATTATGAAATTGACAAACAGGAGCTCTTTGAAAATGCATGGCCCCCTTCCACAATCATAGAAGCTTGACAGCAGAAAAGGACCATACCGGCCCAATCTTGTCTGCCCTTTTTTCCCCTCCACCTCCCCCTACCTGCCAGCCCCCATCCCCCAATACTCAGCCCCATATGCTTGTCCCATGCCCTCTTGAATTCTTTCACCAATTTAGCCCCCACCACTCCACCTGGTAGTCTGTTCCAGGGCTCCACCACCCTCTCCATGAAGAATCGCCCTCTCACATTGCCCCCATATCTTTTTTCTTGCAGTCTGAGTCTATGCCCTCTAGTTCTGACCCCCTCCTTCCTCTTAAGTAAACCCTCTTCTCCCACTTTATTGAGCCCCTTTACATATTTACAAATTTCAATCATGTCTCTCCTTTCCCTCCTTGTCTCCAACGTGTACAGATCCAGCTCCTTACACCTCTGCTCATATGACTTTCCCTGCATACCCTGCACCATCTTGGTTGCTCTTCTCTGAACCCTTTCCAATGCATCTATATCCTTGCGAAAATGTGGTCTCCAGAACTGAACCCCATACTCCAGGTGCAGCCTCACCACGGCTTTGTAAAGGGGTACTGTTACCTCCCTCCTTCCTTCTGCTAGTAATGCCCCTGCCTATGCATGTCAGCATTCCATTGGCCTTTCCCGCTGCCCTGCTACATTGGATTCCTACCTTAAGGTTTGAGGAAACTATGAGCCCAGATTCCTCTCCTGTTCTGTTACTTCGATTTCCTCTTTGAGTCCTCCCTCATGTCCACCCCCCCCCCGGGGTGTCCACTGTATTGCATATTTTTGTATCATCAGCAAATAGACACACCCTTCCCCTCAAACCCTCCGCAGTATCACTGATGTAGATGTTGAAGAGAAGCAGACCCAAAATTGACCTCTGTGACACTCCACTCTTCACCCTCGCCATCCCAGAATGCACCCCATTTAGCACCACCCTCTGAGTTCTTCCTGCCAGCTAGGCCTCCACCCAGCTTATTTTCCCACCCAACCCCAGGCTTTCCATCTTGCTCACCATAAAACTCAAAAATGTATTACAGATTGATACGATTACTTACAATTTTCCATCTCTTCCATCAATTAATTTACAATATGAGTAATAGTAAAATGTTCAGGATCTAAGAAATGGATAGCACCTATATTCTGGCTTTAAGTTTAGGAAAATATAAGCAATATTAGTCCATAGTATTCTTGGTAAGTTGGTTATGTATTATTATTGTTTTTTTTTTTTTATGACCATCTGTTTTGTATATATTTGCAAAAGTTGCTTTTGTTAATTATCAGATGCTCGAAAAAAAATTTAAATAAATAATAAAAAGAGTTCAGGTCCGTACTTAACTCTGCTCATTATCACCACTGACCTGCACTTGTCAGCTGGTTTGATGGCTATTTCAGCATTCTGTTGAAGGTCTTTTGTAGCTCGTCTCTCTTCACATGTACAGTTATTGTATTTTGGTTGCTGAATATTTCTAGTCAAGTGTCGGGTATCAAGTTCACAATCCTTTTCAAGTATCATGAGCGCTTGATTGGTAGGTGGCAAAAAAGTAGATTTCTTCATTTTTTTGTGTCGATAATGGTGCTGTTTCATTCCTAGCCTCTATTAGTTCCTATGTAGTATCAGCATTTGTGGAGCTTTCATGTTCTGTAGTGGAAAACAAATGAATGATTCAGTTTTCTGGTGAATTTATGAAGATCCATGATGGTGTCAACTTGTTAAGTGTTGGTCAGTACAAATGATAAACTGTGCCAAGGACACTTTTTTTCCTATGTCTGTTAAGGTACTTTCAGAAATATTGACCACAATAAATTTGTCAAGAGCAGTTGGATTTACTGACACCCCCTCCTGTATTTATTCCTGCTATAAGATCTCCCCCCCCCACCCTCTCTGGGTTTACTGGTCATATGCTCTGTTGTGCCAGTTCCAATATCCCCTTCTAGGGCTGCCTTCTTCCCTTCTCTCTTGTACCTCTTCTGGCAGGCTTTCTGTTAACATTGCTATGTGAGGGCTACTTCTGGACAGTCTCTCCAGGAGCTGTATGGATTGTTGTATTTCCCCTTGCAGAAAAATACTGTCTGCTTGCTGATTGGGTAATGAAGGTGACGGTGGGGGGCTGCGAGTCCTGGCCATCCTCTTAAAAAAAAAAAAAACATTGTCCAAGTCAGATCCACTAGCATAGGTGTCTGCTTGGGGGACCTGATAAGAATTTCTAATATTAACTTTTTGAGTATGTATTTGGGTTTGCAGTTCCTACCTCAATAAAATATTCCACCCTCTAGGTTGCTCAGCCAGTCCCTCTCAGATTTTCTTCTTTTGGTATGCTTTTTTCTTTCATCATAGATTTTGACTGTATTGTCCAATTGCATATGGTAGTTGTATTCTGGATGTGTTTAAAACACCTTAACTTGCCTGTCTTTTTTCTGTTAATGCGAGTTTGACTTCCTCTTCTATTTCTTGGGCATCTTTTAAGATTAGTTTTATTAATCTGACTAAAGAGTCCAGTAAGCGCTGCTGCCTGCTTGTCAAAAGCAGATTTCTGTCAGTTCCAAAAGAAGGCTGTTTTACTAGCCTTAACCCTCTCGGCACTCTGTTGACACCAAGATACGCAGTTAGGGTAACTCTTTGCCTGTACAGCCTTTGGACTTTGAGGACTGTTCTTTCTAATATTTTAAGGGTGGAATTTGGAGGGACCTGACGTCTCTGGACAGAGTGCACCCGTGCAAAACGTCAAGGCTTTTTTGGGGTGGTCAGCCAGCCATGGCTTGCAGCTGTCACAAGAATTCTGCAAAATAAAGTTTGAAGCAGCAGCAGCTTTTCAGGTATGAGTGTGTTTTTTGCTTCCTAATTATCACATGTTCAAAGTAGCGCACCATGTGTTTTTGAGCTGCCTTAATCTTCCTCCGTTTCTGAATACACCTTAACAGACACAGAAAATGTCCTTGAGCATGGTTTATCATTTGTACTGACCAACACTTTTAACAAGTTTGACACACTTGTGGCTCTTCACAGATTCACCAGAAAACTGAATCTTGGAGCATTTTTTCCAAAATGGAACATGAACATTCCGCAAATACTGATACGACATTACTACTAATGGAAGCTGGGAATGAAATAGTGCCGTTATTGACACACGAAAAAAAAGAAATCTCCTTTTTTGCCGCCTACCAACCGAGCAGTCAAGATATTTGAAAAGGCTTGTGAACTTTATATCCAGCACTTGGCTCGAAATGTCCCACAACCAAGATACAATAACTGTACAGATAAAGAGAGACACGTTATAAAAGACCTTTGACAGAACATTGAAACAGCCATCAAAGCGGCTGACAAAGGTGGGTACGTAGCAGAGTTAAGTATGAACCTGAAGTCTCTAAACAAGGATCTGATAAAATGCCTTTTATAAACCAGTGTCTTATGATCCAGCTACCAATTTTAACGGTACAATTGATGTAATCCTGTATGATGCTTTGCAGTCAAATGTGATTAATCAAGAAACGCCTGTGTTTTTTGAAGGTGGATTGTCCAATGAGGTCAACTATAGTAAGCCTCACAAAAACTTGTAGAAACCCCCTTTGAGGCCAATTGTTGCTAGACATGTACTTAAAGCCAATAGCATATTCCACCTGGTCCTACATATGTGATACCTCCCATATTTTGGAGGTCTTAAACAACCTACATGTAGAACCAGAATGATATTTAGTGACTTTAAACATTTTAGTCACTACAGACATCCCACACAAGGAAGTGCTGGAAGTAACAGAGAGAGTATTATACAAAAATACAAATCCGAATGATGCTATGGTCCAGTGTCTGGTGACTCTGCCTGAAAATATGTTACACTGCAATGTTTTTCTTTTCATGCACAAGTACTGTATCCAGACTAAAGGTACCACCATGGGAGCCTCGTTTGTAACAAATCATACAAATGTATATCTAGCAGAGTGGGAGGAACAAGTCATCTTTGATGCAGAAACCAATCCCTTTTACAGTAAAATTGACTTTTATAGGAAATTTGTCGATGGTCTGCTCCTGATCTGTCGAGGCACCATGGCAGAATTGGATTCTTTTGTGCATTACCTGGAGTTGGCAAATCAACACTTGAAGTTCAGGACAGCACGTGATGCACAACAAGCTAACTTTTTGGACTTCACAATCAAAAAAGATAGTTTGGCGCATGGTGAGCACACTGTACAGAAATCAATCAATGGGAATTCAGTTTTACATTTCACTAGTTGTCATTCTTGTCATCTGGTTGAAAATATTCCTGTCAGACAGTATATGCTCTTTAAACATAACTGGGCCAGTGAACAAGATTATCAACAAGGTGCTACAGAACTGAGACAGTGCTTCACCAAAAAAGGATATAGCCTACATCGTATAGATCGAACAGCAGAAAAAATACAGGACTACACCAAAGAGGAACTATTGGTGGACAACAGCAAAATGTGGAAAATGTTTTTTGTTCTCACTTTTAGTCCACAGAGTAGCCAGATAAAAGCCATTATGAAAAAACACTGGCACATCTTATATAAGGAACCGAAGCTACAGAAAGTGACACAGAACAAACCATGAATGGTCCACTGCAGTGGTGCAAAGTTAAGTGACAGACTGGCCACAGCTCGCATAAAGTGCCAGAAAAGAATCCTAGCCCACCACTTCTGCATTGAACACATAAGGGCGGCTCATGTAAGTTTTGTCCACATGTGAAGAAAGCCAACACCTTTAAGCAGCTGTGCACCCAGGAGTCTTTTGAGGTGCGAGACTTTAGAAACTCTTCAACAGAATCTGTTGTGTACATCACAGAATGCGTCTATTCTGCTTTTTACACAGGAAAAACTCTAAGAATATTGAAGGTACGCATTAGTGAACACCCGGGAAGCACTGAGAGAAAAGACATTACAAATGCTTTTTCAGCACATATTGTAAAAGAAGGAGCAGGACATTCTCTTAGCTTCATAACAATCGAAAAAGTGACACTAAATGAATGTGGTGGGATCTAGATAAACTCTGAGAAGAGAATGATCTTTATCTGTGTCATCTTCACCATTCATCACTGTTGGATACTTGGCGGTCAGGATCCAGCAGGAGCTTTTTTTTTAGATAGGTGGAGCCGACGCTACCATCAACACGCCCATGGCGGCCTAGTGCCACTGTGTTGCGCTGCGGGTTGGCGTTAGGCTCGCGCCGACTTGCCTGCCTGCCAGTTCTTCGTCTCCCACTGTAGCGGTCGCACCTCATGTGGAGCTGCTGCACTAGAGGCCTAGTTTGATGCCGAAAAACCTTTGACGCCGTCTCTTTATTTACTTCGGTGCCGAAGTCCATCAGTTCCTGCTGGTTCTGCTTTGCCATACTCGATGTCGCCCGATAAGATCTTTCCATTTCTTTATATTTCTGCGTCATTGAGTCTGTTTTTGGTGTTTTTTTCTCCGTAGGTCATGTCTCGGTCGGAGGGCAAGAAAACTTCTAGGACGGGTCGGCCCCCCATGCGACAGTGCCCATGTGGCCGAAAGTATTCTGTCACCGACCAGCATGACCGGTGTCTTTCGTGTCTTGGCCCACTTCACAACATGGATTCATGCAACGCCTGTTTCTCCATGGACCGCTAGGTGATCAAACAATGCACGTGGAAAGTGGAGCGAGCTCTGCCGACTTTCGGGGGTCGGGCGCACACTCGTCGGGCCGAGCCACACTCTCTCGGCCTTTCCTCCGGGTCCCCTCCCAGTTCTACACGGACCAAGGAGGAAAGAGCCTTCAACTACTAGTAGCCTAGCCATTGCTCCTTCCGCAGCACAGGAGGCCCGTCCTGCTCCTTTCGGGGGGTGGGCGGGAGGCGTCGCCATGGCAATCGTCCCTTCGGGGGTGAAGGCTCCCCCAGTGTTGGACCCACGGTTTGTAAGGCCCAGGATGACGCTGTCCCCGATGCTGTCGGTCGGGCCGTTGCGGGCCTCGGGCGCTGTTCATGGCGCCATAGGCTGATGCGACTGTCGTTGGCGCTGACGCCATGCGGTGCCGTAGCCTGTCACAGGCACGTTTGCAGTGCCAACACTGCTAACTGCGCCATGGGAGCTGCTACAGCTCTGTCTTTGTCCATGCCTCACCTCAGCACCGAGGTTGAGCATGGTGCCATGTCCTCGGGGCCGTCGGATTCTGCCATTGGTGCTGTCACTGGAGCTGCCTCTGCCCTTGGCGCTGTTAGATGTGCCGTGGAGCCTGGCAGTGCCGTTGGTGCCACCTCTGCCCTCGGCGCTGTTTATAGAGCCGGATGGCGCTGTGGCTGGTCCCGACTCTGGAGCTCCTGTTCAGGCTTGAGCCGTGCCCCCTGTGAATTCCGCTCGCAGTGCTGTAGGGGGCACTGGTACCAGCTCAGGCATGACTTTGGTTTCTGGCCCCTTTGGCAAAGATGGCAGTGGGTGCCCTCCTATTTTTTGGCACCGGGCCTCAGCCTCAACCTCCTCGGAGCGGAGTTGAGCTCTGAGTCAAACAGAAGGTCTGAGTATAGTATTGAGGGAGCTGTTTTTTAGAGGAGAGAGCAGTCAACTCCAGGGTATTGTTCTTGCTTTAGATCAGGAAAAAGCCTTTGATAGGTTATCACACAAATTTCTGTTTTCAGTATTAAAAGCCTTTGGAATACCTGACACATTTGTTTCATGGATTAGGCATATGTATAGCGGAGCTGTTATTACACCAAATGTAAACGGATGGACTGGTAGGAAAATCAAGGTACAGAGATGGGTAAGACAAGAGTGCCGTCTCAGCCCCTTGTATGTCTACTGAACAGACATATTAATTCGTATGCTAGTAGCTGATCATAACATAGAAGGAATTTTAGCCATTCCGAACTCCCCTCCAGTTAGAGTACTGGCTTATGCAGATGATATGATGTTATGATGTTAAAAGTAGCCCCTAATATTTAGACTGTAGCTTTGTCAGAATTTCTAACTAAATATTCAGAAATATCAGGCTCAAAGCTAAACCTCGAAAAAAGTAAAGGGGTAACTATTGTGTCCACTCTATTACCCCCTACTGGATACCTTTCTGGGATGCAAGCAACAAATCAGCTCATTTCAGTTCTAGGCATGGACTTCAGACTGGGTGATATTTATGTCCTGAACTGGGAAAAAGGAATGACCAGAGCTAACTGGATGGTGAATAACTAGAAGGGTCAGCAAATCTCCAAGAAACGGAGAATCGTTTTGATTAAAACACTATTAGTCCCAGTATTTTTGTACTTAAGTTATATATACACGCCCCCTCAGGGAGTTATAACGAGTCTATACAGTGCCTTTTTCCAAGCCTTTTGGGGGTCAAGGCTGAACCCAGTTAAAAGAGAATTTACAAACCATCCCATAAGCAAAGGTAGGGTAGATATGATTCACCCAATAGCATTTTATCTGAGTATATTTCTATCCTATAATTTCCGTCTCATTATGAAACCAGGAACATTGGTATGGAAATTCCTAGTGGAGTCTTGGCTTCGGCCCTTTCTCCCTATATGGGATGAAAAGAAACCCAGGCTTTTGAATAGGTGCAAAGCTCCACGGTTTGATTGTGACAGCATCAAAATGGCCATGAAATGGGTTCTTACACCCACTCACATGTTGATACCAGACAGGAAATCCATTTATAGACTAATTTTACAGTCAGAGTGCCAGTCAGACAGATTTCCCAGGCTGTTCAGATAATCAGAAGAGCAAGGTTCTTCATCAGTTAACTAATCCTAGAATTCCTCCTTTCACATGAGATTGCATTTGGTTATGCAGTTATGGCAGATTAGGCGTTAAGGGGAATAATAAACATAAACAGCTTGTAGAGAGATACTGTCCCAGAGATACCTGTGGACAGATTTTAGTGACACAACAGCACTTATTTTTTTTTTTTTGAACTTTCTCCTGGTCCCTGCCCAGTGGATCTTATCCACTGGTCTTTTCGGCTGAGCCACTTACCGTAGCGTGGACCCGGCGTCATTCTGCTCGGGCCCGGGAGATTTTTTTCCTTTTGGTTTTTCTTCAGGTCCTATCCCCCAGAGAGCGCCAACGCAGAGGACTTATGTCCAGACGAATGACGTGCAGATGCACGCCACCATCAAGTGTCCACAGCGCTCCCCCCACCCCCGGCCCCTCCTTAGGAAACCGGCATTTTTGCCTTCCTGTCCGTGCTTCCACAGGTGGTAAGGCGTATGGGCATTGCTGCCCCATTTAACCCCGTGGAGGAGGAGAGCATCCGTTGGGACTCTATTCTACCTCCCGATGACCGAGCTGGTTCCTGAACCCGGTCGTCAAGCGTGGTGCGAGGTGTGGAAGGGAGGGGCAGCTGCAGCACAAGGGGGTGCTAGCTGCACATTCGAGCAGACTTGATAGACCTCTAGGCCTTTATCTGCTGGCAAATTTTGTATGTTCGTGTGGCGGAGCCACTTTTTCTAACCTTGGATTACCAAACATTAGTCTGTGGCCATAAGGATAGTTCCTTTAGTAAGTATGTCGACACAATAGATGTCATGTTGGTAATTATCAAATATTTTATTTGGCAAGCACGTTGTATGTGGGTACTACAAAAAAGAATGGTCACACATTCTGAATTATTGTATAAGACAAGCAATGACTAGAACTATGCAGCTGGACATGGCATGCTTTTCACCAGAACAAATTAGACATTTATGGCTACACTGTGCAAACTGGAGCATTTAAACCACAAACAATGATGTATGCCTTAGAAGTTTAATTTTGTTATGTATAGGTTGAGTTATTTTTTGACAGAGCTGGTTTGCTAATGTTGACTGTCTTTTGATTGTAATGAAACCCAACTTTCAATAAAATTCCCCTACTCTTGCGAAAAGTTTTTCAGGTTCTTTTACTTTCACCTGGACACTCACCAGGACAGCACCAGAGATGGATAGAAGGGACCTCGGTTAAACATTTCATTTGAAGGACAGCACAACCCAACAGTACAGCTCCCCCCAGTACTGCTTTCGGGTGCCAGCATTTATGGTATGAGCCCAATCCTGGAGTGGACAACAACCTACTATCCTTCTGGCCCAGAGGTCTATGTGCTACCAACTGAGCCACGCTGACAGAGTACTGTGGCCAGTTCTGGAGGCCACATCTCCTGAAGCACAGAGTGGAGGCTGTCCAGAGTAGGGCAACCAAAATGGTGCAGGGTCTGCATAAGAAGCCTTACTAGGAGAGACTAAAGGACTTCAGTGTAGACCTTGGAAGACAGGAGGGAGAGGGGGTTATGATAGTGACCTTTAAGTACCTCAGGAGAGTAAATAAGGTCCAGGAGAGGAATATTTTTCAGAAAAGAAAAGCTGGTTAAGGGCAAGGAGACATGTAATGAAGCTGGAGGGGGTTAAATTTAAGAGAGAGACGTAAGGAAGTACTTCTTCACCGAAAGAGTGGTGGATGCCTGTAACACTCTTCCAGCAGAGGTGCTGGGGGAGAAAACAGTGGTAGGATTCAAAAATGCATGGGATGGGCATAAGGGAATCTTAGTGAAAAGTAAGAGGGGGAGGGAGAGAGAGAGACGGAGATCAAGCAGGGTCTGCAGTGACATTGTCAGAAGGGGAAAAAATAGGCAGACTGGGTGGGCCAAGCAGTCCTTACCTGCCATCAAATTCCACGTTTTTATGTTGTACCCACCAGTAAGGGACCCAGTACCACCATGGGATCTCAGTGTCTGCCTTTTCCAGCTCATGGAGGCTCTGTTTGAGCCTATGGATACTGCTGACCCAAAGTATATCACATGGAAAACCAAAATCTTCCCTGTATGTATCTTCACCATTCATCACTGGTGGGTTATATGCTGGAGGCGCTAGGACCTGTGGGAGCTGTCAAGTTTAGAGATTTTTTTCCTAGGGGAAGAAGCCGGCACCAGGACAGCGCCACCCTCGTGGCCAACGCATTGTGTGGTGCTCGAGGGTTGGCCAGTAACCAACATCGACTCCTCCCTCACCTCAGTTCTGTACTTCCCGCCATCGAGAATGCACCTCATGGAAGCTGAAGAGCCACTGCTGCTACGCAGTTGAAATTAGTCTAAATTCTGTATAGCTGTTACTCGACACTGTAGAAATGGAAATGGGTGAGGCCGTTCTTTTTTCTTATTATTCTATGGCACCGAGTCTTTTTCTGTAGTTTTGGTGTTTATTTGTGTCGTGATGATCATGTCCAATTCGGGGCCTAAATCTAAGACAGGATGTGCCCCCATGGATCAGTGCCTCTGCTGCAAGTCTGTGACCATAATGGATTGGCACGATCGCTGTCTTTTCTGCCTCGGATCCTAGCATCCGTGGACAATTGCAACACTTGTTTCTCCATGGACTGCCGGGTCCTCGAATTGCATGCTGAAGGTTGGTCAGAATCCTCCTACCTTCGGAGGATGGCGTCGGTCCAGGGATTCCAAGGTAAGGGCGTTGGACCCTTCCCCCGGGTCACCCTGTGGTACTCTGTGTACCAAGAGGGAGCAGGCCTTGGCTGGTTCTGGTCTCACTGAGACCGCAGGCCTGCAAGAGGGGGTCAGGCGGACAGTTGGCCTCCTTCGGGGGGGTCAATTGAGCACTCCTCTCAGTCTGTTGCTTTCTTGGAAGCATGAACACCCCCCCCCCCATGTCATGGTCACAGCTACACGCTCGGCCCAAAATGATGGGGTCCTTGTTGCCGCCTGTAGGCACTGCCCTGGCTTCTGGTTCCACCTCCGGAACCTGTGAGCAGAGTGGTGCCACGGTTCGCACTAGGCCCGTCTCCAGTGCCACTAGCAGCAGGGTTTCATGGGTGGTCACTTTACCAGTCTCCTGGATCTCTTCTTCTTAGGAGGAGGATGATCGGGATGACCCAGAGTGGCTGCCCAGCTCTGTGAAGTCCCGTTGCTCCTCCAGGCCTAGTAGCATTGTTCCTGAGGTAACGTCTTCTGCCGGTCTCCCAGAGGGAGCCCTGCTCTAGGAGCCGACTGCTCTGAGTCTCCTGGTGCCATCTGTGGTGTTGGAGCTCTCACAGTGCCAATTCTGGTGCCATGGAAGAGGGCGATGCCAAAGGTGGCGCCAGGTCGGGGGACGGCGCCGGGTCTGAGGACGGTGCCGTGCTCGGGGCTGAGTTGGAGTCTGGCACCAGCTTTGACACCAGGTCTGGAGCTGTGGATTTGAGTTTGGTGCAGGTTTGGATTCTGGGATGGTCTCAGCCGACTCCTTGGGTGCTGGGACCTCCATGGAGTCCACCTCTACAGGTCTTCAGGAACAGTCGAGGAGCAGGTCCCTTTCTGAAGGGGAGCGCTTAAGGGGATCTGGGGGTGGCACATAGGCCCTCTTCCAAAGCTGCTGGTGACTCGGGAAGCAGTCATAGTGCAGACCCCTCACTCCTTTGTTCTTCTCGACAGGGAGGGTCTGCACCAGGTGAAACTAGAGGCCGCCCGCAAGAGTCAGACTGGTTCCAATTGCTTGCCATGGAGTCCTTTCTTTTAAGGCACCAGTTTGGACACTCCAGTATGGTTGGGCGGCCTGCAGTGAGCACTTTGCGCAGCCCCCCTCAAGGGGTTCCCTGCACACTCCCAAAGCACTTGCAGGGATCCTGCTCTGGCTGGCCAGACCTCTCCCCATCCTTTGGATCCTCTGCCTTCCTCCTCTGCTTTCCTGGGTCCTTTGGGGCCTTTAACCTGAAATCAATTCAAGTCCTCAGCAGCTGCCTTCCCTCACTGTTTGACAGCTTGGGACCAGATCATCTTCTGACCAGATCCCCCTGCAGCTCCAGAGCCTGAATTGAGCTCCTCTGTCTCCTCATCTTCCTCCATAGAGGAAGAGGATACTTCTGTCCATCTATTCTCAAATCACCAGCTATCAGCGGCTCCTGTTGGGGCTGCTGGATGAGCTCCATTTGTCCCATTTTGCCAGTCACAATCCTCCTCATGCAGTGCAAACTCTCCTTGGGGAGTTCAGCTCAGAGAATACTGTTATTCCTCTGTGTCCTATTCCTTACTTGGAAGTGTCACATCGAGTCTGGCAGAACCCCTCTGCCTCTTCTCCAGCCCCAAGGAACTGCCAGCACAGGTACTGCACACCACAAGGATCTCCAAGTTTCATGTCTCACCCCTCCTCAGGGATAGAGCTCCTGGATACCTCACCTGGGCGTCGCTGCCCAAGATATGACCGCCCCCGAAGTCTGACTCAGCTTAGTTCGACTGCTTTGGGAGGATAGTTTTCTCAGTGGCACATCTTTTCTTATGTGTCTTGGCCCATCAGGCACATATGGTGGCCTGCGCTAGGCACCTATGGACGGTGCTAGGACAACACCTAGCATCATTGCCTGACATGAAGGTAACTAGGCAAGCCATCTGGCTTTCTGCAAGGGGGCTAGAGTTAGCGAGGCACCAGTCAAGGGCATCTTATAACGCCAATGAGGTAGTTTCTAGGCTGGTAGGAAGTGCAGTCTGCATTAGTCGTGGCTTTGCCTATCCTGGCTGTCACCCTTGGCCTGGCATAGGGCAATTGCCTCCCCTTTCCAAGGAGACCACTTTTTCTCTTGCATGGTGAGATGGGAGTTAGTGGGGCACGTTCCCTCTCCCAGGCAGTAGGAGTCCCCATCTCACCCTGACCAGTCGCAGGCCTCTCCAGGCCTGTAAGGGACTTCTTCCTCCTGTGCTCTCCCCCACAGGGGACTGAGGGAAGTCGCATCTCTCAGGGAGGTGCTAGTGCCTAAGTTGCTTGGTACTTACCCACCAGTGATGAATAGTGAAGATTGATACAGATAAGATATTAAAATTACTTACCTACCGTAATTCTTGATCTTTCTGTATATCTTCTCCATTCATCATGCATCCCACCCATGATCCCCTCTTGGGTCTCAGCCTCTGGGTAGTGCCTCTTCCTTGCTTATCTCCCCCCCCAACTGAGGCCAGTCGTGGGCCGAGTCCTGCTGGCACCTGCAAGTCCACTGGTCCTTCGGGTAAGCACCAGGAACCCACCTTGAGGAGAGGGCAAGCAGGGACGCATACCCTCTTCTGATATGGGCTCCTCGTAGCACCTTCTTTGTGATCCAGATGGGAATCCCCTTCAGGTCTTCTACCCTCTTCTTCAGAGGGGGTCAGGGTTCAAGCCTGGGTCCTGTTTGGACTTGGGATACATTTCCGAATCATTGAAGAGTAGAGGGGCTCCAGAGACCTCCTCCCCCTTCTTTTCCCAGAGCCTTGTCTCCTACATTCTGGTTGACCTGCTTGGGTTAACCTGGGGCAGGGTCCTCCTCCTTCTATTCTCAAGAAGGTCTCCTTTTGAACAACCCCTTCTCCTCCTACCTACTGGCTCGGAGTAGGTGAGGTAAAGAAAAAAAACTAGGCCCATTCTGCGAAGAGGCTTGGGTTTAAGGAGGGGGAGTCCTGCCCTGGGATGGGTCCTGTCCCCACCTCAGAGTCCTTTTTGGGACAGAGTTGAGAGACCTTGGTACACCCCTTCTTTTTCCCCCATCTCCTATGGATCAGCAAGGTGTGCCTTCTAGGTTAAAGCTCCCCCTTCAAGCTGCACTGCTGGGTGGTGTCCATTCTGCACAACTGAGTCTTGCCTTACTTTGTCCAGCCGGAAGACTGCTGTGCACCCTCTCTCTTTCTCCCTTTGTGGTGGTTATTGTGGGAGTAGAGTCGAACAGTAAAGTCCTTCTGGTCCCAGGATGTTCCTTAGCATCTCTGCGGGGAGGGTGTGCCATCCCATCTCTCACCTTCTTCCCTTTTTCCTATCTTTCTTTCCTATTCTTCGTCCCCCCCCCTTCCTATCCCTCCTTCTCTGCCCAGTGGTTGGGCCCTCCCGTCCCGCACTTCTGGTAACTTCCTTCCTCCTGTGGTCGGCTTTATTCCTCCTTCTGTTTATATCCTTTCCTTTTGCTATCACTTGGGCTCCCTTGCCCCACCCTCCTCCTTTTCTCTGTCTCTTGTTTTCCACTCTCTCTGGCGTACAGAACTGAGGTGAAGGAGGAGACTGCGTCAGTTACTGGCCAACCCTTGAGTGCCACGCAATGCGTCGGCCATAAGGGTGGCACTGTGGCAGCGGCTTCTCCCCCTCCCCCTAGAAAAAAATCTCTAAGTGTGACCACTCCCACGGGTCCTAACGCCTCCGGTGTAAAACCCACCAGTGATGAATGGTGAAGATATACAGGAAGATCAAGAATTACAGTAGGTACATAATTTTCATTTCCTGATTGCTGTGACCTCTGCTAGGAGGGTGACTAACCTAAAAGCCCTCTGCACAAAGTCAAAATACATAATCTTTCAGAGGAATAAGGTAGTCCTTAGAACCAACAGGAAGTTCCTATCTACAGTGGTGTCTGAATTCCATCTGAACTAGTCAGTAACCCTTCCTGCGATCTACCCAGAACATTCCGGTCCAGGTGAGCAAATATTGCACAGCCTTAACCTGAAATGAGTTCTGGGCATCTGTATGGATCGGACAAAATATGTCCGGTCCAAAAACACTTAGCATTTTGTTATCTGTGGTGAGGCAGGCAAAGGTAAACCAGCATCCATGGGGTCTCGCTTGCATTCTGTTCTGCTGTGAAAAAGCAGGGAAAATGCCACCCAGAGGCTAAAGGGCACACTCCACATGTGGCACCTCTGCCTCTGTGCCATCCACAGGAAGAATTCCCTTATTAGACAGTTGCAAACCAGCTACCTAGAAAACAGTGCACACCTTCACAAAGCACTGTTGTCTAGACATACAGTCTGGAAGAATGCCAGCTTTGGAACTGCTGTATTGCAGAAACTTTTTCCAAAGTAGTTTCTGGACCCAGCTTCCCAAGGTATTGCTCAATAGTCTGCTTAGAGTGAAACCATAAGTGAGGGATTCCTGGGGTTAGAAGAAAAAAAATACCATGATATTGTTGTTTCTTCTCAGGGATCCCTCACTATGGTTTCACACTCCCACCCTACTTCCCCTTCCAGAACCTGAAGATACTGTAGGTTCTCACAGTAAACAATTCCTTTTTACTTAGGTTGTTTGATCATTACTATTGCAGTTTCTCTGCAGCTGTAAGTTGTGTTTTCTTTACTTTTATTACGTGTTTTACATGCATGCTTCAGTTTGATTTTTTTCCAAAAATGCTGAAATTTGCATAATATTTGGTAGCCTTTTAGCTAGATTCACTGGCCACCATTCCCCTCTGGCTATAGAAACAAGTCTGATAACTGCCAGACTGGAAGGTGGCTGCAGAGTTTTTCAAACACCTATTCTGAATTCTGCTACTAGAATAGGGTTCTGTCTCCGGGGCATCTGTCCTAGGAGATGATGCTTGCAGTGAAACCATAGTGAGGGTTCCCTGGCAAGAAACAGCATTACTACAGTGAGTACTTTTTTCCTGGATCCTGTCACCAAGGATACTGATTATCTGATGTGACTATGGATCCCACTGTTTGACCCTGGATCTGAAATTCGAATGGGGTCAGATAGGATCTAGAATCATACTAGGAAATGTAGGGTGCAAAAGGCCTACAGACCCATAAAGCCCCTGAACTTACATATGGCTTGAGGCACTCGAGCCTGACAACAAGTACCTATCAAGCCTCTTTTTAAATGTATTTTTATTAGTGCTAATAACTATATTTAGAGGTAAACTATTCCAGGGTTTCACCACTCGTTGTGAAAAATAAGATGCGCTCTTCTGCGCTCTAAATTTACGTCTCCCTATTTGAAGTGGATGGCCTCTAGTTTTAACATTTAGTCACTTAAACTCCAGTCCACATCCAAGTAGTAAGTTGACATCATTAATAATGTCCCAAGTAAATAACAGGTCACCCTTAAGATGCCTCTTTTCTAAAGACATTAAATTAAGTTTTTGAAGTCTACATTCATAAGAGAGGGATTTATCAGAAAAGAAGGGCTTAGTAATTCTTCTTTGTACCCTCTCGATCCTATTAACATCTTTACGCAGATGGGGGGACCAAAGTTAGGACACATAGTCCAAATGAGGATGAACATAAGTATGATAAAGAGGAAAAAGGACTTCGGAATCCTTAGATGCAATATTATGCTTGATTGACCACCAAATTTTATTGGCTTTATTTATTCTAGTAGTGATTTGTAAATCAAAATTAAGACTTGACTCCACAATAATTCCAAGATTTCTTATCTGGATTTGGATAGCTCCCATAGGATAGTCAGAAGCCCTATCTGGGCATCACTATTTTTAAAGACTGCCAAGTAGGGATGCTAGGATTCTCTAGAATCTGTTCCATCTTCATCCAGTAGGAATTTCAAAACTCCAGTTCCAAGTCTGATTACATTCTGCCTCTGATTAAGGCATAGAAATAGAATTGGAAACAGAACAAGAAGCTCTGATTAGGAATCTTAATACAGTACCAGTTCTGTTAGCTCACCCACCTGGCCGGTACAAATGCAAAGCAAAAACTGTTGAGGGGGGAAAAAAAAAACTCAACAAACATACACTCTACTTTATCACCTTACTCCATTCTTTTGTCATCCCAAGCTACCTCTTGAGTCCTTTCTTCCTACCACCTTGTGCCTGCTGCTGCTAAATCCTCCTGAATGTTGCTACAGGTTGCAGGGAAGGGAAAGCCTGTGGTCATTTTGCCTGATGTCTGTCCATCTGCCAGTCCAATGGCGTCAACATGAGGGTTGAGCTGAGTCCCTGTGCCCTGCTGCTTTGCTGGAGAGAGAGAGGCCTTTACTTACAACTGGTGGTCTGTGTGGTCAGTTCACTACTCATTGATCACTCTTTGTGACCATGAAGTATCCATCAGACCCTGTCTCTTCTCCATCCCAGCCTGAACCAACCATTCATCCCAAACAAGGCATCCTCCGCGCCCATGACCTGTCCTGAATCCAAACCAGTCACCTGATTTCCAGCCACTCGGCATCAAGGACCATCATGCTTCTTATCGTCATTCCCACCATGGTGCCCCTAAATGACCTGGGAAATTGGACAGCAGTGAGGAGGCCCACCTCCATCAAACCCTGGGTTAAGCCCCCAAACACCTTTATTAGTTCAGCATCGTAAGTAGGCCACCTACTTCTCACCTTCAGTCCAGTTTTTCCAGGTCGTAGGACAGTAGGGCCACGGGTTTTGTCACTGGAGTGCAATGAGAGTGACTGAATGACGAGCCACTACTTTTGTTGAGTAAAGTCAGAAGGAGCACAGTAGCCAGGCTGGTCAGTTTGTGCTTTTTTATCCTCTGCTGCACCTGGTACCAGTCAAGTTGGGGCCCAGGAGGGAAGAGAGGAAACTCCTTGCAGGAAGAACAGTAGAACTAGCATGGCAGACTCACTCCTTGGACATACTGTGGCTACTGGGACTTGGGATGTATAGTCTGGAACTTTCCTTTACTATTTTCACCCCGTCAGCATTTGCTGATGGGATGGACAAAGGGCCCCTGGGCCCATGAATGTATCTTAGTTTTTGATTGCACTACTGGATGCTGTATTTATATTTCTTGTTGGGGGGTGCTGTGTGTTAATTCTTTTCATGCCCAGGAATTGCATATTGCCATGTTTTGTATTGCTGCTGCATAAACTAGAGGATGTTGGTGGGAAGCCGAACATTTGCCTGCCACTTGCTGATGTCCATTCCACACCCCTTTCCCATATAGGAAGAGTACTATAGGGCAGATTATCCCCACTCATGGAATTTCTCTTCTGGGACGGGGATCACTCTGAGCCCTACCTTGGAGGCCTGACCAGTACTGCTGTTGTTGCGCTATGTGTGCCCAGTTAGTAGTTACCCCATTGATTCACGGTTGTTTTGAGTGCCCAGTTGGCACCATTGTAGTAAGTAGTGTTTTCCCCATCCCCTGCAACGTATCTAGCTGGGAGCCATTGTGACGTGCAGTATCTGTAGGCTGTCTGTTTGCCAGAAGGAGCATGCTGGCAATGATAGATGGGAGTGCGTAGATGAGTAAAGTGGTACTGTGGAATTCTTTAAATGTCAGTGGTCTCAGTAATCCTGTGAAGAGGGCAAAGATGCTTTCCTGGATTATGAAGGAACGACCTGGGGTGTTATTCCTGCAGGAGACCCATTTAGATGCAGTGGAGCATGGGAAATTAAGGACATTTGGGTTCCAGGAGGTATACCAGGGTATTAAATAAGGCAAATTGACTAGCAGTTTTATGCATGAACGTGCTAATCAGCTGTGAAAATGGACAACATTTGGCACAGACTGATTTGCAAAATTAAAAAAAAAGTTTTATTCGTGTTGTCTACTGTGCCATGGACTCACTCAAAAAGTGGTTGGTAGTCTGCTGCTACACGTTTCTGGAAATGATTAGCATTATCCCCCATTTTGCCGTGCTATACGAGCTATTTCATACCTTGCATACAGTTCTGAATTACCTAGGGGTAAACGTAGAGGGGTGGTGATTCTTCTCCCACATTCGACTTCTTTCCAGGAGTCTAAGGTAGTTGGGGATAAGGAAGGCTGGCTCATTTTTTTTCCAGGGTGTTCTCCATCAGCTGAATGTCATGTTTGCCAATATCTGTTTACCTCTAGGGTTCAATATTGGGGAGATTAGATACTTCTTTTACGTAATACTGGAAAACACTAAGGGGGTCCTACTCCTGGCAGGGGACTTCCATCTAGTTAGGTCAAATGACTGGGACATTTCATACACTCAGCCTCCTAGACTGTCTGTGGCCAATAAAATATGTACAGTACATCCCTCCTCAAGTCCCACAGATGGGTGAATCTCTGGAGAGAATTTCACTTACATGACTTCCATTACACACACACACACACACACACACACACACACACACACACACACACACACACACACACTGACTGTTGTTCTGTCCATTCTATCTATACACATATAGACTACAGTTACACACAACAGGAGTCCCTCCAGTATCTAGCAGACTACAGGACTGGAGAGATTTTGTTCTCAGATCATGCTCCTGTTTTGACGTATCTTAACCTTGATAGGGAAAGCCTCAGAGCAACATTACGCTTGAGTGGGTACTAACTCAGGTCAGAAGAATTTCCAGCATTTCTGAAGGATAGGATTTCAAAAACTACAGAACTGAATTGGGGGGACATATGGAAGCAAGTATTGCTGTAAGACACCCTAAAAACGTTGAGTGGTTATATAATATTGTGCCAGGAAGATGAAGAAATGAAACCAGAGGCTAGAGACCTTGCAGGGAGCCCTCCACTTTCATCAGCAGATGCACATGCAGGGTCCATTAAGCCACAACTGGATCACACTAAGAGGGAAACTGATAAGCTTCTCCTAGAGAAAATGGAAATGGCCGTTGTGTTCCTTCACCATAAATACTATGAGGTGGGCCCTCAGGTTTCTCGTATTTTGGTACACCAGGTTTGTAGACAGAGTTAGGGCTACAGTGACCCAGTTGCAGCATCCCTCTACCCACCAACCCTTTCAGAAAACCAGCAACATAGCTGAGGTCTTTTGTCATTACTACGTCTCACTGTAATTCCCAGAAAAGCCACATAATCCAGTAGCCACTGAGGCATTCTGACTAGCCCCATTCTGGCCCAGGAAGTGGATGAACCCATTCACAGGGCTCACACTCAAAAACCCTGGCCTGGATGACTACATTTTGGAGTTTTTTAAATCAAAGAAAGAACTGTTGATTCCCCAGCTGACGGAGGTCTGCAGTGAGGTGATAACAGGAAGGGACATACTGCACACATGGCAATATGCCAAGGTTTTGGTAATCCCAAAACCAGGGAAAGACCCTACTGAAGGCCATGCCTATAGACCTGTTTCACTCCTGAATGCTGATTATGAACTATTTGTGACTGTACTGGCTCAAAGATTGGACCCTCTCCTGCCATCCCTGATCAATCCTGATCAAACCGGTTTTGTACGGACTTGTCAAACAACGATAATACCCGCTGCATGCTCCATGTCCTCCAACGGGTCCATTTGGCAGCCACCCCCTTTCTCTTGGCCACCTTAGATGCAGAAAAGGCATCTGATAGGGTGTCTTGGTCCTATCTCTTTGCCACTCTCCAGAAGTTTTGGTTCTCGACCAACTTCATGTCCCTGCTAGGGCAAGTTTGTGCCACCCCCCAGGTATTTGTCAGAGTAAATGGGCATGTTTCTTCCCCTTCAGGCTGTGTAAGGGTACCCACCAGGGCTGCCCCATGTCACCACTTCTGACTACCCTGTACATAGAGTCTCTGGCTTAGGCTATAATGGAGAAAACCAGGGTGAAGGGGGTGTCTTTGGGAGGGACAAAACACCAGATTGCATTATACACAGATGATCTGCTGTGCATAGCAGATCCTGATGTCTCCATCCCAGAGATGTTCTGTCTTTTAGAGCCTTTTGGTGAGATCTCAGACTAACGATTAAGCAGGACCAAGACAAAGGCCCTTCCCTCTATTAATCCCCATCTGTCTCTCAGCAGTTTGAGTACTCATTTAAATGGGATCCGCAGGAGCTTAAATATTTAAGCATGAAAATTCCCCTACATTTTGATAGGCTGTATGAAGTAAATGTGTGCTGGCTTTCAGCACAAATACAGGCTGATCTTAAGGATTGGCACATCCTCCCTCTAAGCCTGATCTACCACTAGATACAGTTAGAATGGTGACACTCCTTTGCTGTCTATATACACTCCCTCGCTGTCTGTATATATGTATTTCTGAATGTCCCAATCCAAATCCCTGAACTGGAGTGGAGTACATGTTAAGTAACAATCTCTAGGTTTGTCAGGGGAAGGGGGGGGTGAAGAAACTCCCAGGATCCACTTCTATATGTTCACAGTATCGAGGGCGAAAGGAGGCCTGGCACTGCCAGGTCTCAGAGCATACTGTGTGGCCACACAGTTGAGGATCCTTTTCCAGTGGCATGTGGAAGGACCAGGCTCACAGTGGCTAGATATGGAGACGTAGGCTTTTCTTTTTTGGGTAGGGCCTGATTTCTCTATTGTACACACCCCCAGAACATGCAATTACAGCCTCAGATCCCTTGACTGATGGAAGTAGGGCAGGTCTGGAAGGAGACTGATTCTTGCATCTGACCTTATTTGGCTCAGCTCAGCCTTGTTGCTTATCTGCAGGGGTTCCTCCCAGCTACTCGGGACCTGCATGCCGAGGGTGGCAGAAACAGGGTTTAATGTATATGACCCAGTTCTGTGGTGACCAGTGGCTGAAGACCTTTCTTGAAATGCAAGCCAAGTTCAGATGTGACAGGTGGGACTTTTGTTGGTATCTGCAGGTCCAGCACTACACTGAGTCATGACCCGCTGGTAATGGGATACTTGTTGCACTCCCACCTCTGTTATCTCTATTGGCAGCACAGGTCTCCAACCCAGTTACCAGACGTCTCATGTTTTATACCTCAAGTTTCAAGATTTCCTGAAAGCATACAGTATCTTATATCTATAGGGCCATTCAAAATACTCAGCCATATTCCACAGAGTATTTAGCAGTGAATTTGGGCACTGAATTAGGATGGGAGGTGAATCATAAACTCTGGGGAAAAGGATTTTGTACAGCAAGTAGAGTAGTGTCGTCCCAGATTTGGAAGAAGTATGGGTGGAAGCGCCTAGTGAGGTATTTTTGGACTTCCATGCTCATTGCCAACTTTGTGTAGAGTTCTAGTGCAGCTTGTTGGTGAACCTGCGGAGGAAGCCAGGGCAGTGCACACCCGCATTAAGTGGACATGTCCTCTTCTGCGACCTTTCTTTTTTCCATAGAGTTTTTTAACCCCCTGGAGCCCTGGCAGGTGGCTATGGCCCTCCCTCAGAGGGACTGATCTTCCATGCCCATCCGTCCCTACTCAGATCGACCCCCACAATTCCCCACAGCTTACCCCACTGCGGCGGGGCTAGGGAGGGAAGTGCCGAATCCCCCCCCCCGAGCATAATTCAGAAGCCGTGTCAGCCAGGGGACTCTACGGCCCATCATGGAGCCTGCCAGCTCCCTTTACTTCCTCCCTCCCATCCTCTCCCCACTGATGCAAGCATGCCGCTACATACCTCCTGACCGATACTGCCCTCCAGCCACCGCCAGAGGGCAGTCATTGAGCAGGATGACAGAACCTCCTTCCCCCGAGAGAGGAGAAAAGTCCTTCAGATGCTCAATCCTCTCTCACCCCTGCTGACCCAGGCTCATTTCCGAACCCAGGTCGCCAGTGTGGCATGAGGTATAGCGACCAGTGCCTCAACCTCCAGTGCCACTGGGACGGCTTCTGCAACCTTTTCTTAGCGATCTGGAGGCTACCATCACAGAAATACTGGATGCAGGGATTAGACTGAGCCCAGAGATAATTCTTCTGTTCCAATATCCCAGACAGTTTAAGAGACAACATATTAACTATTAACTGTGAATTATGCTTGTGGCTGTGCTAAAAGGTATTACCAAAAGGTGGCTTACTCAACAGATACCCATGCTACAACATTGGTGAGAAACAGTAAACAGTACTTACACCATGGAAAGAATTAGTTTTGCCCTTAATGATAGAACTCAACAATTTACCTCTAAGTAGACTAAATGAATACTCTATGTGATGCAACATGTTCCTACCTTTGTTCCTTAAAAGCTCATTTGCATGAAGAGGAGGGAGGGAGGGAGGAGTACAGGGTTGCTGACTTGAGGAGGAGTGTGGGAACTTTGAATAAATCAGCATGTTGCTGACCCCCACCAGGTCTTGCTCCCATTATCTGTTTATAACAAGTTGGCATAGACACAGTTAACCAATGAGCAGTTATAGGAGTACATGCTGCCCCACTGCTGAGATGGAGGGTACAGGACTCCTGAGGTTACCCGGTTAGATGGCCTCAGTGTCCCATTGTCTATTACCTTTGTAATGTCACAGTGCTATAATGATGGTCTTTTTGACAGCTACGCATTGTATTGTTGTAAAAGAAAACTATGTTAACGCATATATTTACAAGAAAGGACTGTCATGTCAATGGAATAGACAGGACATATTTATTTATTTATTTGCTTTTGTTTACCGGGTAAGTCACACTAGACATCCAAGTGCCTATTTTCAGGTGCGACCCGGGAGAGTTACAAACTTGAGTTTTACAGGTACAGAGATTAATACAGCTTTTACATACAGTGAGGTGACTAACACAACTATTGCATACAGTGAAATATCAGAATACATAGAGCGGAGACATTCAGTAAAAAACACATGAGCCCGGGGGAGGTTACAGATGACCCGGAAGAGATAAGAGCTATACAAAGCACAGACACACTCAGGGTTCATTGGTGACGGCAGTCATACTCACCACAAAACCAGTGAACATTCAGTGTGACCAGATCACACACAGGCGGTTGTGTGAGACCCCACTGCTTACTTTTTCAAGCTGTAAGGTAGAGAGGGAGGGAGGGATAGTAGGGAGGGGACTGAAGGGAGTCACAATGGGTGGAGGAGGTTTTACAAGTTTACTATACTACTACATGAAAAAGTATTGTGCCAGATTGGGAGGTTTCACATGCGGTCGGAATCAGATTCCAATTTTCATTCCGATTGTGTTTTTCAAAATTCAGATTTTTGGCCCTCAGTACTGAAATTCTGAATTTTGAAAAACAGCAAGAAAACTGACAAATTCAGTTTTGTTCAACGGATTACAAGCAGCATCACTGCCAAGCTAACATTGTTTTTATTCAGTAGAGCCAAATCCATCGCATAAATCAGAAGTGTTTAAACCTAGGAACAAGTAAACAAGTTCTTATTTTCCTTTTCTCCACAGTGGGTCCTTGCAAAATTAGCAGAAGCAAGAGACAGTCTTCCAAAATTCTGAGTTTTTTTTGAAGGCAAGCCAAATACAAGACTGGCAGAAACACGAATCGTGGTGGTGCCTTTGATGATCCTTTGAGCACAGAACACCTGACCAGTAAAGTGCAGCTGGAAGAAATGCAAGGAAACATGGCAAGCTGTAGAATTCAAGACTGTTAGCAACTTCTATTAGGCGATCATGGAAGCCATGAAGTAAAAGGACATAATTACGAACCCAAAAAACAATGGCCAAAGGAAACACACACATCTGAAGACTGAGAACATAATTGTGCTAGATGATTAATTTGATCTCATATGTTTTAATGATTTTAATTATAATGGGTACTGCTATTTAAAAAAATGAAGAGGGTATTTTTATGGTACAAATACGTGACACATTTTCACAGCAAAAGTGCAATGCATCACTGAAGCCTTGTTAAGCACTGGCCTATGAAGTGCCATTTCAATATTTGTAAAAGACACAAAGTGCCAGCTAGATCCTCAAGTGCACCTGTTACACACACATTGCAGTGAGGCAGTCAATGCCTGCTTTATTACTACCTTCTTAGGAGATGTTAGTATCCATTTAGTTTGTACAGAAGGGAAGAATTGTGTTTTATGCCCGTCTTTCATACACACTGTACCACGCAGAGCTTTACCAAGTCATGAGATACTAGGGCCTTTGGCTGTATGCAGACAAACAAAGCAGCCATTTTGCTCCCAAGAACCTCTTCCAACATACAGTTCTAGACAACAACATTAAACCTGTTGTACTGTTAGACACAGAGGTAATGTAGAGAAGGGGGCATGTTGACCACAATGTAGGGAGAATCCCCTACTCGTTTTGGAATGGTGCCACGAGATCTGTAACTTCTGCCTGCACAACCAGACAGGGTCAGATGAGATCCTAGTTTGTCTTTGCTGAAGGGCACCACCACCCACTGTGCTGCATTTACCACTTTGGGCATGTGCCCAAGTTCTGGGGTAAATCCATCAACTCAGTGGCAAGTGGGCTACCACATAAGCCATATTGATTCTGTATATGGTAGCACTGATACTAATGAATTTTCATTTCACTACATGCATATATTTGCTAATGTCCAAACAGCTGAATGACTTGTAGTGTATGAGAACTGCAGTTTCTGTAGGTCAGAGTACTGTTTCACTGTATAGGTGCTGCAGAGAACAGATGAGTTTGTTGACTGGTTTAGTTACTGCATGATGCTGCTTGGAGGAAGTTGCTGTTAGTCCTGTGCTGGTACTGGTTCCTATTTTCTGTTCCTATGCAGTGCAGTGTATCTGAATAAATGATAATGTGCCCCTTCTGTGTACTATAATCTGACTGGTCAAAAGTCAGTCTTATTTGTGGAATGTCCTCTCAGTGTCACAGCACCTCTAATGTGGCATCGGCTTTCGTGGCTGTTTGTAATAGCACTTGAACCTGATTTTAACTAAAACCAATAAACTCACAGAGTGCTGACCAGCTCTCTGCTGTGGATTTCCCACGATGGCTTACTGTTAACCATGGGGAGGTCAAAAGACAACACAGGAAGACATCTGCAGTAGCTCCAGCAGCACTAGGAGGAGGAGCTAAAGGCGCATAAGCTGGAGAGAGGGGCATGGAAGAAGGGTCAGCTGTAGAATTTGTTTCAAAGGTTTAGCGCTTTCCCAAAAGATGTAAAATGTTCCCTTTAAGAGTATAAATTAAGTAAAAAACTAGTATTTTGTGGCCTAATGGGGTAGCGGGAGATCTTCCAAGAATCAGTCTTCACCATTCAGTCACACTGACAGGTCTAAGCTGGAGGTAGGACTCCGTGGGAGCAAAGTATCTTGCAGCTAGGGAGGGGACCAGTGTCAGTGATGGCACTGCATGCATAGTGATGTCGCGCATGTGGGCTGGCAATGAACCAATGTTGTCCCACTCCCCTTCCTTAGTTCTGTTTTTCCCATCAACAAGTGTGCACAGTAGGAGCAGATGCAGTCAACTAAATGCGTCTCACTGTTTACTCAGTTCATCGCTGCCTTTATTTGACACCGTACCCTCTCCAGCACCATTTTTTAACTGGTACCATCCCATCCATCATTTAGTTTAGCACTGAACCCTTTTCTATCTTATTTTTCATTATTTTTGTATGTGTCACCATCTCGGATTCTAAGAAGCCAAAGAAGTCCAAGAACAACAACAAAGGCAGCACCCCCCATGTGTCAGTGTTCCTTCGAGGCTCCTGTTGCAGTCCAGGACCAGCATGATCAGTGTTGGGCCTACCGTAATGTTGACCATGACATGGACAGCTGAAATGCCTGCTTCTTTATGGACCGCCACACCCTCTAGATCCGCATGTGGAAGTGGGATCATTCTCCCCCACTTTTGGCGGCAGACATTTATTTATTTAGGCAATCAGAATTACAACCCTTTGAGTCAAAGACTCTTTTGCAAAGGCTCCACATCAGGAATACAAAGCAAGCAGGGAGAAACAAACAGTGCAAGAATATAGACAGTGGCAAAGCTCAAAAGAACATACAGTTTAGGGCCAGTGCCCAGAGTCAGAAGTTTCACAATACACACTTGCAGAGTGAAAGCAAAATAAGACATTGCACCAGGGGTGCTGATGTAAGATCCCTGGGCTCTTCCTCTGAGCCCCTTTCTAGTACCTCTGGTACTGAAAAAGTCCAGGATCCTCCTTGCGTGCACCTCGCCAAGATGGTGGAGGTCCTGGTGAACATTCAGCTTCCTCCAGAGAGCCAGCTGAGCACCCCCCCCCCCCGTCCATCAGCCCTTCAAGCAGACACCCCCAGTGGTGATGTCAAAGCTATACGCTCAGTCTGCAGTGGTGGGCACCTCGGTGTTTCTGCCTGGCGCTACCCAGGCTGCTGGTACTAACGCCTTTACCAGTGAGCAGGGCATTGAAGTGGTGGAAGGCAGAAAGCAACCTCAGAGAGGGCATTCCCCTCCTTCAGCAATCACCAACAAGTATTCTTACTAGGGATGCCTGATTCCTGCACTTCACAAAGCACCACTGTTTGGACATGCAGTCCAGAAGGGATGCCAGTTTTGGAACTCCTGGTTCTGCACCTAGACTCCCAAGGTACGGCTACTGAGCATGCATAAAGTGTAAACATTAAGTGAGGGATTCCTGGGGTTAGAAGAAAAACATTTTTCACCAAAGTAATCTTGCCTCTTCTTAAGAGATCCCTCTCTATGTTTGCACTCCCTAACCCTGCCTTCCATTCCAAAACCTGGTCTCAGTGGGTTCACCCGGTTACCAAAATCTAAATAAATAAATAAATATTGAAGTTGTTTGAGTATTGCTATTGCAGTTCCTACAATTGTAATTTGCTGATCTCCTGAGATCAGTCTTCACCATTCATTACTGGTGGGTCTAGTCAGAGGCACTAGGACCCCGCAGGAAGCTCAGAGTTCTAAGCTTTTTTTCAGCTTTTCTTCAGAAGAGGCGGCGATGCTGGGGACGGCGCCACCCTCGAGGCCAAGGTATTGCATGGTACTCGGGGGTTGGCCAGTAACCTGCACCACCCCCTCAGTTCTTCATTTCCTGCCATCGAGGTGCATCACCCTGTGGGAGCCGAAGCCATTTGTGGAATTTCGATTGCATAATCCTCAAACGTTCTTCCGCCACTACTACTCGATGCCATAGCTCTCCAGGAGACTGGTAAAACCATTTCTTTTATTCTTTCTTCTGGTTTAACTGTTTTTGTGGTGCCGAGTCTATTTCTGTGTTTATTTTTTCCACATGATTATGTCCAGTTCAGAGCCTATTTCGAAATTTGAGGTGGGGCATGCCACTATGCGCTGGTGCCCCTGTGGCAGGCCGATGACCATGATGGACCACCATAATCACTGTTTAATCTGCCTGGGTCTGTTACATGACATGGACAACTGTGATGCCTGCTTCTCCATGGACTGCTGAGTCCTTGAGTTGCACGCATTAAAGGTGGGTTGTGATCCTCCCACCTTCAGAGGGCGGTATCGTTCCCCAGACGCCAAAGCCAGGACTTTGGGCCCTTCCTCCATGTCTCCCTCTGGCACTATATGTACCGAGGAGGAGCAGACCTCCTCTGATTCCGGTCTCGCTAAGATGAGAGGCCTGCGTGAGGGGTCAGGTGGACAGTCAGCCTCCTCCAGGGGGTTGGCTGAGCACCTCTCATGGTCCGTTGTCTCCTCAGAGGTACAGACACCCCCTGTGTGGCAGTTACAGCACTACACTCAGCCTGAGCCAGTGGAGTCTTCAGTGCCACCTGTTGGCACTGCTTTGGCTCCCGACACCTCCCTTGGTGCCAGTGAGCAAGGTGGTGCCGCTGTCAGCACTGAGTCCCCTTCCAGTGCCATCCGCAGTACCGGGAGAGGAAGAGTTTCAGGGGTGACCTCTTTAGCGGTCTCCCTGATCCACTCCTCTGAGGAAGAGGAGGATCAGGATGACCTCAATTGGCAACCTGACTTCCAGGAGTCCTGTTGCTCTCCAACATCTGGCTGTTTGGTCTCCGGTACAGTTGGATCGGCCGCTAATCTTTCCAGGTCCATTCTTGTGGCCGACTCGTCTGCATCCTCCAGTGCTACTTGTAGCACTGATTCCAGCACCAGGGAAGGGGTCGGCGGAAGGACAGAGTCTGGCACCATCCTCTGCGCCAGATCTGGTTCTGGCGCCGTGCTCTGGGCCGACTTGGATTCTGGCACAGGGGTGGGTTCTGAAGGGGATTCTGGCACTGTTTCTGGTGCCAGAGTTTTTTTGTTACCCCGTCTCTCGAGTACTAGGGGCCAGCTGAGGAGCAGGTCCCTGTCTGGTGAGGTGGGCATGGGGAGATCAAGGTTGGCACACAGGCACACTTCCAGGGCAGCTGGTGGCTCTGGGAGGAGATGCAGTGTGGATCCTTCTCTCCTTTCCTCACTGGAACTGTTAAGGTCTGAAACAGGTGGGGCCAGGGGCTGCCTGCAAGGGACAGATCAACTCCGATCGCTCCACTGTGTGGTCCTTTCCCGTGGGCAATACTTTGGCCACCCCTGTCTGGTTGAGCGTCCTGCAGTGGATGGATTGCACATCTCCTCCCCGCCGGGAGGGCCCCCCGTGTGGTCTCGTAGCCCAAGAAGAGGTCCTGCTCCGGCTCATCAGACTTCTCCTCTGCCTCCTCCCCTTACCCTCCCAGGCCTCTGTGACCTTTCGGGACCAGTGACCTGGGAACAGTTCAGGGCATCGGCGGCTGCCTTCCCTCGCTACCTTAGAGCCCCGGATGAGGTGATTTTTAGACCTGAGTTTCAGTCACCCCTGACTCAGAACCAGGCTCCACAGCCTCTTCATCTTCCTCCCATGAGGAAGAGGATTCCTCTGTCCACCTGTCCTGAGATGCTGATATCATCATCTATCAGTGATTCCTGTCGGGGATGCTAAAGGAGCTCCATATCTCCCATTTTGCAAGTCACAATCCTGACCATGTGAAGTGCTCTTTCCTTGGGGAGTTTAGTGCCAAAAACCTTATCATCCTTCCATGGCCTTGCCCCTTCATGGAGGCACCACATCAGGTCTAGCAGCATCCCTCTGCCCCCTCTCCAACCCCAAGGGATTCTCAGCACAGATACTGCGCACCCCTGGGGTCTCCAGATGCTATGCCCTACCCCTCTTCGGGAGTGGAGCTCCTGAATACCTCTTCCGGGCATTATCGCCCAAGGCACGACGCCCCCAGACTCTGACTCGTCGGAGTTCAACTGCTGGGGTAGAAGAGTTTTCTTGGCAGCGCACCTTCTTTTGTGCATCACAGCACACCAGGCTGCCTGTGCTGGGCATTTATGGATGGTGCTAGGACAACTTCTGTCATCCTTGCCTGACACAGGCAAGCCATTAGCTTTTCTGCTCATGGTCTGAAGCTAACGAGGCACCAGACAAGGGTGCCTTATGATGCCAGTGAGGTGGCTTCCAGACTGGCATGAACTGCGGTCTGCATCAGGCGGATGGCGTGGCTTCATCTTTCCAGGTTATCACCCCTGGCCCGGCTTAGGGTGATTGCCTTTCCCTTCCAAGGGGCCCATTTCTTCTCCCGTAGGGTGAAGCACAAGGTATTGGGGTGTCTTCCTTTTGCCAGACAGCAGGAGTCTCCGCCTCATGTTGACCAGTCTCAGGCCTCACCTGGCCCATTTTCTGTCTGTGTTTTCCCCCACAGGAGGCTGAGGGCAGATTCATCCCTCAGGGAGGTGCCAGCGTCACAATTGTGGTGCTTGGTACTTACCCACCAGTAATTAATGGTGAAGATTGATCTCAGAAATATGTGAAAATTAGGTACCTACCATAATTCTTGATTTTCCTAGATATCTTCACCATTCATTACTGCTTCCCACCCACCTTCCCCTCTAAGACCCCAGTCTTCTGGGCAAACTTTCCGCTTTGCTTGCTTTCTCCCTGCCTGAGGACAATTGCGGGTCTAATCCCGCTGGTACCTCTAGATCCTCTAACTCTTCTTGTGGAAGCCCTAGGGGGCCACCACTAGGGAGAAATCAAGCAGGGGCTTTCACCCCCTCCTTTGCTGGCACCTCCCAGAGCATTGGGAGAAGGCTAGCAGGTGATGGGGGTTTCTCCCCCTGCTGCAGGGGCTCCCCAGAGCCCCACTCGGCTGTAGCAAACTTTTTCAGGGAAGGGGCATGGGACGCGAGTTCCTCCTGTGTCCTTCTTGAACTTTTGTCCTCCATGTTCCCCTTGTGTCCCTGGGCATGTGATTGCCCCTGTCTCTCATGTCCTTGTTCTTTCTTTCTTCTTCCTTGTTCTTTCTTCTTCTCCTCCTTCCTCATTGGTAACCCACATCTGGCTTCTTCGTCTTCTTATTTATTTGTTTATTTATTTACGAGTTTTACCAGGAAAGCATACTGAGCAACATGCTCTATTCCAGATGCAACCTGGGGGCCGAGACCCACATACATAAATTGAAAATGCTTAGACAGTGCAAAAATGAGCAAATGCTTGTACATAACATTTTAGGAGAAAAAATTACAGCCAAGGGTAGGATACATACAATCGGTATAACGACGCAGAGGGTAGAGTACAGTACAATACGTATTAGTTTATAGTAGCGTGACATTTGGATAAAATTCTTAATCTTCATTGTGTTTTTCTTCTTCTCCTGCTCCCCTTGGAGGGGATATTCCTCTGCCTTTCATACTTTCCAGTAGTGTAAGGCTCAGGGGGAATCAGCAGTCCTCTTAGCGTTCTGGGGCTCACATGGCTAGGTGACCACCTCCTCTACCCTGTCCAGGGGGGACTTTGCCAAGAGGTGGATCTCTTTTTTCCACCCCTATGCCATGAGAGGGAAGGGGGAAGAGATCTTGGTAAACCCGTCTTCTGTGTGAACTGGGAAGCTGGTGACTTTTGAGTGGCAAGAGCAAGGATCTTCTATCCCTTTGCTGGTTACCTTTTGTGACTCTTGCATCTTAGCTCTGGAGTTGGTACAGCTTCCATCCTCTTAAGATTTTCTGTACTCTTCTACCAGGGGCCTCCACCCCTGCCATGAACTGAATCATCTCAATTAGGTCAACAGAGGTGAGCTCTCCTCTTAGGGTTCTCTCAGTTGGGGTCCACCATTTTCTCTCCCTACCTATCCTTCTCTCTCTTGCTTTCTCTCATTTCTCTCTCTACTTTTCTCTTTTCTCTTTCCTCCCCTCCATCTGCATCCTATCTTTCTATACCTTGGCCTGCCCAGAGCCCTTAGAGTTTACCCATTCTCCTGTGGCCAGCTTTATTCCTTTTGCAATTTATTTTCTTTCCTTCCTCTGTCCCTTGAGCTCCCTTGCCCCATCCTTCCTCCTTTTTTCTTCTGTATCTAATTTCCTCTCTGGTGAGCAGAACTGAGGTGGTGGAGTGGCCATCGTCGGTTACTGGCCAACCTGCAAGCACCATGCAATACGTCGGCCTCGAGGGTGGTGCCATCCCTGACATTGGCCCCTCCTCCTAAGGAAAGCTGAAAAAACTTGGAGCTATGAGCTTCCCACGGGGTCCTAGCGCCTCCAGCTAGACCCACCAGTATCGAATGGTGAAGATATCTAGGAAGATCAAGAATTACGGTAGGTACGTAATTTTCAATGGTTTATATGAGAATTTTTCACAAGTCTGCTTTTTGTTTGGTGTTATTAAATTCTATTAAAATGATTGGTAGCTTTTTGTAGCTAGTTTCAGAAGACACTGCTCCACTCTGGCTAGGAAACAGATCTGCGCAATGGCCTGGATGGAGCACGCATGCAGAGTTTGAACCTACATTTCAGATTCTAAAATTTGCATAGGTTCCATTCTCTGGGGTGTCACTGTCAGCCAAGATGACAGCATAAAGTGTAAACACAGTGAGAGAGATTCCTTTAAGAAGAAACAACATTACTACAGTAAGTAATTTTTACTTCTGCTCCTCTTGAGCCCTTGGAGAGTTTTCTCCAGTAAAGTTTTGTCCTCTGGAGAGCACAAGAAAATAGGTTAGGTAGGCATCCAGGCTTCTTAACTACACTGAGGTCCCTGGGCCTCATGTACCAGCCAGAGCTCTGTGCTGGGGCTGCTTTTTTCCTCTATGCCTTCCCGTCCAGATGGCTGAGATAGGCTCTGGCTCTCACAACCGCTACCCTTATGCCACCTTTAGGCCCTACCCTTAGTTCTACTAAGTTGGTAGTCGGGTATTATTATGTTCATTATTTTTGTATCCTTTCCCTATCCCTTTGGGTTTTCAGTCTATAGCCCCCTCCTCTTTTTTTTTTCTTTCACACTTGTTTTCTCTCCTGGCAAACAGAACTGAAGAAGGAAGGGGGCTGACATCTGTTACTGGCCAGCCCTGCTGCGTCTGCCTCATGGGCAGCGTTGGCACCGTCGGTTCCCTCCTTAGGATGCAAAAGACTTTGCTTTCACAGGGTCCTAGCGTCTCCAGCTTACACCCATCAGTGTGACTGAATGGTGAAGATATTCTGGAAGATCAAGAATTATGGTGAGTATGTAATTTTCAGCATCTTCTCTACATAGCAGATCCGCTACTGCATAGAAGATAAAGAAACGAAAAAAAGGAGCAGGAAGAGAAATCATTTTTTTTAAGCAGCAGTATTTGTTAGTCACCAAATCTTTAATGACGTGAGTCATGAATTAGAAAATTAGATATAAAAGCTGTTTTAAAACTGAGAAGACTGAAAATACATCATGGATGAATCTAATGATGTCAGAAATGCACATTTTTGCAAAAAAAGAAAATACTATATGATGACATATCTTTCTGGATATAAAGTCTCCACCACTCATTCACACTGATGGGATCTATGCCAGAGGTGCTAGGACCCTGCGGGAGCAAACTTTTTGCAAGAGGACCGACGCCAGAGATGGAGCTGTGAGGAGTGGCGCCACAAGCCTCGGCTCGTGCAGCAATGACTATCTCGGCATTGACCCTCCAACCGCCTCAGTTCCTTTTTTCCCGGCCGTCGAGTGCGCTTTAGTGACGACATTGCTCGACCAACGGGAGTCAAACTTCAAACTAGCAGCATAGTTTTCAGTTTATTATTTTGTAGTATATCTTGAGTAAGTACCGCTTACTATAATTTATTCTTATTAAAGACAGAAGTCTCAGCCTACATTGACATAGTTGACCATGTGCAGGTCAGGTGACGGTAGAGAGACTTCTATGAAAGCTGTTCAGTCAGCCGGGCTGCGTCTGGTCCGCCGCCCTCTCCAGATGGGGGGTATGACAATGGATGGTCCATTGTCCAAGGGGAGGGGCGGTCCCCCCAGAAGCATACAAGAAAACGATCGCATTCTCGGCACCGTTCGGCCTCGAGCTCTTCTTCAGCCCACAGGTCAAAAAGTAAGGCATCACTCGAGGTCGCCCTCTGGTGTGTCTGCGCGTTGACAGTCTGTCATTGGGATCAGTTGCCGGTGTCCTCCTCTGGAGTCACCAGTTTCTGCTTCTAGTCACCGACCTCTTCGACATCGGAGCCCTTCCCCGCCTTCTGGTAGGGCTTCAGATGAGCAGTTTCATCAGTGGGCCACTCTGATGGAGCAATGGGCTCAGAGGTTGGTCCAGCTGCCTGGCCCGGTCACTCCGGGGGATCGGGCAAGGCGGTTGGGCCTCCCTAGCCGTGCGGCGCCTAATTCAGTGCCATCGACTCTGCGCTGTGGTGTCCCCCCCCCAATATGGCTGCGGTGCAGGGGGTCACACAGATTCCTCTATCTCCTGGTATTCTTCCTTCTTTCTCCTCAAATCCTAGATTTCGGAGCCCTATGTTGGTTTCGGTGCCATTGGTATCGATGGGTCGCTTGGTGCTGTCCTCGGTGCCGATGCGTCTGTCGGCACCATCCTCAGCACCATTGGGATTGTCGGCACCATCCTCGGCGCCATTGGGTTTGTCAGCACCAAGGGCTCTGTTGGCGCTATGCGCGGCGCTGGGTCAGGTGGTGCCGTGCTCTTTTTCGGTGCTGAGGCTTGGTGTGACATCTTTCAGTCTTCAGGGCTTCTTGACTCCGAACCTATTTCCTTCCTCTTTTGCTACTGATTTTCACTCCTTTCCTGTCCATACAGTCCCTCCTGGGCTATCAGGAGATGATATTGAGCCTGACCCAGACCTTAGGCTGGGTGATGACATGGAAGGAACAGGATCTAATCCTGTTGCAGAGCCTGTGGTCGAAGACCTGTCATTGAAGTCTTTGCTGAAAAATTTGAATTCCACTCTTTCTCTCCAGACTACAGAGATCGGTCCTGGGAAGCTTTTAAGGCTCCAATACCTTCATGTCCCGGAGATCCCTATGGATTTAACTCCCCTGGTACAGCCTTCCTTTGAGACGCTTTCTCAAATGGTATGGAATAATCGCGCTCTCATTCCTTCTGTGGCTAAGTCCATAGATAGAAAGTACAGTGCTCCCAAGGATCAACCCATTTTGGCCTCCCAAGCCTTTGCGAACCCTATTGTGGTCTTGGCAGAGAGTGAGAAGGTCGTCCTCCCTCAGACTACTACAGCACGACCTATAAACAAAGAATCTCATAAGACAGATACTTTAGGTAAGAGAGTCTTTGCTGCATCCACCCTGGGTATGCGTATTGCCAGCTAACAGGGTTATTTCTCTCAATATGAGTATGATCTTCCCTTGTCAATCTTCACCATTCATTACTACTTGGGTAGTGCCGGAGACGCGCACCCACTACTGGAGATTGTTTTGGGGAGTTGGCTCCAATAGTGCCACCCACGAGAGCGACGCACTGCGGCCATTAGGTGCCTTAGACTCCTCCTCCATCTCAGTTCTGTTTCTTCTGCCGTCAAGGCTGCACCTGCTATGTGGTTAGATTCAGTTCTAGGTGTAGTTGCAATATCAACCTTTCCAGACTCCTCCTTCCTACTTTTCTCAACGTCGTCACCGGTAAGACTGTTCTTTTTCCTTCTCTTTTTTCATCGGCGCCGAGAGCTGTGCTTGTTTTGGTTTAATTTTTTTCGCATCGTGTCAGGTTTGGGGGCAGAATGTAAGTTGAAGGCAGGCCGCGCCCCTCTGCGTTGGTACTCCTGTGGCCAGGATTTTTCCATCATGGACCAGCATGATGTTTGTCTCCGTTGCCTGGGGCCCAACCATAATATGGATGCATGCGACGTCTGTTTCTCAATGGGCCATCGCGTCCTGGAAGTCCGTGCATTCAAGATCGGCAAGGCTCCACCGACTTTCGGGGGATGGCGCCGCTCCAGGGATTCCCAGGTAAGGTCTCTGGACCATTCCTCCGGGTCCCCTCTCAGGCCTATACGGTCTGTAGAGGAGGAGGCTTCCTCATCTTCACTTGCCGAAGAGGAGGCCTCTTTTGCAGTGTCGGAGGGACGCCGAGGTCCCTCCCGGGGCTGCGGTGGGGACACCGCCTCGGCAGTCACCTCCTCAGAGGTGCAGGCTTCCCCAGTGTTGAGGCGCAGGTCTGCTGGGCCTGGCATCAGTGGACCCTCGATGCAGCCTTCCGACGCCATTTCGGATCCCGGCGCCATTCGTGGCGCCGTGTTGGCTCTCAGAGCTGCCCGCGGCACTGTGGACCCGGTTGGTTCTTCTAACAGTGCCAAGTTGTGTCCTGGCACCGAGGGCGGTGCCATGGGTCTGGCCGGCGCCATTGGGGAGTCAGGCCAGGTCTAAGTGTTGCGGGGGGGTCAGGGGTCATCCTGTGCTGCTACCGGCACCGGCGTCGTTCACGGTGCCGTTTCACTGGAGACCCCCGGGGTGGCCAGTATTGTGTGGTCCAGCTGGTCTCTTCCTCCTCCTCCTCCTCGGATGATTCAGATGTGAACCCATCCTGGCACCCTGACTCTTCGGAGTCAGGGTCTCCGGTGGGATGAGGTGCTAGGTGGCCCAGCGCGCCTCTTCCTCTGTCTCCGCTGCTGTCCTCCCCTGAGGCCTCCCAGGCTGGGGGTGGCCTGGGGTCTCTGGAGGGGGATGGAGCAGAGGTGGAGGGAGGGGCTCTCCCTCCTGAGGGGGTTGTGGCAGCTGCCGATTCCGGTGCTGCTGCACCCCCTCGGGATGGGGGGTCACTGGGTCGAGAAGGAGGGTGTTCTCAGAGTCCAGGGGTTCGAGAGACAGGGTTCAGGCACCTCGGTCTTTACCTGCCACCTCTTGGGGGGTGGATAGAAGCCGTAGCGCCAGGCCCCATCTTTCCCTCTCGAGCCCCAGGAACCCCTCTGGTGGCGTTGCTGTGGGCTTCCCTTCTGGATCCATGCAGCCCCAGGTTCATCACAGGGGAGGATCCCCTACTAGGCTCTTCCAGGCTTCACATCCCCAGGGTTCTGTTCTGCGACCTGGTTTGTTGTCCGGGATCCCGCCAGCTCAGGCTTCGTTCCCCTGATTCCAGAGCCTCAGTAGAGGACAGTTGCCTCACCGTAGGTGCCACGCTCCCATTTCTCTGCAGCCACCCCCCCTCTCTCCCAGACCATGTCGGTCCTATGGGCCCGTTATCCTGGGAGACGTTCAGAGGCTCTGCAGCTGCCTTCCCCTCATATGTTAGTTGCATGCATTAGCAGGTGTTTTGCCTAATTCCACCGCTACAGGAGTCCTCTGGACATTCGAGCTCTCCTTCATCCTCGTCTCCTTCCTCGGAGGGAGAGGAACCCACTGCTCATCTCTCCTCCGATGCTGATTTCACTGAATATCAGCGATTCCTTTCTAGGATGGTGAGGGATCTTCGTATCTCCTTTGTTGAGGGAGACAATACCAAATGGGAGATGCATGAATTCCTTGGTGAATTCAGTGCCCAGGATTTGGTGGTACTGTCCTGGTCTATTCCCTTCCAGGAGGCATCTATCCATTCCTGGCAGTCTCCAGCCGCCCTTTCTCCAGCCCCGGCAGACTGCGAACAAAGGTATTGTGCCCCATCGGAATCTCTAAGTACTCTCCTCATCCCACCTTCGGGATTGGCATACCTAGAAACTCCCTCCAGGGCATCGCCGCCTGGTGCACAACTGTCCACCAGGCTCAGATTCCCTACAATTTGACGTGGGAGCGAAGAGTGTTCTTTTCCTCTTGTGCGATGTTATGCATTGCATCATATCAGGCTCACCATGCTGCCTACAGTAGGCATTTGTGGTCAATGCTTTCCCAAATCTTAGCATCAGTGCCTGATATGAAGCAAACCAGACAAGCTATTGCCCTCTCTGCTATAGACCTGGAGCTGGCAAGACACCAAACAAGGGCATCTTATGATGCCAGTGAGGTGGCTTCCAGGCTTGCAGGGATAGCGATCTGTATTAGACAGACGGCATGGCTTCATCTCTCAAGGTTGTCACCCCGGCCCGGTGTAGGGTGATTCATTCCACTTGCCGGGGGATCCGTCTCTTTTCCTTCAGAGCTAGGAGACTTATACAGGGATTTCCTCCATCTCCCCGTCCTCGGGGGACATCTCCTAGCTCTTCCCCACCATAGGCTTCTCGCTTGATTAGCCCAGGGTCTTCTCTTTCTGTTTCCCACCAACAGGAGGCTGGGGGTCTTGCTCCCTCAGGGTTTCTTATCCCCTCCCGGGGGGGAGCTTGGTACTCACCCAAGCAGTAATGAATGGTGAAGATTGACAAGGGAAGATATGAAAATTACGTACCTACCGTAATTCTTGATCTTCTCTTGTATCTTCACCATTCATTACTGATACCCACCCACCTTCCCCTTAGTGGCCTCCTACTGCGGCGTCTCCCCCTCCCTTCTCATTCCTCTCCTTTCCTTTGGCCTTTATGCCAAAAAAAAAAATAAATCCTGGTTTCCGTTCTTCTATGGATGGATCTCTTTTCCTCAAGGTAAAAGGAAACGAGTTGGATTTTTCTCCTATTCTGAGGAAGCTTTTTCTGACTGCCCCTAGGGGTGACTTCTGGGCTCCTTAGCCACGATGTTCGGCTCACAGCTAAAGAGACCGTCCCTCTTGGCTCAGCCTCAGAATTAAGGTTCCCCCTGGCGGGCATTATTTAATTGTCAGCTTCTTCTGGTTGGTGCTTCTGCACTTCCTAAGCTTGAACTGCTGCCCTTGCCTTGCCTTCAGGCAGTCCGATTGAGTTCCCACTCTATCCTTCATACAAAGCTGCCTCTTGTAGGGCCTAACCCCTACCCACACATTTCAGTGTTAGGACTTAACAAGGTGCTAAGGGGCATACCCTCCTTCATCATAGTTGGGCGCTCTCTTTCTGGAACAGTTTTCTGTTCGGGCAGTCTGTAAGCTCTCAGCTAGAGTGTAAGGGGTTGGGATGATGAGATTATAGAGAACCTGCCCTTTGTGTCCAATCTTACAAGCAGATCAGTTGAACCTTTTCTCACCCTATTAGAAGGGATTCTTGCTCCCTTGATTTTTGGTTCCGCGCTTATAACCCTCTCAACCAATATACCTATGGGCAGTGTTCTCCCCTTTCAACATCCCTTTTTTCTTGTCTTTCTTCTTCTTCTTCTTCTTCCTCTTCTCTTTATCTGTTCCTCCCTTAGAGCCGCCCCAGATGGAAGGCCCTGCAGTCCCTTAGGTAGGTATTCTCCCTCTTCCATCTGTCCTCTACTGGCTTATTCCTTCTTCAGTTTATATCCTTTCCTTTTTCTATCCCTCGGCTCTCTTACCACGCTCTTCCCTTTTTTCCTTTACCCTTTTTCTGGCCTCTCCGGCTACCAGAACTGAGATGGAGGAGGAGGAGGAGTCTACGGCACCTAACGGCTGCCCTTCGCGCATGACGCAGCGTGTTGCTCGCGTGGGTGGCGCCGTTGGAGCCGACTCCAAAAAAAATCTCCCATAGCGGGTGCTCACCTCTGGCACTACCCAAGCAGTAATGAATGGTGAAGATACAAAAGAAGATCAAGAATTACAATAGGTGCGTAATTTTCATTTCTTTGGCATTCGCTCAAACAAATGGTAGAAACTCTACTGGAGTCGGACACTAATTCCGAGCTTCTTCAAACCATAATCAGGGGTATCTAGTCCAACAACCAGCAGGTTAAAGCAGCTGTGGACACTTTCGATACTGCCTCCTGAGCGGTGGCAGTGGGCATTTGTACCCGCCGTCACTCCTGGCTGCGCACTTCAGGCTTCACGAATGATGCTCAGCAACAGGTCATGGCGTTACCCTTCAGCGATATGTATCTCTTCGGTCCTCAAGTAGAGCAAGCCCTAGAGGCCACACAAAAGACTAGATCTGCCATTAAATTGGCTCGACCTGCTCCCACCCCTTCTCGGGGGGGGGGTTAATAAGCATCAGTTTCACAACTGTCAGTCCTTTCGAGGCAAGGGCAGGGGAGGTTTTAATAAAAACCAAGCCCCCCAGCCTCAGAAGAAGACGCAACAGAAAGCACAAGGGCACAAAGTGCCCAGTGCCGCCTTCTGAGTTTCTGGCCCAAGTCCCACCTCAGCTGCCCGTGGGGGACTCTTTCTCAGCGGTGGGAGGTAGTCTGACTCAGTTCTACAACCAGCAGAAATCAATAACATCGGACAAATGGGTCCTCCGGATAATCCGCAAGGGGTACTCTCTCAATCTTTCAGAGACCTCTCTGGATCGTCCCCCACAAACGACAGCCCAGACTGTCAGTATTTCAGTCAAAGCTTCTTGCTTCCGAGATACAAGGCCTTCTGAACAACAGGACAGTAGAAATAGTTCCACTGGATCAACGAAACACAGAGTTCTACTCCCATTACTTTCTAGTTCCAAAGAAAACTTGGGGCATGCGCCCCATTTTGGACCTCAGAAAATGTAACAAATTTCTTCCCAAGGAAAAGTTCAGAATGATTTTGCTAGGAACCCTGTTACCTTTGCTTCATCAACCTGACTGGCTAGCATCCCTGGACATGCAGGAGGATGCTCACCAGCACATTCCCATTCACTCAAAGCATCACAAATACCTATGGTTTGTGGCTTTGGGCCAGCATTATCAGTTCAGAGTCCTGCCCTTTGGGCTGTCCTCGATGCCGCGAGTTTTTACAAAGTCTTGTGCAATTCTCTCAGCGCACCTCAGAAAGATCGGAATACAAGTGTTCCCATATCTGGACGACTGGCTTCTAGCAAGCCCTTCCAAGCAAGAAACTCTCAATGCCATAGCCACGGCCTCAGACTTTCTCACGTCCGTGGGAGTCCTGCTAAATCTCAAGAAATCGCAGCTGCAGCCCTCCCAGAAGCTCCTTTTCATAGGAACTCTTCTGGACACCTCCTGTGCGAAAGCTTTCCCACCAGAGGACAGAAGGAGTGATATCCTACAGATGGCCCGATACATCAGAGAGAACAGCTCGGTTCGCGCTATCTCGATCCAACGGATGCTGGGTCTTATGGCATCCTCAGTGTTCACTGTACCCCTAGCACGCCTTCACATGAGAACCTCTCAGTGGGTGCTCAGTGCTCAGTGGTCCCCAACCACACATCCTTGGTACTTTCTCATCAAGGTGACAGAACTTCTGAAGAGGTCACTCACCTGGTGGTCACAAGAGGACAATCTTCTAGAAGGGTATCCCTTTGCTCCCCTGAATCATCAGATTTTCATTACCATGGACGCGTCCCTGATGGGATGTGGAGCTCACTCTCAGAATCTCCACACCCAAGGTACGTGGACTTAGGACGAGTCCCAGCTTCACATAAATGTTTTAGAAATGAGAGCCGTCCTTTATGCAGTCCGGGCTTTGAAGGACATTCTCTGTCACAAGAACATTCTCCTTCAAATGGACAACAAAGCAGTGATGTATTACGTCAACAAGCAGGACTGTGCACACTCTTACCCTTTATGCAGGGAAGCAGTGAGAGTGTGGGAAAGGCTCTAATTCAGGTGGTCTACCTGCCGGGAGTGCAGAACAGAGACAGATCCTCACAAGTGGTCTCTAGACTCAACCATAGTTCAGTCACTATTCGCAGAGTTGGGAACTCCAGACCTGGCCTTTTTTACATCCCCACTCAACACAAAACTGCCTCTCTACTGCTCCAGAAATCCAGGGCCTGGCATTTTCTGTTAGGATATGTTCAGGCTGCAGTGGACAAAGTGCTTTCTATACGCCTTTCCTCCTCTTCCTCTAGTTCAGAGAGTACTTCTCAAGTTCGAGTCCCAGGGGGACAAAATTATCCCCATTGTTCCCTTCTGGCCTCGACAGATATGATTTCCGTTACTCAACAGTATGTTGGAAACCCCTCCGAACGTGCTTCCTCTTCAGACAAACCTTCTGACTCAGGGGTCTGTGGTCCATCCCAGTCTGAGGTCACTTCACCTTCACGCTTGGCTTCTGAAGAGATAGAAGTGAACAGGTTCAATGTCTCTCGCAGAGTCTCAGATATTCTTTCAGCTGCTCGTAAGCCAGCCACTAGAAAAACTTACACAGCCAAATGGAAAGCATTTTTCTCTCTGGTGTGCAAGATCCTCTTTGAATCATTTTTTCTGCCCACCAAATAAAGTTCTAGAGTACCTTTTAGGCCTCTCAAATTCAGGTCTACAGTACTCTGCAGTCAAAGTTTACCTTTGTGCCATATCAGCTTATCATGAGCCAGTACTTTCCTTTCACTGGCTCAGTTACCAGTAGTTAAGAGGTTTCTTAAGGGTATTCTGCATGCCAGACCTCCTATCAGACGTCCAGTCACAGCCTGGGGCATTAATCGTGTGCTAGACATGCTCACTCGAAAGTCTTTTGAGCCTCTAGCTACCTGTGAGCTGAAATGTCTCACTTGGAAAACGGCCTTCCTGGTGGCCATTACCTCGGCCTGCAAGATCTCTGAAATATATGCCTTGGTCACAGACCCTCCATATACTGTGTTTCATAAGGACAAAGTAGTTCTTAGGACTCATCCTAAGTTTCTCCCCTAAGGTTGTTTCAGAATTCCATCTAAACCAACCTTTAGTCCTACTCCTACCTACTTACTTTGTGAACTTCCAAAATGAAGGAGAGTGTACCCTTCATTCTTTGGATGTCAAAAGAGCTCTGTGTTTCTATTTAGATAGAACAAAACAAATTCACAAAGCTCAACAACTGTTTGTTTCCTTCAGCGAGACCCGGCTGGGTCAACCTGTCGCTATCAGATGCATTTCAGCATGGCCAGTGGCATGCCTTCGCCACTGTTATTCCATGGTGCAGGTTAAGCTGGAGGGCAGAGTTTACATTCACTCTACTAGAGCAGTCATGGCATCTGCGGCAGAAATCCTCAAAATGCCCATTGCAGATATTTGCAATGCGACTACCTGGAGCTCAGTGCATACTTTTGTCAAGCACTATGCCCTGGATTTCCATGCCAGGTGACATCTTTCATTTGGCAGAACCGTCCTTAATGGACTTCTGTCCTAAATTTGTGAACTCTTGGTCTCTCCTGCCGCCTTCTCGGGGGATTATTAGCTCGGTACTCTCCCATCAGTGTGAATGAGTGGTGGAGACTTTATGTCCAGAAAGATATGGAAATTACATATCTACTGTAATTCTTGATCTTCTTGGACGAAGTCTGCACCACTCATTCACACACCCACCCACCATCCCCCGAGCTCACCTTGGTTGTTGGTCTTCACTCCCTCAATCTTTACGCTGTGAAGACTTCTTTGTTGACCCTTTTTATACGGGTCATCTGGACTATCTTATGCCGGTTTTGTTAAGTAATCCTTCTAGGTTAGTTACGCTGCACCTCCTCAGAAAAAAGGTACTGAGGCGGTTGGAGGGTCGACACCGAGATAGTTATTGCCACATGAGCCAAAGCTTGCGGCACCACTCCTCCCGGCTCCATCTCTGGCGCCGGCCCTCCTGCAAAATGTTTGCTCCCGCTGGATCCTAGCGCCTCTGGCGTAGATCCCATCAGTGTGAATGAGTGGTGGAGACTTTGTTCAAGAAGATCAAGAATTACGGTAGGTACATAGAAACATAGATTTTGACGGCAGATAAGGACCGCTTGGCCCACCCAGTCTGCCCATTTCCCTACCTATTGGATAAGCTGCAGATCCTAGTTAACCAGCAGCCTACTTCTTCCTACCCCCACCCCCTAGAATTGCCTTATGACTGTCCCATGCATGCTTGAATTCCACCACTGTTTTTGACTCCACAACCTCCTCCGGAAGGCCATTCCATGCATCCACAACCCTCTCTGTGAAAATATACTTCCTTAAATTACCTCTGAGCTGCCCCTTCTATCTTCAAATTGTGCCCCCTTGTTCTTGCACACCTCTTTTTTTGAAAGATGCTACCCTCTTGGACTTTGTTGATTCCCTTGAGATACTTGAAAGTTTCTATCATGTCCCCCCTCTCTCCTTTCCTCGAGGCTATACATATTCAGCTCCTTAAGTCTCTCTTCATATTTCTTCCAGTGCAGACCCTGCACCATTTTAGTTGCCCTCCTCTGGACAGCCTCCATCCTGTCTATGTCCTTGCGGAGATTGGGTCTCCAGAACTGCACGCAGTACTCCAAATGGGGTCTCACCAACTGTCTGTACAGAGGGATAATAACTTCCTGTTTTCTGCTGGTGATGCCTCTCCCTATGCATCCCAGTATCCCCCCAGCACTCCTTGCTGCCCTCTCACATTGCTTGCCCACCTTTAGTTCATCTGATATGACTACCCCCAGGTCCCTTTCCATTTTTGTTGTTGTTAGTATCTCACCCCCCATTGTGTACTCTTCCCCTGGGTTTTTGTTTCCCAGGTGCATGACCTTGCACTTCTTAGCATTGAATCTAAGCTGCCATACATTTGACCATTCCTCTAACCTTGCCAAGTCCCTTCTCATCCTTTCCAACCCACCTTGTGCATCAACTCTGTTGCAGATCTTTGTGTCATCTGCAAAGAGACATACTTTTCCTTCCAGTCCTCTGCAATATCGCTTATAAAGACATTGAAGAGGACCGGTCCTAATACTGAACCTCATGGTACCCACTAGTAACCCCTTTTTCAGAGTGGCTCCATTTACTATTACTCTCTGTGTCCTATTCTCCAGCCAATTCTTTACCCAGGCTGTCATCTTGGGACCTACTCCCAGGCTGGCTAACTTATATATTAATCTTTGTGTGGGACTGTGTCAAATGCCTTGCTAAAGTCTAGGTAGGCCATGTCCACAGCCCCTCCCTGATCTACTACTTTGGTCACCCAGTCAAAGAAATCTATCAGATTTGTCTGGCATTCCCGCTGTGAATCCATGCTGCCTTGGGTCCTGAGCCCCTCTGGCCTCTAGATACTCAACAACGTACGTAATTTCCATTTTTTGCCAGCTAACACACTGCTGCTGTAAAAATGTTGGACAAACTGTATTTGCAATATGACATTTGGTTTGTAATGTTATCTTAATGTAATATCACCATAGCCGCTTATGCAAGCTGTCATATGTAAATGAAACCAGGGAATGTGGTCATATGATCAATACACTTTCTCATCAGCACTGAAATAACTTGTAGGTAAAAAGCACACTAATGTGATCCTGTGTCAGGATTTCTTTCTGTGCTAATTTTGAATTGTATCAGCATTACAAACATAAAATGAAGGGCATTCAGCTAGAACTCATACAGTATGAAGTACATTCCCTTTGCAAGCGAGTCTAAACTCCAGTGAAAAATGTAAACTACAGTTTTCCACTAATATATATTTAGAAAATGGAGTTGAAATTTCCCAGTCTCTGATTGGCTGAGACCCTTGCCAGGTGGTACATTTATTTTCCAACAGAGACTGCTAATAACAAGTCCCATGCTAAGCTGCCTTACCACAAGGAGAATCACTGTGCCCAACTGCAGTTTAAAAAAAGTAAATGTCATCCATGTTTTCACTCACTTTGCGAGTGAACATGACCACACCCACTCCCTACCCACAGCAACCTGAATCCCTATCCTAAACTGTGCCCTTTCTGTTTATAGTTTTTTTTTTTTGAAACAAACATGCTACTGACAGCAGTCGGGTCACGCACTTTCCTGAGGGCTGAATAAACAGTCACACTATATTTCAGACTTTCATTCCCTGATAGCTGCTCATCCTGCCTCAGAGTTTCTTCCTCCCTTCCTTCTTCTCTTTCTCTCTTTTAAAATGATGTACTGTGGTGCTGAAAATAAAGATGGACTGCGAACAGACTGTCTCCCGATCGCAGTTATGTGCCAAGTCACAGATGAACTGCAATCATACGGACTCCCAGTACTGACACAGCTACCTCAAGGTATCAAGAGTGATAAAAAGAAAAGAAGAGACTGTGCCTGCATGTGGGGAAGGGGCAACAGGAGATGGAACAGTAAACAAACAACAGTGCCCTCTACTGGCAAATTTAACATTGGAGGAACTACTTTACCAAACAAAGTTTTTTTTTTTTATTCATTTTAATAATTTTTAAAGTGATTTTTTTCAATTATTGTAATATTAAAGTTTATACAAATACCCATTTTGGAAGTACAATAATACCCTCCAGGGTGGACAATATGGGCTGTACCTGCCCATCCAGAGACTATAAGGCCTCCACCAGCCTATAATCCAGTACTGGCCCCCAGTTGGTATTTTTAGCGTGTGCAGCTGCACTACTGCGATGTGTCACACATTCATTACTCTCCAAAGACCTTGATTATGTTGATATAATTTATGTAGGCATTTAGGCACGTGCCCCACGATAGCTAGAGTATGGCGTTTCATGTGTTCAGTTTCACATAAATCATGTCAAAATAAACAGCTTAGCATCATAAAATACTCAGTTACTTCCATCAGATTACTGCAGTCAAGATATATCCTTTCCATAAATGTGAATCATTTGACAGTGTCTGAGTCAATTTCTAAAGCCTCTATAGCAGTCTTGTCTTTCAAAGAAGAACTGCATTTAATCTTTAGGCCTGTGATTGCTGTAGAAGCTGATTTTCAAATATTGGTTCACAATCATGTTTGCAGGCCTTGTAGTAAAAACTCATTGGGCATTTCTGATTTATACATTAGTGGTAAAGGCCATTTTAGAAATGTGTGATGTTTGGTCTTGTTCATCTGTTCCATTGTTAGCGGAATACATTTGTGTTCTTTGTTAGTGGTAATAGGGCAGACTATTTGGGCTAAATGGCCTTATCTGCCCACAGTTTTTATGTTTATTTGTTTCTATGTTACTACAGAATGAGAGACATAAACTGCATCATACAGTTTTAAAAATGGGACTGCCACAAGTGTATAAATCAGAAACACTCAGTGGGTTTACTAAAAGGCCTGCCAACATGGAAAATATAGAATAATTAACCCCCAGCTATGAAGAATAAGCTGGTTCAGACACCTAGTGCGGACTTACAATATCCTGTAGTACGAGAGCAAAGCTTGGGTGCCCTTCGGGACGTGGCAGTACCCACGAGGTATGTGATGCAGCTTGTTTTTCACAGTTTGAGGGTTACTGTTTATAATATAAGATTTTCATGTTTCATACTGCCAAGAAATTAAAGGGTAGTAAACATGCCTGGCATCTGTGATAGTTCTCTAGTCCAGGAGTATTGTCAGTAACACTCAGTATTAGTAAGTAATTCAAAAGTAACTCATAACAGTAAGTTGTTTAAAACAAGGAAAAACCATCAAAAAGCACAATATTTTTGTTTGTTTTTTTTGGGCTTTTTTTCAGTTTGTGCTTGCCCCCCCCCCCCCCGGTCAGATTTCCAGTTGGAGTACATGACGTAGAGCAGCAGCAGAGCATAGCCAGATGTGGTATGGGACTTTCTTGGGGCTGATCTCCATAACAGACCAGTCCCTGTTGAGATTGAAGTCCATAAGTGTTTTGCAGCTGTGCCATTGAAATGCACAGGGGGACTGGGATATGTATGGCTTCTTATGGCTGTCAAGGAGTGTCTGGTGCCTTGCTATTACTTCTGCAGCTGTCTGTAATGCTTTGCTAACTTTCTGTTGGCTGCAAGGAGGAGAGTGCATGAGAACCTGTTGAGCAAGTAGTACTACTCTTGTGAACCTGCAGCTGACCTAGATCATACACTGAAGAAGTCCTTGGGTTGCTTAGCCTAGCCGCCACCCCCACCCCTGGTCATGTGATGACAAGAATGACAATGACTGAGCTCAGAGGGGAAGTGTTAATAAACGCTCTCCCTGCACAACTTTGTGAGTGGAAAGCTTACCTTTTTTCTGAAAAAATTAAAAATGAAATTGCCCATATAAAACTGAGAGTTTTCATGCTACTAAGTGATTGCAATGCATAAGGAATAGCATAGCTGTGCCACAGTCTGATGCATATAGGAACAAGAAAGTATCCCTCCCAACCTCTCTGTATAATGAAAAAACAGCTGAGTTTCCAGTCAGGCTGAGTAGCCTGCCCATGGACTGGGAAAGCTTGGGGGGGATCAGTTGCTGGAGCAAGAGGGGAAGGCAATTTGCAAAACAACACAACCAACATGACTCTCACACACTATATCCCAAAGTGTTGTGTTTTACAGGACACAGGAGTTCCATACTGGTAGGGTAGGGAATGTAGAATAGAATTTCTGGTGCCCAGCATGGCTTAACCAGGAAAAACTGACTGGTCCAGTGACCAACCCATTAGTAAATAAAACAAATCCGTCTCCATCTGCCAACAACCTGACCTATCCAGTGTCCAACCCCTTCCTTCAGGGAATACAAAATAAATCTGGTCCTCTCCCCTCCATCTACCTGACTGGTTCAATACCCAATCCATGCTATTAGAGAACTTAAAAAAAATATGTCCCTGTCTCCCAAACTACCTCAAGAATCTGGTGCACAACTTAACCCAACCCATCAGGGAATAAAACAAATGTGTTGCCCTCCCTCAACAACCTGACCTACCCGGTGTCCAATCCCTTCCTTCAGTGAGTAAAAAACAAATGTTTCCCACTCCCCCTCCAACATCCTGACTGATCCAATACCCAATCCATCCCATTAGGAAATAAAAAAAAAATGTCCCTCTCTCCCAAACTATCTGAAGGTTCCGATGCCCAACTTAACCCAACCCATCAGGGAATAAAACAAATGTCTCCATCTGCCAACTACCTGACCTATCCAATGTCCAACTCCTTCCTTCAGGGAATACAAAACAAATCTATCCCTCTCCCCCTCCAATATCCAATCCATCCCTTCAGGGAATAAAAAATAAAAATGTCCCTCTCTCACAGACTACCCAATGGGTCTGGTATACAACCCAGTCTGTCAGGGAACAAAACAAATGTCCCCCTCCACCAGCAACCTGACAGATCCAGTGCCCAGTGTGGCCCGTCATGAAATAAAAACATCTGCCCCCCCACCCCGGTCCAGTACCTAACCAGGCCCATCAGGAAAAAAAACTGTCCCCTCCCTCAACAGTCTGAAAGTCCAATGCCCAAGTTGGCATGTCTGGGAATAAAAAAATAAAAACCTCTCCCAACAACCTGACAAGTCCAGTGTTCAACCAGGTCCCTCAGGGAATAAAAACAAATTTGACCCTCCAACAACTTGACAAGTCTGGTGTCCCGCCCCACCTGGCAGGGAATAAAAAAAAAAATCTGGCCACCTTCCCCTCTAACATCTTACCACTCCTGTGCCCCAAATGTCCCATCAGGAATAAAAAGAAAATGTGACCCTCCAACAACCTGACAAGTCCTGCGCCCAGCCCCACCTGGCAGGGAAAAAAAATCTGGCCATCTTACCACTTCTGTGCCCAAATATCCCATCAGGGAATAAAAAAAAAAAAAGTGTCCCCCTACCTCCAGCTACCTGTTGGGTCCCGTGCCCAACCTGGCCCATGTATTAAGCCAAACGGAAATAAGGAGGAGCAGCAGAAACAAAGTGGTGAATGACAGGTGGAGTAGGCAGGGCAGTAAAACACTGCTTTCTCCATGCCCGACCACTCAAGTCACAGTGAGGGGCTCAAACACTGCACAGGAGGCTTCAGACTGCTACCAGTCTGTTCAGGCATCTCCGCTTCCTCCAGCCCACATCACATTGCTATAGGAGACTGGACCGAGGGAGGGGGGGCAAATAGCACAGAATTTAGAGACTGTAACCCCAAGTGCCAATAACTGCCATTTCACCACCAACTGTCCCTATCTTTCCTTTTACTGTACTTCAGTATCAGCTCTGCACTCTTCCTAATGTGCACATAGGGATCACACTGTCATGCATGCTGCTATGCAGCAAAATGATCTGGTGTCCAACTTGGCACATCAGGGAATAAAACAATATCTGTTCTCCTCTTGTAAACTACCTGATGAATCCAGTGCCCAATCCAGCAGAGAATAAAAAACCTTGCCCCCTCCCCAAAGTACCTAATGAGTCCAGTGCCCAACATGATGTGTTAGACAATTTAAAAAATAATTTCTCTGCTTCCTCCCTCCAACTACCTGACAACTCCAGGGCCAAACTGTGACTGTCAGGTAATAAAAAAAAACAAACTGTACCCCTCACCTCAACAAACTGATGAATCCCAAGCCCTGCCCAGCCTGTCAGTGAATTAAAAAACAAAAATCTGTTTCCTTCTTCCAAACTACCTGATGAGTCTGATGCCCAACCTGGCCCATCAGGGAATAAACAACATCTGGCACTCTCCTCCCAACTACCTGACTGGTCTGATGCCCAACCTGGCCCATCAGGGAATAAGCAACATCTGACCCTCTACCCCCAGCTACCTGACAGGCCCAGTACCCAACCTGGCCCATCAGGGAATAAACAACATCTGACCCTCTTCCCCTCAACTACCTGACAGGTCTGGTATCCAACCTGGCCCATCAGGGAATAAACAACATCTGGCACTCTCCCCCAACTACCTGACAGGTCCAATACCCAACCTGGCCCATCGGAGAATAAATAACATCTTGCACTCTCCTCCCAACTACCTGACTGGTCTGGTGTCTAACCTGGCCCATCAGGGAATAAACAACATCTGGTCCTGTCCCCCCAACTACCTGACAAGTCTGGTACCTAGCCTGGCCCATCAGGGAATAAACGTCTGGCACTCTCCTCCCAACTACCTGACAGTTCTGGTGTCCAACCTGGCCCATCAGGGAATAAACAACATCTGGCACTCTTCTCCCAACTACCTGGCAGGTGTGGTGTCCAACACAGACCATCAGAGAATTAATAAAAGATGGCGATATGAAAGTGGAACTATAAGTGACTTTGGTGCCAGGAGGATAAAACTAATTGCCTGCTGTTGGGTGGACTGGAACCACTGTGTACTGTATAGAGAGCATTACTGAAAAGCAGTGCCACTGCATCAAAACCCTCCCTGTGGGCATTGAATACAACAACAAAAATCTGTAACACTGACAGGTGTGGCCCTTATCTAACTACAGTTGTATCAGTAAGACTGGTGAGACAGTAGGGCCTGCTGCAAAAATAAAGATAACATAAAACAACAAGGCCAGCCTTGCTGACACCAGCCAAATCTTGATTATAATTTTCACAGTTTGCAGTTTGTGTCCTCATGCTACCACCACTCACATGGCTGCTTGTGCTCAACATCACACTCTAAGTTGTTCTTCACAATGCTACATAAAGAACAACTTTTAGAAACCACTGAAACTTTTTTTTGCAGTAATTTTTACTGATTGCAAGTACATAAATGAAAATAATCTATTATAATAGAACATGAACCAGTATTTAAAAATGACATTTTACAGTAAAAAGAACTCGGGTTCAGCTCAGTTTTCCTCTCCTGCAAGTTATCTGTTAATGAAGTTATGTTAGGTCCAATAAGATCCTTATTTCCAAGCAGTCATGCATTCCTTCGCATGTAAGAAAAACTGCAGATGCCCCCCCCCGTATGTTTTTATAAAGCATTGTTTTCGTTATGTATTATAAATCCTGTAAATGGTGAGTCAATCAAAATTGCTGTTTGTGCAGCTCGTGAGAAAATCTTATTTTCCTAAGAGTAGTCTTGCACTGTGTAATGTTGCTACAGCAACAATTCAAGCGCGTGGCACTCCCAGCAGTCAGGACACCAAGTCTTTTTTAAACTCCTGGACAGATAATTTACCGCTACCGTAGTAACAGCTGCTCATGCCACAGTGTAATAAAAACAGCGTGCAAAGGATGGTGTAAGTCTGAGTCTGAACACAGTCGCGTTCTTCACTGAAGTATTGGGTGAAGAGGATCTAGCAGAGGTTACAGTAATGGGACAAGCAGTCCATGGTACCAGTGCTGCAGGAAGTACATGTTCCTGTCATAAACCAGCAGAACAAGAAAAACACTGATGTTTACAAGTCTAGAACTGTACAGAGAAACCACCTGACTGAACAAATGAAAAGTACCAAGTTAAACATGGTTGTGGGGGAGTGACACAGGCAACAAAAATATACTAACAGGCAGACATCCCTAGCTGCAAAACCATAATGTGATATTTCACTAGCGCAGAGTATCTTCACAAAACATTACCACAGACACAGCTTCGGCAAGAAACATACCAATTCCTATATGTTATTTCAGTGTAATCAGATAAAAAGCAAATGATTCAGCCAAATGTGCATAGAAAAGAATTTTCAACATGGAACCTTTGTAAATGAGCAGTTCCTGCTCAAAGGTATTTGTAATCCTAGATTTCAATAAAATACAATAAAAAAATGCACAAGTGAGCATTTTCAAAATCAACAATACGTTTACATGAACTAGAGATACTCCTGTGCTTTAAAGAGTGGTTTAGCATGCAGTCTTTGGATGCCTGTACCGCTCCACTTCACTTTGCAGTTCTCACACCCAAAGGCCACATCTCAAACCACTCTTAAAATGTCTGAGTATCCCAGTTCGTATAAACATACAGCACTGCCCTCCAGTGCAACCAATGGAGGAGGCTGCTACACAGATTCCCAAAGAAGATATTTGGGGAGGGTGCTAGTGTTAACATCGAGCAGGAACCAGGAGTAATTGCACATTCCCATCCAGAAATGTATTTTTAAAAGACTTTCAAAACAGTCTTACAAACATAGGTCTCAAAACTTTTTCCAACCTGAGCAGAAACCTCCCCCCCCCCAAAAAAAAGACACCAACATTGGCCATGGGGGGGCACAGGCAGCCTCCTTCTAGTTGCCACACAGGTTCTGCTCCGTTCAGCAGCAAGGGGTGCTGGAGTTGCATGTGGTTCAGCCCGCCCTCCATCCCTGAGCAGCAGGAACGTCACCTCCACATCATACCTTGGTTCTAGTGAGTAATGCCTAAGGTCATTCCCAAATCTCCCACAGCAGCCACTGGTCTAGCTTCTCTGTTTTAATTTTATTTTAATTAATTAAAAAGTTGCAGTGAAGAGGGTAGAGACATTAGATTGCCATTCCTCAAACCACCCTGGCCCATGTTATGGGATGGAGTAAGGGATCATGTGTACACCTGCTGTTCTTTTTGCTTTGCTCCTGCCCCCGGCAGCACAGTGCATTCCTGAGTGCAGGATCTGCATGCCATATACAGGGCCTCACTTTGAAAACAGTGGCCATGTAAAGTCTGTCATGCTATTTGCAAAACCTGTGTAATTATATAAAAAGTACTGTTCATCACTAAAGTATGGTGCAAATACTATGCAGAAGCCTGAACGTTTACATTTCCTGCACATTCTCTGCAGTAGTTCCTTCTGTACAAAACACTGTATGCAATTACTCTAAACCCAGTTGTGGGACTCTTTGTTACTCTTGGGGCTTACTACTATATGTACTATTCTAGGGTAATAATGTGTTTAGATATGGTTTGAAGAGAACAATTCTTCGATAAGCATGAGAAATTCAAGAATGCAACTTTTTTAAACCACAAGAACTGCATATGGCGATGTAGACTGATACTTCAATAAAGTGCTTAACTATTTCCACAAGACTCTATCCAGCTTTCTAATCTGCTGTTCTGTTATTGTAGCTGTGTTTGTGGGCTTTTACAGCCAGCTGTCAATAAGATTTCTAGCAAATGACAGCGGAAACTGTTCACAAAAAAGCATTTTCTCCTGAAGTTGATAGACTCGTTTACGCACATGCTGTATTTTGGTCGCATTTTGACTCCCGTGTGGCACACAGTGCTGCAACCATTTCAGGAGCCTCCATACACGGGAGCTCAAGAGTGTCGTGGACAGGGGTGGAGAGGCATGAAGTAAATGCAGAACGGGAGGCAGGCAGGTGTGTGGCGGAGTGGCAATGCTGCAGGAGGTGGGAGATGTCCACACAATGAGAGAAAACACCTGCATCCTTCTTGCTTCCCAGCAGCTGAGTGACTCAGCATGACAAAACTGGATTGGCTTCAGGTGCGTAAACACCAGAAATGCGATAATGCAGCAGCCACTTTGCATTGCTCAGAACAGTTCATGTGACTGATAGTCTGTGTCAGCATGTTGTTGTAACCTATTGGGGGTTGGAGGTCTTTTATCATAAGCTGTACGTTTTCCGGAGATGTAGCTTATGTTCAAGGCCCCTGGAATTCTGCGGTTGCGGAATTTTCCGCAGAATTTACATCATGCCGCAGAATATATAAGGTGCCGCAGAATTCATTGTTTTTCAAAAATTTTCATTCAGATATACAGTTTTTCCATAGAGTCATGCTTTCTTTCCCATCTTGTTTATCCTGAAGCCCCTCCTCTGCGCTTTGCATGTGATGTCATCAATGACATCACATCATATTTAGCCAATGGCAGGACTGTGTTCTGCCAGAAAAATGAATAAATCATGCCACAGAAATCAGAAAATGCTGTCCCAGAAGCGAAGAAGCCCTGCCGCAGAAATCAGAAAATTCTGCAGCAGAGCACTAGGGGCCCTGCTTATGGTATCTTCTTACTGTTGGTTCTTTATGATTTGCTGTTTATACCCTTTTGTCTCTGGTGCTCTCAGCCCCATACTCCGCCATCTCCAGTACTTATCCCTTCCATCCACTTGGCTTACCCCCTCCTCCCAAGGTAGGGCCTACCTGGATGGCAGGTCCAGGCAGAGTGTTGCTGCTCCTTGAAGAGGACCTCCAGGATGGGTGTTTAGTCAGTTGGGTCAGGGCATGAAGGCTTTTCATCACCCTGCAGCACAACTGGGAGAGTGTTCCTGTGATCTTCCATAGATAATTCATCACCCCTGATTCCCACTAATGGGACTGGGACCAGAAGCACTAGGACCTTGTGGGAGCATATTTTATGCAGGAAGGTAGTGACAGCACCTGTGCACCTTACGTGGTGCCGTATGCTAGCCAGTAACTGATGCTGGCTCCTTCAGCATCTCAGTTCTCTTCTTCCTGTCATCTAGTACACTGTGAAAGCAGCAGCAGCTCTTTAATTCAAACTGTGTCACCATTCTTCAGTGTGCGATGCTGCTTTTCTTTTGTTTGTTTTTTTATTCTCTGATGATGTCAAAACCAGAGAAGAGGAAGGGGATTAAGAAACATTGCCTGCCTCCCATCATGTGTCGGTGCTGTCTGGGAAACAAATGGCGGCAGTAGCCCTGCATGGAATGTGTGTGGCCTGCCTTGGCCCAGTCACAATATGGATAAGTACAATGCCTGCTTTTTGATGGACTGCCACATACATGAAATCCACACAATGAGGTGGGGTCAGCCAATCCCCACCTTAGGAGATAAACGTTGCTCTCGTGAGACTAAGGTATGCTCCTAGGCCTTTCCCTGGACCCCTTCCCAGCTCCTCTGTTGTCAAAAAAGCACAGGACCCTCCTCGACCTCACACTGCCGAGGTGTAGGAGGTTCTCGGGGGTGGGTCTTGTGGGCAGCCGGCTTTTGGGCGGCTGGCTGCAAACTCCCCCCAGTCTGTCAGTCCTATATAGCAGATGTCCTTGGTGGTGAGGCTGAAGCTGTCCCCACCTGGGGGAATCGCCACCATGGACACTGATCGGGTCATTCCTCAATCAACCCCCCATCAGGACCTCCCCTCTGGAGAGGTCCCCTGTGCAACCCACAGCACGGGTAGAGGTCCTAGAGACCCTGAGACTCTCTTCCCTCCTGGACCTCTGCCACCCTTGCCAGAGCTACCCGGGTACATGGGCTTTTGGGAGCCAATCTCCTGGTCTCGGCACAAAGAATTTGTTGCTGCCTTAGAGCAATACCACAGGGAGTCTGACAAGATTCTAGTTTAGACCTGTCCTCCTGGTGCCAACACTCTCTGATTTCAGCACCTTATCTCCATCAACATCCTCCTCATAGGACAACAAATCAACCCTTCACTTGTCCATGGCTTCTGAGTACACTGTGTAACAGAGATTCCTGGTGGACTTGCTTAATGCAATAGAAGTTGACTCATAGTCATTTCACGATCCTGTATCCTTAGAACTGGGACACCTTGAAGCTTTCAGCGATGGCTCTGCAGTCATCTCTCCTTGGCCTAGAGCCTTTGAGGACTCATCAAGAATGGTCTAGAGACATCCCTTCTTTTTTACTCCTTTCCCCAGGGAACTCCAACTGTGGTATTTCGCACCATCAGGATCTTCATAGGCAGTGCCTAACCCTACTTCGGGCTTGAGGTCTTGCATACTCCAACAGGGCCAAAATGCCTGATGTGTGACCGACCTCCTAAGGATGATTCTACTCAGACAGATGTTTTGGGCAGGAAAGTGTTTTTCTAGCCCACACATCATGATGTGCATGGCTGTGTTCGGGCACATCAGGCAGCCTTCATTTGGCTCTTGTCGTTGCAGCTAGGCCAGCTCCTAGTTGCAGTGCCAACAAGTGAGTTAGTTGGGCAAGCCATTTGCCTTTCTGCTAGAGGCTTGTAAGTGGCAAGGCATCAATCAAGGGCATCCCACAATGCCATTAAGATGGCCTCCAGGCTTGCAGGAACTGTAGTCTGCATTGGGCTGCACCATGGCTTTGCCTTTCCAGGCTGGCACCTTTGGCCCAGCATAATGTACTAAACTCACAATTCCGAGGGGCTCATTTTTTCTCCTGCAGGGTCAGAGGAGAGCTGTTGGGGCGCCACATGAGATGTGCAGGCACCTTTACTACTCGACGTCGGCTTCCTCCCTGCAAAACATTTGCTCCTGCAGGGTCCTAGTGCCTCCAGCCGCAGCACCATCAGTGGTAATCAATGGTGAAGATATTCTGGAAGATCAACAATTACAGTAAGTATGTCAGTTTTATTTATGGTTGGTACCAACCCAAGGCTGCTAGTGCACAAGGAGATCCATGCACATGTTGAAGCATGCAGACACGGATTCTGGCCAGTATCCTCTCCTCCCACCACGTACCTCTGCAGCAGTCCCTCCCATGGTCACCAGGTGTCAGTATTGCAGTGGAGGCAGTGACCCTTTCATCCCAGAGGAGGAGAACATCCTCTGGGATGCTCAGTCTTCCTGTCCCTGGCCAGTCCCCGACAAACAGGGCTTGTTCCAGAACCCAGGTTGTCAGTATCACAAGCAGTAGGGCTTCTGCTTCGCTGATGGGTCGGCCTTTGTGTCTTCTTATTAATTATTGTAACATGTCCATACTGTAAAAAAAAAATAGCATTTTTTTTAATCTAGTGACATTGGGGTGCTGGCCTGCCGGCGCAGCAGTTGGATTTCTGCTTGCAATGCCGGCAACCCAGGTTCAGGAACGGACCCGGGTCACTGGAGGGCCGGTCAGGAGGAGAAGGATTGAGCGTCCTACGGACAGCTCTCCTTCTCTGGGGGGAGGGTGGGGAAGTGCCCGGCATGTGACAGACCCCTAGCGGAGGCCAGGGGTCCCACAACACTGGCACTCGCATTCAGTGTGGAGGCAGGACTTCGGAGGAAAACTAAGAAAATGGAAGGGAGAGCCTCTGTCTACATGAAGCCCTCCCCAGGCTTCAATTAGCCACCGCCGCCGCACTCCCAACCAGATACTAGTTCCGCGGTGCCGGAATTAGGGGAACCGGCGCCGTGGCCCCACCCTCCGGGGGGGTAAGCCGGGGGGTAACCGGGAGTTGCGGCACTTGGCGGTTGGTGGAAGTCTCGGGGGCTGTGACCAGGGCAGAGACAGAACGGAGGCCTCCCAGGTAAAATGATAAATAAAAATTAAAAAAATAGTGACGTTGTCCTTACAAAAGAAAACTTTACCAAAAGAATGGTTTCTTATCAGGCCACCCATCAGCACAGTGACAGCACTGCTGCTTGGATGTTGGTGATCTGGGTTCACATCCAAAGATCAGGGGGCTGTGGAGGGCTAGAGAAGAAGGACTGAGCCTCCCGGAGGATTATTTTATCCTCCCATGAGGGAGGGAGGGGCAGCCTGTTACAATACTGCCACCTGGGTGAACACACACAGCTGGGTCAGCGCTTGTGTGGGAGTGGGATGCTTCTGCCTCCTAAGTGTGTCCTGTTCTGAGAAAAATGAAAACAAGGGTTGGCCCCTCATGGAGATGGTGAAGGTATTCCACCCACTGGAAACCTAGTTAGGGTGCACAGACCTCTGGTGCCTACCCTGTCTACCTAATGCACACTTTTCAAATGGAGTAGGGAGACAAATATCCACCTAAGCAGAGGCTCCCTCCAATCAAGGAAATGTTAAAGGGTACCAGCATCTTTTTCAGCAGAGGCCACCAGCTGTCTCTGATCTTATGCATGTCAGAGCAGGATGCTCATCGGAGCAGAAGGACTGCACTGCAGTCTCAGGCAGGCTACTGAATGCAGCTTCAGGATGGAGTGGCAGGGAAGCTACAAAAAGTTTAAATCATTTTAGCACGCCTAGCTCTACAGTGCTGAGTCATTGGTGCCTTACCTTCCACCACGCTGGCTACCCAGGGTTGAGAACAGACCAGGGTTGCTCGAGGGCTGGCCGGGGAAGGCCAATTGAGCATCCCATGGACTTCTCTCCACCTATGTGGAGGGTGGTAGTGCATCTCACTGCACTGACACCACCTAGCAGAGGCTGGGTGGTGCATTAGGTGAGTGCCGTGGAAAAGTAACCGGACGCAGATGCCTGTAACATTCACATGTGTCACTGCATGACTGGACCCCGGGGGGGGGGGGACCAGAGGAAAAAAAAACAGATATGCACTGGCCACCATGGATGATGGCGCTGGTGCTCTCAGGTCCCACCCCATGTGGGTCCCCTTCAGTGTGATGGCTGGGAGAATGGTGGAGGGGGACTGGGAGTACTGAGGAAGAGCCTGAAGCAGGCAGAGGTGGGGACCAAACAGCTATACAAAAAAATACATTATTTTTAAGGGGGACAAAGTTGGCGGCACAGAATGTTATGAAACCCCCAGTGGTTCCACCTCTGGGATTACAGGATCCTACTAAGGCAGTGACATGACATGGGGCAGCCTAGAGCAAGGGAACCAGAGGCTAGCAGCAACCCTTCTAGAGGCAATTCTGGCCAGGATGATGGAGAAGGTGTAAGAGAGTCTGTGGGGGCACTGGACAAAGGAGGATAATTATCCATGAAAAGTAAACATGCATCTTCCAAGAACCTCTTCCAGAGTCCCACTTTTTGGTGCATAGCACCAACACAGTGTCATCCATGTGCCTGCAGGATATATAAAGGCCCTAGCCTTCACAGTTAACTTTTTCCTCACTGTCCCAGTGTTGGAGTATTGTGCTTTCATCGTCAGGGAACAGGACACTAGTTTGCTGCAAATAGAATTCTAGTCTTTTTCTTCCCAGTTCTATCACTGTATTTAACTACTTTGCTTTTATGTCAGCTTTTAGTAGTTTGTCAAGTTCTCTCAAAGCCCTACCTTATTTGATGATATTCGAAAACTGTTTTGGCTTGAAGTGCACCTGAAAAGTTTAGTTTTTCCGGCAACAAGGTAGTGTCTAACCACCACTCTTCTTTGAGCAAGTGTTCTGGCACTTGGCTATCTTGCAACCAAGGGGATGAGCAGTCCTTTTGTAGTCACGTAAAGAAATGGTCCCGACGCATGCTTAGCAACTGATTTCAGGGACTGTTCGACTTCTACCTCGTCCTGTCAAAAAAAAAAAAAAAAAAAGCAATGAGGCAGGTCTAGGTTGGGTTCTCACAATTCTGCCTTGAAACAGTCATCTCCCTTGGGTGCAGAGTCCCGGTGTCCCTCCCTTCCGTGGACGGATCATCATACCATAAGACTCAGCTTCGGGGCACCCCCTAATAGGCCTGCCTCTATGGAGATGGTCCAGTATCGCCCTTTAAGGGGAGTTACCCCAGAGGGTCTATTAGTGGTACTGGACCTATCGGGTATTTCAGGTGAGTGCATGGGTCCAGGGGATCTCGTTCTTGCCTATAATAAGGCGGTGGGTGAGGCCCTGGACTTAGCTGCTCCTGTCCATGTTCACCCACTCACTCAGCGCCCAAAGACTCCATGGTTTGATGAGTCTTTGAAGGAACTGAGGAGAGTGGGGCGAAGGCTAGAGAGGGCTTGGTGGAAATCCGGCCTGGATGCTGGCAGACTTAGGTTGATGGACCACTATGGTATCTATCAATCAGCAATTACCTGTAAGAAGGCAGAATTCCTGTCCAGGGAGATTGCTGCTGCGCGGAACTGACCAGCTCAACTCTTTCAGACTGTCGACAGACTGTGCAATCCACTCTGTCTACAGTCTGGAAGAGATTTTTCACAAATAAAGTGTGATAAGCTTGCTCGGTTCTTCACAGATAAGATTGCCAGCATTAGGTCGGGTATCGGCCCAGCTCCCTCTTTAAGGGTTTGCGATGATCGGCGAGAGGAAACAAACACCTATGTTACCTGGTCTGACTTTGGTAAGCCGGAGTTTATGGATATTGTGAGGATTGTCCAGACTGTACGACCAACCAGCTGTAGTTTGGATCCGGGCCCTACGTCATTATTATTAGGTTATGTAGATACTATCTGCCCGATCCTTGCTGAAATTGTCTGGAAATCTTTGGAGCAGGGGTCTTTCCTGATCCCCTAAAGGAGGTGGTCGTTCGACCACTCCTTAAAAAGCCTTCATTGAATCCAGACTGCTTAGCTAACTTCAGACCTGTCTCTAACCTGCTCTTTGTGGGTAAGGTTATTGAAAAGGTGGTTGCACTACAACTGAATGACCATCTTATAAATCACAATGTCTATGATACTCTTCAATCGGGGTTTAGGAAAAGACATAGCACTGAGACCGCCCTTGTCCGGATTTTAAATGATGATCTGATTGCGAGAGATTGAAAGGCTCGTACTATTCTAGTCCTTCTTGATCTCTCTGCAGCATGTGATACTGTGGACCATGGTGTGCTTTTGGAGCACCTGCAGCTTTATTGTGGACTGTCCGGTACAGTTCTGCATTTGTTTCGATCCTTCTTCATGGGTCGGAGGCAGAGGGTTGTCACTGGAATTTATTCCTCTGACGCCATCTCCCTGTCCTGTGGGATGCCGCAGGGCTCCATTTTAGCACCCATGTTGTTCGCTGTTTATATGCTGTCATTGGGAGACATTATTAGGCGATACAGTCTGGGTTTTCACTGCTACGCAGATGATACCCAGCTGTATCTGTCCTTTAATCCCGGACAGGAAGATGCGATCTCTATGCTGAACAGCTGTCTATCCGAAATCAAAGATTGGATGAGTGCCAGCTGGCTGAAGTTAAACCCGGATAAGACTGAGGTGTTGACTGTGGACCCAGGTCACCTTGAGGTGGGTTGTAGGGCTGGGGCTCCATCGGGCATATGGCTTGATGGTGTCCAGCTCCCAACCTCAGACCAGAATGCGTAATCTGAGCATTATTATAGACCGACAGCCTGACCCTAAAATCTCAGGTGTCGGCGTTGTCAAATCTTCCTTTACCATTTTAGGAATATCACCGGGTGAAACACCTGGTTCCTCCGGCGATCTTCCTACCTTGGTCCATGCCTTGTGACCACCTGCCCTTGATTACTGCAATGCCCTGTACCTAGGGCTACCAGGGGTTGATATCCGCCGCTTGCAGCTGGTGCAGAACACAGCGGCCAGGCTTCTGACTGGGACATCCAGAAGTAGTCATATTATGCCTGTGCTGCGCGGACTGCACTGGCTGCTGGTTCAGTGGTGGATCACCTTTAAGGTCGGGTTACTGACCTATAAAGCCCTTCACGTACAGGGACTGCGGTATCTACAAGATCTCCTTATTCCCTACTGTCCCTCTCGCTCACTCCGATCCACCGACGAGGGATTGTTAGAGATTCCCAGGGTTCGTTTAAAGACATCTGGGGCACGTGCATTTTCTTACGCTGCCCCTGCCCTGTGGAATTCTCTACCTCGCCGGATACGAGGCTGCCTGACTGTCAAGAGTTTCAAATCGGAGCTCAAAACTTTTTTGTTTTTAAAAGCTGTTGGAGAATGATTTTATTGTTAATATGTTTATTTTAAATGTTGTTCATTTGTACAGCACTTTGGATTTTGAAAACCGCTTAAAAAATAAAATTTAACTTACTTACTTCATCACCTTAGATGAGGGAGAATACTACACTAGACCTTCTCGCACTTTCAGGACTGACTCTTCTGTCTTGAGTTCTCCTTCTGCCTTCTGGGGACATACTGGATGAGCAGTCCTGTCAAAGTACAACTCTTGTGATGCAGTGGATCCTTTGCACATTTTTGGTTTCACCTGCATTTCTATCTGCAGTGCTGACAACTTCCTTATGCTTGGTTCCGACTTCAGTGTTAGTGCCTCCATCAACACTGGTGCCACTAGTGGTGCGAGTGCCATCCTCCATGCCTAGGATATTGGTTCCAGTGCCATCTTCTGTACTGGCACCAACCGAAAAACTACACAAAACTCTGAACTTAGACACAGTGACTGTGGATGAAGCCAAGAAAATGCTGATACAGTATCTCACTATACCTTCTCTACCTGTATTGCCTGTGCCACCTATCCAACCTGTTCTACAGACCCTCACTAAGGCAGCCTGGAGCAACCCTGTTTCCATTCCAGCTGTCTCTGTGCTCTCCAATAAGAAGTATATGGTAATCCAGACAAAACCAGTTTACTGCATTCAGCTTATAGCAGATGCTATGGTTATACCATGGCTAATAATGATAAGTCAGACGCCCCTAAGGAGTTTTCTCTGCAACCTTCTGATAAACCATTATGGTAAAACAGATGTTTTCATCAGCTACTGTACTCTAGGCCTTAGGATTGCAAGTTACCAGTCCTGTATTGTAAGGTACAATGACTTCCTTTGTAATGGGCTCAGAAATCTACCAGAGAGCCTGATGGAGTTATCCTTGATGCAAGACCTCTCAAGTATTACACAAGGCTTTAGGCCATTTTACTTCTATTATTTTCATTCCACTCCTTCTCTACATCTCCTATCCCTTTCTGCTCTGTTCTTTTCCTTTCGGGAGAGTGGGAGCTCTGGGCTCCATACAGAATACATATTTTCAGGGCTACAGCTATGGCCAACTTCTCACAAGTAGTTTCCTGGAACATTAATGGTATCCATAACACCATTAAGCAGTACAGACTACTGCAACAGTTGAAACATGATAAACCAGATATTGTGCTCTTACTAGAGACACATCTATCGCAAGAACAGCACATCACATTCCAGAGCCGTGGCTACCCAGTGGTGAGAACTGCCTCTCACAGCTCTGGCTGGTGAAGGGGCATGGCAATTCTGATCCCTTGTGCGGTACTGTTTATCCTCCATGACCACTTTTCAGACCCAGAGGGCTGCTACATCATTGCCATTGGGGAAATTATACGATGCCCAAATTGTGGTCCCCAAGTGATTTTTTTAATAAACTCTTAACTGTACTCCAAGGCCAGCTGATGCTGGAGGGGTCTAAATACCACCTTGTTACCCACATTAGATGCCACAGGGCCGTCCCACTATAGAATGTCACTTATGCAGAAATATCTCCATACCACGCTAGCATATCTAGGTTTTATCAATCTATGGCACCACTTTTCCCCTACCACCCCAGCATTTACTTTCCATGTCCCCAGAATGGGTTCCTCTGCTCCTTTGGACTATTTATTTACCATGATGGAACACTCGGACATGGTACAAGATACCAGCCATGGACCAATCCTTCTTTCTGATCATGCCCCTGTTCATGCCAAGTTAAACCTTGGAAAGCCCCCTCCCTGGGCGTCATGGAGACTCGATCTAACTTTGCTTAAAGATCCCAAGTTCATAAACTCATTTAGGAGAAGCTTCCACAAATATTAAGTAATAATTCAGACCCGACAACCCCAAGTTTTATGGGATACAGTAAAAACTGCTACAGGGAGCTCATTGCATATTCTTCCTTTAAAAAGCGAGAGCAAAAATTATCTCACTGAGCATCAACATCAATGCCACATATTAGTCTTGTTTCCATAAGCGAGATAGGTTTATTGCTCCACAACTCCCAACAGGTAAAGCAGGAGCTGCAGTAATTACTTGATACTAAGAGCAAACATTATTATATGTTAAACACTACCATTATGGGGGGGGGGCAAAGGGGGCCTACAATTTGGCAAAAAAATATACCCACTAGCTGGCCCGGTGGCACTGGGGGTTGAGGCACTGGTCGCCTTACCTCGCACCACGTCCGTGACCTGTGTTTGGGAATGGGCACTGGTCGCCGGAGGTCGGCAGGGGAGGAGGAGAAGGACTGAGTGTCTGCTGGACTGCTCTCCTTCTCTGGGGACGGGGGGGTCTAAGACAGTCGGTGCCTGATTGCCCCCTGATGGAGGCTGGAGGGCTAGGCGCTGCATTGTACCATCAGGGAGAAGCTGGGAGAAGACGCCAGGAGGGACCTCATGCAGATGCATGTGCGCTCCCCTCCACCGGTGTCATTGCATGCCTCTGCTCTGGGGAGAAAACGGAAGAGTGGAGTCCTCATGGTTGGGCGGCTTGATGGCCATGTTGCAGTGCACTGGCTCTGGGGGAAGCTGCCTGACTGGATCCAGACAAGATGGGTGAGTGAGGGGGCTCCCCACCACCCCGCTGCAGGGGGTAAGCCACAGGGGAACAGGCAGGGACCCTAAGGGAGCATGGGAGATGTTAGACAGTGGTCAGAATCCCTCAGAGTTGCCAGGAACAGGGAGCAGACCACATAGGGACCAGCAGAAAAAAATACAGCAAAAAAAAAAAATACCCACAAAACGCAAACCTGCATTACTCCGATGCATGATACACGATGTATGAGCACTTTTAATTGTCTGGCCTGCTGTGTAAACCATGTCCCCCAGGAAGTAGGCTGTTGGTTAACTAGGATCTGCAGCTTATCCATTAGGTAGGGAAATGGGCAGAGTAGTTGGGTCAAGCGGTCCTTATCTGCCATCAAATTCTATGTTACTCTGTACCCATGCTTTAGTTTATGTGTTGCTATTACCTACGTTATCCTATGCTACTGATTACATTATCTTCCTATTGAATGTTTCTGATAATGCCTATTTAGCTGCTACTGGCTCCCTTACTCATGTATTCTCCTCTCGCTTTATAACAAGGATCCTTTAAAAAAGGGCTTTTAGTTCAAAGGTTGTAATTCCAATTACTCAATAAAGTAAATAAAAATAAATAAATAAAATGATACAGATTCTGGCTGACTAGCAACTCACCCTTCTTCCACTCAGAATATTTTAGCCAAGTTATACACAGCAGAGCAGGAGGTGTCTTCACAGCAAACCCAAGCTTATCTGTATTCACTTCTGAAATTAGATGATGGCAATGCGCAGAGGTTGGTTGTGCCAATACAGGCTGATAAGAGCCGCCGCATGATTCCAGATTCTCGCCCTAAAAAGGCCCCTGGTTTAGACTGATGTCACTGCAAATTCTATAAGAAATTTCAGTCCACTCTGATGCCTCTTTCCTTCTATGTTTTTTCATGCTGTTCAACAAGGAGACCCCCCCCCATCCTGGCATTATGCAGTGATGTCTGCTCTTCCCAAACCAAACAAGGATCCACGGCATGCCCCTTCTTACAGGCCGATATCCATTTTAAATTATGAGTATAAAATATATGTCCATCTTGGCCCAGAGGCTAGAGAACCTATTGCCTTTTTTAATTGACCCAGACCAGGTGGGCCTTGTGCACAGCCAGCAGGCTCATGACAGAGTTAGGGGTACATTTCTGTTACTAGATTATGTCACAACATGCAAAATTCCATTGGCTCTTTTGAGTCTTGATGCCGAGAAGGCATTTGATAGGGTGGCCTGGCCTTTTTTCTAAGCCATCCTGTAAACATCTGGCTTTCCAGATGATTTCGTTAGTAAGTAAGTACAAATTTATTTTTAAGCGCTTTTCAAAACCAAAGCGCTGTACAAATAGGCAGGCAATTAAAATACAAACATACAACATCAACAACAACAATAACAATACAATCATAGTAAAATCACAATAAAATCACTCTCCATATGCTTTTAAAAATAAATAAGTTTTTAATTCTGACTTAAAACTCTCGACGGTCAGGCAGCTTCGTATCCGACGGTGTAGAATTCCACAGGGTGGGGCAGCGTGAAAATGCCCGTGCCCCAGATGTTTTAAATGAACCCTGGGAATCTCTAGCAATCCCTCGGTGGGGCGGAGTGAGCAGAGAGGACAGTGAGGAATAAGGAGATCTTGAAGATACTGCGGTCCCTGTTAGGTGTGAGACTTTGTGGGTCAGTAACCCGACCTTGAAGGTGATCCGCCACTGAACCGGCAGCCAGTGCAGTTCGCAGCACAGGCGTGATATGACTTCTCATAGATGTCCCAGTCAAAGCCTGGCTGCTGCATTCTGCACCAGCTGCAAGCGAGATCAACCCCAGGTAGCCTAGAGGCATTGCAGTAATCAAGGCAGTAACAAAGGCATGGGCGAAGATATCCGGAAGGTCAACCGGAGGAACTAGGTGTTTTACCCGGCGATATTCCTAAGATGGTAAAGGAGGATTTGACAGTGGATGACACCTGAGATTTCAGGGTCAAACCGTGCGTCAATAATAACGCCCAGATTCGCACCTGGTCTGAGGTTGGAGCTGGGCACCATCGGGTCCATATGCCCGAAGGAAGCCCTGCCCTACCACCCGCCTCAAGGTGACCTGGGTCCACCACCAACACCTCAGTCTTATCCGGGTTTAACCTTAGCCAGCTGGCACTCATCCAATCCTTGATCTCGGATAGACAGCTGTTAAGTATAGACACTGCATCTTCCTGTCCGGGACTAAAGGACAAATACAGCTGGGTGTCATCTGCATAGCAGTGAAAACCCAAGCTGTATTGCCTAATAATGTCTCCCAATGGCAGCATATAGACAGCAAACAACATGGGTGCCAAAATGGAACCCTGCAGAATCCCACAGGGCAGGAGAACGGTATCAGAGGAATAAATTCCGGTGATGACCCTCTGTCTCCGCCCCGTGAGGAAAGATCGAAACCATTGCAGAACTGTACCAGACAGTCCGCAATAGAGCCGCAGGCATTCCAGGAGCACACCATGGTCCACGGTATCAAATGCTGCAGAGAGATCAAGAAGGACTAGAATAGTACGAGCCTTTCGATCTCTCGCTATCAGGAGATCATTTAGAACCCGGACAAGGGCAGTCTCAGTACTATGTCTTTTCCTAAATCCTGATTGAAGAGTATCATAGATACCCTTCAGAATATTTATTTCTCACCTTAAGTTTATGTACGACTTAATGGATCCTTGTCAGAACCCTTTCCATTGGAACAGGGGACACAGTAGGGGTGCCCCCTATCCCCACCTCCTTTTTGTCTTGTACCTTGAACCCTTATCTGTACGTATTTGAAATACGCCATCAGGGTCAAGAATTCCGCTAGGCAACCGGGAATACAAAATCTCTATATTCGCCGATGACCTGCTCCTAACAGTTACTTCTGAAGATCCAATCCTTGGTGTTTGGGACATTTTTCATACTTTTGGGAGGCTATCAGGTTATGAGCTTAGGACCCTTAAAACAGAGGTCCTATTATACAACTATTCCCCGTCACCACATTTCAAACATACTTTTTCCCTATAAATGGTATAAAACAGCTTTTAGATACAGTACAGATCACATGGAACTTGGAACATCTTGAGTTGCTCAATCTGGAACCTTTAACGCAGCAAATTACTGAAGGCCCCCCCCCCAAAGTGGTCACAACTTTATCTTGGCTTTTTTAGCACATTGATGCTATTCATCCAAATAATCCTTCCTCAAATTTTATACCACTTACAGTCTCTTCCCCTGATGCCAGATAAATATTATTTTGAAGCCTGGAACAAACTGCTCTCTCGCTTTATCTGGAACAGAACCCCCCCCCCCCCATTCGATTCTCTGTTTTACAATTGCCATGGGAGACAGGAGGTGTGAATCTTCCCATCCTTACATGGTACCCTCTAGCAGCCCATTTACAGGCCATCTGTACATGGATTGCTCCCTCCCTGCAACCTTATCGGAAGCAGATTGAATTCACATTAAATGACCTACATGACTATGATTAGTATGTATTTGGTAATCCCCCAGCCTGCCTTCCTCTGTCTAAATTTTACCAATATACAGTGTCAACTTTTCATCAATGGCTAGTGATCTCCAAAATGTCCCTTCTGCCGCCTCACTGCTTTTATCTTTGAGCCATTGCCTATGATACTGACTACCCGCCAAATCAGATGAATGGGGCGTTATGGAGGTGGGTTCTATTGGGACTCCATTACTTTTTTCAACTATTATACTCTCAGGGAACTCTTCCCTTCTCCACCCTACAAACAGCTTATCATCTTCGAACTACAGATCACTACCGTTATTTGCAGCTGAGGTCATACTTAGGAGAGAGGCCTGCGGAATATCGCTTTTTTACCAGTTAAGCTCCCTGTACTTACACAGCTTCTAATTTCCCACTTCTAAGGTAATACCTGGGATATCATCATTGGACAAGCCTATAAGGCACTCCAGGAGGCTTCCGAACTCTCAATTTCATAATGGTGGAACTCAGAATTGCACAACACTCACACGACCAATGTATGGAACAAATTTGCTATCTCTGCATACCGACTCACCTCCGCTACTTATTGGAGGGAGATTTCCTGAAAATGCCACTCTAGATTTCTTAAATCACCTGATATAGTGGCAAAGTTTGCAGGTGAGGGACTGGCCACATGTTGGAGAGGGTGTGATCAGCTCTCCGAAAACTCATCTCATATCTTATGGGCCTGCCCATCTCTTCAGCCCTTCTGGCAGGACATCATATTATGGAACACATGACATGCAGCTACATGGATGAACTACTGCAGTTTGAGATTCGATAGAGGAAATATATTCTCTATCAAATATCCCATTAGTTATATTTTGTGCCACAGGGTGGGACTCCTACGCTTTCATAGTCTCCTTCCTCTTGCTGTAGAAACTTTACATCTTTTTCCTTGCCTTCTTCTATATTTCTCTCCTCTCTGCCTCTCTTCCCAGATCGGTGGTCTGCAGATCTCTAATGCTGATATTTTTTTTTGCTCTTTCACTATAGCGCCCATGGATAGTACTTGGTTTTCTCTGGGGCTGTTACATGGGATATACTTATCTCTATCAATTCGATGCTTATTAGATGTTTACAAGTAGAGTCATAATATCTTTGTCTGCTCCTGTGTGGGCCTTTTGCATCGCTGGATTCTTTTGGACTATATGGACCCTTATTAGCAACTTTGGATTTACCAAGGATAAGAGGGCTTCAATAAGATGACATATCATTTCATATGTGTGACACCATGCATGTTACTAGAATTTGTTTTTATATCATCTGATGTTCTAATGTGCTCTGTTTTTAAAGATAAAGTAAAAAAAGGCTTTGGGCCTAATAACCACCACATTAGGACTGGTTTGATTCCATGGATTACCTCACCATGGGGAGGAATTCATGTGGGCACTGACAGCTTAGGTATAAGTCTAGGAGAAGGTGGATGACAGAGCAAAGAGACCACAGCCAAGGAGAGTCAGAGACAATAAATCACCAAAAAAAAAAAGAAATGGGCACATTTCAAGTGGTCCAAATGGCTTTATAGGTTTCTCAAGTTCTTCTGACATCTTGTAAGCCGTCAACTAGATAGGCTTACAGTGCGATGTGGAAGCATTTTTCTATCTTGTGCTCTAAGGACTCCAAAGATCCCTTTTGTTGCCCTCCATAAAGAATCATCTTCTATCTCCTGGAGCTTTTGAAGTTTGGTCTGCTGTAGCCTTAGATAAAAATCCACTTGTTAGCCATCTTGGCCTACCATGAGTTTGTGGAAAATTCTCCCTTAGCTCAGCTCTCTCCCGAAAAGTTCTGAGAAGTGCAACCCTTACCCTGGCCAAGAGCGCATCTTGAAACCAGGACCCCCTACACTTGTACCCAGACAAGGCAACAAACCACAAGTTGGCATAAAATAGGCATCACCCCTAGCACTGGGGCAAATACCAGGCTCGGCATCTAGAGGTTGGAAGGTTAGGGTGCAAAACAAATATTTATATTTACTATTAGTTCTGGGAGAGAAGTATTAGGGCTATGCTAGGTCTATCTTCTGAGGGGGCCCATAAACAAGTTCACACTGAGAAGCACAGATCGAATGTCCACTACTGGAAGTGGGATTGTACAGTATGGTTTTATTCTGACACAAGATGGAACAAACAGAATGGGGTGGTCCCCCAGGTTGGAACTGACTTTCTCAGGGCATCACACAGTTTCCTTTTCCAGAGACAACACTTGTCTTGGGTTGTACGCATTCCTACTAGTCACAAACTATGAACAGTCCCTCCATCTGTACCAGGGAATTAAACATGGACATTTTTCTCAAAGTGTCTTTTATGTGGTGGTTGCAACATACTTAAAAATATTTCAAATCTTTGTCCTCCTGATGTGATGGACTTAGTTAACATGCACAGGGTAACCTTATGCCCTTCCATGAACCATTTAGCCCTGACTGAAGTTTAAGATGGAGGGGTTGCCCACCCTGGCTCCAACCAGTCTCTGACATTCCTTCTGGGTTACACAAATTGAGCCTTCAATCTCATCAGATTGCTAAAGGACTCTACATTCTCAGTCTTCACATTCAGCACATTTTTGTGGTGATACAAGGGCCCTGACAGGTGTATTCTAGCCTTATCTCTGGGCACATACACCTCAGACAACTCCCTAGAAACAGTTCTGTGTAACTGTACTCACGGTTTTGTTTGTCCCTTTATTACAGACATGGATGCTGTAAGAAACACCTCTTCCCTTTCAGGTAGCTTTTCATAGCTTCAAACAGATTTCTCTCTGGGCAGCTGACACTCTTCTGGTCCCTCAGGAGATTGCCCCTTGGAACCACTGAATCTGCAGTCCCACTTCACTTTCTCTGGAATGACCCACTGGGGTCCTGCTGGCAATGGTCTCCACCACCTCTCTTGGCACTGTTGTATTTTCACTCACAAGGGTGAGAAAATGACCAGCGGTCCTTCACCCAGCTGAGACAGGCTGGCAGGCACCTCTAAACACTGAGAGCTCCCTCTTCTCAGAACTCCCATTCTTAACGTTAACTGCATTACCCTCTGAACATTCTAAAGCTAACCCCAGGCAGCTGATTCCAAAGTGGCTCAGACTACTGCGAGAGTTCCGAATGGCATAATCCAGTCTTTCCTCAGGCTAGCTGAGTAAACAATGATGTCATGTTCTAAGGAGCTTTTAACAACTCCCTACAGGCTGCTCAGGAACCTTCCTAATCTAACACTAATGGGATTCTAGTAATCCCTGGGGACTGGGTGGTTACAGAAGCATCCTGCATATATATAAAAAAAAAAATCTCATACCAACTAGGATCTCAGCCTGCTACTGGAAATGTTAACCTCATAGGAACCAGAACTCACTGGGGTAGGCGGTATGAGTGCAGGCACCCACACGCGCACATTGTCCACACGCCCTTGGTATATAGTGGAGCCAGCCCCAAACCCCTCAGTTCCTTTTTTCCTCCACCACTGAAATGCAGTGTCTCTTGCTTTCCTCATTCAAGACCAGAACTTTCACTTTTGTGTTCAAATAGCATTTTAGTTTAGTTTGTCACATTAGCACTTATAGTATTAAGTTAGTGTTTATTATTTTACAGTCTTTAGTGACTTTAATGTATTTTCATCAAAGAAGTGTCCATCTATTCTTAGCATGGTTAACAATATTCAGCAACCCATATTGCAGGTAGGGTGCCTAAACAAGCACGTTACTCAGGCAGTGAGGTTGTGTCTGACCATGGTTAACAACATTCAGCAACCCATATTGCAGGTAGGGTGCTTAAAAAAGCAAGTTGTTCAAGCAGTGAGGTTGTGTCTGACCACCACTCCTCTCTGGACAAGTGTTCTGGTGCCAAGCAATCTAATGGCCAGGAGGGAAGGCAGTCCACCTGAGAAAGAAATGGCCCCAGCCCCGCTAATGCTGGATGCCAGTTTCCAGGGAACATTCAGCTTCATCCTCCTGTTTTCAAGAAAAGACAGGTTGAGATCACCATTCTACGATGAGGCACTTCACACCCATGTGTCCAGAATCTCCAGATCTTACACTAATCATTTTTCACCATTTATTCCTACTAATGAATCTGGGCCAGAGGCACTAGGACACCATAGGAGCAAAGCTTTGGCCAGGAGTCTACCAACGGCTACTGTGCACACTGTCTGCATACCCCCACTTGGTGCTGCATACTAGCCAGTAACTTGCTGGCTTCCTCACCATCCTCAGTTCTGCTCTTCCCACTATCAAGAGCACACTGTGAAAGTATTCCTTAGTTCGTCTCATTGCCGCCAAATGTCTTTACTGCAGCACTGTTTTTTTCAGTTTATGGTGCCACTCTTGTTCTATTTGTTTTCTTCATCATGCCGAAACCTGAATCGAAAGGGGGCACATCAAAGAAAAGGTCCCAAAGCTGCTCACGAGGTGTTGGTGCCCCTGTGGGCACAAAATGGCTACAATGGACTGGCATCAAACTTGTGCAGCCTGCCTTGGACTGGAGCACAATATGGATGCCTTGGACAGTTGCTTCTCCATTGACCATTGCATGTTGGAGAACTGTGCATTGCAGTGGGGTCATCCAATTCCCACCTTCGGAGGCAGGCACATCTGTGCGTCCAGGGTTAGGTCTCTTGGCCTTTTACCTGGGCCTCTTCCCCAGACCTCTGGTTCCATGGAAGTACAGAGTCCTCTTTGACCTCACTGAGCTGAGGCATTGGAGATTTTGGTGGTTGGGTCTGGTGGCTAGCCGATTCTTTCTGGGCAGTTGACTGAGAGCTCTCTACAGTCTGTCTCCCTTCAGTAGCGGACATCCCCCATGGTGAGGCTGAACCTATATGCTCGGTCTACACATGTGGACGCCTCAACATCATCCTCTGGTGTCAGCTGTGCTGTTGTCACCATTACAATGATGGTGAGGTAGGTGGCACCAGTCAAGGGCATCTTACGACGCCAACAAGGTGCCCTCCAGACTGGTGGGAACAGCAGTCTGCTTTATCTTTGGTCCAGTGTAAGGTGCTTAACTTACATGTCCAAGGGGCTGATTTCTTCTCCCCTAGAGTCAGAAGGGAACTATTGGGGAGCCCCTGTCTTTCCCTGATCAGCCTCTGGTCTCATCAGACCTGAAAGATGCCCTTGCTTCTCAGGTGTTCTCCCCCATGCAGAAGGCTGAGAGTATCTTGTACCCTCAGTATGAGCCAGCTGCACTGTAACAAAGGGAAGCTTGATGCTCTGACTGATAAATGGGAACCAATAGCGAAGACAGATTTTTGGAATATATGAAAATCACATACTTACTGTAACTGTCAATCTTCCAGAATATCTCCAGCATTGATTAATATACCTGCCCACTATCCCCCACTCCAGCAGAACCAGGACCTCTGGGCAGCTCACCCTGTTGTTGCTGGTTGGTACCCCTAGTGCTGTATACGTCTCCCCAGTTGCTCACCTTCTTGTAAGGGGAGCATGCTGTTTAAAAAAAAAAAAAGGGACGAGGAGGTTATTCACAGAAACATAAAAAATGACAGCAGAAAAATACCAATACTCCATCCAGTCTGCCCAAGTTCCCTATTTAGTTCTGGGACCTACTGTCCCTCAAGGGTCTTAGCTCTCCCCATCCTTCCCCCCCATTCCCCTCCTGCTTCTGCTGCCCCAAGCAACCACTACACCCTTCATTCTATCCCAACCATGCTTGAACTCACCAACTCCATTCTTCCTGCCCGGGGTATATCCCCTCCTTTTGGGATATATCCCCATTAGTTGTTAAGTACAGCCTGTACCCACTAGGTACTATTCAAATTTAACTTCACATGGCAGTAGTTCTGTTTGTGGGTGTGTTCTAAGTACTAGATTGGATCAAACGAAGCTAACCTTTAGGCATGGCACATCCCTGTTGTTGCAGAAGAGGCAGGTTAGTTTTCTCCAGTGGATTTCTTCTCGCCATGCCAGTCATGTTTTTCTCCTCTTGGTTGTCATTGTTTTTCTCCTTATGACACACTGGCTGTTAAGCTCAGCAGGCCCAGGGATGGCTGGGGAGATGGATTCCTGTCGACTGCTTGGGGCTGAGTAGCCCTGCACATGCGTCGGGGCTTTTTGTTCCCTACCCCACTCCCCCCATCTGATGTTATGATCCTTGCTTATTAGATGGCACATGCAATTCTTCTGCTACTTGACACATTTGTGCCATTTCATTTACAAGGGTATCCCAACCTTTTATGTATACCCCTCCTGACTACTAGAGCCACATGTTTACAGGGCTGTTGCCTTAATATGACTTTCCTTCTGATATTTGGCTAATGGTGTTGAAGCTCTGGCTCCATACAACTATCTCTCTGTGTCACTTATTGTGTCCTTTCTGTCTGTCCAGAGGGAGGTAGTTGGGTTTTATGTTCTTGTTCCTGTATTTTTCCTATAGCTTGTTCTCTATCACTTTGGACTAGGGAGTTTCTTAAGCCATCTCTCCTGTTTTTCCCCACTTTATTTCTGTCTCCTGGAGAACAGAACTAAGATTGGTGAAGCAGCCTGAAATGGCTATTGGCTAGCGCATGGCACCACATGGAGGTATGCATGCACCATGCCCAGTAGCCATTGCCCAGCCCCCGTCCAAAGCTTTGCCCCCACGAGGTCCTAGTGCCTTCGGCCCAGACTGATAAATGGTAATCAGTGGTGAGGATATTCTTTTTTGTAAGATTACTTTTTTTCTGTGTAGAATTTCATGCTCATGTAAGGTGCTGAATTAACAGCACTGGAATCTGAGGTGCTCTGCTTATTCATAAAAGGTATAGCATGGATTATCACACTGCCCTGCCAGTGCACCTCAACCCTGCTGTGGAGGGACCACCATGTACTGTAGGTGAGAGGGTAGTTCAGATTCCACGCCCATTCAGTCCTTGGCTTCTCTTATGAGACTGCCAACAAAGGTGCAGATTAGTGCCAATTGTGTTGGTGGTTTTTGTGATGTGGACACCTGCTCACTGGGAACTGGAGTGGGACCACCATAACTCATTTCACATAGGCCACTGAGCAACCCAAAGTTGATAATGACTTTCAGCCACTACCAGCCTGTGCTGAATTTGAACCAGGGACTAGACGTGAAAGACTGTTTAACCCACTACCAATCCACTGAGCCATACAGTTCCCCTTGTGGTGAAGATATTCTGGGAGATCAACAGTGAAGTATGTTACTTTCATTCTCTCCATCATCTGCTTCAAGGACACCGGATTTTCTGAGGCACATGGAGCCAATGCCTACATTTCCAATTCTCTCCTGCCCACTGGAAAGCCTTCTGATGAGTAGTTTGGTTACTGGGGCATTTTTATGTTGGTGGTTCCACTGGCAGTGTCACCTTTGGTTCTGGCAACCCCAGTATAGTCTGCGCCACTGTGGGGACCTCTTACAAATCTGTCTGGATCAGTGGCGCTGACTCTTTTGTTAGTACCAAAGCTTCTAGCGGCTCCATCTGCAGAGCTAGCATCTGTGCCATGGCTGACTTCTGTACTGGTGAGAGTGCTACCCTCTGTGCTGAGACTGGTGTCTGTGCTGCCATCATTGCTGACTACAATGTCAGTGCCAAAGTCAGTGTCGACCCAGTGCTGAGGCCAGTACCAATGCCTACAATATCATAATTTATGCGACTGTCTCCATTTCATCCTCTAGAGGATGGTGCATACAATCCAGAGCTCATCACTGATGTGTCTGTCACTGATGAAGATTATCTCTTGGGCCCAGCAGAACCTGCACCAACTATGCAGGTCAGGGCCCCCAGGAAGAATCTTTCCTTCCAAGCCATGCTCAAAAACCTTCACAAAGCCCCCAGACAGCAGCTACTGATGAAGTTAGGAGGCTTTAGTTGGACTATCTGAATATGTCCACCATGTTGTGTCTCTGGTACCTACAATCCATCCTGCTGTATGGACCGTCATGGAGGATACCTGTAGCAGGCCAGATTCTATTCCAGTGGATCTTCAGCTTCTTGACAAGAAGGACTTGGCACCTAGAATGTAACCGGGGTACTGCACCTTGTCTGTAGCAGAGGCTATTTTGGTTATGGGTAATAGTGACAAGTAGTAAATCAAACCTGAAGAGGTTACTGCCCAGCTTTCTGATAAGGAGTCTCTCAAGAGTAATATTGGGATAAAACCTTACAAGGCTTTTGTATAGCAAGCTACCAAGCCCACATTTCGAGGTATTCCTTTATAGGTACTGCACAGCACACACTTCCTGCCAAGTTCAGGTAGGGGGTGGTGTCCCAGTAACACACAAAATAAAGCCACAGTAGGGGAACAAAAAAAAAATTAAAGGGCTGTCAACTAAATAACTGAGTAAAAGGGGTCAAGCCGCAGTAAGGAGAGCAAGGGAAGCAGTACAGACAACAGTAACAACAAACAAATTTAAAAGGGGGACTACTAAATAACTTAGAAAAGGGGTCTAGCTACAAAACCACTAGGCAACAAACAAAAGGGACATAGAAGGAGGGCTAGAAAAGCAGACAGCTAGATAAATAGCAGATTAAATGTAGCATTATGTGGGGAGTGGTGCAATACAGTGGTATTCAGGCAGACCTTCTGGATGCTAAAGTGCTGCCCTATCTGCAGACACTTCTCTGGACTGAGGGAAGAGGTTTCTAGACTCAGAGCTGAGGTAAACTGGGTCATGCGTACCTTCAACCCCATCCAGAAACCACCTAATCAAATCAGTTTTAGTTAAAAAAAGGCGCCTTTCTGAAACCAAGGTGCCTGTACAATAAAGTACATAAAATAAATTATTATAAAAACAGCATATAATTTCTACAAAAAACAACGTAATAGCAGCATAATAAATAAAATAACCCCATCAATCAGCAAAAGCCAGGTTAAATAAATAGGTTTTTAAAGCAGTTTTAAAATTCTGTACGGTTAGGCAATCTCATGCCCAATGAGGTAGAGAGTTCCACAGGGACGGAGCAACAAAGTTAAATGCCCTTGCACCCGATGTCTGCAGGCATACCCTGGGAACCTCTAGCAATCCCTCATTGGTGGATCGGAGAGGACAGAGGGGACAGTAGGGACAAAGGAGATCTTTCAGGTAACTCGGTCCCTGGTCGTGTAGGGCCTTATAGGTTAACAAAGCAACCTTAAAGGTGATCCGCCACCGTATCGGCAGCCAGTGCAGACCACGGAGCACAGGTGTTATATGACTGGCTCTCGAAACACCAGTCCCAACCTGGCTGCGGTATTCTACTCCAGCTGCAGGCGGTGGATATCAACCTCTGACAGCCCTAGGTAAAGAGCATTGCAGTAGTCTAGGCGGGAGGTAATGAAGACATGAACCAACATTGGAAGATCATCGGGAGGAACCAGATGTTTCACCCAGGCGATATTTCTCAGATGGTAAAAAGAAATTTTAACAACTGCTGACACTTGTGATTTTAAGGTCACCTAGTCCAAAGCCACTGCCTCAAAGGATGCCAAGTAGGAGGAACACTTGGATGACAGTGGGCTTGGGGTGAGTTAGGACTGTTGGGAAGAAACACATCCCAAAATCTATTCCACTACATAACTCATATGCTGCACTGGTAAATGGGGACGGCCAGTCCAAGGCACCCATAGTTGTGGAAAGGATGGATGTGGAGGTTAACAAGGAAGGTGACCTCAGAGGGGAGAGCAGTGGACCCCAGAGGAGGAGGAGGAAGCAAATCCTTGTGGGGGACTCTATTGCAAAGGGGATCCAGCTAGAAACAGGAAAGGGGGAGGACAGGGAGGTGAGGTGCCTACCAGGTGCTATGGTGTGGAGGGATGGGAGGAGGATCCTGAGGATCACCGGGAAGGCAGAATGGGAGGGACAGCTGGATGTCATTATCCACCTAGGAACTAATGACCTGACAAATGGGGAACCTAAAGCAGTTCAGGAGGAGTTTAGAAGACTGGGGAGGGGTCTCAAACAAGTAGCTACTTCCATCACTTTTTCGGAAGTACTGCCTGTGAGAGGCATAGGCGAGTGTAAGGGTGCCCACACCAGAAACTTCAACACATAGTTGAAGAACTGGTGCAGCGAGGAAGGGTTCAGATTCATTGGTGACTGGGGACCCACCTGGAGGGATGGGAGCTTATTCAAGCTTGACAGCCTGCATCCATGCTGGAGAGGAACCCAGATCATCAATGAAAAGTTTAAATGCTACATTGGCAAGCATTTAAACTAGACAAGGGGGGTGGCAAGCCAGCAGGAAGGGAAGTTGATTGCCCACCCCAGAAACTAGTAAAGGAACAGGGGACCAGGAAGAGGGCGTATCACAGCAATGCAAATAGCAAAAGACGGAGGAAAGAAAGAATTAGGTGTGACAAAGGTACCCAAGTAGTGAATAGACAGTCAAAGAGCAGAATACAACAGAAGGGCAGAAGGCAGAGTGGGCGATGCAAAAAGATCACCCGGGGAGTGTAGGACAACAAAACAGGGAGGGAAGTTACATCATGCAGAGCCATGTGTGCCAATGCCAGGAGCCTTAGCAACAAGATGGAGGACCTGGAGGCAACTATGGCACAGTCAGAGCTGGACATAGTGGCCATCAAGGAGATCTGGTGTAAGCCAGCCCGATGATGCTGTGGGCTGAGGCACTGGACACCACACCTCGCTCCACACCGGCGACCTGGGTTTAGGAACGGACTTGGGCCTCCAGTGGTCGGGAGGGGAGGGAAGGGATTGAGTGTCCAGAAGACTGCTCTCCATTCCCGGGGGAGGGATTTGGGGATGTGCCACACCAGAGCATCTCCTGGCAGTGGCCGGGGGCAGCATGGAACTTGTGGCGCAAAAGCAGACACTGGGGTGGAGCGATTGCAGACGTAGGTGCTCCTCACCATGGACGCCATTGCACATCCGCACTCTGCAGGGGAGAAAAACACAGAAAAAAACATCTGGAGCACCGGGAGATGACAGAGACCCCAGGAGCATGCCCCCATCCCAATGTCAGCCCAGCACACCCAGGACTCCTACGGCCAACTTGGCGATGAGGTAGGTCTCTCTAATTTCAGAAAGAGCCACCATGGGATGGCGAGCCCTCCCCAGAGGGTGATCGGGGGGCTGGACCTACCAGAGTCGCTCGGAGGGGAGTGCATGGGGGAAGTGGGAGTTCAGGCGGGGAGTTAGAGGCAGCAACTGAGTGGGTACTCCCAAAGGATGCCCAAGGCCCAGAGAGAATAAATAAAGTATACAAAAAAGTAAAAAAGGAGACCTGGTGTAATGATAACTACGACTGTTAATACCTGGCTATAACCTATTCAGGAGAGACAGGAAGGACAGGAGTGGCACTGTATATGAAAGATAAACATTAAGGCCACAAAGATTCAAGGGGAATGGGGGGGACTCTGTGGGTTAAGCTTAAAAGAAAAATGGGGGTAGTCATCCGCAGAGCGGTAGCACACAGACCACCAACCCAGGTGGAAGAGATGGACAGGGACTTGATGCTTGCCACCCGAAGAATAGCGGACAAGGGGGAGGTGGTGCTGGTTGGAGACTTCAACATGCCAGACATGGACTGGAGCCTCGCAGCAGCAGTCAGGAGTAAATTTATCCTGGACTCCCTTCAGGGAGCTTTCCTTAAACAATGGGTCATGGAACTAACTCGGCAGCAGGCAATACTGGACCAGGTGCTCACAAACAGGGACAGTGAGACGGGGATCACAGTGGGGGAGCACCTGGGGAACAGCGACCATCGGACACTGTGATTTTAAAATAACTGAATGGGCAGATCCCTGCTACACTAAAACACATATCCTAGACTTTAGGAGGGCAGATTTTGGGAGAATGGGGAAATGCTTGGAAGAAGCATAGCTGGAATGGGGAAGGAATTAGGGGTGGAGGAACAGTGGGCAGTATTTAAAACAGGGATAACAAGGGCAACACAATTATGCATTAAGCAGGTTAGCAAGGGGGAAAAGGAAGATGAAACCCTTATGGTATTCAAAGGAGGTAGTAGAAAAAGTGAAAGCCAAAAGGATTGCATTCAAGCAACAAGCCCTTGACCAGGAGCTTCTCCTCTAGAGGGCACCTCCTGTGGCTTTTCCTACTGATCCTAGCCTTGGCTGGAGACATTGAACTTAATCCTGGCCCCACCCCCAGGCCTCTGCAATTCCTCAGGACTGGCGGCTGGGAAAGGGGTTAAAAGTGGCTCATCTCAACATTCGCAGTCTCCTTCCCAATCTGAATGGGCTTGTCGCATGGGTCGCACTCTACAAGCCTGATGTCCTTGGTATAATGGAAACCTGGCTCAAGCCCTCAATTCCTGACTCAGTCTGTGCGTTCCCAGGCTACGAGCTCATATGACTGGATAGGTCTCACAACAAGAGGGGAGGAGGCATCCTAATATACTATAGGAGCCACCTAAAGTATCTCTGGTGACCCACCAGACTTCCCTACTGCCCCCTGTGGCTGCTACACGTTGTGCTCCTGCTTCGTAATGCCAAAAATTACATGTCATGCACCTATAGCCCCAAAGGGAGGGCTCCAGGGCCTCGCCCACCTCCTGGACACTGTTGGCCCTAGCATTGGTGACAACGAACTCCTAATCCTGGGGGATGTGAACTTAAATTGGTATGGTGGAAATGCCAAACAGTTCAAACCTTTACTTGCCAGCCTAACCCTGACACAACTTATACAGGAGCCTACCCGATGGTCAGCTAATGGTGCCTCTAGCTCCCTACTGGACTGGATCCTGTCAAATCGGCCCGAGTGGATCTCCTCAGCAGGTACCTTATCTGACTCCATCTCAGACCACTCTCCGGTCTTCTGCGTATGGAAAAACCACTCCCCAAAGATTCCTCACAAAATCATCCATATCAGAAACTTCTCCAGCTTTGATCCGGATGCATTTATGGAGGATCTGAGGCTCACGGACTGGTCAGGGATGTATGGTGCCACTGACCCTCTGGCCGCAACCCAGTTTCTCCAACACCTTTGGGGCCCTGCAAGACAGGCATGCCCCAACTATTAGATGGAGGGTAAGGGGGGCATCCACAAAATGGCTGCACGGGAGCCTCCTTGCCCTCATGCGGGCGAGAGACAAGTGCTGGGCACACTTCAAACGCTCCCTCGATCAGACCCTGCTGCAACAATATAGAACACTCAGAAATGAGTGTAAAAAAGCCATCAGGGTCGCTAAAAGTGACTTCTGCAAGGCTGCCCTTCTTAGCTCTGCAAATGACCCAAGAAGGTTCTGGAGAAACATAAAGGCTCTGGTCAGTGGGTCCTCCAACTCGGGAGTTACTGACATGATCATTGAAGGAGCCTCCTGCAACAACCCACATACGATTGCTAATGCTCTCAACTCCCACTTCACTGACCTATCTACACTCTCCCCACATGTCTCAACTGACAGGAGTGCAAACTGCCCCTCATCCCCGGACTGGCAGGTGTCCGACCCCCACAGACCTCCTTTCCTTCTAAGGGCAGTGTCAGACAAGGAGGTGCTGTCTCTTCTCTCCGGCCTCTCCCAGTACTCCAGTCCTGGCCTAGACAATCTGGAGCCTAAGTTTCTGAAACTTGGAGTCCCTCACATCGCCTCCCCGGTGGCCCACATTGTTACCCTGTCCCTTGCCTTGGGGGTGATCCCAGAAATCTGGAAGGTAGCCAGGGTTGTCCCTGTGCTAAAGCAGGGCAGCCCTAAAATCCCTGACAACTATCGGCCGATCGCCATTCTTTCGGCCATCAGCAAGTTACTTGAAAAGGTAGTAGCTGAACAACTCTCCGAGTACATCCAGGCCCATGAATTGCTGTCCCCTGCCCAGCATGGTTTTCGAAAAGGGCACAGCACAACCACGGCCCTGATCGCTGTCTCCTCCAGTATCAGAACAGCTATGGACCAGAGGAAACTCTCTGGAGCAGTGTTTATTGACTTGTCCAAGGCCTTCGACCTTGTTGACCATGACCTGCTCTGTACTCAGATGAGGTCCCTTGGCTTTTCCCCCTCAGCTCTGAATTGGTTAACTGATTACCTGCATGGCAGAGTACAGCTAACCAAATTCAATAAAATCCTCTCAGATCCCCTACCCGTGACCTCTGGCGTTCCTCAGGGCTCGGTCTTGGAACCCCTTCTCTTCTCTCGCTTTGTCAACCATCTCCCTGCTGTGGTTACCAATTGTAGGGTCATCCTGTATGCAGATGACCTGGTCCTCCTGGCCCACTCCCAGGACACAACCACCCTCAATCTTCACCTGTCTGAGGACTTTAAGAACATTCAGGCTTGGCTAATTCAACAGAAGTTGGTCCTCAACCTGAAAAAAATGCAGGCCATGCTATTTGGCTCTTCAGCCAAGATCCATGCCCCTCCTGTCCCTCTCCGAATCGATTGCACTGATGGTGCTCCCCTTCACACTGTGACCTCTCTCAAATATCTCAGGGTGACGCTTGACCCTCAACTGGACCTAGGGACTCATATTCTCAACGTCTGCAGAGCTGTGAACTGTAAGTTGGGTCTGGTCTACAGGGTCAAACACAACCTAACCCCTGCTGCTCATCTAGCCCTTGCTAGAGGAGTACTACTCCCTTCCCTCAGCTATGGTCTCCACCTATTTGCACGTACCTCGAAAGCCCTTCTTACTCGGTGGCACACGACATACAATAACATCTGTCGTTTAGCTCATGGCTGCCCCCCGCCTCACCCATCACTGCAAACTCTATGACAAGCTAGGTTGGCTTTCCCCGGCCAATCACCTAAATTTTGGACTAGGGTGCCTTGTGAGCAAAGTGATCAGCACTGGTTCCCCCCCCCGGGACTGGCTCAACTTCTCTCTCCAGCTGACTGCTCCTCCTACCCTCTCAGGTCCCAGGGTCCGGGGATACTAAAAGTACCTCCAACCCGCACCCTTATGGGGGACAGGGACTTCATGCATGTGCTCCTAAGCTCTGGAACACCTTTCCTGAGCAGGTTCGCACTGCCCTCTCCCATCAACGTCTTCGGACATCCCTGTGGGAGCATCTGAAGCTGGCCTCATGCTACGAGTGCCATAAGCCTCCCTAGCGCATCGTCCTAGGTACTATTATGCCACGATCTCCTGTTACTGGAACACCAACTGAATCAATATCGGTTTGCTGATTTTGCTCCAGCTCTTCCTTATGCACTTGCCAATGCTACAGATGTTCAATGTTGCTTAATGCTTGCTCACTGTGTTTTCTGCCACTTCCTGTCTTACATATGATTCCTATCCTGCCTGTTTAATTTTTGTACTATGTTACAATATGTTCTGTTTACCTGCTACGCTGTATTGATGTATCTGTAATACCTGTTGTACTCTCCCGGGGTCGTTCCTGAAAATAGGCATGTAACTTGCCTAGTGTACCTACCCGGTTAACAAAAGCTAAATAAATAAATAAATACAAAAAGACACTGGCAGAAGGGGGTTTATTTTTTAGAGTCTTGCAAAAACAGCTTTGAGCTTGAAGCTCTTTTACAAGGTTCCACGTCAAACAAAAGAGAAGACAATACATTTCATAATGGCAAATTGTAAAACAGTAAAGTACACTGTTACAAGGTATATCAAACCATACAGGTGACTACATAGATACATACTGTACAAAGTTCCAATCATGTTGAGGAGCAAGCAGAAAATCTTTTTCTTTGTCATGGTTACAAAGGGGAGGTGTGAATAGACAGTTGGAGGTAGGAATAAGTGCATCTTAGAAGATAAGGAATAAAATGATGTGGAGATTAGGTAAGGCTGGTAGGAGGGGGAAATCAGAGGGTGAGAGGAAAAAGAATTGGGGTTAGCAGTCATGGTGGTTCAGGTTGGAGAGGTGTTGGTAGAGTTTTCTTTTGAATGGCCCCAGTTTAGGCACATTACTTATATCAAGCGGCGGGCACGATATGCAAAAGACCTCTGTGCTTGGGAAGTACAGAAAAAGGGGACAAGCAATGATTGTCTGGATATACTTCTCGTGTGGCGGGGGTAGTGGGCAGCAGTGAGTAGATTCTGGATAGTAGTCAGAGCTAGGCATGATTTCTTGCTAAGGAGACAAACTTGGTACCATATTCTACCCTGTAGGGTAAGCCAATCAGAACACGCATAGAGGTCACAGGGACACCGAGAAACAGTCTACAAGATTTATTAATAGCAACACTAACCCTTATTAGGGTGGAGTTAGAGGCAGCTCCATACACCACCAGTCCATAGTCTATAATGTAAAGTACGGAATTACTAATGGCAGTGCCTCCTGGGTAAGGCTGTGGTGGTGTCTATAAAGAAGGCCAATTCTAGAATTGACTATCTTAATGATTTGATCAGTGTCCTGTGCAAAGGATAGTGAGCCGTCCAGGGTAATGCCAAGACATTTGAATGTGTGGTACTTGTCCAAGGGGGGGGTTGCACGTTATTTAGAATTGTCATCCTATGGTCCTTGTGTCTATTGTGGGGGTTAACAAGTGTCATAATTTTGGTTTTCTTATAATTCACGAGAAGCTTGTATTTTGTGAACCACATTTCCACAGTGAAGAAGTCTCTTTGGAGGTTAGATACTAGTTGGTCTGGGTCTTGTTTTTTGGAGAAGACGACAGCGTAATTTGCGTAAAGAAGAATTTGTTTTTTGCACACTGACGGAAGTTTGGTGATAAACAGGCTAAATAATAGGGGGCCAAGAATTGACCCCTGAGGGACACCGGTTAGAACTTGTTGACTATTGGAGAGAGTATCGTCAAGTTTAACCCATTGGGACCAGTTACTAAGGTAGCTCTGGAACCACCCAACCGCATTAGCGGAGATGCCAATGGATACGAGCTCACTAAACAGAGTTTTATTATTGACAGTGTCAAAGGCCTTGGTGAGGTGTGTGTGTGTGTATGTGTGCGTGTGTGTATATATATATATATATATATAGTACTGTTTATCTCGCTCCGCCATCTGACTACTGTCTAGGACCCCATGAAGGAAGCCCAGATACTCCAGTAGGGCAGTGGAGGTGCTGTGAGCCTTGCAGAACCCGTGCTGTTGTGGGCATTGAAGATTATATTTTTCTAAGTAGTCAGCCAGTTGGTCAGAGACTATCCTCTCTGACACCTTGGGAGGTAGGATTGAAATTGGGCAGTAATTTGTGTGCACGTCTCTGTCACTACTTTTGTGGACTGGGGTGACCACTGCAGCTTTCCATAGCTGGGGGAATTGCCCCAGCCAGAGGGATAAGTTCTTTAGTTTAGTAAGAGGTAGGAGCGCTTCATCTAGGGTAAGGGCAATTAGCTTTAGATCTAGTATGTTGTTGCTGTGCCTAGATGTGCCAAGTACCTGCAGGAAGTATTTTATTTTCGCCTCTGACCTGGTGATTGCTTTTAGGCAGAAGGGGGACTTGGTGGGTGGTCCATCAGTAGTGGTTGAGCAGCCTAGGGGATTTCCATCAGGTGCAGCAGGGAGATCAGGTGGCAGTACACTGCTGAGGTCAGTGAACACATCATTGAAGATATGGCAATAGTGTAAGGATCATGGGTGATTTCCCGTTCACTACCAACATTGAGGGAGAGGTTTTGTTGTTTTTTTCAAGGGAGGGATAGGAAAAGGTACCAGGAGAAGCAAAGGGAGATGGGGGGGGGGGGCAGTAAGGGAAGCCAAAGCTTAGACAGAGGAGTGCATTGTGAAAACAGTGGTTAGAGAGGACAAAACCTTTTACAGGTACATAAGTGAAAAAGGGAGGGATAGTGAGGCTAAATAGTGAGGGCAGGTGTACTGTTGAGAATGACAACAGTAAAGCAGACATACTGAACAGATATTTCTGCTCAGTCTTTACAGAAGAAGGAGCGGGTAGTGAGCCAGAAGGGAGTACAAAGGGGGGGGGCACAGAAATTAATATAAGTTCCTTTCCACAGGAAAGGGTCCTAAAGGAACCAGAAGGAATAAGAGTCGATAAAGCTATGGGCCCGTTTGGGGTGTACCCCAGAGTGCTAAGGGAGCTCAGAGAGGTGGTGGCTGAATCTTTGGTGACCCTATTTAGCCAATCACTGGAAACAGGTATGGTGCCCAAAGACTGGAGAACAGCTCATGTAGTCCCCTTATACAAGAGCGGGAACAGAGAGGAAGCAGGAAACTACAGACCGGTCAGCCTCACCTCAGTAGTGGGGAAGATTATGTAAGCACTACTGAAGGAGAGATTAGTGGAACACCTTGTAGCCAATGGTCTACAGGACCCAAGGCAGCAGAGTTTTACTAGGGGGAGGTCATGGCAGACTAATCTCATTGAATTCTTTGACTGGGTGACAAGGGAGGTAGATCGGGGGGGCAGTGGACGTGGCCTATCTGGACTTCAGTAAGGCCTTTGACACTGTACCCCATAGGAGGCTGTTAAATGAGCTGGGCAATATGAGTGTGGGTAGGACAGTAGTGCGGCGAGTGGGGAATTGACTAAATGGCAGGACACAGAGGGTGTTGGTAAATGGCTGTCACACCACAGAGGGAAGGGTGACCAGTGGAGTGCCACAGGTATCAGTGCTTGGTCCGGTCCTCTTCAACATCTTTATCAGTGACATTACAGAAAACAAAGAAGGGAGAATTTCCCTGTTTGCTGATGATACAAAACTCTGTAACAGAGTTGACACACCGGAGGAAGTGGATAGAATGAGGAGAGACCTACAGAAGCTTGAGGAATGATCAAGGGTGTGGTAGTTGAGATTTAACACAAAAAAATGCAGAATAATACACAAAGGGCACAAAAATCCTTGAACAAAATATCAGCTGGGGGGGGGGGAGGAGGAGGATATAGCATGCTCCAAATAGGAAAGGGACCTAGGGTTTATCATCTCTGATGACCTAAAGGTTGGGAGTCAGTGTGACAAGGTGGCGGTAAAGCAAATAGGATGCTGGGATGCATTGGCAGGGGCATCACCAGCAGGAAAAGGGAGGTCATAATTCCACTACACAAGCTATTAGTGAGGCCACACCTGAAGTACAATGTCCAGTTCTGGAGGACTTATCTGCATAAGAATATAGACAGGGTGGAGACAATTCAGAGGAGGGGAAACCAAGATGGTACAGGGTTTGCATCACAAGTCCTACAAGGACAGGCTGATGGACTTGAATATTAACTCCTTGGAGGACAGGAGGGATATGATAGAGACATACAAGTACCTCACCGGGAGGAACAAGGTGCAGGAAAACACTATTTTTTAGAGGAAGAGATGCTCCAGGACTAGGGGTCATGGGATGAAATTGGAAGGATGGTGGTTATATGGTAATGTGAGGAAGTATTTCTTCATGGAGAGGATGGTGGACAAGTGGAACGCCCTGCCAGCGAAGCTGGATTGGTGTGGGGGGTGAAATGATTATGGGATTCAAAAATGAATGGGATAGGCATCGGGGGAGCCTAGCAGTTGGGGGAAGGGGATAACACAGTTAAAGAGAAGCTTGAAGAGGTAAAATTCCATGCACAGTTGGGCAGACTAGGTGGGCCAAAGAGCCTTATCTGCCGTCAGTATCTATGTATCTATGAGTGCTCCTTGTGGAACAAATTCCATAGTATTGAGGAAAGTGTGCCAGAACTCCCCTCAAAGCAAGATCTCCTGTCAGTTATTGTCCAAAGATTTGGATGTAGTAGCCACCAGCTAAGGGCTGGATTCCATCCATGCTGCAGCTATAAGGGTTTGTATCCAAAAGCATTCCTTGCTGCAAACCCCTGCTTTCACTTCTGTAGTCCAGCAGCAGATAATGAACTCTCCTTTTAATGGGACTAATCTCTTTGGTCAACTGATAGAAGAAGTGCTAAAGGAGTCTAATGAGAAAAATATGACCATTAAGGGTCAGAAGTCTAACCAGGCTAACCCTCAAGGAGGTAAGAGCTGTGGTCACTACTGTAAACAGCAGCTATTTTGTGCTAAAATTAACCAATGAAACTACCAGCAGCAGTACAAGTCAAAGCCCTTACTACAGCGGCAACATCAGCAACATCAGCAGCAGCAGCAACACCCCTTCCAAACAAAATTGTCTCTGATGGTACCACCTGTACGAACAAAGCTGATATACTAGAAAAGCTTAATGATCACTTTGCCACTGCAGGGCTTGCCTTTGACACCTCACCTATCAGCAAACTTGCCCGGCAAAAGACTACACTGTTGGCTTCACTGATAATCACAACCATAACCAACCGCATCCCACCCCCTTCAGCTTCCTCACAATTATGTTCAAGCAAGTGGAGGACCTCCTCCTTTCTCTGGATACAAAAAAGAGTGCGGGTGCAGATGATATTGAACCTTACTTCCTAAAACTTGGCCATACCTATCTGACTGCCCCCATTACACACTTATTCAACTCCTCTCTGATTCAAGGTGAGCTACCTGTCCTGTGGAAAACTGCCCACATCCTACCATTATTCAAGACTGGGGATCCGAGTGATCTGAACAATTACCTGTCTATTTCTATACTATCCGTCCTCTCTAAATTACTTGAAAAATTTGTCAACATCCAACTTAGAGAACATTTGGATTCACAAAAGTTGCTAAATCCGGCTCAGTCCTGCTTCAGAGCCAAACATAGTACAGTATCGGCTCTTGCCAAAGTAACTACAGACTGGCAAATGGCCTTGGACTCTAAGAAGCATGTATTTGCCCTCTTCCTTGATCTAAGTAAGGCCTTTGATACTGTGGATCATACCATCATGCTTACTGCACAGAGTAACATCGGACTTGATAGTTCTGCCATTAATTGGTTCACCAGCTACGTAACCAATAGGTTACAACAAGTCAAAGCCATGGGAGATCTATCCCCACAAAAATCCTTGTTATGAGGAGTCCCATAAGGCTCCATCCTGGGCCCTATCCTCTTTGCAATATACATCAATAATCTGGACTGCACTTAGCTGGGCACAGCAAATGTGCACTGTTAAAGATGATACTGTACTCTATACCACAAATTCATCCTTGGATCTGGCCCATGAGTACTTACAGAAAGACTTTGTCACCCTCAATACAACCTTCTCACTCATGAGCTCCTCCTCAACGCCAAAAAGACTAAAGCAATGATTCTCTCACCAAAGTCTACTTCCGGATGTCCACATATCACACAGATCCGAACACTCTTAGATGAACCCTTTGAAGTAGTTGATACCTTTAAATACCTAGGGTTCTGGCTGGATAACAAGCTCAACTTTCTGTGCCACTTAAATGAAACCTCGAAAAAACTAAGACAGCAATTAGGTTTATTCTATTGCATTAAACATCTACTCTTGTTAGAAGCCAGAATGAGACTAGTACAAACTACATTCCCCACTATACTGGACTACGCTGACTTCCTTTACAGTCATTGCCCATCAGCGATGCTAAACAAACTGGATACCCTTTACCACTGGGCTTTAAGATTTATCTTAAGTCTACCCCGTAGTACACATCACTGTTGTCTATACCAGGTTTTGGGATGGACCTCACTCTCAACTACAAGAAAAAAGAATGCTCTCCTCTGGTTTTTTAGAGCATTATCTGATAACCTCCCTGCATACATCTTGAACATCTTCAAATGGGCTAAAGGTTCCTATGGCCTGAGACGCTTCTCCTTAATCTGCTTCCAGATTCCTAGAGTGAAAACTACCCTTGGCTCAGCAACAATCAACTTCTCACTTCCATCACTCTGGAACACTATGCAAGACTCATTAAAATTATCCTCACTTCCAAGCATTTTCACATTCAAAGCTCTATTAACGGATTATCTGAAGGAATCATGCAACTGTTTCAGATGCCAATGACCCCTAAGCCCCAGGTGCCACTCTCAAATCCTACGCCTAAGTATCTCATCCACCCCACATTCCTAACAACAGAAACCTAGGACTTACAAGCCTAGTTCCCTTAATCCAAGATGGCCCTTACTATTCTCTACCTTTTACCTATTCTGGCCTCCCTTTTGGCTGCCTACTCTTTCACCCTAATTTCTACCCTATTCCTTAATACCTCCTTATTTTTTATCATTTAGGTCTGAGCTCTTACATAGCGGAGACTATATGGGATTGTTGTCTCTTCTCATTTCAGTAAAGCTTATCATTATGTACCTTTGCATGTTAATTAAGTTGACCAGTATGTATAGGTCCATATTGACCGGCACCTTCACAATATTTTTTCTTTTTTTTTCTGTTGCACTGTTGTCCACCGTAATTGTAATCTTATGAAATGTACTGTATTGTATTAATGCCCAGGACCACCTTGAAAATGAGCTTGCTCAATGGTGTTTATGCCTGGTTAAATAAAGTGATTGATTGAAAAGAAGCCACAGCAGAAGGTGCAGGTAACAAAAGCCCCCATTGCATCTCTTTGACAGGATGCTGGCCCAGTATCCACCTCAGCTGACCAAGGTGGATCATTCCCCTTGGACATTAGGGCCTCTGGCCCTGTTCTATCACCAGTGGGAGGCCATCGCCATGGACATGTCAATTCTGAAAACTATGCGGGAGAGGTACTCTCCTGAACTGGTAGAGCACCCTCCAGATCACCCACCAAGAAAGCAAAACCTGCTGACGGGGCAAGTGGCAGATCTACTCTTGAATGTTGCGGGGCTACTGCCGAAGAGGGCAGTGCAGAAAGTACCAGAAATGGAGAACAAAGGTTTCTAGTCCCAGTACTTTCTAATTCCTAAAATGAGTGGTAGCATGCACTCTGGTCTTGACCTCAGACAACTAAATGTATTTATGAGGCAAAAACAAGTAAAGGATGGTAACCCTGGGATCTTTGTGCCATATCTGAAGTCCCAGGATTGGTGGCACCTCTGGATATGTAGGATGCTTATCAGGTTAGACCTGTCAGTCCAAACCACTGCAAATACCTTCACTTCTGCATGGGTCTCAAACATTATCAGTTCAGGGTCCTACCATTTGGACTTGTTTTGGCACTGTCTGTCTTTACAAAGTGCTTCCCAGTTCCACCAGTGCACCTCAGAAAACAAGGACTGGGCTGCCATGATGGCCCATTGGCAGTGGGTCACACTGCTATGCAGAGGACCAGAGATCAGGGGTGGATTCAGGTGCTGCGTCGTGAGGCAGGTCACGCTGTAGGCAGCAGCAGGAGGGCAGCAGGGAAGGGCTGGGTTCCAGCTTGCAGCAACTCCTGCAGGAGGACCAGGAAGATTGCCATTTCCACAGGGGCACACTGTCATGTTAAGGCTGCCAAACACAGTCCACACCAGGGAGGGGAGGGCACAAGGAATAAAACGGGGAGGAAATAACACTGAAACACTCACTTAAACAGGATATATTCCCAGTTTATTTTTTTAATTTTAATTTTATTTTATTAAACTCTAGGGCCCAGATATTCAAACTGCGCTTAAAAAGTGCGCAACAGCAGGAGCAAGCACAAGTCCACTGCGCCCATGCGCAAGAAGCGCGATATTCAAAAACTGCGCAGGCCAAGATGCACCTATGGCCGATGACTGAATATCGCACCACCTGCACCATAGCGCAACTAGGGATGTGAAGCTGAGCATATCTGATGTGCCATAGCGCAACAAGGGGTGCTCAGCAGAGCAGTCCAGATGCACCATAGCACAACAAGGGATGCCCCCTGCAGCAGGGCAGCAATGCAACAGCACAACCAGGGATGCAGGGGCCCACCACCCATGCCACAGATGGGCAGAGGAGCACACAGCAGAACAGACATCGTCCCCCACACCCCATGCACTGCTCAACCGGGTGAGAGCTGGAATAACCACCGGCCCATGGATACCAGCAACCAACCCACAGCTGGGCCATGGTGCCCCAACAAACCCCCTGGCAAGCTGTGACCGGAACACAAGGAGGGACGACCACCCTGTGGCACCCCATCCCACCAATGCAGAGCACATCCTGCACCACAATCACCATACACCCTTCCCAAGAGTAGCGCCCAACAGTGCAGGACACCCTATGCATGCCACCACCCCCACTGTGACAATGCAACCCTGTGCACCATGGAGCCATGCAAGGCATCCCCACCATGTGCACCCTGCAGTTGGTGGCAGCAGACAGCAATGCAACAACAGCATACACAGGGTCACCCTGCATGTGCCCCCCGAGGTACAGCTGAGAGACCGACCATGCGTTGCCACATGAGGTACCCCACATGCGACAGTGCATGCCCCAGACCCCACCTCCAGTGGTACAGCACCCTGCACACCCTTCCAAGGACACATCCCGTCCCAGCACTGGCCACAACAGCCAGCACAGACACACACAGTGTAGCATGGAAGCATGCACCACACAGGATGCAACACAGTGCATGGACAAACACCCACCAATACCCAAGGGCACACCAACACAGGGACACAGTAGTGGGTCAACCAAGCCATTGGCATGTGGCCACTGCTGACGTGTACACATGGCCAGTACCCCTACATTGCACAGTGTGCCAGCCACCCTGCGCAGGCACTATGAAGCTGTATGCCACCAGCATGCCGCCAGAGCACAGGTGACAGACACTGGAGCACATCCCCTGCAACAGACACAAGTGACAGCATGGAGGGGGGACAACAACAGCGGAGGCCACAGTGCCACTGGAGGCAGAAGTGCACCATATTGGTGATGGAAGGCAACCTGGCATTGTGCCAGGTACAGTTGTTATCCAGCATGGACAGCCACCACTGACACGCCAGCAGACCGTGCATATCACAGACATGCAAGAGTGTCAGCTGCACAGGCCATGGACGGTCAGACAGGGGTGCCATGCACACAGTGCAGGCCCCATGGACCACTGCACACAAGCATCCAGTGCACAGAGTACAACACACAAACCACAGACAGTGACTGATCCCCCTGCCCACACCATAGGCGGTTCACCTCTGCACACACACACACACACACACACACACACACACACACGCCCATGCGTGCACCACCCCTGACGCCATGTACACCACTGTAGCTGAGCATCTGTAGCCCGCTGCAAATCAGAGACCACCACAGTTGTCATAACAAAACGCTTATATTTAAAAGAAGTAACAAAACCTATATACAACTATTTACAAGAATGGGGGAAGGGCCACATAACAGATGGGGGTGGGTAAGGGGCAGGGGTGAACATATGGGAGAGGGCCCCCAAGTGTGTGCAATCCCACACAGCCATACCCATTCACCTCACACCCCGATACCACCACCACGGCCAACACTGGATGGCTCCCCCCCCATGTGCCGGACACAGGCAACTGTGATACCCGTATGGACAATAATAGTGTATGGATGTGGCACCTACCTGGCCCTGGCACATGCCCGCAGGTGGTCAAGCAGGTCCGGGTCCCTGCGCCTCAGGTCCCCGTAACGATGGCGACACTGCTTCGCCATGTGCCCCATACCGGTGGCCTCCTCCAGGGCGTCGGCCACCTCCTGCCAGACCGCACTCCTGGCCCTGTCCAGGGGTGCCTCTCCATACAAAGCCCCAGCATGGGGCTCAACTATTGCCACCAGGTTGGCTAGCTCAACCTGGCTCCACATAACCGCACGCCTCCTCGTCATCTCTTCAGTGTGGTTGAATCAAAATGGCAGTCAGCAGCGCAGTCCTGCCACACGCAGATGCTGCGCGGTACAGCGCTGCCATTCCCTATCACGCTGTCACTTAACAGCGCAGTAGTGGTGCACCCATGCCTGATGCATGGCGCCTAGGGGGCAAAGGTTGGGCACAGGGTCAAGGGTCTGTGGCGCACGGACAGCCACAGTGCAATTGGAACCCAATGCGTGTAACACGATTGGGTGCCTGTGTGCCACCTCCTGTAGTGGCCTACAGTGCTGCTGCCCCAGTGCACCTACGATGCCCCAGTGCCACAGCGCCACATATGTGAACAGCACTGTAGCGCCACTGGCACAATGGTGGCCATGCCCTGCATTGCCTCCCATGCACAGCATGTCAGCGGCATGGCAGGCGCCTGCATCATCAACCCGGGCATGCGCAGTTAGGTGTGTACTGTGCATGTCACAGAACTGCACCCTTGGCTCAGCACGTTCAACACAATTGCGCAAAGCGCAACAGCGCGATATTCAGCCGGCATATGCAAATCATCTAATCAGCCATTCAATGGCGCAGTCACTGCATTTACATCCACTTAAAGATGCACCTCGCCTCATTTGCGTGGGTTGCGCTATAAAAATGCGACATTGGGTTGCACTGGCCATAGTCAGTTACTGCAGTCTATTGCGGTGAGTTGCATGCTGTTTGGGAGTGTGGACTGTGGTGTTTGGGACATGCATGGGACTGCACAGTCACAGGTAACACCTGTCATTCTTACAGGATGAATCATGACCGAGCGTGAGGTGGAGGACAAGGAACAGAGACATGGGAGGAAGAGGAGGATGAACTTCACAAAGGCAGAGACAGATGTCCTGTTTGAGGCCTACCTCAACCAGGAACCGCTGCTCAGCGGACACCAGGGAACACCACAGGCCTGTGCTGCTGCATGGGAGGAGGTGGCGCGTGCTGTCAACCTGCATGGAAGCCACCAGCGCTCCGTGCAGGAGTGCAAAAAGAAGATGGGCACGGACAGGCAGAGAATTAAAGAGGAGGTGGCTGCCATCAGGGCAGGACGGTCTGCGACCGGTGAGTGACAGCCGGAGGTGCAATGCCTGACCCCACAGGAAGAGTGGGTTGCTGGCAGCATGCAGCGTTGCGCCATTGAGGGTGTTCCAGGTGGTGGATTCCAGATGGGTGGTAGCCCGTCACTGCATGGTAGGTCATGGTCTGTCGATTGGGGGGACAGGGTAGGTCACATGCAGTAATGCTACTGTTTTTCCCTTACAGCTCCTGAGCATCTACATGGGTCAGTGGTGGTGGGCTTCTCCACTGAGGGCAGTATCATGGAGATGGACGATGGCCCATCTACCTCCACAGGCATACAGGGGTCAGGGCGACCGGACTGATGTTGGTGGAGCAGGTGCAGAGGAGGCTCTGCCCATGTCCCAGCGTGCATGCATCCATGGATGCCAGCATGCTGAGACTCGGGCTGGTGCCGGATCCGTCACTGATGATGATGGAGCTAACGTCATGGGCAGTGAGACGTGTGGGCCACAGGATGGCCACACAGCAGGTGACATTGCGGTCATGGCTGTGGATGGTGCCACCGTGGAGGCTTGCATGACATCACAGTCCCAGCCTGTGCCTGTCTGCACCAGTGGGGCAGCACTGGTGTGTGTCCAGGACAGTGGGACTATTGCGGCCACTGCAGTGGCACCATTGAGCCCTGGAGAGCGGTAGCTGCAGGGGCAGTATCAGCAGTCGGCCAATGGCCATGGGGGTACAGTGTCAGGGGGTGGCATCAGTGCACCACCTGTGGACATGCCCAGGCCTGGCCCTGGTGTGCAACGCCAACCCTCAAGGGGTGATGACCATCAGGGCCGCGAACACCATGAGGGACAGCATGCCGATCAGGCAAATGACCTCTTAGATGAGCACACCCGCATACTGCAAGCATCAGTCAATCAGCAGATGCAGCTTGTGACGGCGGTGGATGCACTGAGTGCGGCTCTGCGTCAGGCAGAGGAATGGCGCAGCAGAGACACCGCTCTGCTCCTGGCAGGGATGGACCGGTTGCAGGAAGATGTGACCGCTGCCATTGACAGGCAGACACAGTCATTCACAGCTGTCATGGCCACAATGGGCACACAGTTATTTGCCCATGCATCGCAGACACCGCACAGTGCAATGTCCACCCCCTGTTCCTGGCGTCATGCAACATCATCCTTGTCGACACCGGGTTCAGCTGTGGGCATCCCGAGCATGCCTGGCACAGGTATGTTCGGTGTGCTGCAGACCCCTACGTGAGCATGGTCGCATTCATGCAGTGGAACCCTTGGGGGACCATCGGTGCCACCCCATGAGGCTAGTGGTCAGCTTGTCACTGCTGGTGGGTCTCGGCAGGGCCACCCACGCATCCGTGGCAGCCGTGGCACTGTGGCGTGTGACTGACCTGTCTCCCAGCACAGCTACTGTCTGATGCTGCCCTGTGTGCATTGTGTCGTTCAGCGGGCAATGCACGGGTGGGGTACCCGGCCCTGCACACACACACGTTCCATCTGCACAACCTCCCGGCTGCTGTCCGGTGTGGCGTGTGCATGATGATGCCTGCGTTGCACTGTACACCACTGTGCAATGGTGCCCAGCGTCTGACACACACACAATGACAGGCAGTGGGCGTGGTGGTCTGTGGACGTGTGTGTGGCTAGGGGTGGCGGTCTGGGTCGGCGTGCCTCCTACCCTTTGTGCATGTCTTGTGAGGGGGGTGTGTGTGTGTGTGTGTGTATGACCACGTGCCATGTTAGACCTCGCCCATCCCTGGCGGTGTGTGTGGTTCCATGCTCAGCCACTTCCCTTGACAGCATGCACCCCTGGTGTGTGTCCATGCATGTTTGTGGGTTGTGTCTTTGCCACTGGTGGTTGCACATGGCCCCATGACTTACCTGGGTTGGCTGAAGTGCTCCTCTGTGATGGTGTCCTGGTGCAGCTGTGCCAGCCGGAGCAGTCGGGGTTCCCGTCGCCCAAGGGGAGGCTGCCCATCACCATCTTCACCAGTGTCCTCATCGTCCCCATCGCTGTCCCCCTCTTCGACCAGTACGGCTATCCCACAGTCGTTGGTCATGTTGTGCAGGATGCAACAGGCCAGGAACAGCCCGCAGGCCTTTGAGGGGCTGTACTGTAGGGCACCGCCAGATGTGTCCAGGCAACGGAAATGTGCCTTCAGCATCCTGAACACCTGCTCGATGACATTGCGTGTGGTGGCATGTGCCTCATTGTAGCATTGCTGCTATGGGGTCGCAGGCCACCGGTATGGTGTGAGCAGCCAGTGACGGAGTGGGTATCCACTGTCACCTGTGTGTAGAGGGTGGAGGTTAGTTTGGAGATCAGCGTCGCCCTGCCTTGGGACATCTAGGCCAATACCCATGTCACCTCTGACCATGCCCCTCCCAAGCTCTATGTTTTTCCATGTGGTTTGCATACTCACCCACTAAGTGGCCAGTGGGGATGTCCCCACTATTGAATCTGTGGCACAGTGCTGACTGGTGCCAGATGAAGGCATCATGTGCTCCCCCAGGGTGCGTGGCACAGACATTGATTATGCACCCCCTGGCATCGCACACCACCTGGCAGTTGATGCTTGCATAGCCCTTCTGATTGATATATGCAGCCCCTTCAGGGCCAGGTGGTGTGCGGACGGCCACATGGGTGCAGTCTATTGCCCCTAGCATGCCAGGCATACGTGCTACCCTGTGGAACTCCTGTATGTTTGCTGTGCATTCCGCCAGTGTGCTGGGGAAATGGATGTACTCCGCAGCATATGGCAGCAGTGCGCTGAGGAATTGGGTGAGGTGGCGTGACACAGCCGACTGGGTTATGCCTGTAGTGTCCCCTGTTGGTCTCTGGAAGGTACCCGTGGTGAGCAGGCACATGCAAGCTGTCACTTTAGTCTCCACTGACAAAGCATGGCTCCATCATATGGGTGCCTGCATCACATCACTGCACAGCTCACAGAGCCGCCTCAGAATTGCCCAATTCAGGTGGTACTGGCCCACGATCTCGATATCGCTGTACAGCTCGAAGCTGGTGTGGGCTCGGTACTGCTTGTTGGGGGCATACCGCCGATGGGCCCTTCCATGGCCGCGCCCCCCTGCTGCCTGCCTTCTCACTCCCCTCATTACTGCCTCCATCTGGATGGTGGCACTGGCTATGTCCCTGGCTTGTGTCCCCCCCCGGCAGCTGTTTCTGTGTTCCCCCTGCTGTCCTGGCTACTACTTCCCCTGCACCAGGAACACCTTCCTCTGGTGGCCTCAGTGCTGTGTGGCACTTCCCCCTTCTGCAGTGTGTTTGGCTGTGGCTCCCCACACCTTCTCTGTGCCTGTGGGTTCAGGGTGCCCTTTCCCTGTCCTGCCCTGTGTGTCTGCCTAGAGGTCAGCCACGTGTGCCTTCCCTGTAGCATTCTTGCGCCTCTCCCTTGTTCCTTTTTATTCTGGCTCATTTCTGCTATCGCGCAACTTCCGCTTGCTCTCCTATTGCGCATGGCGCATGTTGTTGAATACACATCGCCATTTATGCATGGTTCCTCCCCCTTCAGTTGCACATGCATTCATTATCATTGCGCTCTTGCTCAGCGTGATTTGGGGGGCGGATCTGCCTCCCGCTGAATATCGCAGAATGGTGCATTTTCAGACTTGTGCTGGAGCAACCCTATTGTGCATGGCACAACACTTTTGAATATCTGGCCCTGGGATTACAAGTACCTTTGAGCAGGAGCTGCTCATTTACAAAGGTTCCACATCAAAGGAAGGGGGAAACATACATACAAAGGATGGTTAATGGTAAACAAACATAATACAGACATGGTTGACATTGTTTTGAGGCTGTAAAACACTTTAGAGATAAAAGATATTACTAGAGAGCAACATAAAAAGGCAGAAAGATGATGTAACAGAGTGAGAGAATTAAGAAGCAAGAGGACTATTAGCCTGATATTGAATAGGAGGGTGTCAGAAAGAAGTAGGCAGGCTGAGGGGTCTTTGTCATGAGGTGGGAGAGACAGAGGGAGGAGATCAGGTACAGGGGAAAAGAAAATGAGGTTTGAAGAGTGGAGGAGGAGTGTGGTGGGGGGGGAGGAGGGTGAAGCGAGGGGAAGGAAAAAGGTCACAAAGAAAGACAGATGCCAGAGACAGTAATGCCAGGAGGGATGCAGGGCATAGATCAAGATCAACTTGGCAGTGAATGGAGCAGACCTTTAGGAGAAGCAGTCACATTGGGAGGTAGCGGTGAGGTAAAGTCGGAGATTCTGTTTAAAGGGTCCAAGTGTTGGAGAGGAAAGTGATTCTTTGTTGAGAGTATTAAACCAATGAGGAGCCCTATAGGTGAAGGACCGCTGACCCATACGACATCTAGGAACCTGGAAAGTTTGGGATTGGGCACTACACGTTTGCCGAGTTCCACTGAAGGCAGTGAGGAGCTTACAAACACCAGTGGGCATGAGACCAAGGAGAATCTTTTTAGTTAGCAGGCAGGTCTGGTATTGAATTCTGTTGAGGAGTGGTAGCCAACAAGCCTGTGCGTAGAGGTCACAGGTGTGCGTGTCTCGGGCAGCGCCCATTAAAATCCTGCAGGCTTTGTTGAGCAAGATTGAGATTCTATGAAGGGCAGTTGAAGAAGCAGAGCCATAGATGGCCAGACCGTAGTCAATGATAGAGGTGACAGAGCTGTGGATGGCCAGTCTAAGGGTGTCCGCAGTCATACAGTGCTTGTTCTTGTGTAGCAGACCAATTCGCATATTGGCAGCATTGGCAACAGTGTCAATATGCCGCATGTAGGAGAGGGTACCATCCAGTGTGACACTGAGGTATATGAACTCCAGGACATGTTCAAGTAAGTACCCGGCGTTGTTAATGATATTGAAGGACCGAGATTTGTGCCTGCTCCGTGGATTACAGAAGGTCATTGCTTTGTGCTTTGTGCATTACTTTGGGTTAACAGTATATTTCTATTTCAGTTTTTATACTGGAAAGTATGTGAGCAAAAATGCCCGTTTTCATAAACATCCAGTGGTACAGAAATTCGATGATACAGAGAAAAAGGTAAAAACAATATTTGCAAAATGTTGCAGTATTTACAATAGGAACAGTGGATATATCCCTGGGTGATGGCAGGTGTGGGGAGAAGAAACCTTGATAAAAAAAGAAAGAAAGCAAGGACTGCAAGTATTCCCTTAGATGGACAACTGGCTCATAAAAAGACCATCCAGATAACAAACAGAAATGTCAGTGAGAGCTGCCTCACAGTTTCTGATTTCCATGGGAGATCTACTGAACCTGCAGAAAGCTGATTCCTTTTCAGAAACTGCAGTTTATAATAGCTATCCAGGATAAGGATCTGGTCCGGTCCTTCAGACTCAGTTGTACGCACGGCCTGCTATGTCAGAACGATCCAAAGTCACAGTGCACTCCATGCAGCAGATTCTGGGCCTCATGACAGCTACACTATTCACAGTGCCCTTTGCCAAACTGCACATGAGAATGTCTCAGTGGATGCTCAACATGCAGTGTTCATAGTCATCCCACCCTCTGAACTACCCTGTACAGGTGGCAAAACCCTTAGCTCATTCAATCCTGCGGTAGTCTATGAAGGAAATACCTCTTCACAGCTTCCTCCTCTGGAGCAGTAGGTAGCAGTCACCACAGACTCCTCCTCAATGAAATGAGGAGCACACTGTCTGAGTCTCCAGGCCCAAGGGACCTGGTCAGATTCAGAGATGAATCTCCACATAAATATGTTGGAGATGAGGGAAGTTCCGTACAGCCTCCAAGCCTCATCAACAAAACCAGGACCATACAGTGCTTGAGAGACTGAAACAATTATAACAAAATGTGGATTCACTAGATCAAGGTGAGCTAAAATTAAGCAAGGTACAGTAGGACAAACAGAAACCATGGCAAATCATCCACAAAGTCTTCGTCAATCATCTACCAGACCTGATTAGTCACAAAGTGGTACATTTCTTAATGGACAAGTGGGTCATATACTACCTAAGCAAAAAGAGAGGGACCCATTCATACCTGCTGTGCAGGGTAACAATGCAAGTAGGGGAGTGGTGCCTCAAGAAAGAAACCTTGCTTCAAGCGACTCACAGGGATTCAGAACACCCTCGCAGACTGCATCTGTTGAACACTGGCAGACCCTCACAAACAGTCTCTTGTGGATGATGTAGTTCTGTTTCTGTTCTACGAAGGGGGTGGGGTGGCCAAGTTGGACCTCTTTGCATGCCCCCATAATGCCAAACTGACACCCTTCTGCTCTAGAGACCCTGTCTCAGCGTGTGGGAATAAACATCAGACGAGGCGAATTTACAGGTTTAAAACACACCGTGGTGTGATATTTATTTTTCAAAAGTTCGAAAAATAATAAATGAAAACAAAAAAATAGCAAAGAAAATCACTGCTTAGCATCAGTAGCTTCTCACATAATACAGTCCTGGATCTTAGAGCTCCTAAGACCCTTCTCATCTGCATTCAACAGCTTGTCTACAGTAGCACCCCTCTCCTCTCTCCAGGCTGAGCCCCACTGGACTGTACTGAAGTGAACTCAGTGAAGAACACCCTGCCAGAGGAAGTGGTAGGGGCTAAAACAATCACGGGATTTAAGAATGCATAAGATAGACATAGAGGAATTCTAGAGGTCAGGGTTAAGGGGCAACAGACTTCTAGGAAAACATAAACTTACAAACTCAAATGGGCAAACTGGGTGGGCCGTAAGCCCTTATATGCTGACACTGTCTATGTATCTATGTATTTTTAGTATTGTCCACCATACCAAGTTACTGCAGTATGACAATACTTTCACAACATTACCCTGGGTCTGTCATACAGTTCAGCACAGTACCCACCTATGCTCTCAGAGAGCTTCAGTCTGTAGTGACTGTCTATCCCCTAACTATTTCACTCTGGTTATTACAACTCAGACATTTCATATGTAATATCAGGTACCCATCAATAGACATCGTTTCAGAACCCATCATTTGGTATTGTTTCAGCCCTGTGCGTCCACTATCATACCTTCATCAGTATATTAAAAAAGAGGAAGTAATACACAGCAGTTTTGTGCTGACTTCTAGCTTCCTCCATACCCATCACTTAGCATCGTTTCAGAACTCATCACTTAGCATCGTTTCAGCCCTGTTCACTCCCTATCATGCCTTCATCAGTACATTAAAAAAGAGGCAGTAATACACAGCAGTTTTATGTCGACTTCTAGTTTTCTCCATCTAGCTATCAGGGCGGCCGTACAGGCCTATACCACAACTTTCTCCGGGGCAAGTTTTAATCAGCTCTAACCCCATTCTAACACACTGTTTCCACTCAGGGGCCCAATCATAGGTTCCACCCCATATCTAGATCCTCCATGATGCTAGGTTCCTCATTTTAGATCATAACAGTATAGACATTTCTTTTATGTTATATATTTCTTGCAATCATTTCATACATCTCATTTATCCATTTCCCTTTCATATATTTTGTGGTAGACAAGGAACCTACTCATGCTGAACATCAACCAGCCAGTTCCTAACTCCAAAACCTTTGGGGTCTCCCTTCAACCCTTATTTATAACGTACCAGGGGGTTCCTTTCAACCTTTACACCATTCTGGTACCCTCAACTGACTGTACTCAGCACTAAACTTAAAAGCTATATTCATTTTAAACATTACATGTCTCATACATTTCATCCCATATCACAGGGGGTTCAAAACATGGGAACGTCCCTTCAGCCACCATGGTGTCTTCCCTGTTGCTTGTAGTCTTCATCCCAGTATGCATATGTCCTGAAACAGTCTAACCTGAGGCCTTCATCTCGTTGTCCTTCAAGTAGCAGCAGCCCGGAAAAATGGGCAACAACGGGATCTCAAAAGTGGCTGGCACCAGAGGTTCCCCCGGGGGGGGGGATCCTCCTCCTCCTCTAGAACCCAAGGATCCTGCTCCTCTGCTTCGGCCACAAAATCCTCTGGTTGGGAACCCTCCACCAGTACCTGGCAGCGATGCTCCACCTCTCTCCAGTGGCGGTGCTGGTCCATAGAAACATAGACTTTGATGGCAGATAAGGACCGCTTGGCCCACCTAGTCTGCCCCATTTCCCTACCTAGAGGATAAGCCGCAGATCCTAGTTAACCAACAGCCTATTTCTTCCTACCCCCCACAAGAATTGCCTTATGTCTGTCCCATGCATTCTTGAATTCTCCCACAGTTTTAGACCCCACAACCTCCTCAGGAAGGCTGTTCCATGCATCCACTACCCTCTCTGTTCCATCGAACTCCAATCAAGGCAATAGCTCCTCTCCAGTTCTCCTCACCTGGGCTCTGGTATGCAAACTAGTAAGCCCCTACTTCTCCAAAAGATCCTTAGCATCCAAGGGATCCTGGAGGTATGCCATCCTGCTCTTTGCCCCCATATCTGGATACCAGGGCTTGTATCTGGATACTGGTCTCCCCCTTGTTTCTCTGGACAACCAGTACTATCCCATTTCTAAAATCACGTTTGTCACAACGTGTGGGAATAAACATCAGATGAGGCAAATTTATAGGTTTAAAACACACCATGGAGTGATATATATTTTTCAAAAGTTTGAAAAATAATGAAAACAAAAAAATGGCAAAGAAAATCACTACTTAGCATCAGTAATTTCTCATATAATACAGTACTGGATCTTAGAGCTCCTAAGACCCTTCTCATCTGCATTCAACAGCTTTGTCTACAGTAGCACCGCTCTCGTCTCTCAGGGGCTGAGCCCCACAGGACTGAACTGAACTCAGTGAAGAGTTTTTATATCTTTCGGTGGGGTCACCTGACAGCCCTTTCTATTTACATGTCTAGACATGCTGTTTCATGTCTGAACATATTTCAAAACCAAGTTGTTGTTTTTTTTTTGTTTCAGTGGACTTCCTGGTTCAGTTAAAGGTACAGTGTATATCTCTGATCCACAGTGACTAAGCACTTTTATAAAGCATACCACATTCTTTTGTTCAGTCTCATACATAGAACCTTATCCAGTAATATGTTTATAGTATGAATTTATGAAAATACCTTAAGGATTTCTTATAACTGTACTAATCATGAAATTATCATTGTTTTATATGGCTTCTGAATCCTTTTTATTTAAAAAGGCTTTATTAACTGTATGTATTCCTATTTAAAATAGCCGTCATGTTTTTTTTTTATATATACACAAAATGCAATTATGCACTTTACACAACACCTCTCCAGGTGTTTGACATCATTTCAGGGACTGGATGGATGGAAATGGAAAAAGAATGAAAAGAGAGAACTAGTAGGAAGTTTAGTAGGGATAGTAAAGAGCTATGCTAGGTGGCCAACCTAGGGTGGGGGGGGGAGAAGAAAAGCAAAGTAAAAGGCATTAACTGTTGCGCAACAGACGTTTTGGTAGCTAGGAAATAAGGAGACAGAAAAGTGGTCCATCAGTCATAGCCGAGGAAGAGCTACGCTAGATAGCCAACCTAGGGTGGGGGGGAGAAGAAAAGCAAAGAGAAAAGCATTAACTCTTGTGCAACAGACGTTTTGGTAGCTAGAAAATAAGGAGACAGAAAAGTGGTCCATCAGTCACAGCCGAGGGTGTAGCCTAACTCTGCCACAGACCCAAAGCGTGGTGCTTTCTGTCAGGATGTGTTCAGTCTACAGTGGAGAAGTTGCTTTCTCTATGCAATTCTGCCAACACCTTTCATTCACAGAATGCGACTTTGGTTGAAGGCACAGAGGGGCAGAATGATTCTGACAGCCCCATGCTGGCCCAGGCAGATATGGGAGCCATTGCTAACACAGCTAGCAGTTCAGCAACCTTGGAACCTGCCTCTGAGGATGAACCTTCTGACCCAGTTCCAGGGTCAGCTGGTATGTCACAGCCATCTATCTCTTCATCTCTAGGTCTAGGTCCTGAAGAGAGAGAGATGCCAACAGGTTCAGAGTTTCCTAAACAGTCTCTAAGGTCCTTCTGCCAACACACAAGCCCTCTGTTAGGAAAGCTTACAGGGCAGAATGGAAGTCTTTTTTCATGTCCACCTGAGTAAGTCCTGAAATACCTGCTGGATTTTTCAGAGTCTGGATTACAGTACTCCTTTATTAATATTCATTTGTCTGCTTTTTCAGCATACCATGAATTAATAGGAACTCTCACCTTGGCTCAGTTTCCACTGTTTAAGAGATTTCTATGAGGTATCATGTATGAGGCACCTGTAAAAAAAAAAAATGCTACTAACTCGGATCTTGGTTTGGTACTGGACATGCTCACTGCAGCCACGTGTGACAATAAATATCTAACCTGGAAAACAGTTTTCTTAGTGGTCATCACCTCTGCAGTCTTTAAGATACAGGACCTACTAAGGGATCTTACAGTTTTCCACAAGGATAGGGTGGTCCTCCACACACATCCTAAATGTCTGCCCAAGGTGGTGTCGGAACTTCAGCTTAACCAGTCTCTGCGGCTTCCATCTTTCTTCCCCAAGCCTGTGAACCTGGAGAAAGTTATCCTATACTCAGATGTCAGGAGAATCCTCAGTTTTAACCTGGATAGAACTAAGGAGTACAGACAGACATCTCAGCTGTTTGTCTCTTTCGATCCCAGCAGAAGGGACTCCCTGTATCCATTTAGTGCCTGTCTAATTGGATTGTCAACTGCATCCAGTACTGTTATACTATGGTGGGACTTCACTTAGAGGGCTTGATCAAAGCACATTCTACCAGAACAGTGGCCACATCTGTGGCATGCCTTTCCTCAGTGCCAATCTCAGAAATATGTACAGCCGCTACATGGAGTACCATTCATACTTTTACTAAGCATTATGCTTGGACATTCATTACAGACAACATGCAGGGTTTGGGTTGGCTGTGCTGCAAAGCATACTCTTCTTGTGAGTCCTAGATCTTCCCAGAATTAATCTTTTCCATGGAGTCCCACTCTTGGGTCTAAGCCAAGGGCACCAGTACACTGTGGGAGAAAGGCTTCTACCAAGGAGGCCAGCAATGGTAATTGGCCCACTCCATCTGTGCCTGCATGACATTGCGTGACACTGCGTGGTGATGTGTGCCTGCAAATAACCATTGTTAGCTCCCTCTCCTAAAGTTTGGTGACCTAGAGGTGGGGAACAAAATGATTAGATGGGTGGCAAACTGATTGGGGGAGAACTCTGAGAGTAGTAGTTGCAAGGGAACACTCAGGGATGTGGGAGTTTACAAATGGGGAATCGCAGGGGTCACTGCTTGGTCTGGTGCTGGACAACATGTTCATAAATGACATTGGGGACATCAAGTGCACAATTTGCCTTTTTGCAGATGACACCAAGCTTTTTGGAAGGGTGGGCATGTGAAGTAATTAGGGACATGAAAGAGGACCTGGAAAGGCTGAAGAGATGATCCAGAATGTGGCAACTGCGGTTTAACACCAAGAAGTACAAAGTCTTGCATGTACAGAGAAAGAACCCTGGTGTGGAGTATAATTTGGGGGATGACATTTTCAGTATCTGATGAGAACAAATATCTAGGGATTGCAGTTCCCAGCTTCATGATGCCTTCTACAAAATGCAGTAAAGCAACAGTGAGAGCAAACAGGATGCTGGGATGCATTCAAAAGCACAGCATACTGCCACTGAACAGATCCACAGTGTGGCTGCACCTGGAATATACAGTGTGCAGTTCTGGAAACCCTACCACAAAAGGAACATTAACTAACTAGAGGTGGTGCAAAGGAGGGCAACTAAAATGATTCAGGGTCACTTGTATGAGCAGAGACTGGAAAACCTGCATATGTATTCACTGGAGGATAGAAGGGAGCAGGGGGTCATGAGAGAGACCTTTAAATACTAAAATGGCTTCAACAGGGTAGACTACAGTGAATTATTCAGGATAAGTGGCAACAAAAATACAAGGGGAAACAGCTTCAGATTGTTTGGGGACAGGTTTCTGTATGGAAGTCAAGAACTACTACTTCACGGAGATAGTAGAGGTGATGTGGTAAGCATGAAAATGGTGTATCTTCCCAGAATCAATCTTCTCCACTGCATCCCACTCATGGGTCTGGACTGACGGCACTAGGACCCCGTGGGAGCAAATCTTTTGGCACTGGCCACAGTGCCTGCGTGACACTGTGTGGCGTCATGCACTTACCAATAAACATTGCCAGCTCCTTCCCCTACCTCAATTCTGTTCTTCCCACCATCAAGTGTGCACCTCAAGAGTGAATTGCTGCCTCGGTTCCCTGCATCACTAAGTTTTCCTTGGAATTTCTCCTTGTTTCATTGTTTTTCATGATATCCAGAAAGTCGAAGAATGGGACCAAAAACACCTCCATTTTACACTGATGCCCATATGGAAAGAAGATTTCATCTGACAACTGGCATCAGCTTTGTTTTTCCTGCCTTGGGCCTAGCCATGATGTGGACTACTGCGAAGCCTGCTTCTGCACAGGTTTTCACATGTTGGAGATCCTCATATTGAAGTGGGGTCGTGAGACCCCTGCCTTTGGAGGCAGGTGTTGAACCAGGGCATCCAAGGTAATTAAATGTCCTGAGTCCCTTCCAGGACCTTCTATGTCCTCAGAAGCACAGGTATCTTCTTGACCTCAATGTGCTGAGGTGTTGGAGACCCAGTGGCTAGGTCTGTTGGACAGTTGATTCCTTCCTGGCCATCTTCTGAGGACCTGCTACAGTCTGTTTGCTCTCAATGATAGATAGCCCCAATGTTGGAACAATGGCTATAACTGTATGCCAGTTTCACCCCGGTGGACACCTTGATGCAATCCTCTGGCATGGTCCATGCTTTTGCCACCATTAAGGAAGGCAACTCTGAAGGGGGAACTAGGAATGGTGCCAGGCCTTCCTCAGACACCCTTCGCTGAGGACAGCCCAGCACTAATGTCGGTGTCTACGATAATGTGGGCCTGGAAGAATAAAACTGTAAATAGAAGTTAGCTTTTGTAAAGGTTGGTTCCTTAAATATTGATTATGGATAGCTTGAAGCAGGGTCCACTTTGACCTAGATATAGTTCATCTGTAAATATAGAGGGACTGGATATACTGCCTTTTAATTTGAAGCCCCTACAGTATTGCTGGGTGTAGGATGGTAACCCTGCATTTAAGCTGACTAGTAGAGTTTGATAAACAGTTTTAATTGATAACATTTTGTAGAGGAATAGGATTTTATTTATTTTATTATTTTACCTTGATATAATATACATATCCAGTGAGGCCTGTAGTTAAAACTTGCATAGACTGTTTTCATAGTTTACTGCATAACTTAAAAACTACTGGGAGTACTTTAGACATGCATTATGTGTGGCTCAGGATTGTCTATTTATGCTGGGGACATTTAATAACTACTAATAGGTATTCAAAAAAGGAACATACTGAATACAGGTTTGAGCCCACCATGAACGATGCAACAGGTTTGGGAATGTCAGCTTTGAGTAATTCTCAGACTGTATCACGGAAGGAGCTGAGTGCCCCGGATCTGTTGGGCTTCAAACAAGGATAAGTTATGATTAAATTTGTATCTGTCATGAAATATGTCACATAGTATGGAGGTCTTAAATGCAGAAATGGCTGTGCAGCCGGCCTGGTGGCGCTGATGGTTAAGGCGCTGGAAGCCACACCTTGCGCCACACTGGCGACCCGGGTTTGGGAACGAACTCGGGTGCCGGGGGTCAGCAGGGTAGGGAAAGGATCGAGCGCCCACTGGGCAGCTCTCCTTTCCCAGGGGGAGGGCATTGGGTTGTCCGGCGGTCCAGCGGCCCCTGGTGGAGACCGAGGGCGCTGTAGAGCGCTGGACTGCACGTAGATAGTGTGGCCCAATGCAGGCAGGGTTGCCATGTGCCACAGCATCAGGGGCATGCACCACGAATGGGGGAGGAGAGGGTGGAAGGACTTATAAGGGAAAAAAAGCCCCTCCAGCCGGATAGGCGACGGCTCCTCCAGTGCTGCCGCCACATGCCCAACACTGGTTCCCCATCACTGCCCCTTTGATCTCACCGGGGCTATAGCCCCCCATGTCCCGTGGAACCATAATTACTTTGAAGGTGGTGGAGAACACAGTGAGCAGTAGAGTGGTATCAGTGAGTGAGGTAGCTTGAGAGAGTTCTGAGTCTGGAGGACAGAAATAGAATAAAAAAAAAAAAAAAGAAATGGATGTGCATGGGACAAACTAAGGAATCCTGCCATTATTTACACTTCTTTAAATTGTATAAGATATTGTTTGTAGCTAGTCTTCTTATTGGTGGAGATGTTCATCCTAATTCATAGCCAGATCCTAGCATGAACAGAGATATTACCAGGGACATGTTGATAGAAGAGGGGCTTTCTTTTATTAATATTAATGCACGGAGCTTATTGGGGGAAGATTGACCACTTAAGGTGTGGGTAATACATTAAAAACCTGATATAGTGACCTGAGTGGCCAGATTGGAGTAGTGAAGACCAGAAGACGGCCTGGGAAGAAATGGTTCCCAGACCGAGGTCCGCCTTGACTGGTACCTATACCCAAGAGCTCCGCTTCTAGTGGGTTGGTAGCTCAGATGGACCCAGTATCTCATCCGACTCCAACGATGTGTGCTGTGTGGAACAGCCCTCTCCCTGGCAGCTGACATATCTAGCTCTGTTCCACCCACTATGTCATCAGCACTGTGACCTCATACTGACTGACATAACTGCTGCTTAGGAACAGCCACTCAGTAGCTGCTAGGTCAGTCACCTGTAATGTCACTGTCAGTGAGATCACAATGCTGCCGCTGCTGCTGCTGCTGATGATGTAGTGGGGGGACTAGAAACAGATATGTCAGCTGCCAGGGTGAGAGCTATTCCACATGTCCATCACAATATTATCACATAAAACACTTTCCGACAGCAAAAGGAAAAAGACATACTTCAGAAATAAAAGGTTACAACTGACTACTTGTTAAAATTTGTATGTTTCCTGTTTGTCTGTTTTACGGTAGTTCCACTAGCTTTTTAAGTCCTATACTGTTGTTCTTTTGCCATCGTCTGAGACCTCTGTAAATGAAACATAGACATTTCACTGTTCAAAACTGAGATCTGGGGCCAGATATTCAAAACTTTGCACCTTGCTTAAAGTGATTGCATCTGCTTTGTGCGGTGATTGCGCTGAAATCCCATATTCAAAGGGATGCACAGCATGCGCTAATTCCATTTGCATGCGCGTGCAAAGATAATGCGTACAGCATGTAAAAGCGGGGGTGGGACCATGCATACCAGTGCAGTGTGATATTGAGTGTGTTAGCACTGCGCAGAGGGGTTAATGCATGCCATTTAGTACCATGCAATTACCGCCTATAAAAACGGCTGACAAACCCGAGCAAACACCAGAAGCGGATGGAGACACTGCATGCCACAGTTCAAGATGGTGATCAAGGAAGCACACATTGTCTACATGCTGCAGTAGGCTGTGCAGGAAGAGGAGAGGGCAGATGCCCACCCTGGGCCCACACATAGGACATGGAGGCACTATTCTGCACACTGGCAGTACCGTCCATGAGTCAGATACTGTATAAAGTCCTCAGGGATGGACAGCTCGTGGGCCACTACATGCTTAACAGGGTCATGTTCAGGCATCTGCATGAGCTCCTGCATGACCAGCTCTGGACAGACACCCACTACAGCCATGCATTATCTGCTGAACTCAATATGATGGCTGCAATGTGTTTCCTGGCCACAGGAACATTCCAGACACTGGTGGAGACACCACCGGCATATCGCTGTCAGCCACCTTGCACCTGATGGGACCGTTCCTAGATGCTCTGCTGGACCATGCTGGTGAGTTTATCATATTACCCAGCACCCTGGTGAAGCGAACAGCAAACATGCTGTAGTTCCATCAAGTTGCACAGCTATCATCTGCACTTGATGCCACTGACTGCACTCATGTTGCCATCTGGAAACCCACCAGTGATGGAGTGGATGCCTATCTCAATAGGAAAGGGTATCATTCCATCAATTGCCAGGTGGTGTGTGATGCAACAGGGCACATCATCAATGTTGTGACATGGTAAGGAAGGCAGAAATCATGGCTCCACTCAAACACATGTGCCTGGTGCAGTTTCAGCTAGTCAAAAACAGAATGAACCGGCACTGAATATCAGGTTAAAAATGTATCGATTTTTAACCTGATATTCAGTTGTGGCACGGTACCCAGGCAGCACCCACAATGCCATCATATGGCACAACTCCATCTTCTGCCAGAGGTTTCAATGTGAGGACATCTCTAGTGGCCACCTCATTGGTGAGTATACCCCACAGGCGACATGATAGAGTAAAACCCTCTATAAACAATATGTCCCGGGTATGCTAGGGTCGATGGGAGGACTGGATGGACCCATGGTTGTTGCCTGTCATCTTTGTCCATGTGTCTTTGCTGTTATATGAGATTAATTTATGCCTTTACCTTCAGAAGGAACAGCCTATCTGTGCCTATCCTCTGCATTCCTGGCTCCTCGCACCTGTCCTCTGCCCTGCATCCATTGCAGAGGATAGGTACAATGTGGCACACACCGCCACACACTACATCACAGGGACTTTCTCTGGAAGCGTGCCTGCAAATACAAGCTACCCTCTGACTGAGCTGCCTTTAGGGCAGCCAGGAATCAGTGTACTAAATTAGTTAGGGCTGAGAAATGTAATTTCTTCAAGTCCAAATTGGATACCTCATCCCACCCTACCCTACTCTGGCGTACTCTGAGAGCTATTGAAGGGCATCATCCTCCTGCTTCCCTCCCTGCGAAGATCACAACCGGTGATGTTACCACCTCCGACAAGTCCCAAATATTGGACCTTCTCAACAATCATTTTGCGACAGCCAGTCTGACCTTTGATACCTCTCTAGCTAGCAATCTATGCTTGCAATACTGTTCACCTGGTAAGAATAAGGAGACCTTTCTGGACTCAGCCATCCACGATAAGTTCAGTTTTACCTCAGTGTCTTACAGAGAAGTAGAGGACCTCCTGATAAACATCGATGCTAAAAAAAGTGCTGGTGCAGACCTCCTTTATCACTTCTTTCTGAAGCTGGGGTATCGGATACTCACTGCCCCCCATTACCCATTTATATAACCTGTCTCTTTTGCAAGGCACTCTCCCAGATTTATGGAAAGTTGCGCAGATCGTCCTGCTTTTCAAATCAGGGGCCTCAGCAGATCTTAATAATTATAGACCCATTTCTATTCTACCCGCTCTTTCCAAGCTCTTAGAAACAAATCGTCAATTCTGAATTGTGGAATTACAGCAAAGCTCACAATAAACTTAACCCTATACAAGTCTGGCTTTCGACCGAATCATGGCACTGTAACTGCTTTAGCCAATGTCACCAATGAGTGGCACTTGGCGCTAGATGCTAAAAAACATGTGGGGGTTGTATTCCTGGACTAAGCAAGGCCTTCAATACAGTCGGCCACATGCTGCTGTTAACTGAGCTACGCAACATAGGACTTGATAACGCAGCCTTGGATTGGTTTCAGTGTTATTTGACTGGACAATATCAGCAAGTTAAGGCGCAAGGCAACCTTTCTCTACCCAAACTAATGTTGAGGGGAGTTCCCCAAGGGTCTATTTTGGGCCCACTTCTTTTTGCAATATATATCAACAACCTCAACACCGGTATAAAGAATGCGTCTGTCCATTTATTTGCAGATGATACCGTGATCTATGTCACAAAGTCCACTCTTGAGCAATTCTGTATCTCTCTTCAACATGAATTTAATGTCTTGCAGCACAACCTACTGAACCTGAAAATTACTACTTAATGCAAAAAAAAAAAAAATCCATGTTCCTCTCACTGCAAGCTCATCCCTCCTCCTCCTCAGCTGCGAGTCCACATTGCCAATCATCACACTTCTGGGGGAATCCTTGGAACCAGTAGACAGATTTAAATATTTGGGCATCTGGATAGATAGCAAATTTTCTTTCTTGTACATATCGAGGAGTTATCAAAAAACTCAAGCAGAGATTGGGAATCATTTTCCGAATTAAGCATCTGCTCATGCAAGATACCAAAGTCAAGCTGGTGCAATCAACATTCCTACCGCTTATAGATTATGCAACATTATTTATTAGTCACGGACCCAGCTCTGCATTGGCCAAACTGGACACCTTGTACCACAGAGCCATAAGGTTTATTACCGGCGCCCCCTTCAATACACACCAATGCTCCCTATATGCCATAATGGGCTGGCATTCACTTAAAACTATACGTCTAATAAATGCAATCATCTGGGCCTACAGAGCTTTAATTAATAAACGTCCTGAGTACATTTGTAAGTTATTGACTACAGCTAGCAGGAGCTACTCATTAAGAAAATACTCTATCTTGTTAGAAACTCCAAGAATCAGAACTCGTCATGGTTCCCATTCGATAAGCTATGCTCTTCCCACCGTATGGAATACTCTACAAAACTCCCTTAAACTTAATTCCTTTGTCAGCCTTGCGAATTTCAAAATCCTTCTTGGGCAGTCCTTGCAGGACGATTGTACCTGTTACGCATAAATTCTCCTGCTGCTCTTTGTAACCATCTTATTTTCCTTATCGCTACTCAAAATTTCCTTCATTCACTCTGTATCTGCTACGCCTAATCCTTCTTTCTTTTTCTCACCCTCTGTTTCTCACCTACGACCTTCAATTGTGTGCCGTCTTCCTTACTAACAGGGTTCCACTGCTGTCAGTACCATCCTCTGCAATCTCCTTCTGGTAACATGACCATTGTTTTGATTTCTCACTTTTTATGTATGCACTGTTGAAATTCATTGTAGTGCCCATTGTTATAATTTGACCCTCTGTAATGTACCTACTCATATGGTATGTATCATGTAAGGTCCTCCTGCTATGCCAGGATTATCTGTGTATTGTATAATTGTCTATTTGTATTAATTGTGAACCTTCCCAGGCCCACCTTGTGAGTGAGTTTTCCTCAAGGGTGTTCCACCTGGTTAAATAAAGATTGATTGAGTAAGCGTGTCTTTGGCATGCTCAAGATGTGGTTACAGTGCCTTGACCATTCTAGTGGTGCCCTACAGTACACCCCTCTGAAGGCCTGTGCTGTATTCCTTGCCTGTTGTACACTACACAACATGGTGATCAACCGTGGGATATGCATGCTGGCCACAGAGGAACGTCCTGCATCAGATACAGAGTCAGAGGACGAGGGGATACTGGAGCAGCTCAACAGGTGTGATACCAGAATGGCAAGGAAGACCTAGGAGTACAGAGCCTGAATCTTAAAAAACATCTATGGACATGGTGAGGAAGTGCAGACCACACAGGACACTGTAATATGGTTAAGCAATGTATTATCACACAAGTACAACAACAATATAAGCAGTGCAATATACTAGGCAAGGGGGTATCATGATGGGCATAACACATGTTATGCTACTGGGCAAGGGGAGTTTGCAAATAGGACACGCGCGCGCGCACACACACACACATCCATGAGAGCAGGTTGGCCCTAGGGGTGCCAACAGAGATAATCCCCATCCAGGCTGGGGGAGAAAGGGGTTGCATGACATAACAGGCCCACTATGTATGGGGGAGCACATGGGGTACAAACACAGGTCATTTAGGTGGTGCAACAGAGGTCTCTACTGGGATACCCACCAGCCAGGTGGGGTGGGGGCTGTACCACAGGCTATCCATGCCGGGGTTGGAAAGCCTGGGCCATGCACAAAGGCAGCTTGTGGTGTCTCAGGGGTATGGTGGGGTTGGGACACTCTGTTGGTGGAGGGTGACCATGCGCTTCCTACCTCTGTCCCCTACCACCACTCCAGGTATACACAGGCTGCCTGTGCCAACCTCCATATGCTTGGGTGGCAGACCTCTGCCACAGTATGGGGGATGCCCACTGCGATTGTGTAATCCAGCCCTGGCTGCAGACCCCATGGGAGGGGCAGAACATGACCTGGTGTGCATGGTGACCTAGGAATCCTGGGTGTACTGTACATTCTTTTCCATCACTGTGTGGCATCGGTGTATGCTGTGGTTTCTGTTGAGAGGGGGTTGGCAGTACTCACACTGGACATGACGGGCTATGACCAGCCCTTGCAGTGCTCTCCATCATGGCTGCAGCCTCCCACACAGCACCACACAGGTCCTGTAGGACCGCTTGAGGTCCGGATGCTGTGCATCCACCTGCTGCTTGGTATGCTTCATGTCCTCATGCAGCATTTGGTGGAGGTGTGTCAGTTCCTGCTGTGCAGCACTCTGTGCCTCCACAGAGGACCACAACAGCTGCTGGTTCTTGACCATGTCCTGCTATTGCTGGGGACTGGCCAGTGAGACAGGGTTGGGTTGCACCCACGGCCATTGTGTAAGCTGTGGCTGCACCATGGTAGGTGTGGCAGTCCATGGTAGGTGCAGTGGGCTGACTGTGGCTGGGCTGGAGTGATGGGTGTGGGGGCAGCAGGGCCATGGACATGCTGCTGGAGGCATCATGGGGAGGTGCAGCGGTGGATGAACCTGCAGTATTGATGGGGGGGTGGTATGGTGCTGCCTGTGGTGTGGGTGGGGTCCGGGGGTGGCATGGTGGTGGTTGTGCCAGGGACCTGAGGTGTGCTGCACCCATGTGACCACCAGGTTGCGTAGAGACAGTGACTGGGCCCCAATGATACAGGGGCTGGCAAAGGGGGACACCTTCTCCCAGTCTGGGTAACAACCCACCTGGTCAAAGCTCTTGACGTCGGTTTCATCATCATCGTCATCCATATCCATTGCCTCCTTGCTGCTGTCCTATGGGTGGTGCAGACAAGTGAGCAGTGGAAACTGCCCATGCCAGTATGGGCCTGCGGCATCCTCCTCTGTGTCGGAACCCATGTGCTGTGCTGTAGGAAGAGAGGGCACTTGTATAGTACCATACCTGACACAGCAGTGTACAGGCCGAGGTCACATGCATGCCCCAGCACACAGTGCCACATGTCCACACACTGTGTGCAGTGCACAGCTCATACCCCGCAGGTAGTGACACACCCCTACGCTGGGAGCACAACACAGCACTGGTGTCCACATGGCCCGTCACCACTGTGCTCACACCCCACACAAGCATCCATAGTGTGTACACAACCCGCAACCATTGGACATTCACCCAGCACTGGTGGGTACACACCCCAACAGCAGAAAGCACACACCTGGCACCACTGACACACACCCTATCAGAAGTAAGCACACTCCACCACCCCAGGATGCATATGTTCTAGCACCAGGTCACACGGGCTGCAATACATGGGGCACTGTTGTGGGTATGCATACATATGGCCACTCACTAGGTGAGAGGGACACAGTAGTGTTGCCCACACCTCAATGCGCTACCTTGCCCTGGTGTCTGTGTGCACCCATACAGCTAAACACACACGCTGACAGATATGGCCTATGGGATGTTGCACTGGTGGCCACTTGCTCAGGTCCAATTCGGCTTTCATATCTGCCACCCAGCACTTTCATCACCTCCATGGGTCATAGAGTGGACACTATGGCCTCCTCTGCAAGATCCAGAGAACATGTGGTTGCCGATGGCCAAGGGCCCCCCCACCTGTGGCATGCAGTTCCCTGCACTCTGTTGCCATGGCCTCCTTCAAGCGCCTCTTCAAGTCCCGGGACTCACTTCCTCACCACTTCAACATGCCTGTTCCATCTGCCAGTGGCATTCACCTCATCTGTGATCTCATTCCAGGCTTGCTGCACATGGCATCGATGCTTTTGCATTGGAACGCAACATCTTCCCTGGCCTTGTAGGCCTGTGCCAGTGCATGCAACTCCTTTGTGCCGAAGTGGTAGGCCTGCAGCCTGTTGGTATCCTTCATGGTACCTGCTAGACAAAGGCATGCAAGATGGGTGACCAGGAAGTACAGGTGGCATGTAGCTGAGCGGAACAATGGTGTTCACCCCCCAGTCCAGGTAAGCATCCCAGTAATGCATGCCCTTCTGCAGCCCGAGGTCTACTAACACTGGTCCTTCTTTGCACGCCCCCGGCCAATGTGACAATCACAAACAGACAGGGGTGGACAGGGGCATGGGCCCAAGTACTCCTGAGTCGGCAACACAGACACATGACTGTTTGGGGTGCGACCTCACCAGCAGTGTGCACTATGGACCAGGGGTGCCCCTCCCAGAAATGAGGGCACCATGGGACAGCACCGCCATTATATCCATGGTACTGCTGTGCACATCGTACACACAGAGGTACAGTTTATGGGTGTTATAGGTCCTCCAATTCAGCAAGACCCCAGCACTGTGCTGTTAGGCCCACCTCTGCCATTATGCACCCCAGGTAGACCACTCGCAGATGGACAACACCCCCACAGTACACATACTGCCTAGAATATAAGCTGTGATAGGTTCCCCATCACAGCACATACACTGTAGCAGGGCCCCCAAATGTACAGGATGTCCCTATTGTACAGGATATGGGTAACGTAGCCTTGGACAATGTGTCCATTGTGGCACAGGAGATACACGGGCACAGCACCTACGATGTCCACCAGAGCACAAGATGGAAGGTTCCAGAACACTGTGGACCCTGGCCCAGTGATATAGTGGCATTGCTCCCGTACTGCTGTGTCATGCTCCCTGTGGCTCCGTGGCACAGGCTGCACATTCCCTTGATTTGTACAGCATGGCATATGGCCACATGTAGGCCCTGTAGTCCCATAGAACCATCACACGACTCTGGAAACAGGTGTCCCTACCATGGCCCCAGGTCCTTGCACAGTTCACGATGCCCTGTAGATCTGCCATCTTCACCTAGTGCATGCAGTGCACTCAGAGCTACCAGTATTCCTGTATTTTACAGGGCTTCAGAGCTGTCTACAGGGACGTGTGTCCTATATAGCTGTGTTGGTTATAGATGATAGTACAGCATGTCAGCTAACTAGGACTAATTTGGACACTACATGAACCCCATAGAATCACCCTGGAGTCACAGGGACATTGCCAGAACATTCTAGGAGCACTGGACATGTCACATTCATCTTGGAGACATGCTGAGGCCATCACATACACACAGTCCACTGCACACACTTCCAATTTTAGGTCATTCCACAGGATACTTACCTCAGTTTGCCTGCAGTTCCACTATGCTGTCTAGTTGGTGTAGTACTGCAGTCAAAATTTGTAAAACCATATGTTGTGCAGAGTGTTTGGATTTCTATGTGTAGTCCTGGTGTGTTCTTCCCTTTGTTTGCTATTAGGAGTTTTTTCTAAATCAGCCTGCCAGTTACATGGTAGTTTTATGGCCCCTGGGGATCTCCATCTCAGCAAGGTCTATGGCTCTTCTTTTTCCTACAATGCATCCTGTCCCATGTGACAGTGATGCATCCATGACCACTGATTCAGCAAGTACTAGAGATAGGAGCCCGATGTTCTGACATCCACTAAATAGCTGTAATTCAATATTTATTTTGTTTTCTATGTGTGTCTCGGGTCTAGCCAGCAGGAGTAAATGCTTTGCTTTTAAAACTTTCATTTCATCAAATTACACACAGACACAAAAAGCATGCAAATCACCCCATATCATAAGTGCTATAATTAGTAAAGATGTTAGCTGTTTTCTTACAGAACAGCCCAGTTACTTAGCCCTCAAGTATTTGCTAAACCTGTAAATGCAGCCATTAGTGCTCACTGGATAAAGAAAGTTACTTAATATCACAGCTGTCCTGTAGTAAATTGACTCTAAACCAGTGCTCGTTGAATCCACGGTCCTGGATACATCACTGTCTCAAAGGACAGGAGGCATTGTGGGAACAAGAAAAGCCATAAAACTTGCTGAGATGGAGATCCCCAGGGGCCATAAAACTACCGTAAAACTAGCAGAATAATTTAGAAAAAAATTCCTAATTGCAGACAGAGGGAAGGACACACTAGGATTACACACACAAATTAAAAGACACATATGTTTTTGCACATTCTGACTGTACTACTCCGCCCAGGTGGAATCTGGCATGCTAATACATGCAGAACTGCCTATAATGACATGCTAATAGGAGGCAGTACAGCACTGTGGTTTAGGACACTGAGCTGCAAAACTGGAAACCTGGGTTTGAATCCCACAGCCCCCACTTGCATACTGTGTGACCCTCTACAAGTTATTTAACTTCCTTGTGCTCCCAGGTTGCACATGGAAACAAGCTTCCGCTTAATGTGCCTCTCCTGGTTAAACAATTTCCCATTCCCATAATGTGACTGGTTGCCCATGGACTGCCGAATGCCCTCGTTTACAGGCCCTGATTGAATATTGCAGGTTTGCCCACCACGCTAACTGGGTTTGTGTCTGCGCATGGTTTGACGCCACATAACTGCTAGTGCATCCTATGGCCATTGCACAGGCATGATGATGTGTTCTGCTTCTGGTGTCATCAGTCTGTGCGGCCATGTGTGCATCATCACTGCACAGCGCCACACATTTGTGACCCTTGCACATGCCGACCCTTGCTGCCCACATGCCCCTGGCCCTACCCCCGTTCCTGGATATGCGTGTTGTGCAGTGCAGAAAGTTGTAGCACAGTGCAGCTGATGCAGTGTACTATGCAAATGCATCACAGGAGCAGCATGGCATCCATGTGAGCAACATTTAGGAGGCAGCAGCCATGACCAAATGCCTCCTGGTAATTGTTCAGCGTGACCACAGGTGTTTGTCAGTCGAGGCTGCAAGCCTCATGGCACGAGAGGACAAACTGCTAGGGTGAGGCGGCATGTGCAGACTGGCCCTAGTGCGTGGTCTTTGCCTCGGTGGGGTGGTGCCTGGCAGGCAGGACGTGGGTCACCTTCACCAGGGACCCGTGCTGCCATCATTTTAATGACCTGCAGTGGAAGGAGGTGCATAGGCAGCACAAACTGTGGGCCATGATCACCACTGGCACCATGCCTGGGCCAGGTATGTGTGGCTGAGTTTAAAGTGGGTGTGCGTACTGGCTTGTGTGCAGGCCTGTGGCATAGTAATATGTGTTTGGGATACAACCCCCCTCCCCATGGCCAGAAATATGCAGCTGACCAGCCACCCTTACCCTTGGAACATCCATCTGCTCTGTGCATGACTAGACCTACCATGGATGCCTGAGGAGTGCACGGGCTGTGCCGCATGGTGGGGGCCGACACAGGGCCATGGGGGCAGGGTCATGGACATGACAGCCTTCTAGATAGTGGCATGGCAAGGCTTGCTGGGACAGTGAGCTGCCTATGGGGACCCTGGCATGTCACTGTGTTTAGTAACATATGGCTGGGATGATGTTCACATGCATCATACACGTGGCTGTCTAGGTGCTGCACCCAGTAGGATGTGGCACCATCCCCTGGCTATGCCGTACATGGTGTATACACTACATGGCTGCGAGCCTGCATGAGCTGGGTACTGCTTAGGGAGCGTCACCTCTGTGCAGGGGTCTGGATATGTGCAGGACACTGTGCTGGCACACACCTATAGCTTCCTGAACCCCAGGTTGACCCCAGCTTGTTACACTGGTATGTGTAGCTATCCTTGTTGTGTGTTATCTGGAGCACCATATATACCCATGCCAGCAATGCCTGAACTGGGTCTGAGGCTGGCATGTATTGTCTGTGTTACAGGGGCCAGCAGGGTTCAGCCACTACGCAGGACAGCAGGCACTTTGGTTGTCCCCATCCACAGGGGAGGTCATACCGTATGTGCATGTGAAGGGTTCACCTGTGTGTGGTGCTAATGCCTGTGCCTTATATACCTTGCAACCCTGCCCACCTGCCCACCTCAAAATGGCATTTGTTGTGGCTGGGACATGTTATGGGCAGGGGCTGGCAGTATAGCCTAGAGGTTAGAGTAATTAACTGTGAATGAGCTTGGTACATCCAGCAGACCTGGGTTTGATTCCAACAGTCTCCACTTGCATACTGTGTGACTCTGAGCAAGTCACTTAACCGCCCAGTGCTCCCAGGTCACCCTTGAAAACAGGCACTTGTGCCTAGTGGGCCTTACCCGGTTACCAAAGTATAAAATACAAAAAAAATAAATAACATGGACAGATTTGTGGTTAAGTTGGGTAGTGTGTAATGGAAGGGGCACTATGTACCATTGTAGGGGACTGATCCCATCTCCCTTTTCCTCCCCTACAGATCTCAATGACCAGCCTGCCCAAGACCAGGACTAGCAGTTGTGGGGCAGGTAGCACTGAAGAGAGGTCTGGGAGAGGTCAACGAGCCATGAAGGGGCCCACGGCAGTGCCGCACAGGGGAGTCAACCAGGTGAGTGGCCTGCTGTGTGTGCGCAGCTCCCATAGTTACATGTGTACATGTATAGGTCAGGTACTGGTTGTGCAGCAGTGGTCATGGCCCTACTTTCATCAGGGATGCTGGGCCTTGGCCCTCCATGATGTACCCTTGCCTATATAGAACTATGGCAAGGTGTGCCTTGTCAGCACCACACAGGCTGTCTGGGGGGTTAGGGACACTGCAGTGTCTGTTACATCATGGGAGTCAGCGGGAAAGGGGACAGGCAGCACCCTGGGAGTCAAGCTGGGGGTGCCCATGGTTCTGTTCTGCTAGGACATAGCACAATGGACATCTGTAGATGGTGTCAATGATATTCTAGGCCTGGGGGGGAGAAGGCACAGGGGAATGCAATTGGGGATGTGGGGATATGCATCACCCCTGTTCACCTGCTCAGGCTGGCTCTATGGGTGCTGACAACCCTGGACAGGGAGGAGGGTCTGCGCCCCTAACATTTCCTGGCATGGTGACATGACTCCCTGTCTGCCACACATCAACACTATGCTGCCAGTGCCTCTGTCCAGTGACATGTGTCTCTGTGTGGGTCACCATGCTGGGTGCAACCCTGGGGGAGCATCACCTCAAGGATTCTGGTGGTGGACATCATGCACGGGGGTATTAGGTGACCAATGGCACAGTGCTGTGACATGGTGTGTGTAGTGCACCATGATGCACATCAGTGCCGCCAGCATGCTGCCCATGTCTGTGTTCCATACCGTGTCCCCCACCATGTGGATGCAGGTAGTGTGTGCTTTTGGGCAGCTGCCACCAGGATGGTGACAATGCACACCACCCAGGGTGCAGCTGCCTCGCAGGTGGTCAGGCCCATACCTTCTTGCGGCCAGGTCTGTGGACACTGACTGCAGCAGTGGCGGGCATCTGTCCATGTGTGGTTGACTGTGTCCAGCCGTGTGCCCTGGACAGCCACCATGGTAGTCCCCCTGCACTGCTGGACTATCCAGTGCCACATGTAGTGTGTCATATGCCCCAATGATACAGTGGTGGCCCACAGTACTGGCATGGGGCATCGGTCAGTGGGCGGTGTGTGGCAAGGACGATGCATGCCCACATCAGACCACAGCTGCAGTGGTAACCATACAAGACAGTGCCAACTCATATATTGTGACCCCACTACATATGGGACCACCTGCCATATATCAGACGTGACGTGGTCATGTGACCAGTATCCTGCACACACCCCATAGTGGAAGACATAGCCATGGTCTGGGTAGGGGACGAGGACCCACCTGGACAGTAGCTACAGGGACCTATGTGGGCAATCAATAGAGACAGTCGTACACTTGGACAGTGTCACTGTGCTACTGTGGTGTTGTGCATTCACCTTTGTTTTTGTTATGTCCTGTTGCCTTTTTTTATTATTTAAAGTTTATTTTTGATACTGATGCAGCTGTGCTGTTACAGTGTCTACAGTGGCCCATCAGACTCAGTCTGGTAAGGTAGAGCAGCTACATGCGGTGAATGTCGGGGTATATAGGGTGGCCACATACCCACCAGGGGGGCCCACCTGGATCTTTCCAGGTATCCTGGTTGTCTTGTCTAACTCTGGAAACAATCTACATAGGGTGCAGCAGCAACCACAGAGATGTCAGCCATGTCCAGGCCACAGCGCATCGTATGCTGGTGTTGTGGTGACAGGTGCACAGTGTGTCCTATGTCCTCCCATGTACAACTCTGTAGTAGTTGTGTGCACAATGGGGGCTACTCACAATGACACTTTCCATTCCCAACCTTGTGCAGCTGTGTTGTGTGCACTGTGTGTGCCCGTGCCCTGTCACAGCTGTGAACCAGGGAGGAACCTGGATGTCTGTGTCCTGCATGCCAGGGCACCAGATGTCTGGTCAGCATCTGCAATGTGTGTGGCTCCCCCTCCTTGCCACTCAGGACATGACACTGCTCCTCAGACTCTGGCGTAGTGCTGCTGATGCCTGTTCCGCAGGCATATCTCTGCCATGGCCGTTGATGGTGTGCATCTATGCCACGGCTCTTGTGCTGCATGGTGCCACCATTGCATGTGCATCTCTCCAGTGTATACGCCCCACAGTGCTGTCCATGGTACACCACGTACACCTCATTATGACTGTCGGGCACCGTTGAGCCTCCTGTGGCATCATGGCACATGTGCTGGCTAGGTGTACTGTGGCAGCATACAATAAGCAACATCTGCATGCCCCGTCATGTGTGCACAGCTGGCTGAGTTCACTGTCTTTGTGCCCATAGGTTTCCAGAAGAGTCCCAACCATGGATGGCAGCCGGAAGCTTATGAGGGCTGTGATGACCTGCTGCGCCAGAGACTGATCTTAAGGTGAGTCGAAGTGATCAATTATGTCATCCAGGAGCTGGCAACTGCAGCCCAGCACATGACCCAGACACCATTGCCTTCACCCCCTCCACAAGCACCATGAAGCTACATGTAGTGCAGCCATTCCATTGCTGTGACCGCCTCCCGTTGGACTCCTTCTACCCTGTGTTTCTACCCCATCTCCTGTTTTTCTCCTTTCACCTTTGTTGTTGTTATGGCCTGTTGCCTTTTTCATTATTTCAAGTTTATTTTGATACTAATGCAGCTGTATTGTGTGTCTGTCCTTGGTGCCCTCTCTGCCCACCCACATACACCCCCAATGTGCAGCTCTGTACCCAGTGCCCTGGACAGGGCTGCACCAATGTGCACCCCTTCGTGGACTGCACTATCCTTAGTGCTCTAAGCAGTGCTGTGCACTGTGTAGCATGTGCTGTACTCATTTGTGCTGCACGCAATCCACCCTATATTCAGGCAACATAGCACTGGTGGTATGCCTCTGAATAGAGCAAGCTGTGGGACCAGTGCAGGGGCAAATGCTGGCGCAGTGCAAAAGGTGGTACAGCACAAGCATTGCGCCTGCATGCACTTTAGAATATCTGGTCCCTGGGCTTTAAAATCAAGTCCATTTTAGTAGTAGTAGCAGTCTTTCTTTCTTTGTGATGCCCTTCCCTGGAGGCCCAGGATGCCATTACAATATAGCAACAATACATAAACCAAAGAACAATCAACCACATTAAAACCACAAAAATAAATAACGCTAAATAACTATATACAATTTATACAACAAAATCAATAAAACAGGCTAACAATTTAGGGTGTGCTGAGATAGGATGTTACTAATAATCCCCAAATGCTTGTTGGAACAGATATGTTTTCAAGCCCCTCTTAAAGGCCTCGACTGAGGGGGCCTCTTTCAAGGCTCTGGGTAGAGAATTCCAAAAGGTTGGGCCCGCTACCTCAAAGGTCCCATCCCCAGAGGTCTTCAGTCTAGCCATAGCAACCACCAGGAGGCCCTCCCCAGCAGATCGGAGTGGACGAACAGATATGAGCAGATGCAGGAGCTCAGCCATGTAGGGCTCTGTAGGTTAACAAACCCACTTTAAATGAGATTCACCACTTCAGCGGCAACCAGTGCAGATCTCATAGTGCCAGTGAAATATGACACAATCTGGAAAGGCCTGTAAGTACTTGGGCACCTGCAGTCTGAAGCGGCTGCAGGTGTTTCAGCACACCCCCACTAATCCCAAGGTACAGAGTGTTACAATAGTCTAACCTGGAGGTCACAAATGCATGCATCAGTGTGGCCAGGTCACCGGGAAGGATGAGGGATCTGATCTGGTGGATATTCCGTAGATGGAAAATGCCATGCAGGACTACAGCTGCCATTCAGGCCTCCATTGTCAAGCCCTCATCCAGTATGACTCCCAGATTCTTCACCCTAGAGGCAGCTAAAAGCCTAGTGGGACCAAGCTGAAGCCCCCTCTCTCTCTCTCTCTCTCTCTCTCTCTCTCTCTCTCTCCCTCCCGATAGCTGCCAATCCCCCCCCCCCAGCTCAATCACTAAAACCTCAGTTTTTTCAGGGTTGAGTCTCAGCCAGCTGACGACATCCGGTCTTGGATCTCGACCATGCACTTATTAAGCACTTCAACAGCACCTCGTGTCCCAGGAGCAAAAGACATATAGAGCTGGGTATCATCTGCATAACATCTAATAACCTTGCCTAAGGGTAGCATGTAGACCTCGAACAACACGGGCGACAGAACCGAGCCCTGAGGTATGCCACAGGACAGAACCCTCAGATACAAGGAAAAACTTCCTAACACTACCCACTGGGTTCTATCCTGGAGATAGGACTCAAACCAGCTGATGACCTTACCGCTCCTTGAGTCGGTCCAGATGCAGTCCATGGTCCATGGTGTCAAATGCAGATGAGAGATCCAGGAGGATGAGAACTGACCATTCTCCTTTATCCCTCACCCTGGGCAAGTCATCGTGCACCCTGACTAGTGCCATCTCCATGCTGTTCCTGGCTCTAAATCCAGACTGGAGAGGCTTGAAAATGTCAAAGGCTGCAAGGTGTGCCACAAGTTGAAATGCAACAACTTTCTCAATAACCTTTCCCAAAAAGGGAAGGTTAGAGACTTGTCAATAATTCACCAAGACATCCAGGTCCAGTGATGTTTTCTTTTTTTTTTTTAAGAGCTTTAATCAGTGTGCACATAAGCGCTGCTGGGAACAATCCCTCAGACAGGGAGTACTGGACAATCTCTGTGAACACAGAGCCCACATGCCTGACACAACTCACTAGTAGTCCTGTCGGGCCTGGGTCCGGTTACAAAATAATGGTCACAGCTCTGAGATCACCCTGTGTATCTCCTCCATCATCACTGGTTAAAACTCCCCCAGGACCACTGATTGCATTCACGACGCACAGGCCATCCACTACTGGGCTTGCAGGGCCCACTTGGAGTAATTCTGTTCCTGATGGAGGACACATTATCTGAGAGGAACTGAGTGAACTTCTCACATTTTGCAGGTGTACCTGCTCTCACGGGCTCCAGACAGGCAGGGTGGAGAAGCCTGTCTACAGTCCGAATGAGCTGAGCCAGTTGGTTCCTCCCAGCAGTGATCTCTCTCTCAACAGAAAATCTGCCTTTTTCCAAGTGATTACCTTCTGATATTCTTCATAATGAGAAATCAGAACTAGTCTGTCTTCTCAAGCCTTGGACCTCCTCCAATGACACTCCAACCTTTGTCCCCTGGTTTTTATTGCTCTCAGCTTGCCATTAAACCATGGCAAGCCAAGACATGACACCAAGGGACATACATGGACTGGCACTAAATAGTTGAAGGCTCCAGTGACCATTCTATTGCAGGCTGCCACTGTGGCCTCTGCACCTGCAGCACATGCTGCCAATATTTCTGAGGTGTCCAGACCCAACATCAGTCCTTCCGGTCCAAGCCCTCTCAAAGATCAGTACTGGATCACCTCCACAGGGGATGGACTACAAGGCGGGGCACTGAAACTGAACCTGGTCACTCAATGATCCCACCAACTGACCGGATCAATCTTGAGCCTATTAACTTCAAACCCCAGTGAGAAAACCTGGTCCAAGGCGTGACTGTGGAGGTCGGTCATGGTAGTAATAACCTGTGCAAGACCCAGAGCTTCTATACTCTGGAAGAAACCTTTCCTGCAGAAACTCCCCCCTTGTGACCTGGAGGCTGGTACATAAGGAGGATTCTGCAGCCTGCAGATGTACCACCTCACAAGTCCATGCATTCAAACAACCCAACATCCTCCACAGGGTGTGCCACCAGCTTCAGTTCAGGTCTACAACAGATGGCCACACCCCCTCACCTATGGTCCCTCCTTTGGCAGTGCACAACCAAGAATCCAGCCGGGGCTGACGCCTCCAGAACTAGGCCAGAGTCGTCTCCTTGGCAGGTCTCGGTAATGCAAGCCACATCAACAGAGGAAATAAGATGCATCATAACTGCAGTCTTATTCCTTATCAATCTAGCATAGCATAGCACTGCCTGAAGTGGATGGAAGGAGTCATCAGGCCCCTCAACTGTCTACCTACTTGATCTGGTGGAATCCCTAGGAATGGGGACCAAACACAACTGATGTCTCTCTAATCCCTGTCTAACCCCAGGGCATCTCCTGGTCTGCACCACCCCGATAAGCAAAGCTTCCTCAATCCTCCCCAATCCACAAGCTCTCCTTCTGCCCTTCCTCACGATTCCCTCCACCCTCCATTAGTGAGGGGGAGTGAGATTGAATGGACACAGATCCTTGAGCAGGGTGGGTTATAGCTGACCCTCAGAGGCTGATGCAAGCAGCCCCTGAGCACATCCTGCATTCTACTGTGAGAGACTGCAATTTCTGCAGATGGTCTATGAGGTATTTATTTTTTGGGTGCCGGAACCCCCTTTCCTCACCAAGAAGCTCAGCCCCTGCACCACCCATACCACAATCAGTCTCCCTGGACTCACCATCGGTGGTGATCCATTCCCAGGCTTGCTGCCCAGGGTGGAGCCGCCGAGCGCCCCCCCCTTCCCCGATGGAAGTCGAACCTGAAACACACCTAGTTTTTACAGTGATGTTTTTTGAATGGTGCTGCCAATTTTCCTTGTGAAAAAACATTGAACATGATCTTTAAACTTTGGAGAAACAGGTCCTATACGCTTACTAACAGGGAAGACTAGAATGTGAGTTCAGGAGATGACATCAGCAGCAGTTCTTCACTGACCGTGGTTTTTTTAAACAGGTAGTGAAATCAGGTTTACAAAATTGCTCACAATTTTAAAATGAAGTAACATAGAAACCTAATTTTTGGTATGAACTTTGTTGGAGGTATGCTTATTATAATTCTGTAATGTAGCACTTTTGGCCAGAGTCTCTTTTTAAGCAGATCAATCTTAGCAGTCTTGGACTGTGGGGCATACATTTATAAATCTATAAGCACAACCCAGAATCTGAATGCTGAACAGCAACAAATGATCAGGGCACAAGTCTATAAGTTTGATAACATTGACACGAGTTATAAACAAAATGCCCTCCCCTGAATGGGGGCGGGGTGGGGTCAGTGCGCAAGGACCAGAAAGAAGGACCTTTAAACCAGACTTTTCTTGCATGAGACACTTCAGATAGTGTATGCAGCCTGGTACCCTGTATAAAAGTCACATCACGGTTCAGCATGTGAAAAAAGGAGAAGGCAGTCTGTTTTCTCTGAATGTTCTTGTTACTGTTCACATCAACCACAGAAAATGAGAAATTATGATGCGACATTAGGGTCCACAGGAGAGAACAGAAACACACTGCCCCCATGAAAAGTTATGTTTTCGTCCATGAGCCTCCCTCTTAGTTCTGGTCTTCTGCTTTTTCTTGCTGAGGGTATCAGAGTCAGATCTTCTGCATCTGAGGAGGGGTCAGGTTGTGAGGAAAGTACAGAGGATGGGTCAGAGTTGCCCTCTGTTTCTTCCCACCATTAACAGAACATCATATTTATTGGAGATGGCAATCAAATCAGTCTTTAAGATCTCGGACTTGGGCGGATTCCTAGTCTCCCTTTGCCTGGTGACCATTTTGAGCCTATTTGTATCTGGGGTTGAAGGTGGGAGCATAATCTCTATCTCTGTATCATCTTTTTTTTTATTTAATTTTTATTGAGAGGCAGAATAAATAGTACAGTTTTTCACTTGAAGGTCCACAAGTACATTTGTATGGGTAGGATGATTTAGAGGCAGATTAAATAGTACAATTTATCATTTGAGGTTCCACAAGTACATTTGTATGGGTAGGATGATTTAGAGGCAGATTAAATAGTACAGTTTATCACTTGAGGTTCCACAAGTACATTTGTATGGGTAGGATGATTTTTTCATCTATACAATTTATAAATAATATCGTTTTCGCTCTTGCAGTCTCAGTATGTGTGCTATCCCTTTTCACAGTTCCCAGTCTCATCTTGGAATTACATTTAAGCAGCAGGTTACATTTTCTAAACCTTCTTTCCCTGTGTCTCCTCATATGATGTTCCACTCTGGTATTCCTCCCCAGTAATGTATGGTACAAATGTTGAGGCAATTTGGGACATGTACCAAATCCAACATTGCCACTATATTTGAAATGCTGTGGCTCTGTTTGTAAGTTCTGCTGTTAGTTTATCAACTTGGTAGATAGATGTGACTATTAGCCTCCAATCTATGATTGTAGGTGTTATGGCAGTCATCCACCTCCTGGTAATCGCCTTCTTGGTTGGCGGTAAGAAGACAGGGAGTAATGATTTGTACCAGGAAGGAGCATGGGGAGGCATTATCATTAGTAAGACCATTTCATCAGTTAGCTCTATGTCTTCCCCCATACAGTCTTTCAGTTATATCTGTAAGAAACACCAGAAGGGGGGGCAACCTCAGGCACAACCAAAATATGTGTCCCAAATCTGTCTTCAGGCATCTGCAATCTCTCCAACATCTCCCATATTGTGCTGAAAGATATTTTATAAGAACTGATGGAACCCTGAAATATCTATTCCTGCACTTCCAGGAGAACTCATGCCAGATGGTCACGTGTGTGAGTTTAACCACTGGAAGGGCAGCACCCAACTAATCCTCCTGAGTAACAAAAGTCCTCAAATCCTTATTCCAACTTTCAAGAATAGTAAAGGTGGAGTCCCCCATTTTGTCATTTATTATTTTGTATAGAAGACCAAGCCACAAAGGTAGGGCTCCACCTAACTGGTTAATAACCAGCTGTAGAAATGGAGGCTGTGGGTTAGGAAGCGCTAATGCCTCTCCTAAAATCCCTATCAGGTATGCCCTCACCCTTTAATATCTGCTTAGATCACAAGGGGGAAGATCATAGTTTTGTTGCAAAGTCTCAAATGGTATTACTCCCCTCAAGGTCATAAACTGGTAGATGTAATTCAATCCCGGTTGGTGTCACTGTTTATAGGCGAGGTCTTCTCGGTTTGGCTGAAAATGTTTATCTGCTGAGAGCAACCTCTGTAAATGAATTCTGTTTTAAAACAAGAATGGTTTCATAGTCCATACCAGACTCTTAATGTCTGGGTTGTGATGAATGTAAAATGTTTAAGAGGTGGAGAGGTTTTATTAGTGGAGAATAGAATGGGACCTATATCGTGAAGATCGTTTATGGTGGCTTCTATGTTTTTCTGTGGTGCCTGGTATACTGGGGTCATCCATAAAAAGATGATATGGAGAAATGCTGTCTTCACATAAAACTCAAAGTTAGGCAGGTTAACCTCCCCCCCCCCCCCATGCTAAGGGCAATTGCAGTACCGAGAAGCAAACTCATGGCCTATGTCCTGCCCATATAAAGTCTGAGATCATTTTGTTCCACGACGAGTAGTAAAATCTGACCGGCAAACATGGGAGGGTTTGGTAAAGATACAACATCCTCGGTAATACATACATGTGTACAATTTCAATTCTTTGGAAAAAGGTGAGCATTAACTTGTCGCATTTATTAAGGTCTTCCTGAATTGTTAGTGTAAGTGGTTCATAGTTAATTAATTCAAGGTGAGTTAGGTATGTTGGTATGTGTATACCTAAATATTTAATTTTCAATTTGGACCACTTTAGTGGAAACTTTTTTTCAGGGACGGTGAGGGGACGAAATTTAAGGGCCAAATTTTTGTTTTAGGTAAATTTAATTCAAAGCCGGCTAATGTCTCAGACTGCTCCATTAAACTGAATACCACTGGTATAGAGTCTTCTGGGGTCGACACTGTTAATAAAACAGCATCAGCAAACAAGCCGATCTTGTATTCCACCTGTCTCAGCGGTACTCCCTGGATTCCCTCCTGTCCTTGCACCGCCGTTGCCAATGGCTCCATATATAGTGTAAACAGGAGGGAGAAGAGTATGCATCTCTGTCTTGTCCCCCTTCTTAATGGTACTGGTGTTAACTGGCCAACATTCACTCTAATGTAGGCACTTGGGCCAACATAAGTGGTTTTCAGTTAGAGCAGGAATTTGTCAGGGAAGTGAAGGGTTGACAGATTGTCCCATAGAAAATCCCAGGACACCCTGTCAAATGTCTTTTCTGTGTCCAAACTCAGGAAGACCGCTTGGATTTTTCTAGTTTGTATGAATTCCGTGAGGAGAAGTGACCAACAGATATTATCCATCGTATTACTCATTTTGATGAATCCGGCCAGGATGTATTATAGTTTGCAAAATTCCTTCCAATCTAGTGGCCCAGATTGCCAAGTATATTTTATAGTCTGTGTTTAAGATTGAGATCGGATGGTGAGAAGAGGGGTCTGTCTCATCCTTACCAGATTTAGGAATTGGGGTTAGAACTGCATGATCCCACGAGGGGGGAGGGCCTTCACCCTCTGACACCTCTCGGAAGGTTGAAAGCATTGTGGGCAAAAGCAACCACACAATTTTTTGTACCATTCAGCATTATATCTGTCTGGACCAGGACATTTTTGGGATTTGGTAGCTCGCATGTGGGAAAGGATCTCCTCTGAGGTGATTTGTCATTCCAGAGTTTGTCTTTGAGTCTCCAAGAGGCGAGGGAGGTGCAGACCAGATAAAAATTCCCATATCACCTTTGCATCTGTTGCTCAGTCTGGGGTATATAGGGTTTGATAGTAATTTGAAAAAAATAGAAAGGATCTCTTCCTCACGATGTGTTATGAAGTGGGTATCCGTGCTTTTTAATTGTAGTATCGTGGAAGCTTTTTTTCATGTGCGGAGTTTCCTAGCCAAGGTTTGGGTACCCCTGGGGCCCCCTCATAATTGGTCTGTTTTAAATACAATAAAAATTGCTATACGTTCCAGTCCATCAATATTTGTAAATCACTTTTTACCTCCCAAATCTTGAGCTGTAATTCTCTGTTCCCCTCTCTATAAAGCAATTGATGTTGCTGTAGTTGTTGTGGTTGTGACACTTGGCCAGCTGTTTACGACTGTTGTATGCTATTTGTAATATAAAAATATAGTATGTGATTGCCTCACATAAGACAGCCTGTGCTCCATGGGTGCCCCCCCCACCCCCCAGGTTTCACTGAAGCTACAGGATATATATAAATTGACCAGGAGAGCTCTGTAATGTAATTAACTTTCTTGAGAAATTGCATGTTATGGCCTTTTTATGACATGCTTTGAAGTTGGGAAGCTAAATATACATTGTATTACAGGACAGGACATGGCTATCTCACACCTAGGTGAGGGATTGCAGGGTTGTAAATCTTCAAAGGAACTGACTGAACAAAGACTCATAATTTGGAAAATGAGTTTTTGCTGATATCACATTATTTAATATATCTCCTTACAGGAAATCATTGTTTATATTTTTTAATTCTAAAAAGGAGGAGTTAGATGACTCACCAAGGTGGTGGGGAGATGGAGTTGAAATGTATCCTTGTAACTGGGGAATATGGCATATTTTTGGGGGCTCTTAAGAAACACAGTTCTCTAGACTTCTTCTATCTAATGTATTACCTCTATAAGTGCCTTGAAAGTTAAATGTATTGTGGTAGAAGTTTTTGTTTTGTACTTTGCCCTTGTTCTTTTATGTGATTGTGAGCTCTTTGATATATTGTTCTGTGTTTACATTTTTCATATTTTTATCATCTTATAGTAAAGTATCTCTTTTTCAAGAATGCCTGGGGTGTCTTCCAAGTTCTTTTTGCATGTGACGTATAGAGGGTTATGACTGACAAAAACTGTTCAAAAGCTTGACTTTACTAAACTGGGAAAAGATAAGAATATACCTAAGGTCTTTTATAGAGTTTTAAGGGTTCATTTTGTAAGTCTGGCTTGGTGCCCCCTGGCGAAAGATTGTACTGCAATCCCCAAAGAGGGTACATATCTGAGCATGTATGGGTATGCTAGCATAAGTTCACAGTTTGAATCCCTCCCAGAACTTGAGAGTAAAGGTTATTCAAACCCAAAAGCAGACAGGAGGGTTACCCTGTCTGTTACCTGTTCACATTACTGCACTTGGAGGTTGTTACTGTGGGAGCAGAGGGCCTGACCTGCTCAGTGCATTTGTGACAGTAGTAACTCTTGATGTTTGGATTCATTTACCCTACGCTTGTTCACCGTGTAGGCCAGTATCTCACCTCAGAGAACGGTTTTCAGAGTATCCCATAAAGTTACTGATGATATCCCCAGGCTAATGTTTTCCTGTATTATTTGTGGGATACATTGCTATATTTTAGTTGCAAATTGGGGGTCTTTTAGTAAGGATGGGTTTAAACACCAAAGGGGTTGTTTCACTTTCTTCCCCAAATCTAATTTTAGTATCAGAGGATGGTGATCTGACAATAAACGGGGTCCTATTGTGATATCTGTAACTAATGAGCAGTGTTTGTATGTTGTAAAAAAATAATCAAGCTTCGAGTGACTATGGAATCTGGGGGAGTGATAGGTATAGCCTCACTGTGATGTATATGTCTTCCTCCACACATCAATCAGCCTCAACTGGTCGAATGAACTTCTCAAAAATCAGAGTGCATTTGTTGTCCTATGAGCCCCTTTGTTGCTCAAGTCGAGTTCAGCTGACCACGCCTTGTTAAAATCACCTCCCATGATTAAAATCCCTTCCAACAGCCCCATAACTTTATTCAGGAAGGCTCGAACTACCGGGAGCGACAACTGTGGTGGCAAGTAAACATTAACTAAAGTTACCCTTCTAGAATATAACAAGCCCTGTAGAATGACATGTCTACCTTGGGAAGGTACAAAACTGTTTGACACATCCAGGAGGGTAGTACCCAACACCAAGACAGCCATACCTTTTCTCCTCCCACTTGAATGCGATGATGCGCAGATCTTATACCGCTGTCCCCAGTGCAATTTTAAATGTTCTGTGGCTGATAGATGTGATTCCTGTAGCATAAATAACTCCACAGATTGCGTTTTAATGTAGTGCATAACTCTAGCCCTTTTTTATTGGGCTATGTAACCAATTAATGTTTTGCAGAAATATCTTTACAGGTCGTTCCAGTTCCATCATCTTATCTGCTGTAGAGCACTGTTCCAGATCAGATCCTACCCCCTACAACAGGCTTTACCTATGCCACTGTGAAAACAATCCTGGAGGTTCTGACAGTGACAGCAGAAGAGTGCCGGGCAAGCAGAACAACGCAAAGGTAGGACGATGGCTGACACAGCGAGTCCCATGAGGGTAAACGCCAGAACGGTGCCGCATGCACAGTAACCCACACAGTTGAGATGGCCAAACCCACCAACCAACAACCCCCAGAGCAGAGCAGGTAGCACATCATGGCTAGAATCCCCCCCCCAGCAGGCAGCCACACCATGAACAGCGGTCACGACCATGCACCAGAAGCGAGGCACACACACAACCCCAGTGTGCTGGGATGAACAGTGGTGGCAGTACATCCAGGTGCAGAGCGGCCCAGCAGAACACATAGATGGGCCAACCATGGGATGCACCCACATGGAGAGGCTGGTGCCAGGGATGGCCATGACACAGCCAGAACACACACACACACACACACACAGTAACCGCTGATAGGGTGCCCAACAGACAACGTCACCATGCACAGCAGGCTGGCTAGCAGAGCCACTGGGAAGCTGTACACTGAACCCGGCACCCCCGGTGGCACTGGTCACAAAACCATCACCACCCCCATTGTCGGCACCCTCCCAGGCACTGTAACATGCACAGGCACCCGGAAGCAAGGGATACAAATGATTGGGCATGGAGCCTGAAGAACACTGGGGAAACACAGAATGGTGCTGCCCACCTGGATGGTGGCAGGTACAGCACCATCCACCCATCAGTCACAAGCTGCATCCTGCTTGATGTGAATGGACCCAGTGTGGCAGCATGCCCCCCACAACAGGCTGCTGCCAGAGGTGAATCAACAATACCCCACACGGGCCACAGGACACCTCCCCAGTGGCTCCCCCTGGCAGCAGCACACCCCTTCCCAGTCCGGGTCCATACACAGGGTGCAGACTGTCACCCCAAGCCCTGACGCAGCACAGGAGACACCTGGCGTACAGCACCACTCCCGCCCCCACCTCCCTCCCCCCCGGACATGACACATGAACATGAGGGCAGCAGTACTGGTATCAGCATTTTATTGGGGCAGAGGCTGACAGTGCAGTGCAGAACACAAGCCAATCACCCACCACCCCCACACACTGTGCACAAATCTGCCCTCGTGCCAGTAGTACTCAGTCACTCAGCTGGGTGCGTTTACACCTGCAGCTTGATGTTCAATGCTATGCACATCAGACAGTCCCTCATGCTGCGGATCTCGTACTGCTCAACAATCTCCATGAACCTGGTGGTGGTGTCCCTGTACTAGTGATGTGACCTGCACACCAGGTGGCCACTGATGACCTGCTGCATCTTTATTTCCATCATCTTCTGCTCCACCTGCAGAACGTTAATGAAATTCCACAATGATGGATTTGCTGCACCCATGAAGAAGCTGAATAATTGGTGCCATCCCTCGATGGCATTGTTTGTCTGGGGGAGGTCCTCCTTCACATTTGCAAAGCAGTTTCAGAACTCTATGGGGTATACATGGTGCCGGCGGACACCATTCCTGATCAGGCGGCCCAACCAGGTGTCCTCGAAATAATTGAGGAAACCATGCAGCTGCTTCTCATATTGTATGAACATGTTCCACATCCACATCTCCTCATACACCCGGCACACATCCTGTAGTGGCACAAATGCCAGTGCTGGGAGCATGCAGCCATGGAGGGTGAAGGCATCATTGTCAATGTAGTGGCGAACTAGGTGGGGGGGGGTCTGCTGGAGTTTGCACCAGAGGCTTTGGCACAGGTGAAAGAAACAGTCTCTGAGCTCCAGCAACACCACCCACAGTGCCCGGTAGGCAGCATGCTCATAATCGAGCATCATGGCATGCAGGCAGACACCCAGGCACAGCTCAGCCACCTTCAAGAACACACTGGTGTCGGCTGCAATGGTCTTGTTAGTCATGAGGATGTAGACTGCTGGCAGCACTGCCGACAGCTCCATGCTGTACACACCGTAAAGCTGGCCCCAGCTCTTGAACATTCCACTGCCTACCAGCTAGGTAGTCCAGGTTGTGCTGCATGCTGAACAGCAGGAATTGGTACACAGTGCCCCAAGAATCATGCAGCAGGAATTGCTCATCCCCGAGTGTTGTCTGGTACTCCTCAGGGATGCGGAGGTCTGAGAGGGTGAGTGGATCCACTGGTGCAAGGCATGACTCCCTTTGCACTGTGTGCTTCAGGTGTCTGATGGGTGGTAGGGATCCCCCGACCAGATTGTTGACTCTCGCACAGCATGCCATGACCACCTGCTGGGTGGTCTCCGTCATCTCCACTGCCTGTTGCTTTACCGCTTCCCGGACTTTCCAGACACAGACGCCTGTTGAGTCAATGGCATGGTTATGCCAGCCAGACCACCCCACGTCGTTCTCCCCATCGGTCTTCGCTCTACCCTTGCACCATGCTGAGGAGTACAGGACACACTTCCAGTATGTGACCACACCATGGCTCCTCTCCTATTGGTAGACATAGCCATCCAGCACTAGGAGCCGCTTCCACTTTACACTGAGCACGTACTCCGCCAGCACTGTGTTCCTGGTTACCTCCTACCTCTGCTCCCTCCTTATCTAGCTGCATCTTCAGCCTTTGATACCAACCACCTGTGCATCAATGTGGTTCACCTGCTCCCCCCTCTCCACACCGTATCAGGCATTGTGGAGTGCCTGTCAGCTGTACAGCATCTCTGTAGCCCACCTGTTGGCATTGCTGACCTGTCGGTGCAGTACACCTGTCGTTGTCCCGACATTCACTGTGCTGGTGTTATTCTGGGTGTTTCGCCATGCCAGTGTCATTCTTGTAATGGCATACCCTACAGACGTAGGCCTGTGATGCATCGAGACCCAGAGGGCCAGCCAAACCCTACCCCCCACTCCAGATGTCCCGTAGGACCCAATGCAGTAGTCCTGAAGCAGGTAGGAGGTGACGGACCACCTGAGACCTCAACCCTCTCGAATCTATAAAGTGTAAAATAATGCCTTGTTAAAAATGTTAACACGCTGTGTCTGGCTCTCTCTTTTTTTGAGAACTGTTTCTTAACCCATAGGACAATAAAAAGAAAATATCAAAGTTAGATATCAGAATATAATCCCTTATGCCCCTTTGGATCATTATCCTTTCAAACTTTATATCTCGGGGGGAAATGACTAGAAACACCCAGGAAATTTATATGAAAACATTCAAAACTTCAGTGGGATTATTTTAACCTTTCCACCTCTTAACAAAACTATGTACAATTTGACTTCCAATTGGAAGGTACCGTGACATGTATGCCTTTCGGTTCACAGATTTGAGACTCCCATGAGGGAGAATCCCCCGGGGCGGGGGGAGGACACCCCTACTCTGGTAGTGCCAGCTCCCTGCTGGGCCTAAAAGGACCATCGCTGCTATAAACAGACGAAGCAGTAAGCTCCATGTGGTGAAGCCATGGTTATCCATTAGTTCCAAATCTGGGAGCTTCCCTCCACCCTCTATTCCCTTGTGAACTGAAAAATATTATCTTGTTGGTGGTCCCTCTATGCCTCCAGTATTTTGGGCAAGAACCATCTTGTGTACAGTGTCAACCACTTTGCCATGGGATCCAAGACTTATTACTCAACACCCTTTAAATTCTTTCAAACAATAAGATTTAGAACATTTCCATTATGAAATTTCCCATTTCATTGTACAATAATCCTATACTAATAAAAGTAATCTATTGATGAACTAGTAAGTAATGCTGTTATGAAATGACATCTAGGGCACTGTAACTTCTCAGTAGGGAAATGGTACATAATAGACAATGGCACCCTGTTCTTAACACCTCTAGTTCAACTTAATTTAAGTTGTGTCCCTCTTGCATTGCTTCTTATGTCTATACATGATTCTGATTCATCAGTACATTGTAGCCTAGAGCTAGTGTCTGGTTCAACTTTAGTGTCCAGGTTCACAGATGAAGTCCAGAGGGCGACCCCCACCACAAGAGAGCAATGGGGGTGTCATTCTTGTAATGGCATACCCTACAGATGTAGGCCTGTGACGCATCGAGACCCGGAGGGCCAGCCAAACCCTACCCCCCACTCCAGGTGTACTGTACCAACAGGTCAGCAATGCCAACAGGTGGGCTACAGAGATGCTGTACAGCCAACAGGCACGCCACAATGCCTGATAGGGTGTGGAGAGGGGGAGCAGGTGAACCACATCGATGCGCAGGGGAGCATCAACTGGATGGTTGAATCTTGCCAATCGAATAAAACACCAAACTTGTATTACTACTAAGAAAATCTTGTTGGGCCTTGCCCCCCCCTGGAGTCTGTGCCTTCATACAACCAAGAATCCACACCCGACATACCAGGGGATCGAAACCTCAGCTTCTGCAAGTCCCACATTGCTGCACAACACAAGGCCAAAGATCCTTTGCTTACCGGGCCACTAGTTGGTACAACGGTCTTCCCAGCGACATCTCATCCTCACAATCGCTCAGCACTTTTAAGACTTGTCTCCGCCTAACACTCACTGCCTCCAACCTCTGTGACTGTTGTGGCTAAACATGTCTTTTGGTTCCATAGCTGAAGATGCCCTTTTTGGATCCACATCTACTCCTGCACTTTGCCAGCACCCCCCATCTTCACCTCCCTGCTGGCCCATGACAAATGCCACCCGGCTGCACTACCTCTATTCTTATCCACCTTCTACCTCTCTCTCTCTGTCCCCCAAACCTACTTCCCTTTTTTCCCATCCACTTAGTCTCCCTGATTTCACCTTCCTCCTTTCCCTTTCCCCTCCCCAAAGTTTCACCTTATTGTTCTTTTTTATCTACAAGACTATGTGATTTTTTTTTTAATTTTATAAACTGTTATCTTTGCTTATGATTGTCTCAATTGTACCAATGACGTGGAACCTTTGTAAAAAAAAAGCCTCAGCTCAAAGGTATTTGTAATCCTAGAACAAATAAACAAATAAAAATAAAATAAATAAGTGGTTCTGCTGTCTAGGTTCAGCACTGCTCCCTCCGATAACAAGGCATTTATCAAACAGCGTTCCAGAGTTCAGACCTTTCTACGATCATTTCGCAATGTTGAAACTGCTTGGGGGGGGGATTCTGTATGGCAGATGGGGGCGTGGGCAGCCTCCACCCCAACAGGGGTGTGGGAGAGAATGAGGGCCGCCCTAGGACCCTAAGGGCTTTATCGATCATAGCTCAGTCACCAACCAGGTCACCCAGCCTGGATCATTGTCCCGCCATCGGGCAACCAGTAAGGCAAGCTCAGAGTTATAGACAGTATTCATTTAAATGAGTGTTATCATTTACTCTGCCTTAGTCATCAAGTGGGCTCCAGAGTTAACTGCGGCAGAACCCCCCCCCCGCCAGCCAGAAGGAGCCACCCCACCCACCCCCAAATCTGGCAAAAACAATGTAATTTCTGTACTTTACTCATTTAGGCCAGGTAATGTGGAATCTGCCAAGAGTGTTGTAGTCTCCCAGGATTCAGTTCTGGAGTGTTGGGTTATGAAACTGCTGTAATTTTTGAAGGATCTTGGCCAGTGGTATTGGAGTTTCATGTCGTCGTTTGGTAGGCACATTCTGAGATTTCTCCATCTGAGCTGCTGAGCCTGTACTTCTCTCTACATAAATTCCTCATGTCTTTAGATCCAGTTTTGCTTCTGTGGCGTTATTATACACCACCGGACCCGAGGTCAAGTGAACCACCAGTTTGGCAGGGTAAGGGGTTCAAAACTTCAGTCCCTGGACTCTCAGTTGGGTAAAAATAGGGATATATTCCCTCCAGAGGCATTGGTGAGAGCCATCTCACCTAAACTCCATGCTTCAAGATCATTTCGTCCCTACCTGTGCTTGTGTCTAGGCGTCTACCAACTACTATGCAAATCTCTGGGTATGTCTGCACTTAGCAAATTTGCAATTAATTCAGTGTCTAACTACTGTCCTCTCACCTTATACTGTCTCTCATATAGCTAAAAAGTTAATTTTATTGTACACTTGCTGTATATAACTGTGTTTACCAACTGACTCACTCAATCCTCTATGAACGTGGTTTCAGAACCAAATGTTAGCGATCTTCCACAGTGTATTCACTTGTCTATTCTGACTTCAACTGTTTACCTCATACCGTACGTACTGTGGTTACCAATTGTCTCTCTCAAGTAACTACTGACCTGTAATCAGATCCAAATGTTAGTGTCTCTCCCACAATGTATTCTCTTGTCTATATTGTTTTCAACTGTCTTCCTATGTTCTCCCCTCCCCCAGGACACATCTGTAATCGAGCAGTACTCTGCTCAGTATACCCTCCTGATAAAGACGCTTAAATAAATAAATAAATAAATAAATAAATAAATAAATAAAATACTTTTTGCATCCTCCAAGCTTTTTGTAACAGGTGGTCTTTCATAGCGAAGGTATTGAATTTTATCATGAAAGAGCGTGGGCGAACATCAGGCCATGATGGCTTCGGGCCTAGTGCTCCACGTGCACAATCCAATTGTAGAAGATAGTCCAGAGTTAGTTCTTCCAAGGCAGTGCGTAGTAGCTCCTCGGAGAAGGCCATTAACAGCCTGACCTTCCGTTTCTTCGGGCAGCCCATAAACCCATATGTTTTTTCGTCGGCTACGATTCTCTGTGTCCTCTTGTCTCAAAGATATCTGGAGCTGTTCGTAGACCAGTGAGAAGACCAAGGCCTCCAGTTGTTCGATGTGGTCAGTGTTACTCGAGATTTGTATGTCTGTTGTATCTGCTCATTTTTGCAAGGCTCCCTGGTCAGTTCTTATATCTTTTAAAACCTCTCACATTTCAGTCCTGAACTCTGTAATAGCCATTAGCACTGTACACATTTTTGACTCCTCAGTTCTGTTTGGTATTGTTTTTTTTCCTCTGTTCTGACACCTCCGATGATGGTAACTTGAGCCCGGGGTCCTGGTCTGAGAGGCCGCTCTCCTCGTTATCATCCTTGTTCCGGAGGGCCTGAAATCTGTTCCTATTGTTATGGGATATTTTCGGTGAAATAGGAAAGGTTTTTGAAAATTGCTCTTGCTTTATGTGCCAATCGGGACTCAAATCTATGGTTAGATTGCTTGATTGGATAGTAAAATTCCCGATTTAAAAGGGCACCGTCAGCTTCCATAGCTATTTTATGGTATCCATACTGACAATGTCTATAGGAAACAATGTAGCTACATAGACAAGTCAAGGCAAGTATTTTTTTCATACCCCATATTTCATATTTTAGGCTTAAATAACATTAGGGTTGGTCCGCTTTAAATACCCTCGGTGTGCATCCACAAGCAGGAAAGGCGTGGAGCCATTGGTGAAATCATTCATGAATTTTGGGGTCCTATATCAGTAAATGGTAGAAGAACATATCTTATACAGTATTCTAGTGATCACTTCTGTTTGATTCCTGTGGCAAAACGAGTGCTCCGTTCTGATTTACGTTGTTTTAAAAGTTTGAGTCGTGCTTCTGGGCAGCATGTGCATTGGTGTCAACTCTAATGTGCATGCCTGGAAGAGCAGCTTCAACTTTTTAAAACAACATAAATCAGGACGGATCGCTTGTTTTACCACTGGAATCAAATAGAAGTGATCACTAGAATATAAGGTATATTCTTCTACCATTTACTGACTTAGGACCCCAAAATTCATGAACGACTTCACCCACAGCTCAACGCCTTTCCTGCTTGAGTACGCATGCTGCGAGTATTTAAAGCAGACCGACCCTAATGTTGCTTAAGCCTAAAATATGAAATATCATGTGGTATAAAAAAATGCTTGCCATGACTTGTTTATGTGGCTACATTGCTTCCTACAGACACTGTCAGTATGGATACCATAAAACAGCCGCGGAACGTGACAGTGCCCCGTTGAGCACTTTTATTTCAGCATGTGGAGGAGCTCCTGCTGGGTTGCTGCTTACTTGTTAATGACATCACCGAAAGTCCCTCCATCTCTGTATCTTCTTGATTCACCTCAGAAGTGTGGGATTCTTCCTTTACCTGCATCATCTGTGAGGGATCAGAAACTGTGTTCTGGGGTTGAGCGGTTTGTACCTCTGGTAGGGGGTACTCTCTTCTGGTACTGGGACTGAGTCAGAAACCACCAGGGCTTCACTCTCATGAGAGGTAAAAGGGTTGCCAGACCTGGGTGGGATGCATCTTTTATACTGCCTGGTAGCTGCCTTGGTGGTGGCATGATTTTCTGGGCTAGAGACACGTACACATTCTACTCTAGCTGATCTTCCTGACCTGGCTGATAGTGGACTGCCCAGAGACAGCTATGGTATGAATGACCCATCTCTTCACAGAGACTGCTCTGCACCTCATTGACACAGTGTAGGCTGGTATATCCTACCTCATTAAGGAGGTAGTATAGTGCAGCGGGTTAAGGCTCTGAGCTGCAGATCTGGGGACCTGGGTTTGAATCCCACAGCTGCCTAGGTGCTTACTGTGTGATCCTTAGCAAGTCACTTAACTTCCTTCCCAGGTCACACCTGGGAACAAGCTTCAGCTTAGTGTGCTACTCCTGGTTAAACAATGTTCCCTTTCCCTCATCACACTGGCTACACTTAACCTGGTCACAGGTGCCACTAAGATGTTCTCTGAAGCTGCACCAGTAACAAGCATTTGGCTGGCCTGCATGTAAGCACCCCTTCGGGGGCTTACTAGTTAAACCCAGGTCTCTTAAGGCATCCTCTGCTCCCCCCCTTAAAGTACCCCATGTCTCCACTGCCATGGGATTTAGAGCTTTCTCCATATCAACTCCCTCCCTATGGAACAAGCTCCCACCATCTATCCGCTCATCCCCCACCCACCTGGCCTTCAAGCAGAATCTGAAAGTCTGGGTCATGGCGTCTGCTAGCTGTCATTGCACCCAACAATAACCATAGAGCCTCATAAACCCTTTTCTCCTATCATGCGTAGGCATCTCTTGTTTCCCCTGCCTTCAGCCACTCCTATATCATCTCTGTTTTCCTCTTGCCCAAACCCCCCCCTTTTCCATATACCCTCAAGCCTCTTGAGTCTTTTAACCTCTAAGAGTCAATGAAATGAAAAAGAGCCTTTCTGGCTCAAAGGTTGTAATCCAAAACTTCAATAAATAAATAAATAAATAAATAAATACATGTTTTACTGCTTGCATCCTGTACAACTACTGTTGTGGGCATAGGCTAGATATGGTGTCATGGTATCCTTGCTAGTGTGTGTATATATATATATATATATAGATCTATATATATAAAATCTCGCACTGTGTTGTCATATTTTGTCCCTAGCCTACTCTACTGTTATTGCATAACATGACTTATCTGCTGTACATTTCTTATTTTCCACACCACCTCATGTTCGGGGTGTGTATTACTGCACTGTATGTATTGTTAATTTTCATGTTGTTGCCACTCGTGGCCTGGATTGTGCCTGAAAATGGTCCATTGGATCAGTGCACCTACCGTTACCAAAGGCATAAATAAATAAAAGTCCTGTAGCTAGGTAGGGAAACTTTGGTGCCTGTAGGTCTGGGATGTTGGGACTGCCTGTGGCAAGCAGGGGGCCCCATCCCCAGGGATATAAGAAGGGTGGTTTTGGTGCCAGAGGGAGCCTGGGTGGGAAGAAGTCCTGAAGGAGAGAGTCAGGGGTTTGAGCCCACAAGTTCGGCCAGAGGGCTGCAGCGGGGTCGGGGATCTTCACTTGCCACCCTGGCCCTCCTCCATCAAAGACCTGCATATGGCTGTGCAGTGGTTTGGAGCAGCGATGAACTAGTGTTTGGGATCCCATCGGTGCTGTGTGTGGGAGCTGGAGCCCAGAGGGGAAGAAGTTGGAGCCCACCAAGTGATGTCTGGCACCTTGGTAGGAGTAAGCACTGATGGGGTCCTTTTCTAGAAATGTTCTCGCCTGTGGGCCAGTGCAGTCTTGGATACAGTGAGTTTTCTGTGGCAGGGCCTGCTATGACAGAGAGGGCCTGTGGCGCTGTCCAGAGGTGGCAGCCTGGATTGTTGGGGGTGTAGTGTGGCAGATAACTCCCTTTTCCCCAATCTGTGGGGCCACTGCAGTGTTAGGGCTTCCTAGCTTAAGCAGCCTGTGGAGGCATGAGGAGTCCTGCATGGGGAGTGGCTGGTTGGGACCTCAGGTGGGGTGGCAGTTTGCCTGGGTGCTCTGTGTGTCATGTCAGTTTGGTCCCCTGGGTGAAAGCAGTCCTGAAATTGGAATCATTACATGAGAGGAAAGTACCTAAGTTTCTGGGATGGTCAGGGGGGTTGCATAACAGCCTGGGGGCTCAGAGCAGACATGTGGCATCAGCGATTGTATGGCAGGAGGGTTTACGGTAGTACCTCTCATGCTTAAGTGAACATCAATAACAGAAAGCAAGAATGTCTCAGCTTTAAAGTATTTCCCCCTGAACTGAAGTAACCCCAAGATTAAAAGGCAAATGAAAAATGAGATTGGGACAGTAGAAATGACTTGTGCTGTCTCGGTGCTACCTCTGTCTGAGTGTGACTGACACTAAGAGAGAGCTTAAATTTAAGCCTGCTTGTTGGAAAGAAATGAAGGAAGGAATATGAAACAGAAGTGCTGTTAGTAGTCCATGTGTCTGTGGGTGAGGCTCTGTTTGACCCACAATTATTTGCTGCTGTTAGGAATTGTAGCTTTTCAGCTCAAGGGGATCACTGCATAGATTGAAGCCAATCTGTTGGAAAAAGAGATTGCATGCAAATGTATGGTCAGGTCCTGTACCTGCAAGAATGCTCCCACTGTTATCATGTAACCCCCGTGCTCCATGGAGTGGTTTATTAAATTAGTCTTTACATTAAATCAATTTTGCACTTTTGATTCCAGAGTGGACATTGGTTTTACTTAATAAGAGCTGTTTCATGGTATGTGCCTTTAACGATCATTGCCCCTGCAGCATTTCCCTCTGTAACAAAGCAAGATGCCTGCTCCCCAGAAATGCAAAGCCATCTCACAACAATCAAGAGCCAGGTATTAAGCATCTTTATTTTCTGGACTGTGCATTTCTGGCAGTACAGCACCCCTCGCCAGGACAATTACCATATTTATACCCCTAGATGCGGGACGGGGGGGGGCTTGCAACATGGGGGCTCATCCAGGATGGTTTTGAAGTGCCCGGGGAGCACGAAAATAAAATGTTATACCTGGATGCTTGTGGGAAGCTGCGTAGATCCTGCCAGACTTTGGGACCTATTCGTGAATATTTGGTCTTATCCGAAATCTTAATAAATAAAAAAATAAAAAAATTGGGGGATGTAGAGGCGTCATTTAGTGGCCTGCAATTTTCATGGCATTAGAGTGGCTGCACATGGACTTGCATGAGACAAAAAGCCACGAGTATGCAAATGACCTGCTGATTGGTGTGTTGGCAACCTTTAATTGGCCAGTGGCAGGTTTTGAGGTGCAGGTGCATACATTTTCCAGCAGAAGCGGAGCCATTTTGAGAAGCCAGTCAAAAAAAGTAACCTGTGAGTGTGTTTCAGCAAAAGACCAATTTCTGTAACATGGCAGGGTTTTTGAATAGCTGAAGAGTGACTGAGCCAGTGTCCCTGCTGGCCTGGACTTGGGACATAATGGAAAAGAGCACAACCCTGGACCACTGTGTAGTGTGCCACACTATTGAGGAGAGACTGGTCTGGTTGCCTCTATGTACTGGATGTTCAAAGGGAGTTGTACCATATCTTAGTGCCTCCCTGTTGCCCTACGTGGAGGGGTGGGGGTGGCAGGGAGCCCCCACTCATGTGTATAGTGAGGAAGCCCTGTATAGTGCTGACACTTGGGAGGAGTTGGAGCGAGCTCTGGGGGAGGTTGATCCTAAGCAGGTGTGGAAGAGCGCTAGCTGTTTTTCCAGCTGTTCTCCAGTCTCTGATTCCACCCCTCCCAGTGGCAGCAGGAGATGCCTTGAAGGGGGTCCAACCTCTACAAGTCCTGGGTAAGGTTGCCCTGGCAGTGGAGTCATGAGTGACCGACCTGAAGGCAGCAGCACCTCTTACCTCCTCCCCAGGGTCCTCAGTATGTGGAGGAGGTGGAATCTACGATGGTGTACATCTCTGGCTCAGAAGGAGGAGCTGAGTTTTCCACCCCAGGAATCATCCCCCTGTCACAGAAGTTCCTCAATCAGTGTATTGCACAGGACATCCCTAAGTTGTACCACCTCCTGCCAGATAGCTTGTCAGTGGCTTCATTTGGCCTGTCTGAACTGTGCAAGATACATCGGAGGAGGATGGAGGCTTTTCGTACCCAATGGTGGCCCACTATACCACTGTCTGTTGACTGCAAAAAGCTACTACTGCAGGCACCAATGTGCACAGTATTCTGAAGTGGTCTACTGCAGAAAATTGGGTGAGCGAGTGCACTGAAAAGGAGTACCCTGGTGCCAAGTACCCCTATCTGACAGAAAGAACCTGGGATATTATCAAGGAGAACTGGGAAGCTTAGATGTTTCATGGGGCCTTGGATCGGATCATAGTCTATACGGATGTAAGCTCTGATATCCCGTCGCCTGTGAGACGACAGGCTATTCAGCAGATGAAGAGGATGTGCGACTTCCAAATATGGACTGGAATCACCCTCTTTAAGACTTTTGCCCTGGTGCAGGACAAGGATGGGAGCCAGACCAAGTATTACATTGTATCCTCTAATTCTTCTGCTAAAGATGTCACCAAGCTGGACCCTAAGTTTTACTAGGCAGTGATGTCTCCCAGAGACATTTGTGTGCCCCTAACTGTATCCACCTTTACGGCAAGCTGGCCTGGGTTTTCCTGGTGCGGAATTGATGCTATGGACTCCCACCACTGGATGCTGGGTGAGATCAATCCCTTTTGTTTACAGTTTAAAAATGTTTAAATGTTTTAAGGGGTTTACTCCCCAGTAAGTAAAACAAATGTAATTCACCATTTACAGTTAAGATGAGAATGTTTTTTTGTTTTTCGGAAAAAAATTATGTATGATGTGATTTGTTACACCCATTTCTACAGAGGTGGCTGGACTGGATATATGCCCTCTATGCTATTGCCAGACTTTAGTGCTGGGTAAAAGGAATGCATGGTTGGTGTGAGTGGAAGCAAGTAATATCAGTTAAAAGTTTTGGGTGGCTGAATATGAGTGTGAGCGTCAGTGGTTAGCTATGTACCCCAAAAATGTTACATTGTTGGCAAATTGTCATGCCTTGGTAGTAGCCATGTGTTGGCCACAGCTTTAATTTAGAAAAAAAAAAAAGATTTTCTTGAACTGTTTGTAGGTTGTTTAAATAAGCAGTTATGGTTATGCCAAAGTATGGGGGTAGGTATACTTTGTACGCATTCCTGACAGCAGCTACCTCTATTTTCAAAGAAGGACATTTTGGGTTGGCCTACAGTGTTAGTGAGGGGAGGGACACCCTCACTGCAGTACCTGGCAATCCGTCCATGGGAACCAGTGAGTGGGTCACCAGAATGCCCCTGTGGGATGAGTCAGCTAGGTTAAGTTAGAGTCTGGTTTGGAATAAATAAAATTCCACCATCATGACGGTGTAGCCCATTTCATGCCCCAGACCTTTGGGGGAGGGAGAGATGACCATATCTCTCCCCTAAGGGTTGGTGGTGTGGCCTGGCCGGCATTCACCAGGAGGTTAACGTTTTGTGTGGGGGGAAATTATAAGCACCCCTTTGGGAGCTTACTTGTTAAACTCCTGTAGTTAGGCAGGGAATCTTTGGTGTCTATAGGTCTGGGGTGTTGGGACTGTCTGTGGCCAGCAGGGGGCCCCGTCCCCGGGGATATAAGAAGGGCAGTTTTAGCACCAGAGGGAGTCTGTGGGAAAGAAGACTGGAAGGAGAGAATCGGGGGTTTGGGCTCGCAAGTTCGGCCAAAGCACCAGGGTGGTCTGCTTGCCACGCCAGCCCTCATCCTTCAAAAACCTGTGTATGGCTGTGAGGCAGTTCAGGCCATAGAAGGCAGGGGAGCAGTGAAGCACTGGTGTTTGGGGTCCCATTGGTGCTGTGTGTGGGAGTTAGAGCCCAGCGGAGTAGAAGTTGGAAACCATCAAGTGTTCTCTGGCACCTTGGTAGGGGTAGGCACTGATGAGGGTCCTTTTCTAGAAAATGTCTCACCCATGGGCCAGTGCAGTCTAAGATCCAGTGAGTTTTCTGTGGCAGGGCCTGCTATGGCAGAGAGGGCCTGGGGCACAGTCCAGAGATGGCAGCCTGGATCATTGGGGGTGTAGTGTGGCAGACAACTCCCTTTTCCCCAGTCCATGGGGCCACTGCAGTGTTTGGGCTTCCTAGCTTGAGCAGCCTATGGAGATGTGAGGAGTTCTTATTTATTTTATTTTTATTTATTTTTTGTTGACCGGGTAAGTGCACTAGACAAATCCTGCCTATTTTCAGGCACGACCCGGGGGAGGGGGATACAGATGAATGCCAACTGACCTTGAACCAGATTAAGCTGTTGGTGGTATTTTTAGTGAATGAGGGGAATTTGGCCAGGACACCGGGGAAATTCCCTACTTCCTGCTTCCTGTGAGCAGGGGGACCCATTTTCTGGTGGGACCAAGATGGCGGAGGAGGAGGAGGATGTCTGCTTGGTAGGAGAGAGAGCCTCGTCTTCTACTATTATCATGTTAGAGGCTGCAGCGGGTGTTTCGGCTGAATTTATTTCAGAATTTAAGCTCTCGAAAGGAGAATCTTCAGGGGAGCTTACTAAGGAATTTACTGAAGAACTACAGCCAGAGGTGTTGCCTGTAAAGGCATCTGCAGATCTTGAGGAAGAGAGTGGCTCTGAGCACAAGATTACAACTTCGGTTGTGAATTCCTTTATTTGCTGCAGCAGGATTTGAACCTGAACCTGCGATTTGCAATGGCAATACAAGGATGGATGAAAAATGGTGGAAACAAGGCAACCAGAGGTAGTCATGGAACAAGAAGAAGAAGGAAGAGATTGTGAGAGTCTGTGAGCTGGCGGCTGTCCAATGGAACTGTGCCCGGGTAAAAGGTGCCGAATTCAAACAGGTACTTTTATTTTCCCAACACCGAGAATTTGCCTGTTCTAGCTCCAGAAATGACTGTAAAGTTGTCCAAACAGGTAGAATTGCCTGTCGCTCTGCAGCCAAGCTCGCTTTCCAAAATTAACACTGCTACTGTTTCGTGTAAAACGGAGCTCAGATCTCGCTTTTAATGACAGAAATAGCGCTATGAACGACTGAGCTCTGAAGCGCTCTGCTGCAATATAGTCGGGAGGATTAAAGAAGAAAAGTCTGGGATGCCTGAAAGCCTCAAAAAACTGTAGCCTGTCTTTTCAGCCTGCACAAAGGAAGGAGGAACAGGACATTATTTCAACTAATGCTGAAAAGAGCTGTACCACTTGCCTATGGATTTTACTGACTTTGCTGTCCCTATGGATAAAATAAAAGGTTTTGTGTTGAATAATAATATGAAGCAGGGGATGCAGTAGAGGCAAATAAAATGTGGTTTACCAGTCTAATGTAGGTTCGCAATTAGGGGTTACAGAATTTTCTTTTTCTGAGGGGCACACAAGGAAAAATGTAATTCCCATGCCAAATGCATTAGGTTTAGGTAATAAAGCAGCGTCTATTATAAATAATGAGGGGCAAAAAGACTGGACGCCAGAAAAAGCTCTAAGTGGGGCAGGTTGGTCTCTGTTGGAATCAGGTGGATGGATTCCTGACCCCACTTGGAGCCCGAAGTCATCCTTTTCTCAGGATTCTCCTGAGTGGGCTCCAAAGGTGCAACTGCAGGAAAATGTTTCAGGTACAGATAAGAAGGTAGAGGAGTGTATGTTTTTAGGTACTGCAGGTAACCTGAATAACTTGAGTGATTCAGCTGAGGCTGCTTGTCTCATAAGGCCTTACCTAAACCTGCAGTGGAATTGTTAGTACCTCCAAAAGGAACCAGATAAAAGCCTTGCTGTCGGAGCTCTTTTCCAATGCACAAAGAGAAGCTGCTCCAAGGAGGAATGCAGTGCGTTTACGGTATAAAGGGGATTGGAAGTCAGATCCGACAGACATTACGTGGGAAAGTTTTACTGAAAGATTCTTTGCATTTTCTCCTAAGGATGTTTATGCATTTATACACATTTCGGTGAAGATAATTTTGATATCAGCTTTAGGTCTCAACAAGCACTTGACCTTTCTGGTTACGCTATGAGGCAAGTAAAATTTTCCCCAACATGGACCCCCTTTATTGTGATACCATTGTCAAAGCCCTTGATTAAATTTGTCACTATAATGTTTCGGAATGAAGGGGTCTGGGTAGAAGATATTACATTCTGGCTAAAAAAGGTGTGATGTTTTATGAACCTGAGCCTATTTTAGACTCAGAACAATTTTGGACGGAGGGTGGAAATATAAAGTTAAGCTTAAGCAAAATGAAGCAGGAATTGAGCACATTCCAAACTCTTTTGTTAGGAAAGGACAGAGGAGTGTGCTTTTACAGTGGACAGCCTCGGTGCCTGCTATAAATGTGGAGCAAAGACTCACCTGTCTACGCTTTGTGACCAACCCAGATGCTATAATTGTGGGGAGGTAGTAACGAATTATGTTTTGTGGTAATCCATCTTGCTGCGATTTATGTGAGGCAAAGGTCATGTGTTTAAATTCTGCCCTTGGGTCGCATATAATTTGTCAAGATAGTTCTGGTTCTGAGTCTTATATACAGAAAGCACAAGAAGTTGTGGTTCTATCCACCCCTTGCAGGAGGGTTCCATTTCTGTTCCTAGTTCTGTGGTACAACTCCTGAGGTCAGAGGTACAACAGAAAGGAAAACTAGCTTGGTTTCAAAAATGGTGGTAACAGGTGAAAAGTGTTTCTGAAAATCAAAGAAATAAGCAGGGTACTGATGTTAGCAAAGGACACTTAAAAAGGATGGAATGGGTCCTCTGAATATCTTAAACATTCCCCGGTTTGTTTTTCTGATGAGAAAGTAGGGAAACAGAAATGGTAAAAGTCAGAGGATACTTTTGTACCGTTCCGAGCGCAGATCAGCAAGAAATCTGCATGCTAAAGCCCTCCAGATTGCCAGATGGAGACTAGCAATACTTATGCGGCTCTGTTTACATCTTGGGGTAAGACAGAAGGGGACGAATCAGACTCCCAAAAATCCACTATTTCAACCAAATCTCAGATACTAGACAACTATAAGGATAAAAAAAGAAAAAAAAGGAAAAATGAAGGGTATTGACCATCATGAAGGACTATGTGTGCTCCTGGGGTTCATTAAACACTCATAGCTTATTAAATAAAGCTAAACGGCTAGCTGTGTTTAATTTTATACATGATTTTCCTTTGTCAGTCTGGTTTTACAGGAGACATGGATGTCCACCATTGACCAAAGGTTAGCATTTAAAAAGATTGGCTGTGGCCCATCCTATTGGTCTTTTGGGAGGATGTTGCAGATGGAGTGGGATTTTATTCAACTCTTTTCATTTCAGTTGCATAATCTGATAGACTTGGTACCAGGAGAGTTTTGATTTTGGATGGGAAATGGTGTGGGTTTTGTTTTCGTTTCATTAATATCTACAATCCTCAAACTAAATCAGGTAGGGTGAACTGCCTAACACTGGTGCAGCCTTTTTTATTCACGACGGTCAGAGTTTTATGGGGAGGGACTTTAACTGCACAGTTCCAGATCTTATACATGGTAAACAAAGTGGCAAGAAAACCTACTGCGTATACTAACGCTTTAGGTAAAATCCTTAGAGATGCAGGTTTAGTGAGTTGTAATACTCTTTAAATCTTAAGAATAAGTTTCTTTTCAAAAGGGAAATCTTTTCTCTCATCGACCATATGTTTGTTTCTTCAAACATTCACATAAACTCATTCCAAATTTTTCCTGTGAATTTTCAGATCATTCATTTTGGTAAGCACCTTTTTCCTTCCAGAGATGACAGAAATAAGACACATAAGATGGAAGCTTAATAATTCAGTGCTAGAACTAAATTTATCCAGATTAGGATAAGAAACCTATTGAAGGCTAGGCTTTCAGTAGCTTTTTATACACAGATATATGTATATGGTGGTTAGACACAAAAGCAGATCTACGTAACCTGTTCAAAAATACTGGGAGGAAAATTAAAATGAAAAATTTTGCGTATCTAAGTTTGAGACAGCAACTTCAGAGATTTTGTCCTTAGCTTACACATCTAGGTGGGATTACTCAGATCAAATCTCCTTATTAAAAGATGCTATGAAAGAATATCAGTATGACAGAAGTAAAACAATGCAGGCCATATTACTTAATGGAGTAAAGAAATCACCTCTTGGGGACCCCTTTCAGATGTGCAAAGAACTTAGAGATTCAATGGGTTTGGAGGAGCTAAAAAGATCTGATGGGGTGTAGTAACTTCAGAGCAGGAATTAAGAGAGGTAATTATGAACATTTTGGTTCCTTAATCCTAAAAAACTATTTCTATAACAGAGATAGAGGATTATTTAAATAAGATTCCGTATCATGTATAAGGCATAACAAGGAAGCAGAATGGGATACTATCTCCCAGAAAGAAATTATGGAAACTATCAGGTCTCTAAAATTAAATATTTCACCTGGTCTAGATGGTCTCACAAATAACTTGTATAAACAGTTTTCGGATGAACTAAGTCAATGCCTGGGCCTATTATTTCAAGATTTTCTAGACAAGAATCGCATCTACCCTCCTTTTCAGAAGGTTTATTAACTTTATATTTTAAATCAGGTGACAGGCAGGATATGGGGAATTGGAGACCAATCACCTATTAAATACTGACTATAGAAATCTTTGCCAAAATATTGAATGAAAGGCTTAAACATCACGAGGGGAAGTGATTTCACGAATCAATATTGTGGCTTGCCAGGAGAAGAATTCAATCTGCCATCATGCAGATAAGAGATGTAATTGACTATTTCAATGAGATGGGATTAACAGGTTGTTTAGTAGCAGCTGATCTGGATAAAGCATTTGACAGGGTCCATTTGCCATTTCTTTTAAAACTTTGAGGCATTATGGGGTGCAGGTTAGCTGACAAATTTAATTGAGCAATTGTACCAGAGTGGGATGGTTTTCCTTTTGTGAGGCGAGCAGCTGCTGAGTTTCCCTTAACCCACGGGGGCGCAAGGGTGCCCTTAAGCCCCTTTTATATACATTTGCTATTGATCCTTTACTTAACTGCATTGGAGGCAAAGAAATGGAAGGGATACAATATAGAGAAACAGTCTAGCACAGCTACATATTCAAGCTTATGCTGATGATTTGGTTATATATTTGGAGGACTGTTCATCAGTTACGGGGTTTATGAGACATTTGAGGAATTTACTACAGTGTCTAACGAAAAATAAACATAAATAAAACAAAAGGACTGATTATTGGGGGTGTGGGATTTTGGAACTATGGCTGGAGAAAATTCATTTTTCTAGAGACCCGTCAATTTTGGGCATTAACTTTGGTCCTCAGAATGTTCCTAATGATAATTGGCAGAGGATACTTAGGAGTGTTGAAAATAAAGTTTCTAGATGGAAGCAATGGCATTTGTCTAAAATTAAAAGAGTTCAAATAATTAAACAATTCCTTTTGCCCATTATTCAATTTGTGGCAATGATATTTCCACTACCAACAGAATTTGAAACCAAGTTATATAGCTTCTTTTTTCAGATGCTTTGGGGTAACCGTCTAAACCCAGTTAAAAGAAGTTTTACTTACCTAACAATAAAACAGGGGTTTAGGAATGATAGACCCAGTGGTATACTCATGTTTTCTTTTATTACCAACTCCTTGAAAGAAGGGTTGATATCGAATCCAGATCTGAAAATTCATGGAATTTAATAATTATGGGAAATACTTTAAGTGTTGGACTTCTTTAGCCCCTAAACTTAATAAATATCTACATATTCCAGAGCACCTTCGCCAACGGCACAAAAATTATATAAATGGGAAATACAGAAGACAGTAGCACTCACATATAGTACAAGGGACTTGTATCACCATCTAATGAAAAACTATACCCACAAGAGCCGAATTTAAAACTGCCATTAACTTTGAACCCCATCGTAGTGGCTCAATTGAATAATCCTAGGTTGCCCAAAATCAATGGGAGGTACAGTGGTTAATTTTCTATGGAAGACTGAATGTTAGGGGAATGCTAAATATAAAGTCTTACAGGAAAGTTGTTATGCCCTTACCTTGAATGCATTAATAAGGAGGAATCCATGGTCCATTTTTACTAGATTGTTCCTATGCTTCAGGATTGTGGGGTTTTTAGCAGATGTATGGAACCTGACATGGCTGAAAAATATGACATATGAATTCTTAGCTTTAGGAGTGTCTCCAGTGGGTTCATTCGGATTGCATAAGGGACTTTGACTTTATTTTGGGATGTCTCAAATACTTCCTGTGGCAAGCCAGAATACAATGGGTTATATATCAAAAGAAAATGTCGTATGTTTGCATTAGTAGGCTAATTGTTAAAGAGTTGGAGAACATTTTGCCTCTGATATGTTAAGAGTATCCCCAGGATTACTAAAGAAATTATGGAAAGGGTTTTTCATTTTATTAAGTATAAATAAAGAAACTGAAGAAGCAAGAATAAATGTGAAAAACAGTTTGATAGCAGGTGTTCAAGAAGTGGATCTAAGAAGTTAAATGGATATAGTGTTGTAGTCTTTTTGGCTATTATTTGATTTCTGTGAAAACGTGTTGTATTCTATGTTTATTTTTGCAAATAAAAACACCCCTACTCTTTTCGATAAGTGCCATGGGATCTTTAACATCCACCTGAACTACCACCAGTCCAGGCAGATGGGACCTCAGTTTAACGTCTCATCCGAAAGACGGCACCTCAGAAATGCAGCACCCCTCTCATGCTGCATTACAGTGTCAGTACTGGGATATTAACCCAAGTGCCAGATGTGGGAACTGAACCCACAGCCCTCTGATCTCCCAGCCTCAGAGGCGAGTGTGCTACCTACTGAGCCACTGACACTGCTGTTCTGCATGGGGAGTGGTTGACTGGGACCTCAGGTGGGGGTGACAGTCTGCCTGGGTGCTCCATATGGCACATCACCAGGTCCCCTGGGTGAAAGCAGTCCTGAAATTGGAATTGCTGCATGAGTGGAAAGTGCCAGAAGTTTCTGGGATGACCAGGAGTTTTGCATAATGGCCTGGGGGGCTCAGAGCAGGCATGTGGCATCAGCAATTTGGTGGCAGGAGGGTTTTCAGTAGTACCTCTCATGCTTAAGTGAACATCAGTAACAGAAAGCAAGAACGTCTCAGCTTTAAAGTGTTTCCCCCTGTATTGACGCAACCCCAAGATAAGAAGGCAAATGAAGAATGGGATTGGGACAGTAGAAACTACTCATGCTGTCTCAGTGCTACCTCAGTCTGAGTGTGACTAAGAAAGAGTTTTAATTTAAGCCTGTTTGTTGGGAAGAAATAAAGGAAGGCATATGAAATGGAAGTGCTGCTAGTAGTTCAAGTGTTTGTTGGTGAGGCCTTGTTTGGCCCACAATTATTTGCTGCTGTCAGGAATCATAGCCTTTTCAGCTCAAGAGGATCACTGCATAGATTCAAGCCAATCTATTGGAAAAAGAGATTGCATGCAGATTTATGGTCAGGTCCTGTACCTGCAAGAAAGCTCCCACTGTTATCATGTAACCCCCATGCTCCATGGAGTGGTTTATTAAATTAATCTTTACTTTAAATCAGTTTTGCACTTTTTATTACAGAGTGGGCATTGGTTTTACTTAATAAGAACTGTTTTGTGGTATGTGCCTTTAACGATCATTGCCCCTGCACCATTTTCCTCTGTAACAAAACAAAGTGCCTGCTCCCCAGAAATGCAGAGTCACCTCGCAACAATCAAGAACCAGGCAATGAGCATCTTTATTTTCTGGACTGTGTGTTTCTGGCTATATAGCATCCCCTCCCCAGGACAATTACCATATTTATACCCCTAGACGCTGGGGGGGGGGCTTGCATGTGCATAGCACTCCCCCATCTCTGCCCATGAAAAAACTGTTTGGAAGGTGCTGCAGTCTGGCTTCTGTTTGTATTAAATTCATCCGAACTTTCCACCCCCTAGTTCAGGTACCTTCTGAGTTGATAATTCAAAATCAAAGGCAAGAAATCTAAGACCAAAAAGCCCAGTTGATTTGGAAAGGAAATGGCAAATGCTATATGGGAAAAGAAGCCAGCTTTCTGGAACTTTAAAGAGCAGCTTCCGACTATTCATGTTTCTGCTCTCCCCAGCCCATTTGATGGCTTACCTTCCCAGAAGCAATCTCACGAAGTTTGGCATAAAAAGCTGTTTTATACAAAAGATATATCTCCGTAATCTTTAAAATTGCACAATAGTAAAACCCACGACTCCGGTATTGAGCCTCGCCCATGCCCAGGTTCGATTTAGATGTCACAAATGAAGGGTTGTGGGAGGACCATTAGTTTCTATAGACCGTATTTTCAAATATATTTATACCTCGCCGTTTTATGCAGCGATCGACGACCAATTGGGACCCAATTAGTTCGATCAATCGCTTTGATAGAATAAAAATCCCAGTACTAAAGGGTATAAATGTATTTGAAACACCGGTCCCATAGAAAGACAATGGTGCTCACACAGTCTTCATTTGTGACATCACAAAACAGGGCCATGTAATGACGTGGGGCATGTTTGTCCCACCGCAAGTCGGTGTTTTTTTTTGCCAGTTGTGCAATTTTAAAGTTTACGAGGGATATATCTCTTTGTATGAAACAGCTTTTTATGCCAAACTTCGTGAGATTACTTCTGGGAAGGTAAACCATCAAATGGGCTGGGGGAGGTGGTTACTAGAAAGCTGCTCTTTAAATGTAGGGCTGGGCGAACCTTTAAAAGTTCTACCTTGCGAACTTTCTGAGTAGAACCCAAAAAAGTTCTACCTGGTTCTACCAGGTAGAACCCAGTAGAATCAGGTTCTACCAGGTAGAACTGGGTTCTACCATTTATAATCAAGTTCTACCAAGTAAAAATAGGTTCCACCAAGTAGAACCAGGTTCTAGCAAATAAAACTAGTTCTATGTAAAAAAAACAAGTTCTACTAAGTAAAACCAGGTTCTACATGGTATAACAAAGTTCTATAATATATAACGCAAAATAAATTACATGGTTCTAATCAATTAAGAAATCCCCAGAAGTACTGTTTTTTGTTTGGGAAAGTACATGTAGTACTAAGAATGTATATACGTTAAGTATTACAAAGCTTTGGTGCATAGGATTCTGTCTCGGTGCTCGAAAGCTTTGAAACTTACCATTTTTAAAGTTAGAATCTTAGTATTACATGTATATTCCCAAATATGCAAAATAAAATATGTGGATTTTTTATAGTTAAGTAGAACCAGGTGGAATGTGCTTATATATTATAGAACCACCTGGTTACCCAGCAGATGCTTAAAATACTATGCTGAAACAGATTTAGTAAAAGTAAAAGTCAGGGATGATATATGACTCGTATTATCCCTGACAACTTTAGCTTTTAAATCTGGTTACAGGTAGCCCAAAGGGTTAACCCCTGAGCTACACCCTATTAAAATAATTTTAAATCTTCCCCACTGTTAGACTCAGGTACTAATAGAGCCAAGTTCAAAACATTACTGGCCAGTGAGTACCTATAGCTTCAGCTGCTTTAGTACCAAATAAGTACATGGATAGAGTTTACAGTACAAAATGTATTTAATCCACACAATGTGGTAAAGCAAATGCCACACTGCCCCAGCGCTTCTGTACTTTACCTTCCTCAGTGCCCCCTGGAGGAAGGTATGGTGGCCGACGACTGGGGCAGTGTGTGTGGTGTTTTGCTTTACCACATTGTGTGGATTAAATTATTTTTCTACTTTAAACTTTTGTCTGTGTAGTTATTAGTTTGGGGCTTTCTGTTATTCTGAGTAACTGTCAATGTTAGTAATACATTACCCACCATCGTTTTCTCCTTTCCCTCTAGTACACTCTCCTGCCTGATCCCTATACCTCCCACAGGTAACTATGTCAATATTACTTAATTTGTCCCACCCTCCCAAACATCTGCCCCTTCCTCATCTTTACTCATAATAATTTAAAAACCCATAATAGTATACCATCTGCAAATTGTGTTTATGATGCCAGGTCACATGCATGGTTTGGTGTCTAACAATGGAGGGAGAATTGTATTTGTAAGAGGGAATGTTCCGGGGGTTTGGTTTCGGGGGTTTGGCGTTTCGGACAGGGGCTAGGGTAAGATCAGGGATTTTTTTTATTGTCATGATAGTCAATTAGTGCAGTATGTGGGAACAGCATTTTGTAAAATCTATTTTTTTTAATTTTCATTTTACAGGTTATGATGAAAACAGTTTCTATCTGGTGAATGGTTCCTTCAGATCAAAATATTGGATGTCACCGGGTGCAGCATTGAAATTGGGACTGTATTGTAAAGTTGACATTTTACAGCAAAAAAAAAAACCAACATTTTTTAAATTAAATTGCCATCTGGAATTGAACCAGAAGAACAGTTATTTATAATTTGTTTATTTTATTAATGTTTTTGTTTGTTAACAGCCAGTAATAAATATTCATTGAGTGTGTATTTTGTAATAAAAATCCAATAAAACAAATGGATGAAGAGCTGTGTGAGACAATGTGTAGTCATTTCTGGTTATTTTAGCTGAACTGCCATATGCAGTGGTCCTTCAGTTTCTGGTGCTAGTCAAATTGGGCCTTAGGGGCGCATGAGAACCAGCAGTGGATGTTTGTTTTTGAAATTAATAGAACTCGATGATGAAGAGGAGACAGGGGGACCCACCAGTGGAGGAAAGACAGCTGGAAAGGCTAGTGGCTACTAGTGGCAACAGAATCCTTCACCATCATCATCGTTGTCATCAGCGTGGCATGATGCCATCTGTGTGCTGTCAACCTGCATACATTTGGGACAGTATATGTTTTTGAATTGAGGCAGGTTCATTTTTAAAAGTGAGCCTCTCTACATTCTTTGTGGAAAAACATGTTCTTTTGTCATTCTCTATTGCCCCAGCAGCACTAAAATTCTCTTTGAATATGTGCTGGCAGGTGGACAACTGAGGTATTCAATTGCGATCACAGTTAAAGAAGGCCAGAACAATTTTTTCTGTTGCCAATAAAGCAATGGTTTGTCACCTGCAGTGAGATGTACAATCTCCTCCATATAATCCTTAACCATTTTTGCAGCAGGGACTTCTGATACCACTATAGCCAGCTGAGCCTTCCCAGCTGTCTTTTTTAGACCAAAGTCTGACAGCATGTCCTACAGTGGTTTGTCCTCTTGGCGTGTGTAGCAGCAGTTCTGGTTTGTGTTCCATGAACCAAAATATCAGTAGTGGTGGCAGCAGCAGCAGCAACAGCAGACTGTGCCCTCCCTCCCTCTCCACCAGGTTTTGTTCAGAATTTGAATGTTGCCAAAAGGGCACTGATGATGTACTACTTTTTCTCAACATACATGCCGACACTTTTTCAATTAACAGTTCTACGTATAATGTTCCAGGTCTTTGAAGTCATGTGGTTTGAAAGAATGTCTCAATTGTATCCTTAAACTGAATGTCCAGAAGTGTGGTAAAATGTAATGCTTCATGCTGTATATATTTACAATGTGCTTGTCAGCCAGGAAGATTTGTATCATTTTTCCAACAAGTGATGCAGCACTGGTGTCATCATTGTCAAAGAACTGTGACCGAGACGCTGCAGTCTCATTCTGATGAGTGAAATTAAGAGTAGGATCTGGTGTAGTCTGGCACCATTAGAGCTCACCACTCAGGTAGACTCCTCAAAGGTTTAAGGCTACAACAAAGATTCTCCATCAGACACCACTGATTGGGCTGATATTCACATCTCCTTCCCCAATGCCATGTTGGACTGCATATTGATGAATGGCTTTCATTGTTCAAGCATTTTCAGAATCATATACTAAGTGGAATTCACAGGTTGGAACTTCCTGTGTCATCTGGTGGAGAGGAGGCTGTTTTAATCTGAATCTGCCACAACAACTTTCAGGCTTTCACAGAATGGCTAAAGTGGATGTGGGCAGCTGCAATCAAGTTTTGGTACATTTCAGTCCTCACTGATAAAGTCTTTTACCACCAAGTTAACAGTGTGTAAAAGCATGGTACGTTGTAAACTTACCAAGTCTTACTGTTTTAAAATATTTGAAGCATTGTCAGACACTATAAACCCTGGTTGCAAGGACTTTGGAGTCAGCCACTCACAACTTTTCTTCAAGGCGCCCAGAAGATGTTCCGGCTTTGTGGTCTTTTCAGAACCATAAATACATAAGCTGCCTGCCTTGAACTGTGAAGTCCTTGCTTTTTGCTGCTGCCGCCACCAGTGCCACTACATGATGATGATAATGATGATGAGGAGGAGGAGGAGGAGGAGGAAAGCTTACCAATGGCCAGTCACAGCCATATAGTCAGTCGTCTGACCACTGGTCCACATATCAGTCCGTGACATGAACTTTTTACCCACTGAACCTTTGAACCACAGATACGCTTTTCAAACAGCATCATACAAGTTTGAATCCCACCGCAAGTCGGTGTTTTTTTTGCCATGTTAGCAATTTAAAGTTTACGAGGGATATATCTCTTGTATGAAACAGCTTTTTATGCCAAACTTCGTGGAGATTACTTCTGGGAAGGTAAACCATCAAATGGGCTGGGGAGGTGGTTAATAGAAAGCTGCCTTTAAATGTAGGGCTGGCTTAACCTTTAAAGTTCTACCTTTGCGAATTCTCTGAGTAGAACTAAAAGTTCTACCTGGTTCTACCAGGTAGAACCCAGTAGAATCAGGTTCTACCAGGTAGAACTGGTTCTACCATTTATAATCAAGTTCTACCAAGTAAAATAGGTTCCACCAAGTAGAACCAGGTTCTAGCAAAAAAACTAGTTCTATGTAAAAAAAACAAGTTCTACTAAGTAAAACCAGGTTCTACATGGTATAACAAAGTTCTATAATATATAACGCAAAATAAATTACATGGTTCTAATCAATTAAGAAATCCCCAGAAGTACTGTTTTTTGTTTGGGAAAGTACATGTAGTACTAAGAATGGTATATACGGTTAAGTATTACAAAGCTTTGGTGCATAGGATTCTGTCTCGGTGCTCGAAAGCTTTGCAAAACTTACCATTTTTAAAGTTAGAATCTTAGTATTACATGTATATTCCCAAATATGCAAAATAAAATATGTGGATTTTTTTTATAGTTAAGTAGAACCAGGTGGAATGTGCTTATATATTATAGAACCACCTGGTTACCCAGCAGATGCTTAAAAATACTAGTGCTGAAACAGATTTAGCAAGCAGTAAAAGTCAGGGATGATATATGACTCGTATATTATCCCTGACAACTTTAGCTTTTTAAATCTGGTTACAGGCAGCCCAAAGGGTTAACCCCTGAGCTACACCCTATTAAAATAATTTTAAATCTTCCCCACTGTTAGACTCAGGTACTAATAGAGCCAAGTTCAAAAATGACTGGCGCCGTGGTACCTATAGCTTCTGTTCTTTAGTACCAAATAGAGTACATGGACAGAAGTTTACAGTACAAAATATATTTAATCCACACAATGTGGTAAAGCAAAATGCCACACTGCCCAGCGCTTCTGTACCTTACCTTCCTAAGTGCCCCCTGGAGGAAGGTATGGTGGCCGACGACTGGGGCAGTGTGGTGTTTTGCTTTACCACATTGTGTGGATTAAATTATTTTTCTACTTTAAACTTTTGTCTGTGTAGTTATTAGTTTGGGGCTTTCTGTTATTCTGAGTAACTGTCAATGTTAGTAATACATTACCCACCATCGTTTTCTCCTTTCCCTCTAGTACACTCTCCTGCCTGATCCCTATACCTCCCACAGGTAACTATGTCAATATTACTTAATTTGTCCCACCCTCCCAAACATCTGCCCCTTCCTCATCTTTACTCATAATAATTTAAAAACCCATAATAGTATACCATCTGCAAATTGTGTTTATGATGCCAGGTCACATGCATGGTTTGGTGTCTAACAATGGAGGGAGAATTGTATTTGTAAGAGGGAATGTTCCGGGGGTTTGGTTTCGGGGGTTTGGCGTTTCGGACAGGGGCTAGGGTAAGATCAGGGATTTTTTTTATTGTCATGATAGTCAATTAGTGCAGTATGTGGGAACAGCATTTTGTAAAATCTATTTTTTTTAATTTTCATTTTACAGGTTATGATGAAAACAGTTTCTATCTGGTGAATGGTTCCTTCAGATCAAAATATTGGATGTCACCGGGTGCAGCATTGAAATTGGGACTGTATTGTAAAGTTGACATTTTACAGCAAAAAAAACCAACATTTTTAAATTAAATTGCCATCTGAATTGAACCAGAAGAACAGTTATTTATAATTTGTTTATTTTATTAATGTTTTTGTTTGTTAACAGCCAGTAATAAATATTCATTGAGTGTGTATTTTGTAATAAAAATCCAATAAAACAAATGGATGAAGAGCTGTGTGAGACAATGTGTAGTCATTTCTGGTTATTTTAGCTGAACTGCCATATGCAGTGGTCCTTCAGTTTCTGGTGCTAGTCAAATTGGGCCTTAGGGGCGCATGAGAACCAGCAGTGGATGTTTGTTTTTGAAATTAATAGAACTCGATGATGAAGAGGAGACAGGGGGACCCACCAGTGGAGGAAAGACAGCTGGAAAGGCTAGTGGCTACTAGTGGCAACAGAATCCTTCACCATCATCATCGTTGTCATCAGCGTGGCATGATGCCATCTGTGTGCTGTCAACCTGCATACATTTGGGACAGTATATGTTTTTGAATTGAGGCAGGTTCATTTTTAAAAAAGTGAGCCTCTCTACATTCTTTGTGGAAAAACATGTTCTTTTGTCATTCTCTATTGCCCCAGCAGCACTAAAATTCTCTTTGAATATGTGCTGGCAGGTGGACAACTGAGGTATTCAATTGCGATCACAGTTAAAGAAGGCCAGAACAATTTTTTCTGTTGCCAATAAAGCAATGGTTTGTCACCTGCAGTGAGATGTACAATCTCCTCCATATAATCCTTAACCATTTTTGCAGCAGGGACTTCTGATACCACTATAGCCAGCTGAGCCTTCCCAGCTGTCTTTTTTAGACCAAAGTCTGACAGCATGTCCCACAGTGGTTTGTCCTCTTGCGGTGTAGCAGCAGTTCTGGTTTGTGTTCCATGAACCAAAACATCAGTAGTGGTGGCAGCAGCAGCAGCAACAGCAGACTGTGCTCCCTCCCTCCCTCTCCACCAGGTTTTGTTCAGAATTTGAATGTTGCCAAAAGGGCACTGATGATGTACTACTTTTCTCAACTATACATGCCGACACTTTTTCAATTAACAGTTCACGATAATGTTCCAGGTCTTTAAAGTCATGTGGTTTGAAGAATGTCTCAATTGTATCCTTAAACTGAATGTCCAGAAGTGTGGTAAAAATGTAATGCTCTGCGTTGCATATATTTACAATGTGCTCGTCAGCCAGGAAGATTTGTATCATTTTTCCAACAAGTGATGCAGCACTGGTGTCATCATTGTCAAAGAACTGTGACTCGAGACGCTGCAGTCTCATTCTGATGAGTGAAATTAAGAGTAGGATCTGGTGTAGTCTGGCACCATTAGAGCTCACCACTCAGGTAGACTCCTCAAAAGGTTTAAGGCTACAACAAAGATTCTCCATCAGACACCACTGATTGGGGCTGATATTCACATCTCCTTCCCCAATGCCATGTTGGACTGCATATTGATGAATGGCTTTCTGTTGTTCAAGCATTTTCTGAATCATATACTAAGTGGAATTCCAACGGGTTGGAACTTCCTGTGTCATCTGGTGGAGAGGGAGGCTGTTTTCAATCTGAATCTGCCACAACAACTTTCAGGCTTTCACAGAATGGCTAAAGTGGATGTGGGCAGCTGCAATCAAGTTTTGCACATTTCAGTCCTCACTGATAAAGTCTTTTACCACCAAGTTAACAGTGTGTGTGCAAAGCATGGTACGTGTGTAAACTTACCAAGTCTTACTGTTTTTAAAATATTTGAAGCATTGTCAGACACTATAAACCCTGGTTGCAAGGACTTTGGAGTCAGCCACTCAGCAACTTTTCTTCAAGGCGCTCCAGAAGATGTTCCGCTTTGTGGTCTTTTTCAGAACCATAAATACATAAAGCTGCCTGCCTTCGAACTGTGAAAGTCCCTTGCTTCTTGCTGCTGCTGCCGCCACCAGTGCCACTACATGATGATGATAATGATGATGAGGAGGAGGAGGAGGAGGAGGAAAGTTTACCCAATGGCCAGTCACAGCCATATAGTCAGTCGTCTGACCACTGGTCCACATATCCGTCGTGACATGAACTTTTTTTACCCACTGAACCTTTGAACCACAGATACGCTTTTCCAAACAGCATCATACAAGTTTGGAATGGCAACACTAGAGAAATATGTCCGGCTGGGGACATGATACTTTGGCACAGCAATTTCCATGAGTGCTTTAAAACCTGGATTAGCCACAAATTAGAATGGGAGCAACTCAATGACTATCATCTCCCCAACTGCCTTTGTCAGTCACCTTGCCTGAGGCCTGTTGGGCTTATATTTCTGTGACCGCTCAAAGCAGTCTTTCAAAGAAATTTGATGCCAGCTATGCTTGCTGCTATCACCTGATTTTCTGGGCTGCTTCCTTTGACCTTTACCACCATGAGGGGTGGATGTTGTGGACATGGATAATATATGACTCCAGCTGGGCTGTGGTGGTGGACTCAGAGGGGTCAAGAAATTAGAAATTGAGGATGCTGTGCTTTGACTGGAAGGAAGACTTTCATCATCCTCCACCTCCGCATCAGTTACTTCATCGCCTTGGTAAACATCCATTACCTCATCCTCCTCAGCTGAGTGCAGAACTGCAGCAACATTTGTGTGCTCCTTTTGTGCTTTTTGATACTGATAAATGTGAGACTTGTTCATATGTCTTATTGTTGATGTCCCCAGTTGAGTACCCACTTTACCACGACTTAATTTTGTTTTGCATAATTTGCAGACCACATGGCTGCAGGATGATTTATCTTGTGTGAAAAATCCCACACAATGGATTTCACAGATTTTGTTGCACTGCTGCTTATGGGGAGGATAGGTTAATTACTACCACTGCCACCACCACAGCCACTACTACTTCCACTATCTCTTTGAGGTCTTTCCATGCCCAGCTGCATGTAATCTCTGACAGGTTGAACTGCATCTCTTTCTTCCCCTCGTGAAGCCTGTCCATCTTCTGTCCTCTGTTGTTCCTCTGTTTGTGTGGGTGTCTGACTCTCCAAGTTATGCCCCAGTACCACTAATGTTAAAGCACCACAGCCATCCTTCCGAGAACTTTTCGTGTTTTTTTTTTTGCCCCTGTATTCCTCCTCTTCATCCCACTCCCTAGAGCTACTGCTACTTGACATACTGACTGCTGCCTTATCTATTACAAACTCAGGATCTGTTCCACTGATTTCCCCCTCACTCTCATCAGCCTTCTCCTCCTCCTCCTCCTCCTCCTCATCCATCACTCTGCTTACTAAGACTGACTGCCGCACTATTATGATCCTTGTGCTCATCCTCTGAGTACCACGACGGGTTACTTCTGCAATGTCCTGAATTTTCTGTACTGTTGTTACTGTTGCCTGGATTGCCTGAGAAGTGCTGCTATTTTTGTTTGCCATGCATGGCTGCATCGAGTTAAGTACTTTTAGTAAGACACAAGGATATTTTCTCCCTAACAGGTAGATACAGCATGGCTTGCTGCGTCGAGTCAAGTACTTTAAGTAGGAAGGCACAGGGATATTTTCTCCCTAACAGGTAAATACAGCACTGCTTGCTGCGTCAAGTACTTTAAGTAGTAAGGCACAGGGATATTTTCTCCCTAACAGGTAAATAACAGCACTGCTTAGAAACATAGAAACATAATTTGATGGCAGATAAGGACCGCTTGGCCCACCTAGTCTGCCCTTTTTCCTACCTAACAGATAAGCTGCAGATCCTAGTTAACTAACAGCTTACTTCCTCCTACCACCCACTAGGACTGCCTTATGTCTATCCCATACATTCTTGAATTCACCCACTGTTCTTGACTCCATGACCTCCTCAGGGAGGCTGTTCCATGCATCCATAACCCTCTCCATGAAAAAATACTACCTCACATTACCTCTGAGCCGTCCCCCCTCTATCTTCAAATTGTGCCCCCTTGTTCTTGCACACGTCTTTTTCTGAAAGATGCTACCCTCTTACACTTTGTTGATTCCCTTGAAGTACTTGAAAGTTTCTATTATGTCCCTTCTCTCACTTCTTTCCTCAAGGGTATACATATTAAGCTCCTTTAGGCTTTCTTCATATGTCTTCTGGTGCAGACCCTGCAGCATTTTGGTTGCCCTCCTTTGGACACTCTATGATTTTGCAGAGATGGGGTCTCCAGAACTGCACACAGTACTCCAGATGGGGTGTGACCAACTGTCTGTACAGAGGGATAACAACTTCCTGTTTTCTACTATTGATTCCTCTCCCTATGCATTCCAGTATCCCCCCAGCCTTCCTTATTGCCTTCTCACATTGCTTGCCCACCTTTAGGTCATCTGATATAATTACCCCCAGGTTCCTTTCCATTTTTACTGTTGTCAGTATGTCACCCGCCATTGTGTACTCTTCCCCTGGGTTTTTGTTTCCCAGGTGCATTACCTTGCACTTCTTTGCATTGAATCTGAGCTGCCATACATTTGACCATTCCTCCAACCTTGCCAAGTCCCTTCTCATCCTTTCCACTCCATCTTGTGTATCAACCCTGTTGCAGATCTTTGTGTCGTCTGCAAAGAGGCATACTTTTCCTTCCAGTTCCTCTGCAATGTCACTTATAATGACATTAGAAGGACCAGTCCTAGTACTGAACCCTGCAGTACCCCGCTAGTAACCCCCCTTTCTTCACTGTGGACTCCGTTTACTACTACCCTTTGCGTCCTGTTTTCTAGCCAATTTTTTATCCAGACTACCACCTTGGGACCCACTCCAAGGCTGGCTAACTTGTGTATTAATCTTTTGTGTGGGACTGTATCAAATGCCTTGCTAAAATCTAGGCAGGCCATATCCACAGCCCCTCCCTGGTCTACTACTTTAGTCACCCAGTCAAAGAAATCTATTAGATCTGTCTGACACAACCTTCCCATTGTGAATCCATGTTGCCTTGGGTCTTGTACCCCACTGGCCTCTAGATACTCAACAATTCTTTCCTTCTGAAGTGATTCCATCATTTTTCTTACCACTGAGGTCAAACTAACTGGTCTGTAGTTTTCTGCCTCTGTCCTGCTCCCCCTTTTGTGAAGAGGAATCAAATTTGCCCTCCTTCAGTCCTCAGGTACCACCCCATCCTCCCATGACTTGTCAAAGAGAGTAGTCAGCGGTGTCACTAGTTCTACCCTTAGTTCTTTTAGAATTCTTGGGTGAATCCCATCAGGCCCCATTGCTTTGTCCATCTTCAATTTTATTAGTTCTTTCAGAACCCTTTTTCTGTAAATGGACTGGTATCGACCCCGGTCTTCAGAGTGTTTCTCTTGTTTGGTTTAGATACCTCCCCCTCCTCTTCCTTTGTGAATACTGAGCAGAAATATTCATTCAGTATCCCTGCTTTTTCACTGTCACCTCTGCCTTACATTCCTTCCCTTTATTAAGCCTCAGTATCCCTCCTTTGGTCTTTCTTCACTCCCTAATGTAACTATAAAAGGTCTTATCCCCCTTCTTAACAGAGTTGGCTATCCTTTCCTCGGTTTGGGCCTTTGCTATTCTGACTGCCTTCCTTGCCTCTTTCTGATTTAACTGATAAAGTTCTCTGTCCTGCTCCTTCTGTGTTTCCTTATATTTCCTGAATACTATCCTCTTCTCCTTAACCTTCCCTGCCATCTCTTTTGAGAACCATAGCATTTTTTTCCTTCATTTTGTTCTGTTGATTTGCTTTATACAAAGGCTTGTTGCCTCTGTGATAGCTGTTTTGATTACTCCCCATTGTTTCTCCACCCCTCCTTCTTGCCTGTTTACTAGTGCTTTTCTGAGGCACTCTCTCATTTTCACAAAGTCAGCCCTCCTAAAGTCCAATACTCTTGCTTTTGTATGGCTTGATTGTATGGCTGTGTTTATCGTGAACCACACTGTTTGGTGGTCACTTGTTCCCAGATGGCTACCCACTTCTAAATCTGAGATTCTTTCTCCGTCCCCATTTGATAATACCAGGTCTAAGATTGCTCCCTCCTGAGTGGGTTACAGTACTAGCTGTCTGAGGCATGCCCCTTGTAGGGCATTCAGAATGGCCCTGCTCTTGGATGTGCCTGCAGCAAAGGTGCTCCAGTTAACATCTGGCATATTCAGGTCTCCCATCAACAATATCTCCCCTTTTTCTGCCATTCTAAGGATGCCTTCTATCATTTTCTTGTCCATTCCCTCCACCTGAGATGGGGGTCTGTATACAACTTGCATCGAGTCAAGTACTTTAAGTGATAAGACACAGGGATATTGCCTCCCTAACAGGTATTTAACAGCACTGCTTGATGTGTTGAGTCAAGTACTTTAAGTAATAAGACACAGGGATATTTTCTCCATAACAGGTAATTAACAGCACTGCTTTCTGCATCGAGTCAAGTGCTTTAAGTGATAAGACACAGGGATATTTTCTCCCTAACAGGTAAATACAGCACTGCTTGCTGTGTCGAGTCAAGTGCTTTAAGTAGTAAGGCACAGGGATATTTTCTTCCTAACATGTAAATAACAGCACTGCTTGCTGCGCCAAGTCAAGTACTTTAAGTAGTAAGGCACAGGGATATTTTCTCCCTAATAGGTAATTAACAGCACTGCTTGCTGCATTGAGTCAAGTACTTTAAGTGATAAGACACAGGGATATTTCTCCCTATCTGGTAAATAACAGCACTACTTGCTACTTCAATGGGATATTTACTTCCAAGCTGGTTAGTACAGCACTGCTGGTGCTGGTTGAGTCAAGTTTGAACTTTGAAAACACAGTGAAATTGTTTCCCAGATAGCAAAGCAGTGCACTAGTAGGACTGGATAGTAAAGCACATGGGAAGTCACAGAGTTTGGAACTGTCTGATTTTGAAAGCAGCACATGGGAAGTCAAAGAGTTTGGAACTCTGATTTTGAAAGCGGCACAAGAGAAATCACAGAGTTTGGAACTGTCTGATTTTGAAAGCAGCACAAGGGAAATCACAGAGTTTGGAACTCAGTGCTTTGGCTTCTCAGAAGTAACTAGAAGGGGGACAAGATCAGATCTACAGTACAGTAGCTTCTTGTTGTTTTACATTGTTTCTTGTGGATTCTACTTGGTAGAAGGTTATTTCTTTTCTTTCTTACTACTAAGGGGCTAGCAGGGTATTGTTTGGGGCTGTTAGAATTTTGAAACCTGTTTTGGTAGCTATAAGTGGGCTCATTTGTTTGATTCACTGCGTGGCAGGCTGCATCTGTAGAGGCCTATTTCTTCTGTTTTAAAACATAATTGGTGTGATTTAACTGGGTCTATTTCTTTGAATTGGAGACATATATCTTCTAATTCCAAGCCTATTTTGATGTGTTGTTGGTGAAGCTGTTTGAATTGGAGTCCTGTTTCTTTGGGTAGCAAACCTATTTTGGGGGCTTTGAGTAGAATTGTGATTCATTGTTGCTGGCTTCACTAGCTGCAAAGTTTGAGTGCAGAGTAGGGGAAGGGTGCTAATGGTCTGACCAGAGGCCTCAGCTACCTGATTGTTTCTGGAAGACTTGGGCTGGTCCCACCCTTGGTCCATTATTTCCTTTATACCAGGGGTTCTGACATCACTTCCTCAAACAGGCAAAGGATATGCTCCTGTCATAGCAAAAGCAGACATCCAGGAAAGGAACAGCAGCAAGTGAAGAGTTGACTGCTCTATCAGTGGAAGGGAAGTAAATGCAAATCTAGGAGCTTTCATTATTACTTCTTCGCATTGATATTGCATTGGGGAAAGGAGGAGTAGGAGTTTGAAGAAGGTTGTGCAATGGCTACTTAAAGTCTGTTTTTGAGTGTGGATAGGAAGGATAGGAATATAAAAAGCAGTTGCTCAATATATCTAAATGTGTGCAACAAAGGAGGTAAGGGAAATAAAGAAAATGTTTTGCACTGATAGAGGAGGGAGAGGGGAGACTTGGGGGAGTGTTTGGTATCCTGCATCTGGAAGGGTGGGGGGTCACTGGTGGGCAACGACAGCAATGGGTAGGGTGGTAGGCTGCAACAACTGTGGTGCACCAATCTTTCTAAAAATTGCCTGGAGTGTGGGAGGATGTTTAGTGTGCAACCACATAGAAAAACTTAGAAAGGAGATTGAGGGTCTGCAGGAGGAACTAAGACAGGCAAGGCAGATTGGGGGTGGGTTTAGCCCAATACTGGAGGGAGGAAGAAGGGGAGATGAGGGAGGGCGATTTAAGCCAACTGTGGTGAGGAGAGGGTCAGAAGAAGGGAAGCAGAGACAAAGGGGCCCAGGCCAGGAAGAACACTTGCCATGGAAACCAGGTCAGGAGACAAAAGACAAATGGAAGGAGGAGATAGGGACTTGTGAGGGGAGGCGAAGAAGTGGCAAAAGTCATGGAGTGGAAAGGAGAAAACAGGTTACTATGAAGAGAGAGGGAGCGGGCATTTGTGAAGGGCCTTCAGAAAATAGTTGTGCACTGCTAGAGAGGAAGAAGGTGGAGGAGAGAAATGATGAAATTAGAGGAGTAATTGATAAATGCCTGAACCAAACTGGAGCGGGGGGAAGTTCTGCTCAGAGAATTGCAACAGGGGTAAAAGGGGGAAATAATGTGCAGGAGGAAGAAGAGGAGCTGGAAATGAGAGAGGGAGATGAATGGAAGCAAGCAGGGAGTAAGAGGGGTGGAATCTTAGTGCTGGGGGACTCAATACTAAGAGGAGTTAGGTGGGGTAGCAAGGGGGAGAGGCATAGTTGCATTTGGGTGGAGGCCATGCCAGGAATGACAGTGGAAAGGGTGGGACAGTCTGTTCTGAAATATGCTAGAAGGGGTAGGGACAAGCCTCATTTAATTATACATCTTGGGACAAACGACCTGGCTGACAAGACAGTAGATACAGTCCAGAGCAGGTTTGAGGAACTAGCACAATTATGTGAGGGGGCAGGAAGATCAGTAACTTTTTCAGAGATACTTCCCATGCCAAAGGCAAGCACAACAAGAAAGCTGAGAATAGAGGAATTTAACGGATGGCTAAGAACCTGGTGTTGTGCTAAAGGGTACGGGCTGTTGGGGGGTGGGGGGACCTGGGAGGACAGTAGTCTCTATGCCAAGGACAGACTACACTTGAGTGAGGAGGGAAAGAAAGTGTTGAAACAGAGGATGGAGGAGTACATAGAGGAAGTTGGGAATTTAAACTAGGAGTGGGGGGTGGCAGTTGGGGAAGAGATATGCAGAGACCACAGGTTGGGAAACCATATGAGCTTACCCCCCATAACAGTGACAAAGGACAAATGGCAAGTACTGTTGGTGATGCTAAGAAAGGAGGGCAGGATGGGAGGGGGGAAAAGGGTGGAAGGTGGTTACCCTTAATGCTAGGGCCTTGGGAGGAAAACTGCAGAGTTACAGGTTCTCATGGCAGAGGGGCAGGTGGACATTGCAGTCATCACGGAAACATGGGCCACCCAATACAATGACTGGGACCTGTCTGTACCAGGGTACAGGTTATTTCGTAGGGACAGGGTGATTGGGAAAGGAGGGGGGTGCCACTATATGTGAAGGAAGAACTGAAGTGTGTAAGGGAGGAAGGGGAGGAGGGTAGTACGGAGTCACTTTTAATGCAAATCCAAGATTCCAAGAATAGGATTCTTAGAATGGGAGTGGTGTACAGGCCACCATCTCAGATGGAGGAGTTAGACAGGGAACTAGCGGGACAGATCAGGAGGACCTGTGAGAAGGGTAGTGTGGTGATTGTGGGGGACTTCAACATGCCAGGAGTGGACTGGAGCACCCCAACAACCAGGAACAGAAGGGAGCAGGTACTGCTGGATGCCTTCCAGGACATCTTCCTGCTGCAAATGATCAGTGAACCAATCAGGTTAGGAAATACCATTGACCTTGTGCTGGCAAATGGGGACTTTGTAAGAGAACTTACAGTGGAGGAACCACTGTCAGGGAGTGACCACCGCCCAGTATGGCTCACATTGGATATGGGCAAGAGAGGGAATCTGGCACAATAGTGCTGGACTTCAGGAGGGCCAACTTTGGGAGGATGGGGAAGTGGTAAAGGGTACCTGGCCAGAATTCAGTCTAGTATGGACACTAACCAGAGGTGGGAGCTCATAAAGCTGGGGATAGTGGAGGCAGCAAACCTGCTGCAAAGCCCAGAACAAGAAGGCTAGGGCTAAGAAACCGATCTGGTTGAGCAAGAAGGTTATGGAAAAGGTAAGGAAGAAAGAGCTGCCTTTAGGAGTACAAGAAACAGGGAAGGGGAGGACAGGGAGGAGAACTTGACAGAATCAAGGAGGTGACAAGGCAGTAAGGGAGACAAAGCATCTACGGAATTCAGGCTGGCACAAGGCATTAAGAAGGGAGAAGGACTTCTTTAAGTACATCAGGAGAAAAGGAGCTGTAAGGACCACATAGTAAGGATTAGGAAGGAGAGAGTTGGGTTGAAGAGGGTACGATATACATGGAAGCACTAAATGAGTACTTCTGCTCAGTATTTACTAAAGAGAAGAGGGGTGACATCCAAGGTGGAGAAAAGAAGCAGGGGAAGTGGTGACAGATGGGAAATCATGGAGAGCAGAGTTCGAGAGGGTTTGAAGGCACTGAGGGTGGACAGGGCACCAGGCCCAGATGGCATCCACCCCAGGGTACTGAAGGAGCTGGCAGAGGTCTTGCAGGACCTTTGGCAGACCTATTTAATGCCTCACTACATTTGGGGTGTGTACCTCAGGACTGGAGGATGGCTCATGTGGTGCCCCTCCACAAGAGTGGCCCCAAGGATGAACCGGGAAACTACAGACCAGTGAGCCTCACATCCATCGTGGGTAAGCTAATGGAGACTATCCTGAAGGAGAGGCTGGTGGCCCTCCTAGAGGCCAAAGGACTACAGGACAGCAGACAGTATGGCTTCATATGTGGCAGATCCTGCCAAACCAACCTGCTCGGTTCTCATGACTGGGTAACTAGGCAACTGGACAGGGCCATGCAGTGGATGTCCTGTATCTGGACTTCAGTAAGGCATTCACCCAGTGCCACATGGAAGTCTGGGAAGGAAGTTAGTAGGCACAGGGGCAGGTGCAAAGCTGGTGAGATGGGTTGGAAACTGGCTGCAGGGAAGGCAACAGAGGGTGGTGGTGGGTGGGGAGCTCTCACACCCAAGGGCAGTGACGAGTGGTGTTTCACAGGGCTCAGTGTTGGGACCAGTGCTGTTTGGGATATTCATTGCAGACATATCATGGGACATCAAGAGCAAGATCAGTCTGTTTGCTGATGATACCAAAGTAGGCGCGGTGGTGGATGACCTAGGGGGATAGCAGGGGTTGCAGGATGATCTGGCAAAGCTTGAAACCTGGTCAGACACCTGGCAACTGGGCTTTAATGCCAAAAAGTGCAAGGTGCTGCATTTTGGAATGAAGAACCCAAGGAGGAGTTACCAGCTAGAGGGAGTGCAGCTAGCCCAGACAGAGGAGGAGAAGGATCTGGGTGTGTTCATTACAGGGTCAATGAACAACTCGGCACAATGTAGGAAGGCAGCTGCGATGGCCAACAAAATGCTGGGTTGTATTGCATGGGGTATATCCTCGAGGAGGGAGGAGGTGATTCTGCCACTGTATAGGTCATTAGTTAGACCACACCTGGAGTACTGCGTGCAGTACTGGCGTCCGTATCTGAAGAGGGACATTAAGTTACTGGAGAGGGTGCAGCACAGAGCGACAAAGATGATCAAGGGGCTGGGGGACTTATCATATGAGAGGAGGTTGAAGGAGTTGAACATGTACTAGTCACTGGAGGAGAGGAGAGACCGGGTGACATGATTGAAACCTTTAAATACATGAAAGGAATAAACAAGACGGGTACAGAGGGGCTGTTCAAAGTAAGGGAGGGAAGGGCTACCAGGGGCCATGATATGAGACTGGAGCGAGGAAGGTTCAGGAGGGAGATGAGGAGACACTTTTTTACAGAGAGGGTGGTGGCTGGGTGGAATGCGTTACCTGCTGAAGTGGTATGCAGTAGAACAGTGGACTGCTTCAAACAAGGATGGGACAGGACAAGGGGGAGGGTTAATGAAGGGGAAGGGTGGAAGGGAGGGGCAGCTGCAGAATAAGGGGTGCTAGCTGCACATTCGAGCAGACTTGATAGACCTCTAGGCCTTTATCTGCTGGCAAATTTCGTATGTTCGAAAAGCACTAGTAGGACTGGAATATAAAATTGAAACAAAGGGGGAAATTGTTTAACCAGGAAAGGCACGTCATTAATCAGAGGCTGATCTTGTTATTTTTATGTTTGCTTGCACGCATGTGCAAGAAACATAGTGGCATCATCCGAGTTTTTGTAGGTGTTGCACCCTGTCTTCCATTTCAGTCAGTGTGTTTGCAGGCGCGGCCACAGTTCACCAATGAATGCTGCAGCTGTCTATGATAGCAGTTGAAAATGCAGTGGCCCACAGTTGAAAGGGAGAGACCGCTTCAATGAGCAGTGATAAGATAGTGTTGATTAACATATTGCCAGCAATCCTGCTTGTATACGTCTCTGCTTTCTCTTCCTGGAACATAAATTCAGTTTGAAGTGAACTTTTCCTAAGACTATCTTTCTGGGAGGAGGCAAGTGACTAAAATGACATCCTTGGAATGTTTCAAAAAAAGATCCAATTACCATCCTTGGAATGTTGAGTCAGAGTTCAGGGTAGGAGCGGCATTGACAAAAGCAGGAAAACAGAACCCCAAAGAGACTGAAAAAGTAGACGCAGTTGTCGTCTGTTGGCACACCGATCAGTATTCTAATAATATTCCCCAACCCTCTGAGTGTCTCTGAATAGCACTCCCCCCCGCCTGCTGCAGACAGTATGGCTGACGAGGGTGCCCAATCCGCCGTCGGCCCAGCCCCCCAGAGCCTAGGTGCCAGGGCTGGGAGCCCACCCCAGCATGGCATAAGTTAGAATGGTGATGAGTGCCCAACCCAGTCGGCTCAATTAAACCCCCAAAAAGAAACAGATTTCAATTGCCACGCTGGGAGCCCACCCCAGTGTGGCATACATCTGTATGGCCGACGGGGGTGCCCAATCCCCCATCCGCTCCACTGACCCCCCCCAAAATAAAAATCTTCCAGCTGCCATGCTGAGAGCCTATCCCAGTGTGGCACAAGTCCCGCTTCATCTTCCTAAAAAGAAAACAAACACCTGAAAAGGAAAAAATGGTCCCTCGTTGATTGTCTTGCCCCCAACCCACATCCACCCTCTGCGCATCCACCTCCCCACACCTCCACCTCACTCCATACTTACCTCCAGAGGCCAGCGAGATGATCTTCAGTGGACCGGGAACATGTCTGAACTCTTCAAAGCTGACCGCGAACTGAAGAAATGCCGGTAAGCTGTATAATGGAATAAATAGGGTTTTTTCAACTTTGATACATATCTCAGGCATTTGAGGAATTTTGGCACCAAATTTTCAACATGGGGTTTTAGGACCCCTCCTCATGTAGTTCTGTCATGTGTGTAATCGCCCGAAGGTGATTTCGCGGTCACTGCGCCGGAACCCCTTTCGGGACCGATTTACTAAATGACAGTGTCACAGTTCATGAGGTAGGCACCCAAAAACCCTATGTTGAAAATTTGGTGAAGAAATTCCCAGAAATGACTGATTTACGAGTGTGCATTGCACAGTTCCTACTTTCGTTCGTAAGTTTGCGAATTTTTCATATTTTCTCTCCAGATTTTCAACATTGCCATTTTGCCACACCTCCTTATGAACAGTAAAGCTGTCATTTTTCACATCTCACCCAAAATGTGTTTCCACACTTGTAGCGCACAATGGCGCAGTCGGTGTGTAAAATCAATGTTTTGGACAGATTGAGAATATCACAGTGACACTGTTCATGAGCAGAGGTCTTACAATGGTTATGTTCAAAATTTGGTGACAAAAGTCCATAAAATGACTGTGTTACAAGCGAGCATTGCTCACTTTTCACGAACCCTCGTAAGTTCATGAATTTGTAATATTTTCAGTTCGTATTTTCACCACTGGCATTTTTCCACACTTCCTTATGAACAGTACAGCTGCCATTTTTCACACCATGGCCGAAATGTGTTCTCACACTTCCAGCGCAGAAATGCATGGTCGCTGTGGGAAATCACTGTTCAGGACAGATTAAGAAAATCACAGTGACACTATTCATGAGTGAGGTCCCAAAATGCCTGTGTTGACAATCTGCTGTAAAAAATCCCCAAACTAATTACATTACGGGAGTGTGTTGCACAGTTTCTACGCACGCTCGTGACGTCACCTGTTTTTTTAATATTTTCACTGCAGATTTTCAACATTGCCATTTTTTACACCTCCCCATGAACAGTAAAGCTGTCATTTTTCACATCCTGTTCGAAATGTGTTTTCGCACTTGTGCTGCCAAATGGCGTAGTCGCTGTGCAAAATCAGCTTTCCGCTAACAAACTGATATTGCCACTGTTCATGAGGTGGGGTCACAAAAAAAACATGTTGAAAATTTGGAGGGAAAATACTAATGAACACCTGAGGCATTAGGGTTTCCGACCATAACGTCCCACCCTGTAAGGACTGACAGGCATCAGGGGTGTGACTTGGGATTGTCGCCTGTAATGCTCATACCATTCCACCCCCACCCACGCGCTGCAGCCAATGAGAGGCATCGAGGTGCGCATTGGACTCTTCAGCCCCAAAGTTCACCCCATTCTCCTATACAGCACCCATCTCACTGTATTTCCTGATGGAATGGGGTGAACATAAGGACCAAAGACCCCAAGGCACACCATGACACTTGTCGGTATCTACAGGGTAGGGTGTGGTGAAATGGCATGGCTGTTACGCCTGAAGACCCAAAGACACACCCCAATGCCTATCAGTACCTGCAGGGTAGAGGTGGGGTTGGCTTCAGTTCAATACTTCACTACCATTCCTATTATGCAGCTCTGTATCTCCTACACTACCAATGCCAATGCCAGCAAGCAAAAATTCGGCATTGACAAATGCTTGTTATTTCTTGCTGTGAACAGGGAGGGAGCACAAGGATCTTGAGATTAGAGTAACTTGATCATGGGTGTCACACAGTATGAAAGAGGGAACTGAAAGGATTCCTTCAGACTTAGCTCTGCAGGTTTGTTTGAATTGAAGCTCAATGCTCTCAACTACTGTACCTTCTTTGTATAATTTTGATTTTTTTTTTTTACTTTGACTTTTGTCCTACAGTCAGTACACTCTGCAGACTAGAGAATTACAGAGATAATATATTTATTTTTAACACCACCGACCTGAGTCAGTCAGCTCAGAGTCAACATGCAAGCATCAGCAACACTGAGTGACTGCACAATAAAAGAGGTATGTATCTCTTTCTCTCTCTCTCTCTCTCTCATGGAGGTCCTTCTCCTCAGCCTACTCTGTATTTAGTTTCACTCCCCCCCACCCCCCACAGTGACTAGCACAAATAATTGTTTTTTTATATACTTTCAGTTGTCTTTTTTTTCTTGTTTTGCACACTGCAGCATTCTTTCTGTATAACCTTGTGCTGCTAAGTACTGTGCCCTGCCTAGGCAAAGCAAACATTTTTTTTTGCCAGCAAGAACTTTACAACAAAATAAATGCTATTTTTTTCTTTGCGATTGTTTATGCAATTTGATTGAAGATATTTTTAGACAGTCCACTAGATAGCATGTATTTTTTCTGCTCTATACGAAGCAGCCACTAGCACAGACAAAGTTCTCCGGCACTGTCTGTAACACACTATGCCAGAATGCACAGCAAACAGTTAGCTGGCAGCATTCCACATGTTTTTTTCAACCTGCTGCACCAGTTGTCACTGGTGTTGCTGCCGATGCAATGGGAGAGAGAGAGAGAGAGAGAGACAGCTCATCCTTTGTCCAATGATAGCGAGTGACACTGAGGGACAAGGATGACTGACGTGCCACTGATGGTGGTCCCATGACTCTCCTTCTTCTGCACCACATGATGTAAAGGGAACAGGAGCTGAGAGGCGCAGAAGCCATAGATGGCAAGGTAAAAAAATATATTTTTTACAGTTACAGGAGCGAACCTTGCGAACCAAAGTACACATTTTTAAAGAAAATGTCCGTACTTAGTGGGCAGTTGCGAACATGGGGACTTTGCATATTTTATGCCCAAGAACGAACTGAACTTGCAGCCCTATTTAAATGTACTCAGAATGAGGAGGATTGGGAGGTCTGTAATGATAAATCAAGGGTGGTGAGCAGAGTGGTTAGAAGGGCAAAACCTCCTAAGAGAGTATGGCTAGCACAGGGAGTAAAACTGGGTGAGAAGGCCTTCTTCGAATATATAAGGGAGAAGGGGGATATTAAAGATGAAATTGTCAAGTTAAAAAAAGGAGGGAGGTTGGGCAGAAGGAAGTGAAGAGAAAGCAGAGGTGCATAACAAGTACTTCTGCTTCGTTTTCACTAGAGAGCTGGACAGAGTAGTGCCACCAGGGAGCAAAGGAGGTGGGGGCAGGTAAGGGAAGGGGGGGGAGTCACCAATGGTGTAACAGAGGTGGACAGAATGCAAATGGACCTAAAAGGCCCTGAAGGTGGACAAATTCCCAGGGTCAGATGGAGTGCAACCAAGGGTCCTATGGGAACTGGTGGAGGTGCTGGCAGGCCCCATAGCAGACCTGTTTAACACCTCTCTGGAGCAGGGGACTATGTCCTGGGACTGGAGAACTGCACATGTAGTGCCTTTCCATAAAAGTGGTTCAAGGGGTGAACCAGGGAATTACAGGCCAGTCAGTGTGACCTCAGTAGTGGGGAAACTGACGGAGACTATCCTGAAGGAGAGACTGGTGGGCTTTCTTGAGGGAAAACAGGCTGCAAATTCAATAAGATGAGAAGCAGTATGAGTTTGTGTCAGGGAGGTCCTGCCAGATTAATTTGATTGACTTTTTTGACTGGGTGACCAAGACAGTGGACAGAGGCCAAGCAGTTGATATCCTTATCTAGACTTCAGCAAGGCCTTTGATTCTGTACCTCACAGGCGACTGGTCAAGAAGCTGGAGGATCTGCAGGTGGGAGCCAAGCTCACTAGATGGGTCAAAAACTGGTTCAAGGGCAGAAGCCAAAAGGTGGTGGGCAGGGTGAGCTCTCAGTAGCTGGGCAGGTGCCCTGTGGGGTCCCACAGGGCTGAGTGCTCGATTCAATATTGTTTAGCATCTTCATCAGTGATATAGTGGAGGGGATCATGGGTACAAATCTGCCTGTTTACAGATGACACAAAGCTCGGCTGGAGGGTGGACATGGAGGAGGGGAGACAGGAACAAAGGGAAGGCCTGGCTAGATTAAAGAAATGGTCTGCCATTTGGCAACTGGTGTTTAACACTAAAAAGTGCAAAGTTGTGCACTTAAGGACAAGGAACCCAGAGACCAAATACTGGTTGGGTGGTGTGCAGGTCACTAAGACTGAAGAAGAAAAGGACCTGGGAGTTATCATTAAGAGTGACCTGGAGCACTCAGCACACTGCAGAAGAGCAGAAACAAAAGCAAATCGGATGCTGGGCTGCACAGCCAGGGGGATTACCAGCAGGAAGGCGGCACTCATACTACCACTGTACAGGTCACTGGTAAGACCACACCTAGAATGTAGTGTGCAGTATTGATGCCCTTATCTTAAGAAGGAAGTCAACTTGCTGGAGACAGTCCAGTGAAGGGTGACCAAGATGATCCCGGGCCAGCAGGGCAACACCTCTAGGAAACACTCAAGGGGGTCATCATGTACTCCCTTGAAGACAGAAGGGAGAGAGGGGAGACGACTGAGACCTTCAAATACCTTAAAGGTATTAGGGTGAACACAGAGGGCCTCTTTGGTTTTAGTGGGAACGAGTCCACTAGTGGGCCTAAAGCTGGGAGGTTGAAGATTCAAGAAGGGGACAAGGAGGCACTTTTTCACTGAGAGAGTGGTGGCCAAGTGGAGCAAGTTGCCAGAGGAGGGGATCTCCCTGAAAATGGTGATAGCTTCAAGACAGGATGGGACAGAATGAAGGGGGAAAGTTACTGGGGGGGGGGAGAACTGAAGGGGATTATGGGAAATTTGGAGAGAAGGGGTAGGTCCCACTGTAGATACAGGCGGGACCTGCACAATCGAGCAGACAAGACAAATCATAAGGCCTTTATCTGCTGGCATGTTCATATGTTTGTATGACAATCGCCTCAGGGTCTCGCAAGATGGTACATTTCTGACACAAGAACATAAAGTCAGTGATTGAGACCCCCTTATTTTGGAAAAGTATAGTCACCATTTTGTGGGCCAGCTTGGTTGGGGTATAGCCAAAAAGGGTGTCCAAAAAGGGCTATTTTTCAACTTATGGTACTGTTGCCAATAAAGTTCTAACTTCAAAAATGAATTCATCTCTCACATGAATGATGGCATAAATGTCAATGGCAGCAAAATGCATGGATCCCTTAAGCAAATCATGGACCACATATTCTGTCAGGTATGTTCTCCAGCCCCCTTCGATACCTCAGATGATAAGCATTATGTCTCTTGGCAGGTAGAACAGGTGCATAAAACATGGACACTTATGGCCTGGGATTTTCAGGTCTAAACATAGGTTCTCGAGGTTGGGCCAAAACCTCAGTTGTACTAATGAAGGGTTCAGGCTCCTTCTGCGGGGGATCTGTAGCCATAGTAAACAGCCCCAGTGCTGTCAAACAACCAGGAGAAGTCGCAGGGTTGCTATCGTGGGGTCAAATGGATTAGTTGCAAGCACAGGGGCCCCATCAACAGACACTGTATTTCCCGCCAGAGAAGCGGGAGTATTAAATAAAGTTCCAGTGGGCAGTGTTCCCTTCCCCAGAGTATGTAGCACAGGGATTTTGGGTTAATTCAAACTCGGACAGTAAGTCCAGGGACAGGGCGGAAAAGGGCCAGAAGCTTTAGAGACAGCTGCCATTGACTGAGTTCACAGACATCAGAGCTTGGAGGACAGGGCCTTGAATACTATTTAATTCAGAAATCAGTTCCAAGTTCAAAGTAACAACAGCAGGGTCCCTTTCACCCAGACACAGTCAAGGAAGAAATACAAAATAATTCAGCACTTATCTGTTAAGGTATTTTAATTGGTGGGTCTCCTGTTCTCAGAATGCAAATCAGTGATGATCCAGATACCCAAGCACCAACAGTCCAGATCACTCCCAGTCAGCTGTCTGGAGAGCACGCTCCACAGACCAAACTTTGGTAGAACCACAGGAGGTACCAGGATGCAGTTTCAGTGTTTGGGAATTGAACTTGCAACCCTCAGTCTTTATGGCTGAATCCCTTAGATTAGGTAAAATTGGCTTTGATGTTCCTGCCGGTATTGTTTGCTGCAAAGTTTTGGAAGAGCGGTTCAGTGTTAGTGCTGCTGAAATGCGAACAGCCACCATCTATACCTCAGCACTCAGAGTGGGTGTGGTCCATATTGGCATTCCCACTGACTGTTCAAACAGCTGAGCTCTGTCAGATATGCAGGGAGCTATAGCTGACGGCTACATGACAATCTGTTATGGGCTATTCTCTCCGTGACAGTTCACTCCCTCCAGATCTTGGGAACTGTTACCGGAAAGTGAACGTTATCCAGTGTAAGGTAAGGTATTAACTCAGGGTGTTCAAAAAATATAAATAAAATCATGCTGCGGTATTCCATTTCAGCGGGAGAGGGGGAGCAATCTGTCACGCGGTGAGATGCCAATAGCGAACTGATGTGCTGCAGTAGCTGACAGGTCTGTAGTGTGTTGTGCTGAAGTCTCCAGTTGCACTATTGCAGCATGTTCAGTGCAGGCAGAAGTCTTAAGCTTGCATCTGGCCTCCTCAAATTTGGCTTCCTCCTCAGCAATCAAAGCAAGTAAGTATTAACGCTTCTCTCTCAGCTGACTGGCTGTCTTTTCTTCTTTTGAAGTGACCGAGGTAACCTCAGGCACAGGTGACCCGGGAGCTTGTACAAGATTCACAGCAGGCATCATTCTGTTTGCTGGCATGGATATGTCATCAAGACGACCACCTCCTTCCAAAACAGGGCGTAACCAAACAGCAGGAGTTTCCTCAGAACACCAGGTGTCGATGGAAGCTGTCTTCTCCGCCCAGGCAGCCACATCTACTTTCTCCATACCAGGGTCTTCCATCCTCCAGCAGGAAGCAAGTAGCGCCCCCTCAGGAAGGGGTAGGGGAAATTTCTATTGAGAAAAAAATCATAACATACATCTCATAGTATTTTCTGACACATTACTTCCATCACCATGAAACATCTCCTTGCTGTAACTTTTATTCTCCACTCACCAACACCCAAACCTAAGTGTCTCTCCCCCATACTGTATTAATTCACAGTGTTTATCAGTACTTTATAATGAAAGAAAAACCCCTCCACCATACCATAACCTGTGCCCTTGGGTGAACCTTCAGATCCTTGCGATACACTTCCCGAAGGACATTTTCACAATGTAAACAAAATATTTGATAAATCATACTTTTCTGCTGTAACAAAAACTGGCATATACAAGTAAATAACACTCTCAGAGTACTTGGCTCATACCTGTTCAGTAGCTGGGGAAAATCTCCCAACACTAGCACATTATATGTTACCTTTTTCAACCGTGGCATCTTCCACATATCTGCAAGATACTTCAAGGCTCCTGTGGAATATGAACAATCAATTAAAAAATTATCCTAGCTTTATAGTTGGTTTCCGCAATCTGGATATAAAGAGTTCCTGTCCTCTATGACCTTGTGCTTGTGATTTTCCCTCATGCTAATCCTTCCATGTGCACATATCAGAATAGAAATGTAGCACTCGTACCAGCAATTTCCACTAGTAAAAATGACACAAATCACTAGTGGAGCCTTTTGAAAAATTTAATAAGTCACAAAAGGACACAGGTTATCCAGAGGTATAACACCTAACACATCATGCAGCCACCCAGCGCTTCGACAACTCACGAGTCTTCCTCGGGGGTGTGGCCAACAGACAGGAGAGCACACTTAAATATGCAAAAATGTATGACATCACACAAATAGTTTTACAGCATAAATTACAGTACACTTCCTACAAGTGCTTCAAATTCATCTCTGAATTCAATTAATAAAACAAGTATTCTTTTATATTGACAAACAAATATCTAAGTACAATAAACCATCACCCTAAAACAGAAAAATATAAAAGATTATTATAATAACATGTTTGTGTCAAAATTAAGAATTCAATTACAAAATGACTCTAAATATTAACAGGTTCAGCTAATACAGCGCTCTCTGTTGAATTCCTTTGTACTTTTTTACCAAAGAAATATATCTATATAACTGGTAAATCCTATAAAGATCTCTATTAAGAACCTTTTATATAACTCTGAGTGAATATATTATACAATTACACTACAGTGGGATTCTGTTTCTGGAAGGACACATTTTCCTTATTTAAAACAATGGTGGCAACCAAAACCTCCATCTGTATTTTATTACCAGCCCAATGAGTCTGGATCCAGAAAACAGAGTGTCCCACCTGTTGCTTTGAATGAAATCTAAAAGAGAAGAAGAAAGGAAATAAAGGTTAGTTTTTCAAAAATATGATATAATAAAGGATGTACTTAATAAACATCTAATGTCACATAATCACAGAGTCAAAAAAACTCGGAAAGATTTAACAGTTTACAACTTCAGGTAATGGGGAGGGGGAAGGGGGGTTTCAAAATCAAAGTCACAGAAAACAGGCCCTAAATATCTATTTAACAAGAAATGGTTTTAAATCCCATCTTTCATTTAAACCTCCAGGTTTTACACTTTTAAGTTGAAAAATCCATTTACTTTCTTTTTCCAAAAGAAGGTTTGCTCTGTCACCCCCAAATTCAAGTGGAGGTATCCACCCAATGCCCATAAATTTCAAACAGTCTGCCTTAGAATTGTGTTGGTAACTGAAATGTATTCCTACCGGTGTGTCCTGTCTATTATTTTGTATAGACCGAACATGTTCTTGAATTCTCTGTTTTAAAGGCCTAATCGTCTTACCAACATAAATAAGATTGCAAGTGCACCATAACACATAAACTGTATAACTCGAATCACAAGTTACAAGTTCCCTGATTTCAGTCCGAATTTCCTGATGTTTAGGATGTTGGAATTCCTTCCCTGTCGCACAAAATTTACAGACATTGCACCTAGCACATTTGAAGCATCCATTTGTCCTTCTAGGTAGCCAAGTATTACTAGGTGTTCTCGGTGTTCCTGGTGTTCCAAATCTGCTATGTACTAAAATGTCCTTAAAGTTTTTAGCCCTACTAAAAGACACTCTTGGTCTATTCCCCACAGCCTCTGCTACTGTCTGTTCACTAAGTAAGATAGGCAAATTGTTAAAAATAATATTCCCTATCTTACCTGCCTTATGATTATATTGCGCAGTGAAGGTGCAGGGCTGTGTTATTGCTGCTGTCTGTTGTGTATCCAAAAGTGTTTTCCTATCCAAGTTCAGAGCTTTTTCTCTTAGCCCTTGTAATAAATTTGGAGCATACCCCCTTTCTGTGAAGCGTTTTATTAATTCATCTGTTTGCTGTTTAAAAATTTCATCAGTACTGCAGTTCCTATGTATTCTAACCATCTGACTATATGGAATAGACTGCCGTAGCTACGGAAAAAAAGGGGAGATTGCTCTGAGTGCTATTCACAAAGTCCTCTGCAGCTGCGGAAAAAAACACTACAGACTGTGGAAAACAGTGCAGCTGCAGAAGTCCCTGAGGGAAAAAAGGTGTTAAGTAAGGCACAGCCCCTCAAAGGCTATTCTCAACCAAGTTTTTTCCGCAGTTGCAGAAAAAATGTTGTACACATTGGAGTGAGGTGTAACTCTCCCTCAGCAAACTGCAGTAGTGCCCCCACAATTGAAAACAATTATAGTGGAGGTCAGGCACAGGTAATAGCATCCCAGTGGGTATAGCAGTGGCTGCTGTTACAGCAACAATAGCACACGTTACCATGGTATGGCAACAGGCAGCAACACCAGATCCAGTGCAGCCCATGACAGAGCCCCACATGCAGTAGAGCCTGTCCAGCCTGCAGCGAGTGCTACCCCTGCAGGCAACAGGAACACCCCAGGGAGGGACAACCAGCAGTGACAGTCGGCTGCTGTGGGTGCCATGGTAGTGCTGGTACGTGTGGTGCTGCAGTGGTCCCAGTTGGGCAACTGGTTGCTGGTCTCTGTGTGTGTGCTTACAGCTACGTGCTGTGGCATACTGTGTTAGACTGCAGTTCCAGCTAACTGGGGTCACTACTGCTGTTGCTCATCATCCATTCCCGCACCTGTGGATCTGCAGTTGTGGCTATGCAGCACTTGCGCAATTTCTGCGGCTGCTAAATTACCACACCTGTGGCACTTTTTACGGAAATCCACAGCTCCGCCAGTTTTCTTTGTGAATACCAAGCAACTGTGTTTCCATAGTGCTATAGGCATTTTTCCCGCAGCTGCGGGATTTTCTGCTGTCTTTGTGAATCCAGACCCCTCTCTTTGTCTTCCTCTTCTCGCTTACATACCTAAAAAATGTCTTGTTCCCTTTTGAGACCACCTGGGCTATTCTCTCTTCAGTTTTCACCTTTGCACTCCTTACTGCTTTCCCGACTTCCACCTGTTTCTCCCGATACACCTCCCTATCCTCATTCCTCTGTGTCTCCTTGTACCTTCTGAATGCAACCCTTATAGCCTTTACCTTTTCCGACACTTCTTTCGAGAACCATAGTGGCCTCTTTTTCCTCTTTCTTTTACTCACTTGCTTGTTGCAGAGGTTTGTTGCCTTCACTATGCTCCCTTTTAGCTCAGCCCACAGTTCCTCCCAGGTCACACACCCCAGGTCATCCCTGCAGAAATTCACCCATCTTTATAAACTCTACCCTTCTGAAGTCCAGGACAATTGCCTGTGTGTGGTTCAGTTCTGTACCTATCCTTATATTGAACTACACTGTATGGTGATCATTGATCCTCAGATGGCCTCCCACCTCAATGTCTGCAACACTGTCCCCATTAGTGAGAACCAGGTCAAGTATTGCCCCATCACAAGTGGACTCACTGACTAATTACCTCAGGATTACCCCCTGCAAGGAGTCTGGGACGTCCCTGCTTCTAACTGAAGCCGCAGCTGGGAGACTTCAATCTGCATGCAGCAGATGGAAGTCCTCCACCAGCAGCACCTCACCCTTTTCTGCCATTTTGCCAATGGCTTCCACTAGTACCTTATCTAACTCTTTTCTCAGTGCTAGAGGTCTGTAGATCATACCCATGTAAATACTGGCTCCATTCCCGGACTTCAGGGTGAATCACAGTTCCTGGCGCTCCCCCACCTAATTCCACTTTACGGTCTAGATCCTTAACTGCTTGTAATACTGCTTTGACTGCTGGTTTACCATTCCCATCAATTGGTAAGCTTTTCCCACCCAGCGCACCACAGTGGAGGTGGAGGCTGCTGCTTTTGTCTTAAAGAAATCTGTTTTTGGATGTCTCTTCATTGGTTGTTTCAACCCAAATACCGATATATATATATATATATATATATTATATGAATATAAAATGCTGTATCCGATGAGTTAACTTCCAGTCCAAAAATAAAAAGGTAAATATTGGCGGGAAAAAAAAACAGCTGACAACTTTTATTGTACAGCTACATTTAGCTACCAGAACATGTGTGTCGCTCAGCTGGCTGCAAGCCATGCCCCCCACAACCAAGTTTTAATGACATGGGGTAAACATTATAAATTAATTATTCACTGGAGGTAAATTTGTGCATTTTGAAGAGCTTAGAGCCGTAATCTCTCCCCTTAATAAATTCTGTTACTATAATAATTTAAAGTCACTCATGATAAGGCCGGTCCAGTAGTGCTGAAGGTTGAGGTGCTGGACGCCACACATCACGTCATGCCAGCAACCTGGGGTCGGGAGCAAGCTCCAGTTGCCAGGGGTTGGCAGGGGAGAGAGAGAGAGGATTGAGCATCCGATGGACTGCTCTCCTCTCCCAGGGAAGGATGGCCATCCCGTTCCTTGGCTGCCTCCGCAGCCCTAGGAGTCAGGGAGGCACAAGAACATAGCAACGTGGTGTACATGCACTCACAGCCGTGAAGGGGAGGGACAGAAAACAGAAATAAATGGCATCCACATGCTCCATGATCCCTGCCTGCTAACTGGCATTCCACTCTGTCACTGGCCCACTGGAGACCTCTAACTGGATGTGTTGTCCAGGGTGGGGGGAGGATGGCCTTCCCTTTCCCGGCCCCACCACATGGGGGAATCTGTGGGGAAAAACAGCTGCCTGCAGACTCCAGCAGGGGAGGTAAACAGAATGTTAAAAAAAAAAGTCTTTCACGATAAAACACCTTGGCCCAGGCTCAACTAAACCTGTTGTAGACTCTGTTTTCCTCTGAGACAGCAACCTGAAACATTGTAACTCCTTACCATCACACCACAAGCATATGTAAGCAATAAGACATGGGGTATGCAGTATGCAGATCTAACTACACGCCCAGGGACGTAATGCGGTACAATGCCACAGGTGGAGTGCTTCAACCCCTGGCAGTGTGATTAGAGCAGTTTATAAAATGGTGTCTGGTCAGTTCTGACTCCTCATTGGTCAGAACCCCGTCATATGGTACTGCATTTACCTAGCATATATTCCTGCTTAGAAGATGTGGCAGGGGTTTATTAATTAAGAGTACAACCAGTCAGGGTCAAAAAGGCCAATATGCTAACTACATATCCTCAGCGTCAAAAAGGTACCAATGCAAATCAGACAACACAGTAACATCAAAACAAATCATGCAAATTAAAAAAATACATGATTCTCTCCCCCACCACACACACAATAACATTACTCAAGAATCACAAACTGTTAAGGAAATCCATTCAACTACTTTGAAAAACACCGAGTGTTTCCTTCTCACAAATCCAGGCCCAAAAAGTCTCAGTGCTGCTCACACAAGAAAAACATTTTAAACACCTACTAAAAGCACAAAAAATAGTTCAAAACTATGACTATACACATCAACAGAAACATGCATACATACATCAACAAACCATCAGAAAAACTTCTGCAAACATTGCTCTAAAAGCTAATAAAATACTACATACCCAGAAACAAACGACAGGTCAAACTCTCTGCCTGCTTGAATCTCAGCTGCCCAGCAGTGTATCTGAATGAGGTCACGTGATAGCAGCCATTTAAAGCTACAGCACCAAATGTTAACACTACTACACTGCTAAAGAACCAACATTACTAAAGATTTTATAAGCATAATAAGGCAGTTCCACCGGGGGAGGGGAGATTATGCAGGCAATAATACCTCACAGGGTGGGCAGTATTGGGCTATACTCACCCAGGGGCGTAATGAGGCCTGACACCGCAGGCCTTATAGCCCCGGGAACGGCAGGTATAGCCCAATAGCACCCACCCTGGAGGGTATTATTGCACTTAGAAAATGGGAATCAGACTGAATATTAGGAAAAATGGTTAAAAAAATTAAACAAATTAATGAAAATGCTGTCTTTGGCACTAGAGGGCACTGTCATGTTTTCTGTCCTGCCAGTGTATGGAAGGCAAAGTCCCCCCCCCCCTCGCAACAGTGGTGCCCACCCTTCCTACAGTCACCCTTAAGTATACCTTTGAAATATCATTTTAATTTTTACTAGTTATGAGTTTGGGCATTTTTTTCCTAAAGTGGAAGATGCAATCATTAGGTGACACATGCATGTGAGGGGACAACTGGAAGCAGACAAAAAGCGACAGGCTGCAACAGACCCACTATTTTTTTTCGTTCTAATAGTTCACTTTATGTTTGCTACTTATAGTTTGATGGTGTGTGACTTACATTTGCTGTTCATCGGCAGCAGTTGGAATTTGTTATCGAGAGACTGATCAGGGCAACGGGGATATGTGAACAAGCGGCATTTTTACTTCGGCAGTGACATTACAAGCGGAGCTGCCACTCTATTTATATCTTGGCAGTATGTCTCGTTTTGGTGTACTGTACATTTAATGTTTAAGCAGAAACTGGCGGAGACGGGGAAAGCATTCTGTGTAATTGCTACTCATCTTGCTTAGCAAGCAAAAAAATGTCAGCAGATCCACTTTGGAGAATGAGTGGCACCGTGATATTGATAATCAGGTTGGTTGGGACTGGCGTTCTTTTTGCTTGAGCTCTGTTGTCTGATAGATGTCCACCTTGCCAGGGTATCGGACAATCAGAGCCGGGGATTTCTTAGCCCATTTTCTAATTTATTTATTTATTAAATTTTGGTGACCGGGTAAGCCCACTGGGCCCCAGAGGTCCCTTTTTCAGGGGCGACCCGGGATTTACATGGAACAGAAAGTGAAATAGTGAGCATGATTTACATGTATTACAGTCAAGATATAGTATGGTTCAGCATAGTTAAGCAGTAAGCACGAGTTACATGTTTTACCAGCAACATGCAGTCATGATACATGAAAAGTAAATAGGGGGAGCTGCAAAGTTGATAAATAGTGCTGGACCAACCAAAGTCAGAAGAGGTCTAGGGAAACCTTAAATCTGAGGGGTGGTCTCAGGGGTCGATGCAGTGGCAGGTACTGGCTATCACCATGTGGGCCTTGAGCTTAGTGCGGAAACTTTTGATAGAGGGTGCTTCCTGCACACCGGGAGGGAGTGTGTTCCACAGGGTGGGAGCAGTGTGGGCAAATGACTTACTGCCCGCCTTGGTTCTTACTCTGGGGATTTGTAGGAGAGTTTGTCCTGCAGAGCGGAGGGGCCGGGGATTGGACTTTAAAGTGATGAGTCCAGAGAGACTAGGGGGAGGAGCCGGGCAGATTAACTTGTAGGCTTGGCATAGCAAAGGGTACTGAAGGCGGGCATCCAGTGAGGGCCAGTTAAGTAGGGATTGGGTGTTACAGTGGTGATTCCTGGGGTTTACCAGGGAGGCAAAGTGTGCCACCTTGTTGTACAGCACTTGGAGTCTGTTCTTCTCGGTCTTCGCCAGTCCATATATGACTGGGGTGGCGTAAGTGAGTGTCGGGAGGAGGATGCTGGTGGCGATAGCAACCCTGGCTTCCGCTACCAGCTGGTCTTTTAATCGGTAGAGGGTACCTAGCTTCCCATGTATAGTTTTGGTGACTTGGTCCACATGGTTCTTAAATGTGAGACCCTGGTCCAAGGTGAGGCCGAGGTATTTTAAACAGGGCAATACTTCTACGCAGGTGCCAGCCACGGATGTGAGATGTAGGAGTTATTTTCTGTCCTGACCTAGGGATCTGGGACCAAACAACATGGCCTTGGTTTTGTTCATGTTAAGGACCATTCTGTTCTCAATGAGCCAGTTCTCAAGGGATTGTAGGTCATCCTGGATGACAGCGCTTCCGCCACAGTGGTCACTTAGATTGTTAGTGAACAAGGAGCAGAGGAAGGGGCCGAGTATCGATCCTTGAGGCACCCCCTCTTTTAGTGGAAGTGAGTAAGCTATGTTAAAGGGATGCTTGTCAACCCCTTTGACCTCAAATTGTCCCTAGTTTTAAAAACACATTTTATGATCACTTACATTCTGTAGAAACTGCACATGTAGCTGCTAATTTTATTCTGACTCCTTTTTCTTTTTCAAAGTGAAAAACAGATTGCCAGCTATAGTGGTGTTACCACACAAAAACAAGTTTGTTTACATTAGTTGATGAACTCCCACTGCGTCCTTTTTAGACTTGGGAACACCCCCAACACAGTCTAGCCACTCATGATGCGTTGGGAGGAGAGAAGACTATTGCATCATGAGTGGCTGCACTGGTTGGGGGTGTTCCTAACGTTGAGGAAGTATGCATTACGAGTCGATCAAGGACTGAAACAACACAAGGTAGGATATAATTACACCATTAGCATGCATTTCAGTTCTACTAAGAAAAGAAGCAGATAAAACAACAGCAACATCAATGGCATTAAGAGAAGGTAGGCAATCATAAAAGGTGGGTTTTCAGCTAGAAGTAATATGATGCAAAAAGGGATGACAGTGTCCCTTTAATGTATCTCGTGTTGATTGAAGCCCCTTGACATTCAGGTTCGGGACTCCAACCCACCACTCGGTACATTAATATAGCATAATCCTCCCTCTGTCATGCCTTATTCCTTTCATAACGCACCCCTCCCGAAGTGTCTATTGTGCTTATAAAATGGGCAAACTGAAAAAATGTAAAGCTCAAAAACAAAAGCCAACTTTTCTTTTTAATAAAAACAGCCATTTGCTTTTTAAGTAACTTGTAAAAACTAATTCCTCCCAATCCATCAAGCATCTGTCTATCCACACATTCAATGGATTCAACGTTTTTTATGAAATGCAAGAATTCAAACTTCTGCACAATTATACTGGCTGAATGCTCACCTCTCCCCACATGAATACAAACAACAGAAGTGTGGCAAAGCAGCAAAGATTTCCCTGGTGATCAGGTGGGGGGGGGGGGTCATCCATGGTCAGAAAAGAAACTCCCCAAAAATAAAAGGGAAATATAAAAGAAAATAAATTTTACTCCGTGTGTGTGCTTTTTTTTTTGAGGGAGTTTTATTGTTAGGGCCTAGCTAGATTTTTAGTAAGTAAAGGTGGAAGCCATGTTTACAATGGCAATCATAAATTTGTTTTCTATTATGTGTTTATCTGTTTTTTTCCCATTTTCCCCCCAACCCCTTTTCCCAGGCGCACACGCATGCGTGTGGAGGCTTGTGCGTGCTGTGTTCCGAGGCGTCCTCCCGACTTCCTCCACCCAGTGGCCACGGAACTACGGAGGGAGGGTGACAGCCTTCCCAGGAGAGGAGAGCTGCTGTTAGGCTGCTGGATCCTGCTGTGCCTCTCCTCCCCCCCGGTGCTGGCACCCCAGTAACCCGAGGTTGTTCCCGAACCTTGGTCACCAGCGTGGCGTGAGGTGTGGCGTTCTGCACCTCAACCCTCAGTGCCACTGTGCTGGCTGCAATCAGGAATTTTTGAAAAAGGGATTGATATTGTTAGTGTGCCATATCCTGAGTGCCAACACCTTTTGTTTTTACCTATGCATAACACAGATCTAAGATGGCTGGCCTGTCGATTCAGTGGTAGTGCCACCACTCGGGATGCTGGCATCCTGGATTTGGGAATGAGCCAGAGTCCTCAGAGGGCTAGCTGGGGGAGGACTGAGTGTCCCATAGGATGCTCCCCACCTCAGGGAAGGGGGGGGCGGCCAATCTCAGCTGTGCTACCACCACCTGGGGGACCACAGGAGACAGTGCATTCTGGACCTGTAGAGTACCAGAAAGGAGGATGCAGACCACTGAGGATATGTGTGAGTCCATAGGGGCCGGATTGCTTCCTAGTAGGGCGGAGAGAGAGAACAAGCAAAAATGCCCCTGGGTGAAGCAGCATGACGTTGGATCCACACCACACACCCCATACTGCCGACTGTGGCGCCCACTGCCAAACCAATCTATAACTATGGGGTACAATGCCTCCCTCTGAGACCCTGCCCTGGGGGGCAAGGCAGGCAGGAACAGGTGGTGGAGGTAAGTCCCAGTAAAGGTGGGTGACAGGGCTAGGTGCAAGAGCAAGGCCGATGAGGGCTGCCTGGGTGAAGGGGAAAATAGGCACAATAAATAAAAAAAATATGGATCTAAGACACAGGTGCAAAACAATCAAGATGCAGGATTTACCTTACCCATTTAAGAAGAAGTTTTAACCAACTAACAGCCAACTACAAGTATAGGTTTGAAACTTTCCTAAAAAAATTACCTATAATGTTCATTGCAAGACCAGCACTAGAAAGAAATCAATCTATTATTTAGAATGCCAACACCAGGTTGGTATTGGGTACATCTCATAGGGAACATATCTCTCCCCGTGCTGTGGCAGCTGAACTTGCTTCCAGTTATGTGGCACGCCACCTTCAAGACTGCTTTGTTAACATGCAAAGTCCTGCATGGATCAGGCCTTGCCTACATAAAAGACCGCTTGACCTGGTATAGTCCCAGCCTCTCTCTTTCCGCTCCACCAAGGAAGTACTGTTGTCCGTCCTGAGGTCGCATTTGAAGCAGTCTGGGGATACAGAGTTCTGGGTGGTGGCCCCGAATCCTGAATATATGGAACTCCTTGCTTTCAATCTAAGGAGCTCCTCCTGGGTGGAGGCATTTAAAATTGGGATTGAAAAGCTACATGTTTGACCAAGGCTTCGGGTGCTGATCTTTGATGTTGCTGAGAAGTACCTCTGATTTCGGATATATTTATGACTGTATTTATTTTGGGATTGTATTATATAATCTATTGTATCTGTTAAATGATGTATTTATGTAAAGTGCCCTGAGCCCTGGGGATGGGGCGCTGTAGAAGTAAAGTTGCCTTGCCTTACCTATTTCTACCCATTCACGAGACACTAGGTCACAACTGCAACAATTTAAAATCCTCTATTATCTCTACTGGACTCCTTTTTTTACCCCTATCATTTATTTACATCTTCTTACAACCAGGCAGCTCCTCTCTGACTGACCCCTCCAGCCCCATCACCAGTTATCTCAAGGTACACACCCCAGCCTCCTTTGTTCCTCCATGGCTTTCCATCCATGGTGGGGTCCACGGGAAGTGCAGCTTCTCCGAATAGGCCAGATCTGGTCTTGGAGGTGCATACCTCATTGGCAGTGCTGGGCCTATAGCGGGTCAGACAACATCCTGCCACCTGGTTGTTTTTTCATCACTTCCTCCCTGAGGCTTTCTGCCATGCAAAGACCCAACATGCATACGTCCTGTGGTATGTGAGTGTATATCGGCATCCAGCAGCAGCTCCCCCCGCCCAAGTCAGCATTCGCTTGCACTACCAGCCAGCCCCCCCAACCCCACCCCCAGAGGAGAGGGCTGTCTAGGAGAGTCATCCAGTAGGAAGCTCATCGCTCTTCCCTAGCTGGCCCCTTGCCATATGGGTGTGTTACCGAACCTGTGCCACCAGATTATTGGACACCCTTAAGACTTAAAAGATCAGGAATCACAGATTCAGTTAATGAAGACGTCTAGAATGTAAAGCAGGTTTTATCCATGTATTGGATTCAGACAGTGGCCAAAGAGTTATGGACTGAGTTTTCATAATTTTCAAATTCAGAGCTAGGCGTCTTGATTCTACATGAGCAAGAAAGCTCCATTACTTCATGCACACAAGTAGTGTTGGCTTACTAAATAAAAAATGTGTATTAGTCAGTCTACAGGAAGGAGAATACTGCTTTGACAAAGGAAAGACCCTCACTGTAACTTGAATGGTATCCAGTGTTGGAAACTGCAGGCCCAATTCTTGTTCACAAGGTACTGGCAGTAAATTGTTGTGTAAGTACTTCCACTCCCAAGCATGTGACCCTCCCCCGAGCTATGCTCTACTGTTGGCAAGTAAATGGCATGCAACATCATTCGCAGTGCCAACTACCATCAACCCTAACTACTGCCAGGACAAATTGTCCGAAGGTGGTGTCCCAGTGGCGCATAAGATGTGTGCACACGTAGGTGGACTGAGATAAGCACGGGACTCACCTAACTCCGATATTCATTTGCACACACATAGAAAGGGAGAGGGATAAACTGGAGTAATAGGGACACTTGGGATTTGAGGTGCAGGTTGGGGTCCCACTATCAGGGATGATGCCGTGGGACACATTTTGAGATGTTTTCTATAGGCCACAAGCGGTCTGTGGACATTTCACGTAGTGCCGCCAGCACAAGTATGTGCATGTTTGCACACAGTAACATCTGGGAGCCTTCATTTGTGTTAGTGGATTGACTGAAATCCATTCTTCTCAGCACAGCAACTTTATGGGTCAACACAACAGGTGCTTCTGTTTTCCAGCTCATAAAACTGTGACTGAGAATTGGGCCTCATATCTTTTGGAAAGGGTGACTTTTTGACTTTAAGAACAGGGAAACAAATTCATTAAAATATAGCTGGGACAGATTTCTTCAGTATAGGCAGTACACTTCTCTAAAAGCAGGGCTATTAGAAGTCATTATGGCCTCATATTGTGCTGGGGGGGGGCATGCTCTCCAACCATTGTGTTTGGTGTCTGTTTTTTAAATTTTTTCTGTAGTTTTGCCTGTATTATAATGTGAGTAGGAGGCCGGCTTATTTTCTTCTTACAGTTCGTGGCAGTGTGGTCTGGTGGGTAGAGCACCATCTTGGAAACCAAGAGACCACAGGTTCAAACCCCATCAGAGTCACATACACACTGCATAGCCTTGTGCAAGTCACTTAACCTCTCTAGTCCACCCAGCTGTGAAAATAGGCAGAAGCAGGACACCCCCAGACTGGAAGCAAGAAATTGCATCCCAGCTGGGCTATCCTGAGAAATTAAGTTATTCAAAAATAATAATATTAAATAACATTTTAGAGAAATATACAGTATTCTGTTTCACTGACCTGCATTGTTATTATGTATATGATGGCAATCACTAGGTAAAGCTTTAAAAACAATAACTAAAAACGGGTCGCTGTCCTGATGATTAAAAGATGGTGTTTTCAGGGCAACGAGGGAGTGGAAAGGCAAGTCAAGGCATAAGTCCTCAGACCGTGAACCCTGACCCCTTACACTACATATAAGAAGGAAATCTTGGAAGTCCAAGTCAGTCTCAGCGGCAGCTAGGGATTCATTGTTCTGTGTTAGGGTTGCTCAGCTGCTTCCACAGTAAAAAGAAGCACCAACACCACACTAGAAAGGAATGTCATTTGTTGTCAAGCTTGATTCAATGTCATTACCTATGCCAAAAAAATGTGTGTTAAAATTAGCAGGAGCAATCAAATTGACAATGCAAATAGTCCTGCTGCAAATCCTTCCAAGTGTTGCATTGAAAATTCTCTTTGACCTGTGGTTTTAGTACCCTTTTATTACATGGTAAACATATAAGGTTTGTTTTACATGGTACAGCAGTGGCTAGTTCATGTTTGCATAGAGCTACTGCAGCTTAAAATAGAGACAGCAAATTTGCATAGGAAAATCCTAGTCAAAAATATTGAGCTTGTATTCAGCTTGCAAATATGTGGTGTTTTGGACCTTCGAAATGAAAGCATATGGACTGTGAACTTCAGTGGGTGCCAACGAATAGAGCGCTCCCAATTTACTGTAAAACAATAAGTTATGAATGGTTTAAATTTACTTCTAACATGGTTTTGCAGAGTTTTTCTCAAAACAGAGTATTTTGTAGTGCACATAGCATTCAGAATCACATTTTGTCTTGACATCACTTGGCGTCACTGGAAATCCTCATCCTTTTATTACTGATAGCTGCATTTGTGTGTGTTTGTTCTCTCTCTTTCTCTCTCTCTCTCTCTCTCCCTCTCCCACTCTCCCTCGTTGGACTGGAGTGTTGTCTATGACTGCTTCAATGTTCAAGGAAAAGATGAGACCAGTGACTTCAAATATAACAGGTGCAAGGCCACCCCATCACTTAAGCTTGAAGTGCCTTGGTCCTGAACATGAGCCCTATACCTGTAAACACTTTGGCACCATGATGCTCATGACACTCCATGCAAGGAAGAACCCGTGGCTTGACTCTCAAATCCTTAGAAGGGCCTCGCGTTTTGATGTTGAGTAATTTGACCCTGACCTCCAATGACACTGGAGGTCTCAAGCTGAGAGTAGGGGAAAAGTACTCAAGGCTGATTGTTATATCCATCAAGTCTGCTAGGTGGCCATTTTGAATAAAGTTAGGCATAGAAATTTCGACTCAGATATACACTCTGGGGCTGAGTGAGGTCATTATACCTTACATTGGTCCATATCTAGACACTCACTCTAGCTGTGTCAACCTTGCTGAGGGTAGAAGATGCAAGGATATAGATAGACAACAATGATGGCAGTAAAGCCCAATGGTCTGTTCCAGCCACCTGTAACACACTATCATAGCCCCAGACATATTGTCAATATGGGGGTTTTGTCTACTATCCACTCCCTTGCTCCTTGTCTTACTACTACCCCCCTGAGTAACTACTAAGCCTTTAACTCTGTCCCAGCCATGCTTGGAATCATTAATGTGTAACCCCCAGTTGGCGCTAAACTGAGAGGGCTACTACCCTTGCCTGTTTAGCTAGTGAACAGGTTGAGGGGCCTGGGTCCTATGACGCGGTGCCTCCATTTTTATAAGTTGAAACCTGGGGAGAAAGGTGTCACTCAGCATGGTGATTAGGTTTGGCTACTCTGCACAGGGGCCCCAAATAACTCCGGACACAGAAAGCAATAACTGTAATATCCAATACCAGAAGCTGGGATTCTAAAGTGTGGCTTTTATTCACATCCAACAGAATAACAAAGCATAGATGGACCCCCACAGGGCTACACTCCTGGTAATGCGGATTTATGGAGATCAGAACACATCCTCTTTACACTGAAACCCTCAGGTTTCGAAACACTCTGGACATTTGGCCCTAACTCAACTATTTTTTGGTTTCCCTGGCTCGGCTCCCTTGACAGCCCTCTGGACTACCTTTCTTCCATAGCTCGGCTCTTATGCCAGCCCTTGGACACTTTCCATATAGCATGGAACATTTCTCGGTGGCTCCCTAAACCACCTCTGAGCAGTTCTGGCTCCATCAGGGAATTTTCTTCGTCAATCCCACATCTGGGTACTTTCCTCAGGCACTGGCCAAGTACCTGAGAGGAAGCAACAGGTGTGCCAAAGCAAACCCGTAGAGGTGAATTTGGTTACTACTGATGGAGGGGTCTCCCACCTCTCACTCCCATAATTCATACCTAGCCATTTCTCCGGACTTTAACACCTCATCCTCTGAAAACACTTTACTGTGTAGATTCTCTATAAATGTATGTCACATTTACTCTACTGTTCTTCCATCCCACATGTGCTGAATTTGAAACACACTTAATGAGTGGCTGTGTCCATTTCTGTAGCCCCCCACAGAGTTAAGCAGTCCAATTCCCACAACTTTTAACTGTACTTAGCTGTCTTTTCCTGACCCCACAGTAACAGTCACTTAACTTCATCTTGTCTCAGGTGAAAACACATTGGCCCTTTATCAGAGCAGACTCACCGTTTGGTTGCAGGTACCCCACAGGCTTTTTCTCTTCAAAGAAATCTCATCCAAAATTCTGGTGCCTCGGCATGAACCTAAAATCAGGCAGCTTTTTCTTCCCCTAGCCAGACCAGGAGATTGCCCCTGGAAGTAGGCTGAATCCTTCCCTCAATCCCCACAGGGATGGGGTCCTGAACCCCTGGAAGCAGTCTCTACCACTTCACTTGGCTCTTCTTGTGTTCCTCTTCAGGTGAGAACACTCACCTCTAACCAAAAAATAGCTCTTTGTCAGAGCTGAGGGCTCTGAGGACTGCAGCAGCAGCACACCTCTTCCCTCTTCAACAGTCTACTACAGACTGCTACTAAACTGACTTCAAATTCCCCAACATTCTATCCTAACTTCCCTAGCTGCAACATTCCAGTGTGGCTTATGCAGCTTCGATAGTTCTAAATGATGTCATAGCTCCAGCTCAGCAGAGACTGAAAACAGAGCAAGACATAGTGAAATCATTTTAACTAGCTGCCTGTCCCTGCCTGCCACTAGATCTAACTAGGGTTCTAGTAACCCCGGGTAACGGGGGGTTACAGATGGTTTTGGCACCCACCATCTTCGCTAGCAGATTGTTCTGTGGCTCAACCACTCTATGCAAAATAAAGCCCTCTCACATCCCTCCTCAACCTTCCCCTGCCAGCTTCCATTCATGTTCTCATGTTCTACATTTACTTCCATTGAACAGTTCCTCACACTTCACCTCGTTCCTTTCAGCAACTTTTTTTTAACTCTTTTTCTTGCCTACCCTCTAGGGGAATCTCTTGGGGTCCCTCTCTCGACCTGCAGCTTCTGAGTGCCCAACTGAACCACAACTCCCCTGACTTCTGAATCAGTATCAGGACTCCCATCTCTCTCCTGGGCCCTTGGAGAGACCGGGAGTCCCGAGAGGGTAGAGTCAGGGGGTGCAGCCAGCATTGGGCATGTGGGCCTTGGCATCTGGAGTTCGCCATCACCTCACCCAGTCAGCCGGGGTTTTTTGTCCTTTGTTTATGCCCTTGATACCCCTCCCCCCCAGAGCTTGGACATGCAATGGCGTCTAGAGATGCCCGCCGCAGCTCCACCCCACTGCTCACTGCCCTGGCATGCACAATGCATCTGGTTCCACCAGCAGCCACTGCAATGCCAGGCAAGCCTGGATCCCTTCCCAGAGAGAGGAGAGCTGTCTTCCAGATGCTTGATCCTCTCTTGCTCTCCCCTACCGACCCCCGGCAGCCCGGGCTCATTCCCGAACCTGGGTCACTGATGTGGTGTGAGGTGTGGCGTCCAGCGCCTCAACCCTCAGTGCCACCAGGCCAGCTTTTCCTTTCAGGAACTTGAAGGGCTCTAGTTTCAAGTTTCAAAGTTTATTTGTTTGATAGTTTAGTGATTAACATTTTTTTATAAACATTAAAAAAGGTAAGAAACTTCTTAATTGACAACTTTAAAAAAAATGAAAATTACGTATTTCAATATAAATTTAAATTGTATCTTACGCTTCCATAGAACTTCTTACATGTAAAATTGGCTAATACAACAAGGTGATAGATTCCCCCGGCTCACATTCAACTAGAACATTCACGTACAATGAATAGACGAGATGAAGATGCTGTGAATTGCTTTAGAAAATTCTAATACAATTAGAATGTAACTAGGACACTGAATGGTTCAGGTCTGGGTACCTACATTCCCTAAATGGTGTAGTGTAGCCTATATTCCTTAATTTCCAAGTTGGGGGGAAGAAGGTTCCCATGGACAGAAAAAGTCATCACTGAATCTCTCTCCCACCTTAATAGACAAGAGGCTTTAAATACTGACAGGTTTTTATTATAGTAAGGATGAATGACATATCCTAATACAACAGAATTATCCTCTAAGTCTTACAAATGTGAAAAACACATATCTCAATGAATGAGTATTGTAGAGTTTGTAAAATCCTCTTTGTATCAATAAAATAAGGAAAAGGACAAAAGAAATTTCCACTAAAGCTGAATCCATTGCCACTCACAGATAGGTCTCTATCGTATCATCCTTCTGTCATCTAACCTTGAAAATATACATGTTCAGTGTCCTATGACAATCCTCGTAGGAACCGACCTGCTGGCCCTAAATCATTTTGGTTACCCTACGCTTCACCATTTGTAACTTGTCTTTGTCTTTCCTTAGAAGAGGACTCCAGAACTGGGCACAGTACTCCAGGTGTGGGCTCACCAGTAATCTATACAGATGCACTGATACCTTTTCCCTCCTGCTGTCAAAACCCCTCCCGATACACTTCAGAATTCTGTGAGCCTTACTGTCGGCCTTGTTAAACTGGCTGTATTGTTCAAAGCAGCAGTATTTATTAGTCACCATATAATTTTTATCAGCAAAAATACCAGGATACCCATTTTTCTTTTCGGGTTTTTTTTTCCACATTCCTGAAGCAAGATATGGGTTTTTGACGTTTTTAAAAGTTCCCACTCCCTGCCATGCCGGCCATGCAAGAATGAAATATACCTGTGCAGTGCTGTGCTGTTTACCATCAGAAATGTGGTAGCATCATCCTAATACAGCCACAGTATTAATCTAGCATTGCATTCAACAGGTCATTTTAACAGAAGAGATTTTTAAGAATTAAGAGCAGCAACCATCTTTAATGATGAGTCATTAACAAATTAGCTATAAAAGTTGTTTCAAAATATCTGAGGAAACTAAAACTACACTGAAAATGAATCTAAGATTGTCAGAAATATATTTCTGCTAAAAAAAACCTATATGATTACTTTTTTTGCCGACCAACACATGCTGTTGCTTTAAGGGTGTCAGTTATGGTGACTCCTTGGTCCCTTTCCTTAGGGTTAGTGCCCACCTTAACCCCTCCCATCCAAAACTCCTTTCTAGGATCCTTGTTACCTATGTGCATCACCTTGCACTTTTGGCCCACTTCTCCAACCTTTGCATGTCCCTCTGCATCTCCCTTACCCCATCCTTATGGTCTACCCTACCACAGAGCACAGTGTCATCTGTGAAGACACACATCTTGTCCTGAATTCCTTCTCCTGTTTTGCAGATGAACATATTGAAAAGGTCTGGACCAAGGGCTGACCCTAGGGTACCCCACTGGTGACCTCTGTCTCTGCAGATCTGGTTCCGTCTACCACTAACCCCTGCCGTCTTCCTTCCAACTAATTTTCTACCCATCTATGTCCTTTGCTGCACCCAGATCCTCTAGCTTCTTCAGCAACCTTCTGTGAAGCACCAAGTGGAATGCACTGCTGAAATCAAAGTAGAGTAAATCCACTGTATGACCCTTATATTCTATTCCAGTTACCCAATCACAGAATACTATCAGACTGGTCTTGCAAGAACTCTCTGCCACAGACCTGTGCTGTTTACTATCCAGAAGCCCAATTTCTTAAAGGTAGTCACTAGATCCTCTTTGACTACTAGTGTCTACATCAGGTTACCCACAACGGAGGTAAGACTGACAGGTCTGTAGTTACCTGGCTGCTCTTTGTCCCTACCCTTTGGAACAGAACTATGTCCACCACCCTCCAGTCTTTCAGAACCATGCCTGTCCAAATAGAGCCATTGAATAGCCCTACCATGGGGTCAGCTAATTCCAGTGTCAGTTCCCTTAAGCACCCTCGGATGCATCCCATCTGGCCCTGGGCTGGGGCCTTATCTAGCTTTAGGGCTGTTAGCTCTTTTCTGATCATTTCACTAGTAAATACCTGCTGCCTTATTTCCAGGATCCCCCTTCCCGCCTTTATGACACTCTATGGGAAAGGCCTGCTGTCCTCCCTAGTGAATACTGTGCAGAATTAGTCATTCAGAATGGCTGCTTTCTGCTCCTCCTCCTCCTGTATTACCCTACCTACCTCTGTTAGCCTAACAAGTCCCCCTCCTATCTTTCGTTTGTCCCTTATATACCAGAAAAACTGTTTTTCTCTGCCTTTGCCCCCTCCCCAGTGCAATATGCAACTCAATGTTTGCTTTTGCATCCCTGACTGCCATCTTGGCCTCTCTAGTTCTTATTTGGTACTCCCCCCATTCTTCATCCCCCTGCACCCTGCTTCTCCTTGTATCTGATGATGGCCTTTTTGTTGGCTCTCACTGCCTCCCTGACCTTTTCAGAGAACCATATTAGTGTCTTGTACCTTTTTTTCTTGGTTACCGTACTCAAGCATGACTGTGTTGCCAGCCCATCGGCACAACAGTAGCGCTACTGCTTGCAACACTGATGACCTGGGTTCAGGAACAAACTTGGGCATCAGAGCCTGGTGGGGGGAGGAGGACTGAGCATCCCAAAGAATGCTCTCCTCCTTTAGTGAGAGTGGGTCACCATTCTTGCTGTAATACTGACACCTGGGTGACCACAGTTGGCAGTGCAGTTGAGGACGTCATGGGAGGGATGGACGCAGGCCAGAGGTATGACACAGCAGCACACTTGATATGCGTATGTGTCTTGAACCTCTTTAGTGTGCCTATGTTCATGGGTATAGGGTGAAACACAGAAAAGACCCAACTGCCTGACGGATGACGGATCCTGGTGTACCAAAGGGGACTAAACCTGAACCCCTTAGTGGAGTCGCCTGACAAAGACATAAGCAAACTGAGAAGTACACCCCCTCTAACCCTCCTTCAGGAATAGCCATGGCAGCAAGGAGGTAGGCAGCTGAGGGGGGAACTGGCCCGCGGAGCCAAGCACTTTGGGGAACCCAGAGGGAGTTTAAGGTAGTGGAGTGTAAGGGGGCATAAGCAGAGAATAAAAAAGGGGAAGAAAAGCAGTATTTTATTCTCTCAGGAACAGCCCTTTTTATTTCTCCCCATCTTTCTTTCACTCCCCTGATACTGTCCACTCCAACGAACCTATCCAGGACTAATTCTCTCATCTGGTTGAAGTCTACATTTCTGAAATCCAGAACTTAAGCCTTTGACAAGGGTTTACTGGTACTAAGGGCTAGAATGGTGAATTGGAAGCATCCCACCCCATTCTTGAATTCAAGGTCTGTAGGCTCGGAGTCAGACCCCCAAGATCAAGAACAGAAACAACAACAGGAGACTGAGATTATTTTTGGAACTTATATATTGCTGTGGTTCACATAAATCAATTCAGTTTAACCACAGACACATACATCTGATTACATAGTACAATATCATGTTATTAGGATTTGTTATGGTCTCTGCTGTTATTACATCATTTAAGGGATTATCGAATTACAAAAGAAAATACTACCATAATTTATTGCTGCCATGAACACGAACAATTACCAAATTAATATAGTAACTTCATAGTATCTTCCATCTAACTTGGATTTATATGTTATCTAATGCTACATCATTAAAGAAAAATACTGCAGAATAGCAAAATGCATGCATCGATAATCAGAATAATATGAAAATAAAAAAGTAACACGTGTATTGAATTCTTTAAACCACATTACACTTTTTCAGCAATAATGTTTTTCAGGCAAAAATGTCAAGCTACTCATTTTTCTTGTTGTTTCCTTTCATTCCTGAGCTAAGGTACGGGATTTTGAAGTTGTTAAAAGTTCCTATTCCTGTCCCATGACCCCATGAAAAATTAAATATACTGTTACAATACTGTGCAGTCTATTATCATAAACATGTGGCTGCACCATCCTAACACATCTGCAGTATGAATTTAGCCTGTACATTAAACAGGTAACCTCAGCGGAAGAGATTTTGAAAAATTGCGAGTGGCATCCATCTTTAATGTCGTGAGTCATTATCGGTAAAGTAGCTGTACAAGCTGTTTTAAAACCATCTAAGAAAAAAGGTGACTCTAAGAAAATCAGAAATACATTTCTGATAAAAAAAACTAGAAGAATATTTTTGTGATTAATACTGCTTCTTTAAATCTGTAAGTCACTACAATAAAATCAAATGACTTTTCTCCTACAAGACATATACAGTTACCAGTCAGCAAATTCAATTAATTATAAGCTTCTAGTCAGTCTACTGGCCCAGCAGTAGCACTACCATTCACACTGCATGTGACACGGGTTCAGGAATGAGCCCGGGGTTGCTGGAGAGGGGGAGAGGGAGTGAGCTCCCCAGAGGACGCTCGCCCTATCCAGGGAGGGAGGACTGACTGTGCCACAGAACAAGTGCCTCCTGTAGAAACACAGGAGGTGGATTTCCATGCAACTGGCAGTGGGGTGGATAAGTTGGCTAGCCCACACATTCATTGGCACGTTGTGTGCATGCATGCACATGTTCCTGCTGCTGACTCTGGGGGGTTGGATATTACAAAAATGAGGATGGTCAATCCTCAGCCAGGCAGCAGGATGATACCAGAATACTAAAGGCCCAACACCCGCCAGCCTGGTGCAGCTCCACACAGATTCAGTCACCACAGAAACTTTGTTCCATCTCAGCAGCCTCGTCATGGGGGTCCTGTCATGGCACAAAGAAGCTAGGTAAGTCCTGGGATGGTGGAGTGATGCTGCTGGGGACTTCGGTTGAAGGGGAAACAGGCAGAAAGTTGGGGGTAAGACAGTAAATAAAAAATAAACAATTGTCAGCTTTTGACTCTGAACCCAAAGGATGCCTGCTTGGCTTTGAATTTCTTAGATCCTAGAGGCCAGCTTACCTGCTTCAGTGGGGTCTGAATGATTATAGCTGTTACGCCATAAGTGACTTTGACTCCCACTGGAAGTATCAGCACATAGTGTACCCCCCCCCAGATCTTCCAAAGATTTGTCTTCTCCATAGAATCACACTTCTGGGTTTGAGCTGAAGGAAGCTAGGAACCCAGGGAAACCTGAACTTTCAGGGCTGATGGCATAGGTGGTAATCTCCACATGTACACCTCTTGTGCACGCTCACTGGTATACTTCTGCCCCCATCCCCAACCAACTCAGTTCCTTTCTTCCTGCCATCAAAGTGTACTGTTTTTCTTGTCCTCCTCTTCGGGGTCAGAACTTCTTCAGTTTGTGTACAAGTAGCATTCTGTCTAGTCTGTGCTATTTCATAAACTATGACTAGAGTTTATTTTTTGTGTCAGTTTATTTAAAAAAAAAAGGTTTCCTTGCAGCCCTAACTTTCGATTATAGTCAACAACATGGGAGGTAGGGGACCTGAAAAAGTAAGTTGCTGTGGCAACTAGACTGCATCTGACAAGCACTTCTCTCTGGGTGAGTGTACTGGCTCTAAGCAATCTTGTGCTTGGGAGAAAGGGTAGTTCTTGCGGAGTCACTGAAATAAATGGTTCTGGCCCTGCTTACGCTCAGCATAGGGTTTCAGGGACCATATAACCCTGACCTCTTCTCACAAAAAAACATAAGAAAAAGAAAAGGCACTGGTGAAGCTCAAGCTCACACCACTCTGCACTGAGGCATTTGATGCCTGTTGGCCCAGAGTCTCCAAAATCATCTCTGTCAATGACATGGGATTTCCGTATCCCCCTGCCTACTAGGGAGTCTTCAGGTCAGCACTTAGGTTGTTGGGCTCTCTTATGGAGCAGTGGTTTCAGCCCATGCTAAGAGTGGTAGTGCCACTGGCAGTGCCAACTCTGGTGGGTTTGTTGTTGAGGACTAAACCAGTGTTGCCTGTGATGCCATCATTCTTTGCAGCGTTGACTCCAGCTGTGGTGCCAAGGTCTTTAGTGTTGCCAGCCATGGTGCCTTTACCATTGTCGATGCCACCTGCGGTATGGAATCCTCAGTCAGTGCCACAGTTGGTACCATACTTGGTGTCACCTTTGGTGCTGCCCATAGCTCTGGTGCCACGCACAGTGCTGTATACTACATCATGGCCTGCACCCTTGATTTCAGCTCCAGCACTGATATTAGTGCCACCTTCTTTGGGACCGTTGTTTGTTGCTCAGTCTCCTGACACAGATGACAATGAATACAATACAGACTTAATTCTGGATACTCACTGGCGATGAGGATCCCCTATAGTTTGACCCTGCCTTTGTCAAAATTCCTGTGCCTACTAAGCCAGTGTCCCTGGTTCTGCCAATCCAGCCTGCTCTAAAGACCCACATGGAAGGGGCCTAGAGTAGGCTGACTTTTATTCTGGCTGTCCCCAGACAGATAAGAAGTACTTGGCTCCCAGGACAAACCCGATGTACATCACCTGGCTTACAGCATATGCTGCTGTAATTATGGCTAATAAAAACAGGGCTACAGCTCTAACAGAGATCACTGCACAACCCCCTAACAAAGAGCCTCACAAAGTAGATATTAAAGGGAAGCCATATTTGCTTTAGTCACTTAGGGCTTGAGGACAGCAAGTTACCAAGCCCACATTCTGAAGTATGACTACCGATTATGGATCAAGCTTAGATCTATTGCAGAGAGTTTCCCCAACTTGGCTTTAAAACAAGAGCTCCTGGTGACTATTGCTCAATGGATTGAGTCTAACAGCCATCAATAGGAAATTTCAGTGGTATCCTCCAATGCAGCAGCTTGCTCTGTGGTGATTTGTATTTGGTGACACTCCTGGTTGCATACTACTGGCTTTGCTGCCAATGTCCAACAACAAATAATGAATATGCCATATGATGGCACTTATCTATTTGGACAGCATGAAGAACAGGCCCTTATGAATTTGAATGAGAAGAAAATGACTCATAAAGGTGCTAGAGTAAATCAGTTCACCACAAAAAGGGGAAGAGCCCATGTTTTTTGCCACAAGAAGCAGTGCTTTGATAGCAAAGGTTGAGAAGGCGACCAACTTCAGCAGCAGTACAAATCTCAATCTGCTCAGCAGCAAAAAACAGCACAACTGAAGGCACAGGCATCCAAGGCACCCACTGTGGCCCTCTGAGTTGCAGGCCCTTTGTCGACCTCAGCTGCCTGGTGGGGGGGGGGGAGTCTGACCCAATTCTATAGTCAGTGGGATCCATCACAACAGTCAAATAGATTTTAAGGATTATCTGATAGGGGTACTCCCTGGAATTGTCAGAGGGCCTTCAGAGCAACCCTCTAGGGAAGCTATTCTCTCTTTAAACCCACGTCAAAGCTGTTAACATAGTTGATAATGGGCGTCTTGCTCAACAGGGCAGTTGAAGTAGTATCGGTGTCAGAGAGGAACAAAGGATTCTACTCCTGGCACTTCCTTGTATTCAAACATTTGGGGCATTTGCCCCATTCTCGACCTCAGAAAACTGAATAAGTACATGGCTCGAGGAAGATTAACAATGGTCTCCCTGGGGGCATGGCCAAGCCGGGATCCAGGATGACAGCTTAACCGAGGAGCTCCGTCAATCCAGCATATTTTCAAGCCATCCCACTCCTTTAAACATAACCAGACGGTGATTCAGCAACACTGTGAACATCTCATCACTCCTGAACCAAATGGCAAAAAAGTCCCATTTAAACTTTAAAATAGCAATGGAGGCTACAAGACCACTGGGTCTAGACCTGTTGACCATGCACGTGGCTTCAAAAACGGGAGCGGAAGAACATTGGGGCCCGGGCTCAGCAAGCTCCCCTAACAACACTTCACCAAGCTAAACCTTAGAAAAACTAATTTCGGACCTAAAATATGACCTTACTGTCCAAATGAACTCAGGCTTTGAAAACATAACAGCACAGCTTTCTCACCTGCAGCAATTATTCTATACTCTTGGTGAGATGGTCAAGCAGCACACTACTCGAATCGGTGAGCTGGAGGACCGAGTGGGGACACAGGATGACACAGTGCACCAGCTGGAAACCTCTCTTCATCAAGCTCTCCAAGAAATAGAAAAATTAAAAGCCACAATGGATGACCACGAGAACCAGGAGCGCCGGTGCAATATCTGAATGGTCGGCCTGCCAGAGGGCTTAGAGAGCAATAACTGTGCTTCATTTATCCAGACCTGGCTGAGACGACATCTCCAAATCCCTGAATCTTTCCTTGCTTGAGATCCAGCAAGCCCACATGTCACCAGGCCGAAAACCAGGCCCTAAAGAATTCCCTAGGCACATTATTGTTAAATTCCTATGATACGAAGACTGCCAAATGATCCTAGAGGCACCCGACGACAGGGATCCATCACAATCCAAAGAAGCCACATTAGCATTTTCCTGGACTACTCCCATCAACTACAAACTGAACAACAAGCATTTCAGAAGGTTAAGAAAAACCTGCATACTCTGCAATGGCCTCTCGCACTGATCTACCCAGCAAGATTGATTATTCATTGGCAGGGTAAAGCAGCAAAGGCATTTACAAGCCCAGATGCCGCAATGGAGTTTATTAATCGGGAAGTAGGACAGGCCCAAGATGCACCCAACCCATGAAAGAGGAACATGGACACTTGATCTTTCCTCAAAGGGACTGTAATCACTTTTAAGCCATGTTGGGGAAACAGGTTCCCGGGGTGGGGGGGGGAGAGGGAGAGAGAGAGAGAGTTCTACGTACCTCCATGGCCTGTAACTCCATCAAGGCCTATCAGACTAGGCTGCGGGTCACTCCCCTTGCACCTCGAGCCCTACAGACCTCCCGATGACTCTTCAGAAGAGCCCCTTGCATAACACTGTGGACATTTTTACAGTGGCCATCGAATGACTTTTGTTGGATAGCCCCTCTAACAATGGCGTAAAAGGTGATCACAGGTCCGGACAGCGATTTTTCCTAGATTTGTTAAAGGGACTGGAAAAGCTCTTGGTTCTACAAGGGACAGCTACCCTGGACTTGCTGCGGCCTAAGACTGCATAAAATTTGGTGTTGTCTTTAGTTAAACTTCCACAGGCAAGAGGTCTTTTTGTTTGAGAAGCTACCATTTGATTCTTTTTTTTTTCTGTAGGTTGAGAACACTTGTTAACTGTTTTTTTTTTTTTTTTGTGAGTCAGATCTTGAGGAATCTAGCCTGAACTGCAGATTTACAACAATAGTTCTAATGTTTACATAAGTTCCTAACAGGTTGAACCACTGTTCGTTTAAATGTTTGCTTAAATAAAAGGAGTGAGTGGGAACATGGGGTAATAGTGAGCTTTTGGGAGGGGTGGGGAATCTTAGAGCTGTTGAGTGCGGGGCAGCTGGGGTTTTATGATTCCACCGCTTTCTGGCACCCTGGGATGAGAAAGATCCTTGTGAGGAACTGAGTTTGTCCCATTGCCCTTGTCATGTTTGGTTGGGGGGGCAACCGGCACCTGAGTCATGGCAACAGATATGAAGGGGCGGATGAGTGACTGTAGACAATCTGTAAAACACATTGCTGGGGGAAGGGTACCAGAGGCTGGGGGGTGGTTTCAGTTAGCCCCTATAAGCCTTTTGTACTCTCCGTTGCCTGACTCAATCTATGGTGCATGGCATTCCTGGCAGACGTTAACTCTTACTAGCCCTCCCTGGGCATATTGAGTCCAAGCCCTAGAGGTGTGCCCTTTGCTCTCAAATTTATGGAGTCATAAGTAAGGAAGTGGAGGGGCATTTCCCTCCCCAATTTCTGCCCCTCTCACCGAAATATGGGTGCAATCACTTTAATGTATTAAAGTAAGTTCACAAGCACATTGCTATAAAGGATTGGCCGGCTGGCAAGATCCATGAGAAGTAGTGGGTACCAAGGGTTTTCCAGGATGGGAAGGCCTCTGGGGAAGGGGAAAGGTTTTGTTAGCACCTGTTGCACTCCTTACATTGTTGCTTTTGTTTGGGAAGGGGGGAGGGACAGAGCGGGTGGGTAGATATGGGGGTGCAGGAGAGGGGGGGAGAACTTCAACGGGGTTTTGTTTGTGGGAAGTTTGGGAAAAGTTTCAAAGTTGTTTGAAAACTGAAAAGTCAGCTTTTGAATGTTTTATTTTACTGCAGCAGCTTTCAGACTCAATGACAGGTTGCAGAAAGACATATTGGCTTATTTTTCTGCAGTGAGTACCTTAAATGTTCTGCAAGAGAACGTCAATGGCCCTAAGACAGTAGTGAAATGGAAAAAAATGTGGTCTTATATAAAGCAAGAAAGGTGAGATGTGGTGCTTCTCCAGGAGGTCCACATGACAAAGCAGGACGTGGACAGACTTTCTTCCTCGTGGCTGAGGGGGGAGGCCCTATTAGTGGCTACATTCACTTCTAAAGCTCAGGAATAGCAATATGGTTTCGACCTGGGCTACAAGCTAAGGTCCACTCCTCAGTGGCAGATCCCTTAGGGAGGTATCTTATAGTACAGTAGATGCAACAGAAGAAGAACAGAGATATAGCTTTGTGTCTCTACATAGGCGAATGAAGATTCCTTGGATTTTTTTCCATCGTACAGCGGTGACATAGGTCTCATACCATGACAATATAGTTATGGGGGTAACTTTAATACCTATTGGGCTGTATCACTAAATTACTCTGATACGAAGGTACAATCCCCACCCAAGGCATTTCAGCCCTTAAAAATATGGCTACAGAGAGCCCTAGCGGAGGCCTGGAGGTACTGCCATTCAAACAAGAAGGAATATTCCTTCTAGTCACATGCATACTGCATATATACTAGAATAGATTGCCTTTTTCTATCCCCAACTATGGTGCCGCGAGGTATGAATGCCTCCTACGGGCCAATTTTGGTGTCAGATCATGCCCCTTTGAAGATTATATTGATACCCGGTCGGGATTCCCCACAACCCAGACAGAGGAGACTAGACTCTACCTTACTAAGTGACCCTGCCTTCGTGACACACATCTCAAAATGTCTCACGGAATATTTCACTAACAGTATGGTGGCTGACACCTCTATTTCCAACACCTGGGATGCAATGAAGGCATATGTTCAAGGGGAAATCATTTGCTATGCTGCCTGTAAGGGGAAACAGGAAAGGGAGGAGGAGAGGAAGAAATTGGAAAGGGGTATATTGGACCTAGAGCAAAGGATGATGCTAGGAGACCAGACGATTGATAGAACCACATTAACACACATGAAAGGCGATTTAAATAAAAAAGTTTCTAGACGGACAGGGAGGGTCTTGCTGTTTACCCAGTCATGTAATTATTTTGAAGGGGATACATCTGGCAAATGACTTGCATAGCAACTCAAAAAACAAAGATCAGATAGACTGATCTTAGAGATTGAGACAGTGGTGGGGGGGGGGGGCATATCATCAGACCCTAAGGTAATTAATGACACATTTCGTCAATTCTACCAGGAACTGTATACCTTCCAGGCCGCACAACACAGTGACTCTGAAACATTCCTTGGGACAGTGACTCGTCCATCCTTGGGCAGAGATAGTCAATCATTACTAGACCAACCAATCATGGGGGAAGCGGTGAAGAAAGCCATTTGGTCCTCCAGGTCAAATAAGGCCCCGGGTCCAGATGGCCTTGAGACTGAATTCTATAAAACTTTCTGGCCTGTCCTTGGAGAACCAATGCTTCAAATGCTCCAGACAGCCCTGGAGACGGGGGACTTGCCTCAAACATAGCTTTTGGCTACAATTACCGTATTGCCCAAGCCGGTGAAGGACCAAAAGAAGTGTGCCATATATAGGCCCATTTCTTTATCAAACGCGGACTATAAAATCCTAGCTAACATCTTGGCAAGATGGATATAAGACAGATTCAGGAAGTCCTCCCCAGCTTGGTGCATCCAGACCAGGGGGTGTTTGTGCCAGGAAGGCAGGCGAAACACAATATTCGACGCACATTAAACATTATGTGTCTCTGGGCTCAGGGCGAGAGGGCAGTGGCAGTCAGGGTCTCCTTGTACTCAATGGGGAAAAAGCCTTCGACCACGTAGAATGGTCCTTCATGTTTGCAATGCTGGCTAAATATAAATTTGGACCTCGTATAGGTTCCTGGATAAGTAGTCAATACCGTGCCCCTTAAGCCCAAATCCTGTCAGATGACACCATCTCTCCACCATTCCGCCTCAGAAGGGGAACCAGGCAGGGTTACCCCCTTCCCCCCGTTATATGTCCTGACCACAGAGGCCCTGGCTGTTGCTGTCCGAACCCACATGCATATTCAGGGATTCCAGAAAGGGGACATAGAACACGTCCTCTCCCTTTTCGAGGATGATGTTTTACTATTTCTGGCACAGCCAGATACAGTACATCTCTTAAGGCCTTGACTGCCCTCTTTGAGCATTATGGACCACTCTCAGGGCACAAGATAAACTGGGAAAAGTGCAAGTGGCTGCCCTAGGTGATAACAAATCCCACATTACCACAGCAGCGCTAGACATTGCACCCTCCACGGAGATTAAGTATTTGGGGATCAGACTACACCGAGCTTTAACAAAGTTACAAGAGCTGAATTACAGGCCCCTCATAAATAAAATAAGGGAGGATTGCAGAAGGTGGCAGACACTGCTTCTAACTCTTCCAGGCTGGGTTAATTTGGTCAAAACGAGCACACTCCCCCAGTGCTTATACCTGTTTCAAACATTGCCTATACACCTTCCAATTAAATATATTAAAGCCATTGAGGGGGGCTGTACCCTCATTCTCAACATCAAGTTACATTATTTGACCACACAGTTGGCCCATGTACAGCATCTGGTATCACAAAAGCCCACCCATAGAGCCTGGGTTAATTTGGAAACCCCAGAAGGAGGGATTCCTCTGTATAATCAGTTATTCACCTCAGCAATCCTTATTGAAAGGTTGGACAAAACTAAAAATCCCTTCACCCGCTCTACTATAAAGGCTTGGTTCCAAGCCCATAAAATTATAAACTACAGTCATACCCAGTGTCTGGATGCCTCCCTAGTGTCAGTACTGAAACCCCACAGCAAAACTTTATCGCAATCTAAAAAAAGTATTAAATCACTGGCACCGGATGGGTTTTACCCATATTTCCCAGTTCTATAGAGATGGAAGTATAGCAGCCTTCCCAGAGCTCAAGAGGGAATTCGGCCTTAGTACCTTGCATTATTTTATGTACTTAAAGATCAGTACTAGAATTCGGATGCTGTTAGAAAACCCACACGACCATCTGCAACCCAGAAGATCCCCACTGGAAGTAATCTTTAAATGGCTGACGAGCCACAGTATACTGAAACCACTGAGCAAATGTTATAGGTTACTGGTAGGGTCTCTCCCGGATCCCTTCACACAGATGTGAGGGAGGTGGGCAAGGGACCTTGCGAAGGAGCGGACTGAAGGGGACTGGTGTGAGATCTTTAAGAAGGGTATGTCCTGTTTGGTTAGTAACAGGCTAAGAGCTAGTCACTATAATATTCTGCATAGAATATACTTTAACCCGGCTCTGGCACACAAACTAGACCCCACAACCTCTAATGTATGTCCAAAATGCAAAGTGGCACTAGGCACTTTCTTCCATATGATATGGGCATGCCCCAAGGTCTATTCCTTCTAGGAGGCGATATTGGGTCTTCTATCTAAGGTACTAAAAAGTACCTGCCCAACTGACCCCATAGGATGTGCTTTTGGGGTTGCGGGGAGTTGGAGAAAAGGCACTGAGTCACCCAGTCAGATGTTTAGGTATTGTAGTGGGGAAGCAAGTTCTGGCACAATATTGGATTTCCGAGGTCACCCCACCCAATATCGCACTGGGTATGTTCCCTGATGAAAAACATGAAAATAGAACATACGCAATACTTGGCCAAGAACCAAATTTCAAAATACCAAGAAATCTGGACACCACTGGAGGAAGCACTGAGTCAGGATTGGTTTCCATTATTTTGAGCAACCATTCTATATAATCCATAAAACTTGTACAAAAGACAATATTGACATCTCATGTCAGTTATAGGAAGGCCCCTGTAGTGCGTCTAAGCATTTGTTTAGCAGGACACCAAATAAGTCTCAGGTGCCATAAACAATCCAAGGTGGTAGGGCTGCAGTTGAAAGGAAAGGTATATGTAAGTTTTTTTACTCTTAATATCTTCTGTACCCAATGTATTTGCTGCCATACACTAAGCTGTAATGGAATCGCTGGTCTAATTTGTTTTCTATGTAATGCTAACTTTTAAATAAAGTTTACAAAAAAAAAAAACAATGGTCTTTCTGGAGTCCCTGCTTCCATACCTGAAAACCCAGGACTGGCTAGCATCGCTGGATATGCAGGATGTATACACATGGATAAACCCCTGACATTACAAGTACCTTCAGTTCTGTGTGAGGGGGGAACATTACCAGTTTAGAGTCCTTGCCTTTGGGTTTTCTTCAGCACCTTGTGTTTTTACAAAGTGCTTTGCAGTTCTTGCAGTGTACCTCAGAAAGCTAGGACTTCAAGTCTTTCCTTATCTGGATGACTGGCTACTAAAGAGTCCATCCAAAGAGCAAAGGGAACAGGAAGTGGCCACTGTCTCACAGTTTCTTAAGTAAGCCCCCCCTTTTCAAGGGGGGTTATTGCTTACCTTAGAGTCCCCCTTCCCTTTTCCCCTGGGGTTTAGGTTTTTGTTTTGTGCTCTGGGGGAGTAATTTCTGCTGGCCGCCACTTGGGTACAGCAGATAGAGGGACAGCATATATAGTGGGAGGACAGAGAGTTCGTGGGACTTTTTTTGGGAGAGAGACCAGCTGTAACAGCAGTTGGGCAGTCGGAGGTGGGCTCCCCTTAGGCAGTGTTCTGCAGCTCCAGCGGCGATGTGCCAGGTCTTTTGGTGGATATTCCATGGGAGGTCATCATGAGGCAATCTGCAGCCATTTGGGTCGGGGCCTGGGGGGGTAGGTTGGTGAAAGCAGCCAAGAAGATGTATGGAGGGCGTAGGTAGAGTAGGACCCCTGGGGCCAGTTTAGGCCCTGGTTTGAAGGTAATTTTTCTTGGGCCATTGGGGCTGCAGTAGGCTGTGGCAGGGCTTCTGCAGAGATTCAGGACTGGTGGGAACAGTTCCGGTCTATACCCCATGTGGCAGGGCGGTCCGGGTGTTTAGAGGTGGCTTGGGAGGGGTCAGCCTTTACCCACATTTGGGGCCTATTTTATAACAGGTCTCGGGGGCTTGGGTGAGAGGCCCCCAGGTGGGTCCTCGGGCAGGAAGAAATACCGAGGCCTTTTAGGCCAGTTCCTCCATTTGGTTGCACATCTCGGGCAACACAGAAGAGGAGAAAAATAGAAAGACAGCCACTGTGACTGCTGTATGGGGGAGTGGTAGCTCCAGGAAAACACTCAGAATCCAGGTAAGAGAAAGAGCAGACAGACTGAGAAATCTGGGGACCAGGTGGGTCTGGAGCACAAGAGTTTGGGGCTGAGTTTGAGATACCAAGGGAGGCAGCTGAGGAATTAGCAGACTTCAAGTACAGCACCCCATTTGGATGGATTAGTGTGAGGGTGACTTAGAGGAGCTCATTGCTTCTCTGCATGAGAGTGCGAGAGTGAGAGAGAGAGAGAGAAAGAACTTGAGAAGCACTGGGGAAATAGCTGGAAGAGAGCCCTGTGTTATCAGGTGAAGCTCAAGTTAGGTACTTACCAGTGCCAGAGAGATATTGGGAGCTTCACATTCCTGGAGAAGTAAAAAAGGTCTTTGCTTCCTGAGTAAAGTGCTGCTGCTGAAGTTTGTGTTCACAGAAAATCTTTCCTCTGCCTAAGTTTCTGCCCAAAGATAGTGTCTGTCTACAAATGTCTCTGTACAAAGTTTTAGCCTCATGGAGCTGTGCAGCTTTTATTGTTCCTTAAGAAACTGAGACCCCAAGCCCTCCTAAACATTTGAGGGATCAAGAGACTAAAACCTGATTCATTTTGGAGAGAGAACCTGGAGTCCCGTGCTTGCTTTAGTTGTAAAGATTCTAATGAAATTTGAGTCCTTAGTTTTAGAGGTTTTCGTGAATTTTCTTCCAAGGCTTTTCAAAGCAGTCTATCCTATCCTGCGCCTATTCGTCCTGGGACCAGTGGGGGAAGAAACTGTATGCCCAAAGATGAATTTGGTGGTCCTCCATCGGAAGGCCTCAGAGGTAAATCAGATCCATTTTGTGGGGCACCTGGGGTGAGTGCTAGAAGACGCCCCAAGGTAAGCGATATTTATCTTCAAGAGCCATTTACAGAGTAATGCTGGGAAAGTTTCTATTGTCTGGGACCCCCTTCCCTGGAACATCAGGCCCCTAGACTGGGTGGGGGCTACACTTACTTTGATGGGAGTACTACTGAATCCTCTCAAGTCTCAGTTAGTACCCTTTCAAAAACTTCTATTCATAGGAGCTGTCCTGGGTGCGATTGCAGGACCAAGCTTTTCTCCTGGATAGCAGAGTGAACTCTATAGTTTAGATAGCGTGTTTTATCACGGGCCCCCACAGAGTGCATAGCACATTCCATGCAGCACATGTTAAGTCTCATGGCATCTTCATTGTTCACTATACCCATTGCAAAGCTGCACATGTGGACAACTGAGTGAAAGCTCAGCATCCGGTGGTCACAGGCATCACACACTCAAAACTGCTCCATACAGGTAACCAAACCACCAGTCTTCTATGGCGATCTGTAAAGTAAAATGTACTCCAATGCTTCTCTCCGCCAGAGGCACAAGATGACTCTCACCATGGATGTCTCCATGGCAGTATGGGTAGTCCACTGTCAAGGCCTCTAGACACAAGGGGTCTGGAATGGCTTCGCAACAACATACTCAAGATGAAGCAGTCCTATATGGCCTATAGGCCTTATTGTACCTGGTAGTAGTAGTAGTAAAATATTTTATTTGTGACTTATGAACAAGGATAAACTCAATTGAGCCAAGGCTTATTTACAATGACGTCCTATTGCACAATTTCCAGTAAAATGTTTCAAGTTGCAATAACAAATGGATTTAAACTGTACATAAGTATAAAAGTACCATATACATACAGTATACTGATATATAGACAGACACATATACATAGACAATACATATGCAGTTATTTTGCTTGACAACACACATGTAATTGTTTACACTTCTTGTCTCACCATCCTTTTATCCCTTCCCACCCTTTCTCCCCCCCCCCCATAATTCTTAAATTGAGGAAGCTATTCCAAGCCATTGCTCCATTATAAAAAAAAAAACAGAGGTCCTCCCTCTCTCCAGGTTACATTTTGGTACCACCATATCTGTCCCCATAGCAGATCTTAGAGAACCATTCTTTTGTCTAATAACTATGTTATCCAGTATATAGTTAGGTACTTGTCCTCTTACGGCCTTATTTATAAATGCTAACGTATGATTATGTCGCCTGTCTACCAGACTTTGCCATCCCAATGACTCATGCATATAACAACTATGTGTTAACCTAGGAGCTTCCATATATATCAAGCAAGTCTATTGTAACAAGTATCCAATCTCGACAGTTCCTTCTTATTTGCAGATGTATACAAAATATCCCCATAACCAAATATTGGTATAATCATAGTATTAACCACCCTATCCCTAATTTCTTTATCATGCACCACCTAGTCCTATAAAGGGTTCCCAGTCATTTAACAATGTTTTTAAGCCAGCCCGGTGGCACTGAGGGTTGAGGTGCTGGGCGCCACACCTCGCTCCATGCCGGTGACCCAGGTTCGGAAATGGACTCAGGTCGGTGGTGGGTCGGCCAGGGGGAGAAGGATTGAGCGCCCAATGGCTTGCTCTCCTTCTCCGGGTGGGAATGCACAGCTTACTCCAGTGCAAGACCACCACCTTCTGGGTAACCAGGGGAGGTCTTTGCATAAGGGAGCACAAACAGCAATACAAGGGAGGTTGATGCTGGCAAGGAACTGAGACGGATGCACGTCTCAACGTGTGCCTGATCCCTTGTTCCCATTGCACACTGGCATCAGGGGCAGAGAAATAAACTCTGAGGAAAATGCCCTTCAACACCCTGGATGAAGTCCTCTGGAGCCAGTCTCACCATCAGCCGACCAAGGGCAGATCCCGCTGTGCAATCTCACTGCAAGAGGATGAGAGGAGAGGTAAGGTGGAGAGCTATCCTCACTCCCCTCCGGGGGGTAATCCGGGACATCTAATTGGTCCCAGTAAGCAGCGAGTGTAGCACTCCAAGGGCAGACCCAGATGGCCGGAATAGATATGGAGGGTGTCACTCCCTGAGCATGGAAGGAGAGGGGGTTGAGAGGATGTAAGGTGCAGAAAAGCAATAAGTAAAAAAAAAAATGTTTTTAAGTGTTTGCCCTATATGGACTTCCCAACTCAGTTTAGTATCCAGCCACATTCCTAAACACTGTACCCACTGTAATACTACTCCCTCAAATGTTTTAATGTTCAGATTCCCTTCAGCAATTTTGGTATTTTGATTAAACAGAACAGAGTTTTCTTAGAATTCAAAATCAATTTATGATCTCTAAAATTTTTTTGTAATTCATTAAATGCAGACTGCAGCCTATTTTGAATTTGTTCTATTAATATATCTGACGTGTAAATTACAGTATCGTCTGTGTATAAATGAAATGATATTGAGGAATCTAAGAAACTTTGCTCATTCACATATAAGTTAAACAATAATGAGCCCAAAATTGAGCCCTGAGGGACTCCTATTTTTATTGCCAAAAATGTAGATGAAAAATTCCTTATTGTAACCGTTGCCTTCCACCAAGCTATGATTTAAACCATTTGTTACTGTTTCCGGTTACACACATTGAGCTTAGCCTGGACAGGAGAACACCATGGTCCAAGGTATCAAAAGCCTTGGACAGGTCCACAAAAATGGCACCCACCAGTGTCCCCCAGTCCAGGGCAAACTGTATATCACTCACAAGCTTTACTAGGGCTGTGACAGTTCCATGTTTCTGGCGAAATCCTGACTGAAAACTATTTGTCTTATGTGATTCTAAATAATATTTTGATCTGAAACAAATTTTTCCAAAATATTTGATACCTGTGAGAGAAGCAAAATTGAATGGTACTTTCTCAAATCTGTTTTCATCCCCAATTTAAAAATTGGAACTATTTTAGAGTTCTTCCATACGTCTGGAAATTCTGCCAAATGCAGTGACTGATTAAAAATCTGAGCTAATGGAAGAGCTATTACTGGTGATGCATATTTCAGCAATTTCATTAGACTATTATCCAAACCTATAGCTTTTGTTATGTCCAGTTTTAAAAATTCTGCCCTTACCTTTTCAACTGTAATTTCAACAGAAGAAAATTGAGAAAACATAGGTGGGTGTTTTGGTTGCACAGTTGGCTGATTATTTCGATCCCTATTGGAATCAGCAAAATCTATCTGCAACTTCTTGTGATAGTGGAACTATCTGGGGGGGTGGCGCTGTGGAGCCCTTGCTGAGCGATCGCCTGGAACATCGGCTCCATTTACATTCAGGTTTTAATAACTAAAACCACGTGTTTCAAAGCTCAAAAATCAACGTAATCAATTTTGGCAGGGAGTTAACCCCTCTAACCACAAAATGGGGAAAACTCAAAGGAATCAACCATCTGGGGACGGTTGGAAAGACAATGGTAATACATCGACCTTGGGCCCAAGTACCCGATGTGCACAGTATGGCGCAGCAGAAGCGGAAAGCTCGGAGGAGACCCTTCAATCGCTGGGAAATAAAATGAAGCAATTGATAGCATCATCGAACATGGTTAACCAGAAGCTGGATCTTCTGACAGGCTGTCTTACCACAGTGGAGCAAATGGTAGACTTACTACAAGGCGAGATGGAGGAAATAAGGCATTCTGAAACCTGTAAAAGTGTCCTCACATAACGAGCAAAGGAGCGACAGCATGTGGATACTCGGCTGGAGATACTCAAATCAAGTAAGGAGTAAGAACCTGAGGCTCGTCGGCCTACCGGAGGGTTCGGAAGGGGATTCAGCTCGCTTATTCATTAAAGACTGACTGACTCCTTGAACAACTTCGGGTGCACATGGCAAATATTGACTTTACTGTGATAAAAGCTTACCGCATTCCACACAGAGGTAAGCCGACAGTTGAGCTTCCTAGAGTAATGATGGTCATTTTAGATATCATGGGGTCCCGAGATTCTATTCTAAACATGGCTAAAAGATATGGGCTGCTAAGTGTGGAGGGAGACTTGGTGCACATTTTTCCAGGCATTGCATATGCGACTCGTCTAAGACGGAACAAACTTGATGGTGTGCGCTCCGTTCTTAGAGGTCTAGATATACCCCACACCATTCAGTTTCCTGCAAAGCTGTGAGTTATATTTGATGCCAAAGTATATATATTTACAGACCCTGGTGATGCAGGCAAGTGGGCTGTGAAGGTGGCTGCTGCTCAGAAGATCGAACCTGAAGCAGAAGACTCAGACAATGCTACTTGAAGGACTCTCATTTAGAGCTGATAAAATAAAATAATGCTGTTTCCTCAATGAGGAGAGTTTTTTTCCTTGGGGGTTTGTGGAGTTCTGATTCTGGGCTCTCTAATTGGGGGGGAAATATGTGGTTTTAGTATTTTCCTCCATAGTTAAGTTGGGAATGATAAAGCTAATTTGTTTTAGATACTTGGGGTTTCTCAGGTGTAACTGTACCTGACCAGATGTTATATTATTCCCAGGGTTAGGCTGATGTTCCTTGAAGGCGTCCGATTAAAAGTTTAGGCTACAAACATGTGGGTTTATACATGGCACCATTAGCCCTTCTGAGGGCACAGACTTTTTTGCTGGACATTATGGACTATAAATAAAGGTCTAGTGCCATGTGTTTTGGGCTACAGTTCCACAGTTATGCTTTATATTGTAAAGGGTAATTAGTCATTTAAGGATGCCTCCAAATATGGGGTATAAGTAGGGGATACTATTATCCTGTGTATATATATATATATATATATATATATATGGAATAATTTCCTTTTGGTATGAGACCATGTTGATGTTCCCTACAAGGTATGTCGTTTTCTGTGTGACTTTTTTATAAAAAGAATAAAACACAAAGTATATAAAAAAAAAAGATAGTGGAACTATCTGGCAATCAATCTGAAAACTACTAGCAGTTATTTGTCTTTTCCCATTCAAGAGTCCTGTCATCAATCTCCAAAATTCTCTGGGGTTATGTGAGCTGTTAATGTCTAACTTACATAAATAATATTTTTGTTTTACCTTTTCAATTTCTTTCACATATGTATTGTGTAATTGTCTGTATCTATTCCAGTCTTGTATAATGTATTTTTTCTTAGCTTTAGACCAACTGGCGTCCCTTTCCTTCCTAAGTTTCAATAATTCTGAGGTATCTGAGGTATACCAGGGCTCATTATGTTTTTTTTTTTTTCTTCACTTTTACCTGGTCACTCAAAAGACAGTACTCCTTCATACAGACAATAAATGTGTCATGTATTTTGTCAAAAAACATGGAGGTGCTCACTTCTACTGTCCTTCCATAGAGGCAATGAGAATGTGGGAATAGTGTCTGGAGCAGGGGACCCTGCTCTAAGAAATCCACCTGCCAGAAGTCCAGAACACTCTGGCAGATGATCTCCACTGAAACATGGCAAACCCTCATGAATGATCTCTAGTGGAAGACCATTCTTTGTTTGATGAATGATGGACCCCAGATATGGACCTTTCATGTCTCCTGTGATACCAAACTGTCTCAGTTCTGCTCCTGAAGTCCAAAGTTTGACTCATTCTGTCAGAATGCATACAGGCTGCAGTGGAAAAGTTTATTACTGTATAGAAACATAGAAACATAGATTTTGACGGCAGATAAGGACCGCTTGACGCACCCAGTCTGTCCATTTCCCTACCTAATGGATAAGCTGCAGATCCTAGTTAACCAGCAGCCTACTTCTTTCTACCCCCACCCCCTAGAATTGCCTTATGACTGTCCCATGCATGCTTGAATTCAACCACTGTTTTTGACTCCACAACCTCCTCTGGAAGGCTGTTTCATGCATCCACAACCCTCTCTGTGAAAAATACTTCCTTACATTACCTCTGAGCTGCCCCCATCTTCAAATTGTGTCCCTTGTTCTTGCACATCTTTTTGAAAGATGCTACCTCTTGAACTTTGTTGATTCCCTTGAGGTACTTGAAAGTTTCTATCATGTCTCCCCTCTCCTCCTTTCCTTGAGGCTATACATATTAAGCTCCTTTAGTCTCTCTTCATATGTCTTCTGGTGCAGACCCTGCACCATTTTATTGCCCTCCTCTGGACAGCTTCCATCTTGTCTATGTCCTTGCAGAGATTGGGTCTCCAGAACTGTACACAGTACTCCAGATGGGTCTCACCAGCTGTCTGTACAGAGGATAACAACTTCCTGTTTTCTACTGGTGATGCCTCTCCTATGCATCCCAGTATCCCCCAACCCTCCTTACTGCCCTCTCATTGCTTGCCCACCTTTAAGTCATCTGATATGACTACCCCCAGGTCCCTTTCCATTTTTGTTGTTGTTAGTATCTCACCCCCCATTGTGTACTCTTCCCCGGGTTTTTGTTTCCCAGGTGCATTACCTTGCATTTCTTAGCATTGAATCTAAGCTGCCATACATTTGACCATTCCTCTAACCTTGCCAAGTCCCTTCTCATCCTTTCCACCCCACCTTGTACATCAACTCTATTGCAGATCTTTGTGTCATCTACAAAGAGACATACTTTTCCTTCCAGTCCCTCTGCAATGTCACTTATAAAGACATTGAAGAGGACCGGTCCTAATATTGAACCCTGCAGTACCCCACTAGTAACCCCCCTTTCTTCAGAGTGGACTCCATTTACTATTACCCTTTGTATCCTATTCTCCAGCCAATTCTTTACCCAGGCTATCATCTTGGGACCCACTCCCAGACTGGCTAACTTGTATGTTAATCTTTTGTGTGGGACTGAGTCAAATGCCTTGCTAAAGTCTAGGTAGGCCATGTCCACAGCCCCTCCCTGATCTACTACTTTGGTCAGCCAGTCAAAGAAATCTATTAGATTCATCTGGCATGACCTTCCCACTTTGAATCCATGCTGCCTTGGGTCCTGTGCACCTCTGGCCTCTAGGTACTCAACAATTCTTTCCTTCAGAAATAATGTATGCTTTTCTTCCAATTCTTCTCATTCAGAGAGTGCTATTCAAGCTACAGACGCAAGGGTGTAAGATGATTCTGATAGACCCCTTACTAGCCCCAGGCAAATATGGTATCTGCTTATGACCCAGTTATCGGTCAACAAACTGAAGACTCTACCAACCAAGATGGACTTATTGAGTCAGGCTCAGGGCCTTCCAGTCCATCCCAATCTGTAATCCCTTCATATTGAAGCCTGGCTTTTAAAAAAATGTATTTATTTATTTAGTTTTTGTTTACCGGGTAAGGTGCACTAGCCATGGCAATGACTATTTTCAGGCACGACCCGGGAGGGTACAGAAGATAAAACGTATACAAAGCATAACATAACATAAATTGTTTACAACAGGTCATTACATTCATATGAACATCTTGCAAGGGTGGGAATACATTGAAGCAGGAATAAATTAATACAATGCAGGGTAGGAATATACAACACAGTATTACATCATCTGTGAGGGAGAAGCAAAAAACAGTTACTAAGGTAAGATGAGTAGGATCCCAGACAAATAAGGTTAGGATAATGCAAAGAAGGCTGTAACATAAGCGTAGTCATATAGGATAGGTATAGGAGAGTAAGGAAGTAGTAGTGACGTTAGAAAGGGATAGAGGATGGTGCAGAAAGGGAAAATAGTGACAAGAGAAGATGAGAGCACCGAGAGTAATTGAGAGTAGGTCATACAGGTAAACAAGAAAAAAGGAAGTGCTGAGCATTTCTTGGGGAAGACTGCAAATAAAGTGGCTAAAGAGTCATAGTAGGAGGGAGCGGAACAAGCTAATGTGGTTGGAAGCAAGAGCAGTTACATGAATCAGCTAGATATCTGCGTAGTAGTCTTTTGAAAGAGGCATGGGATGAAGCAAGGCATATAGTTAGGGAGAGAGAGTTCCAGTATTGGGGGGCATGACACGCAAAGGCACTAGCCCCTTTAGAGGCGTGGTGCCTAGGGATGAGGACAGGCGCATTGTCCATGGAACGCAAGCCATAGTCAGATGTATAATTTAGAAATAGCCCTGCCAGGGGCTTTTGTATGTGGGTTCTGATGAAGTTGTCAATAAATGAACCACATGCAAAAGACAGAGACGCAAGAGGCGAAAGCCAACCAAATTCGGAGTAATGGAGACAATGGTGTTTAAGTCGGTGAGAAGAGGAGGCATAGCGACAGATGTTATTATAGGTAACATCCCACTTCTGAAGACTAGATTTACTTGCAGCAGCATAGGTTGCAACCCCGTAGGTGAGGGACGGGAGGAGAATGCCACGAGCTATGGCTAGTCTAGCGGAGGGAGTAAGCACATAGCTGGAGCAGTAGGCAGTGCCTAGTTTCATATTTACAGACTTACAGGTTTGCTGGATGTGAAGGTCAAAATTAAGAGACAGGTCGAGGGTGATACCCAGACATTTAAATGAGTTAGTCACATGTACAGATGTGCCATTAACTGTGGAGACATTGAAATAAGGTAGGGAGTGCTTAAGTTTGGCATTAGAACCAAATAACACAGCTTGGTTTTTAGATACATTGAGGACAAGTTTATGGTTAGACAGCCAGTGTTGAATTAGTTCAAAGTCCTAGGAGAGACGTTGGTTGATGTCAGCAATACTTTTAGAGCTGGAGTACAGGATGATGTCATTTGCATATAACAGGGAGGAAGTCTGCTGGAGGTTGGTGGTGACATTATTTATAAATAAGGAGAAAACCAGGGGACCAAGGATAGACCCTTGTGACACACCAATATTTATAGAGGTTATATCCGAGAGAGTGGAGTTGTATTTAACTAATTGAGTCCTATTAGATAAGTAGCTGTCAAACCACATAACTACGTTTGGAGAGAAGCCTAGAGATCTCAGGGTCGTTAAAAGTAAAGGGTGGTCCACTAGGTCAAATGCTTTTATCATGTCAATAAAGATTGCCCCTGTTAAGGAGCCAGAGTCCATAGCAGCCAGGGTATCTTTCGTAAACTTGATTGGTGCAGTGGTTGTACTATGACCCTTGCGGAAGTCATGCTGGGCAGATGTAAGAAGGTCATGTTTATGGAGACAGTCAATGGTTTGGAAGGCAATGAGTTTCTCAAGTATTTTGCTGAGAACTGATAAGACAGCAATGAGCCTATAATTTGATGGATCTTTACAATCTCCTTTTTTAAAAACAGGGGTTACCCTTGCTGCCTTCCAGATGTCAGGAACTTGACATTGACACAGGGAGAGGGTAAAAATCTTGGCTAGAGGCACATCAATGAAGGGGGCAGCAAGTTTCAAAAGCTTAGGTTCAAGATTGTCAGATCCAGCCGCAGTGAACTCAGATATGTTGTTTAACAGTTTAAGCACTTCACGGTAGGAGACAGACTTGAAATGGAAGGTAGGTCCAGAGACGTGAGGTTGGGTGGTCAGGGTCAATTGGGCAGAAAAAGAGGTGGTATATTTAGAGAGGTCAGAGAATTGAGTATTGAAAAAGTTAGCAATGGTTCTGGGATTGTTGCAGTAGACCCCATTTAAGGACATATCTGTAGGAGTAGGGGCCAGATTAGAACCTAGGAAGAGCTTTATATGGGACCAGAACTTCTTGGCGTCCCTATAAGAATTGGTCAGTACTTCCTTGCAGTAGACACTTTTAGCCTTTTTGATTTCCTTCTTGCAAGAATTGTGAAGGGTTCTGTAAGCAATAAGATCAGTAGTTAGCCCAGAGCTTTTATATTGGAGCCAGCTTTTGTCCCTTTGACGTAGTTTGGAGAGTAGGTCAGATTTCAGCCAGCAGGTAGGTCTATTTTTTACCCTCCGGTTTATGAGTGGGCAGTGTTTATTCTGTATCACCAGAAAGTTGGTCAGAAAGAGATTAAGGGTGGACTGAGTGTCACTTGAGTTAAAGAGGGGGGACCAATCAATGGTGGCGATATCCTGTAGGAAGGACTGTGTATCAAGATGAGCATAGTTGTGGAAATTAATCAAATGTGGTTTTGATGGAGCAGGCTTAGCCTTTCAACAGATACAAAAGGTGGGGGAGTGGTCAGAAATGGAGTCAGCAAGTATGCTCGAAGCGATAATGTTTTCTTGGTGGCTGGTCATTATCCATTCCAGCAGAGTACTGGAGTTAGAGTGCTGTGCTATCCTGGTGGGGTCATTGATCAGCTGGTGTAAGTTAGAATTTTGAAGCCTAGTCAGTAGTGAGTGTTGAGAGTTTCCTAGCCAATTTAAGTTAAAATCACCAAGTATTAGAACCTCATTTCTACCTGAAAGAAGAGAGGTTTGATCAAGCACTTCATTGAGACCTTTTTGTCCACTAGAGGGGGAGTTGTAGGAGCATACAATATGTAATTTTTTGGAGCCAAGGGATAGAAGGACATGTATGGCTTCGCAGTGAGTTAGGGGAGATGAGCAGATAACTGAGAGTTGTAGGTGATCTTTAAAATAGATGGCTGTACCGGCCCCTCTTTCCAGAGCAGGTCTAGCAAACCTCAAAAGATTATAAGAAGGAAGGGAGCAGAGTGAATCAGGGGTGGAGGGTTTGAGCCAGGTCTCAGTTAGGCAGATGATGTCGGGATTATAGAGGTTGGTCCAGGACTCTAGTTCTGTGAGGTTGTGCAAGAGGCTCCTTATATTATGGTGAACAACTGTTAGACCTTTAGCATTGGTAAGGGTACTAGGTAAAGTAGTATCAGGTCCAGGGTTAGAATGAACATCACCTGAGAGCAGTAGGGCCAGTAGGAGGAGATACCAGTGTTTGCGTCGCATAAATGGGCTGACAGCGTTTGTATGCAGGGGAAAAATTATTTTGGCGTAGGCAGCCAGGCGGATCCAGGTTCTATTTATCAGTAGAGGAGAAAGGTCATGTTGGAGAGCGGGCAGTAGAAGAAAATCTGAGAAAAAGAATTCATGTGGCAGGAAAGTAGGGGTCACTAAGGGGGCACAAGGAGCAGAAGGCAGGGATAGAAGGAGTAGAGCTGTAATGGGTATTAGAGCAAGTAAAAGCATATGAGTGTTCATTTTAGCAGTCCTAGGATTTGCTAGAAACAGGAGAGAACAGGAAAAAGGTACCACTAGAGGAGCTATCTAACTGTGTAGTGAAAAAATAAGAGCAAGCGAGGATCAGATTACCTTATCAGTTATTTGAGAAAGCAGGTTTGTAGTTAGCAACAGGATAGAAGAGATGCAAGGGAGAGACAGTGAGTTTTAAAGGAGGCCTGGGAGGGGTGGGGGCAGGAGAAAAGACCTGAGAGGCTTATCTTGAGTCAAGTTAAGCTAAGCAGCTCCAATGGCAGTGTAGCAGTGAAAAGTCAACGGAAAAGTGCACCAATCGGCTTGGGCCTTGGGAGCAGGGTGACCAATAGGTCACATCCTCCCAGAGCGCTGCACCAATCAGAGGCTCCTGGCTTGAGCTGTCTTCATGAAGAAGTGTTGGCAGAACCTGACAATGAGATCCGCATTTAAGGACCAGGAGGGCAGCCAGGATGAGTCAGCTGCACCGGCAGTAGCGGCCGTAGGTTCGGCCGCACAATTTTTGTTGGCGCCGCTCAGATGCAGGTCCCTGGGGAAGAGGAAAGAAACAGGGGTTTAAATACAGTTATACCAGGATCGGGGCGGGTGGCTGGCGGCACAAAAACGTCAGTGGGGGGTAGGGGTGAGATGAGGACTTACAAAGGCAATCTATCTCCTAGAAAATGACTGGGGTGGGGTCATCAGAGACAAAGGACAGTGGGAGAGAATGAGGGCAATGAGGTGCTAGGTAGCAGGGAGATGGGGAAGGCATTGCAGACAGAGGGAAAGTTACGATGAGGACAAGTAGAAAGGTGTGGTAGGAGAGAGCTACGAAGGGGGGGGGAGTAAGGAGGAAGTCACAGGGACCTTGGGAGGGTTTAGAAAAAAATTGGTAGGGCTCAGGAGAGAGAAGAGATTACAGCAGGCAGTTAGGAGCAAAAAGCAGGAGAGCAAAAATCACAGTAAAATTCTAACAAAAGCAGGCTGAGTTGGTACTAGCAATAAACAGTGCAAATCAGGTCCAACTAGGCAGAGATAATTAGCGTTATAACTAAAGATCAAATTTTCTCTTTAGAGCAAGCAGTACATAGGCAGACAATGGGTAGAGCTTCTAAAATTCAAAAGAAAAAGACCCAGGAGGCTTATCTTAGATATCCAAGTTTAGCTAAGCAGCTCCCAAGGCAGTGTAGCAGTGAAAAGTCAATGGGAAAAGCGCACCAATCGGTTTGGGCCTTGGGAGCAGGGTGACCAATAAGACACAGCCTCCAAGAGCACCACACCAATCAGAGGCTCCCAGCTTGAACTGCCTTCACGAAGAAGTAGCAGTAGTACCTGGCAATGAGATCCACATTCCAGGACCAGGAGGGTGGCCAGGATGAGTCAGCTGCGGCGGCGGTAGTGGCCTTATGTTCGGCCGCACGATTTTTGTCAGCGCTGCGCAGGCTTACGTCCTTGGCAATGAGATCCGTGTTCCAGGACCATGAGGGTGGCCAGGATGAGTCAGCTGTGGTGGCGGTAGTGGCCGTAGGTTTGGCTGCACGATTTTTGTTGGCGCCACTCAGGCGCAGGTCCCTAGCAATGAGATGCACGTTCCAGGACCAGGAGGGCGGCCAGGATGAGTCAGCTGCAGCGGCGGTAGCGGCCATAGGTTCGGCCACACAATCTTTGTCGGTGCTGCTCAGGAGGGTCTCTGAAGTCCTACTGGCTGTTCATAAGCCTTCTACCAGATATTCCAAAATCCCCACAGACCCCTTAGATATCCCCCAGAAAAGGTTATGGAATACTTCTTGGACCTGTCAGACTCAGGACTGCAATACTTCATAGTTAAGGTCCATTTATCTTCTGTTTCAGCATACCATAAACCTGTGGGCACCCTGACATTAACTCAGTTGCCACTGTTCGAAATATTCCTCAACAGAATCTTGCACACAAGAACCCCAATGTGGGAACCAGTTACTTCATGGGATCTCTGTCTTGTGTTGGACATGCTTACTCATAAACCTTTTGAGTCAAATGAGACTTGTGACATGAAATTCCTGACCTGCAGATCAATATTTCTAGTAGAACCCACTCCAGAGGGCCGCCAACTAGATGATGAGCCACCTCGCACCACCATTTTTTTAAATTAAAGTTTATTAAAACGTTTTGAAGCAATTCCAACATTCCATGTTTAAAATTTACATTCATACTTGTTTTTTAGACTTTCTTTATTTAAATTAATTCAATACAACAGTACAACACATGACAAATACAAGAACATATTTACAACAATTCAATCCAGGTTAATTCCATCTGTACATTTTATCCAAATAAGAGGCTCTGAGAGAAGGAAGGTAAAAGAAATCTATTAAGACTGCAACAACATTTCATTAAATTAAAAAAAACAACAAAAAACAAATACAGAGCAACCTTTAAGGGATTCTTATTTCCTGAGGTGGGGGGAGAATCGGCAGTTAATCCTATAAAGTCATAATGAAAGTAAGAATTATATATCAATAAAATATAGTGTAGAATCCTTGTTGCATTGATGAAGCTGACAGCTATTACATCTGAGCTGTAGAAGATTGTGCTTTCTGGGGCTCGAGTTTCAAATTAAAGCACAAAATCAGGCCTTTCTGTGGTAATGTACAAGGTCCATCTTCTCCATAACAATTCAAACCGTGTTTGGCGTTTATTAAGGGTTGCTCTAAGCATCTCCATCCTATATATGGAGATCATTAGGTCATGCCACTGACCAAATGTTATTTTCTTGCTGGAGAGCCAATTTTTAGTGATTATCTTCTGGGCTGCAAAAATAAGTATTTTCAGCAGTTTTCCTGAGGCTGGATCTCTATGTTCTATTGGCAGGTCCAGAAAGAAATAAAGTGTAGAGGTGAGTGTGAGACTAGGCCCAATAACAGTGTGGAGGGCTCGCTGTAGGTCCTGGAAGAAAGAGGCCAAGGCCAGACAGTCCCACATTATATGTACCAGAGCCGCAGGGGACTGGCCACAGACCCTCCAACAGGATGGGAATCTGCCTCCCTTATATTTTGCTTGTACTGCAGGGGGTTTTGAAATATCTCACTAAGAGTTTCCATGAGAACTCTTGCCAGCCCACTGCAGAAATGCCCCAGTGAATTCTTGTTAGAGCCCTAGTCCAGGTCTCATCAGGAATGTGAGTTCCCAGATCCTGTGTCCAAGCTCTTCTTATTGTTTGGGGTGAGTCCCCTTTCCAGGAAAGCAAAGCTTTGTACAGATATGATATAATGTTATTCATAGGGACCTTATCTTCTAATGTTAATCTTAGCAGGTCCGCTATCTGTGGGGGTGGAATTGCCTCCAGAAGTTTGGGTAGGAGGGAACGAATATAGTCTCTGATCTGAAAATATCTAAATCTGTCTTGCCAGGATATTCCATAGTTAGTGACCAGGTCTGGGAAGGCCTGGATTTCATCTCCCTTTAAGAACTGACAGATCAGGAATAGACCTTTCTCTTCCCATCTGTGGAACCCCTAATCCCTTTTGGCTGGTGTAAATGAGTCTAAATAGGGTATAAATGCCAAGAGGGGTCTCCATGCCCTAGCGGCCCTGCTGTCCAAGATCTCAAACCAGTTTTGAATGGTGAATTCTATATATGGGCTTCTGCTTTCCATGGGGGCGGGGGTGAATCACCTCCTTAGTGATGTGAGTCTTGTTTATGTTAGTCAGGTCCCATTCTTTTATTTCTAGGGTCTTCCACTTGGCATTACACTTTTTGTTCGGCCAGTAAAACACTGTTCTTAGCTGAGCTGCCTGGTGATTTAATTTCAGGTTAGGAAGAGAGAGGTCACCCTCCCATTTGGGGAACTGGAGCCCTGTGAACCATATTCTCGGTTGCTGAGGACCCCATAGGAAGCAAGAGATCCCCCTATTAAGCTTATTATAATATGAGATTGGTATATGCATGGGTATTGTTTGTGATAGGTATAATTTGGGAAGCAGGACCATTTTAACGGCCTCTATTCTTTGCACTAGAGGGATGGAAATAAGTGCCCACCTTTCCAGTTCCAGTTTTAACTTCTCCAAAATTGGGGTGTAATTAAGTGAAAATATTTGAGAACTTGCTAGACCCAAATGAATCCCAAGGTATTTCAGATGTTTTCGATTCCAATTAAAAAGGAAGGCTCTCTTTATTCTGTCTGAAGGGGTATAATGTACTTGTAAAACTTCTGTTTTAGAGGTGTTTACCATGTACCCTGCTAATCGGGCAAATTCTTCCAGACAGTCCCATAATGGAGTTAGAGCATTTTCTGGATTAGTAAAATAGATCAAAAGATCATCTGCATAGAGGGTGAGTTTGTGTTTTTCTCTTCCCGCCAGCAGTCCCTCCACCCTTCCCTCCTGCCTCAGGGCCTGTGCCAAAGGTTCCAGGTATAAGGCAAAAAGGAGGGGTGTTAGAGGGCAGCCCTGTCTTGTACCCCTTGACAAGGGGATCAGAGATGAAACTCTCCCATTTATTTTAACATAAACCTTAGGTTTGTTATAGATGTTATGATTTTAATAAAGGCTTCTGAAAAAACCAAAGCTGTTAAGTGCTGAACCCAGGAAGTTCCATGCTACCCAGTTGAAGGCCTTCTCCGCATCCAAACTCAAAAGTAGGAAGGGGACCCTGACTGGGCAGCATGGTGAAGAAGATGTAAGGTGCTTTTGATATTATCTTGGGTTTGTCTCCCCAATACAAAGCCTGTTTGATCAAAGTCAATCAGCCTGGGGAGGGCTAGTTCCAGACACTTTGTTAGTATTGTAGCATAAAGCTTGTAGTCAATGTTAAGTATCGATATAGGTCGATACGACTTACATTGAATAATGTCCCTGGCTGGTTTGGGAATGCTAGAAATAACTGTGTAATTACATGTTTCTGGTATTATTTCCCCTATTTGGGCCAACTTACATGTTGCTAGGAGAGGACCCTAAATTTCTCTTTTAAAAAATTAAAAAAATTCAGGGGTGTAACCATCAGGTCCTGGGGATTTGTTAGGTTTCAGGTTCTTAATGGCCGTTTTTAATTCCGTGAGGGTAATAGGGCCATCAAGCTGCTGTTGGAGGTCTGGGGTAAGTTTTGGCAATTTCAGCTTAGATAAATATGTTCGGATTTGGTGTTCACTTTTCTGTTTGTTCTGATGTATAGAAGTCTTGATAATACTCCCGAAAGATTTCTAGTATTTGTTTTGGGGCTCTCTTCAAGTGGCCGCTTTTTTTAAGGTCTCTAATTTGGGTGATTGTGGACTGAGAGGTCTACTGCCTCAGTTGGTGAGCTAATTGGCGGGTTGCTCTCGGGCCACTCTCATAAAACTTGTGACAGAGATGTTGGAGTGCTTGCTCCATCTTAATGCCAATAAGTTTTTAAATTTTGTTGTTTAGTGGTTTGCAATTTGGGAATATTGCGCTGTCTCCATTTGCATGTAATGTTTGAAGCTCATGCAGTCACTTTTGAAGTTTCTCTAGTTGAATATTCTGCTGCTTTTTAAAATAGGCTGTAAATTTAATAACATCCCCCCTTAAAACCATTTTTATTGTATCCCATAGGGTTGCCCTGGAGATTTCAGAGGAATGATTTTCTTGTATGATCTGGGATATTCTTAATTTTATCATATCTGTGAATTCTTTCAAATTTAACAAGTAGCTATTGAATTTCCATAGTGATTGACCCCTTTCTGATCTCCAGTCTAATTTCAGTGAGAGCTGTGAGTGGTCAGATAAGGTTGAGGGGACATGATCACAGCTTTTAATTTGGTGTTGATGTTCCCCAGATACTAACATATAATCGATTCAGGCATAAGTTCTATGGGGAGGGGAAAAAATGGGTGAATTCTCTTCTCCCCAAGTGAAGCCACCGCCAGGCATCTACCCAGTAATCCCTTCTCATACATTCCCTAGTTGCTTTATTCATTGCTGTCTAATGGACTTGTGTTGGAGGTATCAGTTTGCTGTAATGCTTGATTTAGGTCTCCTCCCACTGTTAATATATCAGAGTGGTACTCAGTTATTTTCTGGAGCAAGGTACAAATCACCACAACCGAGGAGCCCGGTGGGATATAAAGAGACGCAAGTGTGATTGGTGAGCCTTCCAGAGTGCCCATTGATATTGCCAGTCGGCCCTCTGGGTCTATATATGTGGTAGACGGGTTAAAGAGAGCACCCCGGTGGACCAATATAGCAGTTCCCCTTCTTCGCCCCTTTCCATAGGAGGAGGCTACAACCTGAGAGTAATCACATTTCCCTAGCTTGAGATGCTCTGCTTTACTAAGATGCGTCTCTTGCAACAAAACGAACGAAGGATTTTGCTTTTTGAGGATCTGTAGGACCTTTGCCGCTTAACAGGGTTATTCAGCCCATTGACATTATGTGATAATATAGTAATATTGACAGTGTCAGTGGCTCAGCAGGTAGCACACTTGCCTCTGAGGCAGGGAGATCAGACAGCTGTGGGTTCTAGCCCCACACCAGGCACTTGGGTTAATATCCCAATACTGACACTGCAATGCAGCATGAGGGGCGTGCTGCACTCCTGAGGTGCCGTCTTTTGGATGAGATGTTAAACCAAGGTCCTGTCTGCCTGTTCTGGTGTTAGTTCAGGTGGATGCAAAAGATCCCAAGGCACTCCTTGAAAAGAGATGGGGAATTTCCCCGGTGCACTGGCCAAATTTCCCCCCATTCACTAAAATACCACCAACAGCTTAATCTGGTTCAAAGTCAGTTGGCATTCATCTGTATCCCCCTCCCCCAGGTCATGCCTGAAAATAGGCAGAATTTGTCTAGTGCACTTACCCAGTCAACAAAAACTAAATAAATAATATTCTGTTTATCACCTATTTATAACTAGATTGGGAATTCCTGTATATATATGCAGGCCAAACTCTCCTTTAGTCCCCCATCTTTCTTATGTGTATCCTGAAAAAAAAAGTTTTTTCCCAACTTTGGGGCTGGGGAGCTTAGACTCCGATGCGGTAAAAATACGCACAGCTCAACCCATAACAGCAGTAAAAGCATCTGAAAGTGCAGGATCAGGGTGCTTTTTTATGCCTTCACCAAAACCAAAACTAAAGAATAATTAAAATTATAATTATTAATCCCGCTAACTTTCCAATAATTATAAAAGTACCCAACTGTGCAGGATCGTCTTTCTGGCTGTCTATAAAGTGCAATGTTACAGACTCATTGAACATTTAGCAAGTTGACTAATTAAGCATTTCTCCGTTAAAGAATGAGAACAGTGATGAAAATAGTTCTTCCAGGGAGATGTTCTAACCACCAATATCACAAAATCTGAGCTGCAGAGGAGTCTTTATTTCGGGGCAGTAAATCTCTTTAGCCAACTTGGCAGTTGATAAGGCCCAGACGCTCTCAAAGGCAAGTTCATAGAGGCCTTCCTTCCCAGTTCCATGGGCCGATCCCCTTCAGGGCAGAGACCTCGAGAAGGTAAAGGAACAATCTGGTTCTCGGCTTTCTGGTTCTTCGGAGTGCGGCAACTTCTTCAGCATGTTTTTGATGTCTTGTAGTGTTGCTGGGGCTGAGCGCCTTCCTGCAGACTGTTAGAAAGTGGCAAGAATATAGTCTGTCTCCTGACTGGCTAACAGCACCTCAAACCTGGGCATCTATTTTTCAATAGATGCCCAGCTAAAAATGAGTCCCAGTCCAAGTGCCACTTCAGTGCATACCATTGTACAGTGGTGCCCAGCCTGCTTTGTAATTGGCTGAAAGCACCCGTGAAAATTTGAAATGCCCGCCATGTTTTTGTCTCGCTTAGTGAGCGAGTTGGCGGCTGGCCAGACCCCCAACACCCTCCTCAGTCTCTCTCATAAAGCTACACAACAAATGAAAAAACAATGAAGCAAAGGAAAGGGAAGCCGTTATTTAGATCTGCTTCATGTAACTGGTGCTGATCTGCTTCACGTAACAGGCGTTGAGCAGTTCGCGGCTACCAAACAAATGGCTCCCCTAGCTGTTCCTTTCACCTGACAGACGTGACGATTCTAACTACCCCCCCACAAGCACCAGATAACAAATGTAAAATCATCCGACAGATATTTGTTTCACCCCCCCAACACACACAAACAAAACCGCCAGCACAGACACTATTATTATTTATTATTTAGTTGTTTAACCAGGTATAGCACACTGCCACCTGTTTGTCACAGCGCTAATCTCACGCTACTGTCACTTTTGCCACGGCTCACTTAAAGGCAGCATGTAAGACAAAGTGACTTACCATCACCACAGATACCGTGCTAGAAAATACAGACCTTCAAAAAACACATCAAAACAGAGCACCATGTAGATATACCGTGTCCACAGAAGTAACGCATAACAACAGTAAGTGGGGTGGGTGTTTGTGTTGGGGGGGGGGGATCTGCACTGAACCAAGTCTAAAAGATTGCATTGTCCTCTACTGGCAAATGCCAGTGCAGGGACTATTTTTCCATAAAGAAACCCCAGAAAAGCATGTCTGTTATTTTTTTTTGTAATTTCTTACCAATTTCTATATCTTAAATACAAATACCAGTGACAGCCCATTTTCTAAGTGCAATAATACCCTCCAGGGTGGGCTTTATTGGGAAATACCGGACCTTCCAGGGCTATGAGGGCCCTCCGCCTGTGGCGCTGGTCCTCATTATGCCCCCACGTCCGGGTATTTCCCAATAAAGCCCACCTTGTTGGGTATTATTGCTTTCCTGTTTGCCACTGAAGATTCGGCATAAGAGCCTGGAGATTTTGCTGCTCGTTGGGTGGGATGGAATGACCCTTTTCCTGTAGTGCTTTTGTTGCCTCCTCCACTATGGAATACAATTCTGTTCCTGAGTTCCAAAAAACTCTCAGTCTGGCAGGATATGGAGTTTGAAACTCCACTCCTGATGCTCGCAGGACTCGGTGGAGGGGTGCGTAGGCCATGTGCTGCCGTTGAATGAACAGGGGATAATCTTAATCGAACTGAAGCCGTGCTCCATTTTATTCCACGGTACGCTGCTGCCAGGCTGCCCTCAAAATTTGCTCCTTATCTTTAAAGCTCGAGAATGTCACTATTATAGATCTAGGCCTTGCTTTTGTACCAGTTGGCTTAGGTACCAAAGCCCGGTTGGCTGTTTTGATTTTAAATGTGAAGGCCTGGGGAAGGGTTACGATGTGCCTGAGCATATCTGAGATAAAATCTGACATTTCTCCAGTCTCTGCTCCTTCTGGTACTCCATATATTCTTAAATTCTCATGGTGAGAGCGAGCCTCTCAATCAAGACATTTTGCAGCCGTTTGTTCTTGTTGCCGCACCAGGAAATTGATTGCCTGCGATAGGTGCAACAGATCATCTTCAGCAGTTGATATTTTATCCTCGGTGGCTCCAACCCTTTTCGCCAAGGTTGTAAAGTCAGCATGTAGCTGGTTAAACTCCTGTTTCATTTCTGATCTAAATTGCTTGATTTCTGCCATTAGCATTTCAAAGTGTGAGCAAGACAGGGATTCTGTGCCACTAATGATCGAGCTTCCTGGGCTTAATCCTCACTCATCTTGTTTGTGTTTCTCTTGTTTTGGTTGTGATCTCTTTGCTGAGCCTCCTCCACTACTCCTCGTTGCCATATTTTACTGGATTATAAGCTTTTGTAATGTGTGGAGAGGAAATATGATGTTGGAAGAGGGAGAGCTCCGCAGCTAGTCTGCCATCAAGTCAGTGACATCACCAGACGTCCGACATTCATACTTAAGATTTATTTATTGATATATTTATTTAAAATTTGGTAACTGGGAGAGGCACACTGAGCTGATGCTTGTTTCCAGGTGCAACTGATGGGAAGGGGAAGGGGTGAATAAAAGTAAACAGGCTGAATTACCCTGGAGCCTGTTCATAAACAGCCATGCCAAAGGCACGTATCCAGGTGCACAGCTCTGCACCCTCAGGAGATCCGTGCGGTGGCTGCATTCACGAACACCAGTTACCGCATAGATACCATACACGTCCCCGCCCCATCCCGGCATGCAGTTTTGCGGGGATGGTCAGGTGAGGAGTGGTGGTTCTGGGCAGGCAGCCAATCAGCTGCCTACCTACATTGGATTACGTGCACCAGTGGAGCGCCATGTTGGCAGCCGGCACACAGAGCACGACCACAAAGTGGGGGGTGGGTTACCCTGGTTGTCTACCCCCAGCCCTCCCAGTGTGCCCTGATGGCTGGGACTGCCACAGTGGGGGCTTCAATGCCCCTCGCCGTCACCGCCGTGGCTGACAGCTGCATCTACAGGGGGGTGCATAACGGGCCCCTTGGGGTTAAATCTCACCAGACTCAGCATAGATGGCAGCCCCTATGTGCCACACTCCACACATTCATGAACCACGTGGAGTACTGGCATGCCCCCCACACCGCCTCCCATCCCATCCCCCATCCCATCCCTGTGCGGAGCTCCATGATCGGCATGGGATTGAGTGTGTAGGGGGATCATATGTGCTTTGTGCATACATGCAGGGGCTGGGCAGGTGAGGAGTGGGCTATGCACCAGAGTTACTTGGTGCATAACCCACTCTGCACCTTTGTGAATAGGCCTCCATGTGAATATGACATGCAAGTAGTGAAAATAGATACCAGTGGAGCTGGTATGATATGAGATAGTTACACAACAAATTAGTGTAGCCAGGAAACTATAAGTAAATAGATGTGGTAGCTGGAGGGAAAGGAAAAATGGTGGAGGAGTGTGGCAAAAGATTGTGGTGGGCAATATGAATCAGAGGAGGGAGAAAAAATAAAATGCAAAGGAGAATATGTTAGAGGATTCCTGTAGGAGACAATCAGGCTACCATACCTAAAAATGAATGCAGTGCAGTGATCACACAACAGATTTAGATGTTAAAAGTCAATCACGCTCCTAATCTCTTCCCACTTCCTCGGAAAAAGACTCCCATTTCTCACCACCCCTATTTTGACCCACAAGATTGTTATGGGATAATACCATTTCTATAGTTCATAATTCATATTATCCAGGGGTCCCATATACTGTCAAATTTCTTCACCCTAAAATTAATATCTGCAGTCATTGTCTCTATCCTATAAATTTCATGGATGGTGTCTTCCCAATCTTCATACTTTGGGAGATCTACTGACAACCACTTTCTTGTGTTAGTTTTTTTTAGCTGCTAATAACCATATCCCCAGATGGCGTTTGACAGTAGCCCCCCACCTGTTGAGGCAGAAACTGTAGTAGTGCCATCTATGGGGTGTAAGGACCCAAGAAGGGACAAGTTCCTGCTGAGCCCTTTTCAACTGCTTGCCAATAGTTTGGAGCAATCCCAAAAGATATGGGTATGGGTAGCTTTCTGATTCCCGCACTGTCTCCAACAAGCCTTACCCCTTTGGGTGTCATATTGCCCCATATTGGGCCCTATGCATGAATACCTACACGCCGCATAAGGGCAATGTGTAGGCATTCCTATGCCCAAATGCCACGCTGCAGTGATCTGCACACCCCCACGGCATCACAACACAGACGCTAGTGCCCTGTGCAGCACTAGGGACATGCTCTGCGCTGCGCGCTATGCACTAAGGTGTGGAATGCCAGACAGGGCTATGCCAGGGGAATCCTGGAATATATATCTATGCGCCCCTTCCACAGGTTACCGGCGGAGCATGGTGGCACTGGGATCCCCTGCACACAGCCACCACAGTACAAAGGGCTCCCTGGGAGGCCTGGGAGTGGCCGCTCAGGCAAATGCCCATTGTTTATTCACAGGAGGGTATGCGCCTTTCCAGAGTCCCCTGCCCATTTGCACACATGATCCACTATGGGACCAAGGATGGGCATTCTATTGGATGCCCTCCTCCATGGCCTGTACTCCTTCCCTGCACTGCCACGTTCCTCATCTGCATGGCTGCATGCCAGGGGGTGAGGGCATGGTCCTGTGGACGGCATTCGTGAATGCTGGCTTGTACCCACCTGTGCATGGGTGCAGAGTGGAGCAAGGGATTTATGCGCATTTCACGTGTAGTCAGTGAACAGACCCCATTGTGTGGAGTACAGAAATAATGTATTGTGACCTTCCAAGCATACTCTCACCAAAGGTATAAGGAAGTGAGTGTGTGCCGAAAGAGACAGATGCATTCCCAGTCCTGCTCTGTGATTGTGCACTGCATTTCCCCTTCCCATTTTTGGCTAATCAGTGACATAGAGCCCATATGTAAAATGTTCATTGCTTTATATATCAACAAAATTGTTTATAACTGGTCAGGGATTTTAACATCAAATCCACTAAGGGGTGAGTTGTTTCTCTGTCCCAAGTCAGGCCCATGTGTCCTCCCAGATAATGTCTTATTTGTAAATATCGAAAATGATTGGCGTGGCCTGCCTTGTGCCATCTGGTGGTAATGGCTGGCATGATGATCTGTTATAAAATCCACTGGCTGGTGCAACAGAAGGACCCAGTTTTAGCGGATGGTAAACACCTCTCCCTTTTCCCTGATATTAGCTATGCTACACAACAGAGGCAAATGTATTTCAAGACTGTGAGGACAACACACTGAGAAACAGGGTTCTCCAACATGATAATGTTCCCAGCTAAACTGCAGACAGTGCCAGATGGAAGGTATGCATTTTTACAAATCTGCAAACTGGTCCCAGAGGTTTGCGGGTGCCACGAAGCTGCGTCAAGATTATGACTAATTTGATCAGAATGAAAAAATTACGTCACACATATTATAACTTCTGTTCGCTCCAAATTTGTCAATGGGTAAATAATTACACATAGATAAGAAGGGCTCCAACCAAGGGTTTGACTGGCATAGCTATAGCTTTAGAATTACAGGGTAGCTAGGAATGTTGGGGTATGAGAGTTTTAAGTGGTTCTCCAACTTTTAGTTCCCAAATTTACCATACAGAGTATCAAAAAAAGTGGTTCCATACTATACCCAACCATTGCAAACATCACATGACCCAACATTCTGACATCATGATGCTCACATAAACACAGAAACTACTATAACATATGAAAACTGACGAAGACATGCCTTACCTTCCGGCAGCATCTTGACCATGCAGCTGGCTGTGTTCAACTTAATGGAAAACTATATCATTAAGTTGAGATCCAGAAGCAAATGGTTTGATATCTTTTATTGGACCAACATACATGTTACAAAAAGAAAACAAAGTTTTATGAAACATTTATGCTGCTTAACGTAGGCGGTTGTGTGGGGATGAAACATTCTGCTGCTTATTCCACATTTTTTATTTGTGAGCCCTACTTTTCTCACAGGAAGTAGGTAGAGGGTAGTGTTGTCCCTAGCAACTGGGGGCTGACTACTGTGTGCTAATATAGCGCTTTTATTTACTTTTGGCTGCAGTTTTATGCTTCAGAGCCCTTACAGAGTACTGGGGCTTTGAAGGGAGTAAAATATATATTTAGTTTGCAACTTTTTGTTGCGAGGAAAGTGCGACCCCGGGCAGCAACCTCCGGGTCACTTGCTCCATAAAACTCGCCCCTGCAGCGAGCAGGGCAAAAGTGAGCATGGCGCCCATTTTCACGCACAGAGACGCAAGCGTCGGCGCGTGTCGGCTGTGTCTGCTGGGGCTGCAGGGAGAAAAAAATCTAATATCCAGAGGTAACATAAGGCAGCTAAAATGAAACAGTGTATTGGCTGTAATATGTATGCAGAGGCGAAAGTTGAGCTGGGGTTCATGTGTTGTAAATGTTGCATATTAAAGACCCTAGAAATTGAAATAGCACATCTGAGGGACAAATTAAAGGTACAAGCTGATATATCTTCATTAGAACAGTATATTGATAGCATGGTGGATAGTATGTCAGAAACAATTCACCATGATCAGAAGGATCTGGATATCCACATCTCCGGAAGGGAGGATCAGGAGGGGGAGTCTAATAAATGGTATCTTGTAAATAAAACAATATGTAATAAAAGAGGCAGAAGAAATATTGGTGGCACATCTAATATATTAACACCCAATAGGTATAGCGCACTCTCAACAGATGACCAAGAGGGGTACAGGAAACTGAAATGACAACAGACGAGCATGGTAGGCCGCTCCCCCATGAGGTACAAGTCACCCCTACCACCTACCAGGATACAGTTCCCAATGCACAAGAAATACAAGATGTATTATTTATAGGGGACTCAATGTTAAAATACACAGAGGTAGTTCTATGTAAGAACAGGAACTTGCATACAACAGTTAGTGCCTTACCTGGGGCGGGCATAGAGGATATTAAAAAACTGATCCCGGGACTAATGGAAAACACAGCTAACCCAGTGACATTTTTACACTTTGGAGTAAATGATGTAGGGAAAAGAAATATACTGGATATTCAGTGAGACTTTGAGGATGTTGGGCAAAAGATAAAAACATTTGGGGGCAGGTTAATTATATCAGGGCTTCTACCAGTACCTAGGGCCAATGTATCATTAGGCAAGGAGATTTTTAGGTTAAATGGCTGGCTGAAATGCTGGTGTCAGAGAGAGGACCAGCTATATGTGGACAACTGGTAGGACTTTCAGGGACATCATTTGTTTGCAAGGGACGGAATGCACCTCAATAGGCAGGGTAAATTGCTCTTTTCCTATAAATTAAAAAGGTTAATGACTGAAAATTTGATACATTTAAACTGATTGAAAGGGGGAAGTGGTTAATTCATTAGGTGAAAGGGATGGTGGGACAAGAGTTAAGGTACAAAAAACTAAAACACATATTACATCTAGAATAAATTTTCTTTTAGTTAATGCTAGGAGCTTAAACAATAAAATCGAGGAACTCCAACTGGTTTTACAGGATTTGAATATCCATGTTTGTGCAGTCACAGAAACGTGGTGGAAACCTGAAGATTGTTGGGGGAAAACTATACCAGGTTACACCCTCTATAATAAAGATAGGATAAACATTTTGGGGGGGGGGTTGCTATATATGTGAAAGAAGAAATACCATCAGAACAGAGGGATGCATCTAGATGGGGCAGTAATGAAATTCTTTGGATAGTAATTTCTCCTGAACATAATACAAGAATAGATTTAGGCCTGGTATATAGAAATCCCTCTATAACAACAGGAAATGATTCCAATTTGTTGGACTTTATCATGCATTTAGCGGAATTTAAGAAAGTTGTCTAAATGGGTGATTTTAACCTGCCAGGCATAGATTGAGAAAATCTTGTAACAAAAACAAATAAAGAAAATGAATATCTAAATACCTTTAGCCTAGTCAGTCTGGAACAATATGTATGAGATAGTACTCAAGATAACCATATACTTGATCTGATTTTAAGTAATATGGGGGATAAGATAAATAACTGTCTTGTACTGCCACCTTTGGGCTCCAGTGACCATTTAATGGTAAGATTTGACTACTTAGGGGTATTGAGTAAAAATTCCGGCTGCACAATAATTTATAGATATGATAAGGCTGATATAGTGGGTATGCATAGAGATCTGGCAAATTGGAATTGGGAATTAGAGTTTAAAGGAACATCGATATCGAAGATGTGGGATATTCTTAAGACTAAAATAATTAGCTTGACTACAGAATTTGTACCAACCAGGATTAAATATAATACAACTAAAAACATCTTCCCCCCTGGATGACATCAGCAATTAAAAAAGAAATAAAAAAAAAAAATAAAACCTTTAGACGTGCTAAATTAAGAGGCAATGCTGCTAGCTGGGCTCATTATAAAAGGTGTTTGAAGTCCACCAAAAAAAGCATAGAATTAGCAAAAAGAATATATGAAAATATGTTAGCTACTAAGGTTAAAGACAATTATAAATCCTTTTATCAGTATATTAACAACAAAAAGGGTGAATCAAATAAGATAGGCCCTCTATTGGATGCTGAGGGGAAATTAGTTGCTGACAACATAGGTATGGCAGAATTAAGTAATATATATTTTGCTTCAGTTTTCAATCAAGGTAAATCACTAATGGAGATTAATTGTGGTATACCCAATGAAGACCCACGGGTTATTCTGGATAGGAAGAAAGTTATGATAAGACTCCAAAAACTTGATCAGAATAAAACACAGGGCCCAGATGGGATACATTCAAGATTACTCAAGGACCTGACTGAACAACTTGCTGGCCCAATTACAGTATTATTTCAGAAATCAATAATTGAAGGGGGGTCCCAGAAGACTGGAAAAAAGCGAATGTGAGCCCTATATATAAAAAAGGCCCCAAACAGGAGATTAAAAATTATAGGCCTGTTAGCCTTACCTCGGTTCTAGGAAAGGTACTGGAAGGATTCATTAAGGATTTTATTACGGAGCACCAATATAAGACCAGTAATGTTGACTATGCATAGCATGACTTTGTTAAAGGGAGGTCCTGTCAGACAAATCTATTGGAATTTTATGGGAAAATAAATCGAGCACTGGATGAAGGTAGTTCCGTGGACGTTATCTTTTTAGATTTCGCCAAAGCATTTGACAAGGTACCCCATGACAAGTTACTTGAAACCCTGGTCAATATTGGAGTTAACCGTAATATCATTTGTTGGATAAAATCCTGGTTGACTGATAGGAGACAGAGAGTGTGTATAAGGGGGGAGTTTTCCAACTGGCAGAGTGTGACTAGTGGAGTACCACAGGGTTCTGTATTGGGCTCTTGCCTGTTTAATGCTTATATCGGGACAATGAAGGCTTCTCCTGATAACTGGTTTTCAAAATTTGCGGACAATACCAGACTAGGTAGGGTGGTTAATCTTAATAAAGATGCACAATTATTGCAATCAGCCCTAGGCGAGTTGGAACTTTGGGCACACAATCACGGATCATTTTTTAATGTAGATAAGTGCAGTGTGATGCATTTGGGGAAATATAATATCCTCCACAATTACAATATGGGGGGTAAACTACTTAAGGTGACTACAGAGGAATGTGATCTGGGGATAAAAATTTATAATAATTTGAACTTTACACCCCATTATAACCAGATAATAAAAAAAAGCTGGTAGTATACAGCACTGCATAAATAAACACATTAAAAGTAGAGATGGGGTGTTCTTTTACCATTGTATACATCATTGGTGCGTCCCCATTTGGAGTATTGCTCTCAGTTGTGGTCCCCATTTAAAAAGGGGGATATAGCTCCGCTTGAGAGGGTCCGGAGAAGAGCTACCCATAAAATTAAGGAAGTACAGGGATTGGACTATAACCAGAGGCTTAGTACTCTGGGGTTATACTCTCTAGAGTTTAGGAGATTAAGGGGGGATATGCGTTTAATCTATAGGGCCCTAAATGATCCAATATTATGTGAATAGCTTGATTTAGAAATCATGGCTCATAATTATAATACTAGAGCACATCCACTTCAGATAAAAACTGATAGATTTCATTCAAATAAAAGGAAGCACTGGTTGACAGTAAGAGCACCTAGGATCTGGAATAAACTGCCAGTAGAAATAATTGTTAGTAGTAATATTGAAATCTTTAAGAAAGAGCTAGATAGTTTTTTAATAAATAATAAGACATTGGGATACTTTTAAATTATGGTGAGCATATGGACCTTGTCTTTTAAAGTTTTGTATAACTATGAAACCTATGAAAAAGAAAACAGCGCCTAAGCTTTTGAATCAACCAAATTCTTTCTCAGAAGTGTATACCCAGTTGTGGCATATGCTTCCAAGGAAGGACTTGGTTGGTCAGAAAGATTAGGCACTGTTTTCTTTTTGCAACATCTATGTTGGTCCAATAAAATATATCAAACCATTTGCTTCTGGATCTGTTCTTACAAGGACCAGTATGGCAGCTAAACTAATTGTGTATGCCATCATTAAGTTGAGAAACTGTGATTGACAATCATGGTGTTTGCCTTGCTCATAATATACTGCTCAAAGCTGTTAACACTAATAGCTTTATTAACAGTGAACAATAACACATCGTAACTCAGCTGTATTGTTCTACCCAACAAAGATAAACAACAGACATCTAGTGCACGAATATTCAAACTGGAATCAAATCTCACCTGTGTAGCTAACATCTAGTGAAATATATTATACAGTATTCTTAAGTGAGCAAAGCTCTCAGGTGTGCCTGATTTGACACCATTGAAAGTAACAGAAAAATATTTACATGTATTGCTTCTTTCTTTGTTGCTCCATGTTATCACTGTGTAAATAACTACACATGGGTTCTAAAGAGAAGTACCCATAATTATAACAAAAGGGAGAGAATATTGCATTATATAAATTGCTAGCAGAAGTAAACCTGCCAGGCTAGCCTCTGGATCACATTTTGTAGAACTCTATTGTCACATACCGCCTCAGCCGATCTAGTCATATTGAGACACTAGTTCTTGAAGAATAAAAAATAAGAGGGGCAGACAGTCGCCTTGCTCCAATATTGAAATATCTTCTGTTTCAGTTCATGATGTAGCCTGTCCATGTAGGAAAAAGCATAAATATACCTGGAGTTTTCTGCCTCACAAAGACATAAGACTGTGTGTAACAGATGTATCACCCTTTTTTAAATGTTATTTTCTTTGTAATATAGTTTTAAGTCAGGTAGAAAATGAGATTACAGTTTCTTTCAAATCTACTGTTCCTGGGAAACCAAGTGGATGTGGGTAGCAAAAGTATTTTAGTCTAAAAAGCTTTTGCTTTAGTTAAACTTCAAAGGGCTGAGTCCCTTTCATAGAAAATGATTTTTTGAATCTAAACAGTGTACTAGGTAAGGCCAGATTTTTCCAGCTGTGTGGACAGTGATAACAAAAGGACCAAGCTATGAATAACAAATCTGGTTTGGACCTGTCTAGGAAAAAGGTTGTCTCCAGAAATTAAATTAAAGTTCAGGATGTGATGTCAGAGAGGCATGTATGATGCTGCAAGTGTAGTGGCAGGCCAGCCGAAGGTATTTCTGTTGTATGTTTGCAATAAGAAATCAGCTATGCTTTGGGACATCGAACTAGTTACATCACAGGTTCAAGTCTGCCATAACTCAATAGTTACCAGTTGGGAGTAAGCTTCTTCTTCTACTCAGAGATTTAGATAGCAATGAGTTAGGTTTTTCTGTGTGACCTCTATGTTTTTCAAATGTGTTTATTTTTTATCTCTGTAGAAATACTGTATTCCCTATAGTCTTTAGTGTATATATAATCCTGTAACATATGTAAATATGGGGAAGTATTAAATGTTGTTTTTAAATATTTCATGTTTTCGGTGACTGTCATTTCAGGTATTAATAACCAAGGGTAAACTGACAAGTCTGTAATCCATTTCCGAAGGAACAGGCTACAAAGTTACAATACCTAAAGCAGAGTGTTCTCAGCTGTGACAAAATGGGTGGTCTGTTTGCCCTTTGGGAAAGAGCAATGAAATGTGTGAGCAGTGGCTCTAATGGGATTCAGACTTAGAGATACCCCAAGTGAGAATCAAACTGAGTGGTGGGGGCATACCAAGGTAACCCTGGCTTTCAGGTGTTTGAAGGGCAGTGAAAACTGGCAGCACTGCTTACTGAATTTTGGGAGAGAACCAGTCTGTGACAAACTGGCTGGCAGCAGTTGGGTCTGAAATAGATTGTCAATAACAAGGTTGTTTGCTCAGTTACAAAACAGGATATACAAAGTGGACACTGCATATACGTCCAATTTTAATTTAGTTATAAGTAAGAGTACATAAATAAAAGACACTATGTTTGGGCCATACGAAAATTTGAAGTTGGCACACTTTGAGGAGCTGTGCAAGAGGAGAGGGCTTGCCTTAGAGGAAGGCCACCCATGGGCAGTCCTCATAGACCTCCTTGAGAAAAGTGACTGGAAGTGGTGCAGAAGTGGTCACTGCTAGCCAAAGTCACGAAACGAAGGTTAAGGAGAGTGTAAATCAACTAGAGCCTGTAACTGAGGCAGCTATGCAAGCAGATTGGATATAAATGATGCAGCAGGAGCTTGCCCTGATTAAGGCCAAGGCAGAGATTGAGGGGCAAAAGGCTAAGCTGCAGAGAGTGGAAGGAGTGAAAGTTGAGGTTGAACTACAAAAACTGAGGCTTGATGCAAAGGGGCTAAAGAAGCAGCACCAGCATGTGATCCAGATGAATGAAGAGTGAGAAAGGCAGTGACAAAAAACAAGGCCCAGCTGAGAGAGCACGAGATCCATCTGAGAAAGTATGACAATCCAGTTGAAAAAGCATGAGATCCAGGTGAGAAAGAAGCAAGAGCATGAACACGAGAGGGAGATGGCAATTTTGTGCCAGAGGGCAGCAACACAAACCGTAAGTACTGGCATCAGGGGTTCAACCCAAGAAGCCAAAATGAATTCCATAATGTTTCTCAAGTATCAGGTAGAGGACAATCTGGATTTGTTTTTTAAATGTTTTGAGAGAATATGTGGGCAATTTGATTTGGACAGGGCTCTTGAGCAACTCATCATTTGCCACTCCTTATGGGCAGAGCTTTAGAAGCCTTTATCAGGATGAGCAATGAGGGCTGTATGGACTATAACAAAGCGAAAAACATATTGATACAATGTTTTGAACCTACTCCAAAGACCTATAGCCACATTTTTTTATGTTTTTGGTAACCAGATAAGGCCCACTAGGCACAAGTACCTGTTTTCAGGGGTGACCCAGGAGCACCGGGTGGTTAAGTGACTTGCTCAGAGTCACACAGTATGCAAGTGGAGGTTGTGGGAATCAAACTCAGGTCTGCTGGATGTACCAAACTCATTCACAGCTTGTTACTCTAACCTCTAGGCTATACTGCCAGACCATTTAGAGGCTTAAGGAAGACACCAGGAGGTAGCTATTCTGAAATGTGTGTGCAGCTAGGCAATTTGTTAGAATTATGGTTAGAGGGTGCAAAAACTAGCTCTGTGGAACAGATAAAAGATTTGTTCCTCACTGAACATTTTCTAGAGACTGTACCAAAGGAGTTGAGAATGTGGTTGCTGGATAGGGATCCAAGCTCCATGAAGGAGGAAGCCATGAGGGCTGATCAGTTCATATCCAATCAACCATAAACTCAGCACGCAAAAAATGGGGGAGGGACGTCAGGTGATTTTAAGGGAAGCTTGGTAGGGCAGCCTAAGGGAAGCCAGCCTGTGCTTAAACAAAAAGTGAAGCTCAATGGTTTCAAAAGTAAGGAGTCAGGGGAACACAGGTGGTATATCTGCCAAAAACTGGGACACCTGTCATATGACTGTCTGAAAAATATAGTGAAAGGGACGAGTGCAGTTGGAGTGGATAGCTCTGGAAGCTCCTAGCAGTTAATGGCCAGTAGATGGTAACCTAAGAGACTGAGGGACACTGGGGCCTCCATTTAAATGGTAAAGCAGGATTTGACACGACCCGGATTCAGGAATGAGCCTGAATCATTGGGAGCCATCTGGGGGAGGGAAGGATGGAGCATCCCAGGAGAGGCTCTCCTTCCCTGAGGAGGGAAAGTCCTGTATGCCACTACCATACAGCCCTTTGAGTGCAGAGTATGGTAGGGAGCAGCATGACCAGGGGTGGGAGGAGCTGCACTGTCTGTGGATGACACCATGCTTGCGTACATGCATCATTGCAGCCTTGCACTTGTGGCTCCTATGAGGCATGCACAGAAGATGAGAAAATACAGTGCCCTGCACCAGACAACAGAGGTGCCCCATTGCCACTGCATCCCCCTGACAGGTCAAGAAGAGGAGCCTCCTGACAAGACACAGAACATTCAGGGGTATATCCCCTCCACCTGTCCCCGCTTGGGGGCAAGCCACAGCTCTTTGGAGGATGGCACCCGTGGAGTTCAGGTAGGATCAGGATCAGTGGTTGGCCTCGGGTTCCAGAGGGAGTTTGGGGACAGTGCAGTAGGGGGCAGAAAAAACAAAGTCACAAAAAAAAAAAAAAAACAGGATTTGATTAACAAGGAACAGATCCTGCTGGGCCAGTTCTCTAGAATTAGAGGAATGATGGTTCCTGCGGTCTCAGTGCCAATGGCCCGAGTCTTTCTAAGCTAGGAAGGTGGCCAGGGCATACAGGAGATGGGTGTTGTGTCAGACCTGCAAGTTGATATAGTTATGGGCCAATATTGTGTGCATCAGTACCAGTTGTAAGGCTTGGGAGCGGGCTCGTGAGGACACAGACGGGCAATGCAGCTGGAAGCAACCCCTACCTCAGCAGCAGGGGAAGTTACGGCTGAAAACTATTTATAAGCAACAGTTCTTAGCCACATTTACAGACTGGGCAGAGCCCAGCTGTGGGCAGCTCTCTTACAGGAGAGTGTGTTTTATTGAAAGTCAGGCATGCGGAGATGGGGAAAGGTCAGCAAGCTAACTCATCCCTGCAGAAATTAAGAGAGTTAGCCACCAGGGTGATAGGTGACTCTCAGGGCTCAGAGAAAAGGGAGGTATACTGGGAAAATGGGCTTCTATAGTGAGTGGGTTCCAAAGGGAGGACCAGAGGAAGTGATACTCCAGCAAACAGTGTCCCTAAGGAGTATAGGAAGAAGCTTCTGGCCTTAGCTCATAATATACCCTTTTCTGGACGCTTAGGAGACAGTCATACAAAAAGGTGGCTAAGAATTTTTACTTGCCCAGTATCTTTAAGGATGTGGAAAACTGTTGCCAGACTTGTCTGCAGTGTCAGAGGGTGGGAAACATTGGGGACAAGGCTAAGGTGACTTTGATTCTCCTGCCTATATTTCAATGGTCATTTTGGCAAGTTGCTGTGGACATTGTGGGGCCACTCAGCACTCAAAGTTGCACAGGCAAGAGCTACATTTTGGTGGTCATGGATTATGCCATGAGGTATCCTGAGGCCATGACCTTATCCTTCATTGAGGTGGAAAAACTGGCTAATAAACTGTTGGGGATATTCAGCTAGGTGAGTTTTCCCCAGAAGATTCTGATGGACCAGGGCACCAATTTCATGTGTGACCTGATGGCTAGACTTTGGGAGAAGTGTAAACTGCAGCAGCTCAGGGCCTCCCCATACCACCCCCAGACAATGATCTGGTTGAGCATTTTAATGTGCTGCTTAAGTCTGCATTAAGAGCATCTGCCATCCAGCATACAAGAAAGTGGGACAAGTACTTACACCATCTCTTATTCATATATAGGGAAGTCCCCCTGGAGTCTATAGGATTCTTGCCCTTCGAGTGCCTGTTTATCAGTAGGATATGGGGTCTCCTTGATTTGGTAAAGGATGAATGGGAGGATGAGCTTGCTCCCCAAGGAGAATCTGTTGTGAAGTTTGTCCTGAACTTCAAATCACAGCTCAGGGAGCTCATGGGGTTCACCAGGAGCACCTAGCCACTGCATGGCTTTGGAGGGTCCTTACTTGGTGGTTAGAAGGGTGAATGATGTTAATTACATGGTGGAGCTACCAGACAAAAGGCACAAGCAATGAATTTACCATGTAAACATGATAAAGCCCTATCATGACAGGGATAAGATGGTCCTGGCTGTGTGGAGCTATCCAAAGGAGGAGGCAGAAACAAATCCACTGGTGGATCTCCTTGGAGAGGTTAAGGGAGAATCCTCAATGGATGCCGTCACCCTCTCGAGAACAGCTATTTATCATCTAAGCTGCTAGAAATGCATGAGGTTACAGCATACATTTAAGGAAATGTTCACATGGAAATTGTGGTATACCACACTGGTGGAGCACCACATGGATCTAAGGTCCATGACCCTACTGAGGAAGCCATCGTAAAGAGTTCCTGAGGAAGTGAAACATGCCATTGGGGGAAGATGTCCTTGAGGAATTGACACATTCCACTGAGGGGAAGATCAAGGAAATGCTGGTGCCTAGTGTAATCCAGGATTCCAGTAGTCTCTATACCTCCACTGTGGTACTGATCCCCAGAAAGGATGGGACCATGAGGTTCTTTGTTGACTTCCACAAGCTTGTTAGTGGTACAGAGATGAAAGCACACCCTCTGCCCAGGATGGATGAGGTCATGAGAGGTTAGGAGAAACTATGTACCTGACCACCACAGACCTGACAAAGGGCTATTGGCAGGTACCACTGATCCCTGAAGCCAGAGAGAGGTTGGCCTTCATCACTCCATTTGGCCTATTCAAGTTTTGATTACAGGAGTGCTAGTTGAGATAAGAAAGTGCCAGACACCTTTCAGTGGCTCATGGACCACACTCTGTCTTTGACACAAGACTTTGCCCTGGTGTACATGGACGACATCTCTATCTACAATCAGACGTGGGTAGGATCACATCAGCCATGTGGCTGAGATGCTCTGCTAACTGAAGGCTGCAGGGCTGACAGTCAAGGCAGAGCAGTGCCAAATAGGGAAGGCAAAGGGCACAGGGTAGGGATTGGGTGCATCCAACTTGAGACAGTAAAAATAGAAGACATACAGGGATGGACCACACCCAAAACAAACAGAAAAGTACAGACCTTCAAAGGGATGGCAGGGTACTACTAAAAGGTTGGAGGCCAAACTCCTGTTTGATCTCACAAGGAAGAAAAAGCCAAACATAGTTCAGTGGATGGATCACAATGACAGTGTTCCACCAACTGAAGGAGGCAATGTGTCCAGCACCTGTGCTCATGAGCCTTGACTATGAGCCTTTACTACTCTCTGAGGTTCACTGTGCATGTGCAGGAATGGGACAGGCCAAGGGGGAGGGTCAATGAAGGGGAAGGGTGGAAGGGAGGGACAGCTGCAGAATAAGGGGTGCTAGCTGCACACTCGAGCAGACTTGATAGACCTCTAAGCCTTTATCTGCTGGCAAATTACGTATGTTCGTATGTGGATGCATCCGATCATGGGCTAGTGATGGGTCTGATTCAGGTCATGCCCATGGGGGGAGGAACTCCCAGTCATGTAGGAGGGTTGATCAAAAAGTTTGGGGGGGGCGCTAATGAGCAGCAGTTAAGACCAGACACATTGCTCCGGAACTCCACACTACAAAGTATTAAAACTATAATTCCAGCAGTATTTTAAACATTTTTTTCTGGCTAAATCAGTGACCTGCAGAGTGGTGGACATGGACGAGTACCTGGCTTCGGGGAAATCATCCCATCAATCAGCCAAGTCAGCGAAAAAAGGGCAGCATCAGGAAAACGTGAATGATGGTATGGGCCCAATATCTCTCTTGGCAGCTGAACTCGCACTACTGGGGAAAACTGTCATGGAGGAGGTTCTGAAGGGGCTAAGTCCACATCTGGACCAATTTGAAGACAAAATTGGTACCCTTACCTTGGAACTGGGCCTGCAAACAAAACAAATCCAGGTGTTGCAGCAGTTATAATCGGAGAAGCAATCTGAGGCTCTGTGGGCTTCTTGAGGGCAACTAAGGGAGACGTGCACTCGACTTCTGTGCAGAGGAGTTACCTAAGCTGCTCGGGATGGATGTTAAGGGAGGGAGGCTCAAGACAGAACAAGGTTATCGAGCCCTGGCATCTAGGCCCCCTGTAGATCAACCACTGAGACAGATAATTTTTAGGATGCTCCACTTTGGCAATTACCAGGCCATTATGATGGCATATCAGGCAAAAAAAGAGCTGACACACAACGGGTTCAAACTCACAATCCACCAGGATCTCTCAACCAGGGTACAGAAAAAAAAGGCAGCAGTTTAATCCTTGTATGGATCTACTGAGGGAAAGGGGAATTTAATTTTTTATGGCCTTCCCCGCAGTGGTCAGAGTTAAATTGGAAGGTGTCAGCTATTCTTTTTGGTAGCCAGAGAAGCTCAAGTGATTTATTGAAGAATGGGACAGAAAGAGCTCTGTGAAATGAAGGGCAATTTGACATACCTAACACACCATTTTTTTTGCTCCCAGCTGTATGCTCACCACTAGCAGATCTGCACCCTGTGGTGCCATGCTCTAGTGCATTTGAGGCCCCAGACACTCCGCAACATATAGGACACCTGAGAAGAAAATCTTGGGAATGCTTAGACGATTTGTATTTTAAAGGTGGTCTTTTTTTTTAGTCTGAGCCCTAGGGGAGAAAATCCAGAGGCCATGTGAAGGGACTAGCCAGATGCATGATACCCCCTACCTCTCCGGATAGCCAGCGGGAGAACAATGAACTTGGAGACTGCATGTTTACATTGAGCAGGAGGAGGAAAAGTCAGACTGGCCATTGGAAAAGCAAATAAAGGAATGCTTCGTGGATGAAGAGCAGCCAAGCAACAGCCCAGCTGAATTCGGAAGGCCAGGTCAGTGGGGCTGGGGGGCCGACACATGTTTTTTTGAGTGCGTGGGCCCTTTCCCATTTTGGTCCTGGGCCTCTGGAAAGAGGGAAGGAAATGTAATATGCATAGCAATGGATTAAAATTATGGCAATAATGAATGCAGGGAGGACGGGAACAGGGGTCCTTTGGTGCATGGGGTGGGGATGCATGGGGTCTGATCTTACTGGCTCGTGGGCAAATTAAGACTTTCAGCCCGGATCAGGTGGGCAACAGTGGGGAGTGTGCATGCACACCAGGGAGCAAGCAACTACTGGGGAAAACCCAAAAGCCCCTATAGGTTAGAGGGACGTTATTGGAAAGCTGGAATGATACACGCCTAAATAGTGCAGAGGGAGGGGGCTGAAGAGGATAACAGACAGAACTCTATATGAGTTATTTAAGACAGAGATCTCAATTTGGAGGAGGAGGAGAAGAACAAGGGATAGTGAATATAGAAGCTTAGATGGAAGTTTTAAGTAAAGTTAGATCAGGGTGGGGAATAAAGGGGGGATGGGGGAGTAAGGGATACTGTCACTTAAAGTTAAAGTTTAAATTGTTATTTTGGTGTTGGCACTTCTGTTGCCTATATTTACAGTTAAGACTTCCTTCTTTTCATTCTGCCAAAGTGTTGAACTGTGTATGGAGGAATAATAGGATAGATACTCAGGGACAAAAGGCTGTGTGTAAGACCCCACTGGACCGAATAACATACTATAATGGCTGACCCGGGAAGTGATTTAATAATTTCTTGGTATGTCAAAGGGTTTTACTCACCAATTAAGAGGGCTGAAGTCCTTGCTGCCTTAAAGAAGAATGCAACTCAAGTAGCCCTACTGCAGGAAACACACCTCACATCAAAGGAGCACACTAAACTAGTTGGAGGGTGGCTGGGAGCCTGTTATACGGCCTCATACATCTCCCACAAATGGGGGGTGGCCATACTTTTCCACAGGAATTTCCCCATAGAGATTGCCCGAGTGGTTAGGGACACTGCGGGGGGCAGATATATTTTCATCACAGGAAAAGTAGGGGAGCAGACAATTATGTTTGGGAGTATTTACGCGCCATCTGTATTTGTATATGCCTTCTATCAGCAAATACTAGATGTAATCCATAGAGAGCAGTTCCCCAACTTGATACTTGGGTGGGAATTTAACCAGCGCTTAATTTGTAAAGAAAGAGATGCTAGGGCTCTGAGTCCAAACACCAAAAGCCGGGGGTCTAGCTATGGGTTTTTAGATGCTCTGTGGTGAGTTTTGGGGGTTATATTGCAGATAAAACACATTTCTATATCAGGCTCCCTGCCCCTGAATCCATGGGAAGAATTTTTTTTTTTGGGGTGGAGTCAGGTTGGAGAGCCTGGCTGACCGGGCACTGATAAAGGATCATGGCTGGGCGTGTATAAGTATAATGCAATGGCAAGATGCTGTGAATTGGCTCCAATGCCAGGGATCTGGGGGCCGGTAGGCCCCCAGAAGCTCTTTGGTTTTAGATGCTCTGTAATGAATTTGGGGGTTATATTTATATTCCAGATAAAACATTTCTGTGTCTGGTTCCCTACCCCTGAATCTGGGTAAGAATTGTTTTGGGGGTAGAGTCAATTATTGTAGAGTCTGGCTGACCACTGGTAAAGGACTGTGGGCTTGTATAAAGGCAAGATGTTGTGAATTGAACCAAGGCCAGGAATCTGGGGCCAGTAGGCCTCAGAAGCTCTTGGTTTAGATGCTCTGTGGTGAGCTTTGGATGGGTTATATTGCAGATAAACACATTTCTATTCTGTGCCAGGTTCCCTACCCCTGAATCCAAGGAAGAATTTTTGGGGGACAAAGAATAGAAATGTGTTTTATCTGCAATATATAACCCTGGCCAACACTCACCACAGAGCATCTGAAATCCAAGAGCTTCTGGGTGCCTACTGGTCCCCAGACCCCTGGCCTTTGGGTCAATTTACAGCATCTTGCCTTTATACTCGGAGTTATGGTATTGGAGACTGTGGCTGACCTTACTAAGCAACAAAATGTACCACATAACATCTAGCATGGTACAAGTAATAGAAGAACCAATTAAAACTGAAGCATGAAAAGGTTTTTATAGCTAAAGGATCATGGGCACGTAGAAGCTATGGCAAGGTACTGTGATCCAAAGGCCAGGGGTGTGGGGTACAGAAGGCCCCAGAAGCTCTTGGGTTTTAGAAGCGCTGTGGTGAGCTTTGGGGCTTTAATTGAAGATAAAACACACTTCTATTCGTGTTCCCTTATTGAAGATAAAGCACACTTCTGTTACAGGGTTCCCTATTAGGGGAACCTGTAACAGAATGTGCTTTATCTTCAATAAACCCCAAACTCACCACAGAGCATCCAAAACCCAAGAGCTTCTGGCCTACCTATAACATTAACTATGCTTCTGCAATTAATTTGTTAGAATGGGAGGTTAGCTGCTGAAGTAAGAACATTTTATAATATGACATTGACATGGTCTAATACTTATCGAACCCCAGGCCACCGTGCACACCATACAATACCAGGCATTGGGCAAAGTTGTACCCTGCTAGATGCCATATGGTATATGTTGTTGCTTAATAAGGTGAGTGAGCGAGTCTCCAATATCCTGACTCTGTCCAGATGAAAAAAAAATGTTCCTCTATAAGTCAAGGGGATGCTCCCCTTGACTCCTAGGAAACATTTTTTATCATCTGGATGGAGTCAGGATATTGAGACCTAGCTCACCTTATTACAACAACATGGAGGTACTAGGAACCTGTAACAGAAGTGTGTTCTATCTTCAATAAAAGCCACATACCAAAACAGACCATCTAAAACCCAGGAGTTTCTGGGGCCCTCATCAGAACAGGATATTAAAATGTCTAGCATTGCACCATCTGCCTTTTTTAAAAAAAAAAATTTTTCTAGAAGATTTTATTTAGTTACCTCTCTTTTATTTTACAGGTCTTGACATGTCTTAATTGCCTTATCAGATAAGTATAAACACTTTTTTAATCTGATGATTTACAAGTGGTTTAAATCCAACCCTTGTTTCTTTGTGTCCTGTTTAAATTTCTTGTTTTCCTTTGCAGGCATTCCTCAGGAACAGACTCAGTTTTGATGAATAGCTAATCCCCAGCTTGGATTGACCAGGTAAGAGACACTAATGTAACAATGTTCCTTAACAAAAGTTACTATAATATTTTGTGCAAGTATCCATCATGATGTAATGGATGGTGGTGGTAGCTAGGCCACCATTACTTTATGATGGATGCTTGCACAAAATGCTACAGTAATTTGATGTGTGTGTGGTAATGCATGGTGGAAGTATAGCACAAAGAAAAGAGTATATAACGCACTGTTTCAGCTGCTGCTAGCCAAAATACAGTTTCTGTATTAAGCTACAAATACCATTAAGTAAGCATCCGTGTTGCTACACCAGTTTTGTAGGTTGCAGAAAGAAATTCTGAGTTTGGTTTGGTTTGTTCTCTACTTATCAAGAAAAGACCATAGAATTTCCATATTTCTCTGGCTATCCTCATGTTTTCTTTCCTTACTTTGTGTGTCACTGGCTGATCTTGCCTTGGGCAAGCCATGAGAGCAACATAAGGATGGGATTGAATTTCTTCAATGGTGGGCCGACTAGATTGAGGAATAGTAATGATGAAATAGTTTCAATAAGCATTGATGCTCGTGTTGATGTGCATATGAGGTTCATTTGGGAAAAGCCTCGCTCACACTCGGCACTGGAGATAGCAATAGTGCTCATGGCTGTCAAGAGGTACTTATACTGCTCCTGAATTTCTTTACCACCTGACTCCTTGTACACCCTGTATGCACGAATGGTTTCACGAGTAGTACCAATATCAAATCTTCTGCAAAGAGATTCAATCTCACTTTCTCCATACAGTGTAGGTAGCTCATCAGGCCAGTACTGCTTATATAACACTTTCATTTCGGTGATCAGATTTTCATATCCAGTCTTGTCACCAGTGGTGCCTCCTGTAGACAGCATACGTTTTCGAAAATTGTCTGCTAAGCTGTGGAAAAATTGTCCTGGGTGAATCTTCTTGTCACAAACATTTCTTTCATGCAACAGGACACCCAGAAACATCCTTTCTTCTATGGCTTTCTCACACTGTGACAAAATGTGCCTTGTTTTCTACCATTCATGTCGAATACCGCTTATTTGGCGGCAGATAGCTCGGTGCATCAACAATTGTACAATCGCGATGTTGCATTCAGGAGATAACTCTGACAACTCCTGTAGGGCATCATACATAATTCCAAGGTTGCTGACAAACTGAATAGACGACAACCGTTTGCTTAGACCAGAGTAGGTTTTGCGTGTTGTGCTGTCACGAGAAATGTCATTAGCCGCAGATGTGAAGTGCTTATAGAGAGCAGGGTAAGCATTCCTAACAGCCTCTACTGTTCTAAAGCTCGACACAACCCACCGGGTGTCTAACACTCTACCTATCTTGCAAAGCTGAATGTCAAGTGCTTCAACGCATTCCTTCAGCTCTAACCTATTTTTCCCAGATGTGCTATAAAGAGAATATAGCTTGTCTAGCAAACTTTTAAAGTGATTAGTAGCTCCAACATCTTTCATGACATCACCGACTGCAAGCTCTAGGCGATGAGCAGAGAAGTGCCATGCTATGATATTTGGAAACATGTCTTGCAACCGCTTCACGACACCTATATTGCATCCAAACATCACTGAAGCTCCATCGCAAGCAACCGCTACCAGGCACTTGGCAAGAAAGTTTTCATTTATGTTCATTTTTTCAGCGCAGACAATAAACTGTTCACTATTCCCTCGGCAGTCAGATCCTGCAGCTCCACAAGGTCCACAAATAAATTAGCAGGAGACTCCATGCCAGGTAACATCAGTCGCATGTACACAATTAAAGCGCTCTTCTTGTTTAAAGCAGTAGCTTCACCAAGTAAAAAACTCACTTTAGGAGCAATCGCTGTGATTTGGGCAAACAACTTTTTCTTCATCTCAGACGAAATGTGATGTTGAATGTTAGAACATGCCATATTGGAATGCAAAATCCTCCCCATGTCCAGTCCATTCAACTACTGACAGTCTATTTCTACTTCAAAACCATATGATGGGCGGTTACGCTTCTTTTCTTTATAAGCAGTTCTGAAGATTCTGGCCGTAGTAGCAATTTGGGCAGACTGTGCATTTGCAGCTAATTGCAGCAATGTGTCTTTTTTTCACTGCTCAAGAATGCGAGAAGCCGCGACATGTGACTTAGTTTGTGCATGTTCTCCTATCTTTTTCCGTAGTGATTTCTGTTGCTTTGCTTTATTGGTACCGTATGAAGTAACACAGGTTTCGATTCATTCTTTAGCCAGCTTCATTCCAGCAGATTTTTCAGGACCCAAGTTACTGACTTGCTGACACACACTGCAACCGAGATTTGATCCGTTGATGACTAACCACCGGTATTTGCTCTGAAAAAAATGTTTTTGTTCACACGTCCATCCTGCAGGAAGTAAATGTTTGCTGTGAGCCACAACTTGTTCAGGTAATTCATCTTCAGTACCAGAGCTCTGTGATTCAGAGTCACTATTGGCACAACTGTTTTCGACAACACTATTCCCTTCATAATCATGAACTTGCTTTTCTTTTGTAGCACTGCTGACACATGTAACAGTGGCACCTGATACATCTTCAGATTAATTTCTGTAGTTTTTATCACTCTTCTTTTTCTTCCTCTTAGTCACTGGCTCACCCTCATTCATACTACCTCCTGGCTTAAAAAAATACGACCATATTTTCTTTTGACCATGAGACATTTTTTTTGGATTTATGTGTCAGCTGTCTGCCTGTCTCCAAAATGAATAGAGATCTAACCTGCTCCTCTGCCTGTCTTAGCCTTTTTTTATTCAAGCCCCAGCCCTTGAAAGAGACAAAGACAGTTACTGTCACACACAGTAATGTGCTATATGTAAGTGGAACTTGTGAGAATCAAACTAAGTCTGAGTCCGCATAATGCGTTCCTCTGCCTGTATTAGCTTTTTTATAAAAAGTCCTTCAAAGACACTGTCTGTCTGTCACACACAGTTATGTATGTCATATGTGCTGCATAAGTGAAGCTTCTGTAATTTAACCTAGTCTACTATGGTTGCATAGCTCCTCTTCTCTGCTTTCCTGGTTTTACTGTTATTTTATTTTTTTTGGTGGAACCAGCAGCTGCAGAAGATTGAGAAGAACCCAGTACAGTACTCAGGACAGTTTTAAGATTGCAGGATTCAAACCCAGTCGGTCCAGACCACTCTTCTGGCTGGAAGGTAGGGTTAGAGGGGTTTATTTTATTTTTCAGATTGTGGAGATAGGAGATTATAACCAGCAGGAAACATTTTAAGTAAATAATCATTCAAACCCAAACCCTGACACTCAGACTGATGGTTGAATTTACCAACTCCAAATACACATAGCTCTCAGTCTGTCTGGACTGGAACTCAGGCTCTCAGGCTGCAAAAACAAAACCTAAATGCAATCTCTCTCAACTGTCTGCTTCGGTATTTTTTTTATTTTTGAAGAGCCAGCTGACTGAGCCAAGATTTCAAATTTATTTGCCTTACTAAGTCTCACTCTCAACTACTTAACTATTGAAAAAAAGTCCTTTGCCTGAAGCACAGGCTGCTTGCTTCCCAGTCTGTTCTGACCAGAAGTCCAGGGGCCCTAATTACTAACTAGTAACTACTACTGCCAAAGTAAATTGTCTGGGCTGAGCTTGCTTGCCTTCACCCCAAATTTTGCTATCTCTGGCTTGATTTTGGAATCAGAATCATCCCCACAGGCTCTCTCTAGCCTGCCAGAAAGTACTCCCGAAACGGTCGGTCACTCGTGCTCTCCCTGCCATAAATTTTGCTCTGCCTCTAGTCTCTGGCTTGCTTGAATCTCCTCCTCACTCAGGCTCTTTAGACACTGCCAACTTTCCCCTGGCCCTTTCCTTTCCTGCCGCGGCTCGCTGCACAGTCTCTCTCCCGAAGGCCGAAACCCCACGGTCGGTCTCACGCTCCCCCGCCTCCTCCCTCTACTAGTACCACGAAATGAAACAGTTTATTTTAAACCCTATCCCTGATGATCGATCTCCGATCTCACAACAAGAGACACATTTCAGTGATTTTCACAGACATGATGAGACTTGAGACATTTCACATTTCAAACGTTTTATATTGCCAATTTGCCACAAATTGTTTGTACTGCTACAGTCTGAGCCAGAAACAGTGACGTGACTTGACTGAGCGCGAAGACTGCACTGACTGACTCAGTCACTCCCCCATGTACGTGATTAATGATGTTAATCATTCCTGATGCTGTGATTGGCAGGCTGAGGCAGGGTGAGGCTTGGCAGCAACAACACAGAGACATGATGCACCAGCACCACCTGACAACAGAACAATTGATCAGGTGTTTTACAGCCTGTAACACCGGCAGATTATCAGGTGACTGACTTAGTTCTTTAATACAGACTTGAAGGCTGGAGAATAAATACTGCAAGCAAGCACACAGTGGCTGCAAAGGGCTGAGAGTGAGACGGATGTGAGAGGGTGAGGGCGTGAGGTTGATTATTCGGAGACTGCCTAAGTAATGCAGAGAATGTGAACAAAATGAAATTATGTACCAGTGGCATCCTTGCTTAGTTTGTTCAGGCTGCAGCGGCTGCAGCCTGAACAAACTAAGCGAGGATGCCACTGGTACATAATTTCATTTTGTTCACATTCTCTGTGGTTGAACGGTCAAAGTTCGCTAGGTTGAACTTTGGTAGGTTCACAGGCATGGCTCATTTAAATACATGATGTGCTAGATGTCAAACAGTTGTTTACTTGAACCTTTGGAAATGCTGTGATCTCAAAGGGAAGCAGTTTTGCAAGCAAATGGGCTTGACTTCTGAAAAGCTTCCCCTTTTATCTTTGGGCTACAGCGCATCTGCCTTTTTTCTTCTGGAAGAATGGTTCACATGTTAGGCTGGGCAAGACCATTTGTATGCAATTACATACCAAGTCTCTTAGCCTTTCTAAAAATGAAAAGAAAAGAAACATTACAGAATAAAATCTCACAAATAACACATGGGTGTAAATCCAGCAAATGTATAGATGTGCCATCCATGCCAGTTTGCTTCAAGTCTTGTGTGAGCATGAGCTATTTTTAGCACCCTTTTCCTTCTTGCAAAGGAAAAGCTGAAGTGGGGGGAGAGCTGTTAGAGTGGGAGAGGGGAAGAGAGGCACACGGGCATCATTGGTGGATCTATCCACTTAGCACCAGGGGACGTCCATTGCTGTTTTTTTCACAACAGTTTGCAAGGTTTGTAGTACAAATCGTTAGCGTGTGTGTGTGTGTGTGCGTGCGTGTGCGTATCTGTCTGTATGTGTAACACAGAGGGAGAGCATCATGCCTATAGTTCTTGAATCTCCCCAGATTACTCATCAAGGTCATAGTCCACCGTGGATCATCTGTGACTGACTGTCCTTTTAAAAAAAATGTCGGTTTAAAAGTAAGGGCTTTGGCTTTCTGAGAACGAAGCACTGCATTGGGGGTGAGCTGAGCTTCCTTCTGTTTCCGTTCTGGTCCTACTCCTACCTTACCATCTGCTGCAGCAGCCTGCTGCAAGTGCGACGGGACGGGACAGGAGTGACTGACTGATGATCCGAGCCATCATCCGAATCTATCGATGATCTCTGATCTGCACCGGCGCCCACGGCAGCAGCAGCAGCAGCACAAACAAAGCAGCTGGCTGGCCATGCTAATAACAGTCGTTAAATTAAATATTAGTGCAGTATGACTGTGTGAGAGGTGCCAGGGCTCAGCCCCGGAATGAAAATAGGTACTGGGGCTGAGCCCCGGCTAGCACCGGCACAAATTAAGCACTGATTTTAACTGTATCATGGACGTGGACATGAACTACTCGGGCAACAGGAAACAATCTAACAGGGCCATGAAAGCCTGGATGAGAGGATCGATAGATTTAGATCTTGTGGATAGTTGGAGGCTGGCAAACCCTGGCACTTGAGAATACACATTCCACTCTGGGCCCCATGACGTGGTTTAGATTGGATTATATATATACCCCCAGTGCACTTTATGGAAGGATGATGGATTTCTCCCACGGCCCGATAGGTGTGTCTGATCACTCCATGGTACAGCTAAAACTGAAGTTAAGGGCCACGGATCCCTACAGAGGCAGCTGGCACTTCCCCACCTATCTGTTGGTGAAGGAAGACTTTAGAAAATATTTAAAAGATCAATGGGACAACTATATTTCCACAAATAAAGGGACAGTGGACTCACAGGAGACCATCTGGGAGGCTGGCAAAGCCTATATAAGAGGAGCAATTACTAGCTGCACAGCTAAAACCAAAAGGGAAAGGCATAAGAAAATTGAGGACTTGGAGCATTCAGTGAGGGAGTTAGAAAAAAATGGTAGTCGAAAGAGGGAGGGGATAAGAGAAGAAACAGCTGAAAGTAGCTAGAGACACCTTAAACGAGTGTTTTATAGGAGAGGCCCAAACAAGATTATTCTTTGCCAGGCAAAGAACATATGAGTGGGGCAATAAACCTGGCCCATTATTAGTAAAACTCTTCAAGGGGGGTAGGGTCCCACACAAGGTGTTAGCTATTAAGAACCAACAGGGAAAATTAATGCGTGACAACCATAATATTAGGGAATGCTTCAAGATGTTTTATAGTGCCTTGTACCAAGCAGAATGTAAGGGTACACAAGAACTAACACAGAACATTTTAGAGAGTATTCACCTCCCTAGATTAAATGAGGCTCAGAGCGGCATGCTTGGGATGAAAATCACCACTTCGGGAGTAATAATGGCAATAGGCAGCCTTAAGACGGGGGAGGGGCCCCGGATGGTTTGGGGGCAGAATATTGTAAGGTTTTAAAGGGAGACCTTGCAGAACAACTGAGCGGGCTCATAGAGGAGGCCAGAGAGGAAGGGGGCTCCCCAGAACATGCCTAGAGGCAAATATAACCGTGTTACCAAAGCCCAGTAAGGACGACACTGAGTGTGCTTCATACAAACCCATCTCTCTGCTCAACTGCTGTACGACTATAAAATCATAGCCAAGGTTTTGGCCCTTCAATTAGAACAGGTTCTTCTGGTAGTGGTCCACCCCGATCAAACAGGATTTGTGAAGGGAAAACTGTCCTATCACAACATGAGAAGGCTACTAAACATAGTATGGTGGGCACTAGGCACCCAAGCCAAGCATGCGTGTTGACTATGGAAGCTGAAAAAGCGTTCGACCGAATAGAATGGGAATACCTATTCGAGGCCATGCACGGGTTTGGACTGAGAGATGGGTTTGTGAAGCTGGTAAAAATGTTGTACAAGGAACCAAGGGCAAAGGTAATAGTAAATGGTATACCCTCAGAGGAATTTGAATTGTTTAGAGGGACTAGGCATGGGTGCCCCCTCTCCCCTCTTCTGTTTGCCATAGCCATTGAGCTGATGGCTATCAAGATTCAGGAGAGCAAAGAAATATGGGGAATTCCAGGGACTAAGGGCGGACAACACCAACTAGCTTTATACGCAGACGATTTATTATTCTTGGTTACCCGCCCAGGTGAATCTATACCTGCTCTCCTCCAAATTATTTCTGAATTTGCTAGGTTTCCAGGCTACAAGCTTACCCTTAATAAATCTGAGATACTGTTCCTTGGTGGGGAAATGGAGGGTGTCCTTAACCATGTCAGGGGTCTAAAAAAAGTGAATGAATACTTTACATATTTAGGGATTAAGGTGGGTGGCTCCATAAATAAGCTCTACAACTGGAACAATACCCCCTTGTTTAATACAATACTAGCTGACCTGGCTAGATGGAGGGCATTGCCAGTTACCTGGCTTGGGCGCATTAACTTAATAAAAATGAACGTCCTTCCAAGACTACTCTGTTCCATGCAGATGGTCCCAATATGCCCCACAGCTCGGGACATTCACAGACTAGAAAGAGGGTTTGTGGATTTTATTTGGAGAGGGAAAAGGTCCAGAATGAAGCTGAATAGATTAAAGACCACCAAAGAAAGAGGGGTACTTGAGTTCCCGGATATTAGGAGATATTTTTTGGCTGTCCAGTATAGATACCTACATAATTAGGCAAATAGGAGGGAGGCGGCCTCTTGGCTGGATCTGGAGGAAGAGGGTTGCCCTGGAAGGATAACAGCCTATTTAACCAAGTCGGGACCCAGGACATATAAACAGCTCCTTAACCCAAATCTCTTAGTACTACCAGTATTGGACGCCTGGGAGGCCATCAAAGGAGGAGTGGAGCCACAGGAGACCATACCCTGCTAGTGCCGATAGTCAGAAACCCAGAATTTTTGCCAGGCCTTGAGGACCCAGATTTTGCAGCATGGGAAGAAAAGAGCATCCAATGTGAAGGGGACCTTCACTGTAGAGAGGGCCTGTATGCTTTTGAGGTGGTGAGGGAGGCTCTAGAGATACCCGGAGAGCATTTATTCAGATACCTGCAGGTTAGAAACTATTCCAATAGTCTGGCTAGGACAACTAAGGAAAAGTCTAAACTAGAGGCAGTCAAACAAGAAATCCTTAGGGCAAGATCACAGGAAAAGGGCCTGATAGGGACAGTGGTTAAATTAGATAGAGAATATTTCCCAGACCAGTCCAGAAAAAACAGATCCCAGTGGGAAGCAGCTGTTGAGACCCCTATAACAGATGAGAACTGGAATACAATAATATTATCCCATATGGGTCTGCTACTGTGCAACAGGTTTAAGGAAACACAGTACAAATTCTTCCATAGGTTGCACTACCCACCAAGTGTGATCAATAAATTTTATCCAGGAATTTCAGATAGATGCGGGAGGTGTTTAGTGGCAAGGGGTACATATTTCCATTACTTCTGGAAGTGCCTGAAATTGCAGCTCTACTGGAGAGAAATTAACCAGGAGATCTCCCAGATATGGGGCAGGGAGGTGCACTTCTCACCCATCTAGCTCCTTTTTGGCCTGGAGGTGGGGGGAGGAAGGAGACTGGGACTTGTACCCTAGATGGGCAAGGGTGGCCTTGGTTGTGACCAGACAGATAATTCTTAATACTTGGGTCTCGGGCACTCTACCCACACCCCAGATGTGGAAGAGCCTATTACCCTCTACCCTGGCTATGGACAGACTTACATATGCTCTGAAAGGCAAGGAGGAAAGATTCTTAACAGAATGGGCGGGCTTCACTGCCTCACTCACAGTGGTTGAACTACCGATGTTACATGGAGTTGGAATGGGTAGAAGTATTACCATCCTGAGGTCCATACCATATACATGCATAGTACATACAACATTAATTGTAAAACTAAAAATGTAAAATGTTATTTGACTGAATGGCAGAATTAACGTTTTTATCTTTTTTTTTTCTCTTCCTTGTCTTCTTCTTTCCCTCTCCTAAAACTTATTTCTACTATCTCTTCTCTTCCTAAACTCTTATGGCACTTACCCATTTCCAGGGTGGACAGTACACTATGCTAATAATGTTGAATTATCATTTGTAAATGTGCTGGATGAACAGAAATGGAAAATTATTCCGGATAGATAATTATTGCTTCATTCCCTCAGGGAAATGGATAGACAAGGTTATTATGAGGAATGGAAAGTTGAAATGTATGTAAATCTTGTTGCTGCTTATCTGGTAAAATGAGCTGTAAAAAAATATAACTTGTACACCTGTCTACCTTACACTAAAAAACAATAAAAATATTATACAAAAAAAAGTTAGGGCCTGACAGAAATGCACTATGAACCTAGTATTATTTTATTTTTCAACAGTCACTTTGCAGTTCAATACACTTAGTCCAGCATCATTCTAGCACTGTTATCCCCTCGCAGACTTCTATGTCTTGGCCCCCAGAAACTCCTCCATAGCAGCTATCACCTCTTTTGTCTTCAGCAACTCTCTTTCCATAGAGTTCAGCCTTCAGTTTTGGAAACAGGTAGAAGTCTGAAGGAGCAACATCTGGTGAGTAGGGTGGGTGAGAAAACAGTTCACACCCACATTCTGTTGCAGCACCCACTGCAACCTGTGCTGTGTGGGGTGAAGCATTGTCTTTGCAGGCACAAAACACCTTGCCTCAATTTTCCATGGCATTCGGCCTTGATGGCTTCTCTCAGCTTGCACAGTTGTTCAACATAGTACTCACAAGTTATTGTCTTTCCTTTTTCAAAATAATCAATCATGATCACACCTACAGAGTTACGAAGACTGAGACCATGATTTTGTCATATGGGGCGGCCTGCTTGAACTTCTTTGGCGTTGGAGATACATGATGTTTCCATTGTTTGATTTACTGTGTAGACTCCAGATCAAAAGGGTGAACCCAGGTCTCATCCATTGTTACAATATGAATGATAAAGTTTGCTGGATCCCTCTTGTATTGTGCAAGAAGTTGGCTTGAAATGTCACTTCTGGTTCGTTTCTGATCAGGAATCAACATTCTTGGCACCCATCTTGCCGACACTTTGCTCACACCCAGGTTTTCAGTCAGGATTGATTGTACTGCCCCAAAACTGCCAAAGGTGCTGGTTATGTGCTGTATAGTTACTATTCTGTCATTCATCACCATTTGATGGACTACATCAATGTTCTCCTCAGTGGTCACCTCCCTTGAGGGCCCTGACCTGAGATCATCTTCAACACTTCTTTTGACAAGTTTAAATTCAGCAGCCCATTTCTTGACAGTTGAATATGAAGGGGCTTCTATCCCAAGTGTGTTGACCACATTGCATTGGAGTCCATTCCTTTGATATGCAGGTACTTGATGGTTGCTCTGATCGCAGTTTTCTTCATTCTCAAAGCATCATCATCTATCAAACTTTGTCCAGCATGTACCTACAAGAGAAAACGTTTAACCATTATAACCAGTAGGTCATATTAGTGTAACTATACATTGAAAATAATGCCTAGTTCATAGTGCATTTCTTTCTGTGTCAGGCCATAAACATTTTGATTGACCCTCGTAATTGAGCAGGAAGCTGCTGCCCAAGAGAGTGTGATACCATGTAATGTATTTTTTGTGTGTGTGTTTGTTTTATTTTATTATCATCTATGCCTCTATAAAGTGTTTTAGCTGAGATGTGCTGCCTGGTGGAAACTAAAAATGACTTTCTTCTGTGGTCCACACAGCAAGAAACTCAGCTGTGAATGGCCTTTTGTAGAAAAAGTTCATTGTACTCTTAGTACAAGCAAGTGGGGGTGGGTACCAGAAGTCTTTTCAGCTAAATGGGTTTTGTTTTGGTTAAACTAAACTTCAAAGAGATGCTTCCCATTCATAACAAAAATACATGGTTTTGAGTGTAAACAAGGCAAAGGTAGAGGAGACAGAACCCCACTAATTAAGCCAGCTGGGAAAACAAAAGGGCCCATGCATCAATCCACAAAACCAAGTTCTAAATAACAAATCCAGTTTGGACCCATTCTCAAAAAGGGTGGTCCCAAGAGATCAAAAGAAATGGTCCAGGCCATGATGTCAGAGAGGCATGTATGATGATGCGGGCATATTGGGCTGGCCAGCTGAAGGTGTAGGGGTGTGTGTGTGTGTGTGTGTGCGTTTGTTCTTATAGTCAATTATGTTTTGGGACCTAGAACTAGCAACATCACAGGTTTTAGTGTGCCGTAACTCACAAGGTTCCCATTTGGGGTAAGATTCTTCTACTCTACTTAGGATTTAGATAGCTATGAGTTAGGTTCTTCTGTGTGATCTTTATCTTTCCAAATGTATCTTTTTCATCTCTGTAGAATACTGCATTCCCCAAAGTCTTTAATGTGTATTATCCTGTAACATATGTACATATCTAGGAGTATTTAATATTATATTTATATACTTAATGCTTTCTGTGACAGAGTCATTTCAGGTATAGATAACCATGGGTAGCAGGCCCATCTGTACCTTTGACCTTCTCTGGGATGACCATAAAAACTAGATCATTGCAATGATTTCATCCCTTCTGGTCTTCCATTCACATCTCCATCTTTTTCATGTTTTTTTCAGCACAACCACCTCTGAGTCTGTTCTCGCCTCCCTGTCTTCAGTAGAGGAGATCCGGACCTTTGTATCTCCTACCAGTCTCAGTAGGGCTTACAGGGCTGGGTAAAAGATTTTAAGCTCCCCAGAAATATCCATTATTGCCTCTTTTATAGACCCCAGCTCCCTGAAAAATCTTCCTAGAGTGTATTTATTGTCCTTGGGACTGGCTGCAGATGCAATCAGGAAGATTGGTGATGTAGAGGCACCTGCAAATGATCTTAATATTGCATCTCCAAACAGTGCAGTTCGATGTAGTGTAGTCATAGAAGTATGATTTTTTGTTTTAATTTTTAATTGACAGCCATATAATAAAATGTATCTCCTTAATGTTTTCAGCTGCTGTCTCTGCCGATGCTCTTCATTTTCCTGACTGTCTCACAGCACAGTTTAACTAGCAAAATACATGGTGGCATCATTTGGTGGCATTCAGGGTCAAAAGGCACTGTGAAAATTTGACAGCTGCTGTATTTGCTGTCAGTGCCTTGCATCTAAATCAACATTTATTGTTTAACAGAATGTAAAGAATGTAGAAATTTAAGAATGTGGAATGGCTAGCTTGGCTGTTTGCTGCAAATCAACGCTGGTGGAGCCAGTATGCCAGACACAGAAAGTACAGTTGGGCTATTTTACACACGGAAGAGCAGTAACAGTACTAGAGAGCTCACAGCAGAAAAGACATAGCTATCAAAATTGTGTTCTTGAACATACCCAGCTATATCAACAAGGTTAGTTGTGTGTGTGTATGTATATATATATATATATATATATATATATGAAAGACAAAGAACCTCTGTGCGTAAACACTGAGGCAAGGGTTACCCCCAAGGGCATTTGGCTGGGAAGCCAAGTTTCAAGAAAATACAAAATCACACATGCCCCCACAATGCAAAGCATCATGGGCTGCATATGCAAATCACCACAGAATGTTATGCTGGTCCAACTTTAAGCAGAATTGCATGGTGCCGAAAGGCCTCTCACACAGTTTGCAAAGGGTGCTAACAGAAGACATAGACACGTGTTTTGTCCTACCAGGACTCATCAGTATGCCTCATCTGTTTGACACCCAGTGGAATAGACCAGCTACCCCTAAGGCAGTGTGCCTGGGATATATTAGGTGAACCCATTAAAATAAAAACTATTTAAAGACAAAGAACCTCTGTGCGTAAACACTGAGGCAAGGGTTACCCCAAAGGGCATTTGGCTGGGAAGCCAAGTTTCAAGAAAATACAAAATCACACATGCCCCCACAATGCAAAGCATCATGGGCTGCATATGCAAATCACCACAGAATGTTATGCTGGTCCAACTTTAAGCAGAATTGCATGGTGCTGAAAGGCCTCTCACACAGTTTGCAAAGGGTGCTAACAGAAGACATAGACATGTGTTTCGTTATATATATATATATATATATATACATACACACACACTAAACAATTTAACAGTAATTAGACTGTACAGTCTGTTGAAACAGCACCATGTTAAGCAGGAATGGACAAGCATGAAAAGCATGGCTTGAAACTGTCAAAGCAGCACTAACTCCAAATTACATCATCATGCTCTCGACGTCCGACATGTAGCACGACTCTCAGCCAATGCCAGACTGGAGAAAATGCAGCAAAATGGGGAGCACGTACAGAGGTAAATAAATAAAATCCTATTAAAAAATGAAAATAACCACACGCACTGTGTCAAAACACCTTACTATACCCTGCTAGTAAAACATTGTCACTTTACTTTGCACATGATCTTTAAGCATTTTAGCCCCTGTGCTTGCTCTAGGAGAGGTGGAGAGGTGGCATGTGGAGTGTGAGCAGGTCCAACATCTCCTGGCTCTCTTCGGTCATTTCTGTACACTGTCAGTTTGTGAGGCTGAGAAACACTCTGGAGACTCCTGGCCATTCCTGCAGTAAACCCCTCAAAGATTGTTGACTTTCAGGTAAAGTGTTTGTTTGTTGAGCAGTGGGTTCTGCGCAGCTCAGTTCAGCGCATCTGAACCAGCTGAGCAGCATCACATGACTCCCACCACTCCTAAGTTTTCTACATTTTGCTGTTTGTACCCGTACCTACAGCACCTCTGTCCTTCCATCTGACTTCTCCTCTTTTGTACAGAGCCACTCTCACCCCTCTTCTCCCTCATCCCTCCTATACAGCTGATACCTGGGGGGTGAAGAGAGAGAGACCTGTTAAGGAACAGTTCCTTTTAAAAACAATACAAAGTTCTGTTGCCTTGCCATAGAGACAATCTCCTTTCCTCAAAAGTCTGTTATTGTATGGATCCAGCATGACTGAATAAAATCTGCAGATGTCCCATGAGGAGCTAAGGAGCTTGATGAACCTGGCAGAAATGACAGGAAAGCCCACTATTTAGTCTGGTGCCTTACCATAAGGGAAAAAAAAAACATTTTCTAGAATAAGCGCAGTTGCAGCTGAATAAAAAAACTTATTTCCAGAAGTCTTCTGAGCAGCCGAGCAATTTATGCTCTAATACCAAAAGAGGAGTGCAGCTTCTAATAGACATTTTTGTTTCTTTTTTGTTCTTTTTCTTGCCAGTGTTAGTAGAGGAACCTCCCTTGCTGTAGTAACATCAGTATCCCTTTCTTTTCCTGCTCCATTTACAAGATGACCTCCAAATGGATAATGCAAGAACTCCTGCTGCAACTCAATGCTCGCTGACCAACTCTGGATAAAGGCACACGCACATGGTACAGCTGCCAATATTCAGCTAAATGAAAAAGCTAGATGTAACCCCCAGGGGGCGCTATCCCAAGGGCTACTACCCCTGCCTGTTCCAACTGTAACAGGGTAAGGGGCCTAGATCCATTGGTGGATGCCTCCACCCAGAGGTCGGGGTTAGGACAGTTGAGGTTGACTTGGTCACAGCCCTCTGGGTTGCTGCAACCCCCCTTTCTCCCCACTAGTGACCCACACAGTTCAAGTGCAGTGTCCTTACCATACACACTTCCCCCTCCCGGCTCGGGCCACTCAGCTCACTCCGGGGACCCCCTGAAAAGTAAGGTGCGGTTACACAATATACACTGAGCAGTAATTCACCATTAATGCACAAACAAGCCAGTGTACCTTTGCAAACAAGCAACCTGATTTATTTAAGGGGGGATAACAAGGACCAGGGGAATCAAGTTGATTGGCTTACCACCACTATATATAAGTATCTACCTAGGGCTCTGTGCACAGGCCTAACCTATAAGTTACTGTCCCTGGGTACCCAAGCCCTAAAGGCTAGTTCCTCGATGCAGCTGGTTGGGGCCATAACACAGAGACAGGCAGAAGGTTCCTATGAAGATTAAATAGAGCCAGCGGGCTCAGTTAGTGTAGTCAGAGAAGTAACCAGAAGATCATTCCCTCGTTGGGAGCATTTGACAGGGAGCTACCCTGATTTTAGTACTCATGACTCCAGAAGCCCTCACACCACATACAGGACCAAGCCTGGACTCCAACACTTCTCCACACATTTATATGGAAAGTAACAGAGGGGTACCATACCAGGCAGCTGCTTCTAGGGCCCGACCGAACTTACAGCTAAATGGGAGCCTCGCCACAGCTTCACTCTTCCTGACAGACCTAGCGTGATTCAGCAGATTCTCCAGTCCTCTACAGGGTAAGCCTGGTAGGTAGCTGCACTCTTGCACAGCCTCCTCTGACCGCTACCTAGCGGATTTAGTCGAACTTCGCTGGCAATTCAAACACCTGACACTGGCCCTGCGCTTCCAGCAGCGACAACTCAATGGCGCAGGAGCCCAGAGCTCCTTCCTCGCTCACAGCCACCACGTCTCTGCCCCTTGGCAGTTTGGGCAATGACTCTTCGTTCAGGCACCACCCGATCCCACTGGTGGGTTGCAGATACCAATCACTTAAGTGGGTCCCTATTGGTGCAAAAAGGATGCAGTAGCCCAGAACTTCATTTCCCAGAATTATAGGCTGTCTCCCCTATGGCCAGCCGGCTCCATTATAAGTCCTGATTCTGGTTGGCTTTCATGATCTTCACTTCAGTGTCCCCCCTTTCCATTGGCCCATCTTGGAAGTCCAGGTCCAAAATGGAGGGGCCAAACACACAGAGTCCCAGCTGCAAGGAAAGCAGGTTAAACAAACTGCAAGTTCACCAATACCCCAAATAATTACCACCAAACAGTTACATCTGTCAGGTGGGATCCTGTTGTGCTTGCTAGCGACTACAGGATGGGGTGGTCAGTGAAGTGCCAATTCCCCATACCAACCCACACTGGAGCCTGCAAGAGCAGGCAGCTCTTAAAGAAACATACCGGAGGCTCTAAAAGCACTCACAATGGCCGCATTTTGGGCTGCATCGCGCCGAACACTCATTAGGCAAGGAGCTACTGGACAGCTCTGGGAAGGCTCTTAAGGACTCCCATTCATAGGGAGGTTACATAGAAATGAGTGCACAAAGGCTACCTGCCTAGCAAAATGCTCCTACTATAAGGAAGCTCTCTCCAACTCCTGGAACTGCAGCAAATCCTTCTGGGCCAACCTCAGTGATATTACTGGCAAGGATCCCAAAACAGACACCTCCCTGCTCCTGGTCAATGATGTACCCACAGTGGATCCACTCCAAATAGCAAATGCCCTAAATACTGCCTTCACGGACCTAAGCGGAGTGCTCCCGGTGGACTACTTCGACCCTCCAGACCAGAAGCACCCAGTAGGTGATCAATCCCCTATGGGGAACCATCCACATTTTTACTTTAAAGAAGTCAGCACTACTGAGGCTAGAAAGTACCTTGAGAAGGTGCTGGGCAAATCAAGGCACAGTGGAGATACCCTGGACCTTAAGTTCATCACTATGGCACTTGAGTAAGTACTAAGCCCCCTGACCACCATCATCAACTTATCCCTCCTCCACTCTCAATTCCCACAGCTCTGAAAATTGGCTTCTGTAACTCCAGTTCACAGAAGTGGAGACCAGGCATTATAGAACAACTACAGACTGATCTCCATACTCCTGCCACTCTCCAAAGCACTTGAACGGATAGTGGCAGCTCAGCTTGTGGAATACCTGAACATGCACCAGCTCCTATGCTCGGAACAACATGGGTTCCAAGCGGGGCACAGCACTATCACGGCCCTGTTGGAATTCATTGGTTATATCCACCAAACCCTGGATCAAGGACAGCTAGCGGGGGCTACTTTCATTGACTTATGAAAAGCTTTTGATACGGTTCACCATACACTCCTTCTTGAACAGCTAGCCGACACAGGTCTCTGTTTTGATACAGTTCTATGGTTTAACAGCTACCTCAGTAATCATTCACAGCAGGTCAAGATTGGGGACATCGTCTCAGATAGCAAACCCTTCCACTCAGGGGTCCCCCAGGGATCCATACTGGGGCTCCTCCACTTCAATATCTTCTTAAATAAACTTCAAGGCTCCTGCACCAGTCACATGCTATTGTATGCTGATAACACCGTCATTTTTACCTGCAACCTCAACCCTGAACTACTCCAAAATGACCTCCAACTAGGACTTACTGCTGCTGAAACATGGTTTAAGTAGCATAGACTAATCATCAACTACAAGAAAACTAAGACAATGATCTACTCCAGTACCCACAGCAAACACAAGATCTTCCCACTATCCATCCTGAACAACAGTGACAACGTGCTGGACCATGTGCAGCATTTTAAGTACCTGGGTATCACACTTGACTCCACCATGTCCTATGCACAGCATATAGAGAACACAGCCAAAGCCATCAAGTCCAGAATCAGTATACTCCACCATCACAAGCACAGCCTTACATATGAAGCACTTAATATGGCCATCACCAGTTAAGTTGTTACCCTTGTTAACTATGACCTGGCCGTTTATGGTTCTGCACCAGACTCAGTGCTCCACCACATTTCCCTGGTCCTTAATAAGGCCTGCCGACTCCTCACAGGTGCTGCAAAGCTTACACACACATCTGTGAGCTCTACTCATGAGCAGGGTGGCTTCAGCTGAAGAGCAGAGTTAAGTACCATACCTGTCAATTGGCCAAAAAAGAGCACACTAAATCTGATGCCACCAGGAGTCCAGAATCCACTCACGTGCCATGCAAGTGCCAGGCTGACTAGAAGCACCCATAGCCAAATTTTCAGTGAATCTAGATGCTGCACTGCACAGGGTCAACGTGCATTCTACTATCATGCACCACACTGGACCAACATCCTTCCTTCAGCCATCTCCAATACCACAACTATTGATGCTTTCTAGGGTAAACTCAGGCAGCACCTTCCCATGGAAGACAACTGTGATTGTGCTGACTATTCATGATGACCAAAACAACTTTCCTACATTGAACCACTGTAAAGCTGCAACACTTGATGTTCCACCTAATCCTAGGGACACCTTCCTTCACGGTACTTCCTTCTTCCACCACCCCCCATCTACCCTCCTCCCCTCACCACTGGGCATCCCTTCCCCTCTCTGTCCCTGCCCTCATGCCCCCACCCTGTCTGATGCCCTCCAAGCCTCAATGTCTCCAACTTTATCTAAGTCTGTTCTTAACCCATACGCAGACATACACTTTGATATGCCACAGCTGTGCATGTTCTCCTCTCTGTTTCTCCCCCCACAAGTTTTGCCTAACTCTCCAACGCAGGTGCCTTCTCACCAGTACCACAGCAGTGTCTAAATGTTATACCTTAAGCTAAATGCTATCCCAAACTTGTAGTCACACCAATTTATTGTCTACTCAGCCTGTAATGTTTTGTTTTGTACCAGGGCAATTTTGCACTGGCTTGTAATGTAATGCTTTGTAATGTAATGCTATACACCTGTTCAATGTTTTGTAACTGACATGGAGCCTACAACTGAGCATCCACTCACAGGTGTTCTCCAAGATATCAATAAATAAAATAAACTAGGGGCCGTGTCATCTGTAAAAGGCGTGCCCAACAAATCAGCTTTAGAAAGCCTGAGCAGTAGACCAATACCTTAATAATGTTTGTTGCTGACTAGTGCAGTTAGATTTAAAAATTGTCAACCACAGTACTTTCAAAAGGAGAAAGTCAGCTTAATCAAAGGAAGAAGCTTGCCTCTATGGACTCCTCTAGGATCTCGTCCATTTCAAGAGGAATTTCCCATTTCTTTATTAGAAAGACATGAAAAGGATATAATTTAGACCTGAATATTGAAGAAAGCTTCCATTTTTTGATATGGATCCATTCTTGATCAACTGTTGTATCACACCGCTTAACAGTGGAAAAACATTTTGGAGCATAACCTGAGGAATACATTAATATTTCCTAGGGCTTCAATATCTTGCATGTATCAGATACTTAAAAAAGATATAAACATTAGAATGAATAAATAATTAATAGATGTACCCAGGATGCCACAGTCATCTCAACTTACTCCCCTTTAGTCTCCTATGAAACAATCAATATTGCCTGGAGATGCTATGGGAATGGGACCTTCCATGTCTGGTGTGCTCTGGACAGTCTGTGGAACAAGTTGAGCCCCAAGAAATCAGGAGAGGACATACTGTATTCATTCACCTTCCTTCTCCTTCAAATGTCTTCAAAAAGCATGCTATTAGTTGCGCTACGTACTACGTCTTGTACAATATTTGTCCTTAACTCGTTATTTATTTTAGTGGGTTCAAATATATACTTTGGATCAGTGAAATAAATCTTTCTTTTATGTGTCTACATACTGTGTATACTATGTGCAGTCTGCCTATACTAAGAACGTGTATCTAGTAGGAGCTACCGTGTCATGTAAACAACTTATTATATGTAACTAATTTCTGGGTATACTAGTGCAATCTCCTGCCTATGTGTATAAGTAACTTATGTTAATGTACAATGCTGTCTACTGTTCATAACTTGCAATGTAACTAATTCTGGGTCACCCCGGAAAAGGTACATGCTGTCAGTGGGCCTACCTGGTTATCAAAATTCAGATAAATAAAATAAATAAATAAATAAAGGTGCCGATGGAGCAGAACCACCTACATCCCATATATTTTAGACAGGCTGGAAAAGTTTATAATCTAACATCCCCCCTGTGGGAGGTGTGGAAGACTTAGAGATAGTCCTCTCACACTGATCAGAAAATATTGTCCTACCCACCTGCTATATTTAGGAAATAATGGAACTAGTTCTGACATCCCATGTGTTTTTTGTTTTTTTTTATGTTTAACAAAGTGTTTTATAAATAAGTAAAAGGCACAGCTATGGGCACTATATTTGCACCGAATTTTCCAGAGGTTTATGTTCTGACCGCCGAGGAAATAGCCAGAGCGATTCAAATTGTGGAATCGCTTCGCCCGGTTTCGACTGATCTGACACCTTCACCTTTTCACAGGGGTTTGGTTCGGTCGGTTCCCCCGGTTCAAGATTATACCCCTGAAGATTTTTATGAACCGGAGTTTGAGGAGGAGGGGGAGTTTGAAGATGAGGGTGATGATGGTGAAAGTCTGGATGTGCCATCTCCCCAGACAGACCTTCTGGTGTATCCCCTCCTAGGCTTTCTGAGTCCCCTTCCCATTTTTTGGTTTACAGAAAAGTGGATGAAACCCTCCAGCTTCCTATGGAGGAGGCAATGGAGGATCAGGAGGAGCCTGATTATGTGGAAAGGATGGACATCCCAGAGTCCAGGAGACTGTCTATTTCCCTTCACAAATCCTTTGGGAAACAGACACAAAAAATCCTGAAGTCTCCCAATTCTGTACCCCCTGTTGACAGAAGGATGGACAAGAGGTACACACTATCAGGCTCAAATATGGAGTTTTTATACCAGCAATGCAGCCATGTTGGGGTGGTGCAGGCTGCTGCCTGTGACAAGGCAAACATTCCCTTGGCTTCACACCCCCCAGACAAAGACTCCAGGAAGATGGATGCCATGGCAAAAAAAACAGTACATGGCATCTTCCTTGGGACTCAGGCAGGCGAATTATATGGCCTATACAGCCAGGTAACAGAAGTCCAGGCAGGACACTGTACTGGCACTGGCTAAGCAGGCCTCCCCCAAGCTAGCCAAGGAGCTGGAGGAGGTGGCTGCAGATGGGATTGAGGCGTCAAAAGTTCAGTTTCATGCCGCTGTGGACTCCAATGATGTGTCATCAAGAGTCATGGCTACATCTGTGGCTCTTTGGAGAATGGCTTGGCTCAGATGTACTAGCCTTTTGCAGGATACCCAGGCTAAGGCCATGGATTTTCCTGTAGTGGGTAATTCTCTGTTTGGGGAGCAGACAGAGAATTACATGAAGAAAATGGATGAGTACAGGACCACTTGCAGGAGTGCTCAGGCCAAAGAGAGGCAGGCAACTCCTCAAAGGCAGCAGTCTAGGGGCAGGGGCAGGCCTTTTCATAGGCCTTTTAACCAGCCACAGGCCTCTTCTTCCTTTTCACAGAGGGGGTTCTTCAGAGGGACAGGCAGAAGGGGGATGAGCAGGGCTGCATCCACTCCTCAGCCTAAGGCCCCTGCCAAGCAGACACCCTGATGGGCCTGCCTGGGTCGACTCTCCTATTCCAGTAGGGAGCAAGCTGACTTACTTCATCCAGGACTGGAGGTCTATTACATCAGACAAGTGGGTCCTGGAAGTAGTAAGCTAGGGACTGGTTCTCAGCTTCAAAAAATTTCCGAAGATGAGAGGCAGATCTTTTCCACCTGCAGGTCTCTCAGAAACCCTTGCCTTAGAGGCAGAGGTTTCATCTCTGCTGGCTTTAAGAGCCATAGAGAGAGTACCTACCCTACACTTGGGCAAAGGTCTGTACTCCAGGTTCTTCCTTACCCCAAAAAAGACAGGAGAGTGGCGACCCATCCTAGACTTAAGATACCTAAACAAACATCTTTTAAAACCAAAGTTCAAGATGGTAACTCTGGGAATAATCCTTCCCTCTCTAAGGCCAGGGGACTGGCTAGCCTCCCTGGACCTCAAAGATGCCTATTTTCACATTCCCATCAGGTGCTCCCACAGAAAGTACCTCAGGTTCGAGTTGCCTTCAGGCCGCTATCAGTTCAGAGCAATGCCCTTTGGCCTAACTTCAGCCCCAAGGGTCTTCACAAAGTGCCTGGCAGTAGTAGTTGCCTTTCTAAGGAGGCAAAAGATTTCCATTTTTCCATATCTGGATGACTGACTCATAGTGGGCCAGTCCCCAGACCAAGTCAAGTCAGACCTGCAAGTGACCCAGCAAGTGCTTACTTCTCTAGGATTTCTTCTCAACCTTCCCAAGTCAGTTCTCGAGCCAGTGCAGCTCCTTACCTTTATAGGGGCAGAGCTGGATACTGCCAAAGCAAGAGCCTTTCTTCCCCTGGAAAGGGCAAGAGTTCTTATAGAACTGGCTTCTTCCTTCAGCCTTCAGGTGTCTTGACCAGCAAGGCATTTCTTCCAGCTCTTAGGCCACATGGCAGCCTCTACAGCAATGGTCCAAGGGGGGCAAGATTCCAGATGAGGGACATTCATTTCCATCTGAGGGCCTTTTGGTCCCAAAGGAAGAATTCCCTTACCAAACTGATCCCAGTGACTCAGACCCTGATCCAAGCCCTTCAATGGTGACAGGATCAGGACAATTTAAGGCAAGGGATCCCATTTGCCACTCAGGCTCATTCAGTGGGCCTTACCATGGATGCTTCCCTCCTGGGCTGGGGAGCCCATCTGGGGGCCCTTAATGCCCAGGGACTGTGGTCCCCCTCAGGAATCCCTTCTCCATATCAATCTCCTAGAACTCAGGGCAGTTTTTCTGGCCCTGCAAGCTTTCTCTCAGTCAGTGCAGAACAAGGTGGTTCAAGTCAGAACAGACAACACCACCACCATGTGGTACAGCAACAAGCAGGGAGGCACGCAGTCTATGGCCTTGTGCACAGAAGCCATGAAGTTGTGGTCCCTGGCTCATTCCCTGCAAACCTCTCTGATAGCAGTCCACCTTCCAGGGAAGGACAATGTGCTAACAGATGCACTGAGCAGGATTTCACAGGGCCATCACGAATGATCCCAGGACCCTCTGGTCTTGAAGGTGATTTTTTCAAGGTGGGACACTCCAGAGATAGATCTCTTTGCAGCCCCAGACAATCACCAGCTTCCTCTCTTTTGTTGCAGACCCCTAGTCTTGGGCTCAGTCCCTCTGGATGCTCTGATTCTGAACTGGGAAGGGAAATTTCTGTATGCTTTCCCTCCCTTTCCTCCACTGTTCAAAGTTTTAGTCAAGATAAAGTCACAACCTTGCAAAGTGATTCTGATTGCTCCAGATTGGGCCAGACAGCCTTGGTACCCCCTGTTACTGTCCCTAGCAGTCCATCTTCCCCTGTCTCTTCCCAGGAATTACAACCTGGTAACCTCCTCTCAGGGGAGGATTTGGTACCCCAATCTTCAGTCTCTCAATCTTAAGGCATGGCTCTTGAAGAGTTAGAGTATGCAGATTTGCATCTGTCTCAGGGGTTATGGACATCCTCAAAGCCTCTGAAAGCCACCACTAGAAAGACCTATAACTCCAAATGGAAGAGATTCAGCATTTGGTGTTCTAAGCAGCATATTTCCCCAGACACTGCTGAATTGCCTACAGTTCTGGATTATATGGTCCATCTTAATGGCCTAGGCCTCAGACCAGCTACTCTCAAAGTACACTTGTCAGCTGTCTCTGCTTTTCTGTCAGTGGGGAGGTCTTCCTCACTGTCATCTCATCATGTGTTCTGTAAATTTTTCAAAGGATTGCTTCATACCAATCCTCCATTCAGAGACTCTGCCCCTGCCTGGGATTTAAATGTTTGAATTGCTCAATTGATGCAACCTTCCTTTGAGCCTATGTCCTCAGTAGAGCTTAAGTACTTGACTTGGAAAACTGTTTTTAGTAGCCATTACCTCTGCCAGACATATCAGTGAACTGCAAGCCCTGTCAGTGGAACCTGATTTTATCTCCTTTCATAGAGATAAAGTGGTCCTTAGAACCAATAGAAGGTTCTTGCCCAAAGTGGTTTCAGATTTTCACCTGAACCAGTCTTTGTCTCTTCCTGTTTTCTTCACTGATCATTCCTCTTCAGGAGAGAGGAGGCTACACAGTTTAGATGTTAAAAGGGCCCTTAGCTACTATATAGAGCATACCAAGGGTCATAGGTTTGATTCCCTCCAGCTGTTCCTCACTTATGGAGAAGTGGGGAAGGGTAAACCTGCCACCAAGAGAACTATTGCCAGGTGGATTGTGTCTTGTATACAATTCTGCTATGAGAAACTCAGAAAAATTCCACCCTCAGGCCTGAGGGCTCACTCCACCAGAGGTACAGCTGCTTCCCTGGCTGCTGCCAGGGATATTCCTCTTTTTGAAATTTGTCAAGGAGCCACCTGGAAAACAGTCCATACCTTTACCAAGCATTACTCTCTGGATATCCAGGCTAGGAATGATGCTCTGTTCGGCACAGCAGTACTTCAGAGCCTATTCCCAAAGTAGGTTCTGTCCCTCCTCCATGGAGGTACTGCTTGGTAGTCTGCAATAGTCAGAATACAGCAAGACTTCATGTTGTTTGAAGAAAAAATTACTCACCTTAGTAATTATGTTTCTTCTAATGGAGTCTTGCTGTATTCTGACCTCCCTCCCTGCCTCCCGTCTTAGAACCTGTTTTTGGGAAGTGGGTGGGCAGGTGCAGTGTTGCATCTCAGGGGTGCTCCTTTTACACCCTCTTCTTTTTGTTTGGGTGTTTGTTTTATCATTATTCTTATTTGGATTGGTTTTGGGTTTTGGGTTTCCTGACTTGAGTCTGCCTTTGGGAATCCAAAACTTTTTGTTGCCAGTTGGCTAGTAAAAAGTTTACAATTTCCACATAGGATAGTTAGTGAGCTTTTGCTTGTAAGAATCTGACAGCTGGATTTCAAAGGACTCCAGACAGAGACTTCAACCGAGCTTGAGCTCAGCATTCTATGCTCTGCATAGAAAGTTAACCCTTTGTTCTCCGGGGCAGTTTAAAGGCTGGGGCTAACTGCAATAGTCAGAATACGGCTAGACTCCATTAGAAGAAACATAATTACTAAGGTGAGTAATTTTTTCTTCTGCCCTATTGTTGTCCAGAGGGCTTCAGCTGAGGACATGCAAAAAAAATGTGACAGGGAGTGCCCTCCGCATCGTACCCCCTCCTGCACCTATCTGAGCTTCACCTCATGTTTAGTCTGGACAGGAGTGAGGAAGAATCGACTCACAGTCTTCCATCAGAATTCTTTCCAGTTATTGGAAGCTGATTTACGGAATACCCCATCCCACGCAGACTTTCAGTCTGGAGAGTTTGTCAGAATCTCCTAGGCAAATTGAAATGGAGGTGGTGCCCTCTCCCTAGAATGGGTGAAGGTCTCAACCAACAGGGAGATGTATTTTTTCTGTAATCACCCATCCACAATCCTTTCAGGAGTGATTCCATTTACTTTCCCACCACTGCTGTCAGGCTACTGGCCTGTAATTGCCAGTCTCTTCCCTGCTACCACTTTTGTGAAGTGGGACTACAGCTGCCCTCCTCCAATCTTCTGGGACCACACCTGTTTCCAAAGAGCTGTTAAATAAGGCCATCAGAGGTGCAGCTACTAAGCCGGCCTAGTGGCGCTGAAGGTTGAGGTGCTGGATGCCACACCTTATGCCATGCTGGTGACCTGGGTGTGGAAACACGCCCAGGTTGTTAGCGGTCGGCGGAGGGATAGGCTCGAGCATCCAGAGGACCACTCTCCTATCCCGGGGAGGGTTGAGGGTTCCCACCGCTCTGCAGCAGCCCCTGGTGACAATTGGGGACACTACCAGAGCTGGTGCAATCAGGAGTGGAGTGCAACGGATGTTGGCATGTCGTACCTTGGACATCATTGCATGTCTGCACTCCAGGGGGTCTAAGTAGGGGAAAAATGAAAATAGCAGCAATTGACCGGGGAGCTTGATGGTTACAACTTCCTCACCCAGTGGGGCCTTTTGTGCATGGTTGCACTCAGGTATTGGTCGCGGAGATTGGGGGTCCCTTTCAAAGGTACGGTAGCATATGCCAGCTGGTGTGTGGGTGAGCCTATGGGTCACTCGGGGAAGAGAAGCAATGGCTGGATGACCGCAGGTCAAGCTGCAGGAGGGGTAAACAGAAATACTATAAAAAGAAAAAAAAAAAGAGGAGCAGCTAGTAGTATTGCTCAGATGGATCCAGACAAATCTGGAACCACAGATATCTGCCCTTTTACGGCAGGATAGTGGATCTGCCGGATACTTCCACTATCTGCCTGTGGATCCGACCGTCGGATCCCTGGTCGGATCCTGTGTTATCCGACGGCTGAATCCAGGGATCCGACACCAGATCCCTGGATCCAGCACCGGATAATGTAGGATTTGATCTGGGATACAACCTCCGTAGTTGGCCAGATCCCAGGCCGGATCCAACTCGAACAGTGCCACCATCCGCCAGATCACTGGCGAATCCATGGTGGCACTCTCCGAGCAACACTACCAGCTAGTACCTTTCTGAGCTCCCTCAATACCCTTAGGTGGACCCTGTCAGGCTTCATTGCTTTGTTATTGCTTTGTCCACTTTCAGATTTGTGAGTCCCTTCAGGAATCTCTCCCCCCCAAAACAGACTAGTGTCCGCCTCCCTCTCTCCAATGCTCCTGTTACATTTTTGTGACTCCTCCCTGTCTCTTTCCTCTGTGAACACCGAACAAAAGACTTTGTTTAGGATGTCTGCCTTTTTCTGCTCCCCCTCTGCATGGTCCCCCCTTCCTTTCTTAACCTTATAATCCCACTCATGGTCTTCCTTTTTTTCACTTACATAGCTAAAAAATGTCTTGCCCCTTTTGTTAAGGACTGGTTGTCTTTAATGTCTTTATTAGCGACACTGCATAGGGGCTGGAGGGAAAGATCTGCCTGTTTGCAGATGACACTAAAATCTGCAACAGGGTACACAATCCAGGGGGGTTGCAAAAAATGAGAAGGGATCTGAAAAGGTTAGAGGAGTGATCCAGGGTATGGCAACTGGGCCTCAATGCAAAAAAGTGCAAAATCATGCACATGGGGCACAGAAACCCAGGGGAGGAGTACAAAATGGGAGGAGAGGTATTGATGACCACCAAACAGGAATGAGACCTGGAAGTTATCATATTTGATGATCTGATTGTGGCCAGGCAATGTGACAAGGCAGTCAGGAGAGCTAGCGGGATCCTGGGGAGCATAGGGAGGGGGATCACCAGCAGAAAGATGGAGGTGGTGTCACCCCTGTACAGATCACTGGTGAGACCACACCTGGAGTACTGGGTCCAGTCTGAAGACTTCATCTCCGGCAGGACATAGAGTGGATGTGGTCCAGAGGAGGGCAACCAAAATGGTGCAGGGTCTGCAGCAAAAGCCCTATGAGGAAAGACTGAAGAACCTTAATATGTATACCCTGGAGGAATGGAGGAAGAGAGTTGATATGATAGAAACTTTCAAATACCTCACCGGTATAAATAAGGTTCAAGAGGGAAGTATTTTCAGAAAAAAAGATGCTCAAGGACAAGGGGTCATGCTGTGAAGATGGAAGGGGGTGGACTCAGGGGAGATGTGAGGAAGAACATCTTCACGGAGAGGGTGGTTGATGCCTGAACAGTCTCCCAGTGGATGTGGTGGGGACAAGAACTGTAGCAGATTCAAGAAAGCATGGGAGAGACATAAGACTCACTTTCTTCCTCCCCCAAGTGCACTCATGTGCTGGTCAAGCGGCTTTTTCTTATCGCATCCCCTTCCCTGGAACCAGCTCCCCTCCAGTTTTCTTCCTCCTTCTCCTCCCTTAAATGCCAACTCAGACTTTCTACCCAGCCCTCTTGTGTTTGTAGGCCTTTCTCATCTTTCCCGATATTCCCGTGTCCCTTCCTCTACCTCCATCTCCTTCTCCCTGATTTCTCCTTCCGCCTCTAAGCCTTTCTTCTTCTCCTTCGCGTCTGGCCCTCCATCACACACCTCTCTGCTCATTCCTTGCCTCTCATGTTCCACTGGGCACTATTACTGTAATTTGTTGGATTGCTAGCTGTCGTCTCTGCGGAATCTATGTATTTGTTTACACCATTATACTTACAATGTCTGTAACCTTACGAGCATTAGCTGTTGTGTCTGCTGAATCTAGGTATATGTTTACACATTATGCTTACAATATCTGTAACTAATGAGCTTTGTATATTTCTTGTATTTATCTCCCTACTACCCCCCAGGTCGCACCTGGAAACAAGCCTCGGTTCAGTGTGCCTTTTCCGGCTACCAAAATTTTAATTAAATAAATAAAGGAACTTTACTGATATGGAGTGGGGTGGGTAACAAGCCAGAGATCAAGTAGGGTCAGCGGTGATACAGTAGGTAAGGAAAACGGGCAGGCTAGGTGGGCCAAACGGCCCTTATCGGCCATCAAATTCTATGTTTCTATGTTATTGCCTTGGCTATTCTCTTTTCAGTTTGTGCATTTGTGCTCCTTAACACTCTCCCCGCTTCCCTCTGTTCCCCTGATACACCTCACTATCATCCTCCCTATGCATCTCCTTGTACCTTCTAAATGCTAGCCTCTTAGCTTTTAACTTTTCCACCACCTCTTTTGAGAACCATAGTGGTCTCTTTTTCTTCTTTCTTTTAGTCCCTTGCATGATGCAGAGGTTTGTTACTTTCACTATGGCCCTTTTCAGTTTCCCCCCACTGTTCCTCCACCCCACCCAGTTCATCGTGCCCTGCCAGGTCATCCCTGAGGCATTCACCCATATTTTTAAAATGTGCTCTCCTGAAGTTCAGGACCCTCGCTTTTGTGTGGTTTGAATCCGCAGCCATCTTTATATTGAACCATACTGTACAGTAATCGCTGGTCCCCAGATGCCCCCCCCCCACCTTGATGTCTGCAACACTGTTGCTGCTGGTGAGTACAAGGTCCCAAGTCCAGTACTGCCCCATCACAAGTGGGTTCACTGACTAACTGCCTGAGGAACACCCCTGCAGGGAGTCCAAGAGTTCCCTGCTTCTAGCTGAAGTCACAGGTGGGAGGCTCCAATCCACATCTGGCAGATTGACGTCCCCCAACAACAGCACCACACCCTTTTTCTGCCATCTTGCTAATGGCTTCCATTAGTACCTTATCTAACTCCTCCCTCTGTGCTGGAGGGCTGTAGATCACTCCAGTGTGAATAGAGACTCCATTCCCCATCTCTACGGTGACCCACAATACCTCTATCCCCTGTATTCCGTGTATCTTTGTCGCTGTAATGCTCCTCCTCACATAAAGTACCACACCCTCTCCTTTACTTCCCACCCTGCCCTTCCTGAACAGAGTATAGCCTGGTATGGCCCTGTCCCAATCATGGTTTTCAGTGCTCTTGAGTTGATGGCCACAATATCCAAGTCGGTCCCTGCCATTGTGGCCTCTAGGTCTGGAATCTTGTTTCCTAGGCTTCTAGTATTCACCCACATGGCTTTCCAGGTTTTGTTACCACTTCATTTGTTACCCCCCTTTTTCCTTTTTGCTTTTACTCCTTCCTCCTTCTGTTTTTAATGCACCCACTCCCATCCTCCTTCACTTCTTTCACCCTGCTTCCTGTATTAATTTGCATCCTGGGAATTCCACTCCTCTTGGGCTCTCTACCCTAGCCTGTGGGGGAGCCAGTTTCTGCCTCTCCAATCTCTTCTGCCACCCCCTTTGGCTAGTTTAAATGCTCATCAAAGTAACATTTAAACTGTCCACTGAGGATTGAGGTTCTCTTCCCGGATGGACGCAGGTCATCAACCCTGTATAGGCCTTTATTCTCTCAGGTGGGTACCCAGTCCCCAATGTAGCCAGATCCCTCCTCTCTGCACCATTCCTTCAGCCATGAGTTGAAGCTCCTGGTGCAGAGATCACTCTCCTTCCTACCGTCATAGACAGGCAGCACCTCAGCAACAGCCCTTGAGCGCACTACCTATATAAGACCCCTCCCCAGCTTCCTAAACTCTCCTTGCACTATCCCAGTCCTATCCCTAACCAGGTCATTAGTCCTGAGGTGGACAATGACATTCAGCTCTCCCTGCCATCCTGATGTCATTGTGATCCTTAAGATCTGCTTCCCATCCCTCCAGGTTGTGATGCCGCATAGGCACCTAACCTCCCTCACCCCTTCCTTTCTTGTTCCCAAATCTATCCCCCTCACAATCAAGTCCCCCCCACCAGAAGTTGCTTCCTCCTCCTCTGGGGTCCTCTTCCACCCTCCTTGGGGTCTCCGCTATGAAGGCCCCCCACATTCTCCCTGGCCTCTACCATAGATACTGCTTCCTGGTGGTCCTGCCTTGCCACAGCAGCATAAGAATTGCATGCAGGTACTGGTTGAGGAATGTGCTTTTGATCCACTACCTTCACCTTCCCAAGCCCACCACTATCCAGCTGTTCCTCCTTCCTTCAATCCTCTGAGGCAATAATGGTGGACTTGGTGGCCCCTGGGTGGGAAGAGGTCACTTGAATTCAACTCAACTCATCCTGGAATCTAGTAACCTCTTCCCTCAACCCAGAAAGGTTTGTGCATATCGGGCAGAATCGCAGTCTCCAGAAGGTCTCTTTGAAAAACTGCTGACCCACAGCCACTGCACTGCACCACTCCCAGCATTCCCAACTTCTATTCTCCCTGTGTTACCTGGAAAATATTTGTATCGTTACCACTGGTAGGGTAAGAGCCTTGCATGGGGGAGATGCAACCAATGAGAGAGGGTCACAGTTCACTAGCTCAAGCCTGACAGACATTAAAATAACAAAGCTAACTCCTGATGATGACATTGAGGCACATCGTACCACATTTGAAACAATGGCACAAGCTTGCCAATGCCTGAGGAATCGGTGGGTAATCTAGTTGGTACCATACCTTACTGTGAGGAACCAGCTGGCATACAGTCACTTGGACTCAAATAATACATTGAGGTACAAGTTGGTGAAAAATAATATCTTGCAGTGATATGACATCTCAAGGGAGACACACTGTATGACCAAAAGCTCTGCACCCTGAGGTACCATGATCCATGGATGCACCAAGAGAGGTCTTTACTTGGTTAAGAGAACTGTTTCTGAAATTGATCCAGCCAGAAGGGAAGACAACAGCACATATCATCGACCTGATGATTACAGAGCAATTTCTGCATATCCTGCCCTCCAACGTGTAAATCTGGATTAGGGAGCATCACCCCAAGAACAATGAGAAAGCAGTATCCCTGCTGGAGGACTACCAGATGACAAGACAGCACACCACTGTGAAACCATCTAAACACCCTAGTACAGCAAGAAATTCTCCTTTATTGGGATATAAAGCAACTCCAAAATGTTAGAGAAAGTGGGAATGCCTCTTGCAGAAGTGATGTGTTACTACTGTCAAGTGCTAGGACATATTGCCAGAAAATGCCCTAAAAAGAAGGGGGAGCCAGAAACCTTTCCTTAGCAAACTGGGGGCAGTACACGATTGAGGTTGGGATAGGGGATAACACAGTACAAGGACTTACTGATTCAGGAAGCAAGCTAACCCTGGTGAAGGCTGCTGTTGTACCAGGACATTGTAAGAACGGTCCTGGGACTAATATAATGTGCATCCATGGTGACACTGAATGTTACCCTACAACTCCCTTAACCTTAGAGGTAAACTGTAAAACTCAACAGGTGGTGGTCTGTATTGTTCCCTCCCTTCCAGTTCCTGCAGTATTGGGCCATGATTGTCCTGATTCTGTGGGACTAATTCAATGGGGACTTCTGGTTAAATTAGCAGCCATGGTGACCAGATCCCAAGCAGCCAAGGCTCAGAAGAATGTTGATTTGGGGGAGATTTTTTCCTTTTGAAGGACCTGAATTTTTGTTTCTTCCCTAGGGCAGAAAGGCATCACTGAAGCCTATGGAAAAAGGCTAAAAGAGAGTAGACAGCAACTGTCAACCTGTTGCAAGAGACATTACCACCTGTACTAAACTGCAATGGCATTGGTAAAGAGCAGCAGAATGATGTTACCTTGCTAGATTTGTAAATAAAGCATTGATTGATTGATAGATTTATTTAGGCAAATGGGGATGAAAACAGAAAAAGGTGCCTTGTGTACTAAAATGGGTGGAAGTACCTTATCTAAAGGAGCCAATTAGGCAATGTATTTTGGGCCAATCCAGGCAGCACTCCATATTTATGAGTAGCCACTACAGGCACTTCAGAGCTAAGAAGCTAGTGTAGGGACTATACCGAAAGGGTCCCACCATGAAGAGGTTATATAGCTTGCTCACTTTGGAATTCCAATCTGAAAACTAAGAGGACCTCCTTTTTTACATGGAGTCTAAAGTAAGTAAAGCCAATAGGCAGTTAAATTGTTTAAATACTAATAAGTGCCATGTCTTTGGTGGGGGGGGTGGGGTTGTGCACTGGTATTCTGTTTTTGATTGTACTAAAATGCAGAATGGTGTTGTGTACAATCTTGTGGAAAACCCCAAAACCAAGGTGTGGGTTGAGCAGCTGGTAGTCCCTTCCCAGTACAGAATCCAGTTGATGGTGCTAGCCCATGATCTACCCCTTGCTGGTCATGCTGTAGAGAGTGCAATTTGTCACGGCTGCTCACTAGGTTCTTTTGGCCTAACATCCATTTGAATTTTTTTTTTCAGTTCTTTTGGTAACTGAGTAAGTCCCACTAGGCACAAGTACCTGTTTTCAGAAACGACCCGGGAAGTTAGGTGGCTTGCTCAGAGTCACACAGTATGCAAGTGGAGGTTGTGGAATCAAACCTGGGTCCTCTGGCTGTAGCAAGCTCATTCACAGTCCATTACTCTAATCTCTGGGCTATACTGGCAGCCCCTGTCTGAGTACTGCAAGGTATCCACCAACCAGGAAAGAGTGTGCACAAGGATTTGGTGCTCTTGAGTAAAATTCAAAATACAAAAAAACCAGAAACTTGGGCACTCACCACCACATATTGATACTAACACCACTGTATATAAAAGGAGGATATTTTATTGACATTATAAAATAAAATAGGCGGGCGCTTTTTTATTTTATAATGTAAATAAAATATTCTCCTTTTACTAATGCAGTAATTTAATATGATGTGATAGTGCCTGAGTTTCTTGTTTTTTTGTACTGCAAGGTATGTAGTGAGAGTCAGCTGGTGGCGCCTGTGGGAAAGCAGGAGAGCGTTCCCTTAATATTCCTTCCTTTGGTAACCACTCCTTTTGCTCATACTGGTATAGATATTGTGGGTCCTTTCGAAAAGAGTTTAAAGGGAAACTGTTTAATTTTAGTGGTTTATGACAAAGTACCCAGAAGTGGTATCCCTGCAGAACGGTTGCTGCTTCAAAAGTGGCCACTGAATTGGTAAAGATTTTCAAACAGGTGGACATCCCACGAGAAATCTTGTGTGACCAGGGAAGTAATTTCAATGCCCAGATGCTTAAATTATTATACAGGTTTTTTTTTTAACTTTATGTTTATTGTTTTATAGCAAACAACATACAGTTAGAAGCAAAATCAGGACATTACATTTCCGACTGTAATCAGTGAGGTCACCACTCCTCTTATTATTCACAAAACATCCCATCCCAGTCTTTTTGATAAACCAAAGGATGGAATCAAAATATATCTATTAATTCAAGAAGGAAATTCCACTTAAGTTGATATAAAGCCCATGAGCTGCAAGGTAAATAAAACACCTCCCATGTATAATAATGGCTACCTCACAATTAGGTTACCTAATCTCTAGGTGAAACCTAAGTACACCAAGCTATCTCCTAATTATGTACCCTAGATGCTTTCTCCTTTATTATGCTGTTAAGCCATCTTTATAATAGTTAGTGTCTTAGTAGCTTCTATGTCAATTATATTAATACCAAACCCATTGTCACTTATAACTTCTTCCCCCAGGGATAGTAAAACTCCAATAAACGATTATGTTTAGTACTGTTAAAGGTTTATATTGAAATATCTGAGGAGACCCCCAAAAGCTATAATGAAACAGTCGGGATTACCTCCAACATCTTGTTTAGAGAAAAACTAGAGTCCAATATTCATAGTGAGAAAAAATGTAACTTAAAAAACTTTGACCACTTTTTAAACCTAGACGCAGTTCTGGATTCAACAGTGGTTCGATAGAGTGTCCACAGTTAAAAGAACTCTATATTTAAATCAGTCAGTTCTTTTTAGCTGTCAAAGCTGGAAATGTCCATATCCTTCAGGTCTTATCTTCCTCTCCTTCCGAGGAGTCCACCTCTCACCTCCGCCTGCTGAGATCATGCTGCACATACTTCTGGCTCCATTTAATGCCTCAGTTCGGTGAGAGAAAATAAAGATTTTGCCATCGTGTACAATTCTCAGCCTTGCAGGAAATATCATTCCATGTGAAATCTTGGCCTCATGCAATGCAGCACGCACTCCATCAAAATTCTTTCTTTTTTGGCATGTTGAGTAGCTAATGTCCAGATATATCTGTACAGTTTGACCCTAACACAAAAGAGGCCCCCTCTGTCTAGACATCGCCAGCAGATAATCCCAGGTGCCCATGCCATTGGTGACCAAAACCACAGTACAAGGTGCCTCTGGGTTCACCGGATGACCTCTCAGAGCAATGCGGTAAGCCTTTTGGGCTTTTGAATTTTAGGAGCCACTTCCTACCTTAATTGCTGTGCAAACCATTCCTGAAGAAAAAGTAATAGATGGTCACCCTCAGCTCCTTTGGGCATCACGACTAAGCGAATGTTTGCTGCTTGAACCTAGTTCTCCAGGGTTTTAAGCCTGGACTTGAGGTGGTTGGTCTCCTTTACCATCGATGAGACAGCTCCAATTGCAGCATCAGCTCTACAATTTAATTCTATGGCCATTATCTGGACCACTTCCATGTTAGTCTCAAGAGCCACCACCCGGTTTGTTAAGTTGTCAAACTTCTCTGCGAGCCCTGCCACAGTAGAGACAAGTCTGTTCATTTTTAGTCTGAGTGTTTTCAGGATTTCTTCCCTGGGCTCTGGAGTTGCCTCTTCTCCGTGGCCTTGAGCTGAGCGAGTGGTGGGAGCCACAGGAGTTGTTTTGCTTTTTGCTCCCCATCCATGTATTTGATTCTTACAAGGATTTCCCAGTGTATTGTAAGCAGGTTCCAATCTTAGCAAATCTGATTTTTATCTTGATTGGCTTCATATAGTTCGCTTTTTTAGGTTAACAGTCTCTGAAGTTACATTGGGTTCTACAGTTTACTAGCCATTTTGCTCGAGCTCCACAGTCCCCCCCCCCCCATTATACAGGATAATGGGTATTGAAGCTCATGCCTCTCAGCTGTCCCTGATTTTGCCTTAAAAATTTCTACCACCTCTCCTAAACTTAGGATTTCTGTTACAGAAGAATAGAGATGCAAAGCATAAAATAATGTCAGACTTCAGTATTATAGTCTAGTTCTCCTTCAGAAAATGACTTTTACACAAAGTCAAACATGGCAGAATTGTTGCGCTAATGTTACAATTTCTTAAGATGTGTCACTGATTTTGGCCACTTGTCCCCGAGTTTTTTAAAGTCTTGTTCCTTGTTTGTAACGCAGCAGGTTGAGTGGTATGTTGAAGCTGTATGTACATCTCTGTCCCATCCTCAGATAAATGGGCTGACAGACCATTTCAACCAGATTTTAAAGAGGATGTTCAGAAAATTTGTGTAGGGAGCAGATGTCCCACATAATGGATGAAATCAAAGGTAAAATCTGCCTGTCCATAGGCAACAAAAAGCTCTGTGGGAGGGTGGACATGGAGAAGGGGAGACAGGAACTTAGGGAAGACATGGCTAGGTTGAAGAGGTGGTCTGACATTTGGCAGCTGGGACTGAATGCAAAAAAGTGCAAAGTTATGCACTTGGGCACAAAAAACTCAGAGACCAAATATTGTTTGGGTGGTGTGCAGGTTACCAAGTTGGAGGAGGACAAGAACAGGGGTAATCAACACAAGTGACCTTAAGCACTCAGCACACTGCAAGAGAGCTGCAGCAAATGCAAACTGGATGCTGTGCTGCATAGCCAGGGGGATTATGAGCAGGAAGGCAAAGGTCATATTGCCATTGTACAGGTCACTGGTAAGACCACACGTAGAGTAAAGTTCACAGTATTAGAGCCCTCATCTTAAGAAGGATGTCAACTTGCTGGAGATGGTCCAGAGAAGGGCGTCAAAGATGATCCAGGACCAGCAAGGAAACATTTATAAAGAGAGGCTCAAGGGGCTCAACATGTACTTCCTTGAGGATAGAAGGGAGAGTAGGGATATAACTGAGACCTTTTACTACCTTAAAGATATTAGCATGGTAGATATGGAGGGCCTCTTCAGTCTTAGTGGGAACAGGTCCACTAGGGGGTACAGCCTAAAGCTGGTAGGGGGAAGATTCACGAGAGACAGATGAGGAGGCATGTTTTACTGAGAGAGTGGCTGCCAGGTGGAACGAGTTGCCAGAGGAAGTGGTCTCCCCGAAAATGGTGGATAGCTTCATGAGAGGTAGGCCAGAATGAAGGGGAAAGTTCGAGGTGGAGGAGGGGGACTTGAAGGAGGTCAGGGGGGATTTGGGGAGGTGGGCAGGTCCCTCCGTAGACACAGAAGGGACCTGCACACTCAAGCAGACTAGATAGACTGCAAGAAATGTATGTGCTGGCATACTGGTATGTCTGTATGTAAAAGAGGAATTGGAATTAAGTTTCTCCCATACCTGTTTTTCACATACTGGGAAGTGCCCTAATCATTCATAGGATATTATCCATTTTAATTTGTTACATGGTAAAAAACATAGATGGACAATAGATGTGGTGAAAGATAATTGGGAAGGGTACAAATATAAGGGCCAAGAGGTAAATACTTATTGGGTCAATCTAAGAAACTGGTAAAGTATGCAGAGACGGCTCTACAGAATTGTGTACTAACCTAAAAGAAACACAAATAATGGTATGATATGGGGGCAGGGCACAAATAGTTCATGGATGGGGATCTAGTTTTGCTTCTTTCACCCTCCAATGAGAAAAAACTTCTCATGAAGTGGCAAGGGCCTTACAAAATCCTTCGTAGAACTGGTCCCATAGACTACAAAACAGAGACCCCAGATAGAAGGCAGACAAAGAAAATTGTTCAAGATAATTTGTTGAAGCTGTGGGTTACACGGAAGAAGGCAGAACCCTCAATAATGGTAATCCCTGAAAATGAGACTGGAGAAGGTGACTTAGACATGGCATACACCTGACTAGAGGAAGTCAGCCAGATTGATTGTGTTGGAGTAAACCCCTCCATAGAAAAATAACAGCTGGCAAATGTCACTGATCTCCTTAGAAACTTTAGTGACACATTTGTATCTGTGCCTAGTGTAGCCAAGGGAGTCACTCACTCCATAACCCTATTTAGCAAAAACCCTGTCATCTGCCCAATAAGATAAGGGAAGAAGTCATTAAGGAGGTATGGAAAATGGAGACACTAGGGACAATTGAGCCCTCCACTAGTGCTTGGTCATTTCCCATGGTGGTAGTATCTAACATGGAGGGAGGGATATGGGTCTACCTACATTTTGGGAGGTTAAACAATGCTTCAAAGTTTGATGGCTATTCTATGCCTTGTATTGATGAGTTGACACATCGTCTGGGTGGAGCAGAGTACATCACAACACTGGATGTCAGCAAGGGTTATTGGCAGGTTCCTTTGGATGAGGCTTCCAAGCAGATAACTACCTTTGCTACCCCCACTGAGTTCTATCAGTTCTATGGACAAGGCTTTGAAGCAGAAGACCACCTTCGCTACCCCCGTTGGGTTCTATCAGTTCAGTACAATGCCCTTTGGACATTATGGTGTCCTTGCAATTTGCTAAGATCGGAACCTTCCTACAATATGATTATGGACCAGATACTCAGTCCCCATACACAGTATTGTGCTGCATATCTAGATGATGTGGTCACCTATAGTTCTACATGAGAAACCCAAATGCAGCATTTGACCAAGGTACTAGAATCCATTAAACAAGCAGGTCTGATCACAAACCAACCAAAATGTGCAATAGCAATGAAGGAGACCTGATATCTGAGTTATGTACTGAGAAATGGGTGTGTCAAGCCTGAGGTGTCCAAGATCAAGACAGTACCCCAGACCAAGAAGCAGGTTTGATCCTTTTTAGGGTTGGCTGGTATTAAGGAGGTTTGTGTTCAATTTTCCTGAAATAGCCGCAGCTCATACTAATCTAACAAAAACACATAACACCAACAAGGTTACATGGTTACCAGCCTGTGACGATGCTTTAAGGGCACTAAAAGCTATTCTGTGTTCAGCACTAGTGCTGAAAAGCCCCAGACTTCTCCAAGTCTTTTGTGGTGCAGAATGATGCATCAACAGTAGGTATTGGGGCAGTATTATATCAGGAGGTGAAAAGGGAGGAAAGAACAGTTACGTAAGTACTTACCGTAACAGATCTTTGAGGGGATCTCAAACATCATGTAACACCATAGGAACCTTCGCCGTCAGTGAAGGGAAATCCACATGGAAGATTTTCAGCAGTACAACTGGGTCTGCTTATGCCGTTGACATCAGCAACCCTATATAGGTGTAGGCAGGCCCGCTCCCTCCTAAGTTCTGTTCCTCCAGAGACAAAGGAAGCAAGGCTCACACCCTGGGGAACTGAGAAGAGAAAGAGGTGCCCAGCTCTAAGTAAAAGACTGCATACAACAGATAGCCAGTTCCTAGACAGGAGCCCCAAGAAGTGGGATGGTAGGAGGGAAATCGTACCTGATGACTGAGATCCCTTCGAAGATCTACTATTACGGTAAGTTCCTATGTAACTGTTCCATCTTCTTCGGTAGTATCTCAGTTGTCAGGTAACACTGTAGGAATGAGTACCAAGCAGTGACAAGTGTAAACAGATAGTCTGGGAGGCAGGATCTCCATAAACTTAAGACAGGAGTCCTTGTAATACAGCCCTGCCAAATCCTGCACGGGTTCTTGAGGCAATGCCCGGACTATAATGCTTGGTAAAAGTGTGGACTGTACTCCAGGTGGCTGCCCCACAAATGTCAGTGGCTGAGACCCTTTTGAAACAAGCCACTGAGGTAGATATGACCCTGGTGGAATGAGCTTATGACAGTACCAGGCAATTCTTTGCCGTACTTGTTGTAGTAGAACACAATGCAATTTGCCAACCATTTGGATAAACATTGCTTAGAAACTGAAGCGCCCTCTCTACCTGGGGCAAAAGAAACAAAGAGCTGCCTAGACTTCCTGGACTCTTTAGTCTGAAGCAGATAATACTTCAATCAATCAATCAATCAAACTTTATTTAACCAGGCAAAATCATCCTTGAGCAAGCTCATTTGCAAGATGGTCCTGGACTACTTCAAAGTTGTGTGCACATCTAACATATGGAGCAGTGCTTCCCCTGGATTGGCACGCTCAGGAAAATAAACATGAAGGTGGCTAGACTGATTAAGTATGAATTCAGAAGCCACCTTGAGCAAAAACTTAGGATTTGTGCACAAAGACACCCTGTCTTTGTGAAAAATCAAATAAGGCCCCTCACACCAGAGGGCTTGAAGCTCTGAAATTCATTGAGCAGAAACCAAAAATAGCACTTTCCAAGAGAGAAAGCGCAAATCGCAAGTCACGATGGGCTCAAAAGGAGAGAGGGTCAAGTTCTCCAAAATAAAATTCAAGTCCCAAGCTGGGACAGGGGAACAGATTGGGGGTTTCAGATGCAGGATGCCCCTGAGAAAAGTACAGGAGACATCCAGCTGAGCAATCGTGCAGTCACCCACGGGTTCATGAAAGGTAGAAATAGCAGAAAGGTGGACCTTGAGTGAGGAATACTGGAGGCCTGAGTCAGACAAAGAAATCAGGTAATCTAGGATGTGATTCACAGAACAGGTGAAAAGGTCTAGGGCATGTTTAGCAGCCCAGATGGCAAACCGCTTCCACTTCATGGCATATGTGGCACAGGTATAAGGCTTTCGGGTGGCCACCAGGACATCCGCCACCCTGTTAGAGACCCTGAACCTGGCAATGGCTATGTTATCAGGAGCCAAGCATGCAGATGGAGGGACCTAAGGTTGGGATGGACCAGGGTCCCCTGATCCTGGGTCAGCAGATTCCTGCAAAGGGGCAGAGGGATCGGTGGTTCCTCTGCCAGCCGCTGAAGCAGAGGGAACCATATCTGGTGAGGCCAGTATGAAGCCACCAGAATCATGCTGGCCCCCTCCATCTGCAGCTTGATTAGCACCCTCTGTATTAAGGAAAATGGAGGGAATGCGTACAGAAACCTCCCGCTACAAGAGACGGACAATGCGTCTCATCAGAAAACTCCAGGCCATGGATCTAGCAAGAAGAAATTGGTCAGTTTTGCATTGAGTGGGGACGCAAAAAGGTCCAACTCTGAATGACCCCATCTGACAAACAGATCTTCTGCTACGGATGAGAGGAGCTTCCATTCGTGCATGTTGGACTGAGTTCTGCTGAGACTGCTCACCAGGGTGTTTAAGGCACCTGGAGTATGAACCACAGAAAGTGTCAGATTGTGCTCCAGAGTCCAATACCACACTCTCATGGCCTTCATGAAACGGGAGTACGAGTGAGCCCCTCCCTTCTTGTTGATGTAGTAGACAACACTCAAATTGTCTGACTGCACCAGCAGCTGGCCTGGAGCAAGGTGCTCCTGAAATGCCTGCATGGCATACAGCACCACCCTCATCTCCAGGACACTGATATGCAGGGCGGATTCCCATTGGGACCAGGAGCCCTGGGTTTGGAAGGGGCCCAGGTGTGCTTCCCAATCCAGACACGAAGCATCCGCGGTTAAGATCTGATGTGGGCAAGAAATCTGGAAGGGAACCCCTTGAAGAAGATTCAAGGGGTCCAACCATCACTGTAGTACCTTGCATACTGGAGAGGAGACCAGGACTAGTTGGTCCAATTTGTTCATGCGCTGGTCCCATTGCACCCAGAGAGTTCATTGAAGGATGTACATGTGAAGCCTGGCCAGTGGAACACTAGGAATTGCTGCTGCCATTAGGCCAACAGCCTGAGGTATACCCTGGCAGGAATGTACTGACTCTGAGCGACCTCCTGAGCTTGTGCCATGAGGCACTCCGCCCTGTTTTGGGGCAGGAAGGCCTTCCCCTGCTCAGAATCCAGAACCACCCCTATGTGCTGCATTCTTTGGGATGGTACTAGAAACAACTTGGGCAGATTGACAGTAATGCCCAGGGAGTGGAAGAGCTGGAGAGTATCCTCCAGAGTTAGCAACAGCTGTTCCCTGGATGGGGCCTTGAGGAGCCAATTGTCCAGATAAGGGAAGACATTCAGTCCATCTCTTCTGAGAGCTGCTGTGATTGTTGCTAAGCACTTGGTAAAGACTCGCGTGCAGAGGATAAGCCAAAGAGCAGCAATTTGAACTGATTATGTTTGTCCTGAAAGGCAAAACAAAGAACCCTCCTGTGAGGAAGAAAGACTGAGATATGCAGGATATACGATGTTATCCTGCAACTTGGTATGCCGACATTTGGCATACCGAGTAAAGCGACCTGAAATGAAAAGGCTTGAATCACTGACATGCCCAGCATGCGAATTTCGGGCATATCACTAAATGAAGTGTTAAATGCGGGGGGCTTCGCCTTGTGCACCCCCATGTGGTGGGCTCTGTCTCCCACCCCACCCCTGTAACTAAATTATCTAACTACAAGGGGTAGCGGACCAGGGTAGAACAAATCAGGTAGCCAGCTGGCCAATGTCTACTTAAAAAATTGGTTTGGCTACCAGATTTTAAAAGTTATTGGCCAACTTGGCTACCTGTTTGCAAAGTGATTTCTGAGCCCTTGAAAAGGATGCTCACTACAAATATTGGTTTGGCTATCAGATTCTGAAAACTAGTGGCCAAACTGACCATCAGCTCGCAAACTGATTTGTCCCACCCTGGAGCGGACCCCGGAGTAAAATTACAAGTGCTAAGGGGGTGCGTGGTGTAAAATTCTATGACCCGGACCAGAACCTGGATCACGCACAGCATGCTGGCCGAGCTACCGGTGGTATTCCCCTCCACACCACAGGGGCAGCTTGGCCAGCAACCCCATCTGGCCATCCCTTCTCGCGGAGCACATGGGATAAGGTAGCATTCTGTCACATCTGCTACCTTACCCCATTGGGAGCAATAGTGTCAGGTGCCAAAGCGTCGGGTTACAGGCTCTGTCAGGCAATGCTGACCGGGACAGTGCGTGTTGGGCACCACAGTTTCCCCCAAATGTAAGTATACCTATATGCAGGTAAGCATCCTGCATGTCCAGTGAACAGAGCCAGTCCTTGGTCTTGATGAGGGGCATTAGGCCTGGTAAAGTTACCATCCAGAACTTTTTGTACTGGACAAAAAGATTGAGTCCCTTCAAATCTAAGCTGGTTCTCAGATCTCCGGTCTTTTTGGGGAGGACCAGAAAGAACCTGAAATAAAACCCTTGGTTCCTCTGGCACCAGGGCACTGTTTCGATGGCCTGCTTGCGCAGAAGAGACTGTACTTCCTTCCAGAGAACAGACAAGTGAACTGGAGAGTAGTGTAATGGTGGCAGAGGAGTGTCTGGAGGCTGCTATATAAGCTCCAGAGTGTGACCCTTCTCTATGATCTGCAGGATCCATGCATCTGAAGTTAAGGTTCTCTATTGATTCAGATGGAGGGAGAACCAACTTCTGACCACCACCTCCTGAATCTAAACCAGAGGATGGGGTCTGGCAAGGAGTCAAGCTGAAGAGGAGCCAGCTGCTGAGTCTGGGCCATCATTTCTGGGTTGTTTGGCCGTCACTCCAGTATTGGAAGGGACAGGCAAGGGAGCCTGGGCTCTACATTTTCCTTGGGTATGGGGTGCTGATCCTGGCCTACTGGCCTGTCTATGAAATGTAGGCTGTCCTCTACCTGTTGGCTGAGTGTGGTAGAGGGAATGGAGAGAGTTAATGGCTGTGCCTGAGGCCTGCAAATCATTTATGAAGTCCTGAACATCAGGGCCAAAGAGTCTGGTGCCATTGAAAAGGGGCGCTAAGCACTTTGTTCTGCACATCAGCTGCAAAACCAGAGACCCTGAACCAGAAGTGCCTACGAAGGCATATGCCAGTGGCAGAAGCTCTGGCCACTGTATTGGCCCTGTCATACAGGGCCCTGAGAAGGTGTTTGCTAACATCCTCAGTGGTCCGGAAACACTGAAGCAGTTCCTGTTTCTGGGAGCCATCTGGAAGGGCCTGGGTGGCAGCTTTGCCCTTTCTCCAGCTGGCATTTTGGTATTTAACCATGTATAACAAGATAATTAGCAATCCTCAGACCCAAGGTGGAGGCGGCATAAACCCTTTTTCCCCAGAGATCCATCATGAGCTGTCTTGATGACTACAGAGTCAGTTTCGACCTGGGCAGCAAAATAAGGAAGACCCTGAGGGGCATCGTTAAGCTTGTCTTCCCTACATGGCATAGCTAGCACCATGTCTGGCCTGTGCCAGGCTGCCATGGTAGCATTTTTGCAACACTGGAAGCACTGGAGGAATCATCTTAGGGGAAGATTCCACAATCTCCAAGAAATCCACCAGATCTCTCCTGGTGACATCCTCTTCCTCAGTCTGGAAGCCCATAGTGGCAAACAACTGCTTCATCACATTAAACAAGCATTTGCCAATGCCAAATGTTTGCTTGCTGGCATTGGTAGTGTAGGAGTTAGAAAGATGCATCATAGGAATGGCAGTGAAGTATTGAACTGAAGCCAACTCCACCACCACCCTGCAGAGTCTGACAGGCATTGAGGTGTGCCTTTGGGTTGTCAGGCATAACAGCCACGCCATTTCACCACACCCTACCCTGCAGGCTCCGACAAGTGTCACGGTGTGCCTTGGGGTCTTTGGGTCTTATGCTCACCCCATTCCATAGGGAAATACGGTGAGATGGGTGCAGTATAGGAGAATGGGGTGAAGTTTGGGGCCGAAGAGTCCAAGGCACACTGATGCCTGTCACTGGCTGCAGGGTGTGGGTGGGGGTGGAATAGCATGAGCATTACAGGTGGCAATCCCAAGTCACACCCCTGATGCCTGTCAGTCTCTACAGGGTGGGGTGTTATGGTCGGAAACTCTAATGCCCCAGGCGTTCATTGGTATTTTCACTCCACATTTTCAACATGGGTTTTTGGTGAACCCCACCTCATGAACAGTGGCAATATCAGTTTGTTAGCCGAAAGCTGATTTTGCACAGTGACTACGCCATTTGGCACCACAGGTGCCAAAACACATTTTGAACAGGATGTGAAAAATGACAGCTGTACTGTTCATGGGAATGTGTAAAAAATCGCAATGTTGAAAATCTTGAGTGAAAATATAAAAAAACTGAAGTCACAAGTGTGCATAGAAACTGTGCAATGCACACCCATAATGTAATTACTTTGGGGATATTTTACAGCAGATTGTCAACGCAGGCATTTTGGGACCTCTTCTCATGAACAGTGTCACTGTGATTTTCTTAATCTGTCCCGAACATTGATTTCCCACAGCGACCATGCATTTCAGTGACGGAAATGCGAAAACACATTTCAGCCAGGGTGTGAAAAATGACAGCTGTACTGTTCATAAAGAGGTGTGGACAATGCCAGTGTTGAAAATCTGGACTGAAAATAGTACAGATTTGTGAACTTATGAGGGTGCGTGGAAACTGCGCGATGCACACTCGTAACACAGTCATTTTATGGACTTCTGTCACTAAATTTTCAACATAGCCATTTTAAGACCTCTGCTCATGAACAGTGTCACTGTGATTTTCTTAATCTGTCCCTAACATTGATTTCGCACACTGACCGCGCCATTGGGCGCTACATGCGTGAAAACACATTTTGGGCAAGATATGAAAAATGACAGCTATACTGCTCATAAGGAGGTGTGGTAAAATGGCAATGTTAATCTGGAGTAAAATATTACAAATTTGCGAGTAATGAGCATGCGTAGAACTATGCAATGCACGCTAGTAAAACAGTCATTTTGGGAATTTTTCACAACTTTTCAACATAAGGTTTTGGGGGAATTGTACCTCATGAACTGTGACACTGTCGTTTTGTTACTTGGTCCCGAAAGGTGGTTCCGCGCAGTGACCGCGAAATCACCTTTCGGGACCGAATAACAAAATGACAGTGACTGAATTCATGAGGTGGGGCCCCCAAAACCTCATGTTGAAAATTTGGTGAACAAATTACCAAACATTTGACCAAGATATGCACCAAAGTAAAAAAAAAAGCAACATTTATGCCATTATACAGCTTACCGGCATTTCTTCAGTTCGCGGTCGGCTTTGAAGAGTGCAGATGTGTTCCTGGTCCACCAAAGATCATCGTATCAGACTCCAGAGGTAAGTATGGAGTCAGGAGGGGGTGTAGGAAGATGATACGGGACTTGTGCCATGCTGGGGTGGGCTCCCAGTGTGACAGCTGGAAGATTTTTGGGGAGTCAGTGGAGCCGACGGGGGATTAGGCACCCCCGTCGGCCATACAGACGTTTGCCACGCTGGGGTGGGCTTCCAGCCTGGCAACTGGAAGTCTGTTTCTTTTGGGGGGGTTCAATGGAGCCGACGGGAGATTGGGCACCCCCGTCATCAGTCTGACTTTTGCCACACTGGGGTGGGCTCCCAGCATGGCACGTAGAAGTCTGGGGGGGCGCGGAGCCGAGGAGGATTGGGAACCCCCGACAGCCATACAGTTTGCAGTGGGGGGGAGCGCATGAGCATGCTGGGGTGGGCTCCCAGCATGCTACTTGAGTGCTTGGGGAGGGGGAAGAGCAGACACAAATGAAGCTATCTATGACAGCTGTTCAGGATGCAGTGCTGAGTGTGGGCATTTTGCAAACTGCTGACGGCAGTATGTAAATTACCTGCTGATGCCAGTATGCAAATTGCCTAGATGTCACAACTGCTGATTGCAGCAGTTTTTCACTTTCAACTGTACGCCACTGCATCTGAATGGCTGTCATAGACAGCTCGGACATTCATTGGCACGGTGCAGCCGCACCTGCAAAAGGGAGCAGGGCATTGGAAGTGGGGGAGGCACACCTACAAAAACTCATATGGTGGCACCATGTTTCTTGTACATATGTGCAAGCAAACATAAAAATGAGGCATCCTCGGAAGAAGACCTTGGAGTATGCTTGATAGAGTCCTCGCTGACCAAGGAGGAGGCAGTGGACTTATCTGAGATTAGGATCTCTTCCTCTTCATCCTCTGTGAGGATGAGATTAGGGTGATTATTCTCCTTGACACTGACCTCCTCATCTGGGTCTGGCACTGGAATCGCCACTGGTGGCCTGCGGGGGGGGGGTCTCCCGGGGTTGAAGAAGAGGCATCAACGACAAAGCTGCCATCGACAATGTCGGTGATGTGGGCTTGTTCAAGGCATGCAGCTGCTGAACGAGTACATTTGTGAACTTGACCCGTACTTCGTTCAGGTCAACAGAGGAAGTTGACAGAGGAGGGTTTGACGGCATGGGTGCCAACGACTCTCCAGCTGTGTCTTGGGAGCCCGACGAGCCTGTAGCCCTAGAAGGAGAAGCGCAGGCCTTGACGGGGTGGTTGTCAATCACGAGCCCGTTGATGACGGAGGGGCCGATGACTCAGAGGTCGATGGCTGGGCACCTAGTGAGTCAGGCAGAGGAGCTGTCGGTATCTGTCTGGTAGGCAAAGAGACCTGGACAGCTGGCCTCTTTGTCGGAGTGGTCGCCGATGACGAAGAGCCCCCCGAAGGAAAAGCCAACAGAGAGTGGTCACGATCCCAGTCTTTTACGTGACTTTTCCCCAAGGTCTTGTCTCCGGCCTTAGAGGCCTGAGAGCTCAAAGAGCCAGTGGGCAACTGAGCAGCCGGGGTCACAGAGGATCCCTGCCTAGAGCTGGCTACCTGCTGTTCCATCAGGAATTTTTTGAGAGCCTTTCTGCATCGCCTGAGGGTTGTCTGGTTTAAACGTCTGGCAGAGCTCACAGTCGGAGACATCGTGGTCAGGCCCAATACAGCAGACACAAACAGAGTGTTCATCTGTAGAGGTAATCTTCTTTCCGCAGTGGCAGTGACAAACAAGAGAAGATGACGGATTAACTCTCGACATAAAAAAAAGAAGAAATCTATTGGAAAGAGATTTAGGTGAAGAAGAAAAGTCCATAGGCAGAAAAAGGCATGAAGACTGCGATGAAGCTTCCATGGAGACTGTGCAAGCAAGCTGACAGCAGGAAAGAACTGAGGAAGGAGCGGGGCCACCTATGCCTATACACGGTTGCTGATGTCGGCTGATGTCGATGGTGTGGGCAGCCCCAGTTGTACTGCAGAAAATCTTTCATGTGGATTCCCCTTCACCAATGGCAACGGTTCCTATAGTGTTACCTGATGACTGAGATGTCCCCAAAGAAGATCATCCTATCCTGTACATAAGTCAGAAGTTGCATGACCATGAGACCAGATGTTTGACCTTAGAAAAAGAATGCTTAGTGGCCAAATGGGCCATTGAGTCACTCAGGTACTATTTCTGAGGTACAGAATTCAAGCTGGTTGACCACAATCTCTTGTGCTGGATACAACAGTTAAGGACACAGATCCTATAATCACATTATAGAACCTTGTGCTTCAACCCTACAAGCTTAGTGTGGCTCATAAGGCTGGTTCTTAACATCAGAATGCAAATTTCTGATCTTGATAGGATGCAGGTGTTGAGACAGAAGATTGTTTACTTAGACTGTAAATATTGACTGATGCTTATGTTGTACATGATAACTAATTATTTGTACTTTCCATTTTTCTGCAAGGTGGATATAACCACCTGACTGAAAGGAGACTCCAGGAAATAATATATACTGTAGATACCTTTTTTTCTCCTGAGTATGTGTAAGAAACGGGTCTTGTTGCAGTCTACGGTTTATTGGAACAGAAAAAGTGCTGGACCCAGATCAGGGAGGTGATTCTTTCTCAAAAAAGAATGCAAAGCAAACTGGATACTGTCCAATCAAAGGGATTAACAAAGACTTGAATCTCAGTTGTTTTTTGTGACTGTAGTCTTTTGAAATCCCCGCCCCTCCCTCTCCTATCTATCTACCTCCCCTATAATTATCCATTTTGAATTTATGCTGAAAATTTGATGTTATGCCTACTATTTAAGATATTACTAGTACGTTATGATACGTTATCTTAATATATAGGGGGTCCAGTCTAATCTTCACATTGGATTAGACACCCCAGTTTTGTCTTGCAATTTATGTCACTAGCACTTTCTCTTGAGTTAGTCCCAGTTTGTTCTGTGGTGTGGAGGCAACAATCCACTTTTGCACTGTATGAGATCCAGTCTTTGCATGCAACTTTGCAAGACACCTTATTTGATTGCACTCTTTTGACTTACTCTTTGCTACACTAGCTTCTAAAAGGGTCCAGCCCTCCACCCCCTCTAGTATTTAAGAGGGGTCCCTGGCACCTCGCACTGAAAAGTTAGCATGCTGTGGATGTCATGTCTAACTGCCCTCCTGACTCATCTGCAAATACATGTGAGGTACTAAGTTTGTAATAGAAGCTCCATGTGTCATTTTTTTCTTTTGTGTGTCCAGCCTGGTTTTTCTGTTTTAAAGTTGGTGGTGTTACATAAAAGAGTAACACCACAAATTATCTCCGCTTTGCAACTTTTGCGCTAGTTCACCTGGGTGTCTTCAACCCCCCCCCCCAATGCTACAGGTTGCAAAGAGAACTGGAACCCCATGTAATAAGGAGAGAAATTAAATAAGGAAGAGTATCTTTCTGGTGCCTTAATACCTCTGCACATGCCTGTTGCGAGGCCCCCTTGGCCTTAGGAACCCACTTGTATATCTGTAGAATAACTCTGAAAGCCCTGAAGCTCTTCAGCATGACAAAGATCATTCAGGAATCTTAATAGGGGCTGGTGTACCTCAAGTTTGCCACAGTCATTTGATCTGCCAGATGTACCTTCCCGTCATAGCAGAGATCTGAGTACTGCAGGCCCAAAACCTAGACATAGGTTGACTGGTATGTAAATGAAAGGACATAATGAGCCATATTGGGATGGTTCCACATCCTAGGACAGGCTCTGCATTAACATGAAAGTACAAGGTCTGTGGGATGCCGAGGTGCCATACATTGTCCCAGTATACTGATAATCACTAGTAAGCCACAATGCTATACAAATGCTGTTGCACAAAATATTAACACCAACACTTAACTTCTGCACTTAACGGACTGACTTTGTGCCAAAACTGCCTTTGTTTCACAACGCAAACACAACCATGGCATGAAACGATGTAATAAAGTAACAAGGTGGCAAAAACTCCCCTAAACTCCCCCCTAAGAGAATTTACCAGCATGTCCTGAAGAAAGGGCAGTGGTAGCAGTTCTTATGTTACCTTCAGCAGTGTGACTGGATGCCTATTTTTTTGGTCGTTAATGTTGACTCTGCACTAAAATACTTTATCACCACTTTCAATGCAGCCTGTGATATCTTCACCCCTCTCAGAAAAAGGAGATCCAAAGGTGCCTGTAACCCCTGGATCTCCACCTCTCTCCTTAATCAGATGGCTGCTCGAGATCATCTCTGGCATAAAGCCCATGTTACTGGAAACCCCTCTGACTGGGAGAGGTACAAGGTGGCTAGGAACAACTGCACTCATGCAATTCGCCTTGCTAAATCTGATTATTACAAAACTGTGTTTACTGACACATGGGGTAACAGTAGGAATTTGTGGGAGAACAGCAAGGAACTGACTAGCGAGCCCAACAAAACTCCACCCTCACTTATCAACATCAATAGGGTTTCCACCCCAGGAGCCACAACAAATATCTGACATCTTTAATAATGCCTTCTCAGACCTGAGTGGAGTGCTTCCCCCCTGACTTCTTCTCTAATGCCCCCTCTACACCTGGAACCCCTAACAGTTCCCCTAGAGTTATGATCACTCTCAGCTCCCCCCCCCACCTTCTACTTTAGGACAGTCTCAGCCAAAGAGACAAAAAAGTACCTCCTTCAGGTCCTAAACAGATTGCGCTACAGCAGCGATTCCCTTGATCTAAAACTTCTCCACCTTGCCCTTCACCAAGATTTTCAATCTGTCCTTCTGCCTAGGTCAGTTCCCTCTCTTGTGGAAGGCAGCCATAGTTATCCCTGTCTACAAGAAGCGGAGACAAGACCTTGCACTCTACCATCCCATCTCTATACACCTCCCAAGTGCTTGAATGTATAATTTCCTATCATCTCTCTGATTACCTGCCCAAATACAACACTCAATGTCCACAGCAACATGGGTTTGGAAAGAATCATAGCACCACTACCGCACTTCTTGAATATACTACATTTATTCACAGAGCACTCGACCATGGCCACCTAGTTGAGTCCATCTACAGTGACCTAACTAAAGCATTTGACACGGTTAACCATTCCCTACTTATTGAGTCTCTCCCCGTCCTTGGTCTTTCACATGCAGGTACATCCTGGTGTCAGAACTACCTTGCTGGAAGAACGCAACGGGTGAAAATTAGAGGTACCCTCTCCACCTCCCGTCCTGTGCTCTCTGGTGTACTGCTAGGTTCCATTCTTGGCTGCCTTCTTTTTAGTCTCTCCTCAGTTCCCTCCCCCAGGCCTGTCCAGTCAACTCCTCCTCTAGGCGGATGACACCATCTTATTCATGAGCCAGCCAGACCCGCCCTCCTTACTGGAGAGTAGCAGCACAGCTTTGTTCTGGTCAAGTCCTGACTTACAGAACACAGGTTAATCCTGAACTATAAAAAGACCAAGGTGATGTTAGTTGCAAATTCTCACAAGCATACTCACCATCCTTAACAACTGTCATGATCCTCTGGAGCAAGTACACAACTTCAGGTACCTAGGCATTACACCTGACAGCACCTTATCCTTTAATGACCATATAAATATCATTTCTAAAGCTGTTAATACTTTAATAGGGCTCCTCTACAGATACTGTCAGAGCCTTACCCCTGATGCACTCCATCTTGCTGTCAACAGCTCGGTCCTCTCTCTTGTAGACTACAGGCTAGTCATTTATGGAGCAGCTACTGACACTTCACTTAAACGTAATAAGGTTGCCCTCAATAAGGCCTGCCAATTAGTTTCTGGGGTTCACAGATACACCCACACCTGCAGTCTGTATACCCAAACCTACTGACTGAATCTCAGTGGCAGGATCATGTACCAGACCTGCCTACTAGGTAAGATCTGTCTGGGTCTAACCCCTCCAACAACAAAATACCTCCTTACCCCAGTAACTGATCCTCAAAGGAGGAGAAGCACAACCAGACCTACCTACCTACCTACCTATCAGGCCCTATTCTGTTAGTCTAATCAAGTGCAGCAGGCCTTTCTCTACAGAGCTCCCACCTGGCTATCTGATCTCCTTCTTGATGTGCAAACTGCCTCCAAGTCAGGGAAGTTTAAACACAACCTCAAACAGTACCTTCTTTCTCTCAACCACTGTGACTGCCCAACTTAAGCTACTTCATCCTCACGTATCCCCTCATTTCCTGGTTAAACAGCTGCCCCTCCTCCCACATAGGTACCTTTCTCTTGATGTGTTTTCCTCTCTACTTCACCTTATTCTGTAGCTCCTGAACCCTGCTTTCCACCTATTCCCCCTCCTCCCTCTTTCCCCTTTTTCACTGCTCCTTTTTATTTATCTTGGCTGACCCATGTTAACCTATTGCCTTCGACAAAATTATTCTTGACTGCCTATTATCACATACTGATACATTATTGTATTTTATCTTAGCTTTTATGCTGGTATCTATTTTTGGTTCTTATTTGCCAACTTTGACAAAGTCTGATATAATGACGGTTCTCATTGTTCTTTGTTTTTTGTTATATCCATGTCATGTTTTCGTTACATTGTTGTATTTAGCTAATTATTATTATTTCTTTTGGACGTGGAACCTTTGTAAATGAGTCACTGACTCAAAGGTATGCCAAATTCCGAGACTGTAATAAATAAATAAAAAACGAGCACAGATGCAGTTGTAATAACAACTGATGCAGACTTTGCACTGCGTCTGCAAACAATGCAGCCAACACAAAAAAATTATGCATGTAGCTATCCTTGCCCAGGAAAAATGGACACACAAGCATTTCTGCTTGTGCTCTACAAAAATGGTTGTTGTTAATGCAGGAATTGGCGCGCGACCTCAAAGGACTTTCAGAAGTTATACTCTCTCGAGAATAAAGGAAGAAAACCCCTTTCGACTTCTGGTGATGTCACCGACCGGGATGTGAGGGTAAAATCTAGCTCCACAGATCCTGGGCTAAAAACAGACTCTCCCCCAACTAAAACCCTAAAATAATCAACAAAAGAACATCAGGGAGAGCCACAGCATTGAATGGGAGGCAAAAAATGGACTACACATACCCCAGAACCAAGGATTCAGCAGGATTCCCTTGACCTCCACCAAGCCCTGCAGTGATCCCACTAGACATGGTGGCTTCAAATGGGGCCTCGTCTCAGCAACTCAGTAACGCTACTATCCTAACGGAGTTGCAGGAGTTCAGGACTGAGGTTCGAACATTCCGGACAGAATTAACTACAGAAATCAGTACGCTTTCAGCCCGAGTTACAGAGGTTGAAGCGCAGCATACAGAAATTGATGATCAAACTGATAGGCTTGAACGCATGGTCGTGCACTTGTTCGACAAACAACATACCTTAAGGGAGAAATGTGAGGATCTGGAAAACAGATCGCGCCGGAATAATATGAGAATACATGGGGTTACTGAGGATGAAGAGGGGAGAGATCTTCTAAAATTCATGGAGGAGCTCCTCCACAATTTGCTCCAGTTAGATCCTGCTTTTAAATTTGACATAGAGTACATAGGGCCCCTCTCGCCGAAACCAGCCTAGCCAGACAGATGGCCCCGCTCCATTATAATGAAATTTCTGAATTATGCAACTAAACAAATAATCCTCACCAGAGCATGGAGAATGTGGGACACCAAATATAAAGATAAATGTATTTACTTTGACAAAAAGGACAGAGTCAAGCAACTTTAGAAGATGTGAAAAACTCTTACAAAGATTCCAATGACCTGCACCGGAATGATTTGTGAGAGGAATCCTGCAGAGACTTTAAATATGATATTTTGATGCGGAGGTGACTCTGCATATTGTTTTTCAGGGAAGCCTGTATGAGGTGGGGGTAAACGGGGAATAGAGAATCTTTTAATATTTCCAGGCTTACAGCTGGAAAGAAGGTCTGATTTCCTGAGAGATACTTTTAAAACTTCCCACATACCATCTCCCCCCCCCAAATCTTGTAGATAGTCCTCCTACTGTCAGAGCCCAATAAAATATAGCCCAGGAAAGAAGGCATGAATTAATGCAATCTTTAAAGTGCTACATGCCCATTTGACCATTGATGGGTTAGAACTCCTTCCCTATGCGGTTGATGTACTTCCAAGGCCCTACTGGAGATGAGGTATTTGGAGACCATTTCCTGGGGGTCTCTGCTCCTCATTTTTATTTCCAGTGTGGCCTACCATGCCACTTGGCTCCAGGGAAACAGTGGTGATGGGGGCCCTCGGCATTGCCTTGACACTCCACCACAGGGCAAATTCATCTGCCCCTCTATAGGAGAGGTATATTTCCTCTCCCTACCTTGGGAGCTACTTAAATGTTTTAACAGGTTTAGAGACCTGTTGTACCAGGTACAATCTGCTGGTATAAAACAGTTGATGCTCTGTTGGCATCTGGTTATTTTAGCAGGTCCAGAAGTATTAGGAGACATGAGTAGAGTTAACTTACAGCAGACCTGCACATGGTTGATTGTTATTGGCCTAGTGCCGAGTTTATTAGGTTCTTGTGTAGTTATAGACACTCAGACTGGTGTATGGTTTTTATATAGCAAAACAGGCAGCCATTATAAATTGTTTAAGTTAGAGATTACATACAAGACAGTTAATAATATAACAATATAGAATACAGGGGTGATATGGCATGAGCATGGTGGGAAGGGGATGCATTACATCATTTATAAACAGGGAATTCATATCCAAGGCTTGACCAGTAGCAAATATGACTAGGTCATCACTGATTTTATCCCTAAATGTAAATGAGATTGATAACCCGATAAAGCACTCCCGCCTATTTCAACACTTTAGAAAGGAGAGACCGAGGATTATTTTACTACAGGAAACACATATGTCCTTGGACAAACATAAAAAATGTCAGCGGTATGGATATTCAGTGGTAGTGGAATCAGTTTACAGGGGTGGGAAAAGGAGAGGGGTGATGATATTACTCTCTCAGGAAGTGCCCTTTGAAAAACAAAAGGAGATTAGTGATCCCGAAGGGCGCTACGCCATAGTGATGGGCACGCTGTACTCAAGAACCGTTGCCCTGGCATCAGTCTACTTCCCATCTGGGTCAAGGAAGCCGCTAGCAGTAAAATTCTTTGTGGATTTATTGCCCCTAATGGAGGTACAGTTGTTACTGGGAGGAGACCTGAACATTACTTTAAATCCCTCGTTGGATGCAGCGGCGACTCTGACCCACAGAATAAATGCACTCCAAAAATATAAAAAGCAAACTATCATCTCTCAGGGTCTAATGGCTACCTGGAGACATTTCTTCCCTAAGATAAGAGAGTATACCCACCATGTCCCACACGCATGGAGTGGAGCCTGACTGGATTACTTCATTACTACAGTAAAGCATCTAGACTCCATCTGCGATATGTGGCATGGGGCCACCCTCCTATCAGACCATGCTCCCCTATATCTTAAGGTGGACCTGGGGGGCACACTATAAGGAAACCAACTGGTGCCTGAACTTTGCCCACCTTAGGGACCCAGAGCTCCTTGAGCTGATCCAGGAGGCTCTACCTAGAGTTAAACAAGATAACACACAAGAAGAAGTTGCTCCCACAATTCTGTGGGACACTTTAAAAGTAGTATTAAGGGGGAGATTATAAGATTCTTCACCAAAAAAAAGTGACAGAGGGAAAAAGCATATAAAGACTTGTAGGAGAAGCTAATACACTTACAGCACTGGCCAGGTCAGAGTGATAGCATAATACGACAATGCTTAAGAATTGCAAAACAAAAGCTACAAAAAATAATAGATCAGTCCGTCAAACAAAAATTGTTTTACCTAAAATTAAGATACCACGAGGGAGGGCCCAAGGCTTCAAGAAATTTAGCAAGAAAACTGAGAGAGCAGAGATCCAGAGTGAACATCTCGAGTACGGTAGACCCTAAAACGGAGATCAGCAAAAAGTCCCCAGGAAATTAGATTGATCTTACAGCAGTTTTATCATAACTTGTACACCAAAGAAGAGGAAATCCCCCCAGACACCATCAAAACTTATCTACAGAGCCTACCAATACCACATATCAGCCCACAACAGGCCGAGGCCTTGTTGGCACCAATTAGAGAGGGAGAATTACTCCAAGTACTTAAAAAAGTGCAGACCCTCAGGCACCAGGCCCAGATGGATATCCCTCTGAGTTTTATAACAAATTTAAGAAGCTTCTGCTCCCCGTACTGCTCCTGGCCTTACACGCTGTGCAGGAGGGACAGCCCCCCCCCCCCCAAACATGGCAATATGCTACCATATCTGCCATACCTAAACCTCAGAAAGATCTTAAATACCCCACCTCATACCATCCCATTTCAATGCTCAGCTATGACTACAAGATATTTATGTCAGCTATGTCCTCTAGAATAGATCATTTACTTCCAGCTATAATTGACCCAGATCAAGTGGGCTTTATCAAGGATAGACAGGCCCATGATGCTATAAGATGTGCACACTTCCTGGTAGATTATGCCATAGAAAGACAAATTCCTCTAGTGCTGCTGGGCCTAGATGCTGAAAAGGTATTCGCCCAGTCAGCTGGCCATTTTTATGGCAGACCCTGGAGCACTTTGGATTCCTGGAACAATTTGTAAAACAATTACAAAATATATATGCCTCCCCTAAAGCAAATGTTAAGGTGGATGGGGCCCTCTCAGATGTATTTCAACTCTCCAGGGGCACCCGCCAGGGAAGCCCAATGTCCCCAATGTTATTTGCTTTATATCTCGAACCCCTGGCCATTGCCATTAGATCCACTCAGGGAATAGAGGGTCACCCTCTGCGGGGGGGGGTCGTTGGCAGAAGATATCACTCTTTGCAGATGACAATCTATTGGCACTTACAGTACCTGAAAAATCCATTCCAGAGGTCTGGAAACAGTTACAAAAATTTGGTAATTTAGCAGCGTATAAAATTAATAAAACAAAAACCGAGGTATTAACATATAATTATTCCCCACTCCCCCATTTTAAAAAATATTTCCCCTTTAAGTAGCATAGACAAGAGATGAGATATCTGGGAATAAAGCTTACAAGAAACCCCATTCATGCAGAATTATTAAATTTGGAACCCCTGACCCTAAAATTGGTGGAAGATCTGTCCCGCTGGTCATCTCTCCCTTTAAGTTTTTTAAGTAAGATTGATACAATTAAGCAGAATGTGTTGCCCCGCATACTGTTTTTTCTTCAGACACTACTTTTTACTCCGACTAAAACATATTTTCAGGCATGGGACAGAATGATATCTCGCTTTGGAGTGGAAACCCCCCCAGAATTAGATATTCTGTTCTGCAGCTGGCTAGAGAAGGTGGTGGGCTTAACCTCCCTGACCTTAGAAAATATGCAATGGCGGCACAGCTAAGGGTGGTTTTAAACTGGATAAATACACAATATGATGCCCACTGGAAACAGCTAGAATTAACATGGGGAGATCTATATAAAACACTCAGGAGCTTCTTTTTGGGATCCCCCCCTCCCAAGTGTCAGAGTAATAAACTACCCAAAATTCACTAGGGAACCCTTGGGGACATGGCTCAAGGTCAGTAGTGATTATTTAACATTCCCAGAAAAAATGTTCCTGAGAGCATTGAAGTATAATGCAGACCTTGCAGCAGGTCCCTCCGGCCCATATCTGGCTCAATGGCAGAGATATGGAATTTCCTCCATTTTTCAGCTAGTGGGCAGGACAGGACTTTTTCCCTTTGTTTCTTTACAGAGGGAATACCATCTGCCCCAAAAATACTTTATTTCTTATTTACATCTTAAATCACATCTTCAGCCATACGAACAGACACTGGTGGCATTGATTGAGAACCCCCCCCAATAATACAGCTCCTACAAGCCCACATCAGAGGAACTGTGTCAGATCACTTAATTAGTAAAATATATAAGGCCTTAAATAAGAGACAGGGAGATTCGACTAACTCGATCAGGCTTAGATGGGAACAGAACTGCAGGTAACAATAACAGAGCAGGCCTGGAAGGATTCTGCACTTCCAGCATTAAAAGGTTTTCCCTCGCCATACTGGCATAAATACAGGTGAAAACTCCGAACCCATTTCTGTCATACCCCAGCCCTGTTGGCTAGTATGAGAGAATTGGGGGAGGGAAAGTGTTGGAGGGATTGTGGGGATGATAGAGCAAATCACAGCCATGTCCTTTTGTTTCATGTACAAAGATATCCAAGTTTTGGATGGAGATCCTCGAGGAGCTGAGGGCAATCTACAATACCCCTGATCTGTTCACCCCCACTTATGTATTAACCTTTATTATACAATGGCAAGAAAGAATCTTGGACTGTGATTGGTCAGTTTGGGGCGGGACCCATGGCATTATCCCAGCATAATGCCACAGGTCTAGTCTCAGCACTGTGAACCCATTTGGATGCCCATTTGGACCTCTTCTTTTTTTGCACCTCCTCTTAAGAAACAAAAATATTTTTCCACACTAATAAAAACATTCTTTAAAATTATTTTTTATTTTATATATAACAACAAACCATTGTATAATAGGAATAATGCACTCCAGGGGGTGTGTGTCATGCTGGGATAACGCCATGCCTGGGGCATTGGACACACTCGGCCTGTGACCTTGTGCCCAACCCCCCAGGCGTGGCATTATTCCAGCACGACACACACCCTGTCATGTATTATTCCTTTATTAAACCAGACGGACTTCGTATTGATAAGAAATTCTCAAAACAAATTTCAAAATTTAAAATAGCAGCACACAAAATTATTACCAGACTGGTTTACAAGTAAAATTCCCACCAAAGAAGTCTGGCTCATTTTATCCAGGGGGAGATATATACCCTTGAGCGACTCTCCACCAAGATGATGGACAAAGTCCAGAAATTTGATGTTCAATGGCAAAGATGGATATCCTACCAACTTGTTCATTATGATGACTTTTTTCCTTAAGCTGTTTACAGACCCTGTAAATCTTTCTCTTCTTTGTCTAGAAGTGTTAATTGGGCCCTGATCAGAGGGTTTCTTTGATTCCTAACATGCCCAAAATATGGGGGGGGGGGGGCCCACTGTGCCAAGCAGGATTCGGTTTGAATAGCATAGAAGCAGAGTGTTGAATTATGTAATAATGACCCCTTGCAAACTGATGTAATAAGTTAACTTGTTTTTTCTTAACCCCATTCATACATGTGATGATATAAATCTGTGCAGGAGGGAGGTTTTGTGAAATTAGCCGGGAGAGTGGCTTTTTAGGCGGGAGAAAGTACCCAGCCACCCGCCTCGCGCAGCCATTAACAGCTCTCCACGCGCCAATCACCGGCAGTGATGCCGTTATTATGGTTTTATTGGACCAATAAATCAGAGATTGTGAAACCATTACTTCTTGAAACAGACCTGCAGTTTATTTGATGCCACACAGTGAAATAATTTAGACAGGAATGCTGAGCTATACTATTAGTGGAAAAAAAATGCAGGTACTCACAGGGAATCCAATTAGATAGTCACAAAGTAACAGTAATAGCATGCATGACTGGTCGAGTGGCGTCTATAGTATAGTTTCTGATTGGATTCCCTGTGAGTACCTGCATTTTTTTTTCACTAATAGCGTGGGTTTGCCTGGGTAAAATTACTGTGCATGATGGTGACGAGACTGCTCTGGAGCCTGCTGCTGCTGCCAACTGCCAGCCGCCTGCAAGAAACCTGTAAACTCGGCACATTTGCCCTCCACTCTGCACTCACCACCTGCAGCAAAGCATCTGGACCCTTCAGCCCATTGAACACTGTCTGCAGCGATAGGAAGATGGGGAGCAGAGCGGGAGAACACCTGAGAGACCCAGGAGAGAGAGAGAGATGAAGAGGGACGCAAATACAGATTTTTTTCCTTTGTGACTGTCTAAATTGGGAGATTTGCTTTCCTGTGCGGAGGGAGGCGGGAATTTAGTTAAAAAAACTGGACTCTCCCAGCCAAAACGGGAGACATCACATGTATGCCCATTTCATCTGCCAAAACCACTGTGTAATGCACTGTGATGTAATGCTGCCTGTAGAGTTGTTGAACTCATATGTCAAATAAAAGATTGAATTAAAAAAAAAGAAAACCTCTTTGATGATGGGGGAAATTGGGACTTTAAGTAAAAGTCACTCAGGAGACTGAACAGCCCAGGCTAAAACCCTTTCACAAAAAGTTACAAATCATATGTTTGTTTTTTTTTAAATATCATAAAAGCCATAAGGAGGAACAATACACCGTACTTCCAATCAAATTCACCAACTTTGGGAAAATCACTAAAGTGCAGCTTGACATAGAAAGGGAAATCAAACTGTCAAATTTTAAAAAGTAATTTCACTTACCTTAGGCACCAGGCAGAATAAAAAAAAAATTAGACCAACTACACTAAAATCCTACACAAGAGATACACATCACAAAACATCAATATTGGCAGAGTGGCACACTCATCTAGACCTTCAGGAAAAGCTGGAGAAATGTCAGTGTGCCTGCACCAGGGTTGCCGTGCCCGGCTGGATCAGTAAGTAAATACGAAGAAGAATGTTGCCAGCACTGGCTACTTACAGTTCCTACGTTTCAGTACTTTAGCAAAAGTATATCCACAGCCCATAAACGAAGGCAGGAGCAAGAAAACCTAAGGTGCAAAAGCAGTGCTATTTTTACAAAGTGCACATTCACAGCACTCAAACAGCTTCCATGTAACTTCTCCCCCCTCTCTTACAAGGAGCTTCCTTACGTGTTTCACACCCCCTGGCGCTTAGTCATAGGGTAGCAGTCTATTACACCAGCCAACAACTAATACAAAACTCTTTAAAGTGACAGTGCTTCTAAAAGTGAGAACAGTTATTACAAAAAATCTAAACAGTTTCATGAACATCACATATATCTCATGTACCAATCTAAAGATTTATTATGATTATATATAGTTGATTCACCATTTCCTGATATTAAATCTATAATTTATACTTTAAAAGGATTATAGCCGCATAATCACTAGCATATCATAACTGTATTATAAATTATTTCATTATATTTCTTATATTTCTTTACTTTTAACAGTTCTGGGATATGCACAAATTTGTGTCCTCCTCATTTTTACACTTGTTTTCCCTTGTGGGTCCACAATCAAACAAAGCCAGATTCCAGACAAAAAACACCTAAAAGAAATAAAAAAGGAAAAAAGGTTATGTTAATGTTTACTTAAATGTAAACCACTGCAATAAACCATTTTCCTTAATTTCAACAATATTAAAATCTAAGTCAATTTTGATACATACAAAATGCAACTATATTCAAGCCAAAGTATTGGTGGGGGAGGTGCTTATTTCTTAAGGAAAGGTTTTATGTCAATTCTCTCATTTAATCCTGGTTTCTCAGATGCTCATGTAGCAAAAATCCAGTATTGTTCCCTTTTTAAGAGAACCTTGTTATAATCACCACCCCTTGGGCCTTTTATTGTTTTTTTCTATGCCCAAAAATGACCAATGATGTTCCTTTACATTGGTAACTCTTTCCATATGATTTAACAGTGCATTTCTTGGATCTCTGTTATTTATGGCTTTTAAATGTTCCCCTATACATTCTTTAGATTTTCTTTTAGTTTTACCAATGAAAAAACTTCCACAGGAACATGTGGCTATATATACTACCCGTCCGTGGCACAGATAATGCAACCTCTTATTTTGATCACCTTTTTTGTTTTTAGATTATCATAATTTTTTGTTTCTTTCAATACTGGACAAAATTTACAATTTCCACATTTGTAACACCCATCCTGTTTTTTTGGTAACCACATCTTATATTGTTCTTGTCTAGGTTGTATTGAATGTACTAAAGTATCTTTCAGACTCTTCCCTTTTCTATGTACAAAACATGGCCTAGTATTCGTTAGGTCCCTCAGGCCTGAATCCAGGCCCACCATGTGCCAGTGTTTTTATACAATTGCCCCTATCTCCTTTGATTGTGCACCATATGTGTTTACAAAGTTGATCCTTAAATCTCCTTTCTCTCTCTTCCCTTGTTTTTTCTTCATGATTTTGGATCTTTCCAATAGATCAACCTCTTCTCTTGCCTTAGCAATCACTTTCTCTGGGTTTTCTTTCTTGTAATCTGCATTTTAATTCCTCTGCTCTTTTCTCCTAGGTTTCCCTATCACTACAGTTTCTTTTAGTCCTAATAAATTGTCCCTTGGGAATACCAGCAATGGTGTGATAGGGGTGACTACTCCTAGCCTGCAGCAACGTATTCCTGTCTGTTGCCTTTCTGTACAATTCTGTTTTTATTCCCCCTAAGCCATCCTTTCCTATTATTAGGTCCAAAAAAACTGATTTGTTCTGAGTTGAAAGAGAATGAGAAGCGGAGGTCCTTGTTGCTATTTTCTAAGAACCTAACAAAACCAAACAATTTTTCTTCTGTGCCTTTCCAGATGATAAAAATATCATCAATAAAGTGCCGGTATAAATCAATTTTGTCTAGGTAAGGGTTTGTTTCTACATGCCTAATGACCTCCTCTTCCCACTCTCCTATATACATGTTGACAAAGTTTGGAGCTAAAGTCGACCCCGTGGCAGTTCCTTTTCTTTGTAGACATGTATGTATCTTAGGTAGGCAGTAAAAGCAGGGATTCAAAACAACATATTGGGACAGGGGTTCAGTGAGGGAATTGTTTTCTGACACTATGGGACGACCTGGAGGGTTTATAAGACATGTATGTATCTTAGGTAGGCAGTAAAAGCAGGCTCTTGCAGGATTCTCAACTGTCAAAAAAGCAAAAGTGTCTTTATTTAACCATTCCTTTTCCCTTGATTCTGACAAAAGTGTGTCTACTTGCATTTTATAATTTGATGTTAAATCAGTTGGAACTTTTTCATAAAAATCTTGATTTCCTAGCTGTCTAAAGTCTTCGGCAGTATACTTCTCTGTATCCATAATGACAATGAATCCCCCTTATTTGCAGGTTTTATCGTAATAGCCTTATTTGACATCAATTCATCTAGAGCTATTTTTTCTGCTCTATTTAGACTGGAATATATCTCACATTTACCAGTATCATATAAATTTCTATTTAGGTCCAACAAATCACGTTCACAACTTTTCAAAAAGGTATGTAGTATTGGTGTAAGGGGAGGACATAAAGTGGATAGGGGTTTAAACTTCTGTGTAACTTCAGAACTATTATCATAATTCAACAAAGTATCACTTACCCAACCAATGTTCATGTCCATTCCGTTTTCCTCCCTCTTATTGAAAAAAGAACGTAGATTTAAATTTCTTGCAAGTTTATGACAGTCCACGATAGTCTCAAATAAATTAAACCTTTGCTTAGGAATGAAAGACAGTCCTTTATTTAAAAGTCCTTTCTCTACATCTGAAAGGACGTATGTTGAGATGTTAATAATGTTATTCACTGGTATCCTGTTCTCGAATTCCCTCGTGTGTGCCATCCTCGTCTCCCTCTGCCTATACTGAGACGTATACTGCCGAAGTCCTTAGCTAGAAAATCAAGATTGTTATGAAAAATTTCCAACTGATTTAACATCTATTTATAAAATGCAAGTAGACACATTTTTTTCAGAATCAAGGGAAGAGGGATGGTTAAATAAAGACACTTTTGCTTTTTTAACAGTTGAGAATCCTGCAAGAGCCTGCTTTTACTGCCTACCTAAGATACATACATGTCTTATAAACCCTCCAGGTCGTCCCATAGTGTCAGGAAACAATTCCCTCACTGAACCCCTGTCCCAATATGTTGATTTTCATATTAAACTACTAGCACAAGATATTCCATCGTATATAAAAGATACAGGGGACATTTTGTTAACATTAGAGGACATTGAAATTGAGGAGAACAGTATGTTTGTGACACTGGATGTGGAATCTTTATATTCAAATATACCACATGAAGGAGAGTTGAAAGCCATGGCATACTATCTGAATAAAAAAGAAGTGAATGATCCACCTACGGAAATGTTAACAAAATTAGCAGAATTTGTACTAAAGTGTAATATCTTCTTTTTTGAGAATGCACAATATGTGCGAAGAAAAGGAACTGCCATGGGGTCGACTTTTGCTCCAAACTTTGCCAACATGTATCTAGGAAAGTGGGAAGAGGAGGTCATTAGGCATGTAGAAACAAACCCTTACCTAGACAAAATTGATTTATTCCGGTGCTTTATTGATGACATTTTTATCATCTAGAAAGGCACAGAAGAAGAGTTGTTTTGTTTTGTTAGGTTCTTAGAAAATAGCAACAAGGACCTCCGCTTCTCACTCTCTTTCAGCTCAGAACAAATCAGTTTTTTGGACCTAATAATAGGAAAGGATGGTTTAGGGGGAATAAAAACAGACTTGTACAGAAATGTAACAGACAGGAATAAGTTGTTGCAGGCTAGGAGTAGTCACCCCTATCACACCATTGCTGATATTCCCATGGGACAATTTATTAGGACTAAAATAAACTGTAGTGATAGGGAAACCTATGAGAAAAGAGCAAAGGAATTAAAATGCAGATTACAAGAAAGAGAATACCCAGAAAAAGTGATTACTAAGGCAAGAGAAGAGGTTGATCTATTGGAAAGATCCGAAATCATGAAGAAAAAACAAGGGAAGAGAGAGAGAGAGAGAGAGATTAAGGGTCAACTTTGTAAACACATATAGTGCACAATCAAAGGAGATGGGGCAATTGTACAAAAACACTGGCACATGGTGGGCCTGGATTCAGGCCTGAGACTGTCAAATCATATGGAAAGAGTTACCAATGTAAAGGAACATCATTGGTCATTTATGGGCATAGAAAAAACAATAAAAGGCCCAAGGGGTGGTGATTATAACAATGTTCTCTTAAAAAGGGAACAATACTGGATTTTTCCTACAGGAGCATCTGAGAAACCAGGATTAAATGAGAGAATTGACTTAAAACCTTTCCTTAAGAAATAAGCACCTCCCCCCCTCGATACTTTGGCTTGAATATAGTTGCATTTTGTATGCATCAAAATTGACTTAGATTTTAGTATTGTTGAAATTAAGGAAAATGGTTTATTGCAGTGGTTTACATTTAAGTAAACATTAACATAACCTTTTTTCCTTTTTTATTTCTTTTAGGTGTTTTTTGTCTGGAATCTGGCTTTGTTTGATTGTGGACCCACAAGGGAAAACAAGCGTAAAAATGAGGAGGACACAAATTTGTGCATATCCCAGAACTGGTAAAAGCAAAGAAATATAAGAAATATAATGAAATAATTTATAATACAGTTATGATATGCTAGTGATCATGTGGTTATAATCCTTTTAAAGTATAAATTATAGATTTAATATCAGGAAATGGTAAATCAACTATATATAACCATAATAAATCTTTAGTTTGGTACATGAGATATATGTGATGTTCGTGAAACTGTTTAGATTTTTTGTAATAACTGCTCTCACTTTTAGAAGCACTGTCACTTTAAAGAGTTTTGTAATAGTTGTTGGTTGGTATAATAGACTGCTACCCTATGACTAAGCGCCAGGGGGTGTGAAACGCGTAAGGAAGCTCCTTGTAAGAGAAGAGGAGAAGTTACATGGAAGCTGTTTGAGTGCTGTGAATGTGCGCTTTGAAATAAAAAAAGCACTGCTTTTGCACCTTAGGTTTTCTTGCTCCTGCTTTTGTTTATGAGCTGTGGATATACTTTTGCTAAAGTACTAAAACGTAGGAACTGTAAGTAGCCAGTGCTGGCAACATTCTTCTTCTTCATATAGACCATCAGGAAGCAGCCGCAAATGAGTAAAGCAGACTAGTCAATTGCATATTTTGTTTTTATACTGGCACACAGAAGCAGAATTTGTCATCAGAAAATGACTGCTTGGCCCATCCGATTTGTCCAGATGTTCCCTGCCTATTCTGTCTCAAAGACCTCACCTGATCTCCGGTGACCCTCCCTCTAGCCTTGCCTATTTACCAGTATGTCCCTATGCCTATCACACGCATGCTTGAAGACCCCTGCTGTTTTCACCCCCACTGCCCCAGAAGGTAGACTCTTCGAGGTGTCCACCACTCTTTCAGTAAAGTAATAATTCCTCATATCCCTCCTAAACCTCCCCCTTACAGCTTCATTGCATATCCTCTTGTCCTGGTGCACTTTCTCATTTGAAATAGACCCCCCTTCTTGTACCCTGTTCACCCCTGTGGGGTAGTTGTAGGTCTCTATCATGTCTTCCCGCTCCTCCAAGGTGTGCATTTTGAGATTCCTCTGTCTCTCCTTGTAGGGCTTCTCTTGCAACCACTGCACTATTTTAGTTGCCCTCCTCTGGATTGTATCCACCCTGTCTATGTCTTTTCTGAGATGCAGCCTCCAGAACTGGGTACAGTACTCCGTGGGTGGGGGGTCTTCCCAGTAACTGTAAAGTGGTAGCACCACCTTCCTCCTCCTGGTGGTGATACCTCTCCCTAAGCACCCCAGCATCCCACTAACCCTGTCTACTACCTTGTAAAACTGCCCCATGACTCTGAGGTTATCAGATATACACACAAAAAGAGGTGCTGACATATGGAATAAAGTGTGTGTCACAGCAGAACTAGAACAGTAAAGCAGAAGAAATTCTAGGCACCACACTGACCGGGAGTTAGGCAAGTAAATAAGTCTCAAAATGCCATTTTACCAAAAAATATACATATACATTAATTTAAATACATACATATGGCATATTAAAGAGAGAGAGAGAGATAAGTGACAAAACAGTCAATTGTTTCATGCTTAGCGCTTTTTCAAGACACATCTCTCTTTATTGTGCTGTATGTATTTAAATAACCTTACATATACATTTTACAGTAAAATGGTATTTTGATCCTTTTTTACTTGCCTAACCTCAGACAGTGTGGTGCCTGGAATGATTTTCTGGTTCAACATCAGATACTATTTATTTATTTGAAATATCGGATTTACAACGTTTGAGCCGAGAGGCTTATTTACAAAGGTACCTCGTCACAGTGAGGACAGAATAAGAAACAGACAGGTTACAATTGACAGAGGAGAAAGCTGTCATGTATGGTTTTACAGACATTGTCAACATATATTATAAACAGGTAGAGGAAAATTGATATTTACATAGGCATAGCCGAGAGAAAGGACAAAAAGAGATCTATAACCCTAAGGTCTCTGACCTGCTATGTAACTGTCAGTACCCCCAACCCAGTTTGTACCCACTTCCCAGGTTTGTATGCCCTAGGTGCACGATTTTACAGTTTTTGGCATTACACCCCAGCTACCATACCTTTGACCACTCTTCCAGTTTTCCAAGGTCTCTACTCCTCACCCTCTCCTGAGTATTCACTCTTACAGATTTTGTTGTAAAAAGGCATACCTGCCAGCCCGCCGACTTGGCGGTTGGTTCCGCTTGCGGCCTGCGACAGGGTTCGGGAATGAGCCCGGTCACTGGAGGGCTGGCTGGGAGGAAGGATTGAGCATCCCAGGGACAGCTCTCCTTCTCCGGGGGGAAGGTAGGGGACTGGTCCGGCACCTGCTGGCTCCTAGCGGAGGCTGGGAGTATCACAGGACGCACGACCCTGGGGGAGGAGCGGACGTCGGCGTATGCCATGATGTCACTATGCTGCCCCCAACAGAAAGCCAGGAAAATCGCTCACTGGCCCTCTGGATGATGGCTGTCTGTTCCTAAGGGCCTCCAGCACCTTCCCAGTGCCTCCTGTTCCCCAGCAGCATCCCCGGGCCCTAGAAGGATGTGCTGGGGCTATCCCCCCCAGTGCCTTCCCCCTCAGAGGAGAGGGACCCGCCCGGTGAAGGGATACACCGGGATATCCCGGGGGTCGGTTACGATCTGGGGACTAGGGGAGGGCCGGGTAAGGACAGGAAAGGTCAGGGGAAACTTGGCAGAGCCTGAAGGAGTGGAGGACCAGCGAGCATGGGGCGGAAAAAATAGATAATGCAAAAAAAAAAAGGCATACCTTACCTTCCAGCTCTTCTGCAATATCACTTATTAAAACACTGAAGAGGACCGGTCCCAGTACTGAGCCCTGTAGAACCTCGTCGGTCACCCTCCCTTCATTAGAGTGAGTGCCATTTACCACCACTCTCTGTCACCTATCCATTAGCCAGTTTTTTTACCCAGTTTACCATGTTGGATCTCACCCCTAGACTGTCTAATTTATTTAGCAATCTCCTATGTGCACGGTTTTGAAGGTCTTGCTGAAGTCTAAGTAGGCCAACACCCACTACCCTTCCCTAATCCATTTCCGTGGTCACCCAGTCGAAAAACTTGATCAGCTTCGACTGCAGTGATCTCCCCCACCACATGAATCCATTCTGACTTTGATATTGTTACCCACTGGATTTAAGATATTCCACTAGCCTTTCCTTTAACAGGGTTTCCATTAATTTGCCCGCCACTGATGTGAGACTGACAAGTCTATGGTTGATTGCCTCCTCCCTGCTGCTACTCTTATGGAGCGGGACTATGTCATCTCTCCTCCAGTACTCTGGAACCACTCCTGTTTCCAGTGAGTTGTTGAATAAGGCCCTCAGTGGTACAGCAAGCGCCTCCTTGGTGTTCTCTTAGCACCTTTGAGTGTACCCTGTCTGATCCCATTGCCTTGTCCACTTTCAGATCTGCAAGTCCCTTCAGGAGTCTGTCCTCTGAAAATGGACTTGTGTCCACCTCCCTCCCCCAAGTATTCTTGCTGCTCCTTGATGGTCCGGCCTCCTCTCCCTGAAGACTGGGCAGAAGTACCTCTTCAGGGTGTTTCCTTTTTCCTAATCCTCCTCTGCACAGTCTCCCTCTTCCCTTCAGGACTCTTACCCTGTAAATAGACATGCGTTCACTCCCACCCACTGCACAGAGTTTCTGTTGCTTCTGGGTGGTCCCAGACACTGATGTGACACTGACTGATCCATAGTTGTTAGTCTCCTCCCTACTGCCGCTCATAATAATAATAATAATTTTATTTGTTAAGCGCCTTTCAGAATTATCAGAGGCTGAGTCCCAGATCAGAGGCTTCGATCCCCAGGAGGAAGACCGTGTTTATGAATAGCAGAGGTAACAATCTGTGTAAAGCCCAGTGATGTCATCAGCTGGAGGAAGTGTTGTCCAAATTGTAAGAGTTCGTCATTGACCCAGGTGTTGAAGTTGCCCAGGACCATCAGCCTGGGCGACTCAAATGCCATGTCGATCATGAAGTCCGCTACTTCCTGAAGGAATCGCTTCTCATCCCCGTGTGGACGGTAGATGAGAGCTATCCTACAGCCTACACCTGCTACTACAGTACACTTGAATGACCTGGCTTCCTCAACTGGTACACTTGTGAGGCCCAATTCAGTCTTGAAACAGGCCGCAATCCCCACTCCCAGTCCAGTCTCAAGCGGTGTATCACTGAGTACCCCGCAGGATTCGCAGCCTCCAACATGGGGCCAGCATTTTTGGCCAGGTCTCAGTGATGCAAGCCAGATCAGCTGCCCTAAGAAGATCTGCAATAATTGCAGTCTTGTTCTTGATAGATCTGGCATTGCATAACACCGCTCGAGTTGGACGGGTCTCCAGGGCTGCCCAGGCTGCCTGCCCACCGATAATGGTGGTGCCCTTGGGTATGGAGACCAGACATGGAGGACCATGTTCCAGAATCCATTTCACTCCAGGGCATCTTCTGGACCTAACAACCCCGATGTGAGAGTCCTGCTCATTCATCCTCCACCGTTCGCACCCCCTGCCCCGTCCCCCCCCCACGGGCAATGCCCAGTGCTCTACAGTGTTGATAGATTGAAAACTTTAAAGGGGAGCGGGACTATGTCAGTGCTCCTTTAGTCCTCTGGAACTACTCGTGTTTCCAATGTGTTGATGAATAAGTCCATCAGCGGTGCAGCAAGCACCTCCCTGAGCTCCCTCAGCACCTTTGGGTGTATCCTGTCCAGTGCCATGGCCTTGTCCACTTACAGATTTGCAAGTCCCTTCTGGAGTCTTTCCTCAAAAAATTGACTTGTGTCCACCTCCCCCCAATGTATTCCTGCTACTCGAGATGGTCCATCCCCCTCTCCCTCTACTGTAAAGACTGAGAAGTACCTGTTCAGGATACCTGCTTTTTCCTGATCCTCCTTTATGCAGTCTCCTTCGGCCCTTCAGGACTCTTTCCTCTGTAAATGGACTTGTGTCTACTGCATCTCCCCCCTCCTCATTGTTACATGCGAACATACAAAGAAACCAGCAGAATAAGGCCATCAGGTCTATCCAGTCTGCTCACATTGCAGGGTCCTCAGCTTAAGCTACTGATCCTGACCCCCCCCCAATCTGCCTTCCCCTCCGTCTGCCCCTCAGTTGACCCTTACTTTCCCCTTAACTCTATCCCAGCCTCTCTGGAAGCTGCCCACAGTCTTCAATGAAACCACATCTTCTGGAAGCACATTTCAACCCACCACCACCTTCTTTATGAAGAAGTGCCTTCTAGCCTCTCTCCTAAACCTCTCCCTATTGGAGACTGTCTCCTCCTGTTTCAGTTTCCACTAATTGAAGAGACCCTTCTTATCCGCCCTATTTATTCCTTTTGAATACCTCAAGTCTCAATCATGTGCCCTCCCTCTTTCTCTCTCTCTCTCTCTCGTCTCCTCTATCCAGCAAGTACATGTTCTGGGCCTCCAATCTCTCCTCAAACGTACTACCCTGCTAGGCTATGATCATCTTCGTTGCCCTCCTTTGGCATCTCCAGCAGATTAATGTGCTTTTTAAGGTATGGGCACCAGTACTGTACACTGTACGCCAGACGCAGCCTCCTAACGACATGTACCATGGCCGTATTATCTCCTCCCACCTACTGTCGATACCTCTTGCAATGCAGCCCAACATTTTATTTGCCTTTGCTGCTGCTTTCCTACACTGCACGGGGTGCTTCAGGTCACTAGTGATCATCACTCCCAGATCATTCTCGTCCACTGATGCAAATACCGGGAACCCTCCAAGGCTGTACTCAGTCCTGGGGTTCTTGGCTCCAATGTGCATAAAGTACAGTTATGTAAGAACTTACCATAACACTAGATCTGCAAGAGGAGGTCTAACAACAGGCCACACTGGTAGGACTAAGCTGCCAGGCACCAGGACCACACAGAAAACTTTAAGCTAGCAGTCTATGTCAGCCTAGCCTATATAGATGAGCAGTCCCCCACATCTACCTCAGTTCTCCCACTGGAGAGCCCATATGGGCAGCTAAAGGAGAACCAAGGAGGTTTCCCAAGAGCCAAAGGAAAGGTAGCTATAATGTGAAGGAAAACAGCAGCGCTGGGGAGGAGGGAGGGAAAGCAGGGCCTGCTGCAAGAATGTGTCTCGAAGATCTACTGTCACGGTAAGTTCTTGTGTAACTGTACTATCTTACTTTGAGGAAGGCTCTTGCAGCAGGCCACACTGGAAGGACTGAGTCCCAAGAAGTACTAAGTATCAACAGGATAACATCACTGGAAGGAGGACAGATCAGCAGCCAAGAGCTCAGAGGAGGTACTGAAGAACTGGTAGACTGAAACTGGCCCTGTGCCTTGAGGCGATGTCCAGACTGTAATGCTTGGTGAAAGTGTGGACAGAAATCCAGGTGGCTTGCACAGATGTCAGCAGCAAACACATTTCTGAAGCAAGCCGTGGAGGTAGCCATGCCCCTGTGGAATGGCCTTTGACTACCCCCTTGAAGGGGTTTGTTGTACTTGCGGTATTAATAATGCAATTCGATACCAGTTGAAAAACACTATTTGGAAACAGGAGCACTCTCTCTCGGGGGCGAATGAAACAAACAACTGTTCAGATTTTCTGAAAGGCTTTGTGCGGTTCATGTAGTACTGCAAAATCCTATGTACGTCCAAAGTATGAAGCAAGGCCACCCCCTGATTGGAATACTTAGGAAAATAAACTGGAAGGTAGATGGACTGATTCAAAGTAAACTCCGACACCACCTTATGTAAAAACTTAGGATCAGTACACAAAGACACCCTGTGTTTGTGAAAAATCAAATAAGGCTCCTTACACAATAGCGCCTGGAGTTTGGAAATCTTTCGAGCAGAAGTAACAGCACTAAAAAGAGTGCTTTCCATGACAGAAAGCACAGCTCGCAACTCGTGGCTGGTTCAAAGGGAGCTAAAGTGAGTTTCTACAAGATAAAGTTGAGGTTTCATAGAGGGACCAGGTCCAGAATGGGAGGTTTCAGATGCAAAATTCCCTGCAGGCATATGCAGAACACCTCAAGCTGGGTGACATCTTTGCCCTCAATAGGTGCATGGTACACAGAGGTGACAGAAAGGTGCACCTTAAGTGAGGAACACCCCAAGCCTGAATCTAAAAGGGAAAGGAGGTACTCCAACACCTGATTCACCGGACAAGGTGAAAGGATCCAAATGGCAAGCAGCAGCCCAAATGGAGAAGTGCTTCCATTTCATAGCATTAGTGGCCCTGGTGGAGGGTTTTCTGGCCACTACCAGAACATTTGCAACCCTAGAGGATACCCTGAAGTGGGCAACAGCTTGTTCCGCAGAAGCCACGCATGGAGATGCAGGGACTTTAGGTCTGGATGGACAAGGGTGCCCGATCCTGAGAAAGCAAGCCGGTGTACAGGGGCAAGGGCACTGGAGGTTCCACTGCCAGCTGTTGCAGCAAGGGGAATCAAATCTGGTGATGCCAGAAGGGGGCTCTGAGGATCATTACTACCGCTTTCAAGGAGCTTGAGCAGAACCCTCTGCAGGAGCAGGAAGGGAGGAAAGGCATGCAGAAACCTCTCCTTCCAGGAGAGGGACAATGCATCCTTGCCAAAAAACTCCAGGCCTGGAATCAAGTGAGCAAAAAAGTGTCAGTTTTGCATTGAGTGGGGGCGTAAAGAGGTCCAACTCTGGATGGCCCCACCAGTTGAAGGGATCTTCGACCACCGAAGTTAGAAGCTCCCACTCATGAGCCTGCAACCTGGAGTGGCTGAGACTGTCGTCCAAGCCATTCTGAACACCTGGAACATGTATGTCTGACAGCTCCAGACTGTGCTCAATGGACCAATACCAGACTCTCATCGCCTCCTGACACAGGGGCTATGAATGGATACCCCCGTTTGTACATGTAATACATCACACACGTTGTCCATCTGCACCAGCAGCGGACAGGGGAGGAGATACGTCTGAAAGGCCTGTAGGGCATAAAGAACTGCCCACATCTCCAGGACGTTGCTATGAAGATCCTGCTCTATGTCCATCGAGGTACCATGGGTCTGGTGATAGACCAGATGAGCACCTCATCCCAGGCCAAATGGGTCTGTCATGAGAACCTGCTGGGCGGGGGTCGAGAGCTGAATAGAGCCCCCCCGGAAGAAGATTAGCTGGATCCAACTACCATTACAGAACCCTCCGGACTGGGTCAGAGACCAGAACCAACTGGTCCAGGTTGTTTGTGAATTGGTCCCTCTGGACCCTCAAAGTCCACTGAGGAACCTGCATGTGCAGGTGGGCCAGGGGAACCGTGGTAATTGCTGCTGCCATGAGGCTCAGAAGGTGCAGAAAAACCCTGGTGGAGACCTGCCAGCTAGAGGAAACCAGACAGGCCTGCTAAATCAGTCACTCCTCCCTGCCCTCGGGCCAAAAAGCCTTGCCCTGGCTGGTCTCCAGGACCACCTCTATGTACTGAAGGACTGGCAAGGAGAGAGGCAGGACTTTGGCAGATTTATAGTGATCCCCAAGGCCTGGAAGAGATAGAAGGTGTAATCCAGGGTCTGAACTAAGCAGTCTCTGGAGGGGGCTGCTAGCAGCCAGTCGTCCAGGTAGGGGAACACATAGAAGCCCTGCCTCCACAATGCTGCTGCCACCACTTTTTTGGGATGTAATTTTATTTTGTTTATTCATATGTTTTTAGATTGTTGTAAATTTTAAGATTATATGGTATGAAATGCTGTTAAATTTGTATGGCGCCCAGAGCCTTCGGGATTGGGCATCTTTTTTAAATAAATTGTGACTTGACCACTGCCAGGCATTTGGTAAATACCCGGGGAGCCGAGGGAGGGCCTGGAATTGAAAATGGGCTCCCTGAAAATGGAAGCAGAGGAAGGGATGATGGGCAGGAAAGATTTGGATGTGCAGGTAAGCATCCTCCATATCTGGAGAGCAGAGCCAGTTCCCCTCATGCAAAAGAGGTAACAGCCCCTGAAGGGTGACCATCCAGAAGTCTTGTACTCAATTTACAGATTCAGATGGCTCAGGTCCAGGATGGGCCGAAGATCCCCAGTCTTTTTGGGGATGAGGAAGAATTGGGAATAAAGCCCTTTTCTCCATTGACCCTGAGGGATGGGCTCTATGGCTCTTTTTTGAAGGAGAGCCTGAATTTCCTCCCAAACCAGAGACAGGTGTCGGGAAAATATGTGGAGTGAATGGGGGGTTCTGGAGGCCACTCTAGGAACTCCAGGGTTTGACCGTGTTTTATGATCTGGAGTACCCAGATGTCCATGGTCACCCTTCCATCCCTGTAGGTGGAGAAAACCAACTGCCTCCCTTGGGTCTGCTGCCGGGGGGGGGTTAGCTAAGGAGTAAGGAGGTAGGGTCAGGTGCAGGCACAGGCAGGGGGGCCCCTGGGGCTCTGGCAGCAGCAGCAGCAGGGGCCGCTGTGGTCTTACGCTTGTGATGACCCTTGGCAGGCTGGTTCTGAGACTACTTGCGGGGGACCAGAGAAAGGACTGATGATGGCCTGCTCTAGGTTGGGTGTGATAAAACAAATGGACTTGAGAGACCACCCTGACTCCTGCAGGGTACAAATGATGTCCTGAACACACCCCCCGCACCAAAAAGGATCAAACCCAGGAAGGGGGCATCCAAAATGCTAGCTTGCACATCTGAGGCAAAGCTGGATACCCGGAACCAAGAACAGCACCAGAGATGGACCCCAGCACCTGCTCCACACCCGGAGGCATCCACAGCATCATAAGATGCCTCAAGGACATGATTGCCAACATCTGAGCCTGACTTCATAAGTTGGGCAAGCTGCGTCTTAGTGGGGTCCTCTGGTAAGATCTGCACCAGGTCCCTGGTTTGGTCCCAAAGAACATTTTGATATTGGACCATGTGGGCCAGATACTTTATGGTCCGGATAGCCACAGTGGTAGAGGCAAAAACACATCTGCCAAGGTGATCCAGCTGCCTGGACTCCTGGTCCAGGGGAAGGGTACTAAGGTACTTAGGCTTCTTGGCATGGTCATGCGCTGCATTAATTACCACTGAATCTGCCTTAGGGTGACTCCCCAGAAATGGCTTGCCAGCTGGGGCATGGTAAAGGCGCTTCACCTTCTTAGGCAGAGGAGGGGTGGTAGAAGGATAATTCCAGGCCACGGTAGTGACATCCTCATAGGAGTCAATCAAAGGGGGCACCACCAAAGGGAGGGCATCTTGCTGCCAGAGACAGATGGCCAATTGGCATCTCTCTGGGTCCTGCTCTTCCTTCTCCCAGCCCATAATGGACTGGATGTGGTGCATGACATCCATGAAGGATGGATCATCAGGGGGGGAATTTGGTGCCTCCTTAGTCTGGTCATCCCCATCTGAAGAATCCCCAGGTGATGAGGAAGGCACCGAAGAATCTGAGTCATCCCCAGTAGAATCACTATTTGGGACTGATGCCGGGGGCTAGCGTTCGTCACTTCGAGAACCTGAGCTGATGTCAGGTCTAATCCCTGAGGACCCCAAAGTGTGGGATTCACTTGGAGCAGCCTGGTCTGCATTCTGGGGCTTGTGGGGAGGGTGGAGGGGAGAGGCCGGAGGCGGCCCTTGAGGGGCCGGGATCTACCTTTGCATGAAGGACCACCACGCTGAAAAGTAAGTGTTATAATCCACCGGGGGGAGGTATATTGTACACCGGTAGGAATGGATAAGAGGGTGCCGGGGAAGGGTACGATGGCTGAGCAGCTAGCAAAGGGTACCCAGGCGTAGGTCTGCCAGGCACTGGTTGAGGTTCTGGAGTCAGCCCAACAAACATCGACTGCGGCGTAGGTTGTGGCAGGGGCGATGGACAGGGTCTGGCCCATAGGCTAGGGCTGTGGCAGTACAAGCGGCGGCCCAGCTGGTGATGGCCTGAAGCACCCAAGGGAAAGATCTGCCGGAGCCAGCCCAGCTGGAGAAGCTGGCCCCTGAGGGGATGGAGACCCCTGAATGAAAGGCAGAGGCAATGCCAGTGAGGAGGAGAAGACAGCGGTAGCCTGCTGCGAGCATTGCCTGGCAAGACTGATGTCAGTCCCAGAAGTGGGAACCAACGAAGGCAGTGCCATGACTGGGGGGGGGGGGAGACGGTTGTGGATGCCCAAGGAACCAACACTTGCCAAGCCACATGGCTGAGAGCCCATGGAAGATATGAGCCTGAGTGTCAGGGGCTAGAGAACAGGAGACAAAGTCCCCTACCCCAAAGAGCCTCCACCTGAAATTGCAATAAGGGCGGGTGGTGGAGCCACCAGGAGCCCGGAGGAAGAGAGGGCTGGCGGGGCTAGAGGAGCCAACCCCCTGTGAGGGCACAACCCCGTCATGGTCAACTGTTTTTGGGGTGACTGTGAATTGGAAGCTGACCAGGCTCAGTCCCAGTGTTTATCCTGGTGCTTATGCTTCCCAGATTTCTCCTTGTGAGAAGATGAAGAGGCCCCAGAGGACTGTGCCAGCAAGGCCAAAGAGCTCCTGGCTGACGGCTCCTTCTCCATCATGACCAACTTCTGCTTCAAAAGGTGGCCTTCCAGAGTTTTTATATGACATCTTCAAGTGGCCTGGTTGAATTTCTGGCAAAACTAGCAGGCTTCGGTGTCATGGCTGGGGCCTGGGCAGATGAGACACACAGAGTGGCCATCCTTTTCAGGGATCTGTTTGCCACAGACACACTTCAAGGAGCAGTCAGAAGACGATGCTGGTGGAGAAGACAAACTCATCAAAAAGAACACTGAAAATTCAATGTTTTACACTAAAGAAAACAAAAAATTAAAAAGTGCGGTAAGCATGGGAAATGGCGGTCGACTGTAGCTGCGGTGTCTGCTAAGGTCCGACATGCACGGGTCGATGGTGGGAAAAGAACTGGGGTAGGTGTGGGGGACTGCCCACCTATAGAGGCTAGGCTGATGTTAGCTGACTTGACAGCGGTTGGCATTCCCCCATGATAGACTGCAAGCTAGAAGTTTTCCATGTGGTCCTGGCACCTAGCGACTTAGTCCTACTGGTGTGGCCTGCTGCAAGAGCCTTCCTCAATGTAAGACCTTTCCATTTCTTTACATTGAAGCCAAGCTGCTAAATCTCAGATCACCTCTCTAGTTTTTCCAGATCTTCTTTTAGGTCTTGTATTCCTTCTGCTGTGTCCACAGAGCTTGGTGTTGTCCACGAATAGGCACATTTTGTCCTTAATGCCATCCTCAACATCATTGATGAAGACATTGAACAGCACTGGTCTGAGCACCAAGTCCTTTGGGACCCCACAGGTGATCTCCCTGGTGCTAAATAGCTCACCTCCAAAAACCATGCTCTGGGTCCTGCTCTTCAGCCAGTTTTCCATCCATATGGTCAACTTTTCTTCGGCCCCGAGATCTGCCAACTTCCTGAGCAACCTCTTGTTGGGTACAGAGGCAAAGGCCTTGCTGAAGTCCAGATAAATGATGTCTACTGCTTGGCCCCTGCCCACTGTTTTAGTGACCCAATCAAAGAATTCAGATTAGTTTGAGACAACCTCCCTCCATAAACCTGTGCTACCTCTCATCCTGAAGACCATGCTTATCCAGATACTCTACCAGCCTTTCCCTAAGTATGGTCTCCACGAGCTTGCACATGATCGAGGTCAGACAGACTGGTCTGTAGTTTCCTGTCTCTCCTTGGGACCGCCCTTATGGGGAGGCATTACATATGCCATTCTCCACTCCTGAGGTACCATGCCTGACTTCAGTGAACTACTGAAAAAGCCAGCCAATGGATCTGCAAGCTCCTCTGCCAGCTACCCCAGCACCCTTGGGTGTATGCTGTCTGGTCCTGGAGATTTGTCTACCCCCAATGCTAGCAGCTTTGTTCTCACCCTATCCACCTCTATCAAAACATCTGTGCCCGCTGCTCTCACCACACCTCTCCTTTCCACTACTGGGAATGGTCCATCCCTCTCCCTGGTGAAGATGGAACAGAAGTACTCGTTTAGTACCCCTGCTTTGCCCCCATTCTCTTCAACCCACATGACCCCTTTCCAGAGCCTGACAATCCCACCTTTCTTGTCCCTTTTCTCACTAATATAACTCAAAAGGCCTTCGCGCCCTTCGTAATTTCCTCAGCTAGCTGCAGGTCCCTCTCAGTTTTAGCTTGCTGGACTACCTTGCCTGCTACGCTAGCCACCTTCAGGTAATCCTCTCTGTCTTCCTCCCTCTTGGTCCTTCTGAATTTCATGTAGGCTGACCTCTTATCCCTTACTGCCCAAGTGACCTCAGTATTAAACCAGTTGGGTGCTTCAGCCCTTGAGTTTCTCCCATTAAGCCTAGCACACTCCTCTGTGGCAACTGTTATTCTCTCCTTGATGACGGACCACCTTTGGTCCACCACATCCACTTGGATGCTTGCTAGTGACTTCTTAGCAACTCAGCCATCTTTCTAAAATCCGCCTTTCTAAAATCCAGGATTTTAGTCTTAGTGGGGACCTTTTTCCTGCCCATGTCCAACCAGAACCACACGGTGATGGTCACTTCCACCTGCTGCTCTTTGACCTTTATGTCCTTGAGGTTGTCCCACTTCAACACCAGATCAAGGATTCTGTGAAGCCTCGAGTCAGGAACCAACTTTGCAGTGCATCTAGGATTACCTGACTCATGGCAGGGGTCGTGGCCAACCCCCTTCAATCCACCTTGGACAGGTTAAAGTCTACGACTATCACCACCTCTCCCTTCCCTCCAACAGTCAATATTTGTGAGTTCAATTCCCTGACTCTTTCCTCCTCCTGGTTGGGTAGTCTGTAATCCACCCCCATCCTCACCTTCCTCCCTCTATCAGACAGTAACTGAATCCACATTACCTCCACCCTTCCCTTGACACCAGGGCAATACTTCCCCATGACTGGAGTCTGAATACAGACAGGCCAGGCATAAGCATTCTAGCCAAACCAAAACCTTGCAGCAATTGAGGCATAGTAGTAAGATAGAGTTGGTGGTAAGGACAGCCATTTTCTGGAGACCTGGAATAATTCAGGTGGAGTTAGCAGACAGGGACCTGGATAAATGCAGGCCAAAGCAATGTCAGTGGATACACAGGCCTGAATGGCCTAACAAGGCCCAAATCATTTTACATGCAAGTAATACAGGCAAGACCCAAGCTGCAGCAAACCAGTGGAATATTTCTGATACATATTTGCTTCTTGGTCAACCACATTTCTTGCACCTATCTTGCACTCCCTATATTTCTTGCCCTTTCTGTGTTTCTTGCACCTCTCCACATGTAGACATTTAGACACGGAAAACTTACTATATTTTATTGGTCCCTAATTGACCACAATTTCACAGCCATAGCAAGCCAGCTTGCTGCCATGCTTCCGCAGCATTTACTCTCTAACTGGAAGGAAAATAATAGCAGATCAGGCAAATATGACATTATTGGTACCTTTTAGAAAGACCCTTTCCTACTAGGCTATAAGAACCCAGACTCTGAGCCCCTCGATGAGACACTCCGGGTATGTTCCTGAGGAGCTGCTACTGAGTGTCTCCGGTGGGCATTTTTCCTTTCGCCAAGACCTCAAAACAACCCCAACAGGGAGGTAAGACTGAGCTCTTTTTACCTCTAGCATGTGAGCTGAAGCAACATGCAAGAACTAGCAAGTGGCAAGGACTAGATTTCCAAATAAGACAACTTTTGGGGGACTACTTTGTAATCTGAATATGTAACTTGGATAACAGTTTTTTTCAGACACAAGTTTGTTAGGATATAGGTTGGTTAGGTAATAGGCTTTTAGGATAGTTTTTTTAGGTGATAAGTGGTTAGGAAATCGTTTGGAATAGTCGTTTTGGTAAACTGTAGGATTTAGGTCACACTTGTTTTCTTAGGTTAGGAATTTTTATTAGGAGAGGACTGTTAGATTTACGTAACAGATATTTGCTCATTGTGTCTACTCAAAAAAAAACCTTAATAAAAATGTTTATGAAAAAAAGCTGTAACAATTTTTTCATATATTTTGTGTTTCTGTAATTTAGTGGGTGAGCAAATACACTGACTTTAGAAATAATAGGTATAACAAAAACACCCTAGTTCAGTGAACATGCCCTGGATTTGTGTTATTATATATACAGAAACTGACTAGTCCGATAATTATATCATATGGACTCTGGCATGGGCATCTGGGTTCAGTACGGATCCGGGTCTTGCTACTGATCCTAGTGACAAGTCTGGCACCTGAGCCCGGATCAGTACTGGACACAGATGACACCCTCTTCCGACTCCTCCCTCGTACACGTATACCCTCCCCATTATAAACTGCCACCCCCTTCCCCTCTTCCGACCCCTGTCCCTCCTGTATAATTTATATCCAGGAATTGAGACGTTCCAGACATGGTCAGGTGTGGCCCATATCTCCGTGACCACTGTAGTGTCCACTCCCTTCTCTGCCAACAATGCCTGCAGGTTATCCATCTTGATTCTAACACTTTGCATGTTCAGGGACACCACCATCCACCTAGAGTCTGAGCCTCCTTCCCTTCCCTCCCATTTGCTTTTCTTGTTCCTCCCCATGGCTTGTGCCCCCCCTTCCCCTGCTAACCCCTTGCTCCCCTCCACCCTCCAGTCCCCCCCCCCACTGGTATGGGGGAAGGACTGTGGACCTACTCCTGGAGTATTGGGGCCTGCAGGCCTGTTTGCCACCCCCTTCCCCAGTAGCTTATGTTTTTGGGTTATGTTTGCCACCAGCTTGTCCCTGAGGACACTTCGAGCTCCCATTACTGAGGTGCAGTCTGTCTGGTGCAAAAAGTGTTTTATTTGTCCTGGTCTCCTCCCAGCCCCCAATACAGTCATACTCTTCCTCCTTGCACCACTTCCTCAGCTGCTGTTCCTGCTGCTCCTTCATGGTCCATCTCCCTCTCTCCATTGTGAAGACTGAGCAGAAGCACCTATTCAGTACGTCTGCTTCTTCCTGATCTTCTGCACAGTCATCTTCTGCCATCTTCCTTATCCCTCACTGTCCCACCCCTTGCCTTCCTCACCTCACTTATGTACTGGAGAAAAGTCCCCTTTTGTTACCCCTTTAGCTATACTTTTCTCTGTCTGTGTCTTTGCTCACCTCAGTTCCCTCCCTGCTTCCCTTTGTTTTATGTGGTACAGCTCCCAATCCTATTCCTCCTATATTTCTTTGTACCTCCTGAATACCATCCTTTTTTCCTTCATTTTCACGGCCACTTCCCCAGAGCACCATAATGGTCTTTTTTTCCTCCTGCTTTTGCTCACTTACTTCACACAGAAGCCGGCTGCCATCACTATGCCTTCCCTTAATTTTCTCCACTCTTCCTCTACCCCTCCCTGGCAATCCACCCCTGTTAGCCTGCTTCTAAGGCAGTCTTCCACTTCTTTAAAATTCACCCTCCTAAAGACCAGGACACTCATCCATGTGTGTTTGCCTATACACCCATCTTAATGCTAAACCCCACTGTATGGTGATTACTGGTCCCCAGGGGACAGTCCACTGTGATGTCTGCAATACTGTCTCTGTTAGTAAGCCCCAGGTCCAGTATCACCGCCTTCCCTAGTGGGCTTAATGACTAGCTGCCTGAAAAATGCCCCCTGTAGGGGAGTCAAGGACCTACCTGCTTCTAGCAGAAGCTGCTGCTGGAAGGCTCCAATCCACATCTGGTAGACTGAAGTCCCCAACCAGCAGCACCTCCTCATCTGCCATCCTACTGATGGTTTTCCCTAGTGCTTTATTCAAACCCTCCCCCTTCGTAGCATATTTGTACATCACCCCAATGCGAATAGTGGCCCCCAGCTCATCTCTAGGGTGACCCACCTTATCTCCAGCCCTTCCTTACTTCTAGGTTCCCTTGCACTTCCACAGCCCTGATACTCTCCCTCACATACAGCACCCCTCCTCCTCCCATCTCTGCTGAACTGAAAGTATCCTGGTAGTGCCATGTCCCAGTCAAGATTTTCAGTGCACGACGACTCAGTTATGGTAACCACTTCTAGGTCTGCCTCCAGGTCCGAAATGTTATATCCTAGACTCCTGCACTGGCACACATGACTCTTCAAACCTTGCTCTTTCCCTGCCTATAACCCCCCTTTCCTGCCCTTTCTGCCTGTGATGCTCACCAAAACTCCCTGACCACTTCCCTCGTTGCTCCCTTTGCTTATCTCAACAACTCTCTTTTCTGCATCCTTCATTCTCACCCCCCCCATCCTCCAACCCTTTTACACCCCCTTCACCTTGCACCCCTGCCCTTGGGGAGTTTTCTTCCCTCAAACACTCCCTCCTTGTTGCCTCAACCTGCAGGGAAGGGCAGTTCATGCCACCCTCAGTAATACAAAATCCCTCCTGCTAGTTTAAATGCTCATCCAAGTAACATTTAAGCCTCCCATTGAGGACTGAGATCCCCTTCCCAGAAGAATGAAGGCCATTCCCCCAGTCTCCAATGAAGTCAAACCCCTCCTCTCTGCAACATGACTTCAATCAACCATTGAAGTTCCTGGTGCGCTGTGCCCTATCCTCCACTTGGCTGTACACAGGTAGCAGCTTGATATGCTATTTGTTTAAGGCCCCTTCCCAGTTCGCTGAACTGCCCCTACTCCATCCCTTGTCAAGTCATTTGTCCCTAGGTGGACAATGTCATCCAGCTCCCTCCTGTCACCTGCTGCCCAAGCGATTCTCAGGGTCCACTCTCCATCTTTCTGAGCCAATGTGCCAGGTAGGCACCTTACCTCCCTCTCTCCTCCCTCCTTCCTGCTCACAAGTCTGTCACCCTCATGATAGGGGCCCCCACCAGCAGCTGCTTCCTCTTTTGCTGGGGGCCACCCCCTTCTGAGGACCTCCACTTGTTCCCTTGCAAAGATGTTGGGTGCCTCCTCCCGGTTATCTCGTCCTGCAAAAGGAATCCTGCAGTGGCATAGGCTGAGGATTGTGGACCCTACCCGCCACCCCACCCTCCCAGAGCCCACCAAGGTCCAGTCAGCACAATTTAATTTAGAAGTCTGTAGACCAAACAGTCCCAGCTAGCTAAAGTTACAGAATTAGGGAGCGCAAACAACAATTTTAATCATTTCAAGTCTTCTGAGGAGCCACTGAGAAGAGCTGCCACCCCCTTCACACAGGCACAAACAACAGAAAGCTAGAAAGCCACTTGGAATGCTCATGCCCCAACATTCTGAGCTGGCAGCTAACATCTTTTAAAGCTATAGCTGTGCCAGTGAATTTCCTGGTTGGGACGATTTTTACCCATGTAATTATTTATCCATTGACAATGTGGAGTGACGCTAAAGGAGGGCCTGCTTTGAAATCTTTACTACTTTAGTGATTACTTTGCTAGGCATATCTATTATGGGGGACTGAATGTTAAGTGACCTACTTACAAAGCTTTATGTTGGCAGTATCTCTCCAAATCTTTTCAATCTGCCTGGAGGTAGGCCTCTATTATACAGTACATGCTGTTGAGATATTACCAGTGATTTTAAAGAGATCCACCAAGCTATATAGATAAGCCCCTGCACCTGATAAATAGGTGCCCTTGCCGACACAGCATTCTGAAATTGTTGAGATGTCCCAAAAGTATGGTGCAGAGTAAAAAATTATATTCCTCGTAAAATGAATCAAACCAGGTCCCAAGGACTTCCCGTTTTTTTTCCAGCCGCCTACGCTCCGCCCCTGGGCTCACCAGCATTATGGCGAGCTGCTAGGGAGAGCACGGGGGCGCTCCACTATAATCAATGGACAGCGGCTTTACAATCTATTTTTAACATTATATTGACCAGCTGGTAAAGAAACGTGGGCACCGGTCAACTAACAAGGCCCTTGTTAGCTGACTGGTGCCCACGCTTATTACCAACTGGCGGCCAACCGCCCAATATAATGTTAAAAATAGATTGTAAAGCCGCCACCCATTGATTATAATGGAGTGCTCCCCACGCTCTCCCTAGCATCTCACGTTGGTGAGCATGGTGGAGGAGCATAGGCGGCACTTACAACCAGGAAGTCCTTGAGACCCGGTTTGATTCATTTTACGAGGGATATACTTTTGGGACATCTCAACAATTTCAGAATGCTGTGGAGGTAAGGCACCTATTTATCAGGTGCAGAGGCTTATCTTGGTAGATCTCTTTAATAAGCCAGGGTGAAAATGTCACAGCTGTGGCCGCCGATAGAGATCAAGGAGTAGATTTATTTAAAAAATGTGGTTAGGGGCCATGCCGTCTCACTGGGGTACTGTTCACATCAACATTTCCAGCTTGTAACCACTGCCAGTTGTATTTCCTGTATTAATTAGCTTTAGCAGTACGGGCTCCAGGAAATGCTGCGTTTCTGCTCAAGCGGTGCTCATTTGTTGAAGGAGGACATTCAGCTCTAAATATGGTCCTGTTCTTGTTTATGGTACTGTTCTATCTACTGTTATACCTTTTAGGACGATGTTGTCTACTGCCTTTATAATGCTGTTGTAGTCCCCCCTCGCTTGCAATGTATATCCCTTTGATGTCCTTGTATTGACCTTGCCTTGTCTGCTGCTCCCGTTTATACCTTGTACTTGTTCTTTGCCTGATGTTCTTGAATGTACCTTTGTAATCTCCCGGATCGCACCTGAAAATAGGCACTTGGTGTCTAGTGTGCTTACCTGGTAAACAAAAGCAAATAAATAAATATCCAGTGGACTTAGTAACCTATATGGACTATTGTAAAATGTACAGACTAATGCTTGACAACCATTTTACTCTTCGAGATTTGGGCTAATATGGACATTTTGGGACTACTTGATTATTTTTGTGTTATGCTGTCTTGGGCTTAATTTCACAGCTTAAACATTGTTTACTATATAGGAAGAAATATGTTGGTTCCCCCCATAGGTCACTTACCAATTTGGGAGCTATGGATACATTTATTGGTTGTTGTAACTGTATGTAAAACCTTTGATGTTTCCCACCTGGGACAGTGCTATGTGCTTATTTTTTTTTTTAAAGGATAAAAACAAAGTTAAAAAGAAACAAACAAATATATAAATAAATGCCAGGATATGAACAGCAAAATTAAATTGTGATTAAAGATCATATGCAACGGTTTTTACGTATTTTTAATAAAAGCTTGAAAAGCTGAAATTCAAGTACGTGTCATGATTAGTTTTACCTGAAATTTCATGCTGTTTGGTTTTGTGGTTTTCTTTAAATCAGCATTCATTAACTTGCTCTACAGTGGCTGAAAATAGTGGAGTTATTTCTGTCCTCTCAGTCTAGCTTAGAGAGCGATGACATAATTTTGGAGGAGCTTGCTGTTTCAGATTCCTAATCAGAGCGGCAGTTTGTAGAGTTAATGGTTTGCTGAGCTCTCCAGGTTTTTTACAAACCCAGTTTCTGGTTTGTGTTTAGATACATCAGCTTAAACTCTTATCATTCTTTTCTTATAAAAAGCTGATCATTTGAGTTTCAATGTTGAATTGCAGTGTAAAATCTTTCTCTGTGAGAAATCAGCTTGTCTGTATCACAGCGATCAGTTCTTTCTAATCAAAACTCTTGTTTTTTTGCATAACTATATAACTCAGGGCTGTTTAATGAATATAAAATAAATCTAAATTTTGTTCATTCACAGAAACAGTCTGTCTTTGAAGTAGCCTTCATAAATACATTCATGTAAGAGCATTTTTTTTGTCAACAATGTGCTGTTTATCATTTCTTTGTACACCATTATGTATGCTTTATCTCTGTAACTAATTCCAGGTCCGACCCTGAAAAAGGAACCTTTGGGGCTCAGTGGGCTTACCCGGTCATCAAAACTGAATAAATAAATAGATTAACAAATAGGTGCCTGTCACACTCTGCTACAGTATTGCAAGCACATGTACTGTCTGAACTCACACATTTCAGTTCTTTGACGGTTTCTGTGTGAAAATACATAGTGTTATGTGTATAACCAGAAACACTATATGGCATCCCGATGCACCATGTCTCTGCCCCACAGATGAAGCAGCTGCAGTCTACTGCCACCTGTCCCCTACCCTACAAGCCCCCTGCCTTCTGCTCCACTATCGAGGCTGCTGCACCCTGCTGCCCACTGTCTTCTCCCAGTCAGGGACTGTGCACCCTGCTGCCTCAATCCCCTGCCTAAAGAATCAGGGCTACTGCACCCTTCGACCCCCTGCCCAATAACAGTTGGGGTTGCTGCACCCTGCTGCCCTCTCTCTCCCACCATCACAGTTAGGGATGCTGCACCTGTTGCTCTCATTCCTCTCTCCACAGTCAGGGCTGCTGTGCTGTGCTAAGCCCTAGATTGCCAGGTTCCCTGCCACCACAGCTGGGGCTGCAGTACCATGCTGCCCTAGCCATCAGAGGTGGTCCTTTTGCTGCACCCTGCTACCCATTTCCATTGCCCCAAATGGTCAGGGTTGCTGCACCACATGTACCCCATCTCACAGTCAGGGCTGCGGTACACCGATACCCCCTGTATCCTGCACCACAGCCGAGACTTCTGCACCATGCTGTCCTCTGTCCTCTATTGTCACCACAGACAGGGCTGCTGCAACCTGCTCCTTTCTATACAGTTGGGGTTGTTGTGGCCTGCTGTTCCCTAGAGCCCCATGCCTCTGCAGTTTGGGCTGCTGCACCATGCTGCCACTTGCCACAAGATTCAGGGCATTTGCTGCACACTGTTGCATGCCTCCACAGTTCAGGCAGTTGCAGCCTGCTGTCCCACTGTCACCAGAGTCAGATCCTTTGCTACACCCTGCTGCCCACATCCCTTGTCCCAAACAAACATGGTTGCTCCACCCTGTCCCCCAGTTTGGGCTGCTGCATCCTGATGCCACCCCTATCTCCTGCCCAAACATTCAGGGCTGCTGCACCCTGCTGCCCTCGGTCCCCACCCCCACAGTCAGGGCTACGGCACCCTGTTGCCCCCTGATCCTATCTCCACAGTCAGAACTGCTGTGCTGTGCTACACCCTTGAGTCTCATGCCCCCCTGCCACCACAATTTGGGTTGCTGAACCCTGCTACGCACTTCCATTGCCCCAAATGGGCTGGGCTGCTCCACCATGTGTGCACCCTGTGCCATTGTCAGGGCTGCTGTACCCTGATGCCCACCTGTGTCCTGCCCTGCAGACAAGGCTTCTGTACCATGCTGTCCTCTGTCCCATGCCACCACTGTCCCCTTCCACACCACAGAGTCCCTTGCACCCACAGGCAGGGCACAGGGTACAGTAAAAACAAGTTACTCACCTGTAACAGTAGTTCTAGGAGCGGTATATGTTGTTCACCCACACCCTTTGGCATGTCCCCTTCCACCTTAAATCTCACCAAAAGTCTTCAAGCTGGCTCCTCCCACCAACCCGGGTGGTATATACCTCAGCTCCACCCCATGACACCAGATCTTAGCCTGCTGGAAGCAAGGTTTGTGCATCTGGAGCCTGGGAGGTCGGGTGGGTTCGTGTGGATGAACAACATATACCACTCCTAGAACTACTGTTACAGGTGAGTAACCTGTTTTTCTAGGAGTGTGAATATGTTGTTCATCCACACACTTTGGCAGACTCCTAGCAGTTCTCTGGGAGGAGGGAGGCAAGGCGCACACCCCCTACTTAGGGAATAGAGATTGGAGAACTGAGGCCCCAAAACCAGCATCCCGGCGTGACTCAAGGTTGATGTGGTAGTGGGTGATGAAGGTGTTTGCTGACTTCCAGGAAGCAGCCTGACGATTTCCTGGATAGGGATGTCCCTGGAAGCAGCCACCGATGTAGCAGTATGGTGGGTAGAATGAGCTCTTATCCCTCTGGGAGGCTCCTTGCCTGCTAACTTGTAGCACAGACATATGCATGATGCAATCCATCTTGCAATAGTCCATTTGGCTGCAGGTCTGCCAGAAGTGGCTTCAGTGTAGGTGACAAACAGCTGGCGAACCTCTCCCCGAATTTCCGAAGTCCTCGCCTCATAATAAGAGAGAGCTCATCTCAGGTCCAAGGTATGGAGCCTGTACTCTGCCTCAGAGGTGTAATTAGGGTAGTATACCAGCAGAGTCAATACCTGGTTAAGGTGAAACTCTGACACCACCTTCAGAAGGAATTTCAGGTGGGGGCGTAGGACAACCTTGTCCACCGAAAGCACCTGGAGCTCCCCGTCCTTCTGGCAGACGTGATAGCCACCAGGAAGGCTGTCTTCCATGACAAGTGTGACAAGGCACACTTGTGCATTGGTTCGAATGGCCTGTCCATGAGCTTTGCCAGTACCAGTAGTAGATCCCACAGAGGTGGAGGTTCATGCACCAGAGGGGATATGTGATCCAGGCCTTTGAAAAAGCATCCGACCACTGTCTCCTGCGCCACCGTCGGCTGACCGGCCCGCGCCCGTTAAGCAGAGATAGCTGCCAGGTGCACCCTAAGGGTCGATGACCAAAGACCCCCTTTGGGGAGAGACCAAAGGTAGTGGAGAATGTTAGCCACCGGACAGAACAGAGGGTTCAGGCCCTTGCCCTGACACCAAATGGAAAACCTTTCCCATTTGAAGGCATAACATTTCCTGGTCGATTCCTTTCTGGATGTCTCCACCACGGTGTAGACATCGTCGGAAAGACCCAAAGCCTGGAACTCTAGCCGCTCAGGTACCAGGCTGTGAGGTGCAGGGATTGAAGGTCTGGATGGAATACCTTCCTCTGACTGAGTGATATCAGGTCCGGGCGTGCAGCTAAGGCTGAGGACATCTGGATACAAAACCTGGCATGGCCAGTCTGGGGCTACCAGGATCACCTTCACCATGTCCCTCCTCACCTTGAGGAGCACCTTGTGGATCAAGGGAAATGGAGGGAAGGAGTAGATGAGGCCTGGGGTCCACGGCCTCGAGAAGGCATCCCCTGCAGCAAGCCCTGCTGAGGGGGGCAGGCATGAAACAGCCTCAGCTTGGTGTTTTCCCTGGAGGCAAACAGGTCCACCATCGGTTTGCCCCTGTGGGAGAACAGGCTGTAAGCTACCTCTGGATGGAGAAACCACTCTTGGGATGTCTGGCCTAAGCAGCTGAAAGCATCCGCCAGATGGTTTGAGGCTCCTGCCACATGGATGGCTAGGAGATCTGCCTCTAATCGGCTCACGAGGGTCCAGATGCGGAGCGCCTCCCTGCACAGCAGACGGGAGTGCGTGCCGCCCTGTTTGTTGAGGTAGTACATGGTCGTGGTATTGTCCATCTGGACTTGAACCACTTGACCCCGGAGCTGAGGAGCGAAAGCTGACTGCTCTGAGCTCCAACAGGTTGATGTGGCATCAGGAGTCCTCAGAGCCCATGGGCCCTTTTGTTCCCCGTGTGGGCTCCCTAGCCCATGAGAGAGGCATCGGTCATGAGGACGACCGTCAGTTCGGGGTGGACAAACAGGATCCCTTCCTGCAACCGGTCTGGGGTGGTCCACCATTGGAGAGTTTCCCACATCTTCTGGGTTACAGTGATCAGCTGGTCAAAATGACTGTGGCACTGAGTCCACTGGGTGGCCAGCTCCCACTGGAGGGGGCGCATGTGCAACCAGGCCCAACAGACTACTGAGGTGAACGCCGCCATGTAACGCAGAAGGCGCAGAAAGTTCCAGGCAGGGTGCAATTGCCCAACCAGAAATGAGTGGGCAAAGGAGGAAAGAACCTCCATCCTGTCCGCCGGGAGCCGAGCTCTGGCTTGACAAGAGTTGAGCTCTGCCCCGATGAAGCCCATCACCTGAGAAGGCACGAGTTCCGACTTGGCCTCGTTGATCAGGAGGCAGAGTTGGGAGCAGGTCTGGAGGGCCAGGTCCCTGGACCTCTCCACCTCCTGTTGCGTGGATCCTGCTAGGAGCCAATAGTCGAAGTAAGGATAAATCTCGACTCCCCCCCCGAGGCGGGCCACCACCAGTGCAATGCATTTGGTGAAGACCCGTGGGGCCGATGACAGGCCGAACGGCATAGCTCAGTACTCGTACAGGGTTCCTTCGACCCTGAAGCGGAGGAACCACTGATGGGACGGACGGATTGGTATGTGAAAGAACACATCCTGCAGATCCAGTGAACAGAACCAAATGTTTTGCTCCAAGGATGGTATGATCTGGGACAGAGTGACCATCCGAAAGGTGCATGACCCGAGATATTGATTCAGGTCATGCAGATCTAGAATGAGGAGCCAGCCCCCCGTCCGCTTGGGCACCAGGAAGTACCTGGAGACAGAGCTTGGGTTTGCTGGAGGATCCGCCACTGCAGCTACTGCTTTCTTGAGGAGGAGCTGAGTGATGTCGTCTCGGACAGCCGACTGGGTCTGAGCGGATACTCTTTCCTCCCAAGAGGTGCGGGCCCAACTTGGAGGGTACTGCTCGAATTCCAGAGGCATTTCCTGACTGACCACTTTGAGAACCCACCTGTCCGAAGTGACAACGGACCAGGCGGAAAGGAAGTGGTGGAGCCGGCCCCCCACAGGAGGACCCAGAGCTGAGGTGACGGGAGAGGGGTTGACAGCCCCCGCCCAATCATTGAGCAGGCTTTGCAGGAAGCTCCAGGACCTGAACCTCGGCCTCCTTTACGGGCTTGTTGGGGTCCAGGCTTGGGCCTGGAGCACCAAGCTTGAGCCTGCTGCTGTTGCTGCTGTCCACCTTGGAAGGAGGACTGCTGAACCACAGGGGAAGAATGCCAAAAAGGCTTCTTTTTCTTCTGCTGGTTCTTGCCAGAAGAACCCTTGGTAGAAGTAGTGTCCAAGGTGGCACTGGACTGCTCAATGCGCTGAAGGTGACCGGCCACTCCTAGTCCGAACAAGTTGGTCCCGAGGAAGGGCACATCAGCTAGTTTGTGCTGGGTATCCGCCGGAAAGGAGGAGAGCCTCAGCCAAGCCCTGCGACGAGAGGCAACTGCGGCAGCCAACGAGCGGGCATAAGAATCCCTGATGTCCAGGGACGTCTGAAGCTGCTGTTTGGCGACAGCTCGGCCCTGATCCCAGACCTGCTTCACCATGGTCTGCATGTCCACGGGGAGATGTGGGAGGATTTCATCCAGCGACCCTAAAAGGACGTGAGAGAAGTGTGCCATGATGACGACCAAACTTGCTTGACGAAGGCCCAAGGAGGAAGCCGCATAGACCTTCCTGGCTGAATGGTCCAGAAGCTTGGATTCTTTATCAGGTCATTGATCAATGTCGGCAGAACTGCCAGTATGCCTGAACATGGGGCAGTCACCAGGCTCTCAGCCGAAGGGTGCTCTGTGAACCCCGCAAGGGACCCCATGGGCACCGCATACTTGCGGGCCATGCAGGTAGATGGAGCTGGACATGAGGCAGGGTGCTGCCAAAGTTCTAGGGCCAGGCCAACAACAGCCTCAGCCACAGGAAAGACCTCCGTCGGGGTATCCCCTCTCTTAGGATGTCCTTAAGAGGGTACATCCGCCTTTTTCTGGATTGGCTCCAGGGGCATCCCTGTGGATTTAGAGAAGAGGCAAAGAATCCCTTGAAAAGATGAGGGACCTTTCTCCATCTCTAAGCCAACGGTTGATTCATCATCACCTGGATGAGAATGCAAGCCGGTGATGTCCTAATCCAAGGAATCCGTATATAATGGCCTACCATTCAGGTCATCTTCTACTCGCTGAGGGTAGTCTGGGGTGACTGTGACCGACAATCACCGGGGAAGCCCGGTGTCTGGTCTATCTTCCTTGGAAGGAGCCCCCTCCCACAGGCTGTTTGGGTGGTGGTTCCACCACAATCGGTGGAGAGACCGTTTGGGGTCGAACTGGTGGTTTTGCCGGCTCCGCGGGCTGAGGAACTGATTTAATTGGCTCCGAAGGAGTCGGCTTCGTCCTAGGAGGCGAAAGCCAGGGAATGGCCGGTGTAGAAGACGGAGTCAGCTTGTGCTGGTCAAATTTACCTGTTGCCACATGAGGTCCTCGTAGCGCCAACAGAGTTTCCGCCGGAGCCTCTCCCCATCCGAGGAGGACGAGGACGACCAATGGCATCGCCTCTTTTTAGAGCATTTATGGCTCTTCCTTGGCCTGTTGGTCGAGGGGGTCCGAGACCTCAATTGAGATCGGACGGGCCAACTCAGTCACTCAGGAGACACCGGCCGGACTGGTGATTTCCCAGGATCAGGGACCACTTCTTTAATAGGAGTCCCAGCAGGCTGGGTCTCGTCATCTGGAAATAACAGATTAGGGGTTCGATCGAGGAAATCGTCAACCGGAGTCGGCGATATCAGATTGATCATGATTTTGACATCGTTGATCGATAATTCGGTCGACTGACCAGACGGCAAAGCCAAAAGGCCAGCGGCCGAAGAAGCGATCTCGACCAAAGTTGAGACCACATGTTCCTGGAATCGAGATCTCTGCCGCTCCCAAGAATGTCTCCGTCCAGATGAAGATGATCCCGGATCCTTCTCCTGCTAATGGGATCAAGAGGAGTGCGAGCCAGCAGGCGTGTCTCCCTTGGTCGGGAGAGACTGACACAGCTCTCAGAAGGAACCCGAGAGGGTGGAGCCCAGGCTGCGCGGAACGGAGAAGTTCAGAGAAGTCTCTGCGGCATGAGCCGCTTCCTCCTTGAACACTTGCATGCGTTCCAATTGCTCGGCAGAACCCGCAGCCGCGGAAACCGCCCACCAAGCCTCCTTGGATTTCACCAGAGGGTTCCTCTTTTCCAGCCTCCCCAGCTTCAGGCGTGCGAGATGGTCGTCGAAAACGGGATGAAAAGCGAGACACATATCGCACTTTGAGGTGTCACGGTCGACACCGAGGCAACAGATGCACACAGTGTGGGGATTGGTGTGTGACATTTTCTGGCCGCAAGGGCACTGATGAAATCCGGGGGAAGACTTGTCTTCCATGATCGAAGCGGCAAACTTGCGATCATTAACGTGAACAATGCGAATTTTCAGAATAAACGAAGGTTTGAAAGCCAGGTCCTACAAGATGCATGAGCACGAGGGAGGCAACCTGAATCTTCCAGTGGAAAGGAAGATCTGGCATCAAGGGGTGGAGCTGAGGTATATACCACCCGGGTGGGTGGGAGGAGCCAGCTTGAAGACTTCCAGTGAGATTTAAAGCGGAAGGGGACATGCCAAAGAGTGTGGATGACGAGTGCTGCACCCTTTCTGAACAGTTGAGGTTGCTGCACCCTCTCTCCCACCCTCACAGTCAGGGACACTGCACCTGTTGCCCCCTTTTCCCATCTCAGCAGGGTGTAGAAAAGTAGCCTACTCTGGTGGCAGGGGGACAGCAGGGTGCAACTGCCACAACTGTGGAGGCATGCAACAGGGTGCAGCAAATGCCCTGAATTTTGTGGCAAGTGGCAGCATGGTGCAGCAGCCCTAACCTGCAGATGCATGGGGCTCTAGGGCACAACACGCCACAGCAACCCCAACTGCGTAGAAAGGAGCAGGGTGCAGCAGCCCTGTCTGTGGTGACGGGGATAGACAGCATGACGCAGAAGCCTTGACTGTGGGGCAGGACACAGGGGGGCATCAGGGTACAGCATCCCTGACTGTGAGATGGGGTACACGTGGTGCAGCAGCCCTGCCCATTTCGAGCAATGGAAGTGGGTAGCAGGGTGCAGCGAAAGCCTCACCTCTGTTGGCAAGGGCAGCATGGTACAGCAGCCCCAGCTGTGGTGGCAGGGAACCTGGCACTCTTGGGCTTAGCACAGCACAGCACAGCACAGCAGCCCTGACTGTGGTGACAGGAACAGAGGGCAAAAGGTGCAGCATCCCTAACTGTGATGGTAGGGGACAGAGGCCAGCAGGCTGCAGCAGCCCAGATTCTTTAGGCAGGGGATAGAGGCATCAGGGTGCACAATCCCTGACTGTGTGGGAGAAGACAGTGGGCAGCAGCCTCAATAGTAGAGCAGAAGGTAGGGGGCTTGTGGGGCAGGTGGCAGTAGACTGCAGCTGCCTTAACTGTAGAGCAGAGACACAGTGCATTGGGATGCATACAGTATTTATAGTTATACATATATATGATATATTTTCACACAGAAACCACCAAAGAACTGACATTTGTGAGTTTAGACAGTACACGTGCTTGAAATACTGTAGCAGAGTGCGACAGGCACCTGCTTGTCAATCTGACATGACAAAAAATGTTCTTAAATGAATGTATTTATGAAGGCTACATCAAAGACAAACTTTTCTGTGCATGAACAAAATTTAGATTTATTTTATATTCATTAAACAGCCTTGTTTTATACAGTTAGAAAAAAAATCAAAAGAGTTTTGATTAGAAAGAACTGACAGCTGTGGTACAGACAAGCTGATAGAGTTTAAGCTGATCTAGCTAAACACAAACCAGAGAATGGGTTTATACGAAACCTGGAGAGCTCAGAAAACCATTAACTCTATAGAGTGTTGCTCTGATTGAGAATCTGAATCAGCAAGCTGCTCCAAAATTATTTGTAACATGCCAAAAATCAGAGCAGTGGAAACAAGGAACCCAAATGGCGGAATCGCGTCAGGTGGCAGAAGAGCAACACGGCATCCATTGGGAGCGTGCAGAGGGAACCATTAGAGCACCCTTTGCGCTGTGCACGAGCCGCACCAATGTGGAGCACGCTGCTCAGCAGAGGCGAGTAAACCGATGGGGAGCAAGGGCGAGCGGTGGCTATGGGCTCAAGGAGTGTAATGTAATGGAGCGTAATCAAGTAGGAGGAATCCCGGGAGCAATCTGAGCAAGCCGATGGAGTCGTAGAAGGACGAGTGCAAGAAGCAGTCTGTGACAGTGGTACCAGTACTGTGACTGCTATCAATATTCACGGAGGAGAAGTTGAAATAATCAGAGGATTATGGGGACATAACAAATATTTGGATACCGTGCTGTCTGCAATGAAGTGAAGTCCGAAGTATGTAAATATTCCTTATGTTCCCAGAATGCCGTATTGAAGTATAAATGTAAAGGAAAGAAACTAGTGAAAACAGCCGTCTAGGTGGGAAAGAAATGTACCGTGGCATGTTAGATGTAGCAGCATAGTCTTTTTAAACAGCAGTTGTAAATGTGCAAGAAACACTAGTAACAATATAAACAGATATTGCCTTCTGAATGTGCACGCGCCTGTAGGACATGGACGTCTAGTCACAGAAGTACAGAGTTGAACAGCACAAAATATTGTAGTACACAACATAATAACCTGTTGTTCATGTATGTGGCATATAATTGTGACTTTTAAGAGTAGTAAATTAGTGCTTGCCATGTTACAGGCGCATTAATCCACTCCAAAGTCGGGCTCACTAAAGTTAATGCCTGGTTGGTGGTTGGGCGCACTCCAGCCTGCGCGCCTGCACTCAACCCCCCACCACAACCAGGCATTAATTCCCTAGTAGAGCCCTCCTTTGTTGTGGATTAATGCTGACGTAATCACATAATCGCTCTCTAAGCTTGACTGAGAGGACAGAAATAACTCCACTGTTTTCAGCCATTGTAGAGCAAGTTAACAAATGCTGATTTAAAAAAAGACACAAAACCAAACAGCATGACATGTTCAGGAAACGCTAATCATGACACAGGGACTTGAATTTCAGCTTTTCAAGCTTTAATTAAAAATATGTAAAAACTGTTGCACATGATCTTTAAATGTGACAGTGTAGAGAAACTAAATTCTACCTATATCAGGAACATCTGTAAAGAAAGTTACGACAATAAATGAAGTACAATATACAAATTTATTGGCATTATACAATTTTTCTGCAGATACAAGTCACGAGAGATAATGTATTTCTTTACTATATCAAAACATGGCTGTGTACCACTGATGTGCCTGTGCACACAAGTACAGTAGATGAACATCGGTCTTTTTGGGATTGCACAGCAAACCGTAAAATGTACAGCATTAGAAACTAAACAACTTAGTGAACTAACAGTTGACAATTTTTTTGTGAACTTGCTCTTCAACATGTGCCATTTTCTATTACACAGTGATATCTCTCAACCTTTCACCAGTTATTTCTGAACCACTAGTGTGCGTGTGCGTGAATAATTTAAACAAAAGGCACATTATTAATCTTAAAAAGATAAAACTCAGGAAATTGTGATAATGGTAAACCTTACATGAATATTAAATCCAGAACATATTAGTATAGCTCTTTGCTTTTTTACAAGTTAACATGCAACGGGGGAATCATCTTCTTTACTTGAGACAAAGATCATAGTCTGGTTGGTAAAAGAAAGGCACTCCCTCCCACCCCGCCTACTTTGGGATGGCAGACAGGATGAAAAAGAACAAGTTAACTGTGCACGTTGCAAAATGACCTAGTGTCTCAAATGTAATGGAATACACAAGTAAGCACTGGAGAAGAAAAAAGTTGCTGTGCACAGTTCTAGTCACAAAAAGTTGTGTATGGTTAAGATGTCACAGCCATGCACAACAACATTTTCATTGCCCAACTCAATGTGCCACACTCATGGATACACCACAGGACCCCCCCCCCCGTTTCCACCCCCAAAACACAAACACGTGATCTGTCATTTCCCCAGCTTCTGCATACTGACCCTCTGAGTGTCAGTAACAGTTTTTATTTTAAGACAAAATACCAAAAACAAAATGAGTCCTTAGAAACATTTATCATGTTCTGCTCTGTAACCACTTGGATTTAAATGAATGCAGCAGTCTGTTTTGCGGTGGGACAGGAACAGAGCAGAACCAAGCAGGGAGAGAGGGAGGACAAGCAGGATCATCACTCTCTTCTTAAAACCATATACTATATCAAATAAAACACGGGCAACCACACCCAACTCGGCATGCATTTCCATCTCGTGGTTGAGACAACACCATGGACCTCTTGAATTTTGCTCTCGAGGTCCATATGATGTCATCTCAACCCTCTGATGTAAATACAGCCTTGTTGTGCATGGTTTCCCATATATTATTCTATACATGTCACATAAAATACCACATAAGCGATCTCAGTTATTTACCGAAAACAAACTGGTTTGTAATATATGGATTGTCATTTTTCCCCATAGGGAAAGAACGACATTCTAATCCCGTAATACCATCAATGTGATATTACAAATTGATAAAACCATTGTTCTGTCATCAAGCTGATGCTGTTTATGCAATATCACATGACAGGCTGTGGGTTTTTCAGGCACAAGGCAAAAACATCAAGGGGCAAAGGGGCATGCTAATATCACAGCACAACCCACAAGCCCTGTAGCATGTTACTGCACTTAACAAGCTGGGTTAAATAAAAACAATTTTTATTTACAAAAAAAGAATACATTTTTCACTGAGTTAACCAATCTCCCAAAAACCGAAGGCCTCTGGGCTCAATGTTATCTGTGGAAGGGTAAGCAGCAATGATTTGCCTGGTAAGCTAGTAAGGATAGGAGGGGGATTTTCATGGACAGCAAAGACAGACTAAAATTCAAAGTAGGCATAGTACTATACTTCATTTTTCCAATGTGTGTATCTGTTTAAGGAGAGGATAATGAAGAGGAACAACATTTAGAAACACAGAAAACATGAAGACAAATAAAGGCTCACGTTCCCTTCAGCCTGCCACAAATCCCTACCTACACCTTATTGGTCTAGTTAATTAAAGTCAGGGAGTTTTATTTTTAGGGTATTTTTGAAGAATTGTTTTCCAAAAGGGACAAAAGTGGCTGCCATTTGAAAGTGATCAAGAGTGCAGTGCTATTGCACTGCATTCTCTTAATAGTGTGCAGTGATATTGCACTGCATTCTCTTAATAGTGTGCAGTGATATTGCACTGCATTCTCTTAATAGAGTGCAGTGATATTGCTTTAGTGGTGCAACCTAGTTGGGGACATGCAATATCTGCTGTAATATTTACACAGTTTTAGAAAAGTGAAGTCAGTCAGGAGGGCAAAGTGCTTCACCCATTTTATGACATGGGATAGAATGTTTGGAGAGGAGAGACCCATATATTTCAAAAAAGTACAGCCTGGAAACAATTAGTAACAAGGCTGGTGAGTCCATCTTAGGATAGTGGCGACATAAACTACTCTTCCTTGGACCAACCAATTTTGAAGTTTAAATTGCTAGCTAGCAATGATCTGGTCTGTATCCCTCTGGTCTCTTTGTGTAACAATGTGAGCTTATCGGGACAGAAATGAAAGCATTTTAAGGTCTCTTATTTGCTGTTGTCACCCAGCTCCATTAATTGCTAGTTTAGATTATGTTAGGTAACTACCTTGATGTGATTTTTTTCAAGGATACATGTTTCTGTAAGTGGTAAATTATTTCTAAAAACTCTCAGATTTTATTATTCGTTCTTATACTTTTGGTACAACACAAATTATATACCAATAATCTTAAACTGAACTAAATCATTTAAGCTTTACCATGTCTCCAGAATTCCTTGTTGGAGTACCAGCCCTGTTACTGATGTTTTTTTTTTTTTAAACTCTTATTCTGTTTGTGTATCATTAAAAAGGTATCACTACATAATCCTGAAACTACTTTCCCCGACACCCGGAAGCCCATTCTGTAATGACAACTGAATTTGTCAAACAATAAATTAACAACAACCCAGAAGCCCTACACTCAATATTCCGACAGTGGGATTCGCCTCCCCCCCCCCCCGGTGGAGTTTGTTATATTAATAAGGGGGGTGCAGGGGGCAAAGCCACCTGAAACTTGAAAAAAACATCAAAATCCCACTGTCAGGATTCTGACTGCCGGGCTTCTGGTGTCCAGGTATCGGGGAAAGTGGTGTTGGGATTCCGTAGCAAAAACATAAAAAATGTCCATAGCCTAGCAAAAGCACTTCAACACTAGTTGAAATGCTGTAAAAACTTAAAATGTCAGTGATTTTTTTTTTTCTTTTAATCAAACTGTTTTCTATCAGCCCTGGTGTTGGCAGCCATCCACCCATACCCACACCCAACCGACATCTGCCTTCCCAGGTTTTACCTCCAAGTCCCTCCCCCCGGATTTCCCCCATTACAGGGCCTGGAAGAGGAGGTCTAACCTCCAGCTCCCCAGAGCATAATCCAAAAACGAGGTGTCCCAGGTGACAAAGCAGGTCAGGCAATGGATTGGGCACCATACTCCAATCTGCCAGGCTTTTCCATATTCTGGTTCTCCCCCTGCCTAACAGCGTGCCATGACGCAGGTGGGTATACGCATACACCACGCATCTGCCACTGGACATCCCCCTACTTTTTCTTACTGTGTACTCCAATCCAATTCATGTAGCGTTAACATCTAAATGGCCCATGAAAGCCTGTATTCTCTTACAACAGTACCCTGCACCTGAACTGCATATTTTTTGAACAAATAACAGGCCATTTTGTATGTGGGATAGCACACTCCAGGGTGTCCGGTCTTAAGTGAAAAATGTACTACTCAGGTGGCTGCAGCACCTGTCTATCCTTTGTGCCCAACAGCCACCGAAGATGTGCATTACTACCTTATAACCGCACACTGTGTCTTACGTTATTCCTTATATTTTATATAAAAGAGAAAGATCAGATGCATTTTAAACAAGTAGGAATCTATATATTGTGGATCATAATGCTTAGACTGAACTGAATATTAGTCCTTCAGTGTGGGTCAGACCATTTGGTGGTAACAATGAAAGCCCAAAATACCTTTATGTTTGGCAACATTTAGGTGCCTTTGGGGTTATTTATTAATTTACAGTGATTTCACTTTTGTAAGGTAAGTTGAGCTATTTGAAGTACACAATGACAATAGTTCAAAATGTACCAGTCTACAGCCCTGCATAGATAACTTGTTGCAAAAAGTTCACAAAACAGCAGATCTTCATCTGTTATCATACAACTACTGTCACTTCTGACACTTCCAATTTTGCAGAGCAATAAAAATAAACAATATCATATTTAAAATTCACATTTCATCGTTTAGAAGTGTAGTGGAAATATGAGACTCTCAGTGTCTTCATTAACTGGTTACGATAACAGCCATGAATAAAACAGCTAGTGTGCATTACTCTGAAGACAGCAATGCTCTAAACATTCTTCCCTCCCCCGTTTCAAACATCCAAAACTGAGCTCAAGAGCAACATTAAGGAGCACCTGCCCTCAGCGTCACGTCTTTAAGTCCCAGTCGCACAAGTCCTTTTTTGGTCCATCTTTTAGCCCAGCAGCACCATTTGGTCACTGAAATCAAGGTCAACTATTGATGCCAACTGCTGGTAGGTAGTAGTGTTAATAATTGGCTTGATGTACAGGGTGCAACCCTGTTTTATAGAAGAGTGGTCCTCAGGCCCTACCCATGGTTCCTAAAACTCAATGACTGAAAATGGTCTAGTTTTCACCTTAACAAAAATGGATCAGTAGTCATCAGTGTAGATATGTATTAGGATCATTCACTGTGCAACTGAGCAAGTGGAGCACAGAAATGTCAGTAAAGAACCAGAGTGTGGCAACCCAGGTAGAACACACTATAATCTTGTACATGAAAACTCAGTGGAAGTTCAAATATATTGAGGCATCAGTCTGTATTATAAAAACCTTTAAAAACATTATTTCCCTTTACAGGATGCAAACTATTAAACAGAATTTAAGCTGTGAAATTCCATACATATCAAAAAGCAGCACAATTAACAGTAAGATTGCGGTGTTAAAGGGATGTCTTCAATGGCTTTAAGAAGCAAATTTAAGCTAATTCCACAAAAACTGGAACTGCGTTTTTAAATAGCTCTTAATTTTTTTGGTAACTGCAGTGACATTAAAATTATCAATGTACAACTCCTCATTGGGGCCCAACAATTCATATATAGAAATACATATTTACACTGCTTTGTATGCTCCTCAGTGTATGTTTTGCAATTCTCTACAGAGTACTTACACCGTCAAAAGCCCCACTTTCCAAGACATTGGTTTGGTTACATGTAGCTCCACTTTGGTACTATATTTATATGTTGGCAATTAAAACAAGAACAATATCAGTTTTCAAAATTATATTGACAGTGTCTGTTGTTCACATGGAGGCTTAACATAAAAAAGCAGAATTCTTTACCAAACATTTAAATTGTACAGTAGTTAAAAGAAACCCTCATAAACCTTTCAGGTCAAGTCACCCATGGATAAAAAACTATTCCCAAATATAATTCTAAATTATTTTTTTTTAATAATATTTACCCCAAACTCCTTTAAAAATAATAATAAAAAATGCATTCTATGTTTATTTAATCACAAGAACAATCTAGACTGTCAAACAGTTTAGCATTGCAATTTCTAAGGCAATGTTGGTTTATGCTATATGATTGCAAATGGTTATTCACATGTGATAGAAAACTTAACAGAATGCAAAGTGATTTGCACTGGTTCTCTGCATAAATCTATAAAACATTTACCTTAAATATTCTATAAATTTAAAGTCATCACAAAAGTTCTCACAGAAATATTGAGATGGAGCTATAAAAGAAGTAATTAAAATATTACCATTAACAAAAAAAAAATCAGTAAACTTAGATTCCTTTGTACAGCTCTACTGCTAAAATTCCTTCCCAGAACTGACTAGACTGTAGGCAACCATATGAACCTGGGCTCTGTAAATGGGATCTACATTTCTGAGAAATGCTATTATCACATTGTGCCTTTGGCAGAATTACATTTTACAATGTTTAGATGAACTGCAGGTGGATAGAGGTACACAGATACATGTTCTGTGCAGATCCACCCAGTGCAATGGACAGCACTGTGGGTTATCTGTGCCCCTCACACCAAGTTAAACTCTTTAAGATTTAACTGTAGGATAGTGTCCTTGACAGCGGCAAAGACGAAGCGGATGTTCTCTGTGTCCGTGGCACATGTGAAGTGGGAGTAGATGACTTTCTCTTTGTCTGGATTCTGATCCTGGTACAGCTTCAAGATGAAATTCCTGGCTGCCGGTCCATCTTGCTTAGGGCCTAACCACAAAAAGAATTACAACAGTGAGTATTTTATTTATTTTCACAAAGCAGTATGTTGTAATCCAAACAGAGCAGCCCAGTATTCTATAAAGTATTCTTCCCCCTTCCTAAGAAAACCAAAAAGCTAGAAAGGTTAGCATCTCCTTTTTATTCACACTGCTCTCCACAAGTGGGATGTTGTCTGCATACCTAGAAACCCAATACTGCCATCTGTTGCGACTCCATTTTGACTTTTCACAGTTGTAATGATGATTTATAAAACATTAACAATATTTCTATCAGTAAAAAAGTTTTAGGAGATGTCTCAAAGTCAGCAGGCAATATGAGAATTATATTTTAGATCGCAGGAGCATCCACAACCAATCACAGCCTTCCTTCAGTTGTGTGTGTGGTACTCTTATTACCTTAAGTGTACATCAGGCGCTGAGCCTCTGTGATGAGCTTCTCGCTGACTGCTCGTGCCCTCAGCGTTTTAAATTGAAAAAAGGATTTTTTTTATTTCATACTGTTAGCAATCGGTAACAATTTTATGGGTCTGTTTGGAGGGATGCTTATTTTTTATTTTATTTAATTTTAGTCTTTGGTAACCAGGTAAGGCCCACTAGGCACAAGTGCCTGTTTCCAGGGGCAACCTGGGAGCACTGGGCAGTTAAGTGATTTGCTCATAGTCACACAGTATGCAAGTGGAGGTTATGAGACTCAAACCCAGGTCTGGGCTGCTGGATGTACCAAGCTCGTTCACAGCTCGTTACTCTAACCTCTAGGCTATACTGCCAGCTTATGAATCCAAGAGTGTCGCCTTCTGCATCCTTAGGACCACAGAACTGCCCACCTTTGGTGTGTAGTCCTCTGGTCCTAAGAACGAGTGAGGCAACACTCTTATTAACAGGCCCTCCAACCGGACCCATAAACTTATGAAATATGTGCAGTAATAAGTTGTGAAAGTAGGATGACCTGCATTCATTCAAACGTTACATTCTGTACTGTTCATATGTTGCACCCATGGCTGAAAATGGGCTTGTCTCAGTCCACTTATCTGGTAAAACAAGTAAATTACCCTCCAAAGCCAGATACTAACAAAAATGTCAATGATCGGATGAGTGTAACCCATCTGTACGGAACAGGGGAAGTCTTGAGTCACACAGTTATTCTATTAGGATTTAAAGGGATCATGTAAAATGGAATGAGCTTCGTTGATGATAACAGTCAGGATCCCAAAATGCAAGCCAGATTTGTGCAAGCAAAGGTTAACTGCTCAGTGGTACGGTTCCCACCATTTCAAAATTTAAAATCCGAGGGACACTACCTGGGACGAAGTCAGAAGATACGATACAGTTAATGATTAGGCTAATTATCATAGATTAGAGAATTTTTATACCACTAAAATAAAAAAAGCTAATAACACACATCTCAAAACATGAGGCCTGTTTCTGCGGGCAGATTCGTATGTTCGTAACATTAATCTCTGATAGTCCAAAGAATCCTGGGTAATTTTGGAAAATTACAAGATGTCTGTCAAATGAAACCAAAGACTGGTATTTCCAATACTTTAAACTATCAAAATGAAAGTGCTGAATTACAGGTAATGAGAATCGCTCTGCGGCTTTTACGTCCTTTTTCATTAATTCCTCTAAATGTTTGACTCTCATGAGCCCTTCTCTGTGAGGCCAGTCAGTTCACTGCAGGGCTTTCTAGAACTGTTTCCCGCAGTTTAAGTTAACCAAGGAAACTGATGTACTACAATATCTCTCTACTTAAAATAACAGCAAGAGATGTGGAACACACCCAGTTTGCTGCACTGCGGATTTATACGCCCCATACTAACCTAACTATGGAGAATTTCCACAGCCATGGAAAACAGCTAAGGTGATTCCCATTCTCAAAGGTGAAAATCCCACAGACAAATTTGAAAGTTGCGTATAAACACAGACAGTGATGGCAGAAAAAGACCACTGGGCCATCTGTTGTCTACCATCTCTACAATCTCAGAAGGTGCTGTGAATTCCCAGCTTTGTCCATTTCTCAAAACTGAACAAATGATGTACATCTACCAACTGGGGTTTCAAAAGAAACACAGAACAACAGCTGCCCTATCCTGCACAAGCATGGATTTTGCTCTTGCAAGTAACAAGGGACGGAGGACCTGGTCGTATCTATCGATTTCTCCATGGCCTTGTATACTGTAGACCATGATTACTTGCTTTGTAAACTAAAGGCCGTGGGAACTGATGCTGGTCCCCTCAACTGGTTTGCATGTTACGTAAGCAAAACGCTACTTGTTTGGAAATACAAGAAACCAAAGTTCTATGTGCACTACTTAAAGAGACATCAATTGATTTTACTATGCCAGTTTTACTTACAACAATGAAACCCCCCCAAGCAGTGTAATACAGCAAGCATGTGAAAAAAGAAGAGTACACCTGTTATTATTGAAGTCCGTCATACAGTCCCTTCCTCTTTGTGGCTCTACTGCCTATACCCAGGTGCATGATGTCACGTTTCAAAGTTCAGAATGACTTCTCTGCTTCTCAATATTTCCAGCGCAGAGTTCCAGATGCTAGATTTGGGTGCCAAAGTCTCTTTCATTACATGGAGACTCCGTTGCTAAGGAACCCTATGTTACCCAGAAGAAAAGACGCGAGTGTGCGTATGCACATCATGTGACCGCTGACGTTTTGGTGCAACTCTGCCTTCCTCAAAGTGTTCCCTTGTTGACATGTTGGGTCCTATATATACCTGCTATGCATTATAGCTACTTATTAGCCAACTGAGTGACTTCAGCATAGACTCTTCATTACAAGTGAACTTCCTACTTCACATTAGTCAAACAGCTAGGTACCAAGTGCAATGTGAGACAACCACAGTATATTTATTTATTTCATTTTTGTTGACTGGGTAAGTGCACTAGACAAGTTCTGCCTATTTTGAGGCACGACCCAGGGGAAGGGGATACAGATGAATGTCAACTGACCTTGAATCAGATTAAGCTGTTGGTGGTATTTTTAGTGAATGGGGGGAAATTTGGCCAGGCACCAGGGAAATTTCCCTACTCTTTTCAAGAAGTGCCATGAGATCTTAAATATCCACCTGAACTATCACCAGAACAGGCAGATGGGACCTCGGTTCGACGTCTCATCTGAAAAGGAGCGCAGCACCCCCCTCACGCTGCACTACAGTGTCAGTATTGGTATATTAACCCAAGTGCCTGGTGTGGGGCTAGAACCCACAGCCTTCTGATCTCCTAGCCTCAGAGGTGAGTGTGCGATCTGCTAAGCCACTGATATTAAAAACAAATTGCTCCAGAACTGAATCAGTACACCACATGACAATTTTTCCCCCATGTATAAACATTCTATAGTGCCTCGTATTTACGGCTTATAACCTAAATATATATTTATTCATAAGAGTCTGGGTTTTCCCCCAGTGTCCTGGCCAACTTTACCCTTCCCTTAGAACTGGTTCTTGCAACTGTCCAAGGCTGTGTGTGGGTGCTGATGTGCAATACACATTCAGTCACTTCACTACCAGTCTCTCACTGCTTGTAAAACACTTTGGGATACAATGTGTATGAAAAGCACTATATAAATGCCAATTCTTCATTTTCATCTGCAACCACCAAGGAAACCCCGAAGTGGGGGAGCTCTATGTTCTCAGGAACCAGGTGAGAAGGTGCAGAGATGGAAGATCCAGATGCACCAGAGCACCCTGCTCCTGTGTCAGAAGTCTAGCTCACAGTGGGAGCGGGACAACAGGTTCTAACACCAGTTGTTGGAGAAGTGGAAACCAAATTTGCCTGGGCCAGTGAGGAGCCACCAGAATCAGGGTGGCATTCTTGGCCAGCAGTTTCACCAGAACCCTCTGTATTAAAGGGAATGGGGAAATGCATACAGAAAACCTCCTTTACCAAAGGTGGGACAATGCATCTTGCCCAAAACTTCTATGCTCTGGAGCGAGCAGAAAAGCATCAGTTTTGCACTGTACAGATACACAAATAGGTCTATTTCTGGAAGACCCTATTTTTCAAAGAGTCTGTCCACTATGGAGTCCAAAAGTTCCCACTGGACTAAGTGATCCGCCGGTGTGTTCGAGGGCCTGGAGAGGAACACTGAAGACAGGAATATGTCATGTTCCACAGCCCACTGCCAAACTATCATCGCTTCTCTGAAGAGAGCATAGGAATGGACTCCACCCTGTCAAAAGATGCATTATACCACCAACATATTGTCTGTATGAATCAACAGATGATTCCTTGAAAGAGGGCAGCAGAGGCCTGTAGGCCATGTACAACAGCCCTCATCTTCAAAGTCTTGCTGTGATGCACTGTATCCAGAGGTCCCCACTGGTCCTGAGTCCAGAAGGGCCCAAATAAGCCCCCTCCCATCTGAGGCACCTGTTGTCACTACCAACAGTGTAAACAGCTGCAGGAATGTCAAATCAAACTCTTCTCCAGGCTGGATCTGTCCAGCCACTATAGGAGAGAATGACAAACAGAAGACGTGACCAGTATGAGGTGCTCCAACTTGTTCAAATGTTGAGCCCACTGTACCCTGAGAAACCATTGTGGGCGTCTCATATGGAGGCAGGCTAGCGGTACTGTCAGGACGGCAGCAGTCATTAGACCAATTAGTTTTAAGAGACAACGAATGCAGACACAGTCTCTGGAGGTCAACAGCTGTGCCTGTGCCACTGATGCTGTGGCACAGTCTGAGGGCAGAAATACCCTGCCCAGACCAGTGTCCAAAACTGCTCCAATGTACTGGAGGCACAGACAGGGCATAAGGAACAGATTTTGACTTCATGACCAACTTGCTCAGTTGATCAAACAGTTGTCTCATCCAAAACAGTGTGTATATTATTGCTTCTTTGGACGAGGCCTTTTGATAGCTAATCATCTATGTAAAGGAAGGCTTACAGACCCTTCCTACGGAAGGCCGCTGTAACCGCCGCAAATACTCTGGTAAATCACATGTTGCAGAGCATATGCCAAAGGGCAAGACATGAAATTGGTAGTGAGAGCTCTGAAGCATGAGTCTTAGATACTTTCTGTGTGATTTTCTTCTCTTGATGTGTAAGGTATGCATCCTTCATGTCCAGCGCTACCATCCAGTCCTCTTTTCACAGTTCTTCAATGGAGGAGGGACTGAACCTCCTCCAGCAGAAGGGCAAGATGTCCTGGAGGATACCAGTTAAGGAATGGGGGTGGAATAGTAAAGAGCTCTAGGGCAAATCCTTGCTGAACAACCTCTGGAACCCAAGCATGAAGGGTCCTAAGACTTGTTCTCGAAGTCTGCAGATCCCTCAAAGTACTTTCCATATCATTTCAAATAACTGTTTCCCCTGAAAGGAGCATTCATTACTGACTGTTGCACATCAGAGCACAATCCAGTCACTCTAAGCCAGGAGTGGCGCCCTAATGTAAATATCTGAAGCAGCAGCATCAGAAGCATCATATGCTGTTCTTAGCTGATGCTTTCCTACCTCTTGGCCAATAACAATTGTTTGTTGAGCTAATATCTTATCTTGGCCATGGGGGAATTTTTCAGCCAGAGTGGTCATAGTCTTCCACAGGCAATTCTGACAATCATGTACACCTGATAGTCTGCAATTCTTAGGCCAAGGGTAGCTGAGCAAAAGTTCTCTTACCCAATTATATCCAGCTTCCCTGACTTGTTATGTGGAAGGAGGGAGCTCAAGTACAGTATTTAGGAATGTTAGATCTACCATGAGCAGCCATTATGACCACAGACTCCGTTTCAGGCTGTGATGAATTAGTATGGCTTAGCAGAATGGGCAGGATATTGTTCATCTGCCTTTCTAGGAACTGCAGGCAGTTGTGCTGCCTATGCCAGGCTGCCAACGTAGTGTCCTCCAGAGATGAATGCACAGGAGGGATAATCACAGCAGGAGAGGCAGAGACTTCCAAGAACTCCTAAAGATGCTTCTAGGAAGAACCCTCCACCTCAGCTTGAAATCCTAATTTGGCTGTACCATTTTAAGGAAGGCAATGAATGAGGAATCTTCAGAGGGAGATCTGGATGTATTCAACCATACTCCCTTTGGAGCAACAGGATACAGTGGAGCTTGATCCATCCACATATTTTCCTCTTCTTCTTCTTCCATTACTTCCTTCACTTTTTCCATGTACTCTGGATTATATTCCAGTTTGTCATCGATGTCCACCGGTATAGGCAGCGGGTCAATGACAGAAAGAGAAACTGAAGGAGGCGTCGACAACAGAGGATCCATCGACAGCAGTCCACCTGAAACCTGTCTGAAGGCAGGGACAGAATATGGAAGCATCAATGGAACTACCAACAATGGACTAGCAGAAGGCGCCGATGATGTAGTCAGACAGCAGCATTATCTGCTGAAACAGCTCAGACATTGTCTGATAGAAGGCTTGTGTATTGATGGAGCCTAGAGGGGGTGTAGATGGCTGAGGTGTCAATGGGACAGTGCCTGATGGGTGAATAGGCTGTGAATCTCCAAGAAGGGAAGACAAGCTGATGCCAACCCCGACCTTGTTGTCTGTAAGACAGCTTGTTTGGGGGGGGGGGGGCCAGTCAAACAGGGCTCCGTCTTTCTCGAGTGACTTACCCTAACTAATTGGTGAATGGAAATGGGCAGTAGACGCCTCTTTTCCTTTTGGCGCTTCTCCTTTTCAGCATGTCAGTGTTTATCCACAGACTTCAATGATTTTTCTTTATCTTTTTTCTCAGTAGTCTGGACTGGTTGCTGTTGACCATGATGACTGACAAGCCGATGGCGAGTCGGGAAGAGGAGCAGGTGAAGACAGGGAAGCTGCCTTCACCGAAGCCTATTTCTCCATTTCTTATACTAACAGGATGTTTTCAAAAGATTTTTGGTGACGTTTCCTGGTTGTCTGCTTAAAGGCAAGGCAGATTTTGCAGGCTTTAACATTATGGTCTATGCAAACGAAGTGGTTGTCATCTTTATAAATCTTAAAAGAACCACAATGGCAATAGTGGACCAATAAGTTGTAGAATAAAATATTTAAAATAACAAACAGAAGAAGTATACAGCAATAGCAAAATACGTGGCAAAAGTTTGATGGCATTCTTTAGCAGTGGTGGACCGACGAGTGGTTGACATTGGGAGAAAAAAACGAGACATGCTTGGGAAGCTAACATTATATAGGCGTCAATATGGTGCTTTGATGTTGGAGGGCACCAGCCTGCAAAAAGTTTCTGGGTGATCCTGACGGCAAAGGCTTACAGTTCCATTATGTGGCTCAATGGAGGGATATATCCTTGGAAAAGATCCTATTTTACTAAGGTTCCAAAGGGGGAGGTAGGGTCGGGTTTGTTTGAATCACTAGTAAACCTCTTAGGAGAAATATCATTACTACAATGAGTTTGTTTTCTTCTACCAACAGGAGTTTACTAGTGATGACATACAAGTCTGCAGACTCCAAGCACTTCCTTAGGAGGCAGGGCCTATATTTAATTTATGAAACACGTTCTGCAGAACCACCATTCTAAACCTGCCATCCATTCTAGACTGGATGTACAGGCACTAATGTTTAGTAAAGGTGTGTACTGTAGAGCAGGTAGCTGCTTTACAAGTCTCCTACAAGGGTATACCCTTTACGACTGAGACAGTGACAGAAGTAGTTCTAGCAGAGTGGGTCCTTTAGGTGTCTGCGTGCCAGTTTTTTAATATCAGAACTGTATGCAGAAGACTATCCATCAAGAAGCAGTCTTCTTAACTGCTGGCTTGCCTTTGCCTACCTCACCATAAATGACAAATAGTTGTGTGCTACCAGTTCTGTGCTCTTTGGTTCCATCCAAATGAAGGAGCTTCTCTTCACCTGTTTTGGTATGAGGTTTTAGGTACTCCAAACGTTAAAGTTACTGAGTCAAGTGACATACTGACACCACATTTGGAAGAAATTTCCAGTGTGTCCTTAGCATCACATTATCCCTATTGGAGACAATGAAATTAAGTTCTTTACAGAGGCCTTGCAGTTTACGGACGCTTCTGGTAGTGGTTATAACTATTAAAAAACTTTGTTTTCATTAACTGGGGATCACGTGATGTGGCCGCGCTAGAAACAGCATGGCCTACGGAATTCCCCTAGCAAAGTTTTAAATCAGGCCCAATCCTCCTGTTACAGTGCACAAATTGTGGTAAAAGTCCCATACCTAGGTTGCCTAGACCCAGGTGGAAAATTCTTTTGGTTCATCGGAGCCCTCACAAAAAAGCACAAAATGTTTCTCAGGAATCAGCTGAAAATCTACAGGATGACTTGAAGATGGCGGCGGAAGGCAAAGCTGGCAGGCCCTTTTCTCCTTGCAAGGAAAACTGGGTAAAATCAAAAGCTTCATGAACACTATTTCAGAAGAATTTACCAGAATGGGAGTCACTTTGACTTTCTATTAAGAATTCAGTGGATGGCCTCACTCGACACATAAAAGAGGCAGAGGAGAGTTGGGAAGCTGGAGGACTGGTTGGCTATAGCTGACTGGCAGTCTGAGTTTGCAAAGAAATACAATTAAGGTCTGTGGGAGTGCTTGGATGACCAGGAGCTCCAAAATCTTCAGGATAATGTTCGGATCTTTGGTCTTCCAGAGAAAGAGGAAGGGGCCAACAGCACAGTTTCTGCAGTGGGTCTTGCTGGCAATGCAAATTATTTTTGAGACAATCTGGTTGGAACTGCTATCACCTACCTTGGAGGAGGAGGATGCCCTAAGCTTACGATCTCCACTACTAAGATCGTGACATCATTCTTAATAAAGGTCAATCCCTGAAGGAACTGGCAGCGGACAAAATTTCTAAGCAACCTGAATTCCCCAGGAGAGTCACAGAGTGCAGGAAGGCCTTCAACAGGGTATATGATATGGTCAGAGAGCAGGGTTTGTGCTGTACCCTGGGCCTGTCTGCAAATCTTAGAAACTACAAGGAGAGAGACTTTAAAGACTTTTTCTCTTCCAAAGAGGCCAGAGAACTTTTAGTGAACCGACTGGAGTCGATGGAGCAACAAAGACCAAGAAACAGAGGAGACAGCCTACAGAAAGAGCACCATGCAGTGAGAGGATGCCCCAAGGAGTGGGAAGATGGACTCATGGACACACTGAGGCAGAGAAACTATGAGAAGGTGTCTGGAGCCAGTGGAATGCAGCAGCCCGTCGAGCCTAAGGGACAGTAAGCTGGGGCAGTACAACAGAAAGATGTTTTTGAGTCTAAATGCTTTTTTATTTTTTTATTTATTAGAGGTATCGTAATTACAAACTTTTTGAGTCAGAGACTCATTTACAAAGTTTCCATGTCACATTACAAACAGTACAAAACAGTGTTCAGAGATACAATACAGAGGCAGTGATGGAACAGTAGTTAACACGTATATACAACAACTATACGTAAGCAAGCAGTAAGTAAAATACAGGTATTCAGAAGTTAGGGAAGAAAGAAAACAATAGGGGTGCAACGATCAGAGGTTAGCAGAATGGAGATCCTTTATCCTAGTTCAAGAGCAGTCAAGGACTTAGGTTAAAGGCCCAGGTTCATGCCATAAGGGGAGTGAGAGGGGGAACTGAGGGGAACAGCGGGGGGGGGGAGGCAAGCCTGGAGAAGTCATACATTCCGTGGTTGGGGGAGCACCAGGGGGTGGGCTAGTAGCAGGTGCTCAGTGAACAGAGGTGTTCCCTAAGGGTGGTTTTAAAGTGGCCTATTTCATTTTCAGAGGAGATGGCGCTGGGCAGGGCATTCATCCAGAGAGGGGCCTCTATAGCAGAAAGATCTCTGGCCTTGAGTAGTTTGACAGCAGGGAATCAGGAGGGAGGGTTTGGTGGAGCTGTGAGTAGGTATCACCGAGGGTGCAGGTTGTAGCAGGCTGGTGAGGCCGGGGGAGGGGGCTAGGCCGATGGTGATCTTTTTGGCTAGGAGGCATGCCTGGTACCTAAGTCTCCCATCAAGGTCAAGCCAACTGGTGAGACTGTACAGAGCACAAGCGTGTGTCAAACCAGGGCAGCCTGTAGCAAGGTGATCAAAGAAATTTGTGGGAAGTACATTACTGAGATCAGAAAAGAAGGAGTTGAGGGAGTCAGCGATGGCCTGTGGATCAGTGGAGATACTGTCATTGACAGTGAGCTGGGTGGGGGGTGGGGCTTACAGTTTTCCCATTGTGCTCCTTCAAGTTATCCCAAAACATGCAGCCAGAGCCCCAGGAGGTTGTGAGGGCTGCCCTGTAGTGGTCAGCTTTGGCCTTGCGTATGTCCCAGGTGCATTTATTCCTAGCAGCCTGATAGTGTTGTCTATCAGACAGTTTGCCTGATTCATGGACTAAGTGCCAGACAGTGTCTCTGTGGCGCATTTGATCTAGGAGAGACTGGGATATCCAGGGGGTGTTGGGGCCTTTGATAACACGTTTAGTGAGCAGGACAAATATGCTGCAGGCAGTATTGAAAGTACATAAGAAGTAGTCAAGAGCCATATCGATGCCAGGGGCCAGGTCAAGGGGTGACCAGTCCCAGTGGGCTTTTGAGGTGACCCAGCTTACCTGGTTTGAGCTGACACTGAAGAATGGTTTTAGGGGCGGGGTTTTTGTCTTACAGGACTAGGTGCAGAGTACTGGCGGGTGGTCACTCAGGGCATCAAGGAGGACCGAGACGCCACAGATTTTATTAGGGCGATTGGTAAGTACCAGGTCAGTTAATGTTTTATATACTGTTTTATGTTTTATATATTGATGGATGTATTTTAGAACTTTATGGTTTTAATTTCTGCTTTATCGATGTACAGCGCTCTGGTACTTTGTGAACAACACTTAATAAATACAGGTTACTCACCTGTAACAGGAGTTCTACAAGTGGTATATGTTGTTCATCCACACTTACTGGCAGGTTCCTTGCCACTTTAAATCTTGCCGGAAGGTCTTCAAGCTGGCTCCTCCCACCCACCCGGGTGGTAAAGTTCTCAGCTCCGCCCCATGACACCAGATCTAGCCCGCTGGAAGCCAGATTGCGTTGAAGTCGGGAGATTGGTGGGTGTGAATGAACAACATATACCACTCCTAGAACTCCTGTTACAGGTGAGTAACCTGTATTTCTAGGGACATGGATATGTTGTTCAATCCACACTTACTGGCAGATTCCTAGCAGTTCTCTGGGAGGAGGGAGGCAAGGCGCACACCCCCTACTTGGGAAATATGGACTGGAGAACCGAGGTCCCAAAACCAGCATCCCGGCGTGACTCAAGGTCAATGTGGTAGTGGGTAATGAAGGTGTGTGCTGACTTCCAGGTAGCAGCCCTGCAGATTTCCTGGATAGGGACATCCCTGGAAGCAGCCACCGAAGCAGTGGTATGGCGGGTAGAATGAGCTCTTATTCCTCTGGGAGGATCCGTGCCCACCAACCTATAGCAGAGATCTATGCAGGAAGTGACCCACCTGCCTATTGTCCGCTTGGCTGCAGGTCTGCCAGGTGCGGCTTCAGCACAGGTGACAAACAGCTGGCGAACCTCTCTCCGAACTTCAGCCGTCCGCTCCTTGTAATAAGAGAGCGCTCTTCTAGGGTCCAAAGTATGGAGCCTGTATTCGGCCTCGAGGTGTGATTGAGGTAGAACACCGGCAGAGTCAACACCTGATTAAGGTGAAACTCCAACACCACCTTCGGAAGGAATTTCGGGTGGGGGCGCAGGACAACCTTGTCCCTGTGGAAGACCAGATAAGGAGAGACTATGGAAAGTGCCTGGAGCTTTCTCATCCTTCTGGCTGACGTGACAACCACCAAGAAGGCGGTCTTCCATGACAGGTGAGATATATCACACCTGTGCATCGGTTCAAATGGCTTGCCCATTAACTTAGCCAATACCAGCAGTAGATCCCATGAAGGTGGAGGTTCTCGCACTGGAGTGGATATGTGATCAAGACCTTTGGAAAAGCGCCCGACCACCTTTTCCTGTGCCACCGACTGCTTTCCGGCCTGCGCCCGGTAAGCAGAGATGGCTGCCAGGTGTACCTTAAGGGTCGTCGACCGAAGCCCTAGCTGAGAAAGGGACCACAGGTAGTCCAGAATGCTAGCCAAGGAACAGGAGGAAGGGTCCAACCCCTTATCCTGACACCAAATGGAGAATCTTTTCCATATGAAGGCATAGCATTTTCTGGTCGACTCCTTATGGGATGCCTCAACAACGTTAAGGACCTCATTAGAAAGATCCAAGGCCTGGAACCAGCTGCTCAGGAACCAGGCTGTCAAGCGCAGGGATTGAAAGTGCAGATGGAGTACCTTCCCCTTGTTGACTGAGATCAGGTCCGGGCTGGCTGGAAGCCGCCTCGGGAGCCTAGAGCTGAGGCTGAGGAGATCTGGATACCAAAACTGACGGGGCCAGTCTGGGGCTACCAGAATCACCTGCACCTTGTCCCTCTTCACCTTGAGAAGCACCTTGTGGATCAAGAGAAATGGAGGGAAGGCGTAGAAGAGGCCCGGGGTCCACGGCCTCGAGAAGGCATCCCTCTGCAGCGAGCCCTGCTGAGGAGGGCAGGCATGGAACAGTCTCAGCTTCGCATTATCCCTGGAGGTAAACAGGTCCACCTGAAGTGCGCCCCAGGAGGAGAACAGATCTTGTACTACCCCTGGCAGAGAGACCACTGGTGAGATGCAGCACCTATCCGGCTTAGGGCATCAGCCAGAGTGTTGGAGGCTCCTGCCACATGGATGGCTAGGAGATCCACCTCCAGTCTGCTCATGAGAGACCAAGTGCGGACAGCCTCCTTGCACAGAGGCAAGGAGTGCGTTCCACCCTGGCAGTTTAGGTAGTACATGGTCATGGTGTTGTCCGTCTGGACCCAGACCACTTGACCCTGTACAAAAGGAGAGAAGGTGGTGAGGGCTAGTCAGACTGCTCGAAGCTCCAGCAAGTTGATGTGGCATCGAGACTCCTGAGGGGACCAGAGGCCGTGCGCTCTGAGCTCCCCCAGATGGGCATCCCAACCCACCAGAGAGGCATCGATCGTCAGAGTGACCGTCGGCTCTGGGAGGACAAACGGATACCCTCCTGCAGATGAGCTGGAACGAGCCACCACTGGAGGCCGTTTCACATCTCCTGGGTCACTGTCACTGGCTGGTCCAGAGGACTGGAGAGCTGTGACCATTGGCGGGCCAGCCCCCATTGCAGGGGACGCATGTGCCAGTGGGCCCAATGGACCACACTGGTGCAGGCCGCCATGAGCCCCAGGAGGCACAGGAAGTGTCGGGCAGGGCGTAATTGTCCAACCAGAAATGACTGGGCAAAGGAGGAAAGAACCTCGGCCCTGTCCACCAGGAGCCGTGCTCTGACTCGAAGAGAGTCGAGCTCTGCCCCGATGAACTGAATCACCTGCGTTGGCACGAGTTCCGATTTGGCCTTGTTGATGAGGAGGCCAATCTGAGAGCAGACCTGGAGGGCCAAATCCCTGGACCGCTCCACCTCCAGCTGGAGGGGCCTGCAATCAGCCAGTCATCCAGGTAAGGGTACACCTGGACCCTTCGGCACCACATGAATGCTGTCACCACTGCCATGCATTTGGTGAAGACCCTGGAAGCTGGAGAGAGAGGCTGAAGGGCATGGCCCGGAACTCATAAAGGGATCCCTCTGCCCTGAAGCACAGGAATTGCTGGTGAGATGGACGGATTGGGATGTGAAAGAATGCATCCTGGAGGTCCACAGAACAGAACCACACACCTCGTTCCAAGGATGGAATGATCTGAGCCAGAGTGACCATCCTGAAGGTTCAAGACCTTAGGAACTTGTTCAGTTCGTGTAGGTCTAGAATGGGGCACCAGCCCCCCGTCTGTTTTGGGACCAGGAAGTACCTAGACACAAACCCTGGGTCTCGTGGAGGATCCGCCACCTCCCTGATCACCTCCTTCTGGAGGAGCAGGGCAATGTCAGTTCGACGAGCCGACAGAGAGGCTGCTGAACCCCTAGCCCCCCGTGGGGCGATGGCTCGATAGGGTGGGGACTGCTCATTCCAGAGACAGACCCTTTCCTACCACTTCCAGCACCCAGCGGTCTGTGGTGATATCGGACCAGGCGGAAAGGAAGTGGCAGAGCCGTCCCCCCCCACGTGGGGGACCCAGGGAGGAGTCACGAGGTTGGGGGTAACACCCCTCAACCCATCACTGGGCAGGCTTGGAGGAAGGGCTGACCAAGGAGCTGCCTGGGCCTTTCCCTCCTGGCTTCCTGCTGGAGGAAGCAGCAGGGTTGGCTTTGGGGTGCCAAGTGCGAGCCTGCTGGCCCTGATGCTGGTGTTGCTGGGCTGGACGTGCCGCAGGGGCTGAAGGACGAAAGGGCTTCTACTGCTGCTGCTGGCCTTTATCCTTCTGGGCAGACGTGATCGAGTCCAAGGTGGCGTTGGACTTCTCGAGCCATTGCAGATGACCCTCCACCACGGGACCGAACAAGTCAGTACCCAAGAAGAGGACGTCTGCCAGCTTGTGCTGGGTATCCGCTGTAAAAGTGGAGATCTGCAGCCAAGCTCTGCGGCGCACGGCCACTGCGGCCGCTACTGACCGGGCACACGAGTCAGCGATGTCCAAGGAAGTTTGGAGCTGCTGTTTGGCCACCGCCCTTCCCTGAATCCGCACCTGCTTGACCGTCGTTTGAAGGTCAGCCGGGAGATGAGGAATCACCTCATCCAGGGAGCCCAAAAGGGTGTGTTAAAAGTGTGCCATCAGAATGGCAGAACTGGCCTGACGAAGGCCTAGGGAGGAAGCAGAATAGACTTTCCACCCGGAATAGTCCAGTTTCTTGCACTCCTTATTGGGTGGCTTATCCACATCCCAAGCGTTCCTGGAATGCCGGAAAACGCTGTCGGTCAGTAACCTCTCCACAGAGGGGTGCTCTGAGAAACCGAACAGTGAACCAGTGGGAACAGCATACTTTTCAGCCATCCTGATCAAAGGTGTTTGACAAGAGGCTGGCTGCTGCCATAGCTCCAGGGCCGGGCCGACAATGGCTTTGGCCACCGGTAAGGCCTCCGTGGGGGAATCCCCTCAGTCCAGTATCTCCGTGAGGGGATACTTGGCCCGTTTTGAAACGGGTTCGAGCTTCATCCCAGTGGACTCTGAGATGAGCCAAAGCATTCCAAGGAACGAGGATGGGCTCTCGTCCACCGACTGGCCCCCAGTGGACTCCAGGTCAAGCGGCCTGGAGAACAAGGAAGAGTCGTCGTCCAGACTTCGAGGGAGCCTGCGAACAGCTGCCAAGCGCCTGAGCCAGCCTCTACCTGCCGAGGTCGATTGGGAGTGAGGGTGACCAATAACCGGCGGGGCAAGCCCTGACCCGACCGAGAATCCTTGGTCGGGGCCCCAGATTTAGGTTGTGGAGGCAGGGGTTCCACCACAATGGGTGGCGCAGCAGGTTTCGGCCGAACAACCGGTGCCGGCTTCGGCTCCTCGACTACCATGAGGGGTTGTTTCGGCTGCTCCAGTGACAGTCACTTAATGGCCGGGGAAGGCAATGGAGTCAGCTTATTCACGGACAAAAGGAGCTTCTGCCACATTAGATCCACATAGCACCAACGCAATTTGCGCCTGAGCCTATCCTCCAAAGAGGACAATGATGAGGTTGAGCGGCACCGCCGCTTTCCATGGTACTGAGACCGAGACCGCCGATGTCGGCAGGATCGGCTGGACCTGGAAGAGGTCCAAGACCAAGACCTTTTGGGTTTCCGAAGGTGGGTCTGGGAGGGGGCCGGGGAAACCTGCTCCTCCCTTGGTTCAGGAACCTTGACCGGGGACTCCGGTACAGGAAAGTCCTCGGTTTCCACCTGGAGAACCGGTGAAGAAGGGTTGTCGGCTTCTCCAGTCGACAGCCCGTCTGACAGGTTGAGAAAAATCTCGACCGTGTCGACGGGTGTCTCGGCCGGCTGACCTGACGGGAACACCGTGAAGTCAGCAGCCTTAGCCGCAACCTCGACCGAAGTCGAGTGTCGCCTATCCGGGGAAGGGGACCTCTCCCGCTCCCATGAACATCAATGGTGGGACTTACCCTTAGAGTCCCTCTTTTTGGACCGAGAGGAACGTCCCAAAGGCCCTTCTCCCATTGGTGTAATGGTCACTTCTTGGTGAAATGTGGGCACGGGTTGACTGACAAGGCTTGTTAGTTGACCTATGCCCACATTTCACCACCAAGTGACCATTACATTATAAAAAAACGATCGGAAACCTGCTGCCCATTGACTATAATGGAGCACACCCCGTTTCCTAGCATCGCCATAACTTGGAGGAGATAGGTGGAGCGGTGGCACTTAAAGTCACAAGTCCTGGGCACCTGCTATACCTAATTTTATGAGCATTACAGCGTTTTAGCCTGTGGATAATTTGAGGGCATCTCTGCAGTTACTGTATGTTCCTGAGGTAAGGCACCCTTATATTGGGTGCACCAGCTTTTTTAGGAAACTTGGTGAAACTCTTTAAGGCAGTTCTTCTGGACAAGCTGATGTCAGCCACCACTAAAAAGGCATAGCTCAGTACCCCATGGAAGGATAACCCAGTGACACACTACCCTGTACTGTGGGAACACACATACACTTACCATGAACATAACGCAAAGAAAAAGAATGAATCCCTAACAAACACCCTCATTGTTGCCACACCTATAAAATGTGTATCCTGGAATGTTAAAGGCATCCAGGCACTAATTGAAAGATGGAAAATAAAAGATCACCTGAACAAACTCAACACCAGTACGGTATTCATAAAGGAGACACATCTGGTGCAAAAAGAGGCGGATAAGCTCAAAATGGGTTGGGTAGCATATGTTTACAGCAGCCCTTTTAACTCCAAAAACCAAGGGGTTGCTACACTCCTGCACAAAGGGCTCGACTTTCAAGAACACGAAGTCATCAAAGGCCCAGAAGGTCGGTTCCTCATCTTGAAGGGGGAGCTAGCAAGAGAAAAGGTAACCCTTTGCAACATACATGCTCTCAACTTTCAGCACCCAGACTTCTATCATGCACTAGCGTAGAGACTTCATGGAGGTAGCGCAATGCCAGTTCATATTGGGGGAATATATGAAAACTATGCTGGATGGGTTCTTACACAGAAGCAAGCCCCCAATGGGGGTAGTCTTGCAGGCCTCCACCGCACTTCACATGCTGCTTACTGAACTGGGGCAGGCAGAGATCTGGAGACTAGGTCATCCTCAGGGAAGGAAATATTTATTCTTCTTGAGCCCACATCTGCTCTATACCGGAATAGACTTATAGCTGATCCCTAAGGGCATACTTCCAGACACTGCAGATGCTGGTATATTTATTTATTAAATTTTGGTGACCGGGTGATATAGGGCAGATCCTCATAGCATACCAGATCATGCCCCTGGTAAGTGTCACCTGGTTGCCGCCAAGGGCCTCTGTGAAGGTCAGGGGTTACTGGAGGCTAAGTGTCAGCCTACTAAAAGATAAAAGGTATAAAGATGAACTGGCCAAAGAAATAACACATTTCCTTGAAGACAACAAGGTGGGAGATACCTCAGAGACAACCAGATGGGACACCCTGAAGGTCTTCATCAGGGGAAGACTTATCAGGTGGGCCTCTTTCCTAAAGAAAACCAGCATTAAAGAAGTTGAAATACTTTAATCCAGACTCAAAATGCTGCAGGCAACATACTAGGCAGACCCAGACAAATGAGCAGGTCTTCTACCAGAGATCACTGGCACTAGATATAAAATAAACATCCACTTGAATCACAAAGTGGAATACGCACTATTTACGATCAGGCAGTCTTTCAGGGAGGCTGGAGAAAAGCCAGGCAGGCTGTTAGCCTACCAGCTAAAAAAGGGGCAAGAATGGACCAAGATACCAGCCATTTTTGAAAAAGGTGGCATGCTTCTCAAGGATGCAGAAGGCATAAACCAAGCACTTCTAGAGTTCTACTTGGGACTCTACACTTTGGAGACACAAGTTTCATCAGAAAGTCTGAACTACAAAGGCAGCTCCTAGAAGAAACTGTACAGGTAGCTAAAATTGCAGCAGCAATCAGCTCTATGCTCAAAGGGAAAGTCCCAGGTACGGATGGCTACCCAGCTGACTTTTATGTAGCTTTTCAACAAGAGTTTGTTGGCATTCTCACAGCCACCTTTGAGGAAACTAGGCGCACAGGGGTACTTCCCACATCCAATGCATAAGGCACTGATCACTCTCCTTCTCAAACCAGGAAAGGACCCCTTCCTATGCAGCAGCTACCAACCCATCTCACTTATAACTGTAGACTGCAAGATTTTTGCTAAACTCTGGGCACTAAGGTTACAGAAGGTAATGCCCACACTTATATCGAAGGATAAGGTCAGCTTTATCCCAGGGAGAAAAGGTACTGATAATATAAGGCGACTGCTGAATCTTATCTGGCACTTCAAACCTCAGGCATAATTACAGCTTTGGTGGCGGTAGATGCAGAAAAAAACATGGGAAGCTTTCTGACTTCCTACGAGGCACAGATCTGTTTCTGGAACTCCTCTATCTCTTGAAAACGGAGCTCAGCACTTACTGGTCAAGGAACCATTTGTGATTTCCCTGATCTGTTCGGCTCCGGAAATCTGCTACTAGACTGTCTTTGCTTGGAAGATATACCACAGTTATGGTCATCACTAATAAATATGCTAAGTTCATATCCTCATTGCCTCTATATGAGCATAAGAATATTGCCAGCAGAAAAGAGCCTAATGGTCTATCAAGTTTGCTTGTGTTACAGAGCCCTCAGTGACTACTAATGGCTGCCACCCCCCCAAACCCTCGTTCCTCTTGCTACCTACTCCCCTGACCTTTCCCTTCACTCTATTACACTCTCTTTTGAATCTCTGAATCTATCTACCACCTCCAGGAAGACCACTTCCTCTGGGAGTTCATTCAACCCTGTAACCAGTCCTTCCATGAAGAAAGGCCTTCTGATCTATCTTGAACTCCCACCGCCAGCTTACGCCTGTGCCCACTTGTGGTTTTGCTGTCACTGAAACTGAATAGGCCTTCTGTATTCAGCTTATTGATGCCTTTCTGGTAGTTAAAGAGCACCTTTCTCGGTGCACTGCAAAACAAACAGGAGGCTCCCTTACTTGAATGGGAATTCCTCTGTAGCACATGTAAAAAGTTAGGTTTACCCCCCCCTAAGGAAGGGAAGGAATCATATTTTGCCTGAGTGGGCTAGCCACTTGATCCCTTCCACTTACTGATCTCGGATACCGTCTCCGCACTCCAACATTTTGTGATGTCATTGTATGACTAGCATGGGGACGTGCTCCATGCAAGTCTATGGAGCATCATTTTAAAAGTTATTTTCACTTTTTCTTTTTTTTTGCTCCTCTTTCCGCCCCAGCCCCGCCATTCCTTTGTATCGCTAATGTCCCCTTGCACCCGCCAGTCTCACCCTGCTGCCTACCAACCGCCTGTCATGGCCCACAATCTGTCTGGGCAAGGTTCCTGTATCCTCCCTGCCAGCAACCGCTCCTGACATCCCAAGCTCAGGGCGCAAACCCGATTTTCACTTTTTCAACCTGACTTCTGGTACAAATCAGAGCCAGTATTCAACTAACAAGAGCTTTGTTACTTGTTACGAAGGAGAGCTCCAGACCGTACTCTGTGGTCTAATACCAAACCCTCATCACCTCTCTGCACAGGGGGTAGGAGTGCGCCCCTCCCCAATTGTTTTTGTAATAAACCATGCACATGTTGTCCATCTGAACCAAGAGCAGACTGGAGAGGAGTCTGAAAGGCCTGAAGGGAGTATAGAACTGCCCGCATCTCCAGGACATTTATGTGGAGTCTCTGTTTCACGTCTGTCCAGGCACCTTGAGTCTAATGAGCTCCTAAATGGGCTCCCCAGCCGAGACACAAGACATCTGTCATAAGGATCTGACAAGGGGTTGGGATAGCAAAGGGAACCCCCCTCCCGAAACAGGTTGGTTAGCTCTAGCTACCAGGACAGGACCCGTATAACTGGGTCAGAGACCATGACCAGCTGAACGAGGTTGTGCACTGGTCCCACAATGTCCATGAGGGACAAGAGGGACCGTGGCAATGGCTGCTGCCATGTGGGCCACAAGACGCAGGAATATCCTGGCTATGACCTGATAGCTGGAGGAGACCAGACAGGCCTGGTCCATCAGGTGTTCCACTCTGCCCCTGGGCAAGAAGGCCATGCCCTGGGACATGTCCAGAATGGCCCCCATGTACTGGAGGCATTGGCAGGGTGCCAGGCAGGACTTTGGCCTGCTGATTGTGGTACGCAGGGCCTGGAAGAGACTGAAGGTATGCTCCAAAGTCTGGAGAATGAGTTCTGGGATGGGGCCACTAGGAGCCAATCATCCAGGTAGGGTAACACATAAAAGTCCTGCCTCCTCAAGGCAGCTGCCACCATCACCAGGCACTTGGTGAAAGACATGGGGGCTGAGGACAGGATAAAGGGAAGACCCCAAAACTGAAAATGGGCTCCTGGAAATGGAAGTGGAGGAAGCGCCAGTGGGAAGGAAAAATATGCAGGTAGGCATCCTGCATATCTAAGGAGCAGAGCCAGTCCCCAGATGTAGGAGGGGCAACAAACCGGAAGCCTTTGTATTCTATGAACAGAATCAGGTTGCTCAGATCCAGGGTGGGCTGGAGGTCACTGGTCTTTTCGGGGACAAGGAAGAAGTGGGAGTAGAGCCCCCTGAGCTGGTGGGACAGGCTCTATGGCTCATTTTTGTAACAGGGCCTGAATTTCCTCCCAAACGAGAGGCACATGAGCTGGGGGGTAGAAAGAGTTGCCCGGAGGATTTTTGGGAGGCGACTCGAGGAGTTCCAGAGTGTGGCCGTGCTTTATAAACTGTAGCACCCAATTGTCTAAGATGATCCCTTGCCACCTGTCAAGGTGGAGGGAGAAGCAACCCCGACTGCCTCCCCCAGAGTCTCCACTGGAGGGAGAGGGATCTGGCAAGGAGTCAAGAAGTAGTGGCGGACGCCGGCAGGGCTGGGTCGGGACAGCCGAGGAAGCCCGGGAGGGGTATCCACTGGTGCTGGGAGGGGAGAAACCAGCGCCAGAGGGGATACAGACCTCCCAGACGAAGGCTGAGGTGAGACCGGTCTTGGGTAAATGCCGGTAGCCTGCAGCAGGCGCTGACAGGAAGAACTGGTGTCGGCCCCCACAGAGGTGACAGACACAGGCAGCGCCTTGGATGCGTGGGAGGGGAGAGACCGTGGAAGTCAAGCACTTGAGTGTCAGGAGCTTGGGAGCAGGAGATAGAGTCCCCTGCCCAGAGAAGGAGCCGCCTGCCACCAAGATAAGAGCAGGGGGCAGGGCCCCCAGCAGCCCAGAAGGAGTTAGAGCTGGTGGGGCTGAGAAGGCTGACCTCCTGTGGGAGGAAGACCCAGCCATGGTCAACGGTTTATGAGGAGACCACAAGCGGGAAGCAGACCAGTCCTGGTTCTGGTTCCTATCTCGGTGTTTATGCTTCCTGCTAGATTTTTTCCTGGGTTGTGAAGAGGAATAGGACCCGGAAGACTGGGCTGGTGAAGCTAAAGAGCTCCTGGCCTGCAGCTCTTGTTTCATCGCAACAAGCTTCTGCTTAAGGAGATGGCTCTCCAGAACTTTCAGGAGATGTTTCTGTGTGGCCTGATTAAATTTCTGGAAAAACTGGCAGGCTTCAGTGTTGTGGCTGGGGCTTAGGCACAGGATGCAAGCAGAATGTTCATCCTTTTCTAGAATCTGTTTGCCACAGGCACACTTTGTGGAGCAGTTGGAAGACAAGACAGGTTGAGAAGACATAAAACTGAGTTAAAGAAGAAAGAAAAATTAAAAAAGCGCAGAAAACGGTGGTTGACTGTAGCTGCGGCGTGTCAGTGGTCCGACATGCATGGGTCGATGGGAAAGAACTGAAGAGGGCGTGGGGGGGGGGCGCACCTTTATAGGATAGGCCAATGTCAGCTGAGTGATGGTGGTGGGTGGTCCCCCATGGTACACTGCTGGCTAGAAAGGTTTCCGTGTGGTCCTGGCTCCTGACGGCTTAGTCCTACCAATGTTGGCCTGCTGCAACAGCCTTCTTCAAAGTAAGATATTCAGATACAGTACAGTTAAATCAAACAGCAAACAGGCTAAAATAACAATTATACAATGGGCACAAAAAAATAGACAGAATCCTGCATTTTGATTGGCTGGCTGGCACCTTTTCAGCGTTGCAAATCCTCCAGTGTACCCACTGGAAAAGGTGCCAGTCAGTCGCTGCATGAACCTCCTCCAAAATCACTCCGACAACACCCCGAACATCAGAGGGCGAGATCAGCTCAACCTGCAGCTAACATGGCCACTGAAAACACAGCAAAAAAAAGCCACTCACATCAGCAACTGCACACCCCCTGCATAACTCAAAACAATTCACCATACAAAAAGTACAGTTACGTAAGAACTTACCGTAACAGTAGATCTTCAAAAGAGGCTCTTGCAGTAGGTAATTACATATAGGACTGACGTCGGCAGGCAGCAGGACCCCACGGAAAAATCTCTAGTTAGCAGTCCCTGGCGAGGGACCACCCCCACGTCAGGTGACCAGCATCAGGAGAAGTCGGTATAAAGGGGCGGTCCCTGACGCCCGCCTTCCAGTTCTTTCCCACCACAGGCCAAGAGAGGCCGGATGAGAGAGGAGCGGATATTTCCCTCCCTGGAAAAGGAGCTGAAAAAGCTTAGGGGGATGGAGGGCGGGAAAGCATTACCTACTGCAAGAGCCTCTCTCTCGAAGATCTACTGTTACGGTAAGTTCTTACGTAACTGTACTATCTCACTTTGAGAGGGCTCTTGCAGTAGGTAATTACATATAAGACTGAGTCCCAAGCAGTCTGGAACAAGAAGAAGCACACGGGAGGAGGAAATCTACTCCAAGTAGAACCTCTAGCTGTGCAAGCCTTAAGAGAGGAGGCCTTGCAGAACAGCCAGCCCGAAGCCTGCTCTATGGCAAGAGGCAATATCCAAACTGTAATGTTTTGTAAAGGTATGGACGGAGGTCCAAGTGGCGGCAGCACAGATGTCCGCCGCTGACACATTCTTGAAACAAGCCGATGAGGCGGCGACTCCCCTGGTGGAGTGGCCTCTTACTTGACCGGGATGGTCTTGTTGTACTTGTCATAACAGAAAGTGATACAATGAGCCAACCATTTAGATAGGCATTGCTTAGAAACAGCATTGCCTTCCCTTTTTGGTGCAAAAGAGACAAACAGTTGATCAGTCTTCCTGAGATCCTTTGTCCTGTTAGTGTAGTATCTCAGAATCTGGTGAACGTCCATAGTATGAAGTAAATACTCCCCTTGATTGGAGTACTGTGTAAAAAAGGTGGGTAACTCTATGGACTGGTTCAGAGTAGATTCCGCAACCACCTTAGGAAGAAACTTAGGTTAGTGCGCGAGAGCCACATGCTCCTTGTTTAAAACTGGATTGAATTTTACACATCAGAGCCTGGAGCTCGGAAATTCTCGAGCGAAGTAGGCTACCAGGAAGAGAGTCTTCCATGAAAGGAACTTCAAGTTCATGGAAGCTGCCGGTTCAAAAGGAGGCAGAGTAAGTTTCTCAAGAACAAAGTTCAAATCCCCAGGAGGGGCAGGAGTACGTATGGGAGGTCTCAGATGGAGAACCCCTCTGAGGAAAGTCTTAGAGACCTCCAGCTGAGCAAATGTCTTGTCTGCAAAGGGAACATGATAGGCTGAGATGGCCACCATGTGAACTTTCAGAGAAGAGTGACTAAGACCCAGGTCAAAAAGATGGCGTAGGTACTCCAGCAGTAGCCGAGCCGAACAGGAAAAGGGTTCCACGTCTTTTGAAGCAGCCCAGATAGTGAACCTTTTCCACTTCATGGCATATGTAGACCTAGTGGAGGGTTTTCTAGCCTCCACCAAGATCTCCGCCACTTGGGGAGAAACCCAAAAGCGACTTTGAGCTATGTCTGCAGGAGCCATGCATGAAGCTGAAGTGACTTGAGACCTGGATGGACCAGAGTCCCCTGATCCTGGGTCAGTAAACATCGTGATAGAGGAAGAGGATGATCCTCTGAGTACTGTTGTAGAACAGAGAACCAAACTTGCCTGGGCCAAAAAGGAGCAATCAGAATCATTCGTGCTCCTTCTGAAACTAGTTTCTGCAAGACTCATGGGATCAGAGGAATTGGGGGAAAGGCAGAGATGAATCTGTCCTTCCAGTCTAGAGACAGAGCGTCTCTCCAGAAAACACCTCGCTCTGGAACGAGCGAGCAGAAGTCGGGAAGCTTTGTGTTTAGAGGAGAAGCGAACAGGTCGACCTGTGGTGTCCCCCCAGTGTCGGAAGATACCTTCTAGAACCCCCTGGTCCAGTTCCCACTTGTGAGCCAGAGCGGACGAGCGACAGCTAGTCTGCCAAGGTGTTGTCGATTCCCGGAACATGAATTGCCGTGAGGTGAAGGTCGTGTTGTGTTGCCCAATCCCAAACCCTCATTGCTTCCCTGAAAAGAGGGTAGGACTGAGTCCCCCCGCCCCGCCGTTTGTTGATGTACCAAACCACGCACATATTGTCCATCTGGACGGCTAAGTGGCCGGGAAGAATATACAGGTGAAGGGCTTGGACAGTGTACAGAACTGCCCGAAGCTCAAGCACATTTACGTGGAGTGTCTGTTCGAGCTTGGACCAAGAGCCCTGGGTCCGATGGGGACCGAGATGGGCTCCCCAACCTTCGCCCGAGGCGTCTGTGGTTAGAGTCTGGGAGGGGGGAGGAAGGAAGAAAGGAACTCCCCGATGCAGGTTCTCTCGAACCATCTACCACTGCAAGTCTCGGAGCATCGGTGAGGAGACTAGAACCGGGTGATCTAAGTCATCCACCAACTGATCCCATTGGGAGCGGAGTGTCCACTGAGAAACTCTCATGTGGAGCTGAGCGCGAGGGACTGTCGGAATAGCAGTCGCCATGAGCCCAAGAAGGCGAAGGACCGATCTTGCACTGACCCGCCTGCGACCGGACAACAGACTTACCTGAGTCTGGAGAGTGGACGCCCTGTCCAGTGGCAGGAAGGCCCTGCCAATGGTTGTGTCTAAAATCGCCCCTATAAACTGTAGTCTCTGGGATGGGATCAAGTGAGACTTGGAATGGTTGATGGTAATAACCCAGGCAGGCAAAAACCTGCTGGGTAAGGGTGAGGCAGTGCAAGAGTTCCTCCTGCATGAGGACGCCAGGAGCCAATGGTCAGGTACCGGAAAATCTCTTGCACCCCCGAGGCACACAGGTAGGCTGCCACCACCGCAAGGCATTTGGTAAATACTCGGGGAGCCGAGGATAGGTCAAAAGGAAGTGCCTTGAACTGGTAGTGGTCCCCCTGGAACGCAAAACGAAGATATCTGCGGTGAGACGGGTGAATGGAAATGTGCAGGTAAGCATCCTGCATATCCAGAGCGCACAGCCATTGGCCTGAATGGAGGAGGGGCAGAAGGCTCTGCAAAGAGAGCATTCTGAACCTTTTGTACTCCACAAAAAGATTCAGGGAATGGAGATCTAGAATGGGTCTTAGATCTCCTGTCTTCTTTGGGACCAGGAAGAAGTGGGAATAGTAACCCGTCCCCTGAAGATGAAGAGGGACGGGTTCTAGCGCTTCTTTCAGAAACAAGGCTGAAATCTCTTCCTGGACCGAGAGAAGATGTTCCCGAGAATACTACGACTTTTCGGGGGGTGACGAGGTGGTTTCTGTAGAAATTCTATTGAATGTCCTTCTGCGATCAGCTGGAGCACCCAATAATCTGATGTTATCCTCTCCCAGCCTGGAAGGTGGAGGGAAAACCTCCCTCCTACTGGTTCCTCCAGGGAGTCCGGAGGCTGTGGGAGAGCAAAGGAGTCAGGTGGTGTGGAGCAGCGCTGCAGCTGAAGCACCCGCTGCTTTTTGGGTGGGGGGCTTAGCAGCTGTGGGGCCCGAGGTTTAGTGGCCTGCTTTCCTGAGGTTTTGCCTAGGCCGATTCTGTCTATGAAAGGACGGCGTGCAGCTGGTGGGGATGGTACATAGAGTCAACGGACTTTAGTGCCATCCCCTTCTCCTGCAAATCGGTGATGATGTCCTTGACATCGCCACCGAGAAGCACCGACCCCCGGAAGGGTACTTCCTGAATAGCAGACTGCACTTCCGGGACCAACTCTGACACACGGAGCCAATCGTGACAACGTAAGCCTATGGCAAAAGCTGAGCTCCATCCAGCAGTGTCCACTGCATCGTAGGTTGCACGAGGCATGTGTCGACTGGCCGAACGTGCAGAGCGAACAAGGTCAGCCAACTCCTGCTTGACCTGAGAGTCCGGCAGGGAGTCCAATTTGGCTTCCACCTGAGTAAGAATTGCCTTCTGGTAATCCCCCATATGACCGACATAGTTCAGGGCCTCGATCCCCAGCGAGGAAGAAGCAAAAATCTTCTTACCATACTGCTCCAGTAGGCGGGATTCTTTGTCAGGTGGCGATCAGCTAAGGTGTTTTGGGTTAGCCGACCGGCCGTGAGTGGCGCTAATCACTACCGAGTCAGCTCGAGGGTGAGAATCTAAAAAGTCAGCACCCTCGGGAGCCTGGTATAGCCTGTTCGACTTCCGAGGAAGAGGGGCTAGAGCCGACAGCTGTTTCCAAATGGTGGTAACAAGGTCGGCATGAGGCTCGATCCAGGGTGGCACCAAGGTAGGAGCTGTCACGGGCAGATCCAGATGCTCAGCAAGTTTCATCCGCTGAGGGTCTGGTTCCAAAGATTGCCACTTATGTACCTCCTGGATTTTGCCTAGCAGCTCCATAAAGGAAGGATCTTCCAGAGGCGACTTCGGAGGAGTCCTTGGCCTGGGCTTTGAAGGACAGCATGGCATGTCGTCCCTTTCGGAGCAGCTGTCGGAAGAGTCTGAGGAGTCCGAGGGGGAAGAGAAGGGAGAAGAAGAAAAAGACTCCCTTTCCCGACCCGGGGGAGGAATGGACCCCTTGGGAAGCCCTCGAGAAAGCGCGTCCTGCCCCTCTCTGGACCCAGAGGGATTAGCCCTGGTGTCCGGAGGTGGTGAGGGAGTGTGTCGCCATGGACGTATGGGAACCGGAAGCGGCACCGTCATCGGTAGGCGACTCTCCACCTCCTGGTGAGCTGAGCCTTGGCCTCAGCCCACCAGGAGGCCAGAATCTCCTGCAAATCCACCGCGGCTGAGGGGGTGGTGGAGGAGGAGGAGGAGGAGGGGATAAGGAATGGACTATATCCATAAGGAGAGTATTCGAAACCTGGTGGCGTAAAACCAGGCATCGGGTATTGTGGCATCGGGTACTGCGGTGCCGGATACTGTGGTCCCGGGTACGACTGTGTCGGATAAGATGGAGGGTACCCAGGAGCTGGAGGAGCTGCTAGAGCAGACGGCCCGGCCGGAGGCCTCACAGAGTGGGTCCAGGTTGGAAGGCCCGGAGGGCAGAGGGCCTAGCATCGAGGCGACATCCGGAGGTGGGATGTCGGCGAGTCGGTAAAACTGGCATCGGGCTGGCGTTGGAGGTACCGCGCGGGAGCCGGCGTCGAGGAGACCCGACGCCAGATCCGGCGGACCCGCGGGGGGCGGTCTGACTGAGGCGGAACCTCAGCCGCCCAGGGATGGGGGAAAATCCCCGAGGTCGGGCTGGGGAGACTCAGGGTCCTCGGAGGGCAGTGAAGGCTGCGGGGAACCGGGGATGACGGACGTGGGAGGGTTCGGCGTCGGCTCTTTCGCTGTACAGACATCAGTGGGATCCGGGTGGGCGCCGGAGGAGCCAGCATCCGACTTACGGGACCCATCGCCGGAGGCAGACCGCGATGGAGGAGCGGCCCGGTTCTACGTAAGAGGGCTGGGCGCCACCCGGAAGGGTCGCGGTGACTTCTACTAGTTTTCTCCGCTGGGCATCAGAGGAGCCGACGTCCGCTTACCTGAGCTGCCCGCACCAGTAGGCCATGAAGCTGCAGCCATACTGGGGGTGGAGGCCTCCAATAGCCCGGAGGCGCCCGAAGGGCCCGAGCGCAAGCCAGACGGGCGGGCCGACGCCGTCTCAGAAGCCTCTGAGGTGGCCGTCGAGGAGCGGTTGTAGCATGGCAACTCCCGAGGGAGTCACGGTGGAGGAGCCCCTGTCCCGGTGCTTCTCTGTCTTTTTTCTTCCGATGGCCTTCGGGGGAAGTGGACGCCTGCCGCAGTTTTTTGAGTTCCTTCTCCATGAAGCTCATCTTTTCTTAAGAATGTGGGCTTCCAGGGACTGCTGCCGCCTTTTCCGGGTAGCTGCGTTAAAACTGAGGCAGTGCTGGCACTTCTCTACCGGGTGATCGGGGCCTAGACAAAAACAGGCACAGGGAATGGCCGTCGTTGGGCGCCGCACAAGTCGCACTTGTTTTTGTGCTCGGAGGGTGTAGGGGCGACATACACCCGACGGATGTACTGACGATTTTAGCAAAAGTGAAAATACTCAGTAAACGACGCATCGAAGGAGTCTGACGAGCGAAGAACTTTTCTGCGAGGCGCTGCACGAGCTAACGGTGGGAAAGAACTGGAAGGCAGGCGTCAGGGACCACCCCTTTATACTGACGTCTCCTGACGCCGGTCACCTGATGTGGGGGCGGTCCCTCGCCAGGGACTGCTAGCTAGAGATTTTTCCGTGGGGTCCTGCCGCCTGCCGACGTCAGTCCTATATGTAATTACCTACTGCAAGAGTCCTCTCGAAGTAAGATCAACGTTTCCCAACTCTTCCCCGCAACTACTTGTACGAAACTAACCTCGGCGTTCTTCACTGCTACTTACCTCCATTTAAAACACTCGCGCCTTTATGCTTCTGCTGCGCCACTGAACCACTGAGGCAGCACTAGACAGAGGCGAATTAGGACACACAATACTGAGAGAGGGAACAAATAAAATGAGTAGAGGGATCCTAACAAACAGAAATGACTCTCCGAGGGCCTCCCAGGAACGACAGGCAAGATGAAAAACCTTTGAGTGGCTCACATTACTACCGGAAGCACCAGCGACACAACCAGTGTGGGAAACACCGATGAGTAACGCAACAGTTACACCTTTATAAAATGACTAGCACAGGAGAAAAACGAGCCCCCGTGTATACACTCAAAGCAAGACACACACAACCCCCATTCACAAAAATACCATTTTTTTCCCCCTCGCATCCTGACAGAAGTATTAAAAAATGTTGAGCGAGAGGACTGCACTGGGGGAGAAAGTCACTCTGCCTAGCAACAAATAACTTTTTTTTTTTAGCGGAGCAATGAAATGGAAAAAAATTATTAAAACAAAAACAAACTATTTCTATATATTTTTTCTTACCCTCCCCCAAAAAAACGACCCATTGTATAATAGCAATATACCCCTCCAAGGAGTGGGTATGCGATGGATTGCCACTTCTGGTGTGGTTAAGTCACTTGGCTGCGCCTCGTGACCGAACCACACCAGCCGTGGTAAATCCACCAGTATACCCACCCCTGGAGGGGTATATTGCTTAATATACCAAATGTACAGCACAGGGAAAATAAAGCAAAATATAAAATACACCACAACAAACCAGAGAGGAACTGAGGAATTGTACTTCATTACATCTTGGACATAAGTGAGCAGCCAATGAAATTGTCAGACTGGCAGTTTACCACCGTTGTAAATCCTCTGATAACCAATGGCTGCTGATGAGTATATAATCTATAATATCTGCAGCATAGGAATAAATACAATAAAAAAAAAAAGTCTTTAATATTTATATTTTATTATAGTAAAAAAAAAAAATGAACCTTGGTATAATCACAATAAGCCACTCTGAGGATGTGGGTTATCGGGGGAATTACCATGGCTGGCGAGGATTTACCCATTCGGCTGAGCCTCGTGGGCACTGTTCGGAAGACCTTAAGGTTCTTACAGTTTGCTTAGGCATGATAATGACAGTCAGACTAGGAGGGGTGCTTGTTTGCTGAAGCTCGAAGGCCAGACAAAGAGAAGGGTACTTTAATCTTCCCACAAGAGCAGGCCAGTTCAGTGAGTGAAGTACTTTGAAGTGGTGTTCTTGGGGCGGTGCGTAAAGGGCAAAGCGCCCAACCCTATGATATAGTGTTCTCAGTTTTTGCATCTCTGTGCTTCTCAGTGAGTACAGCACTGAGGCCCCATAGAACAATGCGGGCAAGAGCATCCCAGTGGCTACCCTTAACTTGGATGTCTGTGTGAGGAATGGACTCAGATGATGCAGGAGACCAAGTTTATGGTTAAGTGTCTTAGTTGGTCAACATGACCCTTGAAGGAGCAGTCTTGATCTATATACACACCCAGATATTTAATGCAATCTACTATTAGACAGATGGGGGGACAATAGTCTCGATCTATCAAGGCACAGGCTTTGTGGTCTAAACAGGACAGCTTTGTTTTTTTTCCCCATTTGAGGACTAGGTGTTTAGTCAGGAACCAATTCTCCAGTATGGAGAGGTCATGGCTGAGTAGCTGAGTTAGCTGTGTCTCATCATGAGATGATCTGTACAGCACAGCGTCATCAGCATAAAGGGTCACCTTGGCACCTTCACAGTGCTTGGGCAAGTCGTTGATAAACAGAGAAAACAAGAGGGGCCCCACTAATGAACCTTGGGGGACTCCATCCCAGATGGGGAGTGTGTAAGACTTTGCCCCCTGCCATCTGACTATTTGAGATCTACCATGCAGGTAATCCATGAACCACTGCACAGAGTGGTTGTCCAGCCCAAGGGATCTGAGCTGCGAGAGTAGCAGCTGATGATCCACCAGATCAAAGGCCTTGGTGAGGTCTATAAAGATTGCACCAGTTAGTTGGCCAATATTTGGGCTGGCAGGATATCTGACGTGAGGCTAACCAAGGCAGTATCAGTGCCATGTTGCCTTCTGAAACCGTGTTGTCAGGCAGTGAGGAGGCTATGTTGTTCAATACAATCCTGGACTTGTTGGTACACAATTCTCTCTAGTAGTTTACTGAGCGTGCATAGTATAGAGAGCGGTCTGTAATTCTCAACCAGCTCACTTGGCCCCCCTTTTGGAATGGGAACTTTCCTTTCCAGCAGCAATCTATTGAATAACCACATGATTGGCGTGGCAGTGGCTTGGGCTGCTAATCGGAGTAGTCTGGGTTCAAGTTTGTCATGGCCTGCTGAGCCAGTGGCCTTAATGATTTTGAGCAGCTTTAGCTCCTCAAGTTTAGACACCATTTAAAGGTGGAAGTTAGGTGATGGGGGAGGATCTGCTGTATAATCGTAGGATATTGGACTAGAGTTGCTGGGGTCAACCTTATATCTACCAAGGTCAGGGAGAAATGCATTGAAGGCATTTGCGGATTCTAGCAGATCTGTGTGATGTATGCTGCCTGCAACAATGTCAGACATTTTGCGTGGTATGTCCCTTTAGGAGAACGTTAATTTGGGACCAGAACTTTCTGGGGTCAGAAAGATTATTTGTTTGCAAGGTTTGTAAGTATTGCCGCTTTATCCATTTTAACTCTCTTTTGCATTCATTTCTGAATTCTCGGTAATGGGCCCAATCGTTGGACAGGTTAGCAGATTTGTATTTACTCCAGGCCCTATCTCTTTCCCTTATTAATTTTTTGAGGTCATGAATCAACCATCTAGACTGTTGCCCTTTGACCCTCATTTGTTTAAGGGGACGTGCTTATTGGCTACAGAAAGGAAATTATTGGTTAAAAAGTCCAAAATAAATAAATAAATAAATACATTAACTGGTTACACAATTATACAAGTTACATATATGAGTAGTATTTAAGATGAATCATCATTCAAAGTAATTTATGGCAGATACAAATTTTGAATACACTCAGAGATTATCAGTGTGCAACTGTGCATATGGCAAAATTGGACAGTCTTCCACCTGGCATGTCACATGGGTGAGGGGGGAGGTCTCTGCCTCAATCTTGGGATCCCCAAACCTACTCTGTGTAAACAATCAGCAGTGAGGCATCTTTATTTAAAATTGGGCTATCACATAGCATGGCCAAGGCTGAAAGCATAATGGATTTCAAGAAGGGATTTGATGCCTCTGTGACTACAAAGCGAACAAAATGTTTCAAATATTTAGACTACTGGGGAGGGACAGACGAGACAGGAAATGCCTCATTCTGTCCTAAAGAATGTAATAAGTTCCTTTTATGCCCCATTTCCTTTTTATTTTGTTCCCCCCACACAGTCATGGCTCCCAACTGCCTTTGTCAGCCACCGCCCATGGTCCCCCTTACTTTCAGGGGATGCCATCTCCCCTCCTGAGACAGATTCAGTATCAGGGGACCCCTTCATGTTGGGTAGACATCATCCAGCTGGGCAGAGGCAACTTGTTTGCACTCCCACTTGAAGTGTGGCACAATGCGCTACCACAGGCAAGCAACGAGCATGTGCAGAGGAGGCAGAGCATGGACATGCACCTACCTACGCAATGTGGTCATCACCTCTGTACCACCCGGCCACCAGGTGGTGCTGGCTCAGTATGGAATGGGCAACAGCCCTGAGGGATGCTCATTCCTCCTCTCCCCGCTGGGCCTCCAGTGACCCAGGTTCATTCCCAGACCTGGGGTAAGCCTACCTTGTTGCCGATTGGAAGGTCTCTGCAGTTGGGGGAATCTGAAGATCCGTTGACATAGGGCAGAAAATGAAGATATTGAACTAAAAATAGTTACAAATATTCCCTGCACAAGCAGGGTGTGTGCTCCTTATTTGGAGGTAAACTAAGTACAAGCCCACTATAATCTCTGACATTAGGAGCCAACACCCAACCTAATTTACAGACCCAGTACAACAGTTTTTTTTAATATGCTACTGTGACCCCCACAATGCTCTGTACTCAATTAGAAAGACTTTAAAGTTGATGAATGCATGTGACTGCTGGTAACAAACACTTACCAGTGAATTCTGGGAAATAGTCAACTAGATGGGAATACACGATCTTCTCTTCTAAGAGATCCTTCTTGTTTAAGAACAGAATGACCGAAGAATGCTGGAACCATGGATATGTAATAATTGTCTTGAATAAGGCTTTGCTTTCTTCCATTCGATTCTATGAATAAAAAAGGTGCATTACACAGAACAGAACAAAATGTTCATGTATTTATTTTTTAAGCTATCTAATCCAAGAGAAACATACAGAAATAAATAGAATTCTAATTTTCAGGTGTGTTCGTGGTGAAGGGAATTGGGATACACCGAAGCTCATCAGTACAGATAGCAGTACACAAGAAACAACAATATACACATATGTACAGATATAACAGCCAGCCACCCAAAGGTGTGCTCATAGGTGGAGACATACAATAGTAGAGTGCAAGTATTCAACTGTAGGACAAACTATACAGGGCACAGAAGTAGATATATATATATATATATAATATATATATATATATATCAACCTACTGCAACAAAACAGGGATCATGGACAGGACACCAGGGTAATCTCTGACTGCTTTTTGAAAAGAACACTGCTACCAGCAACTAGCAGACGGGGCTTTAGTTTAAAGTCTTATCTGAAGGCCAACACCTTCAACAGTTCATTTCCCCTGGTACTGCACTTCTGTTGGGTATAAGCCCATGTCCCCAGCCTGAGACCACAACTTGTACTCAGCCTCGGGAGTACAGTAGGACAGGCCACCGGTGGATCAGATCTTGATAACGCTCGTGACCACATTAAAACACCTAGCTTGTTGACATGATGAACTGAGACACGTAAAAGGGGACAAAACTGATGACCAACGATTTGCCTACGTGTATAATACTCCTGCACATCTCATTTTTGTTCCTATGCTGTTGTAGACTGTATACATGTCTGCACTTTGTACTTTACCTTGCTGAAACATTTTCGTAAGTTGTCACTGTCTTACTTTGCACTGTTTTACTGGTTGTACTCTCCCAGTTTGTGCATGAAAATAGGCAAATGCTTGTCTAGTGCACCCTACCTGGTTAATAAAAACTAAATAAATACATAAAATCCCCTAACGGTCCACCAGGCTGTGACGCTGAATGAATACTTTGCTTTGATGTTCAACAAAGAGGGAGGGGAGTTGTGTTTTCAGGGAGGACCCCTGGCATGCACAGAAGTTTTGTGTCTTCCTAATTTCTCCCCAACTTGTGTTCATTTCTAGTGCCAATAAGGCAGACTCTTTTGATCTATTTTGTTTTTTGGCAGAGGCCAGGGCATCCATACTCTACCTCTTGCAGCACAGTATTTGAGATAGAAACATAGAAACACAGAAGCTGATGGCAGATAAGGGCGCACAGGCCCACTGTGACTGCCCACTGTAGTGCTTTTCATGCACAAGTGTATCACCAATTAGCCTAATATCGCCTCTTCTTGCACTCTCATGATCCCTATGACAGGGTGGTTCTGGAGCACAGCCCAGGAACTTGTAGCACTAAACTAATAGGCAATATCTGCAACTAATATACCTTTAAATCCTAAACTGATACCACCTTCCAAATGCCCCAGAAGATAACTAGAGATCTGGCCACCGGCTAAGTATATGACCCCCTATAGTACATTTCATAGCATGAATCCATTTCAGGATATTTTAAGTGGCCTATAGGCAATAGTAGCTCCACCTGCTGTCACAAAAGAGCACATGAATCAAAGTCCTGGCCCAAATCTTACTGGGGGAGGCATGGACTAACACTGTTAACATTAAGTCACTAGCAAACAAAATCAAGCATCTTTTACAGCAAGATAAAAAAACTTCACAGGCATTCTTTGTCATTAGCCTAATACATTAAAAACAAAAGAATACCAGAGGACATAGAGCACTCCTAGACTCAAGCCTAGGTTTCGGTACCACAAAACGTCAGGAGAGGTGGGATGGCATCAGAAACTAATATTTACATGCTTTTTTGGTGGCGGTAATTGAGGCCATCACTGAATATTTAGAAAAAGACCATTCAATCATCATAAAACCTGCTGACAAGGTGGGTGGAGTGGTTATCCAGGACAATGACAAATACAAAACAGAGTGTATTAAGGCTATGTGATAATACCATGATTCACCAAATTCTAAAAGCAGGCCCTTTAGATGAAATACAAGCAGAAATCACACACCTTATTATGCTGGAAGAAGACATGTGATGGTGATGGCTAACAGATTGTAAGGCATAGTTCTGAACCCTAAAACACCACATACCCCCAGTCATCTTCTACAGCATACCCAAATTTGACAAGTCACAACAAATCCACCAGGGAGACCTATAGTTTCTGGCATCAGCTCCGTTCGCTTTACTAAGACACTTGTTTCGCAGACAACAGCTTATGTTAAAGATACCAAACACATCTTGAACCTGATGTATCACAGATGAACACTGAGAACACAGGCATCACCAATTGTATTTTAGCAACATAAAATATACATGCAAGACTTGTACACCTGCATCCTGCATGAGGCAGGCTTGAATACCCTACACATAGCACTCCTGAAAAGACCAGCAGGAGAGCTCCCACCAAATCAATTTCTCATTTGACCAGCTGAACTAGTACTAAAATGAAACTATTTCTCATTTGACTAGCTGAAATAGTATTAAAATTAAACTATTTCTCACTTGAAAGAAGTTATTTCGGCCAAATTAGGTGAACCGCAACGGGGAGCACATTTGCTACCTCATATGCAAATCCTTACACATCAGACTGAGACAAAACATATCTTTGACATTACCAGCAATCCACATAAACCATTGCTGGCAGCATGGGGGAGGTCTATTGATGATGTGTGTATACTATGGTCAGGAAAGGAAGAAACCTTACACAGTTTCCATGGTTACCTTAAAGATATAGTGGATTCAAAACAAGCAGACAGGAAAATAATAAAAATTTTAAGTAGTAGTCAGTTGTAACTTTTTATTTCTGAAGTATTTTTCCTTCTCCTTTTGCTCATCAGAAAGTCTTCTGTGTGATAATGTTGTGTGGGATGTGTGGAACAGCTCTCAGCCTGGCAACTGACATATCTGTCTCTATACCCCACCCAACTACGTCATCAGCATTATGATATCATTAACAGCGATATCATAGGTGAATGACCTGGCAGCCACTGAGTGCCTGTTCCTAACCAACAGTTATGTCACAATACTGATGATGTAGTGTGTGTGTGTGTGTGGGTGTGTGGTGGGGGAATAGAGACAAATAAGTCAGCTGCCAGGCAGAGTGCTCCCCCATACATCACACCTAACTAACATCAGGTAAACAATCTCCTAATTAAACAAAGGGAAAGAAACAGTACCTGGGATATTAAAGGAATTAATTAGTGGCTTTTAAAAACTAATATTAGTTTTAGGCAGTACATTAGCTCTTTAACAGTAGAACTTAACATTTGAAATTCATATAAACCACTGATAAAGAAAAAATACCTTCCTGGACTAAAGAAAAAGAACAGTAGATCTTCGGGGGGATCTCAGTCATCAGGTACCACCATAGGAACTTCACCATCGGTGAATGGGAATCCATACAGAAGATTTTCAGCAGTACAACTGGGGCTGCCCATGCTGTCAATGTCAGCTGACCTCACCAACCATATAAAGGTGTAGGTGGCCCCGCTCCCTCCTCAGTTCTTTCCCTCTGGAGATGAAAGGAGCAAGGCTCACGCCCTGGGGAACCGAGGTGAGACAGAGGGACCCAGCTATAGATAAAAGGATAGAAACAACACATAGACAGGTCCTGAACAGGAGCCCTAAGAAGGGGAACAGTAGGAGGGAAAGCATACCTGATGACTGAGATCCCCTTAAAGATCTACTGCTATGGTAAGTTCTTACGTAACTATTCTATCTTCTTCGGGGGTACCTCAGTCATCAGGTACCACTGTAGGAAGGAGTACCAAGCAGTGATAGGTAGAAACAGATAAGCTGGGAGGCTGGAACTCCATAACCTTAAGACAGGTGACGTGAAACGACCTGCCCAGCCAAGGATGATCTTAAACTTATGACAGAAGACCTTGCATAGTGAACCTGTCAAGGGACTCTATAAGCTTAAGACAGGAGTCCTTGCAGCACAGTCCTGCCGAAATCAGCACGCACTCTAGAGGCAATGTCCAGACTGTAGTGCTTAGTGAAAGTGTGGACTGTACTCCAAGTGGCGGTCGCACAAATATCAGCAGTCGAGACCCCTTTGAAATAAGCCACTGTGGTAGTCATGCCTCCGATGGAATGGGCTTTGACAGCTCCAGGCAACTCCTTGTGATACTTGTTATAGCAGAACACAATGCAATTTGCCCACCATTTGGATAAACATTGCTTGGAAACTGAGATGTCCTCTAGCTGGGGCGAAAGAAATAAACTACTACTTAGGCTTTCTGAACTCCTTACTCCTGAGTAGATAATACTTAAAAGTTCTGCGCACATCTAACATATGGAGCAGTGCTTCCCCTGGATTGGTACGTTTGGGAAAATAAACAGGAAGGTGGATAAACGGAGTATAAACTCAGAAACCACCTTAGGAGGAAACTTAGGATTTGTGTGCAAAAGATACCCTGTCTTTGTGAAAAATCAAATAAGGCTCCTCACACCAGAGGACCTGAAGCTCTGAAATTCTTCCGACAGAAAGTAATGGCAACTAGAGGGAGGGAGGGAGGGAGAGGGGGAGAGAGAGGGAAAGAGGAGAGAGAAACTTGCAAGTCACGATTGGTTCAAAATGAGACAGGGTCAACTTTTCCAAGCACGTCCCAAGCCGGGACAGAGGAATAGATTGGGAGTTTCAGATGCAGAAGGCAAGGTTGGAGGAATGGTCAAATGTATGGCAGCTTAGATTCAACACAAAGAAGTGCAAAGTAATGCACCTGGGAAACAAAAACACAGGGGAAGAGTACGCAATGGGGAGTGAGAGACTGACAGCAAAAAAAACGGATAGGGACCTGGGGGTAGTCATATCAGATGACCTAAAGGTGGGCAAGCAATGCGAGAAGGCAGTAATGAGGGCTGGGGGGATACTGGGTTGCACAGGGAGAAGCATCGCCAGTAGAAAACAGGAAGTTGTTGTGCCTCTGTACAAACAGTTAGTAACACCACATCTGGAGTACTGTGTACAGTTCTGGAGACCCCAGCTCCGCAAAGACATAGACAGGGTGGAGGCTGTCCAGAGGAGGGCAACCAAAATGGTGCAAGGTCTGCACCAGAAGACATATGAACAAAGATTAAAGCAGCTTAACATGCATAGCCTCGAGGAAAGAAAGGAGAGTGGGGACATGACAGAAAAGTACAGTTACGTAAGAACTTACCATAACAGTAGATCTTCGAGAACAGCTCTTGCAGCAGGTTACACCATTAGCACTGAAGCCGGCAGGCGCTAAGACCCCATGGAAAACTTCTAGCTAGCAATATCCAGCGGGGGACCACCCCCGACGTCGCCCCCTCCCCAACATCAGGCATCACATAAAAGGGGGTGGTCCCCCAGCATCCCCAGTTCTCCCGACGGAGACTCCCAGCCCAAGAATGACATCTGAAAGGGAGACCGAGGATCCGCTTCCAAAGGAAGGTTTGCAGAAGGCGTCAAAAGATGCTGTAGTTTAGAAACTAGGTCAGAAGACTCAACCTCCAGAGGGGAAGGTGGGAGGGAAACTACCTGCTGCAAGAGCTGTTCTCGAAGATCTACTGTTACGGTAAGTTCTTACGTAACTGTACTATCTTACTTCGAGAACAGCTCTTGCAGCAGGTTACACCATTAGGACTGATTCCCAAGCAGTAAGGGACCAAGTTGTTATCGGGAGGAGGAGGATAGGAGGAAAGCTCCAAGCTTCAGGACAAAAGTCCCTGAAGGACCAGCAAGCCGAAACCAGCTCTGCGCCTAGAGGCAATATCCAAACTGTAGTGCCTGATGAATGTGTGTACAGTGCTCCAGATCGCTGCTGCACAGACGGCTGAAGTAGAGAAATTTTTAAGCACAGCGAAAGAGGTAGCCACCCCCCTAGTACAGTGATCCTTCACCGGTCCCGGTAAGGGTTTATTGCGCTTCTGATAACAAAACATAATGCACTTTATCAGCCATCTAGAAAACGACTGTTTGGAAACAGAAGCACCGATCATCCTCTGTGCATAGGAAACAAAGAGCTGGTCTGAAGTCAGATGGGCTTTGGTTCTTGTCAGATAATATCTGCGGCACCTATGCACATCCAAAGTGTGCAACAGGGCTTCCCCCCTGTTACCATGATTTTTGTAATACAATGGTAGGTCTATATCCTGGTTGAGTGTGACAGCCGAGACCACCGTGGGAAGGAACTTAGGATTTGTTTTTAAGGACACCCTGTCCTTGTGAAAAACCAAATAAGGATCCTTGCACATGAGTGCATGAAGCTCAGAAACTCTTCTGACAGAAGTAACAGCAACTAAAAGGAGCGTCTTCCAAGCAAGGAGACACAGCTCGTAATCCGCAGCTGGTTCAAAAGGAGGCAGCATAAGCTGCTCTAGAACAAAAGGAAGATCCCAAGGTGGAACCGGGTCTTTGATAGGAGGTCTCAAGTGCAAGATGCCGCGCAAAAAGGCGCAAGAAGCCTCTAGTTGAGCTAGAGACCTGTGACCTATCGGAGAATGGTACGCTGAAATAGCGCATAGATGGACCTTAATGGAGGAATAGGCAAGTTCTGCCTCATAGAGGGATAGAAGGTAGTCTAAAACAGACCTTACAGAACACTCCAATGGGATCAATGCTTGAGCCTGAGCCCAAATGCAAAATCTACGCCACTTCATGGCGTAAGTAGCGTGAGTAGAGGGTTTTCTGGCTGCCACCAGAATGTCCGAAACTTCCTGAGAGACCCCGTATCTCAGGACTGCTTTGTCCTTAGGAGCCAGGCATGCAGGTTCAGAGACCGAAGATCCGGATGGACCAAGGAGTCTGTCTCCTGGGATAGAAGGTGAGAGCAAAATGGCAGAGGCACCGGAGGTTCCTGGGCCAGCTGATGTAAGAGAGGGAACCAAATCTGCCTGGGCCAAAAGGGTGCTACTAGAATAAGGCACGCTTGCCCTTGATGGAGCTTCAATAGAACCCTCTGGATCAAAGGAAAGGGAGGGAAAGCATAGAGGAACCCGCCTGTCCAAGAGAGGGACAACGTGTCTCGCCAGAAAACACCAGGCCCTGGATCTAGCGAGCAGAAATTGGGCAGTTTTGCGTTGAATGGGGACACAAAGAGGTCTAATTCTGGTGTCCCCCATCTGTGGAACAGGTCCTCTGCGACTTCCTGAAGCAATTCCCATGCGTGGACCCTGGCCTGTGATCGGCTTAGGCTGTCCGCGATAGTGTTGTCCACACCGGGAACATGTACTGCAATAATGTGTGCGCCAGGTTGCAATACCCAGTTCCAAACCCTCTAAGCCTCCCTGCAAAGGGGGTAGGAATGAGTGCCTCCTTGTTTGTTGAGATAGTACATCACCGCGGTATTGTCTGTTTGAACCAGAAGAGTACCCAGCGGAATCTCCATCTAGAATGCCTGTAGGGCGTGTAGAACGGCTCTCATCTCCAGAATATTTATGTGAAGATGAGACTCCAGAGACATCCAGGAGCCTTGAGTCCTGACCCGTTGAGATGAACTCCCCATCCGGACCCCGAGACATCCGTGAAGAGAGTCGCTGAAGGAGGTGGTGCAGTGAAGGGGGACTCCCATCGAGAGGTGGTGTGGGAGGAGCCACCAATGCCAGTCTCGGATGACTGCATTCGTGATCTGGACTGGATGCTGCAGATGATCCTGCTTTTGGTCCCATTGTGCTCTCAGCATCCACTGGGTAACCCGCATATGGAGTCGAGCTTGGGGAACCGTCGCAATGGCAGCCGCCAAGTGTCCGAGCAGGCAAAGGACGGTGCGGACTGGTACCGTCTTCTTTTACTTTATGTCCCTTATGAGGGATCCGATGCATTCCGCCCTGTCCTGGGGAAGGAATGCCCTTCCCTGAATTGTGTCCAGAACCACTCTTATGAAGTGCAAGTTCTGAGATGGAACAAGGCACGACTTCTCCTGATTGATGGTGATGCCCAGCGATAGGAAGAGGGAACAGATATCGTGTATTGCAGACATCAGGGCCTCCCATGGGGGTGCCATAAGGAGCCAGTCGTCTAGGTATGGAAACACGTAGTGGCCTCTTCTCCTGAGAGCTGCTGCCATGACTGCCATACACTTCGTGAACACCCGAGGTGCCGAAGACAGTCCGAGGGGAGGGCTCGGAACTGGTAGTGGCGTCCCAGAAACTCAAAGCACAGAAATCTGCGGTGCACTCGAGCAATCGGGAGATGTAGGTAAGCGTCCTGCATGTCCAGCGACGCCAGCCATGCGCCTTCTTTGAGCATGGGAATGAGACCCGGCAGTGTCACCATGCGGAAATACTTGTACAGCACAAAGTTGTTGAGATCGCTGAGATTCAAAATCGGGTGCAAGTCCCCTGATTTCTTTGGAACCAGGAAGAAGTGGGAATATTAACCATTTCCTCTCTGGTTCAATGGAACATGTTCTATGGCCTCCTTGTGTAGGAGGGCCAAGATCTCTTGCTGAATAAGCAGAGCATGCTGACCCGAGTAACCGGAGAGCAGGGGAGGTCTGGATGATGGGTGATTGAGGAACTCTACAGAGTGGCCTCATTCGACCAACTGCAACACCCACTGGTCCGAGGTGATCCTCTGCAGTCCTGAAAGGTGATGAGATTTGTGACCCCCGACTTTCTCGACCCTTTGATCCAGAGGAGGAGCGAGGGCCCGGAAGGAGTCATGCTGTGGTGGTGTTGGCCTCCGCGGGCTGGGCTGCTTTTGAATGCTTTGGGCCCTGGGCCAAGGGGAACCTGGCTTGATTCTTACGGCTGAAATTGCCCCTGGGTTGCTTGCCAGAACATGGCTGTTGCCTTTGTTGGCGGCCACGAAAACCATTTTGGTTCCTACGAAAGGAACCAGATTTTGGTCTGTACATGGCTTATACAGTCCTGACTGCCTTCCCAGCATCCTGCAATTTGGCGATGACCTTCTCGGACTCTTCACCAAAGAGGACCGCTCCATTATAAGGGACATCCAGGAGATTCTTCTGGACGTCCGGGGTAAATCCGGAGACCCTCAGCCATGAGTGTCTCTGGAGACAAATGCCTGTAGCTGCTCCCCTGGCTGCCAAGTCCACTGAGTCGTAAGTGGCTCGGCGAACCTGGGTCCCCTCGTCAGACCCAGTTTGGAGGTTTAGTAGCTCCTCCTTCTTTTCGCCATCCGGTAGATCTTTAAGAAGGTCATGGCGGGGACTTCCGGTGACGTCATGCCTCAAGAAGCAGCTTGAAGCTCGAGCTCTGTCCCCTCTGAGGTCTTAATCATTTAAAAAAGCAGTTAACCCAACCTTAATAGCAGCAAAACCAGCACAGGAGAGAGTTCAGTATGTCTAGAAGGAGACACGATCGTCAGAAAGCAACTTTGGACACCGCCGAGTTGGACGAAGGTTGCTCTGAAAGAAATGCATCGTAAACCTCACAAACCTCATGTAAAAACGGCCCAGCCAAAGAGGAGAGCACCCTGCCACCAAATGTGGGCAGACAAATGGATATTGTCCTCCAAGAGATATGAGAATTCAGGAAAGAGACTCGTTCAACCTTTGCTGCATTGCGAACTGATTCGGGGAAACTAGAGAAGGGCATAGATAGTGTGGAGGAGCAGGTAACGAGCACTGATACCCGCGTGGACAACGCAAAGCACGCCATAATACAGCTACATCAAACAATTGCAAACTTGCAGGACAGGGCTGACAACGCAGAAGCTAGGAGTCGAAGGAATAACTTGAGAGTAAATGGGTTCCCCGAGGGGTCTAAGGGCACCACCCCGATTCAGTTTATGCAGAATTTCTTCAAAACTAAGCTGGATTTACCCGATAGCTGCTCCTTGGAAATGGATAGAGTTCACCGAACCCTAGGCCCACAGTCAAACACCCGACCAAGAGCTAATCTTATCCGGTTTCTCCGCTACCAAGAGAAGGAGCAGATCCTGCATAAATTGTGGCAACAAGGGTATTTAACTTACCAGAACCAGCAGATCTATGTAGATAACGATTATCCTACTACAAATGCTATGAGGCGCAGAGCGTATGCCCCTATTCTCAAAAAACTGAAGGAATCCAAACTCAAGTTCAGAACACCCTATCCTGCTAAACTAATAGTTCAGCTTGCGTATGGTGCCAAGACATTTGACACAGCAGAGGAAGCGGCATGAGAGTTAGCTAAAATTGGAATCGATATCCCACCTACGCAGAGAAAGACGAACGCTTCACTTGCTACTAAACTGGCCTACAAAGCATGGTCTAAAATTCCTCCAAGGGACCAATTTCGGAAAGAAGGCGCTACAGCTATACAGCGAATAATATCGGACCGCAGACAGCACTCCGTGGATCCCCTCTAGACCCCTCCAATCAACCAGGGCCTGAAATGAATCAACTCAAGGAAAACTTGCGCATCTGTCTGCCTTGGCTGCAGGTAGGCCGACCTGACTGCTCGCCCCATGCTACTTTAAGGCCTCACCGGAGGCTACTCCCTTGACCTGACCCCCTCTGTGGATCCTCTTGACCTTTTTGGTCCACTGAGTTTACCTCGTGCAAACGGGTGTCTCCCCCCCCCCCTCAGAACAAGGGGGGAGGGTGCCTGTCAGAAGCTGTGGCATATACTTAATCCGAGGCTTCATGAGCGGCCTAGGCCACCTGTGTCCTCTGATGACAGCCATGCGGGGAAACACAGGGTCGGAAGACAGAGGGGGACTCGTAATGGGTGGTATGGGTCGGGAGGTGGCTACTGGGGGGGGCGCTCAAGATGGACTCCACTAATGGAGACCTCAGCCTATACAAGCCACGTTACCCGAGACGGGTCGGTGGCACCCTCCTCCACATACTAACAACTTTGCAAAAGCTCCTTTGTATTTCTTTTCTTTTTTTCTTCTGAACTGCTCGTGGTTCCTGATAGCACCTGCAGCGGACTTTGATTTATGCTGCTTGTTTGACTATTGATCTCAATGTTGTTTCGGGATAATTACCAGCTACTCATGCCAAATTGTACTCTAATGGGTATGCTGTGTGCACTTAGCGTCCACCTGGTTCGCCCCACCAGCTGTACCGGAGGGCAACCGAGGACTGGAGACGCACAGACCCACCCATATGTTTCTCACACCTTAAGGTGTTTGAGAGAACTGATTTCTATAACATATAATGAGTATGATAAGCTAACTAAAATTTAGAACCTCCATTTTCCCCTCTCCTAGTTGGGTTTAACTAAACCCTGTAATAACTTCTCGGAGGGACGAGAGGCATGCTCACTTCCTTCCTACCCCTCATCCCCTCCTACAAAAAAGACGATACCGTCTCACCTACCTACACAGGTAAGGCCCAGCCAAGAATCCTTTTTTTGGCGTATCCTAGAGGCTACCCACTTTTGTTTGAGTGGCTGGCCTCATGGAAGCCCAAAGTTATTTTACAGTATCTGCCCAGCTGGCAGAATGCTGTGTTAACCAGTTTCATCAGTTAATGTTTACCTGTACTGTTTGATGTTAGAGGAACTTATTCCTCACATTTTCCCTTTTAGACAGTCACCCCTCATATGCTCCGATTGTGAGCCAGTAGCTAGTTATACAATAGAGCTACAAGGAATACAGGTACAAATGCTCAGTCCTCATCTTTGTTTTTAAATGACTAATGTACCACTTAAGATTTTTTCTTTGAATGTAAATGGACTGGGTAATCCCATAAAAAGATCTAGAATGCTCGCTCTACTTAAAAAGACCCAGGCAAGTATAATGTACCTACAGGAAACACATATGACTGCCAACGAACATGAGAAGCTGACCAGGGGAGGGATTGCTTGGGTCTTTTCCTCCTCTTTTAAGAAGGGCAGGAAGAGGGGGGGTCGACATATTGGTTTCCAGACATACCCCTTTCCAACCCATATGGGAGTGGGCAGACCCTGAAGGTCGCCTGGTGGTAGTACAGGGCCGCTTACAGGATAATGAGATCACCCTGGCTAATATTTATTTACCCCCTGGCTCCTCTATTTCAACCATTAGAACCCTTTTGGATAGGGTAGTTCAATTGACCAGAGGTATTCTAATTTTAAGTGGAGAAGACAGACGATACACCTTTTATTCAGTGGTGCGTGGCTCATACTCCAGGATAGACCACTGTTTTACTCAAAAGAGAATTTGGATTCTCTCAGGGAGGCCACTATTGGGGACATAGTCCACTCTGATCATGCTGCTGTGGTTATGGAGTGGGAGATGGATCTGGAGAGGCGAAATTCCTTTTGGAGATTCAACCCAATCCGCCTAAAAAATGCTCACTTTCGAGGGTTCCTTAATGATAAAATCCAGGAGATCTAGGGGGATAACCTGGGCATGGAGGTTTCCTCTGCAATAAGACGGGACACAATGAAGGCGGTATTACGAGGCCACCTAATACAATATTCCTCAGATCAGGTGAAACAACGTAGGGAAGAGCAGTCTAGCTTAGAACAGACCCTCTAATTTCTTCAAATAGTGCACCAACAAGGAGATGATACCGTACTACCACAACTTAAACAGACTAAAATGGAACTGGAGACACTAGCAATACAGAAAACTAAAATTGCCCTGGCCTACTTAAGGCAGTGATATGGTGTGGTATGCCCTAGGGCCTCCCGCCTGCTGGCATTCCGGTTACGCAAGCAAAGGCGCCTATCAACTATACCCTCACTTCGAGACCCACCCACGGGTGCCCAGTGCACAAAGGTGAGCCAAATTACTCAGGTATTTAGCGAGTATTATAACAAACTTTACACCCCAGACCACTCCTCAGAAGTTGAAGGCATCAAGGCTTTTCCCCAGCCCCTGGGCCTCTCTAGGCTGACCAAGGAACAGCAAAATCATTTGGTTTCCCCCATTACACACTCAGAGCTCTTAGCTGTCATCACCCATGCTAAAACAATGAAAGCCCCTGGCTCAGATGGCTTTGGTGCTGAACTTTATAAACACTCTGTGCAGACACTCACACCAATCCTCCTGCAGGTGTATAATGAAGTCCTACAAGGGACAATTGACCCCCCCCAAGCTGGTCATATGCAGCGATATCCCTGATCCCCAAACCTGGCAAGGACCCACAAGTGTATACATCATACCGCCCACTTTCAGTTTTAAATGCAGATTATAAATTCCTTATGTCTAGTATGGCCAAGCACCTGGATTCGGTTTTGTCTTCCCTAATTAATCTTGACCAAACTGGTTTCAATAGTGCTAGATCTACCACAGACAATACAAGAAGGGCACTACATTTGGTCCAGGAAATGCAATCCCGTAGCTCCCCATCTATCCTTCTCAGCTTAGATGCTGAGAAGGCTTTCGACAGGGCCTCTGGGCCCTTCCTGTTTACAACTATGACTACAATGGGCATTCCCCTCCCTTTTGTTTCCATGATTAGAACTCTGTACTCCTCTCCTAAAGCATGTGTCAAAGTCAGCGGACATCATTCCATCTATTTCCCCCTCTACAGGGGCACCCGTCAAGGATGCCCTCTGTCCCCAGGTTTGTTTGCCATATTAATCGAACCGCTGGCACATGCCATTAGACAGTCCCCCTCGGTAGAAGGTGTAGAGGTCGAAGAAATAGATCACCGAATTGCCCTATACGCTAATGATGTCCTGTTATTCCTTGCAGATCCTTCCAGGTCAATCCCAGCAGTATTTAACATAATTGAGCAGTTTGGTCGATGCTCAGGATACAAGCTTAACACCACTAAAACAGAGGCCCTGGCGTTTAATTTCTCCCCCACAGTGGAACTAGCACAGAGATTCCACTTCCGTTGGGACTTGGTAAAACTGAAATACCTGGGCGTATACCTGTCCCACTGAGCCGAGAATGCCAAAAGATTCAATAATGACCCCTTCACTACGTAACTTCAATCGGATTTGGCCAGGTGGAATATTTTCCCATTAAATCTCACACAGAGAGTGGATGTAATTAGAATGGTCATTCTGCCCCGAGCCCTATATTTGTTCCAAGATATGCCTATACATATTCCCGACAAGATATTTCAAATATGGAACCAATGTATCAGCAGGTTCATATGGTCTGGGCGTCATCCCAGAATAAAATTCTGCACTCTGACTCTCCCAAGAGCTAAAGGTGGTTTGGTTCTTCCAAACCTTAAACATTGTTACTGGGCCTCACACCTCTCATTTATAATACACAGGCTGTCAAAAGCCAGCTTGACTCGGTGGAGAGAAACAGAAGAGGATCTCATCTCACACCGAAAGTGGGCTAGGTTAGTGTTACACTGCGCCACCTCCTATCCGCATAACTGGCTCCCCCAGAACCCGTGGATCCTGTCCCAGCTGAAGGTATGAACTGAGATCCGTAAACAACTATCCCTCACCATGCATCTTCCCCTGATCTGCCCAGTGGCTCTCCTGGAGAACTTCATCCCCGCCTCCCTTGACATTTTTGAAACCTGGGGCCATCTACAACTCTCTCACCTACTGCAGTTTTTGCATGGCAGGGACTTTAAGTCCTTTCAGGAGTTGAGCCGTACCCACGGACTTCGACATTCTGATTTCTACAGGTACCTGCAGCTGAGGCATTTCTATTATTCCCTCCCCCCGGAACTACGAGACCCTGAAGCCATCCCTCCCATGGTTGCCTGTATTCAGCAATCCATTATTTCTGGGGGGATGCCTCACAATATCTCGGCCCTATACAAGGCCATCATAGAAACCCTAGGATCAAACACAGATGAATACCGTGCAAAATGGAGCCTAGAATTTGGGTCTGATGTGCCCCTGTCACTATGGGAAAGGGGCTGTAGAATAACGTCAAAATGTACTTTCTCTCATAACTGGAGACTATTTGCCTGGCAGGTAAGGCTTAGGTATTTTCGAAACCCAGCAATAACAACTCATTTCACAGCGACCCATCTGGGACTTTGTTGGCGTTAATGTGGAGACTCCACTGCACATCACACACATGTATTTTGGCTTTGCCCCAAAATTCAGCCCTTCTTGAACTCAATACAAGCCAAATTAAGTGAATTGATGGGCACTCCATTTATATTTACTGCTGAATTCTTGAATTCTTTATTCTACATATCCTCCCCCAGACATAAAGGCCACCCATACACGCTACTTGATGGGCATTTCCCTTTTGGCAGCAAAGAAAGCCCTGACACGGAATTGGTTGACCACCAAGATACCCACTCTGCTAGATCAGAGGGAAATAATGGCCCATATTTATAAGTATGAAAAGATTTCTTACTCCCTAAATGACTACTCCGACTTATTCACTAAGAAATGGGCTAGGTGGGTTATGCACATTATGTTAAGAGACACTACCTTCATACCTTGAATAAATTATACTATGAATGTATATATTTATGTAAGGCCCAGATATGGACCTAGGTACCCAAGCACAAATAACCCTGGTGAATATGTGGATTGAAGTGATGTATGTATATTGCTGTTATGAATATCCTAAGCTGTCTTGTATGTTTTGAGAAAGGTCTGAAATACCAGTTATAGCTATCATTAATTTGTACCCAATAACGAATTAATTACATGGCACAAAGTGTATCCGTAACAGACTATCTAAATGTATGGTTCCACTACAAATGTCTGTACAACTATGAAGTATGACTGTCAACCCAACCCCTGTAACCCCCCACCCCCCGTTAAGTGAAAAACTTAATAAAAATATAATAACAAAAAAAGAAGGTCTTGGCCCAGATCCCAGAGGGCGTTCTGAAATTGCGTCAGATAGTTCAAAGACCTAATAGAGCATGTAGCAGCCGCATACACGAGTCTTCCCATGGAATCTAATTGCTTAGATTCCTGGTCCGGAGGCTGGGTGCTCAAATGTTGAGGCCGCTGGGACCTGTCATGAGATGCGGTAAGGACCAGAGAGTCGGCCAGGGGTAGTTGCGCCAAATACTGGTCCTCCGTAGGGGCCCTGTAAAGGCGGTCAACCTTCTTTGGAACAGCCGGTGTCGAATGCGGACGCTTCCAAGCTGCCTTGGTGACGTCTGTAAAGGTGTCCACCAAAGGTGGAACCACCACAGGCTTCGGAGTCTTTCTGAATGAGGTAACGGGCCACGCGTTGTCTCTCAGGGTCTAGCTCTTCAGTCTCCCATCCCATATTGTCTTGGATGTGCCTCATGCTCTCTGAAAAGGAGGAATCATCTGGGGCAACCTTGGGAGGTCCCGTGGGTCTGGTGATGGGGGACTGAAAGGAGATGGAGACCTGGAGATGTCAGACGTATCCGGTCTGGAGTCATATTCTGATGATCAACGTCTGCCCCTGGGTCGCTTCGGGCTCGAGGACCCTGAGGGAGAGCGTGAAGGGCACTTCCTGTCTCTCGATCGGCTCTGAGGAGGCGGAGTAGGCTCCTTGGGGGTCAGGGTTCTGTCACATTCGGCACCCCTAGGAAGAGGTGGAGGTGGTGGAGGAGGCTGAGGTTTAGGGGGAACCACATCCTTCTTGATGGTTTCCCACCAGAAGGTGAACAAATCCTTCACCTCCTGGATGTTCATACCTGACGATGGACCCAGCGTTGGTGTGGGCCTGTTGTCGGGTTCGGGTGTCGGGTCCCAGGGAAGCACTGGATCCGGCTCCCTGGGCAAGCCAGCATCCTCCATGTTGCCCGTCTGGTGGCGCAGTAGCGTCTTTGCCTAAGGACCCCTGACGTCCGGTGTCCACCGGCGTCGGTGTAGTAGTTGGTCGTCTTTCGGGTGCTGGGTTGGACGCCTTCTTGGACTCCGTCATCCGCTTAAGGGATGTCGGCTCGGAAGTCTTCTTGAGAAGTTGGGAGACGGACCTGAAGTCGATGTCCCGGCATTGGTCAGACGCACCTTGTCCGAAGGAGCAGGCTTAGAGGCATCCGACGCCCGAGAGGTCTTAAGCGGGTGCAGGGAGGTGGAGGAGCCTCCAGAAGACCTTACCTTTACTGGGGGAGACTGGAAGCGAGCACGGGAAGGAGATCTATCGTCCGGGCAGAGCTGGAGCTGGTCCTGGACTCTGAGGCCCTGCTTGGAGATTTTGCTCTGTCTGAGTCCTGATGTTTGTCCCGGTGCTTCTCAGATTTATGAGAAGATTCCCCTTTGGAGGAAGGTCTTTTCTCCATCTTTTTTAATTTCTCCTCGAGGAATCTCTGAAGGGCCTTTTGGCGGCGGATCTGGGTCCTGCTATTAAACTGATGGCAAATTGAGCAGGCCTGGGTGTCGTGCTCCGGGCCCAGACACCTGACACAGGCAGAATGATGGTCTGCAAAGGGGATCTGCTTGCCGCAGGTGCACTTAGAGGGATGTCCGTCGGGAGAAGGAGTAGAAGTAGCAGACATGGAGTAAAGTTTTATTTAAATTGAAGATTTCACGCGTCATAGAGTAGAGCAGGCTTCCATGAGGCCGATGCTGGTGAGTCGACAGTAGGAAAAGAACTGGGGATGCTGGAGGACTGCCCCCTTTTATGTGATGCATGACGTCGGGGAGGGTCCGACATCGGGGGGTGGTCCCCCGCTGGATATTGCTAGCTAGAATTTTTCCGTGGGGTCCTGGCGCCTGCCGGCTGCAGTTCTAATGGTGTAACCTGCTGCAAGAGCTGTTCTCGAAGTAAGATCTTTCAAATACCTCAAGGGAATCAATAAGGTCCAAGAGGGTAGCATCTTTCAGAAAAAGAGATGTGCAAGAACAAGGGGACACAATTTGAAGATAGAGGGAGATGACTCAGAGGTAATGTTATGAAGTATTTCTTTACAGAGAGGGTTGTAGATGCATGGAACGGCCTTCCTGAGGAGGTCATAGAGTCAAAAACAGTGGGGGAATTCAAGAATGCATGGGACAGACATAAGGCAATTCTAGTTGGGGGTAGAAGGAAGTAGGCTGTTGGTTAACTAGGAACTGCAGCTTATCCGTTACGTAGGGAAATGAGCAGACTAGGTGGGCCAAGTGGTCCTAGTTATCTGCCATCAGATTCTATGTTTCTATGCCCTTAAGGAAGGTACAGGAGATATCCAGCAGAGTAACAGTGCTGTCACCCACGGGCTCATGGAAAGCCGAAATGGCTGAAAGGTGGACCTTGAGGAAGGAATACTAGAAACCCAAGTTTGACAAAGAAATCAGGTAGTCCAGGACGTGTTTCACATGACAGATGAAAGGGTCAAAGGAATGCTGGGCAGCACAGATGGCAAACTGCTTACGCTTTATGGCAAAAGTGGTATGGGTGGAAGGCTTGCAGGTGGCCACTAGTACATCTGCTACCCTATTAGAGACCCTGAACCTGGAAATGGCTATGTCCTCAGAAGCCATGCATGCAGATGGAGGGACCTGAGGTTTGGATGGACCAGGGTCCCCTGATCCTGGGACACCAGATTCTTGCAGAGAGGCAGGGGAACAGGAGGCTCCTCTGCCAGCTGCTGAAGCAGAGGGAACCATATCTGGCAGGGCCAGAATGGAGCTACCAAGATCATGCTGGCCCTCTCCATTTGTAGCCCGAGTAGCACCCTCTGCATTACCGGAAATGCAAGGAATGCATACAGAAACCTCCTGCTTCAAGAGAGGGTCAACGTGTCTCACCAGAAAACTCCAGACCCTGGATCTGGCAAGCAAAAATTGGGCAGTTTTGCAATGTGTGGGGTACAAAAAGGTCCAACTCTGGATGACCCCATCTGTTGAACAGATCTTCTGCTACGGATGAGAGAAGCTCTCATTTGTACATGCTGGACTGAGTCCTGCTAAGACTGTCTGCAAGTGTGTTTAGGACACCTGGCACGTGGACCGCAGAGAGCGTTAGACTGTGCTCCAGAGCCCAATACCACACTCGCGTTGCCTCCCTGCAAAGGGATATGAGTGAGTCCCACCCTGCTTGCTGATCTAGTAGACCACACTCAGATTGTCCAACTGCACCAATGGTTGACCTGGGGTTAGGTGCTCCTGAAAGGCCTGCATAGCATACAGCACCACTCTCATTTCCAGGACATTTATATGTAGAGTGGCATCCCACTGGGACCAGGGACCCTGGGTTTGAAAAGGACCCAGATGCGCCCCCCCCAGCCGAGACGTGACACATCCGTGGTTAAAACTGATGCAATGAGGCAATTTGGAAGGGGACTCCCTGAAGAAGGTTTGAGGAGTCCATCCACCACTACAACACTTTGCGAACTGGGGAGGAGGAGACCAGGACTAGTTGATCTAACTCGTCCTAGCACTGGTCCCACTGCACCCAAAGGGTCCACTGAAGGGTGTGCATATGAAGCCTGGCCAGTGGAATGGTGGGAATGGCTGCAGCCAATGAGGCCCAGGAGCCTGAGGTATAACCTGGTGGGGATGTGGTGACTCTGAGCTACTATCTGAGCCTGAGCTATAAGGCATTCAGCCCTGTTCTCGGGTAAGAAGGCCTTTCCCTGCCTGGAGTCCAAAACCACCCTGATATATTGCAGTCTTTGTGATGGTACTAGAACAGACTTGGGCAGGTTAACTGTTATGCCCAGAGACTGAAAGAGCTGGAGTGTACACTCCTGAGTTAATAACAGCTGTTCCCTGGACGGGGCCTTAAGCAGCTAATCGTCCAGGTAAGGAAAGACATATAGTCCCTCCCTCCCTCCCTCCTGAGGGCTGCTGCTAAGCACTTCGTAAAGACACACGGTGCAGAAGATAAGCCAAAGGGCAATACCTTGAACTGGTAATGCTCTCCCTGATAGGCGAAGCGGAGAAATCTCCTGTGAGTGAGAAAGAAAGACCTCAATGTGCAGGTAAGTGTCCTGCATGTCCAGTGAGCAGAGCCAATCCCCGGACTTGAGGAGGGGCAAGAGGCCTGGTAAAGTTACTATCTGGAACTTTTTGCACTGGATGAAGGGATTGAGGTCTTTCAAGTCCAAAATGGGCCTCAGATTGTCGGTCTTTTTGGGGACCAGGAAAAACCTAGAATAGAACCACTGGTTTCTCTGCGACTTTGGCACCAGTTCTATTGCCTGCTTGTGCAGAAGAGACTGAATCACCTCCTGGAGAACAGGTAAATGAGCCGGGGGGTAAATTGAGGGTGGTGGTGAGGTGGCTGGAGGCTGCTGGAAGAGCTCCAGGCTATGACCGCACTCTATGATCTGCAGGATCCACGCATCTGAAGTTACGGTTCTCCACTGATTCAGATAGAGGAAGAACCGACCTCCAACCACCACCTCCTGGGCTTGTACCTGGGGACGGGGGTCTGGCAAGGAGTCAAGCTGAGGTGGGTCCAGCTGTGGAAACTGGTCCCACAGTTCTGCGACGCTTGGCTGCTGCTCCAGAACTGGAGGGGGCAGGCAAGGAAGACCGGGCTCTATGTTTACCCTGGGTATGGGTGCCTGAGCCTGGCCTATTGGCCTGTCTACCAAAATTAGGACACCCCCTACCATGCGGCTGAGTGTGGTAGAGGGAGTGGATGGACTTAAGGGCCAAACCTGAGGCCTGCAGGTCATTTATAAGGTCCTGGACATCTGGACCGAAAAGCTTGGTTCCACTGAAAGGGGCATTGAGTACTTTGTTTTGCACATCAGCTGCGAACCCAGAAACTTTGAGCCATGAATGCTTATGAAGGCACAAGCCAGTGGCAGCCACCCTGGTCACAGTATCTGACAAGTCATAAATGGCCCATAGGAGATTCTTGCCAACGTCCTCAGCAGTTTGGAAGCATTGAAGTAACTCCTGCTTCTGGGCACCATCAGGAAGGGCTTAGGCAGCAGCCTTGCCCTTTCTCCAAGTGGTGTTCCAGAATTTCACAATGTGGGTAGTTGGCAATCCTCAAACCTAAGGTAGAGAAGGCATACACCATTTTTCCCCAAAGATCAATCCTACAGGACTCCTTGACTGGCGGAAGGGAATGAAGGTGTTTGGGCACCTTAGACCTGTCATGTGCTGCCTCAATGACTACTGAGTCAGTTTCCACCTGGGTAGCAAAGTGAGGAAGGCCCTGAGGGGCATTGTAGAGCTTGTCAGCCCTACAGGGCATAGCTGGTACCATGTCTGGTCTGTGCCAAGCTGCCATGGTTGCATTTTTGAGTGCTGGAAGAATGGGAGGCATAATCATAGGAGGAGATTCTGGAATCTCCAGGTAGTCCACCAGATCCTTTCTGGTGGCATCCTCCTCCTCCTCTGCCTGAAACCCCATAGTGGAAGACAGCTGCTTCATGATGCTGAAGAAGGTAGCATCCTCAGGTGGGGACCTGGGAGTATGCTTAACAGAGTCTTCACTGACTGAAGAGGCAGTGGACTTGTCTGAAGTGAGGTACTGGTCCTCCTCCTCTTCCTCTTCCATCTCCTCTGGAGGGATGAGGAAATGTGGTACTCCTCCTCAACACTGCATCCTCCTCAGGATCTGCCAACATACGTGCCATTGACAGCCTCTGGGTAGATTCCCTGGGCCAATGAACAGGTGTCGACAATGACACCAGCATCGAAGGAACCAGCGACAACAGCCTAGTAAAGGCCACAAACTGCTGGACCAGCACATTAGAAAAACAGCCAACAGCCGGCCCAGTGGTGTGGAGGGCAGAGGCATCCATGCTCACCTCACCTGCTATAGGCGACCCCGTGTTCGTAAAGGAGGCCAGCGTGACCGGGATCGGCTGGGAGGAAGACTATTGTACATGCGTAGGGACAGCCCTCCTCCCAAGGGGGGGGGAGGGTCGCGCCTCCCCTGACACCTAGCAGAGGCTGGGTGCCAGTGCGCCATAGAGCCTGTACGCAAGCAAGGGGACGGAGCAGTCAGCCGGCGTCCTATGGGCAGAAGTACACACAGCTTGGTCATTGCTGACATTGCACGCTCCACTTGGGGGAACAAACAGAAACCAGGAAAAGAGGTTCCAGGTTGAGCAAGATGAACAGCCACTCTCCGCAGGCCCCAACTCAGAATGGCGCTTCCCCATGGTCTGGATCCTATTCGAGGTGAGTCGAGTTGGGGGCTCCTCACCACACTGCCACAGAGGGGAAACTGTGGGGGAAGACGAGGACAGCTGCCTGATGTCGGGTGCGGGGATGGGTGGGTGGCTGAGAAGGTATGCCAACTGGTGGGGACCCGAGGAGAAACAGATAAACTAAAAAAAAAAAAAAAAAAGAAAAGAAAAAGGAGAAAAATGGTCAAGAACGTCCAAGTCCGATGCCAACAATGGAGGAGCGGCCAGCGGCACAGTGGCTGACGACCCAGCTGGCTGACCCAACGAGCCCAGAGCCTTTGGAGAAGAAGGAGCAGGCTTTGAAGGGGAAGTCCCGTCATCGATAGAGGAGGAGCCAACGACCTGGAGGTCGATGGCCGAGTGCCCTGGGTGTTGGCCAGAGGAGCTGTTAGTATGGGCCTGGAGTGAACCGAGACTTGGACAGCTGGTCTCTTCATCGCAGTGGCTGCAGATGACGAGGAATCTCCCCCGAAGAAGGCGGCCAGGGGAATAGGATGCACACTTTGGGGTGGTGGGCTGAGATCCCAGTCTTTCTATGACTCCACCCCCTCAAGGACTTGTCTCTGACCTGAGAGGCCTTGGAGCTCTTGAAACCACAGTGCAACTGGGTGGACGGAGGACACCGACTCAGAGATGGCTACCTGCTGTTCCATGAAGATCCTTGGAGCCTTCATGCATCGCCTAAAGGTGGTCTGAGTAAACTGCTAGCAGAGCTCACAGTCTGAGGCATTGTGGTCAGGCCCAAGACAGCAGACACAAATGGAGTGCTTGTCATTGGAGGCAATCTTCTCCACAGCAGCAGCGACGGAAGAGAGATGTAGACGGTTTAATTCTAGATATAAAAGAGAAAGGAAAAATAAATCTCTAAAAGAGATTTAGGTAAGGATTGGTAGAAAAATAAGCTGTAGGATGAAAAAGGTGCAAACACTGTGACAGCTCTTCCACGGAGACTGTGCTTGCAAGTCGATGGCAGGAAAGAACTGAGGAGGGAGCGGGGCCACCTGCGCCTATATAGGGTTGGTGATGTCAGCTGACATCGATGTTGAGGGAGGCCCCAGCTGTACTGCTGAAAATCTTCTGTGTGGATTCCCATTCACCGACGATGAAGTTCCTACGGTGGTACCTGATGACTGAGATACCACCAAAGAAGATCAACAGGTTATAAACAGCTTTGTACAGAAAACATACAATCAGAAACGCAATCCTACATGGTACAAGGTACCACAATCCCAAATTGATTTCACAGCATTCCATTCTCACAGATTCTCAAAACAAAACTAAACTGTAGCACGAGGGAATCATACAAGAAAGAAAGGGACGCTATCAAATAGAGGTTTCTGGAGAGAGGTTATAACAGACCAACTGTCATAAAAGCAAGGGTCAGAAGAGAAAACATCACCAAACAACAGACCATGCAAAGTAGAGAGAAAGAGTGGAGAGATGGAAAGAATAGTATTCAGTACAAGATGCAGTAATCTGACAGGAAGGATTACCTCCATTTGAACAAATACTGGTCAGTTCTAGAAGCCTGTGGGAGAGGAGTATTATATTCAACAAGAGACATCTGGTTGCTAGCAGCAAATAATGTACCAGTGAGGACAATACTGTTCATACAGTATATCATACTCAAGAAAAAAAATAACGCAACTTCTGCTGGGTTCTTTAAAAATTGAGAGTTACCCCTGCGGCACATGCTCAGTGTGTTCAAACACTACCAGAAGTCAGGTTTTCACAAACACATTCGATGGTGAAAAGTACACTATCAGACACTTTACTGAATGCATCACCACTCACATGGGGTATATCATCACTAGCCCGAGGGACAGAATGTACGTAGGAAAAACTATACGTCAGTTAAAAGAAAGAATTCATGAACATAAAGGCAGTATACATAAACAGGACAAGAAACTATCAATTGCCAAACACTTCAACAGTGTTGTACATAACCCTTTCGCTCTGAAGTTTTCGTCACTGTAGTATGTAAAGAAACCAGAAAGTGGAATCGACTGGGATGTGCAACTTGGCCACTGGGAAATGTGGTGGATTTATACTCTGGGTACCACAGATATGGACAAGGGAATGAATATGGAAGAAGAACGGCATCTTTTCTTCTGAGTCATATCAAGGGTAGACTTGTGACATATCAACATGAGAGTCCAGACCAGGATTTTCTAATGGCTCTGTAAAATCATTAACACTGTAGAGGTTGTTGCCGTGTATATTTGTGACTTCTGTTACATGTTAATTTTGTTGAGGGATGGGTGGAAGTCATAGGGCGCCATCATTTAGTTAAAAAAAAAAAGTTTTCTTTGAAGTCCCCCACCAGGGGAACCCACCTGTCTAGGAGTATCCATCTACCCTGCCTTCAAAAGTAGTCACCCACTATCATTTTGAGGCGCATGCTAGGCAGAAGCATGTTATTAAGGTGTGCCCCAGTGGATACTCCTTTGGACCCCTTGGGGGCACTTTATCCTCAACAAGCCCCCAGACAATCATGGGAGGCTTATGTGGTTCTTTGAAAATGTGTACAGGCAAGTATCGTATACTCCTAAAGGAACTCAACCCCACACTGTTGAACAGTGAATACCTAGCAGAATTTAACAAACTGTCAGGACAGTTGCCTATGATCATACGCAGAATGCATAACGTCATTATGTTCATAAAGAATAACGTACCACGTCCCCTTAGTGAAGAATCACAAAAGTGATATAAGGACCCTCACATGGATATGTTGCATAAAACATTTTACTTTCGGAATATGCATTATTACTGATAGTTTAACTGACGATAGTGTAACGAAGCCTATTCAGCCCACAGAGAGCTCACATAACGAGTGACGTCCTCACACTGCACGTGTCAGATGTCACTGATGTCACCATGCATCAAACGCACTCAGTGAGTGATAAACTATCACAAAAGTGATACAGACAAGCTCTTGGATATACTGCATATAGCCGTTTAGTTTTAGAATAAGAATTATTTCTGAGGACAGCGTAATGAAGCCTATGCAGGTCATAAAGAGCTCACGTAATGCGTGACATCATTACACCGCGATGTCACCGCACATCACGCACACTCAGAGAATGATTACAGCGGAAGTAAACCTTGAGTGCAACTGCTACACTGGCGCGGTAGCAGCGGTCTCCAGAAATGCACATTATAAGGAGGTAAAGGAAGTTTTAAAGTTCTGCTGTGTTACAGAGCTTCATAGTGGCACAGTGATCATTTCAGTGCTAGTAGGCACAAGTGGTTTATAAATACTGTATGAGCAATATCAAAGGTAGCAGCACTGGAATGGCTCGTTAAGCCACTTTACCGCAGGAGGTATGTCTGTGCATATGAACTCCAGGGTGGGAGCCACAGGTTATATAAATGTAAAAAACTATATTCCAAATGACTATTCCATTTATTTCACATGCAAATAACAAACAGCCGCCTAATAAGGAGAGAGTTACAGAATATACAAGCAAACTGTAAACAATGATTTTCTTTAATAACACTGTAGAATTATGGGACTGATGCATGGCACAGTTTACTGCAGACACATGATGATATTCCACTGTATAGTCTATGACAGCATGTAACAGGTAATGTCTTTAAAAGCACAAGTTTGTGGGATTTGAAGTACTATACAGGAACATGGCACAGTGCTGTCTTATGTATAATATATAGAATAATACATGGGGTGGTGTGTTTAACAAGATTTTACACACACCCGAGGTGGTGGATGCTAAATAAACCCAGAGAGCGAAGCTCGAGGGGTCTATTTAAGCATCCAACACCGAGGGTGTGTGTAAAATCTCAAGTTAAACACACCACTCCATGTTTTATTTTATATAACTGCTGGGAAGCATTTGTTTCACAACAGCATTTGCATAAAATAAACATACATTCCTGTGTAGCTGCGGTCCAACTGGCTTTCAGTGTACTTAGTAGTCATGGTAAAGCTGCTGCTAAGGATAAACATTTCCTTTTTTTTTTTTTTGAACAAGTTTATTGTTATGGCATGTAAAGAGCAGAGTTCAGTTGTTACTTTTTAAAATAATAATAAGAAGAATCAGCATTTATATAACGCTTTTCATACACAGTATCCCAAAGCGCTTTACAAGCAATGCTAGACTGGTAGTGAAGTGACTGAATATGTGGTGGCGGCCATATCAATCAATCAATCAAATCTTTATTTATTCAGGCGATCATCATTGAGCAAGGCTCATTTACAAGATGGACCTGATAAGGTCAAGTTTCGAGTTGATACATAGCAATTACATCACACACTTATACGACAGTTATACATACAGAAAAAAATGATGTTTATAACACAATGATATACAGTGAATTCACATGTTGAAACTCGGTTAAGAGAAGGTTAAACTAATATCTACAATATGTACAGTACATATATATCCCAATGAGGGTCAGGACAGTCACACACATAATGAGTACAAGGATGGTGAAGGAAATACTGGGTGCCATAAACCGGGGGTGTCTGACTGGAAGGAATATGTCATATATGATTGGAATATAGGTTTGTGGGATGACTATTCTATCTCTAGCAGTAGCAACTGCATTTCTCTGTGAAGAAGGCTGTACAGTGCTGCTTAAAGGATGCAAATGGAATGATAATGGACAGTTTTAGGGATTTTTGTAGGGTGTTCCATGCTATAGCTAGAGAATAGCTGATTGCTGCCCTCCCTAGTTTGGTGTTGACTTTGGGCAATTTGAGCAGGATGATATTGTTGCTTCTTAGGGCATAGGAGCTAGGAGTGGTCTGGTTGAAGCAGTCCAGGATATAGCTTGGGAGTTTTGATAAAGCTCTGTAGATCCATAGAGCTGCATTTCTGCTCCTCCTGACATGAAGTGAAACCCATCCAACTGCGCCATAGAGAGAACAATGGTGGTATTATATGGCAGGTCTGTAATGAACCTTATTGCTCTATGATATAAGGTATCCAGCTTTTGAAGGTAGGAGATGGGGCAGTGACTATAGAGGAAGTCTGCATAGTCAATGACTGATAGAAGATGGCCTGGACTAACCTCATCTTTGAGTCTCTGTTAAGGAAGGGTTTTAATCTATAGAGGAGGCCAAGCCTTAGGCGAAGCTCTTTTAACAGTTGTTCTAGATGCTGAGTGAAGTCAAGTCTGTTGTCAATCCACACACCTAGGTATTTGAAATTTTCAACGTACTCCAGATTTTCTCCAAGTATAGTGCATAGCTGGGGGAGATTGATTGAAGAGGATGTGTTGGTGGAGTTTTGAGTTGTGAACATCATTGCTTTCGTTTTCTTTGCATTTAGCAGAAGCTTTTTCTCGAGTAGCTGATATTGTACCAAGGAGAATTCTGTTTGTAGGATTTCATGAGCCACTGTAGGCAAAGGGTTGCTGACATACAGAACAGTGTCATCAGCAAAGAGGTGTACTGAGGACTTGGTAAGGGTTGAATCAATTGTATTTATATAAATAGCAAAAAGGATAGGATCCAGAATAGAGCCTTGGGGGACTCCTCTTGACAGTGGTCTTAATGGGGATAGGTCACCTTCAGCTTTTACCTGCTGTGACCTACCTGAGAGGTAGCATCTGAACCATTTAAGGGAGGGTGGATCTAGGCCAATGGAGTGTAGGGATGAGAGTAGCAGTTCATGGTCCACAGTGTCGAATGCTTTGCTCAGGTCCAGGAATACTGCACAGACATTGTTCTTTTTATCCAGTTTGGTTTGCCAGTCATTTGTGACCTTGGCTAATGCAGTGATAGTGCTATGTTTGGCCCTGAATCCAGATTGAGCTGGATTTAATAGGTTAGCATTGTCAAGATATTCCTTAACTGAATACTCACTAATTTCTCCAGCATCTTGGATAACACAGGTAGAATGGAAATGGGCCTGTAGTTATTAAAACCATAGGGTCCCCTGATTTTAGAAGGGGACCACTTAGGCTATCTTCCACAGCATGGGAATAGAGCCAGAGTTTAGGGAAAGGTTAAAGAGAGGTGTGTTAGGGGACTGCAAGCACATGGCATGCAATCTTTAGAAAGAAGGGTCAGAAGGTCTGCTCCTGCACTTTTTGGTATCCAGATGCCATAATAGATCCTCACCTTGTTTCAACAGTATAGGTTTGAAGCTAAAGGAAGAGTCAACTCTTTGATCACCAATGTAGTGGAGCTTAATTGGTCCCTTAGTAGGTTAGCTGGGAGGTGTCAAAGGCAAGGCCAGCTGTTGTGAAGTGGTTGTTGAATGCATCCAGTATTTCCATTTTGCCAGTAATAGGGCCATAGTTATTGTGTAGTTGAGTTGGAAGGGGTTGTTAGCGTCCCTGTCCCATCATATCCTTGATGGTGCCCCAAAACCTAGCAGGATTATGGTAGGAGGAGTCGAACTCGCCAGGTAGTAGGCAGCCTTGCATCCCTAACTTTCCTGGTGCATTTATTCTCTGGCTTTCCTAAAAATCATCCAGTCATTTGTATTCTTAGTTTTCTTGCTACTTTCCAGAGTTTGTCTCTCTCCAGCAGTGCAGCTTTGAGGTCAGCTGAAAACCAGCGACAGGATTTGTTTTTATTCGGATATAGAGATTGGGGCATGGGTGTTAAGGGCATTTATTATAATGCTATTTAGCACCTGCTGAGCTTTTTCTACAGAATGTGCAAGATAGAACTTTTGCCAGTGTGGAGAGTAAGCTAGATCATGCAGATATCCTTCAATATTGATGTTTTTCTTGGATCTCCTCATGATGAATTTTGCAGGATTTGTTGTTATGCTGTTGGATCTTACCCCTGCGATGGAGCAGTGATCACTTATGTCGCATAGGAGCACTCCAGCATGTGTGAATAGATGTGGTTTACTCACTAGCATGATATCAAGTAATGTACTGTTACTACTATTCTTTGTATTTAATCTTGTTGGTTCATTAATTAACTGTGTGAGCCCATAGGTGTCACAGAATGATACCAGAGGTGTAGCTGCCTGGGTGAGCCAGTTGAAATTCAGGTCACCTAGGATAATGACTTCTTCAGTACTGGACTTGACCAGGTTTCCCAGGTGGGATAAGAGCTTGTGTTCAGCAGAGGGGTCTGTAGCATCCAATTAGTTGGAAAGCTGCTGTATTGAGAGAGACTTTAGAGATAGGCATTCAAATTCTTGGGCATAGATGTTGCAGCAGTACAGGATACAACTATACCAGCTTTTGCATATATGGCTACTCCACCTCCCCTTGTTTGGCGATCAGCTCTGAATAGCTGATAGTTCGCTCATCATCACCCATACACAGCCTGGATAATTGCATGAACCGGTTTATGGGAAGGGGAATGTTGGCCAGGACACTGGGAATGTTCCCTGCTCTTTACGAAGAGTACCCTGGGTTCTTTTACTTCCACCTGGACACCCACCAGGACATCACCAGGATGGGCAGAAGGGACCTCGGTTTAACGTCTCATCCGAAGGACGACGCACCCCAGCAGTACAGCACCCCCCAATACTGCACTCGGATGCCAGCGATTTTTAGGTGCAAGTCCATCCAGGTGTGGGATGAGAACTCATGACCTTCTGGTCCAGAGGCGGATGTGCTACCAACTGAGCCACGCTGACACTGCTGAAAATAAGCTACCTCCAGACTGGCTGCCGGTGTTGGAGTTGTTGTGGCAAGTATCTGAAGTGTCTGACACTGAAGAGGGGAAGAGCGGAAGCTGGTGCTTGTGTGGAGTGAGGGAAACCCGGTTATAATTCGCCATTATAACCCGTGGGTTATAACAGTGAATTATAACCGGGTTTCCCTATGGGAGAAAATGCTCCTCAGTTATTATAATTATTCAGACTTATTATGGCACAGTGCCATCTTATGTATAATAATTATTTAGACTTGTTATAAGAACAGTCACTATGTGTTTGTATTTACTCGTGTTTGAATTCAATTTATAATTTTCAGGTTGGAAGGTGCGATTCCATTGTTACAAAATGATACATGTAGTAAATTATGTTTACATTTTTTGCAGGACCACTGTGATGCCCTAAGAAGTGGCCCCAGGGCTATGAAAAGAACAGTTACTTACTGTAACAGTAGATCTTTGAGAAAATCTCCTCCATTGAGCCACACCTTTGGAACAGTAAGCTGTTTGCATCAGGGCCCCTTGGAAACTTATACTAGCCAAGAACCGCCCATGATGATGTACGATGTCACTGCCTTTAGAACGTGGGCAGCACCATCACTCCTCAGTTCCCTGTTGGAAACAAGCTCGGAAGGTGTCTTACTGGAAGGAATCAAGAGACCAAACCAGGACCAGGCACAGGAGAGGTATGGGACTGGAAGATAGAATAAAGATAAGGCACTTATGGACACCTCCAGAAAGGCAGTGGACAATCCTGCCAGCTTACACCTCAGTAAGGAGGAAGGAGGGTGGGTGAGCGGTTGTCAAATGGAGGAGATTCTCTCAAAAATCTACTTTTATGGTTAGCAACTGTTCTGTCTTCATCGAGCTCTCCTCCATTGGGTCGCACTTTTGGAACAATTCCCAAACAGTACACAAAGTACCCAGGGAGGATGGCAAAGTCTGATGTGACATTAGGACAGGAGGCTTTGCAACACAAGACCAAACCCAGTACGTCTGCGAGAGACGTCTAGAAGTAATGCTTAGTGAAAGTATGCAGAGTGCTCCACGTGGCAGCAGCACAGATAGCAGCAGCAGAAACATTCTGAAACCACGTAACAGAAGTGGCCATACCACAGGTTGAGCGGTTATGGACAGCACCAGGAAGTTCCTTATTGTACCTCCTATAACAAAATGTAATACAGCTGGCCAGTTATTTGGACAGGCAGTGTTTAGTCACGGGGTGGCCCTCCTTACTGGGGCAACCAAAACAAAAAGCTAAGAGGATTTTCTACAGTCCTTGGTGCGAGTTGTAAGGTCTGATTCAATGTGAAATCAGAGATAACCTTGGTAAGAAGTGAGGACTGGTCTGCAAAGAACCCTATCCTTGTGGAAAATGAAACAAGGAGGCTCAGCCATGAGAGCCTGATGCCTGGAAATTCTATGTGCTGCAGTCTTAGTGAAAAGAAAGAGCTCTTTCCATGAAAGGAAACATCTCTCGGGTTGCAGCAGGCTCAAACGGAGCCAGAGTCAATTTCTCAAGAACGGAATTAAGGTTCCAAGGCAGAACGGGTTTGCAAATCAGGAGAAACATATGCAGAAGACCCTTAAGAAACATATGGAACACTTCCATTTGTGCCACTGTGTGTCCAGCAGTAGGGGCATGAAAAGCCCAAACTGCAGCTAAATGTACCTTAATAGGAGGACTAAAGACTGGAGTCAGACAGGGACAAAAGGTAGTCCAGTAAATGTATTCACAGGACACATAAATGGGTCCACACTATGTGAAGCACACCATATTGAGAAATGTTTTTGCCCGGTAGATTTTCTAGTATTCTAGCCACAAGTAAGACATCCATCACCAGAGTGAAAACCCTAAAAGGGGCAATGGCTACATCTTCAGAAGTCAGGCATGCAGATGCAGAGACTGCAGATCTGGATGGACCAGGGACACTTGAGACTGGGACAGCAGTGTCCGACACAGAGAGAGCTGGGTGCTGTAGAAATGGAAAACAGATCTGGTAAGGCCAAGAGGGAGCCACCAGTATCAGAGAGGCATGCTCCGTGCCCACAGCTTGAGCAGAATGCTTTGAATTAGAGGGACTGGAGGAAAGACATAACGGAACTTCCCTTTCCAAGAAAAAGGCAAGTCTTGCCATAAAACTCCAGGCCCTGGGGTGGGCGAGTAAACATGTCAGTTTTACGTTGAGTGGGGACACAAAAAAGTTCAACTCTAGATGACCCCATCTTGTGAAAAGGCTGTCTACCCCTGAGGTCAACCGTTCCCATTCGTGAACGAGGGACTGAGACCTGCTTAGTCTGTCTGCTAAGACATTTTGAACACCTGGGAGAAACAGCCGAGAGCTGAAGACTGTGGGACATGGCCCAGTATCACAATCTCATCACTTCTCTGTGTGACACTTGGCCAGCTGGTTATGATTGCTCTATGATTTAAAAAAAAAAAAAAATTTGTAGTGTGATTGTCTGTCTTGAGACATCCTGGGATCACCCCCCACCCCAAGGTTTCAGTTCAAAGGACAGGGTATGTTAAACAGCAGACCTCTGTAATGTGGTTAACTTCCAAAAAAGTCACATTTTATGGCCTTGTTGTTGAGCTGTGCTTCTTTGAAGCCAGGAACTAAAATATCCATTTTATGACGTCTTCAGAAGAAAGAACAGTTAATTTCAACTGGTGCTAAAAGAAGCTATATGACAGCGAAGTCAGAAAAACTGCAGAGTTATAAAATTCCTGTGATGTGAGGCAGGAAACCACACTAGAACAAAGGAAAGACTCAAGACCAAAGAGTCATATTGAGAAATGAGTTTTTGCTGATGTCACCTTATTTAATTTACCTCCTGAGTGATGAGATGTTCTGGTTGTATAATTTTTAATATTCTAGAAGGAGGAGCTAGGTGGCATCATAAAGGGGTGGAGACACAGAGCTTAAACTGTATTCTGTATTTCCACTTACTGACACATTCCGGTTTGGGCTCTCTTGAAACAACAGCCACCTAAAGCACTGTAAGAAGGTATACATTAGATAGAAAAGTCTAACTGTATGTTGGTAGAAAATTGCACTTTAAACCTTGTTCTTTTAAGTGATTGTATGCTTTGTGATGTATTGTTCTGTATTTACATTTTACAAACTTTTATCCATGTTATCCATTTTCTTATTTTAAAAGAGACTACCTGGTCTACCTTTGAAATTCTTTCTTTTACAAGTGAAGTACAGAGGGTTAAAGTTGACACTGTTCAAAAGCTTCCTGGTAATATCAAACTGGGAAAAGGTAAGAATATTCCTAAGGTCTTTCATGGAGTTTTTAGGGTTCATTTTGTATACCTGGTTAGGTGCCCGTGGGCGAAAAGTATCTGGCATTTCCCAGAAGAACAGAATTATCTGAGCCTGTACATTTGGGTACACTAACATAAGGTTCACAGTTTGAATCCCTTCGGAACTTGAGACCAAAGGTGATTCGGACCTACAAAACAGACAGGAGGGTTACCCTGTTCTGTTAACTGTTCACAATACTGCGCTCAGAGGTTGGCACCGTGGGAGCAGAGGACTTGACCTGCTGAGTGGGGTTGTGACACTCTGAAGAGAGGATAAGAGTGCGTCTCCCCTTGATTGTTTATGTAGTGCACGTGCATGACACTGACATGGTCTGTCCGAATCCGCAAGAGACCAGGACTGAGATGGGCTTGAAATGCCTATAGGAAAAGCAGAATAGCCCTCATCTCGAGAAAACTGATATGGAGTCAGCCCAGTGGCACAGAGGCATTTTGCATCACCTGCCACCATACCAGCGACCTGGGTTCGGGAACAAGCCCGGCCCACTCAGGGGACCAGCTGGGGAGAGGAGGATTGAGCATCCTGCTGATTTCCTCTGGGGGCGGGGGAAGGGAAGACTGCTTCGTCCCTGATGGCCCATTGGCAGTGGTTTTCGGTGGGGATGCTCCTGGCGGACGATGTGGGCATCTTTTCTAATATGCCTATGTCATGCTGCCATCCCTTCAGAGTGTCGAGGGAAGGTCTTTAAGTTGTGAAAAACAATCCCTGGCCCACCTGGATGATGCCGCTTGTCCTCGCAGGCCCGGACCCACCTACTGGGCTCCCTGACAAGCATCTGACCTAAACACCTCCCAGGATACCCAGAGGAGGTCCTAGGGGGTCCGCCATGGGGGGAAAACAGTGGGGCACTGTTGGTTGGTGTGGTTAAGTCCCAGAGGTGGCAGGGTGATGAGGGGCAGAGGGTTGGCAGACTGGCGACTGCATGAAGTGCCCTTAACAAACAAAAAAAAAAAAAAAAAAGAAAGAAAATGAATATGGAGAGTGGACTCCAGGTTCGTCCATGAGCCCAGAGTCTGAAATGACCCAAAATGGGCACCCCAACCAGATCCAGAGGCATGTGTTGTCAGCATCTGCAAGGGAGCTGGGTGAAATAATAGAACGCCATGTAACAGATTCTGGTGGTTCAGCACTGCACTAGAGCATGGCAAAGAGGTGACATGACAAAAAACATCTGTTCCAATTTGTCTGTCAGCTGGTCCCTCTGCACCCAAAGAGTCCCATGCAGAATGCACATATGAAGGCAGGCAAAAGGGACGGTGATGAAGGTCACAGCTATCAGCCCAAGTGGCTGACACAAAATGACTTCTGTGAATCAGATGGTCTTGGACAATAAAGGCCTCCGCACTGTCTGTGGGCAGGAAGGCAATGCCCTGTCCAACATCACCCCAATGTATTGGAAGTGCCAACAAGGAACTAGGATGGGTTTTGGTACGTTCACTGAGATTGCAGAATGGATAAGTGGCCTGGATGAAAATGGCAGTGAGGCGGATGATACACTGGAGAGGCAGGCAGGAGCTCCAGAGCATGTCCATTTTTCACTATCTCCAGAACCCACTTGTCAGTGGTGATCCTCCCTCAAGTTTTCCAGATGAATGGTCCCTCAAGTTTTCCAGATGAATGGAGATCCATCCCCCCACCTGCATGCCTGAAGGCCGCAGCGGAGGAGGAGGTGGTGCGGAGTCAGAAGGTACCAAGGGTGGTGGGCTGCTGGGATTGATACCTTTGGGTGCCTCAGTATGGGCATGGGGGGGGGTTCTGGAAGGGCATTTCTATGCTGAGCACAGGGCTGCAAGTGGAAGGCACAGCCACCATGGGCAGCACACCTATGAAAAGAGCCCATGCCACACCCTCGGGAAGGGCTGAAGGGTCAGGGATTTAAGTGACCTTACAGTCACCGTGCAGGACGGAAGTTCACGGGGCACTTTCAACATCACCTCAAAACTGTCTGGACCCCCTAAAAGGGGCATTAAGAACAGACTGTTGTACATCAATGGCAAAACCAGCCAGGAATATATCCGAAGGCAGACACCAGAGGCAGAAACATCATATGCAGAGTGTAACAGATGCTTTCCAGTGTCAATATCCGTCAAAGCAGCCTTAAGCATCAGCCTTGGCAGGACTATATGGACAAATGTACAGTCATTCACATGGGGAAAAGAAACAACAATATAGCTTATGCACTAAATGGTTGTATTCTGAGAGAGGAGACTGAGGAGTGGAATGTAGGCGTAATTATTTCTAATGACCTGCAGTTTAAAAGTCATTGTAACAGTATCACTAAGAAGGCAAATGAAATATTAAATATAGTTAGACATATCAAAAACAGGGAGCAGGAGGTGTTTGTCCCCCTGTATGCATCCCTGGCGTGGCCACATTTGGGGTATTGTGCCCAAGTCTGGTCACCGACTCATAAATCATAATCCCAGGCATTTGAGAGAGTACAAAAAAAGGGCCACAAAAACAATCAGGAATCTTAGGGGTACGTGATTATAATACTAGATTGAATCATCTGGAAATATTCACCCTTGAATACAGAAGTCTGAGAGGAGACATTTGCCTCCTGTTCAGGGCAATGACAAATAATGACCCGTGGGACTGCCTAAGTTTGGAATTAAGAGATCTGACCTACCAAACAAGAGCTCACATGGTCCAATTAAAAGGGGAGTTATGCCATTCAAATATAAGGCAACATTGGTATAACCAGAATCATTTCAGTCTGGAACTCTCTACTAGAGGAGGTCTTAGGAAGTATGAATATGTTGGAATTCAAAAAACAGATCAGATAAATTTTGCACGATCAATAACATTCGGGGATACAGATCTTAATAACAGTGAGCAATATGGACATTCGGTCTAACAAGGTCTGTAAATACCTATGATACTTATGACTATTAGAAAAAGACTGTTTAGAAGTCATGACAGACTTCCATGGGCTATTCTGATATTTAAAATCATGTAAGCCTGGTAGTCGGCTATTCTGAGGCCTAAAGACACAAAGGCAGAAGTTCTTTTGCCCATTATGTACAGCCTCCTGGATTCTTCATCAGGCAATAAGGAGGTCATATGTCTAGGGGCCCTAGACCTATCATAAGCAGCAGTGATGACCAGAGTCGGTTTCAGGCTGTGAGGCATAATAATGACATTGCTTCTACTGATTGGTCCCCCATTCTCTTATCCAGTGATGCTCAGGCTGCCCTGGACCTGCTCTTGAAACACTTCCTAGAACTCCAGGATAAGCACTGCAAACTCGTAACCTGCAAGGTGAAAAAACAGACAAACCCAATAGTTGAAAGCTGACCTACTAGCTAAAGTTAAGCTAAGGGACAAAAGCTGGCTCCATTATAAAAACTCAAGGCTAGCCTCTGACCTAAACAACTACAGGGCTCTGCGAAATGCCTGCAAAAAGGACATCAAAAATGCCAAGAGCGCATACTGCAAAGACCTACTGACCAACTCCTATGGTGACCCCAAAAGTTTTGGTCACATATTAAATTCTTTCTTGGTTCTAAATCTAGCATCCACCCCTAATGACATGTCTCTTGATGGGGTACACTGTAATAATCCCAGAACCGTAGCAAACTTCTTTAACTATAAATTCTCGGACTTAACCAACTACACCTCCTCTTTCCCTGCCCAACCAAGTGTATCCACCCGACTTATTGCAAATGGTCCTCAATTTTTTTTCAAGGCAATCACAAAATGTGAAGTGCTCAGATTGCTAAACAATATCTTGGACTGCACAGCAGCTGGCTCAGACAATCTAGAGCCCAGGCTTCTTAAGATTGCAGCCCCTTTCATCGATGCTCCCCTAGTCATGATTTTCACGCTCTCCCTGTGCCAGGGCCACATCCCGGACATCTGGAAAACAGCTAGAATTACTCCAGTCTTTAAAAAAGGAGATTGTAAAGACCCCTCCAATTATAGGCCCATCGCCATCCTATCTGTCCTGAATAAAATTCTTGAGAAGCTTGTAGATGCCCAGACAATCGACTTCTTCCAGAAGCATGATCTACTCACCGTTGCCCAGCATGGTTTTCGCAAAGGTCATAGCACCACTACTGCCCTTCTTAAATTCACATCAGATACTCAAGTGGCTATGGACTCCAGCCTTCTCACCGATGCAGTTTTTACTTGACATGACTAAGGTGTTCGACCTAGTTGATCACTCCATCCTTCTAACCACCATGGGATCACTAGGTTTCTCAACTAACGTTGTTAGATGGTTTGGAAACTACCTAGCTGATAGGTCTCAAATTGTGAAACACAACTCTACCCTTTTGGACAAAACCATCATAAATATTGGGGTGCTGCAAGGCTCAATCCTTGGGCCCTTACTTTTCTCTCTTTTTATAAATAACATCTCCACCGACCTCCACAGGACAGCCTCCCTACTATATGCTGATGACATTTTGCTGTATGCTAGTGCTAAACGCATTGATGACATTAACAAATGACTCTCTCTCTTGATTTCCAGATAATACAAAAGTGGCTATTTACTCAAAAACTTGTATTAAACGAGTCTAAAACCCAAGCTATGCTCTTTGGATCAACTGCGAAACTAAAGCATGCCCATTCTCAATTCAAAGTCACCTCCTTAAATGGGTCAGTAGTTGGAGTAGTATCCTCATTTAAATATCTGGGTATTACCCTCGATTCAGCATTAAATTTTGACTTACACATCAATCTAACTTGCAAACAGGTACATGCCAAACTAGGAATAGCCTACCGAACCAGCTATATGCTTACGCAAGTACCAAAACAACAACTACTTCAATATAAAGAAAAGACAGCTACAGACAGAATACCCTTGGTAGTCACATATCATCCAGACCTTGAACGTCTGTGTAAGATTATTAAAGATCTCCACCCAATATTTAGGGAGGATGAAACCCTTAATTGTATTTTTAAGGAACTCCCACTACTATCTTTTAAACAACCACCAAATTTATCCAGCCTAATTATTAGGAGCAAACTTTCACCGGAACAGAATACCATGTCACACAATGGCACACGAGCCTGCAATCAACGCCCCTGTAAGACCTGTGGGCTCATTTCTACCTCGGACTGTGTGGTTACATCACAAAACAGACAATTCCAGGTGCATGGGAGTTATACATGCATGTCACGACATGTTGTTTATTTCATTCAGTGCAAGAGATGTCCACAAACAGGTTATGTTGGAGAGACACGCCAACAGCTCCGCACTAGGATGAACTCACACAGACATACTATTACAGCAAGGAAGACTGAAAAACCAGTGGGGCACCACTTCTCCCAGCCTGACCACTCAATCTCAGATATGTCAGTAATGGTCTTAAAAGGAAATCTCAAAAACACACAACAGAGACAAGCTTTTGAGATTAAACTTATTTTACATCTCAATATGGTAGCAGATGGGATGAACGTTGATCTTGGCTTTAGGGGACACTACAGAAACTAACATCCACAGACCTTTTCTTCTTCAAACTGACATATTATAGGACTTCAGCATGTGTGGGATGTGGGTGCGTGTGTGTATGTATGTGTGTGGGTATGTGATATAACAGATGTGGGGCTTGCTGTCACATTGAGGTAAGTCTCTATTTAGATACATGGAGTTATAATGTGTTACTATTCTTACTTCACACACATAATGAATATTAATTCCTCCTTACTTTTTATCTTTGCGGGGTGGATTGATTCCATTGCACCATATTCAGATTACCTAGCCTGCTAGTGTACATGCAGGAGTGTTATCATATACTGTTACATATAATTTTTGTAACTCTGTACATATTGGGGTACGTGATCTCATTTGCATGGGGGTCATGCACAGATCTTTTTACATTAGGCTAATATTGTAGTAATTTGTGGATATGTAGGTATGTTAGACCTCTGGTCTTACACATATACTTTATATTTACTTCTAGTTACCTTATCCTAGGGAGGGTGGCAGGTTTATTTCATGGTAGTTCTATCTAGTATCCTTGGAAATGTTACTATGCAGATAGTAGTACGGTTAAATAGTGTTACATGTTTGCTCTGTAGGTATTAGGAGACATAATCCCTTTTACTCAGGATTTCATGACAAGTTGAATTCCTTTGGGGAACAATTGCAGTGACTGAAGTTAATATAGGTTCACTAGGAGAGAGAGAGGTGTGTGTGTGTGTGTGCCTGTGGGAGAGAGAGAGAGAGAGAAAAAGGGGGGAGAGAGAGAGAGAGAGAGAGAACATCTCCTTTAGCTAGATCTCCCCACCCACATTATGGTGATGTGGGTGGTTAGTTGTATTGTTTGTAATGAAGAGGAGGAGAGAAATTACATTTTTATCTCTTTTTCAGATTCCTTAGACACTTGTGGTACATTAGTTGTTACATTCTCAGTATATATTGACATCAGTACATATCAGGCTACATGGTCTTAATTCCTTGAGGTTCCTCGACTAGAGTTTTTATTTGACACTAATATTATCAATTTATATTTAAATTATCATTTATATAGTCCTGAGGTTTTTGAAATTTCTTGGGCCTTATATCTAACTGGAGAGTACAGCTGGGTGACAGGTCCAGCTAGGTTTTACATATCACACAGTGTGCACTGATGTTTTTAAGACAATTTTACTGTAAATTCTTGTCTATAATGCAGACATTGAAACTTCATGAGCCCTATAACAATCTTAATATGTCTTTAATCTGGATGGGGGTTGCCTTTCAGTAATCACATCCTTATATTAACTGTGACACTCATAGCTTGATTTAGGAGTTATCTGCTTCAGCAGTGTTATCTTATGTCAATTAAATTTATATGCAGTAGGATTCTTTGTATGTGTGTTCCACCAAGCACCTTTGACCCAGGGTTCCTCCTGGCTGAAGGTAGTATGGTACTGTTAAACTTCTCTGACATCATCTTCTGTTTTTTTTTTAAATGAGTATTTTAAACCAATGGGGATTTTTTTCTGTTTTTCTCTGCATTATCTAGCTGTTATAAGTATTGTATTTTCTAAACAACTGCCATTAACTTCTGAAGAAGGACTGGTTGGTCCAAAAGCTAGAGCACTTTGTTCGTGTTGTTACATCTATGTTGGTTCATTAAAAGGTATCAAATCATTTGCTTCTGGATCTATTCTTGCAAGCACCAATACGGCAACTACTAAATCTAGATTTCAACATTTTTGTATTTGGAATGTCATCCCTGTATTTGTTGTTTTATATCCTCCCGGGTCATGCCTGAAAATAGTCATGACTATGGCTAGTGCACATACCCGGTAAACAAAAACTAAATACCTGTAAATAAAAAAAAAAAAAAAATTAGGTTTAGCAGATGGAGCAGTGTACTGCTTATCAGCCTTCCTGGGAACAGCAGGCAAACTATTTGGTCTGTGCCACACAGCCAGAGTAGCATCCTCCAAGGCATGATATACAGGAGAACAACAATAGAGTGACCAGTAGAGACTTCCAAAACCTTCAGCAAATTCATTTAGCTAGAGTCCTTCTCCTCTGCAGCAAAACCCTTTGCACTTTGCATCTGCCATAATAGCACCTGAAAATTGGCATCCTCAGGTGGAGACCTACGAGTGTAAATCACAGTGTTTTCACCACAGGAGGAGAGACTGGAATGGCAGCCCAAACCGCCCTTACGGATCATGGTTCCCTTCTTTATTCTCCATATGCTCCTTCATGTTAAAGCAGCAGTGCATGATAGCAGTGAAGATTTCGACCTGTACTTTTTGATTCTTTTTTAGATAGAGGTAGAAGACTTGGTTTGCTGGCCAAGGCACCTAGCTTCACCTGAGCTCTTTCCTTCTAAGACTGCTTGAAAGGCAGAGTAGAGAAACTTACCAGAGCAAGGGAGAAGGATTAAGACTTAGTTTGGCTAAGCAGATTTACTGTGTGGTGGTGTTTTGATTTTTTACTCACAGGGATTGCTACTGTTTGTGGCTAACATTTCATTGCTTTATTTTTTCTCTGATTCAAATTGTTGTTGCTGGTATACCTTCTTCTGCATTATTACAAGGTGTGCTACAGGTAGCTAACAGATTACTGCTGCTGTAATCTTCTGATTCAAATTGTCTTTTGCAAGGTATATCTTCTGTTACTGCTTTATTTTTCTCTGGAGCAAAGTGTTTCTTACAGGGTATATCTTCTCTGAAATTATTACAGGTGGTGCTTTACAGGTTTTACAGTTTTATCTAACATTAGGATAAGCTTTCAGGGTTACTCCATTTGTTGTTGACTGATTGTTTCTGCTCTTACCTCCTTGTTCTTTCATCCGTGGTTCTTCTTTTTAGGCAGGGGAAGGGCCCAGCCACCCACCCCCATCCCCAACCACCCCACGCTACACTCCTTTTATAGGGTACCACAGTTGTGACATTTCCTGTGGCAGAGCAGGAAGGGGCGGATCAGTGGGGCCCACAAGGTGATCTCATTTAGGCACTAGTAATTTAACTTGTTATAACAAGTTAAACAAAGCACAATTAAACCATTACTTGCATTTTTTTCCTTTTTTTTCCTTCTAATTACTCTGACTAGGTTACAAACCCAGCAACTTATTTGGAATGGATTTCATTAACTGCAGGTACTGTGGAACAATTTTCAGAAGGACAGTCTTACAGGATTTAGGACACTGTCCTACATGCTGGGCCTTTGGAGATCTTCGTCTCAGCTCCGGCAGCATGGGCAGAGATTGCACGCCTCAAATTTCATATTGAAGAGAAATACATTATAAGAACCACCCGCCATTTCCAGCATCCAACAGAAAACCTCGATCAAGAGAGGGTAGTTGGTCCAGGAGGTTGGCAGGTGGTTAGGAGGAGCAAATCAGGTGCCCCATCACTCTCTGCTCTCCAACACATTACCTCCAAAACCATATAAACGCTTACAAACAGGTATCTGCCTCTATCTCTGAAATCAAATAAAGAGGCAGAAGACACTGCAGAGCAGGACACTGTGCACAGGAGCTAGCACAACAATACTCACCCAAATCAGGAACCAAAACTAAACAAGCACAAAGGAAATCCAAAAACTTCTGATCATAGGAGACTCCATGATCTGGGAGTTGATACCCATCTCCAGCCAGGGTGATGGTCAGATGTCTCCCAGGTACATCAGCATGGAGAGACACTGACCGCATTGCTAAAATTGTTCACAAAGCAGGAGAAAACATTGATGTCCTAGTACACATAGGGACTAATATCTAGCCAGCGGTCAGTTATGGAGACCAAGGAACACCTGACTAAGCTGGGTGACAAACTATCATCTATTTCGTCTGCATCTCCTTCTCTGAGATCCTGCCAGTCTGGGAGAAGGGAACAGATGGACGGAAGGTCAGAGAAGGAGAGATAGGGGAGCTAAACACGTGGCTCAAGGACTGGTGCCAGGAAAAAGGACACAGATTTGTAGGGAACTGGCAACAGTTCTGGGAGCGAAAGTTCTTTAAATTTGATGGACTGCATCTGACTAAAGAGGGAGTCAGTGCATTGGGGCAGAAGTTTGACGTCTTTGCAGAATATTTAAACTAGCAAATGGGGAGAGGGGTGCAGCACCCCATACGTCGAATGGGAAGAACACCCCTCCCCCCTCAGCTAGTGGTCAAACAGGAATTCAGCGTGTTTGCCATTCATTTGCATCACCAGGTAAGAAAAAAGGTTTGTCTCCCCATACGATGCACAGGGGTAATGCCAAACTTCACCCAACAACTAACACACCAAAATCTGGCCAATGGAAAATCATGTACACAATGCTCACAGCCTGGGAAATAAGATCCCAGACCTGCAGGCAATAATGTCAGAGGCTAAACTGGACATAGTAGCAATTAGTGAGACGTGGTTTACCAGTAACCACACTGGGAGACTTCAGTACCTGGCTATGTATTGTTCAGAAGAGACCGAGGTGCAAAAAGGGGGAGGAGTGGCCCTGTATGTTAATGAAAATATCAAAGTTACAGAAATTCAGAATACACATAAGGAGCCAGAAGAACTGTGGGTCACCCTGGAAACAGGAAATGGGACAGCCATAAGAACTGGGTTGTCTACAGGCCCCAGACCAGAGGGAGGACATAGACACATTACTGTTAGAAGATATACAAAACATGACAGCTAAAGGGAGGTTCTGATAATGGGAGACTTCAACATGCCAGATATAGATTGGTCAATACCAGCAGGAACATCTGCCAGAACTAGACTCATAGTGGATTCCTGCAGGGGAGGGCCTCAAACAACTGGTACAGCAACCCACAAGAGACAGGGCTATCCTAGATCTAGTACTGACTAACAAAGAAGGGATCACAGATCTCCAGGTAGAAGGTCACCTGGGGTCCAGTGACCATCACATGGTATGGTTCAATTTGGCTACTACATCTAAATCATCCATTCCAAGGCAAAAATATGGGACTTCAGAGGAGCTGACTTTGATAAGATGGCCAACAGAGTTAAGCTAGCCCTGGCAAAAAGAAACACAGGTGAGGAGGTACAGGCAAAGTGGGCAAGCATTAAGGATACAATACTTGAAGCAACATCCCATTGTGTTAGACAGAAAAGGAAGTGCAAAGAAGAAGGAAACCACTTTGGTTCTCAAATACAGTAGCAGAAAAGGTCAGAGCCAAAAGGCTGGCCTTCAGAAAATATAAGGGAACACAGCGGGATGAAGATAGGGAGGCATACCAAACTGCCCTAAGGGAAGCAGGTAAGGCAGTAGCAGGCAAAGTCCCAAACTGAGGAAACACTAGCACTAACAGTAAAGAAGGTGACAAGACTTTCTATAGATACATTAGTGAAAGGAGAAAGTCCAGAGGGGTATTGCTAAGCTTAATGGAGAAAAGGAGCATGTGAGGAGGAGGACCCTGTAAAGGCATCTATCCTAAATAGATACTTTGCTCAGTATTTACTGAAGAGAAGGTAGGGCAGGGCCACAGCTCAGCATCATGGACACAGGGGAGGAGGTGAGCACTACTCCTTCACAAAAGAAAGGGTCCTACAAGAGCTTGCTAAGCTCAGGGTGGATAAGGCAATGGGACCTGATGGCATACATCCCAGGGTACTTAAGGAGCTAAAGGAGGAACTAGCAGAGCCATTAGCAGAATTGTTTAGTGAGTCTCTGAGCACAGGAGAGGTCCCAGAAGACTGGAGAAGGGTTTTGTGATCCCGCCCACAAGAGTGGTAGCAGGAGGAGGCGGAACTACAGACCGCGTCTTTTACCCTTAGTAGTGGGCAGATTATGGAGGCACTCCTAAGGAAAGGATAGTAAACACCTGGAATCCATAGGGCACAGGATCCAAGACAGCATGGGTTTACAAGGAAGGTCCTGTCAAACTAATCTCATAGATTTCTTTGACTGGGTAACCAGAGTGGTGGACCAAGGGGAGCAGTTGATGTCGCCTACCTTGACTTCAGCAAAGCTTTTGACACTGTTCCACATAGAAGATTGATAAATAAGCTAGGTAGGCTCGGGTGGGTCAGAAGTTGGTCAACTGGGTGGCAAACTGGTTGACTGGCAGAAAACAGAGAGTGGTGGTAAATGGTATACAGTCAGAAGAGATGCAAGTCACAAGTGGGGTACCTCAGGGATCAGTCCTGGGGCAGTCCTATTCAACATCTTCATTAGTGACCTCGCAGATGGACTAGAGGGTAAGCTTGTCTGTTTGCAGATGACACCAAGATCTGCAACAGAGTAGATGATCCAGATGGGGTGGGCAGAATGAAGAGATCTGGATAAACTAGCAAAATGGTCAGAAGAGTGGCAACTGGGATTTAATGCAAAGAAGTGCAAAATCATGCACATAGGAGGAGAAACCCTGAAGCCACTTATAGGCTGGGAGGAGTTGCTAGCAGTCACAAAGGAAGAAAGAGACTTGGGCATCATCATCACTGATGACCTAAAATCATCCAAGCAGACCTCTAAAGCAGTAGGTAAGGCTAGGGGGTGTTAGGGTGTATAGTAGGGTATCACAAGTCGTAAGAGGGAGGTAATAATCCTCTGTACAAGACATTGGTTAGGCCCCATCTGGAGTAGCGTGCAGTATTGGAGGCCACACCTTCACAAGGACATTAACCAAATTGAGGCAGTCCAGAGAAGGGCAACCAAAATGGTGCAGGGACTGCATCAGAAGACATATGAGGACAGATTAACGGAGCTCAATATGTATACCCTTGAGCAAAGGAGGAGAGGTGATATGATCGAGACATTTAAACACCTTAAGGCATAAACAAGGTGAAAGAGTCTAACATGTTTAAATATAAGAAAAATTGCAGGACAAGAGGACACAGCATGAGATTAGAGGGAGGCCGATTAAGGGGAATGTGAGGAAATTCTTTTCACAGAAAGGGTGGTAGATGCATGGAATAGCTTACCACAAGAAGTGGTGGCTATGAATACAGTGCAGGGCTTCAAACAGGCATGGGATAGGCATAAGGGAGCAATACAAATGACTATGAATAGATAGGTCACTGACAGAGCAAAGGCCGATGGCACATTTATAAGGTAGAAAAAGAAATGGGCAGACTGGATGGGCCTTGCGGTCCTTATCTGCCGTCAACTTCTATGTTTCTATGTTTCTATGTAGATTGCTCCTTATCTCCTGACTTGCGTATATGATAGTCTTCTTTCCCCATTCTGAGTCTGCTTTAGTACTTTTTTCACATATGAAATAATAAAAAGAGAGCTCCTTTTAACAGGGCTCCAACCTGGTTTTCACCAGCATTCTCAGCTTTTTTTGTACAGCAACTGTTTAAAATCACTTCTGTTGTTAAATTATCATGTAGTAGGCAGTGTTCCCTGACCTTATGGGAAAACAGGTGTTCAAAAACAGCTGAGAATTCTGACAAAAACCTGGTCCAAGCCATATTAAAAGGAGTGTTCCTTTTATTATTTCAGATGTTAAAAGAAGTATTGAACTAGACACAAAATCGAGATTGGGGCTGACCAGCACTCATCATGATTGGAAGTGTTCTGTTTCGGCTCCTGCATGGACGATAACAATCCAAAGTGATCTGCAGTTTAAAACTGGAAATTCCTCACCCATTTTACAGTAAATTCCTCAGCCAAATATCTGTTGCTGAACTGAGAGACATTTGGTCAATTCCTGAGCATGGGGAACCCAAGAAGAGCTATGGATGGTGGAGGGAAGAAAGGGCCCAGTGGAGCCTCAACACAGGCAGGACCTCTGAGCATCAGGGAACCTGATTTGTGATGAATAAGTAAGACCCAGCCGTGTTGGACCTGCTCAGGGTGATGCAAGCCTGTGATAAATGTTTACTTGCTTTTGACAAAAAAAAATGCACGATTTTAATGCTAGAATTTTCACTTGCATGACCCCGTCTGTGGCTGCTCAGTCGGAACCTAAGAAGGCATCTGTGGACACCCTTTAAGATGCTATAGGTACAGCAACTTTGATAAAAGGAAACAAGTATTTAAAAACACCATCTGGAGGCCCCAGAGAATCAGTCAACGGCTGCAAATTAGGGACTGTTAGGCTTACCAGAGGAGATTGAGGGAGATGACCCCAGAGCTTACTCAACCCCATGGCTGGACAAAAATCTGAACTTGATCCTGGCTCCCATAATACAGCATGGAAAAGTACGCCGAACAACATGGTGATAACCCTTCTGGTGCAGCTAACGGGGACCCTGGAAAGAGACAGAGTATTGGTGGCAGCATGCAGAATCAGGCTGCTTGTAGCTCCTGGGGTGAAAAAACATCTTTATTCCACAATCTTAGCTCACCACCAGGGACCACCAGAAGACCTCTGAAACAATTCGGGCAACACTGCAGACCCTGGGAGTATTTCACGCCCTCAAATATCCAATAGACTATGGGTCATTTATGGGGGGAAGCAATACTTGTTACAAACACCATTGATGCTGGGAAGCTCCTTCAAAAAATCAACCTGGACTTTAGGGCACTGGAGATGGCTACTGACCAGGAGCACTGACCTCAGATACCAATTGCTTCATACCAAGTGAGTACACAGTTCAGGTCAGGAGGTCTCTGGGCTAACAGCCATACGTACCAGTGCAATAGGGGTATAATGTATAATATGTGGCCAGAACTCTGACATAAGGAACTCTTTCAGGTCGCCAACAAGAACCCGATGGCCACAAGGCTGGGTGATGCCCAGAGACTTCCCTGACATGCGATCCACCCCCGCAGCTCCATGCAGCAGGTAAGAGACACTACATGCTGACTGTTCTGAAATGTACACTGTTGATGGTAGTTTTTTAATGTTTAACACTGTTTGCAAATTAGGACATGTTGATGTTTCCATCGGTATCAGTTTAAAAAATTAGAGGAATTATCAAGTTACTGAAATAAAATTTAATGTGGGTGTAATACCCTCAATGTGTGTTGGTGTTGACTACAGGGATTATTATCCATAGATGGAGTAAATATTTGTTAACGAACTGCATAATGGTTCTACTTAATATGAGTTTACCACTGCACATGGGGGGGGGGGCCTACCTTGATGGGAGGCAAGGCTACAGTGCACTTGTACCCTATGTTGAATCTACCTTATTTCATTATGGGACCACAAAAGTTCAAATATGAATAAAAATGTCTGACGATAATATGCTGTTTCTTTCAAAGGCAGAAGACGTCCATCACGGGCATGGCCAGTGCTGGCATTCTAAATGTTTAAAAGCAGAAATCTGGCACCACACTGTGAGCCTCAAGTAATTTTCTCCCCCCCCAAATTTGGAGATCTCCTGGGCAGGTCATTTCAACTATCCATGATAAGAATGTAGATGTATAAATGAAGTGTAATGAATGAGCTGTGATTTATATTCTGTAAGCTGATCTTTTAAAATTTCCAAAAACAAAAATGGGAAAAGAAGGGTATCACAGAAGTCAAGAAATAAGGGCCAGTCTAAAAATGGAATAAAAAAGTACAGGTCAAAATTTTCACCACTATCATACACTGCTGTGTTAAGGAGATCAGGATTCTGGATTCTACTCCTATTCCTCATTGTCTGGAACGATGATGGGATGGTACAAGCAAAGCTAGCAATAACAGTGGCAGTTGAGAAGGAGGAATAGTAGGCATGCTTTGTGAACCCATCAAGGACGGCACCAACAGGGGAGGCCCCATCGATGGAATAGCCATTATCATCGTGGGAGTGATGGTAACAGGCAGCAAAACAGTTCAGAGACCAGTCGTCAGCACCCTGTAGGGCCCGGACTACCACTGTCAATGGAGTAGTACCTGTTGATGTGTGCTACAAACTGTCCATTGTAGGTACAACAGCACCTGAGCTAGACCCCGACCATGGCATCGCATGGACAGTCAGGGGCTGTAGTCACCACCGGAGCAGTTGACAGTGAGGACTTACCCTCAGAATGGAGGAAAGTCAGCCAGAAGTCACTGCTGGATAAGGTCCTGGAATCCATTATGAAGGACAGAACAACGAAGCACCTTCTTTAAGGTACTGGACAAGGAGGACGATGGGCAGGGCCACAGACATAGTCTAGCTGGACTTCAGCAAGGCCTTTGACACTGTGGTGCATAATAAGTTTCTAAGGTAAGACAGGCTCTATTGCTCTGGATAAAAGCAGGGCCTGTGGGGGTGCTAGAGAGCCATCTTCCAGGCTGGTCGAACTTCTTTGCACCTCTTCACAGCGTGGCAGTAAAAACAGCTAAAATTGCAGTAAAAGTTATTCAACTCTACATAATAACTCCAGAAATTCACGTACAACATCACCAGGAGCAGACTGATCTAACTTTTAAAGATGGGAAGGCAGAAACTGCAATCCCAGGGCCATCCCAAAGATCCACAGCCGTCACAGACAAGCAAGGCCCTTGAACCAGCAGACGCGAGTAGTGGTGGCGCTAAAGATCTACCTGAGCCACCATGGAGCGCCATGATTGAGTCTATGAGGGCCATGGACTCTAAAATAGAGAAAACTCTCTAAAAGTTGGAGACACACGGCGCAGCGATCCAGAAGTTAACGGGGACAGTATCAGAGGTGGAGAAGCAGTCACTATCTACCCTGACGACGGCTGCCACTCTGACTAAAGAAAATGGGCAGCTCAGTAGCCGTATGGAGGCAACTGAGAATGAACTCCAATCGGGGAACATAAGACTGACTGGAGTTCCCGAAGGAGTGGAGGAGACTGGTATTTTTACATTCCTGGTGTCTTGGTTACAAGAAATCCTCAAGCTACCTGAGAATTTTCAGTGATCCTCGTTGTTACAGGCCAACCGAGTTAACCCTCATATTTGCCCTGCCACAACAAATTAGCCATGCACTATAATTTTAAAATCAGCTGACTCAGGAATACGGGATGAGGTGATCCAAGCTGCTTGAGCTGCCTACCTGATCTTTCTTATCAGACGAGGACAAGAAGAAAGAGCTTCAACGTGGTGTGACAACGTTTGAGGACTGTAGGGGTAAGTTTACTCCTTCCTTTTGCCGGCCTGACTTCGGGTAGTCTGTGGGGGAAAATCATGGCAATTCAGCAACTCCCAGGACGCTGGACGATGGCTTGAGAATATGGAAGACGAATTCCAGACCCGGAAAGGACGACCTGAATTAGCCCACTCTGATTCGGAAATGGAAGACTGACTTGTGAGTGGTGGGCTGCTACATGGAGCAGAAATACAGGTTACTCACCTGTAACAGGAGTTCTAGGAATGGTATATGTTGTTCATCCACACTGTCTGGCAGGTATCCTTGTTGCTTTAAATCTTGCCGGAAGGTCTTCAAGCTGGCTCCTCCCACCCACCCGGGTGGTAAAACTCTCGGCTCCGCCCCATGATGCCAGATCTGGCCCGCTGGAACCTCAGGTTGTGCGTCGAAACCGGGGAGGTCGGGTGGGTCGTGTGGATGAACATACCATTCCTAGAACTCCTGTTACAGGTGAGTAACCTGTATTTCTAGGGACATGGATATGTTGTTCATCCACACTGTCTGGCAGACTCCTAGCAGTTCTCCGGGAGGAGGGAGGCAAGGCGCACACCCCCTACTTAGGGAATAGAGACTGGAGAACCGAGGCCCCAAAACCAGCATCCCGGCGTGACTCAAGGTCGATGTGGTAGTGGGTGATGAAGGTGTGTGCTGACTTCCAGGTAGCAGCCCTGCAGATTTCCTGGATAGGGACGTCCCTGGAAGCAGCCACCGATGCAGCAGTATGGTGGGTAGAATGAGCTCTTATCCCTCTGGGAGGCTCCATGCCCACCAACTTATAGCAGAGATCTATGCAGGAGGTCACCCACCTGCCTATCGTCCGCTTGGCTGCAGGTCTGCCAGGTGCGGCTTCAGCATAGGTGACAAACAGCTGGCGAACCTCTCCCCGAATTTCAGCCGCGCGCTCTTTATAGTAAGCGAGCCCCTTCTAGGGTCCAGAGTATGGAGCCCATATTCGGCCTCAGAGGTGTGATTGGGTAGAACACTGGCAGAGTCAACACCTGGTTAAGGTGAAACTCACACCACCTTCGGAAGGAATTTCGGTGAAGGCAGGACAACTTTGTCCCTGTGGAAGACCAGGTAAGGAGACTCGATGCAGAGCGCCTGGAGCTCTCCCATCCTTCTGGCTGACGTGATAGCCACCAAGAAGGCGGTGTCCTCCATGACAGGTGAGAGAGTTCACACCTGTGCATTGGTTCGAATGGCTTGCCCATGAGCTTTGCCAGTACCAGCAGTAGATCCCACGGAGGTGGAGGTTCTCGCACCGGAGGAAATGATCAAGGCCTTTGAAAAAGCGCCAGACCACCTTCTCCCGCGCCCGGTAAGCAGAGATGGCTGCCAGGTGAACCTTAAGGGTCGTCGACCTAAGCCCTTGCTGAGAAAGGGACCAAAGGTAGTCCAATATGCTCACCATGGAACAGGAGGAAGGGTCCAGGCCCTTGCCCTGACACCAAATGGAAAATCTTTTCCATTTGAAGGCATAGCATTTTCTGGTCGACTCCTTACGGGACGCCTCAGCTACGTTGAGGACCTCGTCGGAAAGACCCAAGGCCTGGAACTCTACCCGCTCAGGAACCAGGCCGTCAGGTGCAGGGATTGAAGGTCCGGATGGAATACCTTCCCCTGATTGACTGAGAGCAGGTCCGGGCGAGCTGGAAGCTGCCTCGGGAGCCTGGAGCTGAGGCTGAGGAGATCTGGGTACCAGTACTGGCGGGGCCAGTCTGGGGCTATCAGAATCACCTGCGCCTTGTCCCTCCTTGCTTTGAGCAGCACCTTGTGCATCAAGGGGAACGGGGGAAAGGCGTAGAAGAGGCCCGGGGTCCACGGCCTCGAGAAGGCATCCCCCTGCAGCGATCCCTGCTGAGGGGGGCGGGCATGGAACAGCCTCAGCTTCGCATTCTCCCTGGAGGCAAACAGGTCCACCTGAGGTGTGCCCCAATGGGAGAATAGATCTTGTACTACCTCCGGCAGGAGAGACCACTCGTGGGACGCAGCCCCTATCCGGCTTAGGGCATCGGCCAGGGTGTTGGAGGCTCCTGCCACATGAATGGCTAGGAGATCCGCCTCCAGGCTGCGCACGAGTGACCAGATGTGGAGAGCTTCCTTGCATAGAAGCATGGAGCGCGTCCCGCCCTGGCGGTTTAAATAGTACATGGTCGTGGTGTTGTCTGTCTGGACCCGGACCACTTGACCCGAGAAATGGAGCAAAGGTGGTGAGAGCTAGGCGGACCGCCGGAGCTCCAGCAGGTTGATGTGGCATCGAACTCCCGCTGGGACCAGAGGCCGGCGCTCAGTGTTCCCCAGATGGGCACCCCAACCCATCAGAGAGGCATCGGTCGATAGAGAGACCGCCGGCTCGGGCGGACAAACGGATGCCCTCCTGCAGATGAACTGGAATGGTCCACCACTGGAGAGCGTCCCACATCCCCTGGGTCACCGTCACTAGCTGGTCCAATGGATCGCAGCATTGGGACCACTGGCTGGCCAGCCCCCACTGAAGGGGGCGCATGTTCCAACGGGCCCAACGGACCACGCTGGTACAGGCCGCCATGAGACCCAGGAGGCACAGGAAGTCCCGGTAGCGATTGCCCAACCAGAAATGATTGGGCAAAGGAGGAAAGAACCTCGACCCTGTCCGCCGGGAGCCGTGTCCTGGCTTGAAGAGAGTCGAGCTCTGCCCCGATGAAAAGAATCACCTGCTTCGGTTCGAGTTCAGACTTGGCCTCGTTGATGAGGAGGCCAACTTGAGAGCAAACCTGGAGGGCCAGATCTCTGGACCGCTCCACCTCCTGTCTGGAGGGGGCTGCAATCAGCCAATCGTCCAGGTGGGAGGTAAACCCGACCCTCGGCGCCGCAGGAATGCTGTCACCACTGCCATGCATTTGGTGAAGACCCTGGGAGCTGGAGATAAGCCGAAGGGCATGGCTTGGAACTCGAAAAGGGATCCCTCCGCTCAAAAGCGAAGGAACCTTTGATGGGACGGACGGATAGGGACGTGAAAGAACGCGTCCTGTAGGTCCAGAGAGCAGAACCACACGCCGTGTTCCAAGGATGGTATTATCTGAGCCAGAGTGACCATCCTGAAGGTTCGAGACCTTAGGAACTTGTTTAGGTTGTGTAGGTCGAGAATGGGGCGGCCAGCCCCCCGTCCATTTCGGAACCAGGAAAGTGCAGTTACATAAGAACTTACCGTAACAGTAGATCTTCGAGAACAGCTCTTGCAGCAGGTTACACCATTAGGACTGAAGCCGGCAGGCGCCAGGACCCCTCGGAAACTTTTCTAGCCAGCTATCTTCAGCAGGGACCGCCCCCGACGTTGGTCCCGCCTCCGATGTCAGGCATGGTACAAAAGGGGGCGGTCCCACCAGAATCCCCAGTTCTCCCGCCGGAGACTCCCGGCCGCAGGATGACATCAGAAGGGGAGACCGAGGATCCCCCGTCAGAAGGCAATAAGGGACAAAATCCCAACAGGATCGAAACAAAATTCCCTCTTCCCAAGTGAATATCCGACTTCTGCGCTCGTTCAGCTGTTCGGAAGGAAACTGTTTCCTTCCCTTTTCTCTTTCCTTTCTCACTGTTTTTTTTTTTTTTTTTAAAACAACAACGAGCCATACTTCCTCCAAGTGGGATATGGAGGGTGGGAAGGTACTTGCTGCAAGAGCTGTTCTCGAAGATCTACTGTTACGGTAAGTTCTTACGTAACTGTACTATCTTACTTCGAGACACAGCTCTTGCAGCAGGTTACACCATTAGGACTGATTCCCAAGCAATAATGCTTGTCCCACAAACATTGGGAGGAGGAGGAGGAAGAAACGGAGAAAAATCAAGCCAAGTCCTGACTCAGGACAAGAGGCCCTGCAACACGGCCAGGCGAAGCTGGCCCTTCGCCTGAGGCTATATCCAGACTGTAATGCCTGATAAAGTATGCACAGAGCTCAAGTAGCAGCAGCGCATGGCTGAGGGTTGAGACATTTTGAGAGCTGCAAGGAAGTGGCCACACTTCTGGTGGAATGGCCCTGGATGGAACCCGGGAGGGGCCTTTGCCTAGATTGATAGCAATGAGAGATACACTGTACGAGCCAGCGGGATAAGGACTGCTTAGACACCGGCTGGCCTCTCATTCTCTGTGCGAAAGAGACGAAGAGCTGGTCAGAAACCCGAAAGGGCTTAGTTCTATTGAGGTAATACCTCAGGCTGCGGTGAACATCCAGAGTGTGGAGCAAAGCCTCCCCTCTATTCGAATAACTCGGGAAATAGACCGGAAGGTCAATATCCTGATTTAAAGTGAGAGCTGAAACCACCTTAGGCAAAAACTTTGGGTTTGTCCTCAGAGATACTCTGTCCCGGTGGAGAACCAAATAAGGTTCTTTACACATGAGGGCATGAAGCTCAGAAATCCTTCTGGCTGAAGTGACGGCAACTAAAAACAACGTCTTCCACGACAGAAAACGTAGCTCGCAATCCGCGGCTGGTTCAAAGGGAGGGAGCGTGAGCTGCTCCAGGACAAAGAGATCCCATGGAGGAACCGGGTCCTTGATAGGAGGCCTAAGGTGTAACACCCTCTCAGAAACTCCCGAGAAGCACTGTTGAGCACAGTGCGCTGCCCACCGGCAGATGATAGGCCGGAATAGCTACAGGTGTACCTTAATAGAGGAGTAGGCCAACCCCGAGTGGAAAGGGAAAGGTGTGTCTTAGACTGCCCCACAGGACAACCTAGTGGGAAAGGTCACGAGCCCGTGACCACAATGAAACCGACGCCATTTCATGGCATATGTAGCATTGTGAAAGCCGGCTTCCTGGCTACAGAGAGACCCCAACCTCTGCGAGACCCTGTGGTCGCAAAATGGCTACATCTCTAGGAGCCATGCGCAGGTTCAAAGAGCCAAGATCTGGGTGCAACAATGAACCCCGGCCCCTGAGACAGAAGGTGGGAACTGAGCGCAGCGGGAGCGGAGGCTCCGGATAGCTGAGCCAGCAATGGAACCACATCTGTCTGGGCCAAAATGGGGCTACCAGAATCAAGCGTGCATGCTCCCTGCGCAGTTTGAGAAGAACTCTCTGGATCAACGGGAAGGGAGGAAAAGCGTAGAGGAATCTGTTCACCCAGGAGAGGGACAATGCGTCTCGCCAGAAAACTCCAGGCCCTGGATCTAGCGAGCAAAAATTGGGCAGTTTTGCGTTGAATGGGGATGCGAATAAGTCTAGCTCTGGAGTTCCCCATCGAAGGAACAGATCCTCTGCCACTTCCTGAAGAAGTTCCCACTCGTGGACTCTGGCCTGAGTGCGACTCAGACCGTCTGCGATCGTGTTGTCCACGCCGGGAACATGTACCGCGATTAGCTTTGCGCTGTCCGACACGCCAATCCCACACTCTCATGGCCTCCCTGCAAAGGGGCTAAGAGGTGCGCCTCATGTCTGTTGAGGTAATACATCACCGCCCGTTGTCCGTCTGAATCAGGATGGTGCACGGTGGGATCATGGACTGGAAAGCCTGGAGTGCATAGGACCGCTCTCATCTCTAGAACATTGATGTGAAGATGAGCTCCAGTGGGCTCCATACACCTTGAGACTTCACCCCATCCAGGTGAGCTCCCACCGAGACCTGAGGCGCCTGTGGTGAGGGTTATCTCCGGGACGGCGCTGCAAAAGGACGCCTCTTGGAAAGCGACCCGGGGCCAACCACCATTGCTAATCCTGAATCACCCGTCCTCGTGATTCTGACTGGATGGCAAATGGTCTTGCCTCTGGTTCCACTGCGCGCTTGAGCATCCACTGCGTTATTCGCATGTGGAGTTGCGCGAGGTACCATGGAATGGCCGCAGCCATGTGTCCGAGCAGACGGAAGGACCGACCTGGCCGGAGCGGTCTGATTGTTGATGGGTCCTCAATGAGAGACCTGATGCGCTCCGCCCTGTCGACTGGGAGAAAGCCTCCCTGGACCGTGTCCAGCACTGCACCTATAAATTGCAGGTTCTCTTGATGGGTACCAAGACCGACTTCTCTTGGTTTATGAGAGACCCCAGCGATCCGAACAAAGCCTGGGTGTCCTGGACAGCTTGTGGAGCGCCTCCCTTGAGACGGCTATGAGAAGCCAATCGTCGAGGTACGGGAACACATAGTGGCCCTTTCTCCTCAGAACAGCTGCCACGACTGCCATACATTTGGTAAAGACCCTTGGAGCGGATGACAGTCTGAAAGGGAGAGCCCGGAACTGAAAGTGGTGGCCTAGGACCTCGAAGCGCAGGAACCTCTGACGCGCCTGAGCTATGGGGATGTGCAGGTAGGCATCCTGCATGTCTAGGGACGCTAAATAGGCGCCTTGTTTTAGCATGGGAATTAGACCCGGAAGGGTCACCATGGAATCTTTTATCGCGACTGATAAGTTAGGTCGCTTAGGTCCAGAATAGGACGGAGGTCCCCTGTCTTTTGGGAACCAGGAAGAAGTGAGAATAGTACCCTAGTCCTCTCTGGTTTCCTGGGACATGCTGTACTTCCTGCTTAGGAGTGCGATCACCTCTTGCAAATTAAGGCTGCTGTGCTGACCGAATACCGGGAGAGCAGAGGAGGCCTCGGTGGCTGTTCTCTTGAACTCTAAAAAGTAGCCGATGCTGACCAGCTGAATCACCCACCGGTCGGTGGTAATTGCCTGCCATCCCGACAGAGGAAGTTCGAATGCGACCCCGGACCGAAACATCCCGCTGATCCTGAGGGCGGGGCCGGAAAGGAGTCATGCTGTGGCGGCTGGAAGGGCCCGCCCGGCTGGGAGGTCTTGGGAGTGCGGCTGACCCCTGCTGGCGGACTGCTTCCCTGGGTCCTTCTAAAGCCGGAGCCCTGTTGTGTGGCGGAACGGGCTGTTGCCTCTGAGTCCGCCCACGAAAGCGGCCTTGGTTCCTACGAAAGGAACCAAGCCTCGGCCGGTACATCGCCTGGACCGACCGGACCGCCTTTCCGGCCTCTTGGAGTTTGGTAATGATCCTTTCGGATGGACTACCAAACAGAACCTCACCTTCAAAGGGGGCGTCCAGGATGTTCTTCTGGACGTCCGGGGTGAAACCGGAGACACGGAGCCATGAGTGCCTCCGGAGGCAAACGCCTGACGCAGCCGCTCTGGCTGAAGAGTCCGCAGAGTCGTATGCGGCTCTAAGAACTTGGGTCCCCACGTCTGAACCCGTGCGGAGAAGCTGAAGCATCTCCTCCTTCTGCTCACCATCTGGCAGCCTCTCGGCCGCCTCTAGGCCCTGCTCCCACAGGGCGTTCTGGAACTGCACCATGTGGGTAAGGTAGTTCAAGGACCTAATGGCGCAAGTCGCGGAAGCGTACGCTAGCCTACCCAAGGAGTCCAACTGCTTGGACTCAGAGTCCGTGGCAGGGTGCTCAGATGCTGCGCCTCTGAGACCGTCATGTGAGGCTGTGATAACCAGAGAATCAGCCAGAGGGTGCTGTGACAGGTACTGGTCCCCTTGGGAGCCCTGTACAAACGGTCAGCCCTTCGCACCGCCGTAGCAAGTGTGGACGCTTCCACGCAGCCTTGGTGACGTCCACAAAGGTGTCCATCAAGGGTGGCACCACCACAGGCTTAGGGTCCTCTGCCAAAGGTACTTGGCCAGGCGAACCTCTCAGGGTCCAATTCCTCAGCTTCCCACCCCATATTCTCCTGGATATGACGCAGAATATCCATGAAGGAAGGGTCGTCCGGCGGAGACCGTGGAGTCTCACATGGGTCCGGCGAGGGAAGCGAGACCGGAGACGGGTATCTTGAAGTGGAAAAGGATGATCCTGCCCCCTCTGTCGACGGCGAACGACGGTGTCTTCTGGATCTCTTAGGGCTGGGCGATCCGGAAGACGAAGATCTGGACGGAAGTCTCCTTTTAGAATGGCGGCCCCTGGGAGGGGACTCAGGTTCCCTGGGGACGGAACGGCTGACTGACCTCACAGGTGAAGGTGGGGCCCAGGCCGGAGTAGGAACAGGAGGAGGAGGAGGTGGAGGAGGAGGAGGGACTGGTGGTACCACGTCCTTCCTAATGGTGTCCCACCAATACGTAAAAGGTCCTTCACTCTGCCATGACAACCCCGACGCCTGCCCGAGGCGAGGGCCGGCCGCCGGTCCCGCGACGGCCCTGGGCCTCGGCGGTGCGAGGGACCCCGAGGAGACTGCTCGAGGCCGAGCGCCCGCCTGGTCTTCTGGTCTGCCTACGCGAGGGACTCCTGCCCGACGGCCGTCGGAGGCGCAGGAGCCCTCGGCTCAGGCAACACGGACGTCGGACCCCCCACCGACGTCCGATGCAAGGACGAGACCGACGATGGCCGGCCGGTGACGGCTCCGAGGAACGGTGGCGTACGGCCAACGGCGGTCTGGCCGACGCCGGATCCACCGGCTTCCTCAATGGCGTCAGATCCAAGGTCTTCCGGGGGGGGGACCGAGGAAGACCGGGCGTCGGGGGCCGAGGAGCGGGAGCCCGACTTGTGGTGACGGTGGTGGCGTTCCCCGGACTTCGCCACGGCCTTCTGGGCTGAAGAAGACGGCGGCCTGGCGGAAGAGGCCTGAGCAGGCTTAGGACCTGGAGCCGCAGCCGGGGGAAGGGACGAGGCCCTAGACGGGGACCGGTCCGACCGTGAACCGGAGCTGTGGGACTCGGAGGCCCGAGCCGGCGACCGGGGGAGATCCCTCTCCTTCTTCTTCTTCTCCGCGCGTCTGTGGACGATTCCCCTTCGAGGACATGGCCCAAGCTGCTCTTCTAACAAAAATGCTTGTAGGGCCTTCTGCCGGGCGGATCCTGGTGCGGTTGTTGAACCCCTGGCACAGGGAGCAGGCCTTGGTGTCGTGGTCTGGTCCAGGCAATCGACGCACGCGAATGCGGGTCCTTGAAGGAGATATGTTTCCACAGGCGCCTTTTGACGGATGACCGGAGGTCGGAGAGGACATCAGAGTTGATAAAATCTTGATTGGAGACACATTTCAAGGAAGTTCTGGAACCACACGCCGTGACGCTAGACTGTGACCGGAGGGTCGAGGCATGCAGTCTCGACGGGCGGAAAGAACTGGGGATCTGGCCGGACCGCCCTTTTGTACCACGCCTGACGCCGGAGGCGGGACCGACGTCGGGGGCGGTCCCCGCTGAAGATAGCTAGCTAGAAAAGTTTCCGAGGGGTCCTGGCGCCTGCTGGCTTCAGTCCTAATGGTGTAACCTGCTGCAAGAGCTGTGTCTCGAAGTCAGATGTATCTGGACACGAACCCCAGGTTTGAGGGAGGGTCTGCCACCTCTCTTATCATCTCCTTCTCGAGGAGGAGAGCGATGTCGGCTCGGCGAGCTGACAGCGAGGCTTCGGACCCCGAGGCCCCCTGAGGTGCGGCGACTCTGAAGGGTGGGGCCTGCTCGAACTCCAGAGGCAGGCCCTTTCCTACCCCTTCCAACACCCACTGGTCTGTGGTAATAGCAGACCAGGCGGAAAGAAAGAATCGGAGCCGTCCCCACACGGGGGAACCTGGGGTGAGGTGACGAGGTTGGGGGCGACACCCCTCAACCTGTCACTGTGCAGGCTTGGAGGAGGGACCGGCCGAGGGACCACCTGGGCCTTTACCTCCCTGCTTCCTGGAGGAGGAAGCCGCGGGCTTGGGTTTGGGACGCCAAGAGCGAGCCTGCTGGCCCTGGTGTTGCTGGGCCGGACGTGCCGGGGGCGCAGATGGACGAAAGGGCTTGGGTTGCGGTCTGCGGCACTTGTCCCTCTGAGCGGATGAGACCGAGTCCAAGGTGGCACTGGACTTTTCGATCCTCTGGAGGTGGCCTTCACTCCAGGGCCGAAGAGGTCGGTCCCCAGGAAGGGGACATCCGCCAATTTGTGCTGGGTATCCGCTGTGAAGGTGGATATCCTCAGCCATGCCCGACGGCGCATAGCCACTGCGGCCGCGACTGACCTGGCGCATGAGTCTCCAATGTCCAGAGCAGTCTGAAGTTGCTGCTGGCCACTGCCCTGCCCTGGTCCCGCACCTGCCTAACCGTGGGTCTGCAGGTCAGCCGAGATGAGGGACTACCTGTCCAGGAGCCCAACAGGGCATGGGAGAAATGTGCCATCAGCACGGCCGAGCTTGCCTGACGAAGGCCAAGGGAGGACGCAGCGTAGACTTTTCACCCGGCATAGTCCAATTTCTTGGACTCCTTGTTGGGAGGTTTGTCCATGTCCCTAGCGTTTCCGGCATGCTGGAAAACGCTGTCGGTAACTAACCCCTCGGCTGAGGGATGTTCCGAGAAACTGGACAGGGAACCGGTAGGGACCACATATTTCCTGGCCATCCTGGCTGCAGGTGCAGGGCAGGAAGCAGGGTGCTGCCAGAGCTCCAAGGCTGGTCCTATAATGGCCTCAGCCACAGGAAAGGCCTCCGTAAGGGAATCCCCTCGGTCCAATATCTCCGTGAGGGGATACTTGGCCCACTTGGATACGGGCTCGAGCTGCATCCCGGTGGACTCCGAGATGAGCCTGAGCAAACCCAGGAAGAACGAAGGGCTGTCGTCCAGCAACTGACCTCCAGAGGACTCCAAGTCCACTCGCTTGGAGAAAAGGGAGGAATCGTCATTGGACTCAGAAGAGTCCGCAAACAGCTGCCGAGGGCCTGAGCCACCTTCCACCTGCCGAGGGCGATGGGAGTGAGGGTGACCGACAGCCTATGGGGCAGACCCTGAGCCGACCGAGAGTTCTTGGTCGGAGCCCCAAACAGCGGCTGTGGAGGCAGAGGTTCCACCGGAATCGGTGGGGCAGCTGGTTTTGGCCAAACAACCGGCCTGGGAACAGGCTCCTCGGGTAAGATGAGGGGTTGTTTCGGCTGCTCCGGTGACAGCCACTTAATGGCCGGGGAAGGTGACGGCGTTGCCTTGTTCCCGGTCAGAACGAGCTGTTGCCACATGAGGTCTCGTATCGCCGACGCGAACTTACGTCAAGTCTCCTCATCCGAGGACGAGAGGCGGCGCTGCCATCATGTGCCGAGACCGAGACCGCCATGACAGCGGGATCGGTTGGACCGCCAAGAAGTCCGGGAGACCAGAACCTCGGCCTTCCGAGGATGGTGCGGGAGGGACGGGGGAACCGCTCCTCCCTCGGCTCGGAGGGTTCGCCGAGGGCTCTGGAACCGAGGCACTGGCAAGCCTGCGGATCCTCAACTCCCACCGGGGAACCGGGAGAGGGATTGCTCGTCGGCAACCCGTCCAACGGGTCGAGAAGATCTCGACTAGGCCGACAGGAGTCTCGGCAACTGACCTGACGGGGACACCGTGAGACCAGTGGCTGAAGCTGAACGATCGACCGAAGTCGATGGCCGACAACTCGGGGAGAGGGACCTTTCCCGCTCCCAAGAGCGTCGACGGAGGGACTTACCCTTGTCTTTCTTCTTGGACCGAGAAGAAGGTCCAGCAGACGTTGGTCCCTCTCCTCTAGTGGAGAGGGACAGACAAAGCTCCTTAAAAGAAGCTGTGTAAGAGGAACCCAGGGAGAGCAGGATAAATGCCACGGTCGAGGAAGATGCGGCCCGCGCCGCCTCCTCTTCGAGGGCGATCATCTGCTGTAGCTGATCCGCTCGAGCCCGCCGCCGCGGAAACCACCGACCGGGCCTCTTTTGACTTTACCGGAGGAAAACGTTTCTCGGGGCGCCCCAGTTGTAAACGGGCAGCACGGTCTTCGAGGACGTAGGCTGAGAAGGAAGAGCACAGGTCGCAAGCCTGCGGGTCGTGCTCAAGGCCTAAACAGTAGACACACGTGGAGTGCGGATCTGTCCGAGACATCTTCTGCCCGCAAGGGCACCGCCGAAAACCGGGAGTCGATTTGTCCATCGCAGCCGCGAGGGATAGAAGACCGAAGTCTATAATGCAAAAAACTTTTAAATTCGGAAAACCGAAGAATTAGGAACCAGTCTTATACGCAGAGCGTTAAGGAGGGAACCTGAGCTTCCAAGCGGTAAGGAAGATCATGGCATGGGCGGCGAGTTTTCACCCGGTGGGTGGAGGAGCCAGCTTGAAGACCTTCCGGCAAGATTTAAAGCGGCAAGGATACCTGCCAGACAGTGTGGATGAACAACATATCCATGTCCCTAGAACAGTTGTGCCTTGATTTTCTTAGCAGCTTGCTGCATCGCCATTCAAATTTAAGTGAGACAGGCTTTTTTTTTGTCTTAGGACATTTATGGAGTTTGGGAGGGAAGTATAGAGGGTACATGAAGAACTTTTCTCGATTTATTACATTATGGCAGCTCACAATATAGTGAGAGTGTGGAATCCACCATTTTGGAATGTTACCCTGTGTTTATTTTCCCTACCCTGAGGGCGACTGTTACATATATTTTCAGCTGTGGTTGATGTTTAGACTACTTAGAACTGGAGTTGGAGTTAAAGTGCTACAATGCATTAGTAACTATACCTACAGTGCTGCTATTTGAAGCTATAGACTGAGAGTGCTGTTTATTATTAAGTCCACGTGGAGTGTTGCAAGGGGGTCCAACATTTGTGTGTGAACAATCCCTAATTGATGTACAGGTTAACTAGCAATCTAACGATTGTATTACTGCTTCCTTTGATATTCTCCCTAATGGACACACCTCTGCCTTTGAAGAGGCTGGCATTTACTGAATGTCTTGGACTTGAACGTTTTATTGGATACCCCCAACTCCTTCTGTAACAGACCACAGGGTGTTATGGTCTATGTTCTCCATATTAACTGTTATAGGGGCCAACCGGCTCTCTACAAATGTCTTTTTTCATCATCCTGTATGAGAAATGTACTAGTACGTACGTTTATACAGAAAGCTAATAAATACAAAGTAAAAAAAAAAAAGGTTTTAAGGTGAATTATAACAGCGTATTATACATGCGGTAAACACAAGGTAGACTGCTAACTGGCTTGGGGGCAGGAAGCAGAGGGTTACGGTGTTGGGCCACTACTCCAAGCTGAGAGGTATACTATGTGGCGTTCCTTCAGGGGGTTGTGAAGAGGCCACTACTCTTCAGCATCTTCACCAACAATCTGGAAGCTGTGGTCTCCAGCAGACTGCTCCCATTCAGAGAAGATACTTTTTCCCTCATATTGCTTTTGCTCCCTTGGGACCATGGGGGCAGGATATCAGCTCCAGCCCTATCCCAGCTCCCCCTGACTGGCGCTTGTCTGCCCTGGTATCCACTGGACACAGTCCCCCATGGATTGCCCCTCATATCCAGATTCTTCAGTGGCCGAGTGGCGGTGCAAGTCAGGGGAAAGACCAGGGCTTTATTAAGCCTGCATGTCCCCATTTTCCGTTTTCTCCCTTTTGTCCCAGGTACAGCGGCATGCAAGCCCGTGTATGTGGAGGCACACATGCACTATGGAACTGTGGCACCTCCCTTTAATGTCGCTCAGCTGGAAGAGAAGAGGAAAGGAGAGCACACCTGTCCCCTTAAGGTGCCGCTGTACAAAATGTAGAAAAACAAAAGGAAACAGCGCATACAACACCGGTCAGAGGAAAATAATAAATTATTTATTGGTGAAAGGAAAGCGGAGACAATTTTTCTAGTGTTTTAATTATTTTCGTGTTCCTTGCACCAATAAATAATGTATTATTTTCCTCTGACCGGTATTGTCTGCACCGTTTCCTTTTGTTTTTCTGGCTTCTTCTATGTCACTCTGCATTACCAACAGACCTCCAACTGGTGGCAGTCAAAGGCTGAGACAGCATGCTTTCCCACTCTGGGAGAGGAAACACTCAATTCTTCTCTGCCCTGGCCAACTCACAGGGACCAGGGTCCGTTTCTGAACCCCCATCACCATCATGGCAGCAGACAATGCGCTCAGCACCTCAGCCCTCTGTGCCAGTGGGCCAGCCACCTGTTCAAAGAGAATACTACACTGGCCAGGGTGGTGGTGGTGTCCCTTGAGTAAATTCAGTAGGACCTGAAGAAATTGGGTGATTGTTCTGACTCCAGGAGTCTCAGATTCAACACAGTCAAATGCAAAGAGCTACACTTATGGAGGAAAAATACTGTAGAGGTAGAACCTACACACTGCACAGAGAACCTACCCTCACTGCGCAGAGAACCTACATACTGTACAGGGAACCTCTTGCTACAGAGGAAGAGGACATGGACCTGGGAGTCATAACAGACAGGTGGCTGAAGGATGACAAGCACTGCAGGGTCACTGTCAAGTGGGCCAGCAGAATTTTGGGGCACAATATACGGGTGATTGGGGGTGGGGGTTGATCAGCATGAAACAGATTACTATACTAGGTCCTGGTCAGGCTCCACCTGGAGTACTGTGTGCAATACTGGGCCTCTGAATACCAAAAGAAGACACTGATGCAGTTGAGAGGGTGAAATACAGGGCCATCAGGAGTTTGGGGGACAAAAGTTACAAGGAAGGGGGCTCTGAACATGTTCACCTTGGAGAAGAGAAGGCTGAGAGAGGACAGGACCTCAGTCTTCAGCATACTCACAGGTATCGATGAGATCAGATAGAGATGTTTAATCTGTTGCCATCCAGCAGAACACTGGGACAAGCCATGAAGCTCAGAGTTGGGAAATTCAAGGGTAACCTTAGGAGGTGCTTCTTCTTCCACAGGGTGGTGAACTTGTGGAACAGACTTTTTTTTTTAAACTCTGTTTATAACCCATCTCGTGGAACTCTCTCAGGCATCCTCCAATGCCCCCAACTCTACCTCCATGTCTGAGAGGCCTCCTAGTTCCTGGCACCAGTCTGGCTATCCCTCCCAGCTCTGAGCCCCCGAGGTAGGGCCACCCTATCCGCCCAGGGTGCTCTAGCTAGAATTCGGGCCGGGCTGGGCTCAGCCCAGGAGAGGAGTGCAACCAGTGGTGGAGTGTGGTCGGGAGAGTGGGGGTGCTGTCGCCTATCCACGAGGTGGTGGGTTTCTTAGTTACGCCCCTGATGTGGGACGTGCAATGCTGTACAGCCCGCGATGCGAGTGCTCCCACCCATGTCCAGAAGACAGCCGCCCAGCATCTACCCTGTTCGTGAGCCCTTGTGTGCTGCAGTGCCTCCGGCCTCCGCCGGGGGCCGCACCTGTGCCGGTCTACCCCGGATCCCTCCCCAAGAGAGAAGAGCGGTCCACTGGTGTGATGCGAGGTGTGGCGTCCAGCACCTCAACCCTCAGCACCACCGGGCCAGCTCCTTGTGGAACAGTCTATCAGCAGGGTCAGTGGAAATGAAGACAGTACAGGCCTTCAGGGTTAGCATGGACAAATTTCTGCTTATCCAGGGAATCACTTGGTACCCTGGGGAGAAGGGTGGGTGTGAAATCTCTACATATTATTACGAAATGGGTGGAAAGAATGCTGGTTCCCAACTGGCCAAGAGGTACTTCCAGCCAGGCCACTATTACAGCACAACAGCCCTACTAAAAGTAGTTTAACAAAAATATGTTAAAATAAAATACACCCAATTTACTAAAAAGGACCATTTCATAACTGCAATAAGGCAGTCCAGGAGGTGTGTTATAGTGTGCTAATGGCCCTTCTCGGTTGACGGAATCACTCTGCTTCATCTTGTGCTTTAACCCACCATAATGCACGCCCTGTCGTGCCTTATTGCTTAAGTATGTTTGCACAGCATTCTTGTTGGGTCACTGGGGTACACTCTGGGTCATAATGAATATGGAATTCCTAGATTCGGAAATGCTGGTTTTGTATAAACACCACTTCAAATGCTGCCTTACCTCATTGTCACACTCAGCCAGGACCTGATCGTATTCACTTAGTGCCACCAAGAAGATAATGGAGGTAACGTTTTCAAAACAGTGAATCCACTTCCTTCTTTCAGACCTCTGGCCTCCCACATCAACCATTCTATAGTACACAAAAAACAGCAAATCTGTTTGTAGAGCTCAAAAGTAGTAATTTTTTTTTTTTTTTAAATCGGAGTTCAAATCAAGATCAATGAATTACAACGCTAGCATGCTAAATAGCTGCGGTAAGTGCAAGAATATTGGTCTGTGAGGTTTAAAGAAAGTACAGCTTCAAGTCAAACTTTCAGTAAGATAAGACTGCATTTCTGCCTTTTTACCAAACTGTATATTCACCTTCCATCGTTTTTAATCCATGTCCATAAGGAAAATCAATGATTATGTCATGCACAGCTTTGCTGTCTAAGATGTGATCATGCTACATAGATACATAGACAGTGTCTGCAGATAAGGGCCTACGGCCCACCCAGTCTGCCCATTTGAGCTTGTAAGTTCAGTTTATGTTTTCCTAGAAGTCTGTTGCCCCTTACCCCTGACCTCCAGAATTCCTTTATGTCTATCCCATGCATTCTTAAATCCTGTGATTGTTTCAGCCCCCACCACTTCCTCTGGCAGGGTGTTCCACTTGTCCACCACCCGTTCTGTGAAGAAATTCTTCCTCACATTTCCTCTGAATCATCCTCCTTCCAACGTCATCCCATGCCCTCTAGTCCTGGAACATCTTTTGCACTTGAAAATAGTGTATTCCTGCACCCTGTTCCTCCCTGTAAGATACTTATATGTCTCTATCATATCCCCCTCTCTCTCCCTCCTCTCATCCAGGGAGTACATGTTCAGTTCCTTCAACCTGTCTCCATAGGACTTGTGATGCAATCCATGCACCATCTTTGTTGCCCTCCTCTACCCTGTCTATGCCTACCCTGCTACTTTAGCTCCTTAGCACACATGAAAAGACATCATTTTATTTACATTACCTAAATACAATATTTTCTAAGTCAAAGGGATACTCGATGATGCCAGTGGTAGGCACTCTCACTCGAAGTACGTCTTGCTGAGTTGGTATGTATCCCATAATTGAAATGCGGTCCAGGTCACTCAGGTAGCTGCAAAACAAAATAATGTAAACTAAAAACATGTAAAAAACTATAAGCACTCCACCACCGTTGCAAAATAAAGCAATGCAGTGCATAAACAAGTCTGTTAAAAAAAAAAAAAAAAAATACAGGGACCCTTTGAGCATTGCAGACTGGAAGACAGTGCTTTACCTGTTCTGGGAGACGTGCCAAATTGTAACATTATTCATTGGTTATCCTCTTGTCAATGTGTTTGAAAAACAGACAGGACAGCTGCTACCTAGTCACAATATAGGACAGGTTCACGTCCGACAGTCATTATCCTTGTCAAAAATATGTTTCCCGAGCTTTGCCTATGGGTGACAGTTTCCCCCAGCAACAGGTAGGGTCTCTACAGCGGCCCTCAGAATAGTCATTAGGCTGCATATTTATTGGAATATGCATGTATGTATGTATGTAAACAACTATGATTGTACTGATTGTACTATATGACTGTATGACATACACTGTATCGTATCGACTTCAGTAAATGTTATCCTTGAAACCAGGTCTTTACACAAACGTGTCCCTTGTAAATGAGTGCTGGCTCAATGGGATTGCATACCTCTTCATGTTTCATGAATAAAATTCTACAACTACTACTATTATCGGAGTGAAAAAGACAAAGCTATCTGGTCCAATTATGTGCTGGGCTAACAGTAGAAAGAAAATCTGAGATGGGCAAAATGACTCATGGATTTTTCTGACTTCACTGGTACCCGCTATAGGATACCCAGTGAACCGTGAATATTACCAGCCCGTCTCCAGTATGTGTTGATATCCAATTATTATAAAATGAAACATGAAAGTTCTGTACCCTCATTGATTGAAACACATGATACAATCATTTATTATTCATAGAATCACAGAAGTTTGATGGCAGAAAAGGACCATACTGTCCCATCTAGTCTGCCTTTTTTCTCCTGCACCTCCCCCTTCCTGCCAGCTCCCACTCTCCCCCCGATACTCAGCCCCATATGCTTGTCCCATGCCCTCTTGAATTCTTTATTGAGCCCATTTACATATTTAAAAGTTTCAATCATGTCTCCCCTTTCCCTCCTTGTCTCCAGCATGTACAGATCCAGCTCCTTACACCTCTGCTTGTATGACTTTCCCTGCATACCCTGCACCATCTTGGTTGTCCTTCTCTGAACCCTCTCCAAAGCATCTATATCCTTGCAGAAATGTGGCCTCCAGAACTGAACTCCATACTCCACATTTCTGCAAGGATATAGATGTGTTGGAGGGTGGGGAGGACATGAGGGAGGACTTAGATGCTTGAAAAATGGTCTGGGACGTGACAGCTGAAATTTAATGCCAAGAAGTGCGCTGTGATGCACTTGGGGAGTAGGAACAAGCAGAGGTGTAAGGAGCTGGGTGGAGGCCTGGCTGTCGGGAAGAACTCAGAGGGTGGTGCTAAACAGGGTGCACTCCGGGACAGTGAGGGTGAAGAGTGGAATGCCACAGGGGTCAGTTTTGGGTCTGCTTCTCTTCAATATCTATGTCAGTGATATTGCTGCGGGTTTGAGGGGAGGGTGTTCCTATTTGCTGATGATATAAAATATGCAATAGTGGGCACCCGGGGAGAGGACATGGAGGACTTAGATGCTTGAAAATGGTCTGGTACGTGACAGCTGAAATTTAATGCCAAGAAGTGCGTGTGATGCACCTGGGGAGTAGGAACAGAAGAGCAGGGTACACCCTAAGTGGGGAGGAAATTAAAGTAACAGAACAGGAGAGGGATCTGGGGATCATAGTCTTCTCGAACCTTAAGGTAGGAATCCAATGTAGCAAGGTGGCAGGAAAGGCCAATGGAATGTTGGCATACATAGGCTGGGGCATTACTAGCAGAAAGAGGGAGGTTATAATGTCCTTTTGCAAAGCCATGATGAGGCCTCATCATGGCTTTGCAATATCACTGACATAGATATTGAAGAGAAGCAGACCCAAAACTGACCCCTGTGGCATTCCACTCTTCACCCTCACTGTCCCGGAGTGCACCCTGTTTAGCACCACCCTCTGAGTTCTTCCCGACAGCCAGGCCTCCACCTAGCTTGTTATTTTCCCACCCAACCCCAGGCTTTCCATCTTGCTCACCAGCCTCCTATGGGAACGGTGTCAAAGGCCTTAGTGAAGTCCAGATGGGCCACGTCCACCACCCTCCCCTGGTCACTCACCTGAGTCACCCAATCAAAGAACTGAATTAGGTTTGTCTGGCAAGACTCCCCTTCGTAAAGCCATGCTGTCTGCTGTTCTGTAAGCCACTCTCCTCCAGGTAATCCACCACCCTCTCCTTGATTACTGCCTCCATTACCTTCCCCACCACTGACATGAGGCTGACAGGTCAGTAGTTCACCTTCAGCCTACCTCCCTTGTGTAAAGGCACTACGTATGCCCTCTTCCAGTCCTCCGGCACTCTCCCCATATTCAGGGACAAATTGAAGAGCCTTGTCAAGGGTGCAGCCAACTCCTCCTTCAATTATCTGATTACCCTGGGGTGTAACCCGTCAAGCCCCATTGCCTTGTCCACCCTCAATCTATCTAGCTCTGCCTTAACCCTATACACAGTGATGGGTTTAGATCCACCTGTTTGCCCTCCTTCTCATTCGACTTTAGCTCAGGTCACCTACTGTCCTCCTCCTCCTCCGTGAATACCGAGCTAAAAGTACTTATTTAATAACTCTGCTTTTTCACAGTCCCTTTTCAATTGTATCCCCCCCAGACTAGTAATCACCTGCCTTGCCCTTCTCTTCTCCCTCACATATCTTCAAAAAGGTTTTATCCCCTTTTTGGCCATTTTTGCTATTTTCTCCTCAGTATCTACTTTTGCCCTCCTGATCTTCTCTGCCATACTCTTCCTTATCTTCCTCGAGGAGTGTCCTCTTAAATTTTCTGAAAGCCCTCCTCCTTTCCCCGACTGCCCCTGCAACCACTTTTGTAAACCAAAGCAGTCTCCTCCCCCTTTTGCTCTTCCTAATCTTTTTTATGCACATTTCCGCAGCTTTCAGTACCCCTCCCTTGATAGCTTGCCATAACTCCTCCACTGCCTCTATATTCTCTGTACCCTCCATTGTCTCACTTACTATCCTTCTCATCTTGTCAAAGTCCGTGCCTCTGAAGTCCATGACTGTAGTACTGGTTTTACTTGTCTCCCTCCCTGCCCTGACCCTGAGCATTACTGTGCTGTGGTCACTGTTGCTCAAGGCTTCTCCCACCTGCACCTCCTCCACAATCTCCCCATTTGTTAGGACCACATCCAGCAGGTTGTTGCCCCTTGTTGGCTCCCTGACTAGCTGTTAAAAGAATACCCCCTAAAGTGCAGCTAGTATCCCCTGCACCTTGACAATGCTGCATCCGGGATTTCCCAATCTACATCAGGAGGGTTTAGGTCCCCTACCAGCAGTAGCTCTCCTTTTAGGGCCAGCCTTGTGACTGCCTGAATCAAGTGTTGATCACACACCTCCCTTTGCGCAGCTGACCTGTATACCACCCCCAGTCGCAATGATTCTCCCGTCCACCTGCCTAGCATTACCCACAGTAGCTCAGTCTCCCCATCCTCCTCTTGTCCTTCAGTTACACTTATGCCTTCCCTGATGTATAAAGCAACTCCTCCCCCCTTCTTACCCTCCCTATCCCTTCTGAACAGTCTGTAACCTGGGACAGTCGTTTCTCTCACGATTATACACCTTAGCACAACTACACATTTCTTTAATCAGCAAAAGCCCATTTTTTGCCTGTCGGAGCTTGCTGATAGAGCACTGTGCTAGCATTTGGTAAACTCGGGATAGATTCTCCATTACAACTCCCATGCCCCATTCAATACAGAGGTGCTATCCACTGGTCCTGAGAATGTGGTGTAGCAAGCTTCCTATAAGAGGAAATTCTGCGGTAAAGCTGGGATACAACACTAATATTGTGGGTGAGCCAACAGGACTTTGCTGTGGGTGCTGCTTCTTCTTCAGTGAATGGGTGGGGGGACACTCCATCTTTCTATACTTACAGTTTGTTTTCAGTAAAAAACAATTACATACAAGTTATCTCATGTCAGAGATCTCATAGCAAATAAGATAAGCACACAGGACACATTCAAAGTAATAAGCTTCGTTAGTCTAGACATTTTTATTTATGGATAAGAGGTATTTCTTCATATATCAATCTACAGAGAAAACCCGGGAAAAGCTGCACCCACAAGACTCTGAGCGGTCATTTAAAAAAAAAATAAAGTTTTACCATACATTAGTAACACAACATCCTGTGTTGTTATGACCCTCTACCAAACAGAAAATCTAACAAATGGTAGTAAACAGCATTACAGCCCCTCCAATCCCACTATATTATACTGTCTGGGTATAAAAGATATTCCATTATTTAACTAGATTAGCCACCCCAATAACCCACTTCAGCAACATGGGGAGACTACTGTGGCTATTATAAGAAGCCGATTTCCTCATCAGCAGTATAATGTTATACTAGATTAATAGAGTACCAAACTGCAGCTCCCAACCCAACAATAATATCTACATTTTTATTATGTAAAGAGCAACAGTCCCTCTTTATCTTTAGCCAAAACGCGGGTACAGTTTATATAAGAAAACCTGTAGCTCTTCAGGTTTCAGTCTCTGATCCTGAGTCGGTCTCCGCCATCTTTCTGGATCGATCGAACTCCCGTGACAGGGCCTCCGCCTTCCTACCAGCTTCTTCGGGGTCTGTGTATTGATATACATGGCCTCCATTCTAGATCCTCAAGCGAGCGGGCATCAAAAGAGACTGCGTTACTCCCAGACTGCACAACTTGGCTCACACACAGTCAAACCTTTTCCTCCTTGCCCTGATGGCAAATGATAAGTCTGGAAACATGTGGACGGTGGATCCTTGAAAATTAAGCCGTTCGGTGTTCCTGGCTGCTTGAAGAATAGTGTCCCCGATTACTGGTCGCTTTATGACCAAGAGGATCGTTCTAGGCAGCACGCTCTGACCCATCGCCCCTCTGAACGATATCTGGTAAGCCCCTAACAAACTGAGCAGTGAGTTGAATATCAAGTTGTAGGGCTCCTGGCAACCACTCCTTAAGGAAATAAAGTAAGTTGTCTCCCTCGATATTTTCAGGTAGGCCCACAATTCGAGTATTGGGTGCCTTTTGGGAGTTCTCTAGAGCTTCCAAACAATACTTCAGCTGAGCGTTTTCTTGTTGGATTTTATTTGTGGCAGTTGGGGCTTCCATTGCCATAGATTTCAGATGTAGTCACTGTGTTGGATATGGCTGCTATTTTCACATCCTGCTCTTCACATTTTGTAAGAATCGATTCTGCTTTAAAATCTATCGCCTGCATAGACTTTTGCAGAGCCCGCCATGGTGGTGGTTCAGAATCTGGAGAAGCAGGCCCCGAGGCCTCCACTGGCACGGTTTGAGCAGGGGGATTCTTAAGATTGCTTGCTGGAGCTTGTTACTCCGTCCCATGGCGGAAAAAATGTATAGTTAGACTCAGCTCGATCTAGTACACACGGTTTTTAAATAAAATCAGCCTTTTTTGCAAGAGTTCTTTCACTTTCAGCTCTTTTTAGAGGGATTAATTGAGGAGCTCTCACTGAGTACGTCTCGTCGGTGGGCGTGCTCAACAGCACCCCGTCCTCCATCTTTCTAAGGGGTTAAAAATGCCCATGCTACATCAATGACACTGATGTCCTGACCACCCACCTTGGACCCATTGATCCTGCTGAAACCAGCCTTCCTTCCTCCCTATTTAAAGCAGCAGTATTAGTTAGCCAGCAAAAAATGGTACCCTACTTTCTTTTTTTTTTGTTAGCAGTAATGTATTCCTGATGATTTTAGATTCTTCATACTGCTGTTTTAAATTCAATCAGCTGTTTTTAAGACCATGTCTAATTACGTTTGTAATATGAGTGGAACTATAGTAAAGATGGCAGCCCCCAAAAATTTCATAAATCTTTTCCCCAGCAATTACACAAGAACTGCACCCACTGTATTTATAATGCAAATTATGTCCTGGTGTTGCCAGCACAGGTTTCTGACGGCCAACAGCACAACACTACCCTTGAGTAAATATAATCAAATTAACCCTCAGCAAGATTATGATGGTTCCAAAGTAACTGCTCCTAAATGTGATAGAAATGTTTACTTAGGGTGATAAAACCTTCCCAGGTAAATAAGCTGTTAAAAAAATTCCACCAAAAGCTTACAGAACCGATGATTTACAACCCAAATTTTTGAAACTTGTAGCCTTCAAAAAAAACTGTTTCTTTAACAAAAAATTTCAATCTATCCTTAATCACTGGCTGATTCCCAACATAATGGAAGCACATGGCTGTTATGCCAATATTTAATGGGGGATATTCGGGGGAGTTGGGCAATTATCACCCAATCTCCCTGCTCGACCCCTTAGGGAAAATCTTGGAAAAACTGGTAAATGACCGACTGTTCTCCCATTTAAAGCAATGTGGGTTAAGGGCTCCAGAGCAGCACGGGTTTAGAAAGTTTCACAGTACCAGAACTGCACTGGCCAGGTTCACGGATCACATCAGTTAGGCAATGGATAAGGAAGAACTCACTGGTGCTGTTTTTGTGGATCTGTCCAAGGCATTTAATCTGGTAAATCACCATCTGCTGCTCGGGAGCCTCGCAGAGAGGGGCTTATCAAATCTCCCCGTGGATTGGGTTGAAAGTTGTTTAACTGACAGAGGACTGCAAGTATCCTATGGTGGCACCTTATCTGATACCAGGATGTTAATACGAGGAGTCCCACAGCGGTCGATATTAGGGCTCATTTTCTTTTCTATTTTCATTGATGACATCCCGGAAATCTTGACCAAAACTCAAAAATTACTTTATGCAGATGATATCATCTTATACACAAGGTCTAGCTCAGTTGATAATACTGCTCATTGTTTGGAATTAGAAAATTGGTTAACTACATCCAAATTACTACTAAACAGCACAAAAACAAAAAGCATGTTATTTGGTTCAAAACAAAGATTAGAAAAGTCCAGGAAACTCACTGTGTGTGACAGTAAGGGAACAAGCTTGGAACAGGTGGAACAATTTAAATATGTGGGCATATATTTGGATACCCAACTGACATTTTTATCTGATATAGGATCAATAACTAGGAAAATTAATAAAAAATTGGGGGTGCTATTTAAGTTACGGAATTTTTTGACTTTGTAAGCTAGAATTGCTACAGCTCAAAGTATAATGTCTCGACTGAATTATAATTCTTTTTTGTATACAGCAATACCAAACCAAGCAATGTCACACTTAATAACACTGCATAGCATCTGCAGATTCGCTTATAAACAACCTTACAATACTCATCATTGCAAACTGCATCAAATTACTGGATGGCTCCCACTGAATTTGAGTGTGTCTGTTCTGTATGTTGTTTAACCGATAATATTTTATGGCAAAAAGAAAATTCTCCACTCTATCCACTACTAAAAACAAGAACCATAAACTATGAACTAAGATCAAAAGATGGTAAAATAATGAATAAAAACCAAAACTAAAATGGGAGACCGAGCTTTTTCTATCCAGGCTCCCAAACATTGGAATGCCCTTCCTTCTGATTTAAAGTTGGGTATACGTCATGATTTGTTTAAATGCAAGCTGAAAAGTTATCTTTTTAATCAACTGCAATGTTCTTGCTATTTTAATTGATATATGTCTATATATTGAAAATGTCATGTGCTAATCTGTATTGTACTAGGTTTGAGTTATTCCAAAACGTTCAATAACATTCATGTTATATATTTAATTGATTCTGTACCTAGTTAACATCCTGACTGTATAAGTAACAGTCTTGGGTCGCATATGAAAAAGGGCCTTTGGCCCATATGTTTACCCGACAAAAGTTAAATAAATAAACAAATAAGTAAGTAAATCTGCTTAGATCTATTATGGTGGACCTGGCAAAGGGTCAATAACTTTAACAACTTCAAAATCCACTATCTTGCCTCAGGGATGAAATAATGCAAAAAGAAAGTCATAGAAACATAGAAATTGTCGGCAGATAAGGACCACTAGGCCCATCCAGTCTGCCCATAGGCTCTAAAGTCAGATAAACTGATGTTTTGGTTGGTCCTAACTTGCAACCAAATTATAAACATTTTTGTTAACTAGCACTGCCACTTTTAAAGGGAAGGTCCCCTCAGCCTTTTATTCTGTTTACCTATGTAGTTTGTAGGCATGAGCAATGATTGCCTCTATTGCATCCTCCTAATGTCATCAGGATTTAAAGGTAAATGAAGGTACTTTATTCTGGTGTGAAAACTTGATTGAGTCCATTGCCAAGGTCATCAGTTGACCTGACTCATGTAACACATCCTGAAATTTTATGATGTTTTAGTGCTAAAGCCTGCAGTAGTTATACTGTATTAGTCAGTGCTGTTGCTATGCTCTGCAGTTCCTATGTTCTTGTTTTATGCTGGCCATGCAACTTTTCAAGTCATAGTAAGTGCCCTGCTGTTTTTTTGTAGTTTAAAGTGCATTTTTTAGAGAATACAGAGACTTCACAAGACATGTAACAAAACTGAATGAGAGTATAACGTCTGCTGGCTTGTGCAGACACGCACCATAAATTCCCATGATGCCTTGCATGAGTGGGGTCATAACCTTTGCAATAGAGACAAACAGGTTTTCACATCAGGGCAAAACAGAGTGAAGCAACCTCATTTATATTTAAATTAGGATGAAATTAGGCGGGTTCAAGAGAGGGATTCATTGTGCTTACAAACTACACAGGTATATAGAAAATAGGATGCGAGGCTTTATGCTGGCAAAGTGCATCCCTGGCATAAAGGAGGCATGCTGTGTCCAGAGTCAAATGGACAGCCTGTTCGGAAATCTACAGTGGCAGTAGGCATGACAGAGTGGAAGCCAGTGAGATAATTTGGCTGAGAATAGGAGACAAGAAGACTGGGGAGTGTGACAGCCTGGACAGAGAGAAAAACACAATGATACAGCAGTAATAAAAAAAATCACATTTTATAAGTAGGATAGTCTCCAGGGTATGTGTTCTTAAACTAAAATTCCAAGATCTTCTTTTCATGTATTTGGGCTTTTTAGCCCATTACCTTAAGGCAGCACTAACCTTCTGCAGTCAAAAGTAACATTTTTTAGCAGGTCCTAGTCAGGAGGCAAGGAATCATAACTTGACCAAACCCACAGACTTGATCGTTACTTTCACTTCCCAGTCCGCCATCTCCACCCCTCGCTGGGGCCGGTTTGTGACATCTAAGCACGAAGAGCATAGGGGCATGCTCCATACAAGTCTATGGGGATATTTTTATATATGTTTAAGCAATCTTTGAGAAAAATTAAAGCCACCACTCAACTAATAGGGCCCTATTAGTTGAGCGGTGGCTTTCATTTTTCTCCAAGGTTGCTAGACCCTATATAAAAATGTACTGAAATGTATCCCCACAGACTCTGATGTGGCGTGCCTCCGTGCTCTCCCTGCTTAGTCGTCACAAAATGTCTGAGTGTGGGGGTGGGGCCAGCAGACCAGAAAATGGAAGGAATCAGTAGTGGGAGGCACTCTCGATGGGCTAACAGCCTACTTGTGCCTAAATAAAACCGAGTAATCAGCTGGCCAGGGGTTTGACTCCAGTTACAATCTCTTACCTTTGAACAGAACCTGCTAAAAAACTCTACTTTTGCCTGCAAATGGCTAGCACTGCCATAAGGTAATGGGTAAGGAAACCCAAACAGATGTCTTAAAATTTAAAATTTTCCTTTAAGGGAAGATGCACTTCATGGGTGGTTGAGGCACTCGGCTATGCCTCGTGCCACACAGTCATCTGAGGCACACATTATTCCCTTATAATTTCACACCTGTACATGAGTACTTACTTATAGGACTGCCTTACAGTGTGCTTATTAACTGGTTTTCTCACCAAGGCAGCCTCATCATGAGGGGCAACATCTTGTTTTTATAAGGGTCCCAAGAGGCACCAGAAATATAATTATACAAGACTTAAACCAGGGGAGAGTGGCCCTCCCAAATAATTTTTTTTTTTACAAACAAAGCAAAAGAAACTAATGGTGTGATGTTGTGTGGGTTGAAGGTTTAACAAGCACTGAGCAGGGTTGTTTGTGGTAGAGAACCAACAGTAGCCATCTGAACCTGCTCTGTGTAGACACCCACTTTAGTTGGTCAGGCAGTTTGTTGTTTCAACCATAAGGAGCTGCTTATGCAAAGACACAGCTTCCCGGGCTGGCCCGCCAGCGCAGTGGTTGGATTTCTGCTTGCGATGCCGGCGACCTGGATTCGGGAATGGACTTGGGTCGGAGGACCAGCTGGGGGAGAAGGATTGAATGTCCCAGAACTCCTTCTCCGAGGGGAGGGTATGGGAGGTCGCCGATGCAGGGAGGACACCTGGTGGAGGCCAAAAGAGCCTCATGCATACGGCGTCAGCAAGGTCACAAAAGGGTAGAGCGGACACTGGGCGTCGTGCCACGTTCCCACTCCTCCAGAAGGGGGAAAAACTATGCCTACCTCTCTCCGCCTCTGTGATGCCCTTCTCTCGGCTGCGATTGGCCCCCCTAGGCTATCTCCTGCCCTATCCCATTGTTCACGGCACCTTAAGGGGAGGGTGCCACGTCTCCACCCTGGAGGGTAATCCAGGGGGTCCCGGGAGCAAAGCTAATGTGGGGATGCCGCAGTCGAGGGGTCCGTGACCGGGCGGATGGCCCAGCGGAGAGAGGAGTGGCACAAAAAGTATTAAAAAAAAAAAAAAAAAAAGACAGCGTCCCAAGTCCTTTCTACTTTCCATACTGTAACATTTAGGGGATCAGAGGAGAATAGTATATAGTTCTGTTCTGCAGTGGAAAACAGGGATTGGAAGTCATCAAGTGAAACATAGATTTTTGATGGCAGATAAGGACCGCAAGGCCCATCCAGTCTCCCCATTTTTTCTACCTTATGAATGTACCATAGGCCTTTACTCTGTCAATGGCCTATTTATTCATACTCATCTGTATTGCTCACTTAGGCCTATCCCATGCCTGTTTGAAGCCCTGCACTGTATTCATATCCACCACTTACTGAGGTAGGCCGTTCCATGCATCCACTACCCTTTCTGTGAAAAAGAACTTCCTCACATTACCCCTTAATCACCCTCCCTCCAATCTCATGCTGTGTCCTCTTGTTCTGCTATTTTTCTTATATTAAAACATGTTAGACTCTTTCACCTTGTTAATGCCCTTAAGATATTTGAATGTTTCGATCACATCACCTCTCTCCCTTCTTTGCTCTAGGATATACATATTGAGTTCCATTAATCTGTCCTGATATGTTTTCTGATGCAGTCCCTGCACCATTTTGGTTGCCCTTCTCTGGACTGCCTCCATTTTGTTAATGTCCTTGTGCAGGTGCAGCCTACAGTACTGCACGCAGTACTCCAGATGCGGCCTAACCAGTTTCTTGTAAGGAGGGATTGCTACCTCCCTCCTATGACTTGTGATACCCCTACTACTACACGCCAGCATCCCCCTAGCCTTACCTACTGCTTTAATGGTCTGCTTGGATGATTTCAGGTCATCTGTGATGACGATGATGCTCAAGTCTCTTTCTTCCCTTGTGACTGTCAGCAACTCCCCTCCCAACCTATAGGTAGCTTCAGGGTTTCTCTTCCCTATGTGCATGATCTTGTACTTCTTTGTGTTAAACCCCAGTTGCCACTCTTCTGACCATTTTGCTAGTTTATCCAGATCTCTTCTCATTCTGCCCACCCCATCAGCATCATCTACTCGGCTGCAGATCTTGGTGTCATCTGCAAACAGACAAACCTTACCCTCCAGTCCATCTGCAATGTCACTGATGAAGATATTGAAGAGGACTGGCCCCAGGACTGATCCCTGAGGTATCCCACTTGTGACTTGCATCTCTTCTGATTGTATACCATTTAACACCACACTCAGTTTTCTGCCTGCCAACCAGTTTGCCACCCAGTTGACCAACTTCTGACCCACCCCATGCCTACCTAGCTTATTAATCAATCTTCTATGTGGATCAGTATTGAAGGTTTTGCTGAAGTTAAGGTAGGCAACATCAACTGCACCCCCTTGGTCTACCACTCTGGTTACCCAGTCAAAGAAATCCATGAGATTAGTCTGACAAGACCTTCCTGTTTTAAACCCACACTATCTTGGATCTTGTGCACCTATGGATTCCAGGTGTTGCACTATCCTTTCCTTAAGGAGTGCCTCCATAATCTTGCCCACTACTGAGGTAAGACCGACTGGTCTGTAGTTCTCTTCCCCCTCTCCGCTGCCACTCTTGTGGAGCGGGATCACATGAGCCCTTCTCCAGTCTTCTGAGACTCCTCCTGTGCTCAGAGACTCACTAAACAGTTCTGCTAATAGCTCTGCTAGTTCCATCCTTAGTTCCTTTAGTACCCTGGGATGTATGCCATCAGGTCCCATTGCCTTGGCCACTCTGAGCTTAGCGAGCTCTTGTAGGACCCTTTCTACTGTGAAGAGACTTGCGCACACCTCCCTATCCCGTGTCCATGGTTCTGAGCTGTGGGCCCTGCCCTACCTTCTCCTCAGTAATACTGAGCAGAAGTATCTATTTAGGATAGATGCTTTTCCTTGGTCCTCCTCCATACACACCCCCTTATCCCCTCTGATCTTAGTAATACCCCCTCTGGACCTTCTCCTTTCACTAATGTATCTATATGAAGTCTTAAATGCACGCTGAAAATAGAAAATAGAGTTAAAAATCTACGTTTCGACCTTAGGTCTTCTTCAGGAAGTATCTAAAAGAGAAAAAAAACAAGTTAGTGTTTCTTATTACTCTTTTAGATACTTCCTAACGTAAACCTAACTCTATTTTCAACGTGCATTAATATACATTTTGTTTTGCTTTTAGAACCACATGCTGACTTAGCGCCTTGTCTTTGTTTTTTATAGAAAGTCTTGTCCCTTCTTTTACTGTTGTACTAGTGTTTCTCGGTTTGGGCCTTTGCCTGCCTTACTGCCTTCCCTGCTTCCCTTAGGAAAGTTTGGTATGCCTCCCTATCTTCGTCCTGCTGCATTCCCTTATATTTCCTGAAGGCCAATCTTTTGTGTCTGACCTTTTCTGCTACTCTTTTTGAGAACCAAAGTGGTTTCCTCCTTCTTTTGCTCTTGCCTTTCTCCCTAACACAATGGGATGTTGCTTCAAGTACTGCGCCTTTTTTTTTTTGTGCTCCACTTGACCCCGGAGAACTCTCTCAGGCATCCACCTCTGGGCCTGAAACTCTCAGCCCCTGGCACCAGCCCGGCTATCCCCTCGGCTCTGAGCCATCCCGAGGTGGGGCTGCCCTATCCTCCCAGGGCGCTCTATCTGTCAATTCGGACTGGGCTGGGTTTGGCCCAGTGGCTGTATGACTCCAGGCAGTGGAGTGTGGTTGAGGGGTGGTGCTGTTGCCTATCTCCGGGAGCAGGGTTTTCTTGGTTGCATCCCACCTCCCCCTCCCTCCTCCCACCCTCCCTGGTAGAGCTCGGTCATGTAATGGCACTAGGCGTGCCTGCCGCAGCTCTGCCTCCCCTCTAATGTGCCCTGTGTGTTACAGTGCCTCTGGTCACCACCGGGGGCTGCTGCAATCCCGGGCAGTGGCCTGGATCTCCCCCGGCCCGAGAGAGGAGAGCAGTCCTCCGGACGCTCGATCCTCTCTCTCCGCTGCCGACCCCCGGCAGCCCAGGCTCATTCCCAAACCTGGGTCACCAGTGTGGTGCGAGGTGTGGTGTCTAGCACCTTAACCCTCAGTGCCACCGGGCCAGCCTTAAGTACTGCATCCTTAATGCCCGCTTTGCCTGTACCCCCTCACCTGCATTTCTTCTTGCCAGGGCTAGCTTAACTCTGTTGGCCATCTTATCAGAGTCAGCTCCTCTGAAGTCCCATATTTTTGCCTTGGAATGGGATGATTTAGTTCTAGTGGCCAAACTGAATCATACCATGTAATGGTCACTGGCCCCCAGGTGACCTTCTACCTGGAGATTTGTGATCCTTTCCCAGTTAGTCAGTACTAGATCCAGGATAGCCCTGTCTCTTGTGAGTTGTTGTACCAATTGTTTGAGGCCCTTCCCCTTCAGGGAATCCACTATGTGCCTAGTTCTGGCAGATGTTCCGGCTGGTATTGACCAATCTGTATCTGGCATATTGAAGTCTCCCATTAGCAGAACCTCCCCTTTAGCTGTCATGTTTTGTAGTGCTGATCCATGAGCATACTTGTAGAGCATGGCAGGACAATAACACTGACTCCCAAAGATAAGCCCTAATAGATGAGCAAGCCACAGAGCACATGATGGTAGGTAGTCTCTATCCCTATGTTATACAGTCTGATCAATTCAAGTAAGAAGAAGGAGAGGAGCTGCAAGACTGGAAAAGGGTTAGATAGCCAGACACAAGACCAAACTAGAACTCTGAGGAGAGGTCAGTGTCAGTGGCTCAGCATGTAGCACACTCGCCTCTGAGGCCGGGAGATCAGTAGGCTGTGGGTTCTGTCCCCACACCAGGCACTTGGGTTAATATCCCAATACTGACACTATAGTGCAGCATGAGGGGGGGGGCTGCACTCCTGAGGTGCCGTCTTTCGGATGAGACATTAAACCGAGGTCCCATCTGCCTGTTCTGGTGGTAGTTCAGGTGGATGTCACAGATCCCATGGCACTTCTCGAAAACAGCAGGGAAATTTCCCTGGTGCAATGGCCAAATTTCCTCCATTCAAGAAAAATACCACCAACAGCTTAATCTGGTTCAAGGTCAGTCGGCATTCATCTGTATCCCCCTCCCCCGGGTCGTGCCTGAAAATAGGCAGGATTTGTCTAGTGCACTTAACCGGTCAACAAAAACTACATAAATAAATAAAAATAAAGGTGGGCATAATGAGAGATGTCGCTGCTTTCATGAGAGGGGAAGGAGAGAGGAATAGAGGGAGCAGTGGTGAGTGGGAGGTGGGCAGTTTAGGGTGAAGCGACAGAATGAATGCAATAAAGGCTCTAGTCTGGCCTGCGTGGTTTTAGGAGTGGCAACCTAAACCACATTCCCAGAGTCAAAAGGAGGATCCTTTTTAAGATGATTTCCCAGCGTGCTGAGGAAAGGATACAGGTCTAATTTAAGTAAAGTACCCCAAGTTGGGGCAGGAGCTTGTTGTGGATGGGGTAAATATGGTCAACAGCGGCCCAGTGGCGCTGAGGGTTGAGGCGCTGGCCGCCACACCTTGTGCTACGCTGGCGACCCGGGTTCGGGAATGGACTCAGGGTTGTTGGGGGCTGGCGGGGGGATGTAGGATTGAACATCCCAATGGATGCTCTCCTCCTCCAGAGGTGGATTATCGGGGGTGCCTTGTGCACCCGACGTTCCTGTGGGCCAGTGGAAGCATGGACCTACAGGGGCAATGGCGGCTCTCCACAGCTGGGGAGGATGCTCTGGGTGCTTGGCAACAGTGTGTGTCGGCACGTCGTCTGCCTGGACGCACGTCCTTCACGCCGGCATTCTCAAGGGGGGGGTTAAGGGGAGAAAAAGCATATACACCCCGGCCACCAAGCATAATGAAGCCGGATAGGGGTTCTATTTATTTAGCTTTTGTTAACCGGATAAGTACACTAGACAAGACATTTGCCTATGTTCAGGTATGACCTGGGAGAGTACAGGAAAGTACGGTTCAAATACATAGGACAACATAGTACAGATACAATCAGATTAACAGAGTCAGGGAAAACATTACATGTTCAGATAGGTTTGTACAGTGGTACAAAATGCATAGAGATACGAGCAGTGTAATATATACAATTTGAAGTGCAAATAAATACTGTTATACACACTACAGGACCCCACAGAAGTGGAGCCACAGTCACAGCATGCCCAGAACATTGGGCGGAGGCAATTACAAACTGAGCCAAACCCCAAGTGACCTGGCAAGTCTTAAAGAGAGGAGGGGAAACGGTGCCAGGGGACAGGTGAGTATTGTGGAGGCTTGGTATAACCACACGCTGAGGTGAGCTTAAGGTGATTCCAAAGGGAGGATCTTAGGCAAGCCTGTGAGAGGGAGGAGCAAACCTGGACAGGAAAAGAGTTCCACAACCTGGGCTCACATGAGGCAAAATCTCTGTCACCCATCTGGGTGTGAGTGGCAGGTATCTTGAGGACAGCAGGGCCCAACGACCTACGGGAATAGTGAGGGGAGGCAGCTGGTACAAGGAGCTCCGGCAGTCCAGGGGGGTGCCGGTGCCAAGAACCTTGCCCGTGAAGCACCCCAGGCCAAAGTCTAAGTAATTAGACGGGGAGAGCCAGTTCAGTTTGCTGTACAGGTCACAGTGATGGGTGAGTCGAGGGACTGCAAGTGCAAAACGGCAAATATTATTGTAGGAAACCGTCCACCTTGAAAGGAAAGCTTTGGAGGTGCGGGCAAACAGAAGAAGCCCATAGCAGACGGAGGGGAGGAACACACCTTGAGCCAGTGCTAGTCGTGCAGCGGTGGTAAGGGATCTCTGCTCTGTAAGCCATACCCAGTTTGCAGTTTACAGCTTTACAGACATTCAGGATGTGATGCCCAAGGTCAAGCTGAGAGTCAAGTGTTACTCCAAGGTATTTGAAGGTACCAGTGACAAGGACCAGAGCACCATCAATTCCAGTGATGCACAGAGGAGCAGGGGGAGGACTTGATCTTGGCCAGGGACCCAAAGAGCACGACCTGAGTTTTTCTAAGGTTGAGAACCAGCTTGTGGGATGAAACTCAGGACTGGATGTTTCTGAAATCCTCACTCAGTTGGCGGTTAATGACCCCAACGTCCTGGGAGTGAGTAAGGATGACCAGATCATCTGCATACAGGGTGGTACTACAGTGGATAGTGGAAGAGGAAAGAGTGTTGATAAAAATGGAGAAGAGCAGGGGCCCTAGTACTGAACCCTGGGGGACTCCTGTGGATACAGTAGTGGTGCTCGAGAGCACCTTACTGTATTTGACCAGCTGCTGTCTACCATGTAGGTAATTGGAAAGCCAGTGAAGGACCGGGGGTGGGGTGGGGGGGGGACACATGCCAAAGGACCTAAGCTGAGAGCAAAGCAGAGTGTGGTCCACAAGGCCAAAAGCGTTGGATCTTGGATAGGTCTATGAAGACAGCACCAGACAGTTTACCCTGGTCCATAGCTGTTCTGAATCCAGTGGAGACAGAGACTAGGGCAGAGGATGTACTATGCCCTTTCCGAAAACCATGCTGCACAGGAGATAGCAGCTCGTAGTGCTGAATATACTCTGAGAGTTGCACAGCCACCACTTTCTCCAGTAGTTTACTGACCATAGACAATATGGCTATCGGACAGTAGTTGTCCAGTATTTTAGGGTTGCCCTGCTTTAGCACAGAGACCACCCTGGATACCTTCCATAAGTCTGGGATAATTCCAGATATTAGGGACAGGTTAAAAATATGGGCCAACGGGGAGGCAATGTAAAAGGCACCAAGACAGAGGAGCTTAGGTTCCATACCATGACTGGGACTGGATCAAATAATAAAAAATCCAACTAGAACTACTAATAATCAATCTTCAGGCTCTTTATTAGATTTAATATTTGTATCACAAGGGTTACAGGTTTTGAGACAGAAAATACTACCTTTGAATTTGAGTGATCATAATCCAATAGCATGTGTAGTTAATATAAATAAAATGATGAACATAAATAAAACTACATATTGGGTAAGAGATTATACTAGGTTTAACGAGTTAAAATACAGGAATTCTCTAATAAAACAAAATTGGGAAAGGATCTTTCTTATTCCAGACATTGAACTAGCCCTTCAAGAGTTTAATGAATTAATGTTGTCGTGTATACAGCAACATGCACCTAAAGTAAGAAAGATAGTTAAAGATAACCAATTACCTTGGATAACAAATAAATTGATGAAGCAATTAAGAATAAGAGATAGAGTATGGAAAAAGCTAGAAAGAATAAGGAAATTGAGACTTGGGAAAAATTTAATTATTGGAGGAATAAATGTAAGAAAGATATAAGGAGAGCTAAAGTACAATATTATTTGACCACGTTAAATAAGGCAAAGGATCCAAAAAACTTTCGGAGGCAAATCTCTAATCTAAAAGATCCTATAAAACAAACACAAAAGATCAGTCTAAGTCAAGGAGAAAGTTTGATAAAAGATCAAGAAGGAGTTGCAAACTACTTTAATGCATACTTTATTGATTTGCCTGATTTAAATATTCCTAAGTTAAATAAAAAGACATCTGAAATTTCCCTTGATAATATAAAAAGAGATAAAGAATTAATAAACAAGATTGATCTTGGATTTAAATTTAAATTTAGAGATGTAATGGTAAATGAAGTAGAGAAGGAATTGAAATACCTGAATGTTTCAAAATCTGGAGGTCTAGATGAAATTGATGCTAAATTTTTAAGATATGGGGCGGACATTATTGCTCCAGTTGTTACATATTTATTCAATTGGAGCATGCAATGTTCCGTGGTCCCAAAGGTTTGGAAAATGAGTAAAATTATACCTATCTTTAAAGGAGGGGAAAGCACAGTAGTATCGAATTATAGACCAACTGCTATATTGCCTATATTGTCTAAAATTTTGGAAAAATTAGTTCACATGCAGTTGACTCAGTATTTGGAAGATAACCAATTATTGACTAGTTATCAACATGGATTTCGAAAAGGGAAGTCAACAAGCACAGCCTTGCTTGACTTTAATAATTTAGTAATAACATCACTGAATCAGGGTAAATGTACAGGGGCTGTGTTTGTTGACTTAAGTAAGGCGTTTGATTTAGTTCAACATGAACTTTTGTTGATTAGTTTATTTGAATTGGGTATTCAAGATGAAACACTAGCGTGGATTAAATCATATTTATCTGATCGAAGACAAAGTGTTATTTTGGGAGAAATTGCCTCAGTTCAAGGTGAAGTTTTTCGAGGGGTCCCTCAAGCTTCTATTTTGGGCCCCCTCCTGTTTAACGTTTATGTGAATAATCTTCCAAGGCAAATGGAAAACTGTGATGTCAGAATGTACGCGGATGATACTGTAATAGTTGCATCTGCTGATAATGTGGAACAATTAACTCATAAACTTCAACAGGATATAAATTTATTACAGACCTGGTTTAATAACCGTGGTCTTTTGAATTAAAAAAAACACAAACTATGGTATTTGGAGGATTGAAAAATAGAGGGAAATTTGAACTCCATATTAATTTAGCTGGGAATACACAGATTACAGCGGTTGATACTTATAGATATCTGGGGGTACAGATTGATTGTGGTTTAAAGTATTCAGAACATGTTAGCATACAGGTGAGAAAGGTAACTCAAAAATTATGGGTATTAAGAAGGGTAGCAGGGAGCCTGACTAAGAAAGTAAGGGAGAAAGTGGTTGGGCAGTTTTTAATCCCAGTTTTAGAATATGGGTCCATATTATATATGCACTCTGGCACCACAGTGTTAAATAAAGTAAACCAGGTTTATTACAAAATGAGTAAATTTATAACAAGAAGTAGGCACGGAGTGCATCATTGTGATTTATATGAAAAATTAAATTGGTTAGACCCAAAACAGAGAAGGGTCTACAATTGGTATAAACAGTGTTACCAAATATTGAAAGATGAAGCTAGACATTGTTTGTCTGATTATATTACATTTAAAGATGACAGGATGTTAACTATGCACACAAGATCCTTTGGTAAAGAAATCCCCATGATTAGCTCTCAGAATAGGTATGGAAATGAAATGCTCCAGAATACAGTTGCTTATTATTGGAATAAATTGCCCCAGAGATTGAAGGTTATTAAAAATGCATCCATTTTTAATAGCAAATTAAGAGAATATTTGCAATTAACATGTACCTGTTTTAAGTAATAATTTGATGTGTATTGTGATGTGATGTTTTGTATTATTATGTTGCTTGTTATTTATTGTCAGGACTTTGTTGAAAATGGGACTGACGTCCCAACAAATGTATTCCTGTATAAACATAAAACTTTACAACAACATACCATCATGTCCAGCACTGGAGAAGGGGGAGAGACCAGAGAGCAATCTCTGCATCTTTTGGGCCATCACAGCCCTGGAGTAGAGGAGCGGGCGAGAGACAGGGGCCAGTGATTGGGAGTGACCAGGTTGCAGCTATCACAACCAGTCGAGGAGGATGTAGAGGTAAATACAGACAAGTCAGAGAAATGCAGGTTAAATGCATTTCCGATGGTAAGGGGATTGTTGTAGCTAGCAGCATTGATGAGTATGTCGGTAGCCTCAGAAGAGGAGGAACCACTAACAATGTTTTTAATATTCCTCCAGAAACTCCTGGGGTCTTTAGCCAAATTCAGGAGAGCAGCTTTGCAGAATTCGCTTTTGGCAGTGCATATTGCTTTTTTGCACTCATTTCTGAGCCTCCTGTACTGCTGGAATATGGCCTGGTCCAACGTGACCTTAAAATTGGCCCAGCACTTGTCTCTGGTCCTCATGAGGGCAAGAAGGCTCCCATGCAACCACTTGGTAGCAGACCCCCTAACCCTCCTCCAGATGAGAGGGGCATGCTTATTCTGCAGGGCCCCAAAGATGCTGAGAAAGTGACCAGCTGCTGTGGAGGAGTCCTGGGCATCCCACACCTTAGTCCAGTCAGTATGCTTAAGATCATCATGAAATGAACAGAGGTTGAACCTGGAGAAATCCCTAACCTGAATGATTTTATGAGAAACTTTCAGGGAGGGGATCTTCCATACACAGTACACTGGGGAGTGGGCAAAGATGGCATCAGGAAGGACACCCGACGAGCTAATCCTCTCGGGCCTGTTGGACAAGACCCAATCCAGGAGGGAGCCCGAACCTCCAGTGGTTGACCACCTAGTTGGTTCCTTGATGAGTTGAGTCAGCGAGAGACCAGCAAGCAAAGGCTCATACGACTTGGTATTCCCACCAAGCCAGTTTATGTTGAGATCACCCAGGATCAATAGCTCATTATGCCCAGTCATCACTCCAACGGAATCAAGGAGGATGGACAATCCCAGACATACCCCCCATTGGGGGATTATACATACATATAATATGTAGCTTCTTTGTTTTTCCCAAGTAACAGTACTGTGTGAAGTAGCTCACAGGGAGACTGCAGTGGGTGCTGGTTGGACAGAACAGACAGGTTGAGGTGACTCCTGTAGTAGACCAGAATGCCACCCCCCCCCTTTTCCTTGCCGGTCCAGCCTAACAAGATCATAGCCAGGAAGCGCACATGCCTAGTCCGGGATTGACGGTTTCAGCCAGGTTTCAATAACTCCAAGGATGTCAGGCCTATGGTGAGTTACCCAAGCAAGGAGTACAGCCTGGTTGGGCAGGAGACTATGGATATTTAGGTGGGCAATTTTTAGCCCTCTGCCAGACATCCAGCCCTCTTTCGAGGATGAGGCTTGATAGGGAGGGCCAGGGTTGGGCTCAATGACTCCTGCCAGGGCAAGGGTCACCAGTAAGAGCCAAAGGAGGTGTCTTGTGGGGGAAGGGGCAACCCTGGTAGGTGGCTTGCAGCCAAATCGCCAGGTCATAATGACAAGATCCAGGAAGCACCTGAGATCAAGACAGCAGATTGTCAGGGGAGGCTGTCCAGCACAGGCTATCAGGTTGGAGAAGGTGAAGTCCAACTCCTCATGCTGGACATTGGCGTCCCTTGGGCCCCCCTCAGGAGGGGTGCTACCATCACTTGGCCAAGGGAGGCATAGTACAGCAAGCAGACAAATGGTGAGGGAGCAAGTAAGTATGATGGGTGTAGCCCCCTTTAAGAGAGGCATGAGGATCCCCATTCTAGTGTCTGGGCTTAGGTCAAGCGATAAGCCAGGCAGCAATGAAGGGACCTCGGACGGGGGATTCAGAAGCACTAACAAAACTTGACCCCCTGAACTACCTAGAGGGCAACTAGGAGGTGTACAACCATCAGCCACCACTACCATCACAGTAAACAAATAACCCCCCCCTTATGTGAGAGTGTAGTTGCGGCCAGTATAACACCCTCCCTTACGTGAGAGTTCAGCAATAATCACTTAAAAAAGGACCGAGTTTCACGAGTGGATCCTCAACAGTGGCTAAGTAGCAGGGACCACACCACACAACGTTAAACACAAAATGAGAAATGGCCACGATCACTCTTGGTGAGATAATCTAGGTTGAGGCCTGAGAAGGAACTGAAATGACTAAATCACACAGTGACCCCACAGTATAGATCATACAGTAAGCCCCAACAACATAGGCTGCAGTAAAGGTCACCCCTGAGATGCAGGACCAACAACAGCACAGCAGGACTATGCAACTGGCAGTGAGATAGGTACAGATCCTGGTGGATAAAATTCCATGTCAAATACATGTCCATCAATATAATTTAAGAGGTAAGGTGGGAAGTAAATATGTAATGCCTAAAATAAATAATAAATACGGAGAAATGACCTTTGGCATAAAAGTTATAAATTTGTGGGAACCCATAGATCTGGAAATGAAGCAGATTCAAAAATCCAACCTTTTTATGAGACAAATTGATAATGGATTGGAAACAAGATGTATGTGTAATGGGTGAAAGAAGACTTTTGGAGGGAAATATAAATAACAAATGATGAGGGCCTGAAAAATTTGTGGACAACTCAAAACTGTGAAACAAATGTTATATGATAAAAATGTGATGTTGTTGAATGGAGTACTACATAAAACTATACTGTTTAGTGTAAATTATGCAAATGTATGTTGTATAAATGAATGGACTGTACTTTTATGTACTTCTTTTAAAATAACTTTTTAAAGTAAACAGGTACATCTTGAAAAAGGGTCTGTGACCCAATGATGAAACAAACCATCTTCACCTGTATAAAAATAAACTTTACTACTACTACTAGATCAACCCTCCCACAAGATACACACAGGATTAACCCCACCAGGATAGGGATCAGGGAATCAGGTTGGGTGAATTAGAGAAAGTGCAGCCTCAGGCTACCACCCCATTCATGAGCAGAAGTAGCGAGGCAGCCAAAACCAAAGACAGACTAAACCAGGGCAGAAAATAAATTACACCTCTAAGCTTGATCAAGCAGGGGTCATGGCCAAAGAGCATTTAAGGGGAGGAGGGAGGAGGGAACAGGGTGGGGGCGGGAAACTTTTCCCTTGAATCCCGGTCCACTGATGCAGCAACACAGCAAGTAACAGTACTTTACCACCAAGTGAGGATTTTTGTGATTATTTTTATTTTTTTTGTCCAAAACGATTGTCCAACGATCATTCAGCAGCACGTTGAGCTCCTGCTGGAAAGCAGGGGAAAGAGACCTAAAGGCAGTCGCAGGGGAGGTTCACCCTGTCAGTGACTGAGAACCAGCGCCTCCACCCCATGCAGCGACACAAAGTCTGAGCCCAATGGGGTTGCGGGGATACCCACATGCAGAGGGGACTCACACACCACCCCTGAACAGCAGCAGCAAGTGGTCCTCAATGAGCCGCGGGGCTCCGATATAGGTTGATAAGGCTCTAATCCAGCTGCATCACGGCATGGGGGCACCAATCAGGCACTGGCAAGAATTTCAATTTTGGCGCCCAAACAGTCCCGAGCCCAAGGTTCCACGCAGCAAGCCAGGCACCACAGAAACTTTACCCCTTGAATCCCCGGGTCCACCGATCCAGCAACACAGTAAGTAACAGTACTTTACCACCAAGTGAGGAGTTTTGTGCTTATTTTTTTTTTTGTCCAAAGCGATTGTCCAACGATCACTCGGCAGCACGTTGAGCTCCTGCTGGAAAGCAGGGGAAAGAGACAAAGGCGGTCGCAGGGGAGGTTCACCCTGTCAGCGACTGAGAACCAGCACCTCAACCCCACGCAGTGACACAGAGTCCCGAGGGGTAGCGGGGGGGGGGTACCCACATGCAGAGGTGACTCCCACACCACCCCAGAACAGCAGCAAGTGGTAGCCTTGAATAGCCCAGGCGGACAGAGTAAAAGGGGGTACGAGGCCTCCCCCTTAAGCCGTGGGGGCCGGGCAAGTGCAAAAAAAAAAAAAATATGGTCAAAAAAACTGAGTCGACCATCAAGCCGAACTCTCAGGTATTTGAAAGAGGAGACATTCTCTAGCTAGAAACCATCCAGCATAGAGAAGACTAGATGGCAGACAGGATCTGTCTACAACCTAAGGTCATACAGACAGTCTTTTTGGTATTGAGAGTTTTTTTGATTTGTGAACCAGGAACCAGAGATAAACACTGCTGAAGTCGCACTGAGGCTGTGCAGTCAAGCAGTGGGAAGGGGGCTGGAAGTGAAAAGCATTGGGTCATCCACTCAGATGTAGATGTACGAGAAGCCACAGGTTCGCTCATCTTTAGAAACTTCTTAAAGAGGAACATTTATTAACAGTGCTCCTTGTAGTATGAACAACTATGAAAATCTCTTAAGTGAGGTACTGGGGTTTTCCTGTAGCTGGCAGTAGTCTGGAGATATCCCTGTCTTAATCTGCCCCATTTTGATACCATGCTGCCGCCATTTTTAGAATCTTGTCATGCAGAGTGAAACTGTGACAGACACCATTATTTTCATTCTCAATGACATCACAAGAATCTAGAAATAGTCACAAGGTAGTATCAAAATAGGTCAGATTTAAGACAGGCTTGTGCTGAATGCCTTTAAACACATTCAAGAAATGCAATTAGCAGCCATAATTACACATACTTGAAGTGTCCTACTGTACTTACTATAAGTACGTTTTCTACTGGAAATCTGAGTACATTTGTTTGTCCCCATCCCCCCCCCCAACCTATAGACACAGTACAATACTGCTACCTTTTTATGAGCAGTTCATTTTTTTAATACAGAACTGTAGTAAAAGGGCAGGTTCTTACTTTGTTAAGCTATTTACTGTGTCAGCACAGTTTGTGTTTGCGATCTCTGTAACAGCCATCAGTGCCATTACTAAGAATGAGAGGTCATGTACCTGGAATGAAAGGTGTCCAGTGATGCAGAATGACCTTGGGTGGACAGTTAGCAACAGCGCACAGCAAGGTTTGAGTGCCTGCATTAAGACTTATTGTTTTCACTGTTTTAAAATAAAGTAGGCATTACATAAAGGGTATTTGTGAGCAATGCCATTTCTTAAACTGCCTTGCAGTGCTACAGAGGTAAGATTAGGGCAGCTGAGTGATGGTGGTTGTAAATATGGAGGTATGCTGGAGCTGCACAGCAAGCTACATGGTAAGTTATAGGTGTATGGATATGGGGGTGCCTGTGTAGAGGCTGACACTGTAAAAGAAGTACATTATGGGAAAATAACTACACACTTGTCTTTGCCTTTTATCCAATTAAGCTGCTTTATTTTTCTTTCTGCTGCCTGCCCTTGAACAGGGCTGCTTCAGCTCCCCCACGGTCGGCCGGCACCCAGCCAGCCACCGACCGAGACCAGGATGCCCGCCTGCAGCTCCTTGGAAGCTGCCAGCCCTTGAACAGGGCTGCTTCAGCTCCCCCACGGTCGGCCGGCACCCAGCCAGCCACCGACCGAGACCAGGACGCCCGCCTGCAGCTCCTTGGAAGCTGCCTGCCCTTGAACAGGGCTGCTTCAGCTCCCCCACGGTCGTCCGGCACCCAGCCAGCCACCAACCGAGACCGGGACGCCCGCCTGCAGCTCCTTGGAAACTGCCTGCCCTTGAACAGGGCTACTTCAGCTACCCCACGGTCAGCCAGCACCCAGCCAGCCACCGACTGAGACCGGGACACCCGCCTGCAGCTCCTTGGAAGCTGCCTGCCCTTGAACAAGGCTGCTTCAGCTCCCCCATGGTCGGCCGGTACCCAGCCAGCCACCGACCGAGACCGGGACGCCCGCCTGCAACTCCTTGGAAGCTGCCTGCCCTTGAACAGGGTTGCTTCAGCTCCCCCACGGTCGGCCGGTACCCAGCCAGCCACCGACCGAGACCAGGATGCCCGCCTGCAACTCCTTGGAAGCTGCCTGCCCTTGAACAGGGTTGCTTCAGCTCCCCCACAGTGGCGGTACCCAGCCAGCCACCGACCGAGACGGGCGCCCGCCTGCAGCTCCTTGGAAGCTGCCTGCCCTTGAACAAGGCTGCTTCAGCTCCCCCACGGTCGGCCGGCACCCAGCCAGCCACCGACCGAGACCAGGACGCCCGCCTGCAGCTCCTTGGAAGCTGCCTGCCCTTGAACAGGGCTGCTTCAACTCCCCCACGGTCGGCCAGCACCCAGCCAGCCACCGGACCGAGACCAGGACGCCCGCCTGCAGCTCCTTGGAAGCTGCCTGCCCTTGAACGGGGCTGCTTCAGCTCCCCTACGGTTGGCCAGCACCCAGCCAGCCACCAACCGAGACCAGAACGCCCGCCTGCAGCTCCTTGGAAGGTAAGGGACAGCGCAGCCAATCGGAACACGGGTGCTTCCAGCAAACCCGCTCTGATTGGCCAGGACTCTTCCCCTGCTTCGACCACCTGGCACTTTTTACAAATAGATTTTCGATAGAACTAAGCACATTTCAACTGTGTAATAGAAGTTTTCCATTAGCAGGTTATACAGACCTGCCACTAGAGGGATTCTTGGTCTTTCTACACAAATCAGTGTACTCAATTGTGGGCAATATGGCCTGCATTATCATTCTACTTCTTTCCCGGTGCTGCTACAAGGGGAGGCTGTAGTTTGAGGTTCCCCTAAGCTTCACTGAACAGGCTGACAACTTCCTTGAAACTGCCTGTGCGACAGCTCTGCAGCTGAAAACAGGAAGCCTGCTATCCACCCTTCAGACTCAAGTCAGATAGACTCTGAGCGCCCTATTTTTACCTACACTACGCTGACATCATCCAATAATAATGCCTTACTTAGTATATGCTTCCTTCCGCCCTCCTTGGTGTGCTAGGAACCCAAGTGTCCCTCCCCCTAACAGGGGTGTACTACTTGCCATAATCTACTCACTGACCCTACCCTGGGTGGACAAGCTCATAGACCCATTCCCCACCAGAACCAGTGAGCAATCCACAGAATATCCCCCCATACGACTTCCTTAGCAGCTACCCTATCTCAAGTATATCTACTTTCTTAACAGAGCATGAGATCATAAAAAAGGGTGTATGCTATGACCTGCTTTACTATATGAGCAGGATGCGTCGAAGACACCTCATCCCAATACCTATCACTAAACTGCTCAGGTTACTAGTCTTGCTACTTCTCCTATCAGGTGATATCCAATCTAACCCTGGCCCATACGTACCCAATATCTTGGTAGCATCCCCCCCCCCGGACCATCAATGGGCAGCCACCAAGGGTCTGAAGATAGCACATAAGAACATATGTAGTCTTAGACCGAAAATAAATGAAGTCCAGGCCTGGTTGGACCTCTACAAACCGGACTTACTAGTCATCTCTGAAACCTGGCTAAAAGCCTACATCCATGACCACGAGATTCAGGTCATGGGTTACAATAGCTACCGCAATGACAGAGAAACCAAAAAAGGGGGTGGGGTCCTAATCTATGCTAAGGATGACCTCTCTGTGTCACCTCTACCCCTGCAGACTAATCCTACTGCTGAGGGAGAGAGTATATACATCCGGATAACCCTAGGACATGTCAAACAACTAACAATTGGTGGCGTCTACCACTCACCAAAATCAGCCCTCAAATCCCTTGAAGCCATCACAAACGATACGGCTATCAAGGTAACAATGGGGCAACTAATCCTGGGCGACTTCAACATTAACTGGGCCCAGGACCCTGGTCATCCCTCGAAGTCACTTACCCATGAAGCAGGTCTGACGCAGGCCATCTCTGAACCGACCAGACTTAATTACAAAACTGGGAACCACATCACCCTTGACTGGGCTCTGGTGTCTAATCCCACTAATATAGAGAGTGCAGGCACAATGGCAGACTCCCTGAGTGACCATTCCCCAATCTTCTGTATATGGAAAAACAAACCACCCAAGGTCCAACCTAGAATTCTCTCCGCCCATGACTTCTCCAAGTTCTCTTAACTACAATACAATCGCTACGTAGGTAGTCTGGACTGGAACCCCATAAATCTTCTCCCTACTCTTACTGAGGCTGTGCAATACTTCCAGGACGAACTAATCACAGTGGCCAACCTCTTTGCTCCAATGAAGAGAATGAGGGCTAAAGGCAGCTGCTACAAGTGGATCTCTCCCTCCCTCAAAGCCCTAATGGCTACTCGGGAAAAAGCCTGGAAAAAGTTTAGGCTCTCCTCCCTCCCGGCAGATCTCGCTGAATACAAAGCCCTGAGGAACAAAGCCAAGACAGCCATAAAACTCGCTAAGAGAGATTACTTAACACACCTCCAGAAAACCAACCTGGCAACCCCAAGCAATTCTGGAATCATATCAATGACCTGATCTAGGGCAGCAAAAAGCCCGAGTCCTGTCCCATGGAGATTAACGGTCAGATCACAACTGACCCTTCTCAAATCAGACCTCGAGGCCTACAAGACCTGCCTGTCTCCCCAGACTCTCCCCCCTACCTCAGATGAACCATCTCACATGGAAAGACCCCCATTTCACCTGAGACTGGCTAAATGCACTGAAGTACTAAACCTCCTAAGGAACCTGAAACTGAAAGGGTCAGGGGGACACGACGGTATCAACCCTCGGCTACTCAAGGCAGGAGCTACCTCCTTAGCCTGGCCTATAACCATGCTCCTCAATCGATCACTGAGGAAGGAGCAGTCCTGACCGATGGAAACATGCCAGTGTTGTCCCTATTCACAAAGGGGGGCTCAGGGAAAAACTCAACAACTACAGGCCCATCTCCCTCCTCTGCTCACTTGCTAAGGTGCAAGAAAGAGTCATCTACAATCAACTCAGGGACTACCTGGAAGCTCATCAGCTCCTTGCCCCCTCCCAACATGGATTTAGAACAAGCCATGGTACTGACACTGTCCTCATTAACTTCACGGATGAAGTTCTCAGGGCAATGAACAAAGGGATACCCACTGGTGCAGTCTTTATAGACTTATCCAAGGCGTTCGACCTTGTCGACCACAACTTGCTGCTACAGAAGCTGCAAAATATAGGCCTAGACAATCATGCCCTGAAGTGGTTTGGGAGCTACTTATCAGGCAGGGCACAGAGGGTCTCATGGAAAGGGACCATGTCTGACCCACTACCCCTAAACCAGGGTGTACCTCAGGGCTCAATTCTAGGCCCACTCCTGTTTTCCTTGTTTACCAATGACCTGCGTACCCACTGTGGGGAGAGCTCAGTTGTGCAGTACGCTGATGATACTGTCATCTTCCGACCCCTGCATGACGTGATTGCCCTAGGCCCTCTACTCCAAAAGGATCTCACTTCACTAGAGACTTGGCTATGTAAGAACAGAATGGTACTAAATGCCGACAAGACCAAGGCAATGCTATTCGGGCCAAGATCCCTGGGATTTGACAGGTTCTCATCCCTCTCCTTAACCTCACTCTCTGGTAAAGCCATTAACGTAGTCCCCTCCCTTAAATACTTAGGTCTCACGTTGGATCAGAATATCACATACAAGGAACACGTGGACCAGGTCACCAGGACCCTACATCGGAAACTTGGCACCCTGTACCGACTCAGGGACCAACTCATCCCTGAAGCCAGGCTCTCCATAGCTACCAGCGTCCTTCTACCCAACCTGACCTTTGCAGCCCCTATTATACAGGACATGGCTAAACAAGAGATTACCAGGATGCAAACCCTATATAATAAAATAGCTCATTTCGCAACCTTAGACCACCCGAGATGTCACCACTGTGACACTTTGGCCAATCTTCGTTGGCCCACATTAGTCGCCCGCCTCCAACACCCCTTGCTTGTCCAGGCCTACAAGCTTCTCAAACCCCACGCTCCGCCAAGCATTGCCGGGACCATAACCCTCAAACACAATCCAAGGAACCTAAGGACCTCAGATAGAACGCTATTAGAAGTCCCTAGAGTAAGGACAAAAGCTGGTGGAAGATCCTTTTCCTCCCAAGCAACCTGCCAATGGAACAAGCTCCCTTCCCAGGTCCAGGCCTCCTCCTCACTCATGAACTTCCACACCAGGCTTAAGTCCCATCTGCTGACCTCAAGCGCATGCCACTGTCATGGCACTTAAAGCTCCTGAGGTACTCTCCTCCTCTCTAACTCCCATCTCCTAGCTTAACCTTCCTACTACCTGCCTTATACAGGCTGCTGTGCCAGAGGCCACGTGTAACCCCTGAATAAACAATATGCAAAGTACTACCAATTGCTTACACGTCATGATGATAACCATGCCTATACCCATGCCTGCATCCACTGCTTTTCTTTTACCGTGCCTGTATCCACTATTTTTCTTTACTGTAACCACCTCATGATGTAACTCACAATGCCTCAAATGTTCCTTATGTCCTTGTTCATTCTTATAACTTGTATTGCTATCCCGGGTTGCCCCTGAAAAAGGGACCTTCGAGTCTCAGTGGGCCTACCCGGTCACCAAAATTTAATAACTAAATAACTAAATAAATAAATAAATATGTAAGTACTGCTATAGGTCAGTGAATTACTTGCCAGGCTAACCTTTCTGGTCCCAAAAGATCTCTATATAAAATGAAGGCATGACTCCCAATTATTCTGTAATCCCGAATGCTTCACTGTAAAACATGAGAGGAATGGAACCCATGTGATCAGCACATGGCAACCTATTAAGCTTTATAACAGCAGTAAGCCTCCCCCACCCCACCCTGCCTCCACCCACACTGAATTGTGCCTCATCTCTTAGTGGTGCAACTTTATGGGTCAAAGCTTTAGTACAAACCAAAACCCAGGCGACATGAAAGAAAAACAGGTTACTCACCTATAACAGTAGTTCTAGGAGTGGTATATGTTGTCCATCCACACTTTTTGGCATGTCCCCTTCCACTTTAACCCTCGGCTCTGCCCCATGACGCCAGATCTTAGCCCGCTGGAAGCCAGGTTTGTGCATCCAGAGCCGAGGAGGTCGGGTGGGTCCGTGTGGATGAACAACATATACCACTCCTAGAACTACTGTTACAGGTGAGTAAATACAGGTTACTCACCTGTAACAGGAGTTCTAGGAATGGTATATGTTGTTCATCCACACTGTCTGGCAGGTTCCTTGCCGCTTTAAATCTTGCTGGAAGGTCTTCAAGCTGGCTCCTCCCACCCACCCGGGTGGTAAAACTCTCGGTTCCGCCCCATGATGCCAGATCTAGCCCACTGGAAGCCAGGTTGTGCGTCGAAGCCGGGGAGGTCGGGTGGGTCGTGTGGATGAACAACATATACCATTCCTAGAACTCCTGTTACAGGTGAGTTACCTGTATTTCTAGGGACATGGATATGTTGTTCATCCACACTGTCTGGCAGACTCCTAGCAGTTCTCCGGGAGGAGGGAGGCAAGGCGCACACCCCCTACTTGGGAAATAAAGACTGGAGAACCGAGGCCCCAAAACCAGCATCCCAGCGTGACTCAAGGTCGATGTGGTAGTGGGTGATGAAGGTGTGTGCTGACTTCCAGGTAGCAGCTCTGCAGATTTCCTGGATAGGGACATCCCTGGAAGCAGCCACCGATGCAGCAGTATGGCGTGTAGAATGAGCTCTTATCCCTCTGGGAGGCTCCATGCCCGCCAACCTATAGCAGAGATCTATGCAGGAGGTGACCCACCTGCCTATTGTCCGCTTGGCTGCAGGTCTGCCAGGTGCGACTTCAGCGTAAGTGACAAACCGCTGGCGAACCTCTCCCGAACTTCAGCCATCTGCTCCTTGTAGTAAGCGAGCGCTCTTCTAGGGTCCAAAGTATGGAGCCTATATTCGGCCTCCGAGGTGTGGTTGGGGTAGAACACCGTCAAGAGTCAACACCTGGTTAAGGTGAAACTCTGACACCACCTTCAGAAGGAACTTCGGGTGGGGGCGCAGGACAACCTTGTCCCTGTGGAAGACCAGATAAGGAGACTCGATGGAAAAGCGCCTGGAGCTCTCCCATCCTTCTGGCTGACGTGATAGCCACCAAGAAGGCGGTCTTCCACGACAGGTGAGAGATATCACACCTGTGCATCGGTTCGAATGGCTTCCCATGAGCTTAGCCAATACCAGCAGTAGATCCCACGGAGGTGGAGGTTCTCGCACTGGAGGGGATATGTGATCAATGCCTTTGAAAAAGCACCCGACCACCTTCTCCTCCACCACCGACTGCTTCCCGGCCCGCGCCCGGTAAGCAGAGATGGCTGCTAGGTGCACCTTAAGGGTCGTCAACTGAAGCCCTTACTGAGAAAGGGATCATAGGTAGTCCAGAATGCTTGCCAAGGAACAGGAGGAAGGGTCCAGGCCCTTGCCCTGACACCAAATGGAGAATCTCTTCCATTTGAAGGCGTAGCATTTTCTGGTCGACTCCTTACGGGATGCCTCAACGATGTTGAGGACCTCATCGGAAAGACCCAAGGCCTGGAAATCTAGCCACTCAGGAACCAGGCCGTCAGGTGCAGGGATGGAAGGTCTAGATGGAATACCTTCCCCTGATTGACTGAGATCAGGTCCGGGCGAGCTGGAAGCTGCCTCGGGAGCCTGGAGCTGAGACTGAGGAGATCTGGATACCAGAACTGGTGGAGCCAGTCTGGGGCTACCAGAATCACCTGCGCCTTGTCTTTCCTCACCTTGAGAAACACCTTGTGGATCAAGGGAAATGGGGGAAAGGCGTAGAAGAGGCCCAGGGTCCACGTCCTCGAGAAGGCATCCCCCTGCAGCGAGTCCTGCTGAGGGGGGTGGGCATGAAACAGTCTCAGCTTCGCATTCTCCCTGGAGGCAAACAGGTCCGCCTGAGGCGTGCCCCAGTGGGAGAACAGATCTTGTACTACCTCCGGCAGGAGAGACCACTCGTGGGACGCAGCCCCTATCCAGCTTAGGGCATCGGTCAGGGTGTTGGAGGCTCCTGCCACATGAATGGCGAGGAGATCCGCCTCCAGGCTGCGCATGAGTGACCAAATGCGGAGAGCTTCCCTGCATAGAGGCATGGAGCGCGTCCCGCCCTGGCGGTTTAGGTAGTACATGGTCGTGGTATTGTCCGTCTGGACCTGAACCACTTGACCCCGTAGAAACGGAGCAAAGGCAGTGAGGGCTAGATGAACCACTCGAAGCTCCAGCAGGTTGATGTGGCATCGGGACTCCCGAGGGGACCAGAGGCTGTGCGCTCTGTGCTCCCCTAGATGGGCACCCCAACCCATCAGAGAGGCATCGGTCGATAGAGAGACCGTCGGCTCAGGGCAGACAAACGGGATGCCCTCCTGCAGATGTGCTGGAACGGTCCACCACTGGAGAGCATTCCACATCCCCTGGGTCACTGTCACTAGCTGATCCAGAGGATCGAAGTGCAGTGACCACTGGCTGGCCAGTCCCCACTGAAGGGGACACATGTACCAGCGGGCCCATCGGACCACGCTGGTGCAGGCTGCCATGAGGCCCAAGAGGTGCAGGAAGTCCCGGGCAGGGCGCGATTGCCCAACCTGAAATGATTGGGCAAAGGAGGAAAGAACCTCGGCGCTGTCCGCTGGGAGCCGTGCTCTGGCTCGTAGAGAGTCGAGCTCTGCCCCGATGAACTGTATCACCTGCTTTGGCACGAGTTCAGACTTGGCCTCGTTGATGAGGAGGCCAACCTGAGAGCAAACCTGGAGGGCCAGATCTCTGGACCGCTCCACCTCCGCTCTGGAGGGGGGCTGCAATCAGCTAGTCGTCCAGGTAGGGGTACACCCGGACCCTTCAGCGCTGCAGGAATGCTGTCACCACTGCCATGCATTTGGTGAAGACCCTGGGAGCTAAGAAAAGGCCGAAGGGCATGGCCCGGAACTCGTAGAGGGATCCCTCTGCCCTGAAGCTGAGGAATCTCTGGTGGGACGGACGGATTGGGACGTGAAAGAACGCATCCTGAAGGTCCAGAGAACAGAACCACACGCCTTGTTCCAAGGATGGGATTATCTGAGCCAGAGTGACCATCCTGAAGGTCCGAGACCTTAGGAACCTGTTCAGGTTGTGCAGGTCGAGAATGGGGCGCCAGCCCCCCATCCGTTTTGGGACCAGGAAGTACATGGCCAAAAACCCCGGGTCTGGAGGAGGATCCGCCACCATCCTGTTCACCTCTTTTTCGAGGAGCAGGGCAATATCGGCTCAGCGAGCCAACAAAGAGGCTGCGGACCCCGTAGCCCCCCAAGGGGCGATGGCTCGGAAGGGCGGGGCCTGCTCGAACTCCAGGGGCAGGCCCTTTCCTACCACCTCCAACACCCAATGGTCCATAGTGATAATGGACCAGGCAGAAAGGAAGTGGCAGAGCCGTCCCTCCACGGGGGGAATCCAGGGGGGAGTGACAAGGCTGGGGGCGACACCCCTCAACCTGTCACTGGGCAGGCTTAGAGGAGGGACTGGCTGAGGGACCTCCTGGGCCTTTACCTCCCTGCTTCCTATTGGAAGAAGCCGCGGGTTTGGGTTTGGGATGCCAAGCGTGAGCCTGCTGGCCCTGGTGCTGATGCTGTTGGGCCGGATGTGCCGCAGGCGCAGAAGGACGAAAGGACTTGTGTTGCTGCTGTCGGCAGCTTTTGTCCTTCTGAGCGGAGGTGACCGAGTCCAGAGTGGCATTGGACTTTTCGATCCACTGGAGGTGACCTTCCACTCCAGAGTCGAAGAGGTCGGTCCCCAGGAAGGGGACATCTGCCAGTTTGTGCTGGGTATCCGCCGTGAAGGTGGATATCCTCAGCCATGCTCTGCAGCGCGTGGCCGCAACCTCTCTGGCACAGGCGTCTCCAATGTCCAGAGCCGTTTGGAGCTGCTGTTTAGCCACCGCCCTATCCTGGTCCCGTACCTGCCCGATCGTGGGCTGCAGGTCAGTCGGGAGATGAGGGATCACCTCATGCAGGGAGCACATGAGGGCGTGGCAGAAGTGTGCCATCAGCATGGCGAGCTGGCCTGGCGGAGGCCAAGGACAGCCTGCAGTGCAAGCCGCCCGGATAGTCCAGCTTTGGCTCTCTTGTCGGGGCTTGTCCACATCCCAAGTGTTCCCAGAACGCCGAGAAAATGCTGTCGGTGACCAACCCCTCGGTGGAGGGGTGTTCCGAAAAACCGGGCAAAGAGCCAGTAGGGACCGCATATTTCCTGGCCATCCTGACCGACGGCGCAGGACAGGAAGCAGGCCGCTGCCAGAGCTCCAAGGCTGGGCCAACAAGGGCTTCAGCCACCGGAAAAGCCTCCGTGGGTGAATCCTCTCGGTCCAGTATCTCCGTCAGGGGATACTTGGCCTGCTTGGATACGGGCTCGAGTTGCATCCCAGTGGACTCCAAGATGAGCCGAAGCAAACCCATGAAGGACGATGGGCTTTCGTCCATCGTCTGGCCCCCAGAGGACTCCCGGTCGATAGGCCTGGAGAACAGGGAGGAGTCGTCGTCGGACTCCGAGGAGTCTGCGAAGAGCTGCTTGGGGCCTGAGCCACCCTCCACCTGCCGAGGATGGTCGGGAGTGAGGGTGACCGACAACCTGTGGCGCAGGCCCTGACCCGACCAAGAGTCCTTGGTCGGCGCCCCCGATTTCAGTTGTGGAGGCGGAGGTTCCACCACAATCAGTGGGGCAGCTGGTTTTGGCTGAACAACCAGCCCAGGCTTGGGCACCTCGGCTACAGCGAGGGGTTGTTTCGGCCGCTCGGGTGACAGCCACTTGATGGCCGGGGAAGGCGACGGTGTCGGCTTGTTCCCGGACAGAAGTAACTGCTGCCACATCAGGTCCTTGTAGCGTCGACGGAACTTGCGCCGAAGCCTCTCCTCTTCCGAGGAGGAAGACAAGGATGAGCGGCAGCACCACTTACTTCTGTTTCAAGACCAAGACCGCCGATGTCAGTGGGATCGGCTGGACCGAGACGATGTCCGAGACCGAGACCGAGATCCTCGGTGTTTCCAAGGACGGGTCTGGGAAGGGGAGGGGACACCCACTCTTCCCTTGGCTCGGAAGCCTTAACCGGGGACTGCAGCACCAGAGGCGCAGGCAGGTCCCTGGTCTCCACTGGGGGAGCCGGTGAAGAAGGGTTGTCGGCTTCACCAGTCGACAGCCGGTCCGACAGGTCGAGAAAAATCTCAACCACGTCGACGGGTGTCTCGGCCGGCTGACCTGACGGGGACACCATGAAGCTAGTGGCCTTAGCCGCAACCTCGACCAAAGTCGAGTGTCGACTGTCCGGGGAAGTGGACCTCTCCCGCTCCCACGAACGCCGACGATGGGAATTACCTTTCGAGTCCTTCTTTCTGGACTGAGAGGAATGTCCTGATGGCCCCTCTCCCTTTGCGGAAAGGGATTGTCAAAGCTCCTTGAAAGAAGCTGAATATGAGGTACCCAGAGAGAGCGGGATAAATGCCGCGACCAAGGAAGGGGATGATGCGGCCTGTGCCGCCTCCTCCTCGAGGGCGATCATCTGCTCGAGCTGCTCAGCCAAGCCAGCCGCCGCTGTAACCGCCGCAGAGACCTCCTTCGACTTTCACCGGGCGGATAGCGCCTCCGGGCCGCCCAGCTAAAATCGGGCAGCGCGGTCTTCCAGGATGTTGGCCAAAAATGAACAATATAACTCGCAGGCCTGTGGGTCATGTTCTAGGCCGAGGCAGTAGACGCACGTGGAGTGCGGGTCCATCCTAGACATTTTCTGCCCACAAGGGCACCGCCGAAATCCAGGAGTCTATTTGTCCATCGCAGCCACGAGGGAGAAACTTGACCGAAGTCTTGAAAATTTTAAAATAAGTTTTGGGCGAACTGAAGAATTAGGATCCAGTCTACATGCAGAGCATTAAGGAGGGAACCTGAGCTTCCAGGCGGTAAGGAAGATCTGGCGTCATAGGCGGAGCCGAGTTTACCACCCGGGTGGGTGGGAGAAGCCAGCTGAAGACCTTCCGCAAGATTTAAAGTGGCAAGGAACCTGCCAGACAGTGTGGATGAACAACATATCCATGTCCCTAGAACCTGTTTTCTAGGATCATGGATATGTTGTTAATCCACACTTTTGAAGACTCCTAGCAGTTCTCCGGGAGGAGGGAGGCAAGGCGCACACCCCCTACTTTGGAAACAGAGATTGGAGAACTGAGGCCCAAAACCAGCATCCCGGCGTGACTCAAGGTCGATGTGGTAGTGGGTGATTTATTTATTTATTTGCTTTTGGTAACCGGGTAAGCACACTAGACAGCTGGTGCCTATTTTCAGGTGCGACCCGGGAGAGTTACAAGGCATACATGAGAGAAATGCATAGTTACAAGGCATACATGAGAGAAATACACAGTTACAAGGCATACATGAGAGAAATACATAGTTACAAGGTATACATGAGAGAAATACATAGTTACAAGGTATACATGAGAGAAATACATAGTTACAAGGTATACATGAGAGAAATACAGTTACATGGTATACATGAGAGAAATGCATAGTTACACGGTATACATGAGAAAAATACATAGTCTCAGTACAAACCTGGAGCAGTATGCTCCAACATAGGAGTGAAACAACAATGGTTATTAAAGCAGTAGTACATAGTATAGAGATAAGCGTATATGCGACACTAGTGGGTCGGGTATCATAGGGTACATACAGGCCTAGGGGCAGCAAAGGTATAGGACCCCCCCCCAGGGTGATAATAGACAATACATAGCATAACCTCAGGTAAAGTGCCTCACCAAGGTGGCGGGGCAGAAAGAGCCTAGCTGGGGTACCACTGAGGGAAGGAGGGCTGTCAAACTGGGCGTTAAGTGGCACACAGGCAAGGCGCAGCAGGTTTCAGGAAGTTCCAGAGGGAGGTTTTGAAGGTGGAATGAGAAGGGGATGCACAAACTTGTAAGGGAAGGGAGTTCCACAGCTTGGGGGCATGGGTGGTGAATGCACGATCACCTGAGAGGGTACGGGTCTTGGGGACCAGGCGGGTCTGGGACACGCAAGACCTGAGGTGGTAGACGGGGGAGGCATGTTTAAGGGGGAGGGCAAGAGAGGCAGGAGTGGCTGTATGAATTATGTTGTCAATGAAGTTTCCCATGATATAGGTCCGATGTTTTTCAGGGGGGAGCCATTCCAGTCGTGAGTAGAGTGTACATCGGTGTGTGAGACGAGGGGCCGAGAGGGCAAAGCGGCAGATATTGTTGTATCGTGGTGTCCTAGCGAGGCTTGAGGATGGGATGGCGGCAAAGGCAACAAGACCATATGAAAGGGTGGGAAGTAATATCCCCTTGGCTATAGCCAACCGGGCGGCGGGGGTAAGGCAGTCTTTTGCCCTATAAGCTAGGCCGAGTTTGCCATTGGTAGCATTACAAATGTTTCTGACATGTCCGGAGAGGTCGAGGAGAGGGTCGAGGGTGACCTCCAGGTACTTAGCTGAGTTGACTGTCGGCAAGAGGGAGTTGCTGGACCCATGGATTTCGAGGGGCGTGGTGCAGGCAGAGATTTTGGCCGCTGTGCCAAACAGCATGGCCTGGGTTTTCTTCAAGTTGACTGTGAGTTTATGACCATCCAGCCATGCTCTGATACATGAGAAGTCCGAGTTGAGCTGGTTATTGATGCTGGCGGCATCAGGGGCGTCGGCTAAGATGACCAGGTCATCAGCATACAGGGTTAGGTGCCCTTTTGTGGCGACCGAGGGTAGCTCATTGATGAACATGGAGAACAGGATAGGTCAAGGACAGATCCTTGTGGTACCCACTGTTCACGGGTAAGAGGGTGAGAGGTCCGATTGAAACAGGTTGGTTGCTTCCTGCCCCGAGGTAGTTTGAGAACCAGTCAAGGGCACGGAGGGAGAAGCCAAGGGTCTGAAGTGTGGAGAGGGGAGGGATGGTCCACCGGTCAAAGGCTTTGGATAGGTCAACAAATATAGCCCCATCAGCTTGCCTGATCCACTGCAGTCCTGATCCTAGTGGTGACCTCAGCAAGTGCCGTTGAGGTGCTGTGGCCTTACGGAAGCCATGTTGAGATGAGGAAGGACACCATATCCCTGTAGGTAGTGGGATATTTGTGATGTAACGGTTTTTTCCAACAGCTTGCAGGCAGCCGATAGTATTGCGATAGGGCGGTAATTGTTTATATCCTTAGGGTCACCACTTTTCAAGATGGGGACAACCCTGGCAACTTTCCATATGTCAGGGATGACCCCTAAGATAAGCGATGCGTTGAATATGTGGGCAAGGGGACGGGCGATGAAGAGGGCACCCAGGCTGAGTAGTCTAGGTTCCAGGCCGTCCTGACCCGCTCCTGTGTGGTGAGAAAGACCAGCAAGGAGAGCCTGGGTCTCACCCACAGTGATCTTTTTGAGGTAGAAAGGCGGGCGAGAGGGTGGGGACCCGTAAAAGTGAGCTGGAGCGGAGGACTGTGAGGGGGTGGCAGCCAGCAGGTCAGTGAAGAGGTGGTTAAATGAGGAGGCACTGGTATGGGGGTTATTGCAGTTGGCCTTACCAATGTTCATGTCGGTGACTTGTACTTTGGTAGAACCACCGACCAGATTTTTTACTTTCTTCCAGAAACGTCGCGGGTCGTTTGCAGCGGCAACCAGTGCTGCACTACAGTACTCACTTTTCGCGACTCGTATGGCCCATTTGCAGGAGTTCCTTAGCTGTCGGTACTCCTGGTGGTCTTTCAGGTTGCGGGATGCCCTGTATTTTGCCCAGGACTTGTCTCGCTGCTTCATAAGTGAGAGGAGCTCACTGTGAAGCCATTTTGTGACCGAGCCTCTGACCCTCCTCTTAGATAGGGGAGCATGCCTATTTTGAAGCGGGGGCAAATGCTGCAATGAACAGGTTGAGGGCTTCGACGGGGTCCCGCGTTGCCATGACGTGGGACCAGTCAACTCGCTGCAGGTCTTCCAGGTAGTTTGGGACTACTAGTTTCGAGTAGTCCCTCATTTGTATCAATCTGCAGGGAGCTTTGGCTAGGTTCGAGCCCCAAATGCAGTAGATTGGCGAGTGGTCAGAGATAGAGTCAGGAAGGAGCCCCGAGTTGATGATTTTGTCAGGTCGGTTGCTCAGAACCCAGTCAATGAGCGTCCCCTTGTCACCACGATAGGAGAGCCTGGTGGGTTCCATGATAACCTGACTGAGGGAGAGAGGCCTGAGAGCGTTGGCTCAAACAATTTGGCACTGGGCCCCAGCCAATTAAGGTTTAGGTCACCAAGGACGAGGAGCTCGCTTGAGCCCACTTTATCCCGGAGTAGCTCAATGAGCGTGGTGAGTCCGGGTAGACCCCCCCTTGGGAGGATCGTATGCACACACTAAGTGCACCTTCTTGGTGTTACCAAGAAGAAGCAGTGTGGAGAAACTCGCAGGGTGAGGATCCCAGGGTTTGCTGCGGTACAGTGGTGACGTTTAAGTGGACCTTATGGTAAATGAGTACACCCCCGCCTCTTTTATTGCCGGCCCTGTCAAGTCGGACCATGCCGTAGCCCGGGAGGAAGCAGGCAGAGTCAGGGGTGCGAGGTTTGAGCCACGTTTCTGTGATGCTCAGGATGTCAGGCTCGTAGTAGGCAGTTCAGGCAGTTAGCTCCACATGATTTTGTAGGAGGCTGCGAATGTTTAAGTGGGCTATCTTTAGCCCTTTGGCCATCCCCCAGGCAGGTGGAGGACTGAAAGAGACTGAGTGCGCCAGAGGACCCAGTCTGCTGGCCGTGGGACCAGCCTGAGCGAGGGGAGCCATGACACCAGAAGTGTGCAGCCCTACTCAGGGACGGGGGACCCTATTAGAGCGTCAAGTCGGGGGGGGGGCAGGCTGCGCGTGGGCGAGATCGAGAGGTAGACAACTAGGAGCTAGTGGACGGTGGGTAAACACGTGGTATATAGGGGGAGGCTGCAAGTGGCACTGAGCTGGCAGAGCAGTGATTTAGGAAGGCAGAAAGACCCCTTTGGAAGAAGCCCCTAGTGGTATAAAAGAAACATGCAGCTTTGTGATCTATTGGGATATGGCAGAGAAGTTACGCAAGAAGGGATGAAACGCCCCTAGTGGATGTATAATATAGCCTGCTTATGGAGAAGTGGGCTGATAGGTTATTCAGCACCACGTGACCTCCACTATATCAACGAGTGACGACCAAGGGTGGTGGCGGGGGTGGTGGGGCAGCCGGCTGGCCAGTGCTCCGCACAGCAGCAGGCAAGGAGCACAGGCGGAGAGGAGCGCGGACTCAGCAGTCAAGGTAGGAGGCACCACTGTCCAGGTACAAATGGGCTGAAAAACCCGTCCATACGATCAGCGCTCCTCTCTGGTTCAGGGCAGAGTTACTTTGACAGACGCCGCGGGATCGCTCGGTGGGGGCCAGATCGGCAGCCCAGTCAGCAAGACCGCAGGATCCTCCGACTCTTTCTGCACCCTGTGGGGATAAGGAAAAAGAGTTCAGGAGCCTTTATATGCAGCGAGGGAATGGGGAGGTAGGTGTAGGGAGTAAATTAGGTGGGGTGCAGGGGAGAGCAGCAGGTCAGGGGAACACCAAGGTAGTGCAGGCAGTTTGCTAAATGCTGTCTTATAGCTACACAGTCTCTCTAGTTAGTTGAATATCTGTGCTAACTAAGCGGCAGTTAGAGAGTAAAAAAAAAGAAACAAAAGATTGACAAATCACAGTTTAAAAGCGCCAGTCCCACGATGGGCCAGGTATTCCATGAGCAAGCTAAGCAGATGCAGCAAGAGCAGTATGACAATTGGACCCAGACTAACACACATAGTGTGATCATTTAATTCCCGAAGAAAAAACTGCTACTGCGGGGGCTCAGAGCACTGATTGGGCTGTAAGATGGCTGCTGAGGCAGACAGGCAGTACCATCGGATCCCCTGACAAGATGACGGCAACACGTGCGTGCAGTGGTCACAGTTGCCCAAAAGGGCAAGTTAAGGTAAATTAAGTCAAGTCACTGGTCCAGTCGCCTGCGTATGCCAAATGCCTCTAAAGGTAACTGCCTGAGGTACTTATCTTAATGCCTTACAGTTAAATACCTCTTAAGGTACCCTCAGAATTCGAGCTAGAACAGGTGAAAACAGGCAGACAAAACAGTTTTCTCATTAAGGTAACCTCTGGATTTGCTACATGCAGTGCAAGGGCAGGTGAAAACCTGCAGTAAAATGTACAGTCTCCACATGTACGCCGACCCCGTGCTCTGCACAGCAGCAGGCAAGGAGCGCGAAGGTGTTTGCTGACTTTCAGGTAGCAGCCCGGAAGATTTCCTGGATAGGGATGTCCCTGGAAGCAGCCACTGATGCAGTGGTATGGCAGTTAGAATGAGCTCTTATCTCTCTGGGAGGTTCCTTGCCCACCAACTCATAGCATAGACTAATGCATGATGTAATCCATCTTGCAATCGTCCACTTTGCTGCAGGTCTGCCAGAAGCGGCTTCAGCGTAGGTGACAAATAGCTGGCAAACCTCACCCCAAATTTCTGCCGTCCTCTCCTAATAATAGAAGAGAGCATGTCTCGGGTCCAAAGTATGGAGCCTGTACTTGGCCTCCAAGGTGTAGTTGGGGTAGTAAATCGGCAGAGTTAACACCTGGTTAAGGTGAAACTCTGACACCACCTTCGGAAGGAATTTCGAGTGGGGGCGTAGGACAACCTTGTCCCTGTGGAAGACCAGATAAGGGGAGTCCACCGGAGTGCCTGGAGCTCCCCTGCCCTTCTGGCAGATGTGATAGCCACCAGGAAGGCTGTCTTCCACAAGTGTGACAAGGCACACTTGTGCATTGGTTCGAATGGCTTGCCCATGATCTTTGCCAGTACCAGCAGAAGATCCCACGTAGGTAGAGGTTCATGCACATAAGGGGATATGTGATCCAGGCCTTTGTAAAAGTGCCCTACCACTGTCTCCTGTGCCAACACTGGCTGACTGGCCCATGCCCGGTATAAGCAGAGATGGCTGCCAGGTGCACCCTAGGGGTTGATGACTGCAGACTCCCTTTTGGAGAGAGACCAAAGGTAGTCAAGAATGTTAGCCACTGGACAGGACAAAGGGTCCAGGCCCTTGCCCTGACACCAAATGGAAAACCATTTCCATTTGAAGGCATAACATTTCCTGGTCGATTCCTTTCTGGATGCCTCCACCATGGTGAAGACATCCTCGGAGAGACCCATAGCCTGGAACTCTAGCCACTCAGGTACCAGGCTGTGAGGTGCAGGGATTGAAGGTCCCGGATAGAATATCTTCCCCTGATTGAGAGATATCAGGTCTGGGCATGCTGGAAGCCACACCGGTGACCTGCAGCTGAGGCAGAGGAAATCTGGATACCAGAACTGGCATGGCCAATCTGGGGCTACCAGGATCACCTTCGCCTTGTCCCTCCTCACCTTGAAAAGCACTTTGTGGAACAAGGAAAATGGAGGGAAGGCGCAGAGGAGGCCTGGGGTCCATGGCCTTGAGAAGGCATTCCCCTGCAGCGAGCCCTGCTGAGGGGGAAAGAGCATGGAACAGCCTCAGCTTGATGTTGTCCCTGGAGGCAAACAGGTCCACCATCGGTTTGCCCCAGTGGGAGAACAGGCTGTAAGCTACCTCTGGATGGAGAGACCACTCGTGAGATGTCTAGCCTAAGCGGCTGAGAGAATCCGCCAGATGGTTTGAGACTCCTGCCACATGGATGGCTAGGAGATCTGCCTCCAGACAGCTAACGAGGGTCCAGATGCAGAGTGCCTCCCTGCACAGCAGATGGGAGTGCATGCTGCCCTGTTTGTTGAGGTAGTACATGGTTGTGGTATTGTCCGTCTGGACTTGAACCACTTGACCCCAGAGCTGAGGAGCAAAAGCTAACAGTGCCAGTCTGATGGCTCTAAGCTCCAACAGGTTGATGTGGCATCGGGACTCCTCGGGGGTCCAGAGCCAGTAGGCCCTTTTGTCCCCCATGTGGGCTCCTGAGCCCATGAGAGAGGCATCAGTCGTGAGGACAACTGTCGGCTCGGGGCGGACAAACGGGATCCCTTCTTGCAACCGGTCTGGGGCAGTCCACCAGTGCAGAGCATTCCACATCTTCTGGGTTACAGTGATCAGCTGGTCGAAATGACCGTGTCACAGAATCCACTGGGTGGCCAGCTCCCATTGGAGGGGGCGCATGTGCAACCGGGCCCAACAGACCACTGAAGTACATGCCGCCATGTAACCCAGAAGGTGCAGAAAGTCCCAGGCAGAACGCAATTGCCCAACCAGAAATGATTGGGCAAAGGAGGAGAGAACCTCCGCTCTGTCCGCTGGGAGCCGAGCTCTGGCTTGACAAGAGTAGAGCTCTGCCCCAATGAAGCCCATCACCTGAGGAGGCACGAGTTCCGACTTGGCCTCATTGATCAGGAGGCCGAGTTGGGAGCAGGTCTGGAGGGCCAGGTCCCTGGACCTCTCCACCTCCTGTTGGGTGGTACCTGCTAGGAGCCAATCGCTGAGGTAAGGATAAATCCTGACACCCCCCCCCCGGACGCCTGAGATGGGCCGCCACCACTGCAATGCAATTGGTGAAGACCTGGGGGGCTGATGACAGGCTGAAACGCATGGCTCGGAACTCGTACAGGATACCTTCGACCCTGAAGCAGAGGAACCACTGATGGGACAGATGGATTGGGACATGAAAGAATGCGTCCTGCCAGATCCCGTGAACAGAACCACGTGTTTCGCTCCAAGGATGGTATGATCTGGGACAGAGTGACCATCTGAAAGGTGCATGACCTGAGATATTGATTCAGGTCGTGCAGATCTAGAATGGGGCACCAGTCCCCTATCTGCTTGGGCACCAGGAAGTACCTGGAGACAAAGCCTGGGTCTGCTGGAGGATCCATCACTGGAGCCACAGCCTCCTTGAGGAGAAGCTGAGTGATGTCGTCTCTGAGAGCCGACTGAGTCTGAGCGGATACTCTTTCCTCCCGAGAGGCGCGGGCTCAGCTCTGAGGGTACTGCTCAAATTCCAGAGGCAGTCCCTGACCGACCACTTCAAGAATCCACTTGTCTGAAGTGACAGTGGACCAGGTGGAAAGGAAGTGGCCGAGCCGGCCCCCCATGGGAGGACCCAGAGCTGGCGTGATGGGACAGGGGTTGGCAGCCCCCGTCCCATCACTGAGCAGGCTTGGAGGAGGATCCAGGACAGGAACCACGGCCTCCTTTATGGGCCCGGGCTTGGGCTGGGGGCACCAAGCTTGAGCCTGTTGCTATTGCTGATACTGCTGTCCTCCTTGAAAAGAGGACTGTTGAGCTGCAGGGGAAGAATGCCGGAAAGGCTTCTTTTTCTTCTGCTGGTTCTTGCCCGAAGAGCCCTTGGCAGAAGTAGCGTCCAAGGTGGCACTGGACTGCTCAATGAGCTGAAGGTGACCAGCCACTCCTGGGCCGAACAGGTTGGTCCCTAGGAAAGACACGTCGGCTAGTTTGTGCTGAGTGTCCGCCGGGAAGGAGGAGAGCCTCAGCCAAGCCCTGCGATGAGAGGCAACTGCGGCTGCCATCGAACGGGCATAAGAGTCCCCAAAGTTCAGGGCCATCTGAAGCTGCTGTTTGGCAACAGCTCGGCCCTGGTCCCAGACCTGCTTGACCGTGGCCTGCATGTCCATGTGGAGATGTGGGAGGACTTCATCCAGAGACCCTAGGAGGGCATGGGAGAGGTGTGCCATGATGACGGTCGAGCTTGCCTGACGAAGGACCAAGGAAGAAGCCGTATAAACCTTCCTGGCTGAATGGTCCAACAGCTTGGACTCTTTCTCAGGAGGTCAGTTAGTATCATCAGAACTGCCAGTACACCTGAACAGAGAGGCAGTCACCAGGCTCTCGGCCAAAGGGTGCTCTGTGATCCCTGCAAGGGACCCCATGGGTACCGCATACTTGCAGGTTATGCGGGCAGACAGAGCTTGACAAAAGGCAGGGCGCTGCCAAAGTTCTAAGGCCGGGCCGGCAATGGCCTCGGCCACAGGAAAAGCCTCAAACAGGGTATATCCTCCTTTGATGATGTCCGTGAGAGGGTACGCCACCTGTTTCTGGACTGGCTCCAGGGGCATCCCTAGGGACTCAGAGATGAGGTGGAGAATGCCCTGAAAAGATGAGAGACCTTCCTCCGTCTCTACACCACTGGCTGATTTGTCATCCCCAGGATGAGAATGTAGGCCGGTGGCATCCAAATCCAAGGAATCCGGCTATAACGGTTGACCCCCCAGGTCACATTCCACCCGCCGAGGGCAGCCCGGGTGACAGTGACCAACAGACGCCGGGAAGCCCGGTGTCCAACCTATCTTCTTTGGATGGAGCCCCTCCCACAGGCTGCTTGGGAGATGGTTCCACCACAATCGGTGGAGAGACTGTTTTAGGCCGAACCAGAGGTTTTTCCCGCTCCGTCGACGGGGGAACTGACTTGATCGGCTCCGAAGGAGTCGGCTCCGGCCTAGGAGGCGAAAGCCAAGTAATGGCTGGGGTGGAAGCTGGAGTCTGCTTGTGCCCGGTCAAAATCAGTTGCTGCCACATGAGGTCCTCGTAGCACCAGAGTTTCCGCCAGAGCCTCTCCTCGTCCGAGGAGTACGAAGACGACCGATGGCATTGCCTCTTTTTAGAGCGTTTATGGCTCTTCTTCGGCCTTTTGGTTGAGGGTGTCAGAGACCTCGATCGTGGTCAGACAGGCCGATTCGGTCGCTTGGGAGACACCAGTGGGACTGGTGATTCCTCTGGGTTGGGCACCACTTCCTCGATGGGAGTCCCAGCAGGCTGGGTCTCCTCATCAGGGAAAGTAAGAACTGGAGTTTGATCGAGGGAATAGTCAAACGGAATTGGCGATAAAAGGATCGATCGGGTCGATGATGATTTCTGCATCGTCAATCGACAGTTCGGTCGACTGGCCAGACGGCAAAGCCAAGAACCCAGCGGCCGAAGAAGCACTCTTGACCGAAGTCGAGACCGCATGTTCCTGGGACCGAGATCTCCCCCGCTCTCAAGAGTGTCTCCATCGGGATGAAGACGATCCCGGATCTTTCTCCCATTTACGGGATCGAGAGGAGTGCGTGCCCGCAAGACTCTCTCCCTTGGTAGGGAGAGACTGGCACAACTCTCAAAAGGAACCCAAGAAGGTGGAGCCCAGGTTGAGTGGAACGAAGAAGCTCAGAGTAGTTTCTGCAGCTCGAGCCACTTCCTCTTCGAATGCTTGCATGCGTTCCAATTGCTCGGCAGATCCCGCAGCTGCAGAAGCCGCCCACTGAGCCTCCTTGGATTTCACCAGAGGGTTCTGTTTCTCTGGCCTCCCTAACCTCAGGCATGCGAGATGGTTGTCGCGGACGTTAGGATGGAAAGTGAGACACATATCACATTTCAAGGTGTCATGGTCGACACCAAGGCAATAAACGCACATGGTGTGGGGATCGGTGAGCGACATTTTCTGGCTGCAGGGGCATCGACGAAATCCGGGGGAAGACTTGTCTTCCACAGTTGAAGAATCAAAGTCGCGATCGTGAATGCGAACTAGACGAATTTTCGGAATAGCCAAAAGGTTTAGAGCCAGGGCCTACAAAATGCGTGAGCACGAGGGAGGCAACCTGAATCTTCCAGCTGAAAGGAAGATCTGGCGTCATTTGGCGGAGCCAAGGGTTATACCACCCGGGTGGATTGGAGAAGCCAGCTTGAAGATTTCTGGCAAGATTTAAAGTGGAAGGGGACAGGACAAAGAGTGCGGATGCACAACATATCTACGATCCTAGAAACAGAAGTTTACCCAATGTGATTTATTTTGTTTGTTTGTGGCCACTAGATGTCAGAAGTTCCCATAAGATGGAAAAAAACAGAAATTATGCACCAAATATTCAAGAAAGCGACACACCCAGCCATGACTGCAGAAGTTTGTAAACATGCTACTGTACGCAGCATGCAATGGCCCAGCAAAGAGAAAATCCCTAAAGCTGGTACAATCATTACTCACTGGAAACAGTTTCACTGTAATCAGTCCGAGCTTCACAAGTAGACAAGTTGTAAACCTAAAATCTAAAGCCTCCAAGTCAAAGGTTAAAACTGGGATTCCCTTAAAAGCCATTGTGTATGTGTATGTGTGTGTGTGTGTGTGTGTGTGTGTGTGTGTGCGTGGGGGGATGCAGCGATGGTAGACTACAGACTCACACACAATGGTACCAAACACTTTTTTTTTTTTTAAATATATCCTTATTTCCATTTTTATTCCACACTTTTACAGAGGAGGAAAGGAAGAAAAAAAAATTTGGACATATAGTCATAGAACCAACTTTCACAATGAATGTTAGACATACTTTATAGGCTTAAAGTTCGTGAGGGAAAGATGACTTATGTTGCTTTCCAGTTGTCAATAATTGACTGTCAGACTTTAATAGCAGTCTAGGTCCATCTCCACTTAATGTAAGTACTTAGTTTGATTTAGTACTTTAGTTATCAGATCCCCCCCCTTCCCATATTTTGGGCATAACCAACAGTTACAGTACACCCAGATCCGCCACAGGAGACAGTCATTCCATACTCACTCAAGGGCAGAAGGTGGAATCAAACTTAGCGCAATAGCTAACCAAGCCCTGCCATTTCTGCATAGATGATGAACCTCTACCCTGCAACTCAACATTAAATCTTTCAGTTACATACATTTCTAACATTAATTTCCTCCAATCTTGTATTGTTGGAGTCTGGTTAGACATCCAGCTTCGGGTGATTGCTTTTTTGGCTGCCAGGAGGCAAACTGATAGTATCGAATCTTTCCAATGAGGAGAATGGTCCTGATAAATCCCCAGCAGAAATTCCTCGGCAGTGAGTTTGATGGAGTCATTGAACAGGACTGAAAGCTCGTTTTGAAGGGAGAGTATAAAGGGCATGAGGTAGGGGCATAGCCAAAAAACATGTCCCAGGGTGGCAATCCTGCATCCACACAGTCTCCAGCAATAACCATTGTTTGGGGGAAGGAATTTGGCAAGGGATGCTGGTGCCCTAAAAAAAAACAAGATGTGCACCTCCAAGCAAATTCCCTCCAATGGGGGGAGTGGATGGACATGACCTCCGTCAGAGCCGAACCGATCCACGAGTCAACAGAAATTTCTAGATCTAGGTCTTTATTCCATTCATTGAGGATGGATCTAGTTGATTCCCGACCTTCATTCCTCAGCTCCTTGTATATTAAACCTATGACTTGTTAGACTCAAGTTACCTTTAATTGATTCGATAAATAACTAACAGGTTTGGAGTGGGAAGGGGAAGTATGGGTAAGATGTTTTTATTACGAAGGATGTGGTTGCGGATTTGAAAGTACTGAAATAGATCAGAGGATCAGAGTGAGAATTGAGATTGTAATCTTTCAAAAGGAATGATACCCAAAGGTGAGAGGAATTGGTAAACATGAGAGAGGCCAAGTCTTCTCCACAGGACAAAGGCTTGGTCTTGGAAATTAGGAACAAACGTTTCAACTTGAGATATAAGTTTACAATATTCATAAATCTTTAAGATAGGGTTCTTCTTCCTCAGCCTTCTCCATAGCCTATAGGGTTGGGATGTTATGTTTGTTAAATCCGAGGGCGGAATAGATCTCTCATCTGAGGAGAAGAGGATCCTTTTGATGTCGTAAAGGTCGTTTAAATGAAATACTATAGTCTTCCAGGGAGAACAGTAGGACTCTGTTAACCACAGTATCAGAGTTCTTACGAAAGCCGCTTGGGCGTACAGAGATAGATCTAGGAGGTTAAGGCCCCCCTGAGATAGTGATCATTTTAAGATGGAGAATCTGATTCTCGGACAGTTTTTGCCCCATAGGAAGCTGGAGATCAATCTATCCCATGATCTGAAGTAAAATTTAGAGGGATAGATAGGGATTGTCTGTAATATATACAGTATTCGAGGTAGTATATTTGTACGAATGATCTCAACCCTTCGATGGAAGGGGAAAATTCCTGTTGCCCATCGGTTGAGATCAGACTGGATCTGGATTGTCAAGAGTTCGTAGTTAACTGTTTCTAACAGTCCGAGATCCAGGGGAAGTTGGAGACCCAGGTATGAAATCTTAATGGATAATCATTTAAAAGGATGTGTTTTTGTGAGTTGCTGGGAAGGGGTAAAATTGAATGTGAGGATCTCAGTCTTAGCTAGGTTAAGTTTAAAACTGGATATTTTTTCAAATTTGATAGAATTTTCCAAGTTTCTGGGACAGACCAAGAAGGGGACGTCAGGGTCAGTAACACGTCATCCGCAAACGTACAGACTTTGTATTCCTGACGTCCAATTTGTATCCCCATCACTTCTGAAGAGTCACGGAAAACAGCCGCCAGGGGTTCAAGGAAAAGAGCAAAAAGATACGGGGATAGGGGACATCCCTGACGTGTACCTCTGCCTAGAGGAATAGAAGAGGATATCGATCCATTGGTACGGACTTATTTTTTAGGGTACCCCTCATATGTTATAATGAGGGGAGTTGTATGTAAGCAGTTATTCATCATTGTTATGCCTTACAACTAAGTGAAAGCATGTCTGTTACATTAGATAATGCAATAAAAATAATAGTTTAAAAACAAAATTTTGTGATGCTTCACCCCACCTGCTGTACTTTGGATCTGAGGCCTACACGGTTGTTGGTGGACTGCTATAAGGCCCTGGGCCCAACATTTGCTAGCATTATCTGATGTCCCTTTGGTGGGTTGTTTCCCCATGGCTCATAAAGAGCACCTTTTCTGGTGCTTACTCCCCAAACCGTAAAGAACTCTTACTTGCCCCACAATCGATTAGTGTATAAAGTTGATTTTTTTTGTTGCCTCTGTTTAGGAAGGGAAGGGAAGGGATCATATTTTGGCTCAGTGGAGCCGAGCTGCCGATCCCTTCCACCTTGTTTTGAGCACCACCCCAGTGTTAGCACATTTTGTAATGTAATTATATGGAGAGCTTGGGGGCACGCTATAGACAATAATATGGCTGTTTTTTTTTTTAACATCTTTTTTTGTTTTTTTATATTTTAGACACCCGTTCTGAACAAATCAAAATCTCCTCTCAACTAACAAGGGCCTGGCTGCTGCCTGCTGTAGGATTCCCCAAGGTTCAATTCTATCCCTCATGGTGTTAGGATGGGTCATCAGATGGTACGGTGTGATTCTTTCATTGCTATGCAGATGATACTCGCTGTACCTGTTGTTTACATCAGACTGGAGGGAGGTGGTCACTGTGCTGGAGCAATGCCTCAAAGAAATTTCTGACTGGATTGCCTCAAGATGGCGAGTCTCAATTCAACTAAGACGGAGTTGATGCTGGTGGAACCAGGTCCTCGAGGTCACCTAAAGTCTGAATGCTGTCAGTTTACCATCTCTGAATGGCACCCTTTGGACAGCTGTGGATAGGGTAAAGAATCTGGGAGTCACTGTGGACTCTCGGCTAACACTAGAACAACAGGTGTTAGCTATGGTCCGCAGTGGATTCTTCCAGATAAGGAATACAGTATCTCCCAGATTAAACCGTATCTTGGGCAAGAGGATCTGGTGACCCAAGTGCATGCTTTTGTGACCTTAAAGCTGGACTACTGTACAGTTCTTTACCTAGGGCTATGTGTAGCGTTGGTGCGCCACTTACAGCTGATGCAGAATGCCACAGCCAGGTTGGTAGCACGTGCATCTTATAGGGACCATATCCTTCATGTGCGGCGGCAGCTGAACTGGCTCCCAATTAGGTGGTGCCTCACCTTCAAGATTGCTTTAACAACATACAAATTCCTGCACAGATTGGGCCTTGCCTACCTAAAAGATCGCTTAACCTGGTATAATCCCAACTACTCTCTCTCCGCTCCACCAAGGAAGTACTACTGGCCATCCTGAGGTCACACTTGAAGCAGTCTGGGGATACAGAGTTCTGTGTGGCAACCCCGATTATATGGAACTCCTTGCCTTTCAATCTGAGGAGTTACTTCTTGGTGAAGGCATTTAAAAAGGGCCTGAAAATTTATGTGTTTAAACTAGATAGCTCAGTAGACTGGTAGTGAGTTATGGAGCCTTTTGGCTCTTAGTCACTGGTTCAAATCCAGCACAGGTCAGCAATGGTTGAAAGCCCTTATCCCATGGGGGCTGTTCAGTGGCCTATGTGAAATGAGTTGTGGTGGACTCAGTCCAGTTCCCAGTGGGCAGGTGTCCACATCACAAAATACACCAACACAACTGACACTAATTGGCACCCTTGCTGGTAGTCTCATATGAGAGGCCAAGGATTGAATGGGCATGGAGTCTGAACTACCTTCACACCTACGTGGTGGTCACTGCATGGCAGGGTTGAGGCACATTGGCAGGGCAGTGTAGGAAAGCTTGCACTTCAATTCCCTGTGCTGTACCTGTCACGTGGATAAGCAGAGGACTTCAGGTTCCAGCGCTGTCAATGTAGCACCTTTCACGAGCACTGAAATTCACACAGAGGAAAAACAAAATCTTAAAAAAAGGAAAAAAATCACCTGTTTGACCAAGCTTTTGAGGTCAGTACTTAAGTTTACTTGAGCAGTGCCTCTGATTTTAGATTTGTTTATAACTCTATTTAGAAATAGGTATTGACAGCAGAAGGAAAGCGTAATACTACCCCTTTCTAGATCTTTGGTGAGGCCACCCCTGGAGTACTGCGCCCAGTTCTGGAGTGCTAACCTTAGGAAAAGTAAGGACAGGCTGGAGACAAAGATGATTCAGGGCTGGTCTTAGAAGGACAACCTCAAGGTACTGAACATGTACTCGCTGGAGGCCAGATGTGAGAGGGAAGATATGATAGATACCTTCAAGTTCCTGAAAGGAATAAACAAGGTGAAACTGCTGGGAATTATTTACCATGAGTAACAGTTTGAGGTAATTAGGGCATGAGTGGAAACTGACAGGAGAGAGGTTGAGGAGGGACATGAGGAAGTATTACTTTACAGAAAGGGCGATGGAACTGTGGAACAGTCTACCAATCGAAGTGGTGGGCATTAAAACTTAATGGTTTCAAGCACAGTTGGAACAGAGTGAAAGGTATAGTGGTTACTCGAGGCAATATAAACTGGGAGTGGAACAGGGGATGAATGGGGAGGGCTACGACCCTGGATGGACATTAGGTTCCAGGGTTAGAGAGGGAACCACGGGCAGACCGGATGGACCATTGGTCTTTTTCTACTGTCCTTATCTATGTTTCTAAGCTTTTTAGGTTTTTTTTTTGTGAACTCCTTTTATCCTCCTATGCTGGTCCCTTAGGACTCTCTCCGGTGTGGTCACGGGGACCGGCCAACTCCAGCTCTGCCTGCATACCTCTGTCCCGGGATTACCTCCAACCTCACCACCAAACCCCCAACCCCCTGACTCTGAGCCCTCTGAAGTGGGACCACCTTACTTCCTACTGGCACTCTATCTAGAATCTAGCAGGGTGTCCAAGGTGAGGAGGAGATCTGGAGGCAGGCTTGCAGCCACCCAGCTGTGAGCATGGGGGCCAACCGCTGGACCCACCTTCACCTTCCCAGGTACCAGGGCTTTTTCTTTTCTTCAGTTCCCCTGAGAGTGGGGACATGCAATGACATCCAGCAAGGCACAGGCGTGCTCCCACACCCGCCCGCAGGACGTCCACCAATGCTCCCCTACTCTAGTGCGTGCCCACATCAGCTGCAATCCTCCCAGTCTCCACTGGAAGTCGCAAGTGCCACAAGGAGCACTAACCCACCCACCCAGGAGAGAAGAGCAGTCCTCTGGATGCTCGATTCTCTCCCTTCCTTCGACCCCGAGTCCGATCCGAACTTGGTGGCTGACATGGTGTGAGGTGTGGCATCCAGCGTCTCAGTTCTCAGCGCCATAGGGACAGCTATATGTTTCTAAGTTTGGTTAATGGCTTTTCAATGCATTCTCAACTTTTACTCATTACTTTGTTATTTCATAATATTTTTTAGGTCCCACCTTTTCAAAACGTCTTTTTTGTTTTACCCCACCTTGTGAAACAGCTGGGAAAATGTTTTAAATCCCCCCAAAATGTTTTTCACAGTCACTAAGTGAAATCACTTTTCAGATGGGATTTAAATACATCTGGATAGGTAGATGTTTTTAAATCCCATCTGAAAAGTGATTTCACTTAGTGACTGTGAAAACCATTTGCCTGGATCTCCGAGACTGGTCACTGCTGTACAACCTAGCTTCCACTGAGGTTCTACAGCAGCTGTTGGTTGATGGATTGGCAGCAGAGGGTAGTGGTGAAAGGCACTCACTTGGGGGAGGGGACGGTTACCAGCAGGGTATCACAGGGCTCAGTACTGGGACCAGTTCTTTTTATGTCTTTATAAGTGACATTGTTACAGTGAAGATATGACTCCTTGCAGGTGACACCAAAATCTGCAATAAGGTAGATGTTCTGAGGGGCTGGAGAGAATGAGCAGAGACCTGAGAAAACTTGACAAGTGGTCTAAGGTATGGCAGCTAGGTTTCAAAGCGAAAAAGTGAAAAAGTAAATTTATGTAAGAACTTACTGTAAAAGTACATAGATCTTCAACAGGATCTCTTGCAGCAGGCCATTACTGGTAGGACTAAGCCGTCATGCGCCAGGATCACACGGAAACCTTTCTAGCTAGCAGTCTATCAGAGAGGACTCCCACCTCTGACGTCAGCGGCTACCATCACCCAATCCTATATAAGGCGGGTGGCCCCCACATCCTCCTCAGTTCTCCCACCGGAGACCATAAGCAGGATCCCAGAAGGAGGGAACCAAGGTCGTCTCTGAAGTATACCAAGAATCAATAAAAAGTAAAGGCAGAAGGGGAGAGAGACACAGGATAAGGGAGAAGGAAGGAGGGAAAGCAGGGCCTGCTGCAAAAGATCCTCTACTGTTACGGTAAACTCTTATGTAACTGTACTAGCTTACTTTGAGGATAACTCTTGCAGCAGGCCATCACCAGTAGGACTGAGTCCCAAGAGGTACTGGCACTACAAACTGATGCCCCATGATGAAGAGTGTCTTTCTCGAAGTGCCAGGGCAAGAAGTGGTTCAGCTTTGGTCTGTGGTTCACAATTTCTACGAGAATAAAGCCAACTTTCTGAAGTTAATTCAGCGTGTGGGTGTTTCTCCACTTTGACAGTCTCCAGGAGTGCTTGGCCAATTTCCTTTTGTCACTACAGAAAGACAGTCTGGGAGGTAGGCAAAAGAAATAACAGCCTAAGAAAGGAGGCCTTGGAGGACAACTAGTCCGAAGTTGGCTCGATGCCGAGAGGCGATGTCCAGACTGTAATGCTTAGTGAAAGTGTGGACAGTATTCCAGATGGCAGCAGCACAGATGTTGGCAGCTGACACATTGCGGAAACAAGCCACTGATGTGGCCATACCTGTTGTGGAATGGACTTTCACTCCTCTAGGAAGTCCCTTGCTGTACTTCTGGTAACAACAAACAATGCAGTTGGCTAACCATTTAGACAAGCACTGTTTGGACACTGGGGCACCCTCTTTTCCAGGGGCGAATGAAGCAAACAACTGGTTGGACATCCTGTAGTCATTAGTCCAGTCTGTATATTAACTCAGGATTCTATGCACATCTAAGGCATGGAGCAGCGCCTCCTCTTGATTGGTATGCTCTGGAAAATAGACAAGCAGGTGGATGGATTGATTCAAAGTAAACTCAGACACCACCTTAGGCAGAAACGTAGGATTTGTATACAAAGACACCCTGTCTTTGTGAAAAACCAAATAAGGTTCCTTGCACATGAGGGCCTAAATCTCAGAAATCCTTCGAGCAGAAGTAATGGCAAATAAAAAGAACACCTTCCACGACAAAAAGTGTAGCTCGCAAGACAAGTTCAAAGGGAGACAGCGCACGCTTTTTTAACACAAAATTAAGGTCTCCCAAGGTGGGACAGGGTTCCTGATTAGGGGCTTCAAATGTAAAATACCCCACAAGAATGTGTGGAACACATCGAGCTGGGCCACTGAGCACCCATCAACAGGTACATGATATGCAGAGATGGCAGAGAGATGTACCTTAATAGAGGAGTATGGCAAACCCAAGTCTGAGAGGGACAGAAGATCCTCCAAAACCTGATCCACTGGATAGGTGAAGGGATCTAAATGGTGCAATGCAACCCAAAGAGCAAAGCGCTTCCATTTCATAGAGTAAGTGGCCCTGGTGAAGGGGTTCCTGGCCGCCACCAAGATATCTGCCACTCTGGGGGAGACCCCAAATCTGGCGATGGCTATGTCCTCAGATGCCATACATGGAGATGGGGAGACTTGACGTCTGGATGGACCAGGGTGCCCTATTCCTGGGAGAGCAAGCCTGTGCACAGGGGCAGGGACAATGGAGTTTACTAAGCCAGTTGTTGCAGCAAGGGGAACCAGATCTGACGAGGCCAGAAGGGGACAATGAGGATCACTGTAGCTTCCGCAATCTGAAGTTTGATCAAAACTTGTTGAATGAATGGGAAGGGAGGGAAGGCATATAGAAACCTCCCTGTCCAGGAGAGGGATGATGCATCTCACCAGAAAACTCCAGGCCCTGGATCTAACGAGCAGCCATTTTGTGTTGTGTGGGGACGCAAAAAAGATCCAACTTGGGCCAACCTCATCCGTCGAAGAGATCTTACACCACTGAGGTCAGCAGTTCCCACCTGTGGGTTCTGGACCACGAGTGACTTAGGCCATCTGCCAGGACATTATGGTTGCCGGGAACATGGACGATTGAGAGTTCCAGACTGTGCTCAATGGCCCAATACCAGACTCTCATTACTTACCTGCACAGGGGATAGGAATGAGTCCCCCCTTGCTTAGTTATGTAATAAACTCCACATGTTGTCCATCTGAACCAAGTGCAGATTCAGGAAGAGGCGAGTCTGGAAGGCTTGCAGGGCATACAGAACCGCCCGCATCTCCAGGACACTTATGTGGAGATCCCTCTCTAACGTGGACCATGTCCCTTGAGTTTAGCGAGTCCCCATGTGGGCTCCCCAACCGAGGCCGGAGGTGTCTGTCACACGAATCTGCTGAGGGGGAGGTAAAGACACGAGAACTCCCCGAAACAGACTGCTGGACTCCAGCCACCTTTTTTTTTTTTGCAGACTCTGGAGGTTCAGGGCATCCTTTGAGAGTACCCACTCGACTAGCTGCCGCTACTCCCAGTCTGAACCCCCAGACCCCACAGCATGTCCAGCCCCCCAGATCACCCCCCAGGAAAGGGCCCACATTCCCTTGGCAGCCCTTCTGAAATTAGAGGGACTTACCATGAAATTGGGTCGGCCATGGGAGATCCGATGTGGGCAGGTCCCCAGGGTCTCCATCTCTGCTGGGCCGCCAGGGTATTTTCCTTGTTTGTTCCCCCTCAGGCGTGGATGCGGCCAGATGTCCGTCGAAAGCACCACCATGCTGACATCCACCGACCCCCACGAGCACCGCTTCGCGCGCAACCTCAATCTCCAGCGGGGGCCACCAGAGAGCGATGCAATCCCAGAACCCACCCCGGAAAGGAAGAGCAGTCCTCTGGATGCTCAATCCCCTCCCTCCCCTGCTGACCCAAGTCTGCTCCTGAACCTGGGTTGCCGGCATGGTACGAAGTATGGCATCCAGCACCTCAACCCTCAGTGTCACTGGGCCGGCGTGCAACAATACCTTCTTGAACGGACTCGACACCAGCACCAGTTGATCCAGATGCTGGTCCCACTGGACCTGCAGTGTCCATTGAGGAATATGCAACTGGGCCAGGGGAACTGTGGCAATGGCTGCGGCCATGAGGCCTAAAAGCCTCAGAAAGACCCTCACCAGAACCTGATGGCTGGAGTAAAGGAAAAGGTCCAGGTCCATCAGATGCTCTGCTCTGTCTGGGGGTATAAAGGCCTACTCTTGGGTGGTGTCCAGCACTGCCCGTATGTACAGGTGGCATTAGCAAGGTGTCAAGAAACTCTGGGAGGTTGATAGTAATAGTCAAAGCTTGGAACAGACTGCAGGTGTGAGAAAGAGTTTGAAGGAGACGGTCCATGGATGGGGTAGCTAACAGCCAATCATCCAGGTAGGGTAAAACGTAGAACCCCTGCCATCTCAGGGTGGCTGCCACCACTGCCAGGCATTTGATGAATACCCTGGGGGCTGAGGACTAGCCAAAGGGCAGAGCTCTGAACTGGTAGTGCGCTCCCTGGAAGTGGAAGCAAAGGAAGCGTGGGTGGGAGGCAAAACCTTGATATGCAGGTAGGCATCCTGCATATCCAGGGAACAAAGTTAAGTCCCCCTGATGAAGCAGGGGTTGCAAACCCTGAAGGGCGACCATCCTGAACCATTTGGACTCCATAAACAGGTTCAGCTGGCTGAGGTCCAGGATGGGCCAAAGGTCTCCCGTCTGCTTGGGGATCAGCAAGAAGTGGGAATAGTACCCCCTTCCCTGCTAATGGCAAGAGACTGGCTCCACGACCTTTTTTCAAAGTAAGGCCTGGGCTTCCTCTGGGAGGAGGGGGACATGACCAGGAGGATAAGAGGTATTGTCAGAAAGGTTTTCTAGCGGCTGCTCTATGAACTCGAGAGTGTGGCCATGCCCGATGAGCTGCAGCACCCAGTTTTCTGTGATGATTTCCCTTTACCTGTCCAAGTGCAGGGAGAAGCGACCCCTGACGACAGCCTTTTGTGCAACCACTGGGGGTGGGGGGGAGGCTTGGTAAGGAGTCAGGAGGTTGGAGCGGTCGCAGCTGTGGCTGCTGTCACACCTTGTGCGCTATGGGTGGCAGCGGCAGAGGGCGTGGGGAGAGCTGCCCCAACCTTGCGCATACTCTGGGCTTTAGGAGGGGGGTCGGGCCAGTCTGTGGGAGGAGCGATGAAAGGCGGCCCGCTGTCCTGACTTTGACTGGGTACGGTGCATACTGTGGATGGATTTTAGAGCCTGTCCCAAGGTCTGGAGTTCAGAGGGCCGCATTGATAACGACTGAATTGGCCTTGGGTTGTTCCTGGAAGTAGGGCTTACTAGCCGGGGTGTGGTAAAGCCGGTCAGCCTTCTTGGATACCACCAGTACCATATGAGGGCAGTTCCAAGCAGCCCGGTCAACATCCTTGTAGGAGTCAATCATGGGTGGGACCACCAGTAGAGGGGCATATGGCTGACTTAAGTAAATGGCAAGCCGACGCCACTCCGAGTCCTGTTCCTTAGCATCCCACCCCATGGTCGCTTGAATGAGCCTCATGATGGGCATAAATGTGAGGTCTGTTATAGTGAGAAAAAGTAAAAATAACAAAGCGTGGTAAAACACGAGAAAATGGTGGTCAACTGTAGCTGCGATGGTAGCAGAAGTCTGACATGTGTTGGTCGATGGCGATAAAGAACTAAGGAGGGTGTCTGGGCCGCACACCTTATGTAGGATTGGCAGTCAGCCACTGATGTCGGAGGTGGGCTGTTCCCTGGTAGGCTGCTAGTTAGAAAGGTTTCCATGTGGTCCTGGCACCTGGCGGCTTAGTCCTACAGGCGATGGCCTGCTGCAAGAGATACCATCGAAGCAAAGATATAATTTAGCTAGGGCACAGAACCCCAGAGGTGGAGTATATAATGGGGGAAGAGGTACTGACGGTCACGAAACAGGAAGGGAACCCTGGAGTAACATCGGATGACCACAAGGCAGTGAGGCAGTAGGTAGGGCTAGTGGGATGCATATGGAGTGGTATCATCAGCAGAAAGGAGGAGGTGGCGTTACCACTGTGTATATTGTTGGTGAGGCCCCACCTGAAGTACTGTGCCCATTTCTGGAGACTACACCTCTGGAAGGAGATAGACAAGGCAGAGGAGGGCAAATGAAATGGTACACAGACTGCATCAGAAGCCCTATGAGAGAGACTGAGGGATCACAATATGTACACCCTGGAAGAGAGGAGGGAGTGGGGGGAAATGACAGAGACCTATAAATACCTCACAGGGGTGAATAAGGTACAGCAGGGGAGTATTCTTCAGAGGAGAAGGTGTAAGAGAACAAGGGAACATGAATGAAATTAAGGGGGATAAATTTAGGAGGGATGTGAGGAACTACTACTTCACTGAAAGAGTAGTGGATGCCTAGAATAGTCTTCCAGCAAAAGTAGTGGGGGCAAAAACAGTGGTGCGCTTCAAGCATGCATGTATACGATAGACACAATGGAATCTTGGTAGGAAAGGGCGGGGGGAAGAGTAGCCGGAGACCAGATAAGTTCTATGGTGTCAGTACAGGCAGGGAAAAAATGGGCAGACTAGGCGGGTCAAGTGGTCCTTACCGGCCAACAAATTCTGTTTTTCTTTATTTAGCCAAGCAGCTGCATGCGCTTTCTCCCTTCCCCAAAGGACAGCTGTTGATGGAAGTTCAATCCTCCACCCCTCCATCCCCCGTCGGCCTCGAAAGACCCTGCTCCAGTCACAAACCTGGGTCACCAGTGTAGCAGATGCTGTGGCAACCAGTGCCTAAGCCCACCACCTCACTGGGCTGGATTGTATAATGAGTTTAATTTAAAATGAAAATGCATCTAAGCTGGTGACCAGCCACCTGTCTGGCTCAGGAGTGGAAAACACCTCTGGCCAAAAAAAATTAAAATGTATCTCTAGGTTTGGTTTCTTGATATACAACAGACTATAGGTATAGGGAGGTCAGTCACGATTATCAGGACCCCCATGCCAAAGATTTAAAGTACTGGATGCTTATAACCTGTTTCAGTTCTAGTCTCTTCCCATTTCCATTTCTACATGGGCAAACTGGAACCGCATGCTGTCCTGTTATCTTTGGAACAGTAAGCCCCTGAGAATCAAATTATTTACCCTTTGCATGCCAGAGCAACATGGCAGATAAAGACCCCGACATCTGCTCCAGTGTTATGTGGCAGCCCCACTGCAGGAGATATTGCATTGGCTCCAGAATTCCCCTACTCAGCAGTGGGTTCAACTGGAGAGCGTGACCCTCCAGGGCATGGCCCTAGAAGAGATTCTTTTCCATTCACGTGTCCCGACCCTCTCTCAGGATGGCTCTTCTCCATATGTATGCACACTACTTCATATGTGGTTTAAGGTTCTTAACAAATATGAATAAACTGGGAGACCTACATAGAGTTTTCACCCCAGCCAAATTAGATTTCAGTTATACAAGTTAGTACAGACAAGGACTGCAGACCCCACTGAAGCTGCTGCAAGAAAGGGGAATCCTCACATTTCAGGCACTCCAAGATTTACTTGTTCCAAACTCAGACCTCTTCCAGTAGTTTCAAGTGAGGGCTTACTTCTCCCATCTTCAGAAGAGATCTGCCCCCCCAGCCCCTGAGCATCCCCCTTCTTGTACTCCTGAATGCCATAAACTGGACACTGAGTAGCCATATGGTCTCCCAAATGTGGAAACAGATTTTGTTGGCAGAATAGGACCTTTAGGCCCATCCAGTCTGCCCCTTATCCCTGCCTATTCCATCACCACTGACTCTAGCTGGTCATAGGTGTCACTCCCTCCCACCATTCCTCTACCTAATGTGCTCCTGTGCCTATCCCACGCATGCTTGAAGCTCCCCACAGTCTCTGCCCCCACTATCTCCTCTGGCAGGTTCTTCCAGTCATCTACCATGCTTTCTGTAAAGAAGTATTTCCACACATCTCTCCTAAATTTCCCCTTTAGCTTCCTTGCATGCACCCTTATTCTAGTGCCTTCCTTTCTCTGACTAGAACCTACACTTGACCTTATTCAGTCTTGTGAGGTACTTGTAGGTTTCAGTTATGGCCCATCTTGCTCTCCTCTCTTCCAGGGAGTACACGTTGAATTCCTGCAGCCTTTCCTCATATGGCTTTTTGTTCAAACCCCCCAACATATACACACACCGTTTTGGTTGCCCTCCTTTGTATGGCCTCCACCCTTTCAATGTTCTTGCAGATGTGTGGTCCCCAGAACTAGACAGTACTCCAGATAGGGTCTCACTCGTGAACGATAAAACAGCAGCACCATCTCCCTCCCCCTGCTAGAAATCCCTCTACCAATGTACCCCAGCACTCTGCTAGCCTTTCTCACTGCATGGTCTCACTGCCCGGCCACCTTGAGGTCATCAGATATGATGACCCCTTGGTCTCTCTTGCTTGGTGACTGTAAGCTCCACTCCCCCCCCTTCTTATACACAGTCCCTGGGTTGCGAAGCCCAAAGTGCATAACCTTGCACTTTTTGGCATTGAGACCCAGCTGCTACCCCCTAGAACATTGCTCGTTTCCTCAGATCCCTTTGTATCCTCTCCACCCCTTCTTGAGTGTCAATCCTGTTGCAGATTTTCTTATCATCCGGAAAGAGACACGCCTTTTTGTTTTTTTTTAAACAACTTTCTTTGTCACCCTTACCTGCCTGAACTCTTTCCGGAGTGGTCTCTCAGTGTCTGTCCTGATCCCGCCCGCCTGAAGCCTCTCCTCTCGCTCCTCCAGGCAGGGCCTCTCTGCCATCTCCCGCTAGCCACCCGACCCCCCGGCTCAGAGTCCCCCGAGGTGGGACCGCCAGGTCATGCCCCCTGGCGCTCTATCTATAATCTAGTCGGGCTGCGAGGAGGTGGAGAGCAGAGGAAGTGCTAGGTAGAGCCCGACATTGGGCGTGGTGGACCTGACAACCCTGGACCCTCCTTCATCTATCGAGAGTCAGTTTTTTTTTTTTTCCCTTAAATTACGCCCACTCCCATCCCCATGCTGAACCCAGACGTGCAAAGACGTCAGGGACATCTATTGCGGCTCAGCATTCCTCTACTAATGCCCTAGGTGTTACAGTACCTCCAGTCTCCACCAGGGACCACTGTGGAGCCAGGCAGAACCCTGGATCCCCCCCCGACAGAGGAAAGCTGTCCTCCGGACACTCGATTCTCTCTCTCCCCTGCCGGCCCCCCGGCTCATTCCCGAACCCGGGGTGGCGCGAGGTGTGGCGTCTAGCGCCTCAACCCTCATTGCCACCGGGCTGGCTAAGAGACACACCTTACCCTCAAGCTCCTCTACAATGTCGCTTATGAAGACACTGAAGAGAACCGGTCCCAGCACCAAACCCTGTAACACCCCACTGGTCACTCTACTACCATTCACCACCACCTTTTGCCTCCTATCCCTTAACAAGTTTGATAACAGCTGGTCACTTTTTTCCCCCAAGCTGCTTAGTTTCTTAATCCTCCTGTGTAACACAGTGTCTAAAGCCATACTGAAGTCTAAATAAGCCATGTTCGCTGCTCTTCCTTGATCCACTTCCCTGGTAACCAGCCAAAGAAATCTGTGAGATTAGTTTTACATGACCACCCCACCCCCACAAGTAAAACCGTGCTGCCAGCAGTCTTGCAGCCCTTTTGCCTACAGGTGCTTCACGAGCCTCTCCTTCAGTTGTGTCTCCATCTCCACGCCCATCTTACGCAAACTGCACTGGCTGCCAGTTCTGTGGAGGATTGCCTTTGAGGTTGGATTACTGACCTATAAAGCCCTGTACAAAGGGGGACGACACTACCTGCAAGACCTCCTTGTTCCTCACTTCCTGTCCTGGAATCTCCGTTCCTCCGAGGGCTGCCTCCTTGTGGTTCCCAGGCTAGGTTGCAGCATTCTGGGGACCATGCATTTTCAGTGATCGTGCCAGCCCTGTGGAACTCTCTGCCTAGACATCTACGGGAGGCACCCTCAGTGGAAACCTTTAAAAAGGGGTTAAAAATGTTTTTATTTAACCAGGCTTTTAATATGTAAGCTGCAAATGAACTGATTATTATTTTACTGCTATACTTTATAAGAATGTTATGTTGTGCTCTGCTACATGTTATATTATTACGTATTATGTATAGTTATGATGTTGATTTAAAAAATTTGTTCAGCGCTTGCGAGTCTCTGGAAAGGGGCGCTGTATAAATAAAGATTTATCTATCTAACTATGTATGCATCTATCTATCAACTTCCCCAACACTGACGAGAGACTACCTGCCTGTAGTTGCTAGCATCCTCCCCACTGCGCGTTTGTGCAGCGAGACCACATTGGCCCTCTGGAACTTCCTCCATTTCCACTGACGTGTTAAAAAGTGCAGCCGGGGGGCGGTCAGCACCATGCTCTGTTCCTTTAGGACCCTTGGATGAATCCCACCTGGCCCCGTCGCCTTATTCTCCTTTAAGGCTTCCAATCCCTTCTGGACCTTCTCCACTGAGAATGGACGTGTGTCCACTCCCCCCCCTCTCGCCGGTGCTTAGTGCAGCATGCTGGTCTGTCCCTCTCACCCTCAACTGTGAAGAATGAGCAGAATTAATCATTTAGTAGTTCTGCTTTCTCTTGCTCTTCTTGTGTGCAGTACCCCCCACCATTCTGATTTTCACTATCCTTCTCCTTGTCTTCCTCTCTGCCCCCACATACCTGAAGAAGGTCTTGTCCCTTTTTTATGACTTTCTTAGTTATTCTCTCCTCTGTGTTAGTGCTTTAGCTGCACTCACCCTCCTTTCTGACCATCTTTATTTTGCCAGATGCATCTTCCAGTCTTCATCCTTCTGGTACTTTCTAAATGCTGATCTTACTTCGAGAAAGACTCTTACAGCAGGCCAACACCAGCAGGACTTAGCCACCAGGTGCCAGGACCACACGGAAATCTTTCTAGCTAGCAGTCTACCACAGAGGACCACTCCCCGCCGACATCAGCCTATTCTATAAAGGTGGGTGGTGTCCCACACCCTCCTCAGTTCTTTTCCCACCATCAACCTGCGCACGTCAGATCTTAGTGGATACTGCAGCTACAGTTGACCACCATTACTCATGCTTGACGCATTTTTTTATTTCCCTTTTCTTTAAGTAGCGAACATCAAGATTTTTGGTGTTTCAGCTGTTGAGTTTATGTCTTCTCCGCCAGCCTCATCTTCCGACCACTCCACTAGGTGTGCCCGCAGCAAACAAATACCTGAAAAAGACAGCCACACTGTGTGCATATTTTGCCTAGGCCTCAGCCACGACACCGAAGCCTGCCAGATTTGCCAGAAATTCAACCAGGCCACTTGGACACATTGTCTTAAGATTCTGGGGAGCCATCTTATTAAGCAGAAGCTGGTCTCAATGGAAAAGGAGCTGCAGGCCAGGAGCTCTTCAACCTCGCTGGCACAGTCTTCTGGGTTTTCCTCATCTTCTCAATCCCAGCACAAATCCAGCGGGCAGCACAATTACCGGGACAAACACCGGGACCTGGACTGGTCTGCTTCCCGCTTGCAGTCACCTCACAAACCCTTGACTGCGCTAGGGTCATCTTCCTGCCGGGGGTTGGCTCCTTCAGCCATGCCAGCCCTTTCCTCTGTCGGGCTACTGGTGGCACAGCTGCCACCTTTATTGCCATTAAGGACGGCGGCTCTTCGTGGCAGGGGACTTCGTCTCCTGTCTCTCAGCCCCTGATGCTCAGGCACATTTCTTCCACGGGCTCTCAGACAGGAGGCTTGGCTGGTGTTGGTGTCTTGGGCATCAGTTCTTAGACCATCACCCCTCCCAGCCAAGGCACTGCCTATGTTTGACTTCTCAGCAGGACCCAACGTCAGTCCTTCCTGGCAGCACCTGCAACAGGCTACCACCGCTTCCCTCTGTCTGGCATCGCCACTGCCTTTGCCTGGGCATTCTCCCCCCCCCCCAAGGCACCTGCTTCTCCAGCTCTTCTGGTGCCCGCTGGCCCACCACCAGTCTTGCTGCTGCCCAACCTTTGGGACTGGTGCTGGCACTGCCTCTCCTGCACCCTGCGCCTCTGCCGACTCCTGTAGGCCCATTTCCGGACCCCCAGCCAGTGCCTGGTGGTTCCTTATGCTGGCCCCAGCGCTGTCGTACTCTTACCTGGCGCTGGCTTATCCTTACCCACTGGTTTATCATTTTCCCCATCTGGTGGATTACAATGCCCTCTTCTCCACATGGTGGTCCTTCATTCAGAAACAAACGTCCGCTCCTCAGGGCCCACTTCCAGCATCCACCTTGGCATCCCAACAGGGACCTTCCACTCCAGGACCAGGGTCAGTCTGTCGCCGGCGACCCCCGGACATTGGGGATCTATAGGTCTCGACCCATCGGCTCTGGCTCTCACCAGGATGTGTGCCCGCCGCCAGAGAGTGACCAGGAGGAGATGAACAAGGATAACTTGGATTGCTCGGAGTCTTCCTCCTCACCATGGGTGTCTTCAGATGGCGAAGAGCTCTTCAAGGTGAGTCCCAATCCCCTTCTGATGATCCATCTTTTAATGGATGTCATGAGCCACATCCAGTTCATCATGGGCTGGGAAACGGTGGAGGAAGATCCAGAGAGGCATTACCTTGCTGTTTATTTGAGGCAGTGGGATGCCCTCCTGGTGATGGTGCCACCACTCATGGACTCCTATGATGATGTCACCAGGGGCGGCTTGGAATCACCCCTCATCCATTCCTCCATTACTCAAGAAGATGGACCATCTCTACCATGCCCCTGCTGGTAAACCATTTTTAGGGGGCCACCCTAAGGCTAACTCAGTGGTCATCAATGCGGTGTATGACCATACCAAAAAGCTCAAGCACCGTAGTGCACTTCAACCGGATAGGGAGTCCAGACAGCTGGACCACTTGGATAAACGGGTCTTTGCGTCCACTACCCTGGCTATCCGGGCCATTAATTACATGTCCCAAAAGGTCCAATATCAGAATATCCTCTACCAGTCCAGTGCCGCTGGAGACTGAAGTGCTGGTCGCTACACCTCGTGCCACACTGGTGACCCGGGTTCGGGAACAAGCCCGGGTTGCCGGGGGGAAGAGAGGATCGAGCATCCGGAGGACTGCTCTCCTCTCTCGGGGGGAGGGAAACTTGTCGTCCCGCTCGCTGACTGCCCTCTGGCAGGAGCCAGAGGACAATACGGGTCGGGAGGCATGCTCCAACGTGTCTACGTCGGTGAGGAGGAGCGGCGGGAGAAAAGCAGAGGAAAAAAAGAAAGCCTGGCAGCGCTCAATGATGGCCGCCGCACCTAAGGGCTGACCCCGGCTTCTGGACTGGGTCTCCAGTGGGGTGGGGTGGGGTGTGTAGCACGTAGCCTCCTTCCTGGCCCCGCGGGGAATACCGGGGTCAGCAAGTGCGGGTGTGGTCGGGTCCAGAGACAGAGTCCCTCCGTCAGGAGGGCCGAAACCGCCTGCCAGGGCACTAGGAGGATAAACCGTACACAGGGAGGAAAAAAAAAAAGAATATCCTCTGGGACCAAGCCAGGGACCTCATGCAGGCGTTCCCCAAGGACCCCATAAAAACACATCTCGCCCAGCTCCTTAAGTCGGGCTGCGATGTAGGCAACCACATTCTCCGGGCAGCCTATGATGCTGTGGATGCCTCAGGCAGGGGAGCAGCTGCTGGTGTGTACCTCTGGTGCCATTTGTGGCTCCAGGTATCCGGCTTTGCCTTAGATGTGCAGTCCAGTATCTTGGACACCCCCTTTCGAGGCTCCGTCCTTTTCGGTGGAGATGTTCAGGACATTATTTCCACCCTCCAGGAGTCAGGCTATACCCTTCGGTCTGTTCATTCACTGTACTACATCCAATCTACAGCAGGTCATCACCCTTCTTTTTGCCGCTCCTCCCGCAATCACTTCCACCAGCCTGCCAAAGGTCAGGGCAAACGCAAGGCAGCATCGGTCCCTGCTGCTGCCAGAGCCCCTTGGGCACTCACGCCCACCGCCACCTCCAGATTCCTTAGGCGAACCCCGGAAAGGGTTCTGGGAGGCTGTCAGGGGTCAATTCTCCCTCCGCCTGGATGGGTGGTGGGACATAACCATGGACAACTGGGTGCTTTAGGTCATAGAGCACGGTCACACTCTAGAGTACCTAGAGTGGCCTCCAGAAAATCCTCCAGTAAACTCACCCCCAGCCCACCTGCCTGTCTGGGAGGAAATTCAGCTTTTGTGCAACAAAGAGCCATATAGCCCATCCCTCCATCTCAATGGGGAAGGGGGTTCTACTCCCACTTCTTCCTTGTCCCAAAAAGGACTGGGGAATTTCGGCCCATCCTGGAATCGGAGTCATCTGAACCTGTACAGAGAGTACAAACATTTCAGGATGGTCACCCTTCAAGGGCTGTTACCCCTTTTGCACCGGGGAAGATTGGCTCTGCTCTCTACACATGCAGGATGCCTGCCTACTTGCATATCCAGATTTTTCCTGCCCATTGTCGCTTCCTCTGCTTCCACTTCCAGGGAGCCCATTTTCAATTCCGGGTCCTCCCTTTTGGCATTTCTTTGGCACCCAGGGTCTTGACCAAGTGCCTGGCGGTGGTGGCAGCTGCTCTGAGGAGGCAGGGCTTCAATGTGATCCCTCTACCTGGATGACTGGCTGCTAGCGGCTCCCTCAAGGGATGGTCTGGTCCAGACTCTGGAATACTCCTTCCATCTATTTAAGGCTTTGGGGATCACCGTCAATCTCCCAAAGTCCTACCTCTCTCCTTGCCAGCGCCTTCAATACATAGGGGCAGTTCTGGATAACAACTAAGGCATGGCCTTTTTCCCCATGGGCAGGGCAGAACAACTGATGGAGCTGACCAATCTGGTTTCTTCAAGTCACCAGGTTTCTGCCAGGGTATTCGTGTGCCTCCTGAGCCATATGGCAGCAGCCACTGACACAGTTCCCTTTGCTTGCCTGCATATGTGGGTTCTTCAGTGGACCTTAAGGGTCCAGTGGGACAAGAGCACAGATGATTTGGACCAGTTAGTCATGGTCTCTGACCTGGTCAGGCGAGACTTGTCATGGTGGCTCAAGCCAGCCAACCTCCTTCGGGGGATCTCTTTTCAACTCTCGACCCCCCCATCAGATTCTTATGATGGACGCATCAGGCCAGGGATGGGGTGCTCACCTGGCCAATCATCAGACTCAGGGTACCTGGACAGAATTAGAACAGGGTCTCCATATCAACATCCTGGAGATGCGGGTGGTCCTTTACGCTCTTCAGGCCTTTCAATCTCATCTCCCCGGTCAGCTGCTGGTGCAGATGGACAACATGTGTGTGGTGTATTACATCAACACGCGTGGGGACTCACTCTTACCTCCTGTGTCAGGAAGTGATGAGAGTTTGGTGTTGGGCCATCAAGCATAGTCTGGACCTCTTGGCCGTACATGTTCTAGGTGTCCAAAATGTCTTGGCAGATAGCCTAGGCCACTCCGGGTTACGGGCTCACAGGTGGCAGCTTCTGACCCTGGTAGTTGAAGATCTCTTCAACAGGTTGGGTCGTCCAGATCTGGACTTTTTTGTGTCCCCACACAATGCAAAACTGCCGCTTTCCTGCTCGCTCAGTCCCGGGCCTGGAGTTTTCTGGTAGGATGCATTGTCCCTCTCCTGGAAGGGGAAGTTTCTATAAGCCTTTCCTCCATTCTCACTCCTACAGAGGGCTCTGTTCAAGCTCCAGTTGGAAGGGGCACAGATGACACACATAGCTCCCTTCTGGCCGCATCAGAGTTGGTTTCCCTTGCTGCAGCAACTGGCGGTGGAACCTCCAGTGCACTTGCCCCTGTGCATCGGCTTGCCCTCTCTGGACTGGGCACCCTAGTCCATCCGGATCTCAAGTCTCTACATCTCTATGCATGGCTCCTAAGGACCTAGCTATCGCTCGTTTTGGGGTGTCCTCCAGGGTCGCCAATGTCTTGGTGGGGGCTAGAAAACCCTCCACCAAGGCCACTTATGCCATGAATTGGAAGCGTTTCACCCTTTGGGCTGCTTCATGCCAACTGGACCCCTTCACCTGTCTGGTGAATCAGGTGTTGGGAGTACTTTCTCCCCCTTTTCGGACTCGGGTTTGGGATACTCCTCACTCATCTTTCGGCCATCTCTGTGTACCAAAATGCCTGTCGAGGGCAGATCTGTGGCTCAACATGAGGTGTCCCACACCTTTCTGTGGGGCAGTCTGCATCTGAAATGTCTCACTTGGGACCTGGTCCCACCATAGAAGCTCTATTTTATGTTGGAGAAGCTCACATTACTTCCCTTTGAACCAGCCGCGAGTGGCGAACTGCGCTTTCTGTCGTGGAAAGCGCTCTTTTTAGTTGCTGTTACCTCTACTTGACGAATTTCAAAGCTTCAGGCCCTCAAGTATAAAGAGCCTTATTTGTTTTTTCATAGACAAGGTGTCTCTGCATACTAGTCCTAAGTTTCTTCCCAAGGTGGAGTCGGAATTTAGTCTGAATCAATCCATCCACCTTCAGGTTTATTATCGTGAGTACTCTAGTCAGGGGGAGGCTTTGCTCCATACTTTTGATGTACATAGGATCTTGCGGTACTATACGTGCCGCAACAAGGCTTCAAGGAAGTCTGACCAGTTGTTTGTTTCATTCGACCCCTAAGGGAGAGGGAGCTCCTGTTACAAACAGTGTTTGGCTAAGTAGTTAGCCAACTGCATTGTTTATTGTTACCATAAGTACAACAAGGACCTTCCAGGAATGGTTAAGGGCCATTCCAGCAGGGGCATGGACACCTCCATGGACTGTTTCAGAAATGTGTCTGCTGTGGACATTAGTGCAGCTGCCACCTGGAGTTCTGTCCACACCTTCATCAAGCATTACAGTGTGGACACTGCCTCTCGGCACAGGGCCAGTTTCGGCAAAGCAATACTTCAGGGCCTTCTCTCCTGAGCTTTTGGCTGCTGAACCATCCTCCTCCTTGTGCTGTTCTCCTGGTCATCCTGGAACTGCCTGGGACTCATTTCCACTGGTTTTGGCCTGCTGCAAGAACCTTTCTCGAAGTAAGATAGTACAATTACCTAACAACTTAATGTAACAGTAGATCTTCGAGAGAAGCTCTTGCAGTAGCCCTGCTTTCCCTCCCTCCTTACTCCTGCTATTTCCTTGTTCCACTAGCACTACTTCTGTCTTTCTTTCTTTGGCTCTCAGGAACCTTCTCGGTTCTCCATTCGCTGCCCACTCTGGCTCTATGGTGGGAGAACTGATGAAGGTGTGGGGGACCGCTTGCTTTTATAGGAGAGGCTGACATTGGCGGTAGGCGGTCACCAGTGGTAGACTGCTAGCTAGAAAGTTTTCCATGTGGTCTCGGCAACTGGCAGCTAAGTCCTGCCAGTGCTGGTCTGCTACAAGAGCTTCTCTGAAAGATCTACTGTTACAGTAAGTTCTTACGTAACTGTACTTTTTCTTCTACTGATTTTACGCCTCTTGCAGCCTATCCCCAGCTTCTCAGCTGCTGTTGAGCCACCTGCATGTCTGCAGTTGAAGTAGGATCCTGCCGTTTGACTATGAGGACGGACCATCGCTGTGTGATTCGAAGGCCCTAACAAACATAAAAAGGTAAAAAATGCATTTCTCAGTCTCAGCAGTCATTGTTGTTTAAAATTAGGCAGAGATCAAAAGCAACTCTGTGACCAGCGAGTCTGGGTCTGGCGGACGCGATTCCGGTTCTCAAGAAGTGATAAATTCTTGTTTAGAAACATAGAAATTGTCAGCAGATTAGGGCCTCTAGACCCACCCAGTCTGCCCACAGGCCCTATACATTGTATGTGGCCACTGACCCTATACGATCAATGACTTTTCATCACTCTCTTCCCTATCTTAATTAAATACTAACATACTAAAATGCCAGCAGAATAGGCCTAACGGTCTTTCGCGTCTGCTCGTTTGGTCAGCCCCCACCCTGGAAGCTGACTTTGCTGCCCCCCTCGCCTTCTCTGACTTCTCCCTTCCTAGTTAAATAAACAAGCCCTTCTATCAGTCACATCACATAATGAGTTGGGTACTTTAATCTCCCAAGACTTATCTTTTCATGACCATTGAAATCTAGCTATTAGTAAAGCAAATAGAATTTTGGGATGCATGAAAAAAAGAGCTTCACCTCAAGAGATAGGGGGTGTATATTGCCTCTGTATAAAGCATATATAAGACCACACTTGGACTATTGTTCCCCCTTGTGGAGTCCACATATGAGGAAGGATATAGCTAGATTGGAGGGGGTCCAGAGGAGAGTGACCAAAATCATTATAAATATGCGTAACAAGGAATATGAAGTTAGACTCAAGGAACTAGATCTGTATTCCCTGGAACAATGAAGAATGAGAGGGGACCTCCTCCTGATGTATAAATTGTCCACTGATAACATACCTATGGCACAGTTGGGCCTGAATTGTAGCCAAAGGGAGCAAACCCTCAGAAGTCATGAGTACCAATTGTCTTTGACGTATCCTAGAAACAATAAAAGACGTTTCTTCTACACACAAAGAATAAGTCCATTATGGAATTCCTTACCTAATACAGTAGTGTATTCCCTAAATAATTCAGATTTCAAAAACAAATTAGACCAGTACTTATTAAATAAGGGCTGATGCGCTGGCATGGCCGGAGATACGCATTTATGGGCTTTGGCCTTTTGTGCATCTATCTTTCCTAGTATCAAGGTTCCCTTGTGCATGTCCCAGGCATGCTTAAACTCCTCCACTGTTCTTGCACCCACTACCTCTTGTGGCAGACTATTCCAAGCATCGATTACCCTTTCTGTGTAGAAAAACTTCCTCACATTACCTCTTGATCTATCCCCTTCCAATTTCATATTGTGCCCCCTTGTTCTAGTACTTTTTCTACATTGGAAAAGGTCCCCTGCTTGCACCTTGTTTATGCCCTTGAGGTACTCGAAAGTTTCAATCATGTCCCCTCGCTGTCTCCTTTCCTCCAGTCAGTACATAGAGGTCCCTTATTCTCTCCTCATATGTTTTGTGGTGCAAGCCCTGCACCATCTTTGTCGCCCTTCTCTGGATAGTCTCCACCTTATTTATGTTCTTGCACAGGTGTGGCCTCCAGAACTGCATGCAGTACTCCAGGTGAGGCCTTACCAATGTTTTATACAATGGCATCACCACCTCCCTCTTCCTGCTAATGACAGACCTGCCTATGCACCCAGCATGCCACTGGCCCTCCCTGCCACCTTTGCGCACCACTTTGATACCTTAAGGTCATCAGCAATGATAACCCCTAGGTCCCTATCCTCTTTGGTGACAGTCAGCTGCCCCCACAACCTGTAGCTCTCCTCAGGGTTCCCTCTACCCAGGTGCATTATTTTGCACTTCTTTGCATTGAACCTCAGTTGCTACATCTCCAACCATCTTTCAAGCTTCTCCAGGTCCCTCTTTATTTTCTGCACACCTTCTGGAGTATCCATCCTGTTGCAGATCTTGGTGTCATCTGCAAACAGGCAGACCTTTCTTTCCAGCCCCTCTGCAATGTTACTAATGAAGACATTGAACAGGACTGATCCTAGTACTGATCCCCGTGGTACCCCACTGGTCACCCCCCCTTCCCAGACTGTACCCCATTTACCACCACCCTCTGACTCCTGTCTGTTAACCAGTTCCTAACCCAGTTCACCACCTTGTCTCCCATGCCCAGATTACCCATCGTGTGTGCACTGTAGAGGATTGCAGTTATAGACATTTATTTATGTTGTAAGTTGGGCCCCAAACTGTTTCTGTCAGGTCTCTGTGGGCAGCTGGGTGCTGCGGAGGCACCCAATCCAGTTCTGAGTTTTGCTGCTTTGCTTTAAATTTACTTGTTACAGTTTGGAGGTGGTTGATACCCAATTTTTGCTGTGCCAGTGATTTTGATGGATCAGACTGGAGTGGCTGAGGGGTTTATGAATTTTTTCATGTGCGTGCTGAACGTACTTTGTTGATGGTAGCTGAAAAAAAATTTAGGAGGGAATATAAATGGCAAGGGGACAAACAAAGCCTTTTTGTTTCGATGAGCAGTAAAACTCACACAATGGGACAGGAGGGTCGATCAGTGTGGCTGGCCTTGGTAGTGTGGGCGGCCTGGGTGTTTCTCAGTTTGGAGCAGTACATGCATGTTTCTTGATAGAGATCCCACAGTTGTCAAGGGGTTTGGTGGAATGGTAATAAAAGTTTATTATTCAATCTTAAAAACATGATTATTACACTGCAAAACATGAAATAATATAAAATTTATCCATAAAATAGACACATAACATATACAGTGGTTTGCAAAAGTATTCAACCCCCCCCCCCCCGAAAGTTATCAGATTTGTCTGGATTACAAATGAGACTTACATATATTATTCCAGTCAGTATTTTTATTGCAAACTCATATGCTCTAACAGTATACTGTCAAAGCCAAAATTAATTATCCATCAGCAGATCTTGTAAAGAAAATTAAAAACTGGAAAATGGTGCTTGCAGAAGTATTCAACCCCTACACATTAGTATTTGGTAGAGCCACCTTTTGCTGCAATAACAGCTTTAAGTCTTTTGGGGTAAGTATCTACCAGCCTTGCACACTGTTCGGGAGTGATTCTTGACCATTCTTCTTGGCAGATTTGTTCCAGGTTGTTCAGGTTGGTTGGGTGATGCTTGTGCCACAGATTCTCGATGGGATTGAGATCTGGACTTTGACTTGGCCACTGTAGGACATTCACCTTTTTGTTGTTTAACCACTCCTGTGTTGCTTTGGCCTTGTGCTTGGGATCATTGTCCTGCTGAAAGGTGAAGTTTCTCCCAAGCTTCAGGTTTTCAGCATACTGAAGCAGGTTCTCTTGCAGTATCTCCCTGTATTTTGCTCCACCCATTCTTCCTTCAATTTTAACAAGATGCTCAGTCCCTGCTGATGAAAAGCATCCCACAGCATGATACTGCCACCGCCATACTTCACTGTAGGGATGGTGTTTCTGAGAGCATGGGCAGTGTTAGGTTTGCATACACATGGCGCTTTGAATTTTGGCCAAAAATCTCTATCTTGGTCTCATCAGATCACAAAACCTTGTGCCACATCTTAGCTGGGTCACTCTCATGCTTTCTGGCAAACTCCAGACGTGCTTTGATATGGTTCTTTTTGAGTGATGGCTTCTTTCTAGCCACCCTCCCACATAGGCCAGTATTATGCAGAGCTCTTGATATGGTTGACTGGTGCACCTTCACTCCACTCTCAGCCACTGAACTCTGTAGCTCCTTCAAAGTGATTGCTGACCTCTCTGTGGCTTCCCTCACTAGTCTCCTTCTTGTCCGGACACTGAGTTTTGAGGGACGGCCTTGTCTAGGTAGTGCCTGGGTGGTGTGATACAGCTTCCACTTCCTCACTATTGATCCAACAGTGCACACTGGGATATCCAAACACTTGGATATTATTTTGTACCCTTTTCCTAATTTATGCATGTCTATTACTTTATCTCTAACTTCCTTAGAATGCTCTTTAGTCTTCATTTTCACACCCTTCCTTCAGATTCACAGTCTGACCAATGGTCATTAAACTGAGGGGGTTTATCCAGAAAATGTGAGCTACTTTAATGTTTCAGAGGTGAGGCCAATTGTAAGCCAATCGTGTCCTCATTAGGGCAATATTTTTAATCTGTGCAAACTTGGAGCTTCCAGAGCACAGGGGTTGAATACTTATGCAAACAGCATATTTCAGTTATTTAATTTTCTTAAAAATATTTTCTAACAAAATACCAATGTCACTTTACAATAATTATTTTGAGGGTCAGTCTTTTTAAGTTTGAAATATTACACAGAACAAAATCTCAATGTATCATTTGTCATTCAGACAAATCTGACAACTTTCAAGGGGGTTGAATACTTTTGCAAGTCACTGTATTAGCTACAGTAAGGCAGGATATGTACTGACCGCCAATGCAGTTATTACACAATTATACAGTAATCATAAGTGCATATAGTACTAAAAAGTGCCAGTTAGACATTAAATAATAGTTTAACTGATCTTTTTCCTCCTTATTTTCCTAGTAAGCAGCAGAAATTTCCCTAACCTATTAATTACAGGGTCTTCAGTCGTAAGAAGGACAGAGACCAGCTCGGAATCATTTGTCAACGTTATAGTGTCTACGATTGGTCGTAGCCAAGTATTCCTAATTTTACTGTATCATGGGTATTTCAATAGCAGATGGACTAAGTCCTCTCTTTCATTTTTTTTTTTTTATTATTTCTATTTCTGTTCCTCCGGTCGGCCGCCCTATTCCGACCCGACCCCCCAGCCCAGCCCTGTCCCCCAGCATCTACCTTATACCCGGCCTGGGAGCGGAGCCTGCAGAGAGTCAGCCATCATCCTGCTGCGCGGCGTTTCCTGCCTCCGATTATCACCCAGCAGCGCATGTGCCCTACAGCCCCGGTTACGACTCCTTTCCCCCACCCCATGGCCTAACGCCCGGCCCCCTCTAGGCCCGTGCCACTCCTAGCCTCCACTAGGGGTCACCATCGGCCAAGGAGTGCTGCATCCCTTCCCGGAGAGGAGAGCCTGCCTGCCGGCAGCTCAATCTAGCTCTGCCCTCCCCCCCACTGCCAACCTCCGACGACCTGAGCTCATTCCTGAACCCAGGTCGCTGGCATGCCGCGAGGTAAGGCGTCCAGCGCCTCAGCCCTCAGCGCCACCAGGCCAGCAGGCTTCTTTTTCATTTTGTTTGCAGTCACATAAAAAATCACTTAGTTCCTGAGACCTATTATATAATGCATTTCTGGACTTAGCTTCACATAGCTCAAGCCTAAATCGTGTAAAGTTTTTCGAATGTTGGGTTCTTCCAATACATCAAGGTAGTACCTATACCCATATTTATTATTGTGTGAATACCATTTGGCATGCTCTGAAGCTCCCACAGGTGATGAAGGCTTGAATGCACCAAGCTGATTCACAATCACAGAAGTTAACTTGATAAGAATCTCATTGAGTGGCGAACCCTGTGTAGACGAGGCCCAGCGGGAGAACCTTGAAGCTGGGAGCAAAGGCTCGACAGCAGGGCCCTGAGAGCCTGAAGATGTAGCTGCCCTAGGGCCTGGAGATGCATCAGACCATGTCGGGATGGCCGTTGACGACGAGCCCATCATCAATGGTGGAAGGGCCAATGACCCAGAGATCAACGATCAGCCACCCTGGGAATCCGACACTGGAGCTGTCAGTATGGGCCTGGTAGATGCAAAGGACTGGATAGTGGTTTTGTTCGTTGATGCCGCAGTCATTGATGAAGCTCCCCCTAGGAGAAAAAGACAATGAAGCCGCTGGGGAGCGGGACCGCTGCCGGGGGGTGCAGTCCCGATCTTGGTCTCTTTTATGACTTTTCCATGAGAACTTGTCTCAGGCCTTGGAGGCCTGGGAGCTCAACAACCCTGCTGGCGACAGAGGCTGGGACCCCGGAGGACCCCTGCCCGGAACTAGCTACCAGATGTTCCATTAGGAAATTTTTAAGAGCCTTCTTGCATTGCCTGTTGGTTGTTTGATTAAACTTCTGGCAGAGCTCACAGTCAGAAACTTCGTGGTCAGGCCCAAGACAGCAGACACATAAAGAGTGCTAGTCTGTGGAGGCAATCTTCTTTCTGCAATGTCAATGACAAAAAAGAGACGTAGAACAAAATAAAAGAATCTGTAAGAAAAAGAGGTTCCAAAGTAGGTATAAAAGAAAATGTTCGTAGGCAAAAAGGTGCAAAACTGCATTGCAGCTTCCGTGGAGACTCATGTAGATCAAGTCGATGGCAGGAAAGAACTGAGAAGAAAGCAGGGCCGTTCACGCCTTTATAGAGTAGGCGATGTCGTCACATGACATCGGCATGGGGTGGCCCCAGTTGTACTGCTGAAAATCTTCCGTGTAGATTCCCCTTCATTGATGGTGAAGTTCCTACTGTGTGACCTGATGACCGACATACCACGGAAGATCTCCTATTACTTTTTTGTGCCCCCTCCCCTTCCCTTCCACTGTGAACACTGAACAAAAGTATTTGTTCAGGATGTCAGCCTTTTCCTTGTCCCCCTGTACACAGTCCCCCCCCAATCCATTTTTAACCTTACAATCCCTCCTCTTGTCTTCCTCTTTTCACTTACATACCTATGAAATGGCTTGTCCCCTTTCATCATCACTTGGGCTATTCTCCCTTCAGTTTGTGTCTTCATGCTCCTTACTGCTTTCCCTGCTTCTCTTGGCTTCTCCTCATTCGACTCCCCTATCCACCTTCTTCTCTGTCTCCTTATACTGCATCCTTTGAATGCTACCATTTTACCCTTTTGAAGCACTCTTCTGAGTACGTCCACGCATACAGCAACTAGCTCCATGCTTTGGAGAGCATATAACTGGAAATGCCTTATTCAGTTCTTCTTTACCCCTGTACAACAGGTGCACAGCTCCTACACCTACATATCGGCAATAGTGCGGTGACCCACAAGCCATACATTATCTGGGCATGTTCCACGCTTCAATCCTTCCAAAGAGACCTTGGAAATGCTATTCAAGACATGTTGTTACCACAATTACAGCTCACAGTCCGCTTTTTCCTATTCACTTACCTGCCTCAAAGAGAAAGACCTGGTGAAAAAGTTTACAATATTAATGGCGGCAGCCAAAAAAAAAATGTATTGCAAAGAGATCCACCAACTCTGGCAGACTGGCATCAGGTATTGAAGGGAATTTATCAAAGGGAGTCCAGCAGGTGGCAAAGGAATGAACAGATGGGCAAGATAGGTGGCATGTATAATGGAAACAGACCCACAGTCTGTCCCTTAGAACTGTATCTGATGACCGGTGAGTAAGGGTAGTGTAGAGCTGTAAGAATGTGAGATATAAACTAGCATAGCACGGACTGGTTTACCTGCATAATAATTACTTCAACTGTGTATTAAATTGCCTGAATGATTGTGATCCATTGTACCACGTTGACTGCTGACACTGTATTGTTCTGTGATGTTGTCTATTGTAAAATATGAACATCAATAAATATTGATTATAAAAAAACAAAGTCTTGGATGATTTCTCTTGCAGTACAAACTACAGTAAAAAAACATATGCAACATTGTCTGTGCAAACAATAATGAAGACTGGTTACTTACTATTTTGCAGAGTCTGACAACTGGTATTCTCTCCGTCTGTCATAGCACTCTTGAATTCCTGGATCTTCCCACAAAGACTTGATTGCAACTACGTATTGGCTATCTAACGTAGTTACTGAATCCACCTCTACTTCTTTGACTAATTGTGCATTTTGCTAGAAAAAAGAAAACACAACACTGGTTTTATTGCCCTTGACAAACTTAGTGTGAAACTCAAAAAAAAGACAGAATGTTGCCATATTTATTTTTTATTATATTTATTTAGTTTTTGTTGACTGGGTAAGTGCACTAGACAAATCCTGCCTATTTTCAGGCACGACCCGGCGGGGGAGGGGGATACAGATGAATGCCAACTGACCTTGAACCAGATTAAGCTGTTGGTGATATTTTTAGTGAATGAGGGAAATTTGGCCAGGACACCGGGGGAATTCCCCTACTCTTTTCGATAAGTGCCATGAGATCTTTAACATCCACCTGAACTACCACCAATCCAGGCAGATGGGGCCTCGGTTTAACGTCTCATCCGAAAGACAGCACTTCAGAAGTGCAGCACCCCTCTCATGCTGCACTACAGTGTCAGTACTGGGATATAGAAAGGTATAGGCCTCTGTATATTGAGACGAAACTCACAGGAATTCAGCCTCCCTCCTCTTAAAACTGCATGAGGATGCCTGAATACTGTGTCTCTTTTCACTGCTGAATACTATAGAAGAGTTGCACCTTTTTAAGCAGTAAAGCATGACCAAGGGTTAGATTAAAGTACAGTTATGTAAGAACGTACCGTAACAGTAGATCTTCGAGAAGAGCTCCTACAGCAGGCTATAACCATAAGGACTTAGCTGCCAGGTGCCAGGACCTCACCAAAAACTTCTAGCTAGCAGTCTCTAGCATGGGACCGCCCCTTGACATCGACCCAACATCAGCCAATGGAATAAAGGGGGCGGTCCCCCAGCACCACCTCAGTTCTCCTGCCGGAGACCTGGCCCAAGGATAGACGGAGAACCAAGGAAGTTTGAGGTTCAGAAATAGGAAAAGCAGAAGGAATACCAGGGGGAAGATGGGAGGGAAAGCAGCACCTGCTGAAAGAGCTCTTCTTGAAGATGTTACGGTAAGTTCTTACGTAACTATACTATCTTACTTCGAGTTGAAGCTCTTGCAGCAGGCTATAACCATAAGAACCGAGTCCCAAGCAGTCAAGGAGAAGAGACTGACAGGCACGGGAGGAGGCTAAAAGCACCCAAACATAAAATTTCAGGACAGCGGGCCTTGGAGAACAGCCAGGCCAAATCCAGTCCTACATCTGGAAGAAACGTCCAAACTGTAATGCTTGTCAAAGGTGTGGACAAAACTCCAGGTGGCAGCTGCGCAAAAGTCTGCTGCGGTGACATTTTTCATTGAGGCAAATGAGGCAGAAACACGCCTGGTGGAATGGCCTTTTACCGGCACCAGTAAAGGTATGTCGTACTTATGATAACAGTAAACGATGCAGTTAACTAACCACTTAGCATCTGTTTAGTAATTGCTGCTCCCAGAGTTCTGGGGGCAAAGGAAACAACTGGTCGGCCTTCCTAGAAGGATCGGTCCAGGTAAGGTAGTAATGGAGCATCCTGTGGACGTCTAGAGTATGCAGTAATGCCTCCCCTCTATTGGAATACTCTGGGTAATAAACAGGCAGGTGGATGTCCTGGTTCAGGATAAATTCGGACACCACCTTAGGCAAAAACTTAGGATTTGTCCTCAAGGACACCTGTCCTTATGAAACACTATACAGGGCTCTTCACACATCACAGCCTATAGCTCAAAAATCCTTTAAGAGGCAGAAACGGCAACTAAAAATAGCGCTTTCCATGACAGAAAGTGTAGCTCACAATCTGCAGCTGGTTCGAAGGGAGGCAAAGTAAACTTCTCTAACAGGAAAAAGAGGTCCCATGAAGGGACTGGGTCCCGAATGGAAGGTTTCAGATGCAGGATGCCCTGCAAAAAAGCGCTGGACAAGTCCAGCTGAGCAAGGGTCTTGCTCTCAATAGGTGCATGGTATGCACAGATGGCAGAAAGGTGCACCTTAATACAGCAGTAACTCAGACCGGTATCAGATAGAGAGAGGAGATACTCTAGAATGGAGTTCACTGGACAACTGAAAGGGTCAAGGTCAATCAATTTTATTTGTATACTGGAAGGTGGCGAGCAGAGGCCCAGAGGCAGAACCGCTTCCACTTCATAGCAAAAGTGGACCTAGTGGTGGGTTTTCTTGCGGCCATCAGCTACTCTAGAGGAAACCCCAAATCTGGCAGCTGTTAAGTCTGCAGGAGCCATGCATGCAGGTGCAGAGGCTTTAGGTCTGGATGGACCACAGTACCCAGGTCCTGGGAGAGCAAGTGCGAGCTCAGGGGCAAGGGGACTGGAGGTTTTGCTAACTGCTGAAGCAGAGGGAACCATATCTGATGAGGCCAGAACGGAGCAGTGACAATCATCTCTGCTCCTTACACCTGCAACTTGAGAAGTACCCTCTGGATAAGAGGATAGGGAGGGAAGGTGTACAGAAACCTCCCTGTCCAACAAAGGGACAACGCGTCTCACCAGAAAACTCCAGACCATGGATCTAGCAAGCAGAAACTGGGCAGTTTAATGTTGAATGGGGACACAAAAAGGTCCAACTCTGGCTGTTCCCATCTGTTGAACAGTTGCTCTGCGATTGACTGGAGTAGTTCCCATTCGTGGGCTTGGGACTGAGACCTGCTTAGGTTGCCGGCCAAGATGTTTTGGGTGCCTGGAACATGCATGGTGGTGAGTTCCAGAAAATGCTCCACTGCCCAATACTAGACCCTCATGGCCTCCCTGCAGAGGGGATATGAATAAGTGTCCCCCTGCTTGTTGATGTAAAAGACCACAGACATATTGCTCTACTGGATTAGGCAAGAGCCCAGGAGACGGTCCGGCTGAAATGCTTGTAGAGCACAGAGGACCGCTCTCATCTCTAGGACACTGATGTGCAGTATTTGCTCCAAAAGGGACCAGGACCCCTGGGTTTGCTGGTCCGCTAAGTAGGCACCCCAGCCCTGTCCCAAGGCATCCGTAGTTATGACCCACCTCGGAGACTCCTGCCAGAAGGAAACCCCCATAGAAAGGTTGACGGGTTTTATTCACCAACTCACGGTCCAACAAACTGGGTCGGAGACTCTGACAGGCAGTTACAGGTTGTCTGAACGTTGGTTCAACTGCACCCCGATTGTCCATGGGGGGACTCTCATATGCAAACAAGCCAGATGGATGGTAGGAATGGCAGTGGCCATGTGACCTAACATCTGAAGGAATGACCTGGCCGAGGTCTGACGGGACGATGATACTGTCCGAGCCTGGGGCAGAAGGTAATCCGCTCTATTCTGGGGCAGAAACACCTTGCCTTGTACAGTGCTCAGTATCACTCCGATATACTGGAGCCTTTGGCTGAGCCATGGAGATGACTTTAGCAGGTTCAGCATGATCCCCAGTGCTCTGAAGAACGTAAAGGTGTCTTCTAGTGTTCTTAACAGCTGAATCCTGGTGGGTGCTATCAGAAGCTAGTTGTCTAGGTAAGGGAAGACATAATGGCCTTATCTTCTGAGGGCTGCAGCCACCACTGCTAGGCACCTGGTGAAGACTCTGGGTGCAGAGGATAGATTGAACGGTACAGCTCAGAACTGAGAATGATGCCCTTGAAAGAGGAAGCACAGAAATCTTCTGTGGGGCTGGAACATGAGGATATGTCCAGGCAGCAGAGCCAGTCTCCATGGTGAAGAAGGGGGGATTAGGCCTGGTAGAGTGACCGTTGTGAACCTTTTGTAGTCTACGTACTTGTTCAGGTGGCTGAGGTCCAGAATGGGGTGAAGATTTCCGGTCTTTTTTGGTATGAGAAAGAATATGGAATGAAATCCCTTTCCTCTCCAACTTGGAGGGACTTGCTCTCTGGATTTCCCCTTCAATAAGGGCGATGTGAGATGGAGGGTAGTGGGAGGACACTGAAGGATTGTCCAGTGGCCTCTCCAGGAACTTCAATGTATGTTCTCTCTCTGTGAACTGAAGGACTCGTTGGTAGGCTGTTATTTTGCTTCAGCCCTCCAGATGGAGGGAGAAGCAACTCCCACCGCCTCTCCCAGGGTCTATGCTGGGGGAGGGGGGTCTGGCAAGGAGTCAGGGGGTAGCTCCAGGAGTGGGCAGAGCAGCCTGGGAGGACTTGGCAGCTCTGGACGCAGAACCCCCGGGAGTCTGGGAGGGGGCTTTACGTTTAAAGCCACCTCTCTGCTGTTGCTGTCTTACAGACTACTGTGCAGAGGATTTGTGAAAGGACTGCTTCCGAAAGGGCTCCTGGTTGATCTTGTACATTTTCTGGACCAACCAGATAAGCATTCCACGAATTCTGGAGGCGGGTGAGCAACTTCTCAGTCTCGTCTCCAGAAAGGACAGAGCCCTTGTAAGGGAGGTCCATGATTCCAGCTGGGAGGTCCTGGGTGAAACCCAAGACCCAAAGCCATGAGTGGCGTTGGAAACAGATGCTGGTGGCAGCTGCCCTGGCGGCAATATCAGCAGTGTCATATGAGGCATGCAAAAAAATGTGTGCCAACAATCTGATCCCGACTTCAATAAATCAAGAAGCTTCACCTTCTGTGGCACATCCGGCAGAACTTAGGTCAACTCTAGGCTCTTTTCCCACAGGGCATTTTGATACTGCACCATGTGGGTGAGAAAGTTCAGGGATCTGATAAAAGCCAGTAGCTGAGGCATAAACCTTTTTATCCAAATACTTGGACTCCTGGTCAGGAGGCTGATAGCTCAAGTGCTTGGGCCTCTTAGACCTGTCATGGGCTGCTGTAATGACCACTGAGTCAGCCACTGGGTGTTCCGCAAGGAAGGGCTCATCCCTGCGTGCCCTGTAGAGCTTATCCAACTTCATGGATATGGCTGAGGAGGAAGAGGGGTGCTTCCAAGTGATTTTGGTGAGGTCCTGGAAGGTATCCACTAGTAGGGCAACACTAAAGGTTTGGGCTCCTTCTGGCACAGGTACATGGCTAGCCTACACCTTTCTGGGTCCAAGTCCTCCGTTTCTCAGCCATTATTGGCCTTTATATGCCTCATGATGTCCATGAATGATGAATCATCAGGAGGAGACCTGGTGGTGTCCTTATTATCCGGCGTGCGAGGACGCCCTATGGATTCTGAGTCCCTTGAGGAGGAGGAGGAAGATGAGCTGTGGCTCAAGTCCTCCAAACCAGAGGAGGAAGATGAGGTATCATGAAGGCGTCAGCCTGACGAATGGTGCTGACGTCAGCCTGGTGACTGGGAGGAGGAGTGCCTGTGTTTCTTCCGACCTCTGTGCTTGGATCTGACCCTGCGTCCATGGTGGGGTGACAGGGAACGGGTCAGCACCCTGGGTTCCGGCTTGAGTTCCTCGAAAGGTTTGGGAGAAATAAGGTCATCTTTGATCTCATTCTACCAGAAGCGGAAGAGGTCCTTTACCTCACTCAGGGGAATCTGAGGATCAGATGGGTCTGCCGTCACCTGAGGCTGAGAGTCAGCTGGTGTTGGGCCTCTGGACACCAGGTCCATAGGAGCGCCGGAGTCCCGGACATCAGGCCCTTCATCGTCAGTGTAGGGGAGACATTCATGTCCACCGGCGACGTGGGAGGGTCTGGCGATGGCTGGGGTGTGATCAGGTTGGACGGTGGGGTACCCAGCGTTGAACGGACGGGTGTCCGCCGACGATGGTCCGGCGACTCTGCTGTTGTTGTCTGAGTAGGAGCTTGTGGTGAGGACATCGTGCAGTGGGACAGAGGCGCCGCAGGGACAGACAAATGTTATTGACATTGGGGGCCTTGCCTGAAATCTTTGCGGAGTCTGACGTTGGGGCCAAACGGATGATGGGTGCCAACCCATCGCCCGACTTAACAGTGCCACCCCCACCCCCACCTGAAGAGGCCGAGGGCTTAGGGATTGCCTCGACCTTCAGTGGCTGCAGAGCCAGGACTGAAGCCTCAGACCCTGACAAACCTCCACCTGCCACCAGCATCAAGGTGGGAGGTTTATCCACCAGTTGCCCGAAGGGAGTGTGAGCAGGCCAGGGAGAGCAGTCCGACCTCCTGTGGGAGGAGGAACCTGAGGAGATGATCTTCAGATGAAGAGACCGAGAGTGGGAGCAAGTCTGGGCCTTCTACATGTACTTCCCTGAAGACTTCTTTTCCAAGTGTGTCGCTGATGTTGAGGAGGAGGAAGAAGTGGGTCTCTTCCCTGAGCATTGCTTCTGCACGGTGGCTAGTTGTTTTTCAAGAAGGTGGGCTTTTAGGGCCTTCTGGCGGTGAATCCTAGTCCTTTGCTTAAAGCTCTGGTAGTGCTGGCAGGCCTCCGTATCATGGTCTGGGCCCAAACAGAGGAGGCAGGCCGTGTGGCCGTCCTTAGATGGGAGCGATGTGCCACACGTGCACTTGGACTTTCGCCACTCAACTGAGGAAGTTGAAGAAAATGACATGCAGAGTAAAAAAAAAAAAATTAAGAAAAAGGCGGTCAACTGTAGCAGGAGGCATCTGTGGAGCCGACGTGAACGGGTTGACAGTGGGAGAAGAATTGAGGTGGTGTTGGGGGACTGCCCCCTTTATACCACTGGCCGACATCAGGGGGCAGTCCACCACTAGAGACTGCTAGCTAGAAGTTTTCTGTGGGGTCCTGGTGCCTGGTGGCTAAGTCCTGCAAGAGCTCCAACTCGAAGTAAGATCTGTCAGTTAATCACCCTCTAGAAGCATAACGTGGCATGAAGGGTTGCCGAGTCCACTGACCGATTGGTAATCTAATTCCGGGAAATGTCTTATTGCCTTTATAAACAATTTTATTGAAAAAATTAAGTGTACTTTTTGAATGTTTTTCTCACCAAGAAGCACATTTTTAAATAAAGTAGTTCATCTGCTATCTGCCCAAGAATGTTGATTTAAAACATTGGAATGCATCATTGCAATCATTCAGAAAAAGCAGGCTAGTACTGCCATAAAAATTGCATGCTTTTATTTATCAAAACATTTAAAAACTGGGACAAATTGTACAAAAAAAAAAATTCCTCAACAGTTTCGCACCCAAAGTGCTTTCTCAACCGTTCTTCTTGAGACAGACAGCACTTTGGGTGCAAAACTGTTGAGGGATTTTTTTTGTGCTGTTTATCCCAGTTTTTAAATGTTTTGATAATGAATGCATATAATTTTTATGGCAATACTAGCCTTCTTTTTGTTGCACTAAATACCCAGTTAAAGGAAAGCTGTCCAAATACCTGTCTCCCGGCCCGATAAGGTTTACCCTCCGATTTAGCTTTGTGAAGTAGAAGCAGCTTTTTCTCACACTGCAAAGGTAATTTTATTTAAATTCTGAAAAGTCTGCTATCTGGAAGTATATCTGATGCGGGGCTCCATTAACTGTAAAGGTGCGGTGACGCACCGTCGCCGCACCTTTACATGTAATGGAGCCCCTCGCATCTGCCATACTCGGGTAGCAGACTTTTCAGAATTAAAATAAAATACCTTGCGGCACGAAAAAAACACTGCTTCTGCTTCACAAAGCTAAACCGGAAGGTAAGCCTTGTTGGGGCGTGAGACTGGTATTTGGACAGCTTTCCTTTAAGAGTGGTGCCCTTTTTTAATTGTAGTTCCATTTTATTGTTATTTTGGGCACACTGAAGTAAAAAACACTGTTGAGCACCTCTGTGTGTCTAAAGGAGTTTACTATAATCATTCAGTAAAGCCAATAGATGGAATGTTGCTACTTTTTCAAAAGAATTCACGCACCACAGTGATGAGGCTGTACACGGCTCTTTAAAGCAGCAGTGCATGTTATGGTGACAATTTTGACCTATACTCTTTTATTCCATTTAAGATTGCCATTTTCCACCTCTCTTGTATGGTACTGTTCTTTCCTGATTTTGAAACGCTTTAGCATTTCTTTCTACGTTTGAAATAATAAACAAAGTGTTACTTTTAATATTGTGTGGACCAGGTTTTCATTCGTATTCTCAGATCTTTTGTACAGTTACTATCCCATAAGTTCAGGGAGTGCTGTCTCCTGCTTGCTCATTTATTTTCGACTCAACAAAAGTGATATTAAACAATGGGTGTTCAAAAACAACACAGAATTCTGATGAAAACCTGAGTCACATTAAAAAGTGTGCTCCTTTTGTTTCGGTGCAAAACATGCTATAACAGGCTTAGAATATGGGAGAAGGGGGCAATCTGCTTTAACAGTGATTAAAAGTAAGGATCTCAGACTGGAGATCGCTACCAAGATTAGCACATTTCTGAGACCCTCCTTATTACAGGGGTATTAAAACCCACCCTCACAAATTACGAAATGAGAGTTCCCTCTCCTAAACATTTTCAGTTTAAGCCCTGCCACTCTGCTACTTTTATTTTTTGCATTGGCTTGTTAATGTAAAATCAAACCCTGAGACTGGAATGAAGGAGCTTTACAGAAATCTCAGTATCTGACAGGGAAAAACAGATGAGAGGCCCACAAATACACAGAGATCAATCCCCATCTTCAAAAGCTGAAGAAATATGTAGAGCTGGAAGAGATGGGTACAGAAAAAAATAAAGGTTACTTGTGATCATAGTGCTACTACTAGAATTTAGTTCACATCAATACTTACACCGACTGGAACAAACTTAAGCTCCATTCCTTGCAACCATGTGGTCCCCAATTCCACCCTATTCAAACTCTGATTTATACTGTGGAAGAGGAATCCAAAGTAAGCCTTGCCAGGGGAGGTTGGGTGGATGTTGACTGAATACCAGTAGCAGAACTATGGTTATAAGTTTTTTTTTCCTATGTAGGTTTTTATATCCACTCTTGCCATCACCCAGAGATATATCCTGTTCAGGGGACTTCAACATCATTCAGATGGAAGGGATCCCTGCCCGAGTTCTCACCTTTATTGCCTCCCTCTGGCATGAGCTGTACTTGTCAGCTCTGGATGTACAATGTGCCCCTGAGAAAGAAGCAAGCTGCGTGGCCCACCCTACAAGGTCAATGTATGCTGGAAACTGCCTCCAGACCTAACTGAGGCCTGCTGCCCCTGCCTGCAGAATGGCCTGCTCTCAAGCACAGTAACTGGACTCCACTCCTGAACTCTGCTTACCTGCACAGCAGTGCGATGCACTGCCCCGGACAATCAGGGAGGCCCTGTAACCTCTGTTTCTAGGCAGACTCCTAAGCAGTTCTCAGCAGGAGAGAGCAAGGTGTGCACCCCAAATTAGGCAGATAAGAGATTGGAGGACTTAAGACCAAAAAGCAGCATCACAACAGCTGAGCAGATCAATGTTGTAATGGAATATGAACGTTGTGTGCATTCAGCCATGTAATAGCCCTATATATTTCAAAAATGGGAATGTGCCAGACAGCGGCAACAGAGGCAGCAGTATGCATGGTGCAGTGGGCCTTCAACCACAGGGTGGCTCTTCTTCTGCCAACCTACAACACAGTGCATTGCAGGAGGTTATCCATCAGGCAATCATCCTGACTGTCTGCCTGGGAGGGCTTCCACATATATGACAAATAAATGGCAAGCCTCACCACAAAATTTCATCCGATGATCCCAGTTGAATTTCGGATCAATGTGAACATCTTAACGTGTTGAGCATTCGCTTGGCGTCCAAAGCATGAGTTTTCAGGAAGAAGGTCGGTGGAATCACTGTCAGATTAAGGTGACATTCAGGGAGTACCTTTGGCAGAAATTTCGCAGGGGGCACAGGACAACAGTGTGTTTGTGAAAAAACAGATATGGAGACACCTTAGAAAGTGCCTGGAGCTCATTTATGTGTCTGGCCAAGGTGGTGATGACCAAAAACCCGGCCTTCCCAGGCAGATGTGAGAGATCATGTTCCCACAGACTTGAATGGTTTACCCAGTAGCCTTGACATCATCAGTTTTAAGTCCCACAGTGGAGGTGGTTCTTACACTGGATGGGACAGCTGGTCCAGCCTTTTAAAGAAATGGCCGACCACTTTGTCCTGTGCTACTGATGGCAACCCTGGCATGGCATGTTATGCCAAACCAGCAGTCAGATGAACCTTGAGGGATGTGGCACGCAACCCTGCAAGAGACAGGGACCAAAGGTCATCCAGTATGTGTGACATAGAGCAGGAGAGGGGCAACAATCCTTGTTCCGCACACTAGCACAAAAACCTCCCTCACTTGCAAGTGTATATACTAACATACTAAAATGCCAGCAGAATAGGCCTAATGGTCTTTCGCTTCTGCTCGTTTGGTCAGCCCCCACCTTGGGAGCTGACCTTGCTGGCCCCCTCGCCTTCTCTGGCTTCTCCCTTCCCAGTTCCGGATATTCTCGCTGCATTGGATTTTGCTTCCAGAACCCTTCCCTGTACCTGTCCCACCCCTCTTGAACCCCTCCACCGTCTCTGCCTCCACCAGCCCCTAGGCAGCGCATTCCATGGCTCCACCAACCTCTCAGTGAAGTAGCACATCCTCCTTTCTCCCTAGAATCTTCCCCTCCAGCTTCCACCCATGCCTCTAGTGGCCCCTCCTCCTTCCTTCAAGCACCCTGACTGTTCCTCTCCTATTTACCCCTTCATGTACCTGAAGACCCTCATCATGTCTCCCTGGTCCCTTCTTCCAATGTGTACATATTTAGCTCTTCGAGCCTCTCCTCATAGGTCCTGTCCCCAAGCCCCAAATCATTTTGGTTGCCCTCCTCTGGACCCTCTCCAGGAGTTTAATGTCCCTCTTTAAGTGTGGCTTCCAAAACTGCATGCAGTACTCGGTCTGTGGCCTCACCAAGCAGTTATACAGAGGAGTATCACTTCCTCCTTCTGGAGGTGATCCCCCTAGCGATGCATCCCAGCATCCTGTTGGCCTTGGCTGCTGCCCTCCTACAAGTCTCCGAGTAGTTCATCTTGACATCCACCACCACCCCCAGGTCCCTCTCAGCCATCGAGACTGTAGCATTCCCCGGGTGTACACTTGGCCTGGGTTTCTGGCCCCCAGGTGCAGTACCTTGCATTTCCCTGCATTGAACCTCAGCTTCCACTTTCTAGACCATCTTTCCAGAGCCTCCAGGGCCACCCTCCTCCTCCCCATCCACCACTGACCCCAGTTTTGAGTCATCCACAAAGAGACTCATCTCACTCCTGATACCTGTCCTTATGTCAGAGATGTAGGTGTTGAACAGGAGGGGCCCAAGGACTGATTCCTGGGGGACCCCACTAATGACCCTCCTTGGGGATGAGACTATCATGCCAACTACGACCCTCTGGGTCCGGTCCTGGAGCCAATTGCCTATCCATCTGATCATCTGGTTCCCCACCCCCATTTCTCCCAGCTTATCCAACAAGCCCACATGAGGAACAGAGTCAAATGCCTTGCTGAAGTCTAGAAAGAGGACGTCCACTGGTGTACCCAGGCCCAAGGCACTCGTCACCCAGTCATAGAACTCCACAAGGTTTGTCTGACACGATTTCTCCGGGACAAATCCATGCTGTCTATCATCCAGGCACCCTGACTTTTCCAGGTCCCCACCCCAGCCTCTCCTTGACAATGCCCTCCATTACCTTGACCACCGCCGATGTCAGACTGACAGGCGTGTAGTTCCCTGCCACCTCCCTTGATCCCCCCCCTTGTGGACAGGCACTATATGCGCCACCTTCCAGTCCTGGGTTACCTACCCTGTCCTCAGTGAGATGGTGAAAAGCTCTGCCAGAGATTTCGCCATCTTGGAATCCATTCCTTTCAACATGCCTCTAATAGCTGAAGAACATCTTCGGACAGTCTAAAGGCCTAGAACTCTAACTGCTCAAGAAACAGATGGCCAGGTACAGAGACTGCAGGTATAGATGCCTGATCATCCACTCAAACCTCATCAGCAGGTCTGGATGGAGTGGAAGAAGCAATGGAGGTCTGTTGCTGAGACTTAGTGGATCCTGGTGGATCACTGGTGTGGCCAGTCTGGTGCAATCAGTATCAGGGACACCGTGTCCCTCCAGCCTTTGAGGACACCCCTATGAACCAAGAGAAATGGGGGGGGAAGTCCTACAGGAGGTCCTGAAACCAGGGTCGAGAGAACATGTCTCCAGCAGAATGCCCTGCTCCCAGCCTGTCGACACAATGGTTGGATTTCCACTTGCGACCCCAGCGACCCGGGTGGGAGAAGAAGGCTCGAGTGTCTGATGACTGCTCACCTTCTCCTGGGGGAGGGAGGGGATGCAGCTCGCTGTGTGCCGCCTCCTAGCGGAGGCTGGGAGCGAGACAGTTCGGCAAGCCCCACTCAACACAAGGGGCGTGGTGGATGTCGGCATGTGCCTTGATGTCTGTGGCATACCACGCCCCCGGGGAGCAAACTGGAACACTGCTTCTCAGTCGGCCAGATGATGGTCACCGGCTCCTGCTGCTGCGAGTGCCCTGTGCCCCCGAAGCCACCTCAGTAGCTCCCAAGGACTAAACAGTTAAGTGCACTTGTTGTCCCCCCTGGCACCTTCCCCCTCGGAGAGGAGGGACCCATCCAGTGAAGGAGTACACTGGGCTACCCCTGGGATGGCTGCAATATGAGGTAAGTAGAGGGGGATGGGGCAAGGGTGTCAGTGGGGTCCATGGCTGGCCGGAAGGAGAGGTGGGCCGGGAAGCCTAAAGAAGGAGCAAAAATATATATATATATATATATATATATATATATATATATATATATATATATATATATACCCTGCTGTGGGGATGAGTGGGTACAGAACAGTCTCAGCTTTCTGTTTTTCAGAAACCATCTAGATTCACTGATAATGTTTCCTATACTGGCAACACCCGAGACACCACCTCCAGGTGCAATGACCACTTGTGGGATGCCTTTCCCTTAGGACGGAGAGTGATCACCAGCTGACTGCTGGCTCCTGTGACATGGACTGCCAATAAGACCACATGCAGGGAGTGATCCAAAGACCATGTCCAAAGCACCTCCTGACGCAGGGGACAGGAGTGAATGCTACCCTGTTTTGTTTTTTTTTAATCTACATTTTCTCCCCGGTTTTCCCATGCCTGTTTACCCCAACCCCATGCTGTGGTGGTGGTGCATGCCGTGGTTCTGCAGCACCCTCCCTCAGTGCTGCCCACCTGCCTAGGCTACCATCAGGCCTCCACCTGGGGCAGTGGAACTTCGGGGGGGGGGGGCGACAGGATCCCTCCGTGGGAGAGGAGAAAGTACAGTTTCGTAAGAACTTACCATAACAGTAGATCTTCGAGACAGCCTCTTGCAGTAGGTATTCACATATAGGACTGACCCACCAGGCGTCAGGACCCCACGGAAACATTTCTAGCTAGCAGTCTCTGGCGGGGGACTGCCCCTATGTCAGGTAACTGACGTCAGTATAAAGGGGCGGTTCCCCAGGCTCGCCTTCCAGTTCTTTCCCGCCAAGGGCCAAAAGAGGCAAGACGAGAGAGGATATCCCCCCCCCCATGGAAATGGAGCCAACGAAGCTTAGAGGGATGGAGGGTAGGAAGGATTACCTACCGAAAGAGCCTCTCTCGAAGATCTACTGTTATGGTAAGTTCTTACGTAACTGTACTATCTTACTTCGAGAGGGCTCTTGCAGTAGGTATTCACATACAGGACTGAGTCCCAAGCAGTCAGGAACAAGGAAAAGCACTCGGGGAGGAGGAAAACTATCCATAGTATGGAACCTTCGGCTGAACGGATCTTATGAAAGAAGATCTTGAGGCACAGCCAGCCCGAAGTCTGCTCTATGGCGAAGGCGATGTCAAACTGTAGTGTTTACGTAAAGGTTTAACAGAAGTCCAGAGATTCTTGACTCTTGAGATGTCTGCCGCTGACACATTCTTGAAACAAGCCACAGAGACAGCTACTCCTCTGGTGGAGTGACCGCTGACTTGACCCGGCAGGGTCTTCTTGTACTTGTCACAACAGAAAGTGATACAATGAGCCAACCATTTCGATAGGCATTGTTTAGAAATAGTGTTGCCTTCTCTTTTGTAAGCAAAGGAGACAAAAAGCTGATCGGTTTTCCTGAGATCCTTGGTCCTGGTGGTGTAGTACCTCA